>CM061142.1:286421594-287907676 GCA_030789695.1 Scilla litardierei | reverse complement strand
TTTTTTTATCATGATCATGATACATTAATTCATCGATCTCGCAATATCGAATTAGAAAACATTTTCCTATATTAAAAACGACGATCTTTAATCGTAGATAATTAATTTCACATCATAAAAACCATATTTTTAGGGTTAATCTATTAGAAAACGAAATAATTTTTCGATAATACAAAATCCCTCCCCGCCCCGAAGGCGATGGCACCAAGTTTCGCTCCCCGCCCCGAAGGCAGCAGCTGCCGGCCTCCTAACCCACCTCGTGACTGTGGCCCCATCCAAACCACCTCATGACGGCTACCCCATCCCATCCGCCTTACGGTGGTGGCCCCATCCAAACCGCCTCATGACGGCTACCCCATCCCATCCGCCTTACGGTGGTGGCCCTTTCCCCACCTCGCGACGGCGTCCCCTCCCCTTGTAATCATGAGGGGCGGTGGCGGATAACCTAAACACCGCCCTTCCCCTTCAATATATGTTTGGGCCTTCAGGCCCAACCCATTAACAAAAAAATTTTCCTTAGAGAGTTGTCGGCTTCGACCCACAAGCGACTTAAACAAAAAAACAAATAAACCGGCCTATCAGCTGTGGGCAGCCCATACCATCTCGTGGGCTTCGGTACACGAACCTAAAAAACAACAGAGAGAGAGCTCGACGGTTGCGAGACTGAGGCCAGGCCTCAGTCCCGCGATGAAAAAAAATGTTGCGGGACTGAAACCTGCAGCCACACTGCGGGCCTCAGGCCCGCATGACAGAATTTAAATCAAAAAAAGGGATGAGGGAAAGGAAAACAAATAAATGGATAAAAAAGGGTTTTTGGGGCCCTAAAAATTGAATTTTTTTTGAAAAATTGTGGATTAAATGGGGACCTTAATGGAGGAATTTGAGGATTTATGTGTATCATTTGGGGGTCAAAAAGGAAAACTTACTTCCATTTTAGAATAAATAAATAATTTGGGCATTATTCAAATTTATTTGAACTAGCAACTATTGCACAACGAATTGCATATTTTCAATATATGATAACCCTTTTAAGGATCATATTTAAATGCATTACATCACATTTTATGCCTGATTTTCTGGGATAAACTTATGCTAAAGTGTGCGGCATTAACTTAATAATTATAAAGATCATGCGACCGCTCTACCGTTAGTCACCCAACCTAACGGTGTATGACATCGCCCCGTGGTCTAAATAATCATTAAGTATTTTAAATTATTGTGTTTATCCTATTCTGAATCTGTGATGCCTGTGATGTGTTATGAAAATGTTTAATGAGCACAAATTTTTGCATGGATGGCTAATTGTGGTTTTGGATCGGCTGTTTAGTCCCACATTTTATTTTTCCTGCATTTTTCTTTTCTTTTTGAGAGAAATTGTAGTGAGGAAATTATGTAATGTCCAAGACCGATGACTACTTTACATGGAGGCGGATGCCACTTTTAAAACTGAAGAATTTAGAAGTGAGACCCATGAGTTTTTCGAAGTTGTAATTTTTCGCTTTCATTTGTGTAATTTGGACTGTAATATGGACTTAGGACATTTTTATTTTATGTGGGCTGGTCAATCTACGCAATTAGCTTATCCATTTAAAAATTGCCTCCTCGTGAAAATGTGTTATGAATTATTAAATCAAGCAAATTTGTGCGCTGCTAGATAAAATGGCAAAAATCGTAATCGTTGATTTCGAAGTGCTGGATGCATCAGGGAGAAATTACTTGAGCTGGCAGCTCGACGTTAAATTTCACCTGTGGGCTAAATCCCTTATTTCTGCTGTAACAAAAGATGGAAATGCGACTGAAGTGGAAAAGGTGCAAGCCATTCTTTATATTCGTTGCCATATAAATAAGACCCTAAGGGCTGAATACCTTACGGTCGAAGATCCACTTGAGCTGTGGACTGCCCTTGAGGAAAGATATAAATATCAAAAAGATGTTATGCTTCCAAGGGCACGATATGAGTTGGAGAACTTGAGACTGCATGACTTTAAGTTCATAGCTGAGTACAACTCAGATCTTTTTAGTATCACCTCATAACTGAAATTGTGTGGTGAAAAAAATGTCAGAAGATCGCATGCTGCAATGAAAAGGATACGATACTGATGTAGCAATACCGTGAACAAAAATTCACCAAGTATTTTGAGCTGCTGTCATGTTTACTCATGGTTGAACAAAATAAGGATCTTCTCCTTGCCACTCATAATATGCGCCCCTGGGACTGCCCCTTCCCAGAAGATCACAATACATCTTATTCTAAGAAGAAGAAAGATAATAAAAGAAAAGGAAAATCATAGAGGGATGGATCGAATAAAAAGGTCAGAGGACAAGTCCAACAGCAAAGAATTGAAGGGAGGCAGAAATTCACTTGGTGCAGAAATAACAACAATTATGATGCACCCCTACCTAGAAGGGAATGGGAAGACACGTGCCATAGCTGTGGCATGAAAGGACACTGGTCTAGAGTGTGCAGAACTCCGTGACATCTACAAGATTTGTACAAAGAAAGCTTGAAAAAGAAATCTGACACAATCTGGTGACCACCACTACTCTAGTTCAGTTCAGCGCTGAAGACTTCAAAAAAAACGACTTGTTTGATTAGCCATTTTTATCTTCATTGAAAAATAATGTTATGAGAGCTATCTGAATGAATGAATGAAGTATGAATAAATGTGAAAATGTTTTTCTGACATGAAATATGCTTACATGATTCATCTTTTAATAGATGAACATCTCTCACAATTGATTAGTAGACAGTAATGCATACGATCCTTCAATACAAATGATATTTTTATAGCATATGAAAGCTCAGTAAATATTAGGGCCATCAAATATTATTGAGGGTTCTGAGAATGCAACTCTATTGCTCCCAAATGACACAGAAATTAAAAATAAAGGATGCATTATTCTCTCCGAATTCAAAAAGTAACTTATTACGTTTCAGGGACAACTGTTTAAACGGATTCCACTTATAACTGCAAATGTGAACGAATAATAAACATATGTATTTAACGTCTCAAGAAAAAGGAGTAAAATCCATACTTGAACGTTTTGAGAGCCTTTCAACAGGCCTCTATCATACAATGATTCGAAGAGAGGAAGCAAATTTGATGGAGCACCTGAAGTGCCCGATACCAGCCAAGTTTCTACTTTGGCATGCCTGATTTGGGCACCCTGGATCGGTTATGATGCATCGCATCTTATCCCCATCCTATAGGAATGACATGAAGAACCAGAAGATTCTTCAGAAGGGAGAAATCCCTTGCATACCTTAAGGCAAAACTAATCAAAAGGCCATCTCTACTAAATGTTGACAAAGAAAAAAATTTGTATGCTTCCTCGAAAGAATACAAGGAGATATATGTGGACAAATCCACCACCCCTAGTGAGCCATTTCGGTAATTTATGGTACTAATTAATGCATCCTCAAAATATTTGTATGTGTGTCTACTATCGACCCGCAACTTAGCTTTTCCAAAGCTATTGGCACAAATAATAATGTTGCAGGCATTTTTTTCCAGACAACCAAATAAAGTAAATACGTTTGGTTAATACTGGGGAATTTACCTCCTGGTCATTTCAAGAATACTGTCTAGCAACAGGGATAGAAATTGAACATCTTGTGCCAAATGTTCATACCCAAAATGGGTTGAAAGAGTCATTAATAAAAAGACTCCAATGGATTACACGTCCATGAAATCCCAGTTGCCGGTGAATCCATGGGAACATGCAATATTGCATGCTGCATCATTAATAAAAATAAGAATAAGACCCTCTGGAGGTCAGAGTCTCTCTGCAATGCAACTTGTATATGGAATACCACCGAACATCTCTCACTTGAGAATTTTCGGTTGCGCAGTTTATATACCTATAGCACCATTGCAGAGGACAAAAATAAGGTCCTTAACGTCGTCTAGGTATCTATGTAGGATTTGACTCACTCTCAATAATATAGCTAGAACCCCAAACAGGGGTCGCATTTAAGGCACGTCTTGAAGACTGGGAATTTGATGAGACGAATTCCCCAAATTGGGCCCAGATACTGAAAAATCTAAAGCAACACAAATAAATCGTGGGATAAAGAATTATTAACCCACTATAATCCGGTAACAAGGAAATGTAAAGATGATACTACCACATTCCTGCTCATTTACTGACAACTGAAAGATTGTCAGATCACACATTCCTGCTGCAAATACTCCAGCTAGGATTGACATCTCCGAGAATGGATGCTATCCACCAGCAACAGAAGTGGCTATTCCTCAATATAAAAGAGGCAGACCACCTAGCTCCAAGGACAAAAATCAAAGAAAAAGAAAAACTCCTGGAGACCTTGAGACAATACTACCACATGACAATGAGCTCATGTCCATACCCTTACCCTTCCTGAAATCCACTTCAGAGGAAATGCCAGGAAAAACTGAAATGAAAGTAAATGTTGTATGTATTCAGGAGGTGTTGGACAGAAAGAACACAATTGTCGATAATATATCCACCTATCATATTGCCACATACATCGCGAAAAATATGATAATTATATAATATCGTTCTATACTCCGTTGCTTAAATGCAAACATGAGATTGGCCCAATATGGAACGAGGCAATATAAGATGAGCTGGACTCGCTTATGAAACGTGAAGTGTTCGGACCTGAAGTCCAAACACTAAAAGGTGACAAACCTGTGGGAAAAATAAGTATTGCAGAAATAAGAATAAATAAGTACACAAGCGTATGCTATAAGGTACAACCTATAGCTCAAGGATATTTTCGCTGAAACTGGGGAATAAACAAATTAAAATGAGCATGACTCATAAATGATGCATTAAATTCCCTAAGTTATACACTGCGGATACCTTACGATTTGGTAAAGGAAATTTTGGATATGCTGCTATGGGATGTTGTGATGGCATACCTCTATGGATATCTTGCTAAAGATAAATTCCACATTTCCTTAAATGCACGAATAAACTTTGGGACGTCTATTCTATTGAAGAAGAATAATAAGAACAATAAATATTGAACAACCAAGAGAATCACTTGACAAAGCAAGAATTCATACTATGATTTGTCTTTGCATCTGTATTAAGGGTAAAGGACATGATTTGAGATAATAGTTGTAAACAACTTAAATCTCATTGGGTCTCCTGAAGAGAAAACTGATATATCTGTTCAAGCCTGACTATCAAACATGAAATGAAAGACCTAGGAAAAATATAGATTAGTCATGGCTCACAGATTTATCTGAAAAGATAAAATCATGTTACATTAAAATTAATACGCCATGAGTGCGTTGAAGAAATTAAAAGGATCATTATCATCCAATAAGTACACATATAGTAGTACACTCAATGGATGTACAAAAAGACCCCTTCTGTTCGCTGGAAGAGGTGGAGGATATAATTGGTCCTAAAGTCTCTTATCTAAGTGCAATCAATGCACTCCTGGCTAACTGCATGCGTCACGATATTGCTGTTGCAGTAAATTCACTAGTCAGAGACAGTTAGGCACCTAAAAAGTGCCATTAGACCGGAGTTAAGCATCTTCTGCGCTTCCTCCATGGTGTCGATAGATTTGGGCTTACACTATAAAGATGTATCCTCTATACTCATGCATATGCAGGTTACATGTTCAACCACTATAATGAGAAATCACAGACTGGGTACCCACACTGGGACGGACATCTACTGGAGATCTGCAAATCAAACTATGAAGGCAACATCATCCTATCATTCCGAGATCCTCACCATTTCAGAAACAAACCAATGGTGTATTTGAGTGTGCCTGGTGGTACGTCACATCCCTGTGACGACTGAAACAGAGGCTGGTCTTTTAGAGCTGACCACATAATCTGAAGATCATGCCACTTGCTTACCCCACTTTTGAGGAAACCACATCAGAGGCGATAAAACAAAATACACCTCCAGAGTTTTTGGTTTCGGCAGCTGCTTAATGATGGCATATTTGTACTCTGTGTATATTTTCGAAATGTTGTAAATAGGAGGGATGAAAGCTGTCTAAGAGATCTGAAAGGCTAAGGGCTTGTATAGATCAGGAGGGTTAGAGGGAATTTGTTTTCTTTTCCTTCACTATGGTTTTTTCCACAGGGTTTTCCATAGTCAAAGATTTTAACGAGGCAAGTCCCATTAACTCAGGATACTGAAGTATCCACCCATATGTGAGACTCATAAAAATCTCAGAATTCCAAAGCATTCATGGGCAGTGTCCACATTAATGACTGGATAAGGAGAAGTGTTGTAAATAGATAATATGGTATTTGTATTGGGGATTATATCTTATCTATATGATAAGATTATATCATTGTATTTCATCCAAGTACGGCTTATCCCTTCTATAAACAAAGGAATAGGGTTTTCACTAGATGCTGCATAAGAGTATAACATATCACATCCCACACCTAACGTGCTCTTGATCTCTGCCGTGCTTCGGTCCTGGTCATAGACTATTCGCTCCACCAATCTCATTATTCTCTCCTCCTCTCCCTCTATCAGGCCCCGCCGACCAGCCTAAATGGATCCATACAAACACCTAAAAATTTCCCTAAACCCTGACGGATCTCTCACCCGCTACGGCGAGATCCCCGTTGCTCCTCCCACCGGCGACGACTCCGCCGCCGCCGCCGCTCCCGCCCTCTCGAAAGACGTACCCATCAACAAAACCCACAACACGTGGATCCGCATCTTCCTCCCAAAAAACACCACCCCATCAAAAAAGCTCCCAATCATCCTCTACTTCCACGGCGGCGGATTCGTCCTCTGCAGCGCCGCCTCCGCGTTCTTCCACTCCCTGTGCGAAGACAGGGCCGCCAAGATCCCATCAATCATTCTCTCCGTCGAGTACCGCCTCGCCCCCGAGCACCGCCTCCCCGCAGCCTACGACGACGCCGTCGACGCCCTCCTCTGGGCCCGTGACCAGGCCCGATGCATCGAGACTGCGGACCCTTGGTTAACTGGCTACGCTGACTTCAACAAAGTTTTCATCATGGGCACCAGCGCAGGCGCCAACATCGCCTATCACTTGGCCCTGCGGTCGCCCGACCTCGACCTCGGGCCATTAAAGGTTACAGGGCTGATACTGAATCAGCCATTCTTTGGAGGAGATGAGAGGACCGAGTCAGAGGCGAGATCGACCGATGACAAGATCATCCCGTTAGCGGTGAGCGATCTGTTATGGGAGCTGGCGCTTCCGACTGGGGCCAGCAGAGAGCACGAGTACTGCAATCCGAAGAACACCAAGACCGCTAACAGAAATAAGCTACCGAGGTGTTTGGTGAAGGGATTAATCGGAGACCCGCTGTACGATCGGCAGCGGGAGTTTGTGAGGATGATGGAGGAAGCGGCAATCGTGGTGGTGGCATCGATGGGCGACCACGGGTTCCATGGGATCGAGGTGGTCGATCCGAGCAAGGCCGAGGTGCTGATCGACGACTGCAGGAGGTTCATCTACGGCGGTTCTTGTGGCGGGTCCGGCGGTTCCGCCGGTGGGAATTGAATACTGTTAGGCCAAATTACTGTTCGAGTCGCACGGGTTTGTTGAAAAGTCTAAGTGTCACAGAGTAAGATAATGATTGATTTGGCTCTGTCTTATGTGCCAACCGCGGCCGCAAGATGCGAATTGATTTTACAATTCTTGATAATAATAAATGTGACCGGCGTTCCTTTTTTCAAACTTCAATGGCGTTCAAAGAAAATTGTCTATTAGATAAGTAAATAAATGAAATAAATAAATAAATTTCAAGACGGTTGATGCACGTGTTCTCACTAGGCCGGATCGAGCTGCCGGGCGTCCGGACCGGTCTGTGAGGACGATCACTCATGTAACAGGTTGAGCTCGGACATGTCGGGTTCTCTCTGGTACCTGAAACGGAGAAACAAAGGCGTCAGAAGTCTCGAGGGCGTAACCTCTTGGGATTGGGAGTTGGCTAATTTAGGCATGATTGTAGGATGAAATGATGTGAGGTGCATAAAATAGACAAGTGTGGCGGCACATGGATTGAGCGTGGTTGTGCCCATGGCCGACAGGGTTCGAAAGATGGAGATGTTTTGGTAGGGTTTGAGGACCCCAAGATAGCATACCATGTCGAGGGAGGTCCTACTGGATATTTAAACACCCCTAATATTGTAGGACAGATTAACGAGGTTGGTGACTGAACTAGCCTAATGGAGGCTGAACCATGATAATCGCTTTGTGTTTGCATTATGATCTTTTGTCTCTAATTCTCTATTGCTTGCTTGTGTTTGGTCATTCCACTGTGCATCACTCTTTGATAGCTTGTATTAGAGATTGTTGATTAGGAACCTAGTGGAGTAACTTCCCTAGGAGTCTTAAACATAGTTATAAGGGTTTAAGCTATATTAAGTGCAATTATTTTTAATCACATTATTCATCCCATCCTTCTAGTGTGTTTGCCATTTACAGGATCCTAACAATTCACTCGTGTTTATATAGAGGCCACGTGCCAATGGATGTTTGCCACGTGCAAGGCTGTAGACTCATGGGCACATCCGACTTTTATACATACGAGGTGGCCGACCGCGTCTGCAGATAAGACATATATTGAATGACGATTGTACTTGGAGAGAGAATGCATGTCTTTTGCTTGAGATTGCGCTACATGCGTGACGTACGCCAGGCTATGCCAATGAAGGTGGGCATCGAGCATCGAAGTCATTTTGATGATGTGTGTGTGGTGGGGGGGGACCGCAGACCCTAAGGTCTGGTTGTCCCTATGGGGCTATGCCAAGGTCAAGTCTGTCCGACCCCTCGAGCCAGGTCGGGATGTCCCAGCTGATGGATCCCATCTGATATGTTGGATCGGGCTCCATTGCCAATGGTCCAAATCGAACTATTGAGACTGTTATCTACAATAAGAACTCATCTTCGGCTAAGCACTGCAAGCCCGAGCCGTCACTGTGAGGTCAGGAGTGCAAAGACAAGGAGATGAATGAACCGAAGAACTGATGGCTTCACTTGATCTAGCTTTGGGAACAAGGAAAACGAGGGGTGCCTCGTTTGAAGGAGGAAATGCTCATGATGGCATGAAAATAGTAAATGTCATGCCTCGAGGACTGAAGCATCAAGTAGCGAAGTAAGATCCGTTGGAAAAAACTTGCATTGAATGCAGAATCTGAGTGGGTAGCGTTGCTTTCCGAGGAGCCGATGGCGTGGTGTTCCCTCATTGGCGTTTAGTGGAAGCTTTCATGTCACTGTGATTGGAGGGCTAAGATGGCCCCAATCTAACAGAAGGGGTTGATTGCTGCTGCTCCTTGGTTTATAAAAAGGGGGAACTGTAGTATGCATCTGTGTTCCTAGTTCTTTTGCTCTCACTACTAGAAACAGAACATCAGCCACGGAACATCTGTCACAGACAGAATCCGTGGCAACTGTGTAATCATTTGCCCAAGATTCGTCCATGACTAATGTTCTGTGGCCAGTGACCAAATATCAACCACAGACTATCTACCACATAAAATTCCATGGCAGATATGTGTCATCAGCCATGGAAATGTTCGTGACAGATGACATTTTGCCACGTACTTGTCATCTACACACCCATTACGGACAGTTTATGGAAAATATACGTCTTCCACGAACGAGTCCGTGTCAGATTATTGTCTGCCACGAATGAGTTCGTGTCAGATTCTTGTCTGCCATGGACTCATCTATGGTGGATGAGATAAATTTCCCCCCAAATAGGGGCAGGTGACCATGGGCTCTCATCTCTTGATCTCTCAGAGTCGCATCTCTCAATAACTCGATCTCTCGATCAGATCTCTCGATCGACTGTCACAAACTCTTATCTCTCGATCTCTAGATCGAAATTTTCCAACATATTCTCATTTCTCTCTCTCTCTCTCTCTCTCTCTCTCTCTCTCTCTCTCTCTCTCTCTGTGTGTGTGTGTGTGTGTGTGTGTGTGTGTGTGTGTGTGTGTGTGTGTGTGTACTCTAAGGCGATCAGCGATCGTACCATGCAGTGGGCAGCGACCACCTGCCCCTCTCTCTTACTCTCTTCATGTGACCGACAAGGTATTTCTCTGTCCCTCCCTCTCTCTCTCATCTCATTAATTTAGGGTTTTGCTCGGGGGAAGCTTAGATGGCGGGCGGGGTCTCAGGGTTGCTCGCAGGAGAGAGGGGAGGATGGGGGAGCTCTCGGCGGCCGTGGAGTTACGACAGCGATGTGGGTGATAAAGGAGGTCAAGGGTGGGGTTGGCGGCTGAGGGTATTATGGAAAGGTCTCCGGGGTCTCAGCACGGCAGGCAGGAGAGATGGTGAGGCTGGTTGTAACACCCCGCTCCTTAGGATTATCAGGAAGTACGAATTCGTCCCAAGTACTCCCAGAGCAGCAAGTATTACAGAGAGAGAGAAAGAAAGAGAGAGAGTACAAGAAGAATTTGCGGGTCACTGTGCACATGCTGGAAATTACAAGTAATAATCCATCACAGAATCAACACAAAGAAATAATAATAAAGTACAAAGTCAAACATTTTATTTTTATTTGTACAACAGTACATCATTTACATATTTACAAGAAAACCCGCAAGGTACAAACTCACCCACACTAATCCCACTCTCACAACTCCAGCTCCAAGTCACTATCTCCGATTACTTGAAAACCACAGAGTGGGACACGTCAATGCGTGCCTCAGTAGGATATCCAAACTCCAACTAGTATGTCATGCCCCAAATGCAACTATTTTTCATAAATAATTAATGCAAGTACTACTGACGTGCGTTTATATTTCATATATTTACGCACGTTTCCTTCCGTGTTTTTTCCGTATTTTACCGCCGTCTTTTATTCGTTTTCGCGTGTTTTCTTGTTTTCTTTCACTTTTCCGTGTTTTCCGTGTTTTGCAGGAATTTACAGCATTTGGGACATAAAACGATGATATCATGAGTCCCCGGAGCAACGGGAGGGGTCACGCGTGATCCAGGGGGTCAAACGACCAAGATTGCCACTTTTCAGCCCCCACCCGATCGGTTGGACACAGCCAACCGATCGGGTGATGCACGCGTGCACGACCCGGACTGAAGTTGGAGCAAAGTGAAAAGTCAACCGACCGGTTCGCCGATCGGTTCATCCCAACAGAGTTCTCGGGAAGTTGGAGCTTAATTCCAACCGATCGGGTGATATCAAACCCGATCGGTTCATCTGAAGCTGAAGTTTCCCAAACGACGACCCGGTCATGCCACCCGTTCTCCTCAGCGACCGGTTGAAGCTCCCGAAGATCGACGGCCAAAGCAACAAGCGGCTCACCCGATCGGTTGATGTTTCAACCGATCGGGTGGCCTTTTCTTCCGCTTTCGCGCACCTCTGCTCATTCATTGAAGATCTGCTATCATTCCAGAAGGATTTTGGGTGATCTCTTATTTTTCTAGCGTCGGCATCGTCGTTAGCTTTCCAACGATAGGTCGCATGCCCAAATCCGATTTTTCTAGATTTTTCTGGAATTTTCTAATCGCAGCTATGTGCTGAAACTGGCTGCAGTCTGGAATTTCATTTCACCCGATCGGTTGACTTGTCAACCGACCGGGTGAGATCTGTTTCTGCGAATCTGAGTATTCCACCCGATCGGGTGAGTTTCCACCCGATCGGGTGGGCCTTTTTTGACAGTTCTGGACCCGAACTGTTAAGGTTTTTTGGGGGGTTTATAAATAGGAGTTGGGGCACGACTTGGAGGGGGTTCTTCTCAGCTTTTTAGGGCTTTTTGCCCCTTTCTCTTGTAAGTTTAGATTAGGTTAGATTAGCTTTTCCATTGTAATAAATCTTGTATTGGATTGAAGATTCAAACTCAAGATAAGTATTTTCTTCTCTCATTTTTGATGGAAATTGAATTCCACCCCTAAGTAATTTTTGATGATGAGCACACCAAATGAATGCTTAGTATACTAACTACACTACACTTTAAGTATACAGATTTCGTGAAGCTCTACTAATACTCCAAGAAGCACGCATCAACGCTCCACGACAAAGACGAACATGGCTAAACTCAAGTGATGAAGCTCAAACTCAAACAAAGCAAGAAGCTCAAAGAAGAAGCTCATCTTCACTTCATCAAGTTGACTATACTACCGAAGACATGTTCTGAGTCTAGTGTGAGTGTGTCGTGTCTTTTAGGATATTTGTCAAAGCCATATCAAATAGACAACACACACACACACACAAAAGATTTCGAAATATTTTTTACTACAAAATAATTTTCAAGAGCTTTTTTAGTCAATTCATAAATCTCGTAGTGAAACTCCACGCACCCTGGAGTTAACTACCCTTTTGACTAGAACAACAGGAAAAACTCCTCTGGGAGTCGACTACCAAAAGTAGGGAGTCGACTACCAGTCAGGGATGAAAATTTCCTAGACTCCTCTGGGAGTCGACTACCTATAGAGGGAGTCGACTACCTGCTGGAAATTTTCAAACGTTTTGAATTTGAATTTTAAATTCTTTTGAGTGATTTACTCCGAAATTTTTGGGAAAAAAGTCAAACAAAATTCAAATTTCAAATCCCAGTTTTTCCCTATAAATAGAGCTTAATTCTTTTGTGAAAAACACACGATTATTGAAAATCAAAATTTGCAAAAGCTCTCGTGAATCAAAGCTCTCTCATTTCTTCTCTAGCCAATTTTAATTTCTGTTTTTGATCTTGCAATATTTTTTCCAATTCTTTTGAAGATCATATTATTATTTTTATTGGCTAAGTTGTTTTTCAAAATCCTCTCTATTATTTCTCTTTAAATTCTATTTGAAGGATTTTTGAAAAAGCTCTAGATCACAAAGAACTTATCTCGTATCTTTGTGTGATCTAGACTATTATTCTATTGAGCCACTGCACAATTGTCTATATTTTGATTGGCTATAGAATCGGGTGTATTTCCAATCTCTATCACTTGTTGTAGAGTATTGGACAAATTTCTCATTATGCTATTTGTTGGAACACTAGACAAGTCTAGTTGTTGCCATTTGGAAAGTCCTCGGTTTGTGAGGCAAGGGTATAACCCTAGACAAGTCTAGGTGTTGTGGTTGGAAATCCTGGTCAAGGCTAGGTCGTTGGAAATCCTAACGAGTGAAGTTAGGTGCTTGTATTTGCCAAGGCAGATAGTGGAAATCTCGTACCGGATTGGTCGGGGACTGGACGTACCCGGGTTGCGGGGAACCAGGATAAAAATCCTTGTCTTTGCGCTTGCATTTTCTGTGTTTGATTATCTTTGCATTTATTCTATCTTCAGCAAATATCAATCCTATTTCTATACGCTGAGATTTGCATCTGTAATTTTATTTGCTCTAACTTATACTCTGGGAGTCGACTACTGCTCATAAGGAGTCGACTACCTGCTGTGAATTTTCGCTGTGCACTTTAAATTATATTGTTGATTAAGAACCAAGCGTAGATCACTCTACTTGGTTTCTTAGGCAACATTAGAAGGATTTATTTTTGTGTTGATTGATTAAAGAACGAAAAAGTTTTATCTTTATACAACACTATTCAACCCCCCCTTCTAGTGTTGTTTGCCATCCACAGGATCCAACACTTGGTATCAGAGCAAGGCAACAAATAGTGATGGCATCAACCTCTTTTCACTCCGAAGGACTGAACACTATGCGACCACCTCTATTTAACGGAACCAACTACGCCAGCTGGAAGATCCGAATGAAGACTCACCTAGAGTCATTAGACATAGAAGCATGGACTATCACCAAAGTCCCGTACATCGCACCCACCGACGTTGAGTTTGGAAAATGGTCCATCGATGATAAGAAGAAAGCTAATCTCAATGCAAAAGCAATGAATGCCTTGTTTTGCGCTGTTACAGGAAATGAGTTCAATCGAGTCTCCCAATGTGAGACAGCACATCAAATTTGGCACACTCTTCAGGTAAGTCACGAAGGTACAGAAAAGGTAAAAGAATCTCGTATAAATGTATTACATTCAAAATTCGAAACTTTTAAAATGGAAGAAGGAGAGAGTATCACCGATGTGAATACTCGTTTTACTAACATTACAAATGAGCTTGCAGGACTAGGAAAGAAACTTTCCGAGTATGAACATGTAATGAAGATACTAAGATCACTCCGTCCCGAATGGAAAGGAAAGACCACGGCCATTCGAGAAGCTCACAATGTGAAGGATCTCACCATCGAAGAACTGATGGGAAATCTCATGGCATATGAGATCAAGCTTGAAGAAGACAAGAAGATCGAAGAAAAACCAAAGAAGAAAAATCTTGCATTCAAAGCTCAAGAAGAAGATTCCGATTATACGGACAAAGAAGATCACATCGCGTTCATCTCAAAGAACTTTAAAGAGTTCATCACAAGTAAGTATGGAAAACGATCTTTTAGACCCACTAACGGTATTATCTGTTTTGGTTGTAATAAACCAGGACATGTCAAGAGAGATTGTCCATTGGAAAGAAACAACCGTGATTCCAGAGATCGAGGGAAGAACAAAGAGAATAATGAAAGACGAAACAATACAAGAAGCAAGTTTAGACGACCAAAGAAAGAAGCCTATGCAGCCTTCAATCAAAGCGACGATTCCTCATCCGACGAATCCTCAGACGAAGATAATGATGAAAGAAGAGAGACAGCACACATGTGTTTCATGGCATCTACATCCTCCAAGGTAAGCTCGCATCATGATTCATCTAGCGGCAATGAGTCATCATCAAGCGATGATGAAGACTTGGACTATAGGGGAGCATATAAAGAGCTATGCAAAATGCATGAAAAGCTCATTAAAGAACATAGAAAAACACTTAGAATTGCTAAAAGAGAGACTAAAGAAAAGGAAGAAGTTGTAAAAGAAAATAGCCTTCTTAAAGAGAAAAATGATCTTTTACAAAAGGATATTTTGCTAGTAAATGAAAAGGTTGAAAGTCTAAATAATCTTCTCGTAACCGTCAAAAATAAATACGACGCTACGATGAAAATTATTGAGAACTTCAATAAAGGAAAAGGGAAGCTAGATAAAATAATAGATAATCAAAAATTATCATCTAGCAAAACCGGACTTGGCTATGACTCTCATCATACCAAGAAACGGGTTAAGCACACTAGGATGCATCATGCTAATGATAATGTTTTAAGCATCTGGGTACCAAGAAAATTATCTGATCAGCAAAAAGAAAGGTACGCTACTAACTTTGTTCAACAGATTCATTTTAATAGAAATTATAAGTATATTGTTCATGAAGGAACTAAACCATATTGGGTTTGGTTTCCTAAAGACTAACTCCTCGGACTCAAAATCAAAAGAGTACCATAAAACGTTTATCTTTCAGGTGCTCTAAAAAGGAGGAAGACAATGAAGAAAATTCAGGAAGTCAAACGGCTGAATCGGAATAAATTTTTATATATTTATATAATTATTTAAAATGAGTTGAAATAAGTTAAAATTGTATGCATGATTGTGTTTTATTGCTTAAAATATTTTTTTTGTTAAAAGAGCTCGCTCAACCTGGACCAAACTTTTCTCCGGGATGAGAAAACGACTCTACCCAGGAGGGAGTCGACTACCTACAGGAGGGAGTCGACTACCAGCGCGTAAATTTCTGGGTTGCATTTTTTTTGACTAACTCCTATTGGGTTCTATTTGAGTGGTTGGGTCAAGATCCGTTAAGACAACTTACCCACTAAAGTCTAAAACCCATCCTAGCCACCCAAATCTAGATCTAATGGCTCCTAATTCTCCTCATCTCTTCATCTCTTCAATCAAAACCCCAAGAAAACCCTAGAGGTAGCCGACTACCTCCTTTTCCCCTCTCCTCTCTTGGGTTTTCATCTTGAAGCTTGGATTTTTGGAATAATTTCTTTTTCATCTTCCTTCAAATTTACCCAAGGTAAAATTTTTTTACTTTCATGAACTTTGGTTATCTAGTAGTGTAAAATATTTTTTGTTGTTGTTTTACTCTATCTAGATGCCTTTCAAAGGAGCTTTTCCTAAGAAGAGAAAGATTGCTACTCCTAATGTTGATTCTGAAAAAGAAATCATTCTACCATATCTCTTCAAATCAACTACCTATGAACATTTTGTTAAAGTGTCTAAGAAACCTATCTTGCATGAAAGATTTGTCAAACTCAATGATGTTATCAATTACGGTATTGACAGTCTGCTAGATTTCCAGAACTTAGCAAATTTGTTCTCCTCTGAAAATGTGTATATGTGTTATCCTAGGCTTATTCATCTCTTTTATGCAAACATGGATTATGATCTCGTAAAAAGTCGTTTCATTACTAAAGTTCTCGATACCAAACTTGCAATAACTGTAAAATCCCTAGGTGAAGCCTTAGGAATCCCATACTCCGGCATGATCCTCGAGAAAATTGAGATGACTGACGAAAATATCCTAGAAAGAATGTATCTGCCTGGAAAACACTTTCAGACCAAACTTCCTTGTAGCCATCTTCACTATCCGGCGAGAATCTTAGCTAATATTCTGTCATATAACATTACTCAAAAATCTGGAAGTCATGCTATCCTTTCTGAAAAACAAGCTAAATGCATCTATGCCATTCTTGGTAACATTCGTGTGAATTGGGCTAAAGTCATCATGGATTCCATCCTACTTTCAGCTTCATCTGACAGACCTTCCTCCACACTTTCTCATGGGCACTATCTGACCATTCTATTCATTAGCTTTAACGTGCCTTTGGATCATGAAACAACCATTCTAGAACCTGCTCGTGTTTTTGATGTTCATGCTCTTGGGAGAATGAATCTCCATCATGACCTTGATGAGAACGTCCCTGAAGAGCAAATCGCTACCGAAGGAGGATCATCATCCTCAAGGCGAGGTAAGAAGGTTGTAATTGCAGATTCTGATGAAGAAAGTGAAGAAGAAGAAAAAGGAAGCGACGAGGAAGAAGAAGAAGTTCCTGCTTACATTCTTGAACTTCAGGAGATGCTCCTGAAAAAGATTGGAAAATTGAAGATCTCACAGGAGAAAGGATTTGAAGATCTCAACCAAAAGGTGGATGACCTCAAGGAAATCGTAGTGCAAAGCAAGAAGATGACTGAGGAAATGCTTGTTATGATCCTTGAAGAAATCAAGGAACTGAAAAGGAACAGCGGTCACCCTTAGTTTTATGCACTTCTACTTCAAAAACAATGGTTTCTTTCGTTTCAAAAACAATGTTCTCTTAAACTATGGTTTGTAATAACTCTTATTGTGTGATGCTAGCTTCTATGAAGCTATATGCTATGCTAAACTTAGTTGTTCTATGAACTAACATCTTCATTGCAGGCATATGAAATTGAATTCCTCTTAATTGATCCATAGAAATTACTGTTTTATTGTATTTTTTTGTTGATGACAAGGGGGAGAAAAATGTTATAATGAAAAAATGTGAATATGTGAAATAGCTTCGATGCAGGGGGAGAACCGCATCAAAGCAGGGGGAGTAAGTATACTTGAAATTTTATTCATATTCATGTATTCCTTCAAAATTTTGCATTTGGGTGTCATCATCAAAAAGGGGGAGAGTGATGGAAATTGAATTCCACCCCTAAGTAATTTTTGATGATGAGCACACCAAATGAATGCTTAGTATACTAACTACACTACACTTTAAGTATACAGATTTCGTGAAGCTCTACTAATACTCCAAGAAGCACGCATCAACGCTCCACGACAAAGACGAACATGGCTAAACTCAAGTGATGAAGCTCAAGCTCAAACAAAGCAAGAAGCTCAAAGAAGAAGCTCATCTTCACTTCATCAAGTTGACTATACTGCCGAAGACATGTTCTGAGTCTAGTGTGAGTGTGTCGTGTCTTTTAGGATATTTGTCAAAGCCATATCAAATAGACAACACACACACACACAAAAGATTTCGAAATATTTTTTACTACAAAATAATTTTCAAGAGCTTTTTTAGTCAATTCATAAATCTCGTAGTGAAACTCCACGCACCCTGGAATTAACTACCCTTTTGACTAGAACAACAGGAAAAACTCCTCTAGGAGTCGACTACCAAAAGTAGGGAGTCGACTACCAGTCAGGGATGAAAATTTCCTAGACTCCTCTGGGAGTCGACTACCTATAGAGGGAGTCGACTACCTGCTGGAAATTTTCAAACGTTTTGAATTTGAATTTTAAATTCTTTTAAGTAATTTACTCCGAAATTTTTGGGACAAAAGTCAAACAAAATTCAAATTTCAAATCCCAGTTTTTCCCTATAAATGGAGCTTAATTCTTTTGTGAAAAACACAAGATTATTGAAAATCAAAATTTGCAAAAGCTCTCGTGAATCAAAGCTCTCTCATTTCTTCTCTAGCCAATTTTAATTTCAGTTTTTGATCTTGCAATATTTTTTCCAATTCTTTTGAAGATCATATTATTATTTTTATTGGCTAAGTTGTTTTTCAAAATCCTCTCTATTATTTCTCTTTAAATTCTATTTGAAGGATTTTTGAAAAAGCTCTAGATCACAAAGAACTTATCTCGTATCTTTGTGTGATCTAAACTATTATTCTATTGAGCCACTGCACAATTGTCTATATTTTGATTGGCTATAGAATCGGGTGTATTTCCAATCTCTATCACTTGTTGTAGAGTATTGGACAAATTTCTCATTGTGCTATTTGTTGGAACACTAGACAAGTCTAGTTGTTGCCATTTGGAAAGTCCTCGGTTTGTGAGGCAAGGGTATAACCCTAGACAAGTCTAGGTGTTGTGGTTGGAAATCCTGGTCAAGGCTAGGTCGTTGGAAATCCTAACGAGTGAAGTTAGGTGCTTGTATTTGCCAAGGCAGATAGTGGAAATCTCGTACCGGATTGGTCGGGGACTGGACGTACCCGGGTTGCGGGGAACCGGGATAAAAATCCTTGTCTTTGCGCTTGCATTTTCTGTGTTTGATTATCTTTGCATTTATTCTATCTTCAGCAAATATCAATCCTATTTCTATACGCTGAGATTTGCATCTGTAATTTTATTTGCTCTAACTTATACTCTGGGAGTCGACTACTGCTCATAAGGAGTCGACTACCTGTTGTGAATTTTCGCTGTGCACTTTAAATTATATTGTTGATTAAGAACCAAGCGTAGATCACTCTACTTGGTTTCTTAGGCAACATTAGAAGGATTTATTTTTGTGTTGATTGATTAAAGAACGAAAAAGTTTTATCTTTATACAACACTATTCAACCCCCCTTCTAGCGTTGTTTGCCATCCACAGGATCCAACAATTTTCCATTGTTTTGTGTTGTTTTCATTGTTGCTTGATGGTGAACGTTTGTATGTCATTTCTATTGCTTTTTTTATGTTATTCACCATTGAGTAGTGTCGATGAACCCTAATACGGGTTAGGGTAGGATTGATGCTTGGGTTGTTTCATTTGACTTGGTTGCATGGCATGTGTTCGATGAAATGTGTCAATGGGGATTTCTAGCAATCTGGGTCCAATTCGTATGGCAACACACTAGATGTGTTGGGGATTGGGGTCCGGTGCTTGTCCTATCAAGATCCGCTTCGATGTATTGCTAGAAATCACATTTGACCTATTTGGCCATTAGGGTTACGCGGGTGCGTTTCATTGTCATTGGCGGGAGAAAGACAGCCCCTGACCGTCGGGCCAAGGGGGAATAAACTTGGCGGTTGACTCCCTAGCCATAGCTCACGCCCCTAGCGTTGACATCGAGTCCTCGCGCGTGGGAACGGCTTGGACGAAGTGTTGGGAGATATCATTGTGGCCTTAATGCTCCCGGTTGCGGAAGGTGTTAATGGACATGGGAATGCCCACCGTCTGGAACCGGGTAGGCCTAGTGTGCTTGGCACCGACCGGAATATCGGGCCATGGACGCTAGGTACCACCTTTTGGGGGCAATGTCTCACCCTGGGTCAAGTCAAATGCCAAGTGTCATGAGTGCTCTAGCCCGTGTTAGCGGGGATTCATTTTGTGTCATTTTCATTTCTTCCTTTTATTTCTGCACTTCCACCCACATTATCCGCGTAGCTAGCACACGACCTAGGCGAGGCTAGTAGCCATTCAAACCATCCACCTCCCTGAGTTTGATAAACCCGCACCTTACACTAACCGTGCACTTGCGGTAAAACGACACCGCGCCCAAACCGTAAACGGGGCGCCGGTCAAGTTTTTGGCGCCGTTGTCGGGGAGGCGTTCGGTTTGATATTAGCTTAGCTTGGGTTCGTTAGACTACGCATAAAAACACAAAAAATTTATTTTTCTTTTTTTTAAAAAAAAATAATATTCAATAACCAAGAAATTTTTCCCCCACTATTATATTATCTTTTTGTTATTTTCTTGTACTATTGACGCTCCTCTCTAGTTTTCTTATTTTTGTTGTCCAGGTATCTTTGGTGTAACCATGTGGAGATCAAATTTCGATGCTCAGATGGGAGGATACAATCCTTATTCGGTTGTGGTTTGTGAGACTTGTGGGATGGCGGGGCATGTGTATTATGATTGCCCATTTACGCTTGAGAGCCTTCCCCCACCCCAAGGCCAAACATTTTCCCACAACCTTAGCCTAAACACCTCCCATCCATTTCCTCAACCTTATACCCCTCCACACACACAAGAAGAATCAAGCCTCGTGTCTCTCCTTGAAAGTGCCATGTTTAACCAAGGCCAAATATTACAAAACTTGATGGTACCAATCACCGAGCCGACACCGAGGAGAGGGGATGAAGGAGAGGATATACCCACCTTCATGGTTGAGACCACCATGCCATCAGCCACCATAGACACATCTCATGCCGATGCCCCAATTTTCCCACACTACCACTTGGATGACGAAGCATTTTTTGATGATGATAGTGAGGATGGGGAGATTTCTCTAGGATCTGTGGGAGAGACTTTTCATCTTTATCTGGATACCCCATATGAGTCCTATGAGAGCACCGAGGAGACCACAGAGCTTATGCATACCGGCGAGGAGGATGTACGTGAGGACGATGACACCACGACCACATACGAGTGGTCCGCTCCACATCCACCTCCACAGCCATCTCTGTCACAGCTTCCTCCTTGGTCGGTGGTCAACCATGAGGATGTCATTCAGGACATCGGGCAGATGGTGGAGCATGAGCTTATCGTCGAGGAGGATGTGCATGAGGGTTTGGATATGATGGTCCACTCTATGGAGCCCGAGTCACATCTACCTTTACCGTCGCTCTCCACTTCTTCTGCGGCTGAGCATCTACTTGAGCATATTGCCACTATTCAGGGAGATTTTCATACTCACTCTCACTCCACTTTTGAGTCTCGCTTTTCACTTCCTATCTCTTTAGACTCGTATATATTTGACATACCATATCTCTCACAGGACACATGATCTACTTCCCTTGAGGTATGCCGCGGTGTGTCACCACCTGGAGAGCAACTTCACATGGAGAGCGGGGATTTGATCGTCGCTAGCACAGAGGATAGCATACCATTTCCAGGGAGTGTTCGCCACATTTCATATATTTTACCATCATTTACCGGTCTCTGGGATACATTTATTTTGGGAAATAATTTCTTGCCATGGACTAATGCACCTCTTCCTTTGCAGGTCACAGGTGGACACCTACGAGGGATGCTTGGAGGTGCATTGCTTGGGTCCATTGGCACACGTGGCACAGTGCTTCTGGCGGAGCCACAGAAGGAGCAGTTAGAGCAGCTACCTGCCCCACTTCAGATCTTGGATCCACCTATGCTTAGGTGTATCCTAATCCAGTAGTGTAAAAATTTACAGCTTTCTAGTTTAGATTTGAATAATCTCGTCTCCTCTCATTAGAAAGGGGAGCGTATCTAGGGTTTGCTTTTGCATCTTAATAACCCTTCATGTCGTGCCCTTCTATCATTTCACCATCATCCTCTTCCGAGGAGAATGAGCACACCGTCTCTCCTGCATTTTGATTTCTATCTTTTCTTTTCCGATCTTCCCCTTGCATATTTCTGCATCACATTGATCATATCGTTTCGCTGGCATTGTCATGTTCAGCTTGGGGGAAATCGATTTGTGTGCATGTTTTCGTGTGTCGTTGTTGTGTGTTTGTGTCTAGGTGTTCTTTTGTCGTGTTTTATACCTTTTATTTGAGTGTTTCTTTTTCTTTATTTTTTAGTTTCGCTCATGTGTTTTTCGTGTTTTTCATTTTTTGTGTCGGTGCGTAACTCCCCCCATTTTCATTGCCCTCCCGTATTCACTACTAATTGCATTGAGGACAATGCAAGTTTCAGCTTGGGGGAGTCGCATTTCGTGCGTCATTTGTGTCGTTTTTCTTCGTTTTTGAGTCGTTTTCCATCGTGTTTTTCTTTTTCTTCTCATCTTTTGTTCTCTCTCTCTCCTAGAGATGACCCCATATGATGAATTGCCACAAAATCATACACACCTAGCATGGCATCGATAATCACACTCACTAACACTAGGTTATCGAGTCCTCTTGCATTTCACGCTTCGTGGGTCCACTTTGCTTTTATGTGAGTCGTGTGTCGTATCTAGCTTATAGTGTGCTTCTACTTTGTGATGTTGTTTTATATACCTACCCTTGGATGACCCCTAGATTATCATGCTTCGATTTGAATATGCGGAATTTATTTTCCCTGTCTGCTTCTGCATGCTATATATATATCGTGTACTTCATTTCGCATGTGTCGGGATTCCACAACTAAGGACTAGGATAACCCATTTAGCCTATGCTCCAATTAGCGAGAATAGTTTCCTTTGCCCAAGTGTTTAGATTCCGATTTCTTTTTTTGTTTTACTTGGTGCAAATCCCCTCGTCGTGTACCGTTCTCCCACTTGGGAGAGTACACATGTAAATATCCTAATATCCAAAAATCCAAAAAAAGAGAGAAAAGAAAAACCCAAAAAAAGAAAAGAGAAAAAAAATATGTATATCCAAAAATCCAAAAAAATACAAATACCCAAAACCCAAAAAAAATTCCCGTGTGAATATTTTTTCCTACTTGCCGAGAATAAAGGGAAGGCGAGAATTTGCACCGAGTGTTCTACTCCACATCATCTCAACCCCCATCGTTTTCGAAAACACTTGGCTTAGGAACTTTTTGGCTATTATCTAGGCTATAGTGTGGTGATTTCCTTAACCCTAGTTGTGGAGTCCATGACGCATGATATGTTTCGATTCTTGCTCTATTCTCATGCATGCTTGAGCTATATATTCACCGCTTTATTCGAATCGAATCGATATTTGGGTCTTTCTTTGGGTACATGTATATGGAGCTTTATTGCACATCGTAGATAGTGACACCGTCTGCTAGCACACGACCACACTCACTCGCGCTTCACCGAGTGGGCCCATGGCACTTGTCTGGACTCGTATTCCTTGGTTTAGTGATATGATTTGGCGTCTTCTTGCTTGGTGTATCGTTTTTGATTTTGTTGGCCCTGACGGGTGATCTAGGATACAGAGTTCTCTTTTTCTCTCTTTCTCTCTATTTCTCCCTCCGAGCTCCTACTCTCACTCGTCTTCCTCGAGGACGAGGAAGAGTTCAGCTTGGGGGATTTTGACGTGCGTTTATATTTCATATATTTACACACGTTTTCTTCCGTGTTTTTTCCGTATTTTACCGCCGTCTTTTATTCGTTTTCGCGTGTTTTCTTGTTTTCTTTCACTTTTCCGTGTTTTTCGTGTTTTGCAGGAATTTACAGCATTTGGGACATAAAACGATGATATCATGAGTCCCCGGAGCAACGGGAGGGGTCACGCGTGATTCAGGGGGTCAAACGACCAAGATTGCCACTTTTCAGCCCCCACCCGATCGGTTGGACACAGCCAACCGATCGGGTGATGCACGCGTGCACGAACCGGACTGAAGTTGGAGCAAAGTGCAAAGTCAACTGACCGGTTTGCCGACCGGTTCATCCCAACAGAGTTCTCGGGAAGTTGGAGCTAAATTCCAACCGATCGGGTGATATCTCACCCGATCGGTTCATCTGAAGCTGAAGTTTCCCAAACGACGACCCGGTCATGCCACCTGTTCTCCTCAGCGACCGGTTGAAGCTCCCGAAGCCCGACGGCCAAAGCAACAAGCGGCTCACCCGATCGGTTGATGTTTCAACCGATCGGGTGGCCTTTTCTTCTGCTTTCGCGCACCGCTGCTCATTCATTGAAGATCTTCTATCATTCCAGAAGGATTTTGGGTGATCTCTTATTTTTCTAGCGTCGGCATCGTCGTTAGCTTTCCAACGATAGGTCGCATGCCCAAATCCGATTTTTCTAGATTTTTCTGGAATTTTCTAAGCGCAGCTATGTGCTGAAACTGGCTGCAGTCTGGAATTTCATTTCACCCGATCGGTTGACTTGTCAACCGACCGGGTGAGATCTGTTTCTGCGAATCTGAGCTCTCTGTTTATTCCACCCGATCGGGTGAGTTTCCACCCGATCGGGTGGGCCTTTTTTGACAGTTCTGGACCCGAACTGTTAAGGTTTTTTGGGGGGTTTATAAATAGGAGTTGGGGCACGACTTGGAGGGGGTTCTTCTCAGCTTTTCTAGGGCTTTTTGCCCTTTTCTTTTGTAAGTTTAGATTAGGTTAGATTAGCTTTTCCATTGTAATAAATCTTGTATTGGATTGAAGATTCAAACTCAAGATAAGTATTTTCTTCTCTCATTTTCCATTGTTTTGTGTTGTTTTCATTGTTGCTTGATGGTGAACGTTTGTATGTCATTTCTATTGCTTGTTTTTATGTTATTCACCATTGAGTAGTGTCGATGAACCCTAATACGGGTTAGGGTAGGATTGATGCTTGGGTTGTTTCATTTGACTTGGTTGCATGGCATGTGTTCGATGAAATGTGTCAATGGGGATTTCTAGCAATCTGGGTCCAATTCGTATGGCAACACACTAGATGTGTTGGGGATTAGGGTCCGGTGCTTGTCCTGTCAAGATCCGCTTCGATGTATTGCTAGAAATCACATTTGACCTATTTGGCCATTAGGGTTACGCGGGGGCGTTTCATTGTCATTGGCGGGAGAAAGACAGCCCCTGACCGTCGGGCCAAGGGGGAATAAACTTGGCGGTTGACTCCCTAGCCATAGCTCACGCCCCTAGCGTTGACATCGAGTCCTCACGCGTGGGAACGGCTTGGACGAAGTGTTGGGAGATATCATTGTGGCCTTAATGCTCCCGGTTGCGGAAGGTGTTAATGGACATGGGAATGCCCACCGTCCGGAACCGGGTAGGCCTAGTGTGCTTGGCACCGACCGGAATATCGGGCCATGGACGCTAGGTACCACCTTTTGGGGCAATGTCTCACCCTGGGTCAAGTCAAATGCCAAGTGTCATGAGTGCTCTAGCCCGTGTTAGCGGGGATTCATTTTGTGTCATTTTCATTTCTTCCTTTTATTTCTGCACTTCCACCCACATTATCCGCGTAGCTAGCACACGACCTAGGCGAGGCTAGTAGCCATTTAAACCATCCACCTCCCTGAGTTCGATAAACCCGCACCCTACACTAACCGTGCACTTGCGGTAAAACGACACCGCGCCCAAACCGTAAACGGGGCGTCGGTCAACTACTTGGGAAAGTGCTAAAAGAATCATCACATGGCATAAGCATAAGTGCACAATTTAGGCTATAAACAAAAGAGCTACAACAATTTAAGCATGTAAATCTACAGGCAAGTGCTACAAGAGGAAAATGAAACTATAAAAAACATAACAGAATCTACTCATAAAAACAAAAGGAAATTAAACTACTTACATTTAGTCACTTAAGAATCAAGTATTATTGTGCTAAAACGAAGTATTTGGTACAAAGGGTTGAGTCATGGCAATGTGACTATAGGGTTGTACGTGATGGGCAATGTGGTCCCCAAGACATGGTGTGATGGAACCTCCACATTCACTCGTAAAAGGGGTCATGCACATAATGCCATGCCCATCACTCTCATCATAAACAACCACATAACAACATGTCATGTCCACCCTCATACCTCCCATCATGCACAGCAACTAAAGTCCCACATTCATATTACAATGAGCAAGGCCAAAAACATTAAAAACAAATTTGGTGTTCTACTCTCTTTATCATCTCTTCTCTTGCTTTCATTAAAACTTCACAGATGTCTAACAAGGCCCATGGCCAAAAGTATCAAGGAAAGGATAACCACATTTTTTTCCTCATAAAAATGAGGAGTTTCACAACTTTAAGCTTATTAGCACAACATAGTTTATAGAGAACGTGATATCTCACATCTTGCATCCACATTGATAAACTCCACATCAATATAGCATACTATCAATTGTAATAGATTTTGAAAAAAATGTACTGAGTGAAAGTTGGAGTTACATAAATTTTTTTGTCAAATATCAAATATCAGAATTTCTGAGTAAGTAGGCTATTTATTATGACCTGTAGCGTAAAGTATAGAAAATCCGTCCCTGAAATCTGCTACAACTAAATCAGTGAACTACAAGCATTTCTAATAAGATTTTGATTTAATGCAAATTGAAAATTATAGTTGATGAAGTGTAGATATCCTAGATGCTCAAGATTCTAAAATTTGTATGTATGTCTAAAGTAAAGGATATGATTTGTACTGTGCAGGGGTGCAGATTCTATTTAAAATGGCTATCCAGCAAAACGGACCCTATTTCATATGGTTGCAGTTGGATGCAGTAAAAGTATAAAACATGAAAGTTGTCACAAATTTATTAAGCCTTCCAAAAATATTTTTGTCAACATTTTCCCAGCTCTAGAAAAGAAGTTATATGCATTTCTCTAACGGTTCAGCATGCAGTGTCAAAACAGAACAACTACAACTAAAACTACATGTAAAGTTGATGTCTTTTGCATGAAATCACTGTGCTTTTAGGAAAACTAGAATATTGCATACTGCACATAATATACTACAAGGAGTTTGGATTCCCACCTCATATTTCATGCTTTTCCTCTATAAGAAAGCCCATCTTAACTCCGTCCAACAGACATCATCTAGCTCATGAATCACCCTCCATCAAAGCACCAAACTCTCACACAATCTTATATCTACCACCAAGGCATCATAATGAAAGGGAAAGCAGCATCAAGGGTGAAAAATACAATAAAATAAGACCCATAAGGTTCGGTGGAAATGGTTTTGGGGAAATCTTTTGGCCATGGAATTTGAAGGAAAAGGGGGAAAATGAAATGGAAGGAGGAGGGATTGCGTTAGGGTTTCTTTTCATCTCTTTTTCATCTTCTTTTCCTTTTCCTCTCTTTTTCATCTCTTTTTCTTTCTTCTTTCTACAAAATTTTTGCAGGTGCCATGTGTCATCTTCTCTTAAGTGCCATGTGTCATAGAGTTGGACTTCCCTAAGTGCCATGTGTCATCTTCTCCTTCCCTAGAAACACCAACCACCCTTATTTTCAACCAACTTGTCCTTTCACCCTCTAGTCCTATCTTTTCAACTTCTCATCCAAATTCGTTTCTATTTTTAAATCTATTCTTATCCTTTCACACGGCTCAGGTGGTTCTTTTTGAATTAAAACTATATTGTTTTGGTCGACTAGCTGTTCTCTATTGGTCTACCAATTTTTTGTTGCTTTAGTTTTACCCCCAAACTGTTTCTGTTTGGTTCATATTTCTATGTATCTTCTTCCTATGCATTTTACCCATCGAAATTCTCGGACCGTTTCTAAAAACTGTTCGATTCAGCTTCCTCTCCCATCACACCTATTCAGTTTCTCAAACTGATTTTCTTTTGTCATTTAAAGCCACCTCTATTCCTCTCTTTCTCCTCTTCACTTCAACCCATTTCATCTTCCTCAACCCATTCTTCTGCTCCAAAGACGAACCTCCACGCCAAGGCCTCCTCATCTCGCTTCACTTCTCTGGGCTTCTCCTCTCGTGTTTGCACTCCAGAATGCGAAGCCAAGTTCCACTCGTTCGAACAAATCTCCATTATCCACGAACGCCACATCAATTTCCCCTCTCTTTTCTCCTTTGATATCTTCAATCTCTTCTGTGCAGTTGGGCTCGTAAACCTTTGGAACACTTACAACAAAGTTCCTTACTATCATCTTTTGGTTCGTGAATTCTATTCCAAACTCACTTCTCAGATCGATCATGGCGATCTTACTGTTTTCTCCCTGGTCAAAGGCACTCCCATCCCTTAAACTGTCGCTCCCTAGCCGACATCATCAAACTTTCCTCTTCCAATGATGAACACCTCGAGTTTATGTTGCACGATTCTGTTATCCTCTATAAATTGGCCACAACTTTTCGCCCAAAATGAGCGCCAGTCGACTTCATCCGACTCCCCGTCTTCTTATTAAAATCTTCGTCGACAACCTCGTCCCTAAGTCTGGTTCTCGCAACTACATAAGCACTCGTCTGCGCAAGTGCTTGTATGCTGTAATGGGCGGATTTCAGATTAACTGGGGGCAGTCCTTCTTCACCATCTTTCCAAGCCTATTGCACAACACTTCTTCCTGATGGGAAATCGAATCCCACCCCTAAGTGGTTTTGATAATGAGCACACCAAATGACATTAGTGTACTAATTGAACTATTACTTAAGTGTGCAGGTTGTACAAACAATAAGCTTTTACGCATACTCCGAAGAAGCTCAACTACACCCAAATGATGAAGACGAATTGGCTAGCTCCACATCAAGCACACGTATAACTCAATGATGAAGCTCATGCAAGTGCTCAAGCTTAATGAAGAAGAAGCTCAAATTCAAGAGAAGCGTGCATTCACTTCAATCATCTGAGCAGCTTATTGAAGACTCATCTTAGTCTAAGTGTGTGAGTTTTGTTTCTTAGGAACTATGTTAAAGCCAAAGTAAAAATTGCACACATACAAAATGATTTTGAAGCAAAATGTTTTTAAATATTTTCAAATATTTTAAAAACTCTTGAGAGCATTTGCTAGCAATTTATATCTTTGTAGTAAACCTCCAAACACCCAGGAGTTGATTACACATCTTGCTAGCTGAGTTTCAGTGAAAAATGCTATGGGAGTCGACTACCAGAGGAGGGAGTCGACTACCAGCTGGAAGCAGAATTTCTACTTAAATTCCCTGGGAGTCGACTACCACCCCCTAGAGAGTCGACTACCAGCTGTCGTTTTTCCACGTTTTGACTTCCTGATTTCACTCTTCATTCCTTTATTTATGGATCAAAAATCAAATGATTTGAAATTCAAATTCATATCTGAAACTCTATAAATAGACCCCTTTGAGATCATTTTTTCTACACCTAATCTCTCTATTTTCTATTGAGCTAAATTCTATTCAAAAGATCTCTCGTCGTTCTATTGCTCTCAACACTAATAGCCATTTCTGTTTTACTCTCTGATCTAAGTTCTTATTTTTCTGAAATTAATTTTGAGATCTACATTTTATTTTGGCTATTTTTTAAGTGTTTTAAAATCCTTGTTCTTCAATTTTTTTTTCTTGAAAGGATTTTGAGAACTAGTGTCACGCCTCGCTTCCCAAAAGTATGGAGGCGAAGCTTGACTAAGGCCCGCTTAGGCCGGGGCGAGAAGCCCTGACCCAATAAGCGTCTGTGGTATTCCAAAACGAAGGAACAGGTCCCTGTAAGTTAGTACGGAAAAATAAAAGTACTGAAAGGAAATAGCATATCATTTTATTCCAAAGATAATCATCCAAAAGTACTGAGAGTCTAAAACGCCCGAAGGGCTACAACTGCAGAAAAGAAAACTACTGGTGCAAGCCCAACCTAGACGGAAAAACAAAAAGGTGCTACACACCAAATCTAAACATGAAACAAAAGCTCTGGAACAGCAACGAGAGGCCTCTAACTCTGGTCTTCCTCTGGGATGTACTCTGGATCAGTATCCTCCAGCTCTACGTCTGCTGACAAGTCCGCCTCGTCGACGTACTCTGGCTCAACACCTGACGTACAGCACCAAAGACAGGAACTGTACGTCAGGTACAGTCTACAAGAAACTGTCAGACTCTACTGCAAGTGCACTGTATTATTAAACATTGTTTTACTGGTTGATTAACATGCTAGGGTTATACTGAGCTGTAAAAGTAGTAACGCAGCAGGAAAGTAAAACGAGACAAACAGTAGTCATAGCGTGTGCTACCGACTACGGGACTATCCTAAAGGTGTCAGAACAAGACGAAAACAAGACACGACACGACTGACAGGACTAGTAAAACACGAAGGGTTCACGCCTTACGGTTCGAGGGGGATCAGACCCTCTCACCGTGCGCACGCTCAACCCTACCCCAAACCCCAGAACTCAGGACAGGAAGCACGGAGATCACTTTCACAAGGAAAGCACCTGAAACGCCCGTAGGCTTTTTGTAACACGGAGATCACTTCCGCAAGGGAAGCACCTGAAACGCCTGCAGGCTTTTTGTAACACGGAGATCACTTCCGCAAGGGAAGCACCTGAAACGCCCACATGCTTTTTGTACAACGGTCACGGGAATCACTCTCGCATGGAGAGCATCTGAAACGCCCGAAGGCTTTTGTGTAACAGTGACATGACATGACAAGTGTAGGAAGGGATGCACACGCACACACATGTCAATCCTACGGTGTCAAAAGTTGTTGTTTGTCGAGCCTAGACTTCGTCGTCAAGTCTAAGTCGTCAAGGCATCCCGGACGCTATCATTTCACGTCCGGTCCTACACACACTCAAAGGCTAACAGTTCTAATAGTTCAAGACCAAGACGCGGTTGAAAATGCAAGTGGGTGCACTTGCCTGCGGTGGCGAGCGTCTCGTCCATCCAGGGCGTCTCGTCCAGTCATCGCGTCCGCGGTAGTCCGTCTGAAACAGTGCCACGACGACGGTGTCAGGTCGTGATTTTAGTAAAACGTAATTAGGGTTTATTTCTAGGTTATCGTGGCTAACCTAACAGTCACAAGTCAAGTTGTCCGTTCAGCCTACCCGACGATTCTATCCTATATGCACAGTCAGAAAGTCCCATCGTCGGTCTACGGTTACACATCGTTTTAAGGGAGCAGAAAGTAAATTTAGTGGGTTAAGTTGTCGATTTTAGTTAGGTTTCCAGTTTTGGCTACGGGTGGGTTGCGCTACGAGTTTCGAAAACCAACCTCTCCGGAGTTCGATGTAGGATGAGCATAGCGTCTGAACGGTAGAAGATCTGCATCGTCTCCGGCGTCTCGGCTACGGGTAGCGGAGCGAGACTCGTCCGAGCAGCGGACGAAGTGTGTGAGAAGAGAATAGGGGTGAAACAGCGAGCAACGGCACGATCAACGTCGAAACAGCGAGCAACGGAGGCGGAAACAGCGATACGACGTCGCCGTGTAATGGCCGTGGGCAGTCCGGCCTAGGAGGACGTGGTGGCCACTCGGGGGAAACACGACGGTGCTCAGCGGCTACTGGAGTGGGCTCGCGGTCGTCGAAAGAGTCGCAGCGGCTGCCGCTGCGATTTGCTGTTGTGAGCAAGGTAGCCCGTTGCTGTACAGTGACGAGGAGGGGGATAAAGGTCGCCGGCGGTTGTGTGGTGGCGTCTCCGGTGGCTGCCGTGCGAACGGGGGTCGCGACGAGGCGATGCGACGTCGAACGGCGGCTTGCGGCGTAGCACGGGCCTGCAGCGGCGTCGGGGGTCGTTGGCGGCGTCGGGGCGCCTGTGACTCGTTGATGCGGCAGTCGCCGACGTCGGGTGGCATCGTTCGAGGCCTTAGGCGATCTGCGGGCGGGTGTCGATCGGAGGAGCGGGCCGGCGGCGGGTGCGACGATGATGGGTGCTTGGGTTCGGGTTGAGGAAGTTGAGATCGAGGGAGAAGGTAAATGGCTTGTGGGTTTTTGAAAACAAACGACGGCTGAAAAATTTAATTTGCCCTAGTCTGATGCTTCACGTGATAGAGAGAGGTTGGGTTTTAATAATTAAATTTTTGATATATAACTATAGTTTATAGGTTAAAAGTGTTAGGGGTAGGAGATAGTGGGGGTGCAAATTGGGGGAAGTCTAGGGGTCAATAAAGTAGGCAGTTTAGGAAAGATTCTTGTGCAATTAATTTGGGATATAGCCAGATTTGGCTAATCAATTTGAATTTCGAAATTGATCAGGGCAAATCAACGGTCCAGATTTATCCGGACGATAACTCTCAAACCGGACGTCAGAAAAATAATCCGAAAATATCGGGACGATCGTGGAGACTAGACACACAGATCTACGGAGCTTGATCATGCGTAATGCCTACCAAAAATTTACGTAAAATTCGGAACGGCGTTTTGAGCCAAATGACTAAAACGCCCCAATCAATTCGACGTCGTTTTGCGACAAAACGAGCAGTGAAATGACGTTCCCAAAAATTACTATAAATTTCTACACTCCCAAACGATCACAACGGCATATAACAGAGCATATGCCGGAAACCAGAAATAGCCAAATAAAATACGTGCACGATAAAACACATGCACATAGAAAATCCACAAGGTCGGAAAGCGACCGTTACATTCTACCCCACTAAAATAAATATTCTGTCCTCGGAATCGACAACACTAATCAGCAAACAAAAATCGGAAGCGCTCCCTCATATCATCTTCACGCTCCCAGGTGGACTCTCCCGGTGATCCGTGACGCCACATCACTCTCACCAGGTCGACTACCTTATTTCTCAATTGCTTCTGTCGACGGTCCAAAATTTGCACAGGCTGCTGGTCATATGTCGGGTCTGGGCGAACTATAATCTCTGAGAAATCAACCGTGTGCGACGGATCACTGACGTACCGACGTAGCTGTGATACGTGGAATACGTCGTGAACTCCCTCCAAAGATGGTGGCAGAGCAAGGCGGTAGGCCACTGCTCCCACATGCTCCAGCACATCGAATGGTCCAATATATCTCGGACTCAGCTTTCCCTTCTTCCCAAAATGAATAACGTCGCGGTTCGGAGAAATCTTCAGGAAGACGTGATCTCCAGGCTGAAACTCCAAGGGTGTCCTCTTGGCATCTGCCCAATGCTTGAAGCGATCCTGTGCAACTCTGAGTTTCTCCCTGATGTCTCTCACGACATCCACAGCTTCCACTATCATCTCAGGACCCAACAGCTCCCGATCTCCAATGTCATCCCAGCTCAGTGGCGATCGACATTTCCTCCCATATAAGGCAGTAAACGGCGCCATGCCAATGCTCGCCTGGTAGCTGTTGTTATACGAGAACTCCACCAAGTGAAGATGGTCCTCCAAAGATCCCTTCAAATCGAGCGTACAAGCTCGCAGCATATCCTCCAGTATCTGAATAGTCCTCTCTGACTGGCCATCAGTCTACGGGTGGTACGCCGTGCTGAAACTCAGACTCGTACCCAGATTCTTCTGCAGACTTCTCCAGAACTGAGATGTCAACCTCGTGTTTCTGTCAGACACGATGCTCATGGGGATTCCATGTAAGCGTACAATCTCCTGCACGTACACAGTCTACGTCACAACTAACTCAAAGAGGAAAATTAAAGAGAAGTAAAACGAAATTTTACCTCTAGATATTTCCTCGCCAAAACTTCCATAGACTGGCCCACTCGGAAAGGGATAAAGTGCGCAGACTTAGTCAATCGGTCTACGATCACCCAGACTGCGTCGTTCTGTTTCGGGGTCCGAGGCAAACCAGTCACGAAATCCATCGTAATATGTTTCCACTTCCACTCCGGGATAGGGAGCGGTTGTAGCAGACCAGCCGTACGATGGTGCTCAGCCTTCACCTGTTGGCATATCAAACACTTGGCAACGCTCCGTGCCACACTCCTCTTCATGCCAATCCACCAATAGTTCAGACGGAGGTCCTTATACATCTTGGTGCCACCAGGATGTATAGAATATGGCGAGCTATGAGCCTCGCTCAAAAGCTCCTCCCGGACATCTCCTGAAGGTACGCAGAGTCTACTGCCATACCGCAGCGAACCATCCTCATGAATCACAAACTCCGTCCATAGTCCAGCTTCAACCTGCCTCCTGATCCTCTGTAGTTTTGGATCTCCTGCCTGTGCCGCCTTTATCCGATCTACAATCGTGGACTGAATCTGCAAATTCATGAATGAAAGAACCACACCAGGTAGGACGACCTCCAATCCCATCTCTTTCAGCTCCTGCTCAATCCTCCAGTCGGCAGTATGCATCATCGTAGTAGGAAGTCTACTCAAGGCATCGGGCACTACGTTCACCTTCCCCGGTTGATACTGCAAGTCTATCTCGTAGTCCGCCATGAGCTCTAACCATCGTCTCTGACGCATGTTGAGCTCCTTCTACGTAAAAATGTACTTTAAGCTTTTGTGATCGGTGAAAATCTTCACGCTCTCACTCAGCAAGAAGTGCCTCCAGATCTTCAGTGCAAATATCATAGCTGCCAACTCCAGATCATGCGTCGGGTAATTCTTCTCATGAGTCCTCAACTGACGAGAAGCGTACGCGACCATGTGGCCATGCTGATGCAGAACGCATCCAAGACTCTTCCCTGATGCATCACAATATATTTCAAAACCACCACTTCGATCCGGCACAACCAAAACTGGTGCTGTGGTCAACCTTGCCTTCAAGATACTGAAGTTCTCCTCATAAGCATCAGACCAAAGAAACTCCACATCCTTCCTCGTCAGCTTCGTCATTGGCTCCGCAATCTTCGAGAAATCTTTGATGAACCGCCGATAATAGCCTGCTAAGCCAAGAAAGCTCCTGATATCCGACGCTGACTGCGGAGTCGGCCAATCTCTGCTGCTCTGACCTTCTCCGGATCTACAGATATGCCATCACCGGACACCACATGTCCCAGGAACGCGACTCTGTCCAGCCAGAACTCACACTTGCTATACTTGGCATAAAAGCTTATGTCGTCTCAGCGTCTCAAGCACTGTTCTCAGATGACAGCTGTGCTCCTCCTCAGACTTCGAGTAAATAAGTATGTCATCTATGAAGATAACGACAAACTTATCCAAGAAGTCGTAGAATATCAAATTCATCAGATTCATGAATACAGCTGGAGCATTGGTCACGCCGAAGGGCATAACCACGAACTCATAGTGTCCGTACTTCGTCCGGAAAGCTGTCTTGGGCATATCATCCTTCTTCACCTTCAGTTGATGGTATCCGCTCCTCAAATCCAACTTCGAGAAAACCCTCGAACCTCCCAGTTGATCAAAAATATCGTCGATGCGTGACAGCGAATACTTATTCTTCACTGTGACAGCATTCAGTCCCCGATAGTCCACGCACATCCTGCGGGACCCATCCTTCTTCTTCACAAGCAATACGGGTGCACCCCACGGTGACACACTAGGGTGGATGAAACCCTTCTGTAGCAACTCATCTAACTGCTTCCGCAGCTCCTCAAGCTCAGCAGGAGCCATTCGATAAGGCGCATTCGATATCGGCTGCACTCCCGGCATAAGGTCAATACCAAATTCTAGAGCTCTGTCGGGTGGCAGACCCGAGATATCCTCCGGGAAGATGTCGTCGAAATCTCTGACGACTGCTGGTCGCTCGATCTCCATTTCCATCTGCATAGTTGCAACAATCGGCACCTCCGGCTTGGCCCGATATCTGATGGGTCCAAGCGACTCGTCTCTGCTGCGGAACTCGAATTCCGGATGGCCTAGAATCCGGAATACCACCCTCTTGCGGTGGCAGTCAATCGAGGCGTGGACATCTCCCAGCCAATCAATGCCAAGAACGACATCGAAATGCGACAGATCGTGGACGATGAAGTCTGCAAATAATTCGTGTCCACTGACCACCAAGGGAATTGATCGACAACCCATGTTCACAGTCACCACTCCGTTCCCTGTGGTGATGTCCCAACACTTAGGAAGTGTGTGGGTGCGAATGGAGTGCTTTGTTATAAACCTCCGGGACAGGATGCACATCGATGCACTAGAGTCAAACAAAGCCAAGGCAGGGTGAGAGAACACTAGAATGGTGCATAAGAGGTAAGAGACTAAGGTCAACAACACTACTCTAGCAAACAAGGCAAACAATCAACACTAACAATAAGGTCTACTCTATGAAGTGAAAGACTAGATTCGGAGCATACCTGCAATAACTCCATCTAGTTCCTCAGTCTCAACAGCGGTCATGGTGTACGCCGGCCTCTGGGGTTGTACTGCCCTCTGAAACATCTGCCTCTGTGGTGCCAAGGGTGGTCCACGAACAACAGGTCCTCTCTGGACTGGGGCAGGCGCTCTCATCTGTAGCGGGGCTGGCGCTCTAACAATAGCATTACGGGCTCTCGGACAATCCTTCGCAGCATGCGAGGCATCTCCACAAACTAAACACAGTCCCAGCTTCCTCCTGCAATCCTTCTGAACATGTCCTGGCTTGCCGCAGAAGTGGCATGGTCCCTTACTCTAAATCTGTATAGGTGCTCCTGGCCTCTTGAAAGGCACTGTCTGAACTGGCCTTATCGCCGGCCTGGCGGGTGGCCGGTACTGCTCCATGGGGCGCTTCCCTCTATCAGCTGGAGGGTCAGGCAGGTGCGATATCGTCTCATGATTCTTCGCAGCATCCAATACCTCTCTCATGGTCGAGAAGCTAGTCGAGGATATAGAAGCCTGGACCTTCGGACGTAGTCCTTGTCAGAACCGCTCAGCTCGGTTCTCCTCCTTCTTCACCATATGTGGGGCAAAACGGCTCAACATCTCAAACTCAGCCTCAAACTCATCGATGGACATGTCCCCCTGCTTCAGATCCACAAACTTTCCCATCAGCTCTCTCCTAGCTGCCTTGGTGAAATACTTCTCCTTGAACATATAGCGGAAGGTCTTCCACTCTACTGGCTTCTGCAGGCGCCTCTCCTCAATGCGCCACCAGTTTCTGGCAATCTCAGTCAGCCGCATCTTCGCTATCTCCACTCTGGTGTCATCTGGAATCTTCACAGCTATCAGTTTCTCCTCTGTGCTCTGGATCCACTCGTCAGCACCCAGAGGTCCTTCCTTCCCAGAAAACATCTTCGGCTGAAGCTCATTGAACTGCTTCACTCCTGGAGCAGCTCGAGGGGCAGGTGGAGGAGGTGGTGGTGCAACTGGGGGAGCCTGGGCAGCACGCTGGACTGTTGAACCAACTGATGCTGCACCTCCAGCATCTCTCTCATCACGCCCAGAAACTGACGGAACTCTCCGCCCTGGTCCTCCTGGATTCCATCTCCTGAGCTCCCCGATTGGGTAGTACATCGTCCTGCCATCCTATTGACAGAAGACATAGATTAGACTCGTACAATTACCGGATGATAATAAAATGAAGTTCAATACTTTGATTGTTCCGAATTTGCTGAAAGGGTGGGACCTGTATGGGCCACCACTAAAACCTGTCTCACCCCGCTTCCCAAAAGTATGGAGGCAAAGCGTGACTAAGGCTCGCTTAGGCCGGGGCGAGAAGCCCGGACCCAATAAGCGTCTGTGGTATTCCAAAACGAAGGAACATGTCCATGCAAGTTAGTACAGAATAATAAAAGTACTGAAAGGAAATATCATATCATTTTATTCCAAAGATAATCATCCAAAAGTACTGAGAGTCTAAAACGCCCGAAGGGCTACAACTGCAGAAAAGAAAACTACTGGTGCAAGCACCCAACCTAGATGGAAAAACAAAAAGGTGCTACGCACCAAATCTAAACTGGAAACAAAAGCTCTGGAACAGCAACGAGATGCCTCTAACTCTGGTCCTCCTCTGGGATCGATGTACTCTGGATCAGTATCCTCCGGCTCTACGTCTGCTGACAAGTCCGCCTCGTTGATGTACTCTGGCTCAACACCTGACGTACAACACCAAAGACAGGAACTGTATGTCAGGTAAAGTCTACAAGAAACTGTCAGACTCTACTGCAAGTGCACTGTATTATTAAACATCGTTTTACTGGTTGATTAACATGCTAGGGTTATACTGAGCTGTAAAAGTAGTAACGCAGCAGGAAAGTAAAACGAGACAAACAGTAGTCGTAGCGTGTGCTACCGACTACGGGACTATCCTAAAGGTGTCAGAACAAGACACGACTCAACTGACAGGACTAGTAAAACACAAATGGTTCACACCTTACGGTTCGAGGGGGATCAGACCCTCTCACCGTGCGCATGCTCAACCCTACTCCAAACCCCAGAACTCAGGACAGGAAGCACGGAGATCACTTTCACAAGGAAAGCACCTGAAACGCCCGTAGGCTTTTTGTAACACGGAGATCACTTCCGCAAGGGAAGCACCTGAAACGCCTGCAGGATTTTTGTAACACGGAGATCACTTCCGCAAGGGAAGCACCTGAAACGCCCGCAGGCTTTTTGTACAACGGTCACGGGAATCACTCTCGCATGGAGAGCATCCGAAACGCCCAAAGGCTTTTGTGTAACAGTGACATGACATGACAAGTGTAGGAAGGGTTATTCTTGGGTGTCCACACGCACGCACACACATGGTAAACCTACGGTGTCAAAAGTTGTTGTTTGTCGAGCCTAGACTTCCTCGTCAAGTCTAAGTCGTCAAGGCGTCCTGGACGCTATCATTTCACGTCCGGTCCTACACACACTCACAGTCTAACAGTTCTAATAGTTTAAGACCAAGACGCGGTTGAAAATGCAAGTGGGTGCACTTGCCTGCGGTGGAGAGCGTCTCGTCCGTCCAGGGCGTCTCGTCCAGTCGTCGCGTCTGTGGTAGTCTGTCTGAAATAGTGCCACGACGACGGTGTCAGGTCACGATTTCAGTAAAACCTATTTAGGGTTTATTTCTAGGTTATTGTGGCTAACCTAACAGTCACAAGTCAAGTTGTCCGTTCAGCCTACCCGACGATTCTATCCTATGTGCACAGTCAGAAAGTCCCATCATCGATCTAAGGTTACACATCGTTTTAAGGGAGCAGAAAGTAAATTTAGTGTGTTAAGTTGTCGATTTTAGTTAGGTTTCCAGTTTTGGCTACGGGTGGGTTGCGCTACGAGTTTCGGAAACCAACCTCTCATGAGTTCGATGTAGGATGAGTGTAGCGTCTGAACGGTAGAAGATCTGCGTCGTCTACGGCGTCTCGGCTATGGGTAGTGTAGCGAGACTCGTCCGGGCAGCGGACGAAGTGCGTAAGCAGCGAGTATGGGTGAAACAGCGAGCAACGACGTGATCATCGTCAAAACAGCGAGCAACGGAGGCGAAAACAGCGATACGATGTCGCCGTGTCACGGCCGTGGGCAGTCCGGCCTAGGAGGACGTGGTGGCCACTCAGGGGAAATGCGGCGGTGCTCAGCGGCTGCCGGAGTGGGCTCGCGGTCGTCGGAAGAGTCGCAGCGGCTGCCGCTGCGATTTGCAGCCGTGATCAAGACAGCCCGCGGATGTACAGCGACGAGGCGGCAGATAAAGGTCGCTGACGGTCGTGTGGCGGCGTCTCCGGTGGCTGCAGTGCGAACAGGGGTCGCGGCGAGGTGATGCGACATCGAACGGCGGCTTGCGGTGTCGCACGGGCCTGCAGCGGCGTCGGGGGTCGTAGGCGGCGTCGGGGCGCCTGCGACTCGTTGATGCGGCAGTCATCGGCGTCGGGTGGCGTCGTTCGAGGCCTTAGGCGGTCTACGGGTTGGTGTCGGTCGGAGGAGCGGGCCGGCGGCGGGTGCGACGATGATGGGTGCTTGGGTTCGGGTTGAGGAAGTTGAGATCGAGGGAGAAGGGAAAAGGCTTGTGGGTTTTTGAAAACAAACGGCAGCTGAAAAATTTAATTTGCCCTAGGTCTTGATGCTTCATGTGATAGAGAGAGGTTGGGTTTTAATAATTAAATTTTTGATATATAACTATAGTTTATAGGTTAAAAGTGTTAGGGGTAGGAGATAGTGGGGGTACAAATTGGGGGAAGTCTAGGGGTCAATAGAGTAGGCAGTTTAGGAAAGATTCTTGTGCAATTAATTTGGGATATAGCCAGATTTGGCTAATCAATTTGAATTTCGAAATTGATCAGGGCAAATCAACGGTCCAGATTTATCCGGGCGATAACTCTCAAACCGGACGTCAGAAAAATAATCCGAAAATACCGCGACGATCGTGGAGACTAGACACACAGATCTACGGAGCCTGATCGTGCGTAAAACCTACCAAAAATTTACGTAAAATTCGGAACGGCGTTTTGAGCCAAATGACTAAAATGCCCCAATCAATTCGACGTCGTTTTGCGAGAAAACGAGCCGTGAAATGACATTCCCAAAAATTACTATAAATTTCTACACTCCCAAAAGATCACAACGGCATATCACAGAGCATATGCTGGAAACTAGAAATAGCCAAATAAAATACGCGCACGATAAAACACGTGCACGTAGAAAATCCATAAGGTCGGAAAGCGACCGTTACAACTAGCGATCTAGATCACAACGAATAACCTCATATTCTCTGTGTGATCTAAAGATCAACTTAAATTATTTTAGCCACGTAACACACAATTGATATATTTACTTTGGCTATAGAATTTTGGGTGTAATCCAATCTCTACCAATATTGTGGTGAATTGGATACTTTGTTTTCTTTGTGGATTCCTCTTGGTTGTAACGGACGATGGAAATCCTAGACAAGTCTAGGTGGTTGGAAATCCTAGTCAAGGCTAGGTCGTTGAAAAATCCTAACAAGTGAAGTTAGGTAATTATATTGCTAAGGCAATAGTGGATTAAATCTCGTACCGAACTGGTCGGGGACTAGACATATTCAAGTTGTGGGAAACCATGATAAAAATCGCTTGTCTCTGCGTTTGTCTTTTCTGTGATTGTTTATCTTTGTTGTACAAGCATTTAATTTCATTTGCTAACATTTGTATCTTTGTAATTTATCCTTTATATTATTGCAAAGTTTATTTAATTATTTTCGATGTGTAAAGATCTATTTGTGTGTAATGATTATTTGTTTGTAATCATAACTTGCCTGTAACTTATCTCTATATTCTTGTTAAGATTAACTTGTTGATTAAGAACCAAGCGTAGATCACTCTATTTGGTTTCTTAGGCAACATTAGAAGGATTTTATTTGTGCTAATATTAACAAACGAAAAGGTTTACTATTTACAAAACATTATTCAACCCCCCTTCTAGTGTTATTTGCCATCTACTGGATCCAACACTTCCTCCATTATCTCATCACTCTGATTCTGTGCCACTATCAGATTGATACGCAAGACGACATTCATGTTCTGAATCCTATCGAATTTGGTTCCTCCATCCCTAAAAACTTGAAGCTTGATGCCCCAGATCTTCCATCTGACAATGATGATGATGCAAAAGACGACCCAGACCCAACCCCAACTCCTGCATCGACCACTCCGAGTTCTTCAGATCATCCTCCGCGCAAAAAGGTGATAGGATCATATTTTACACTTTACTTCTGCATTTTTGCATGCCATTTTGATTGCTCATATCGCGATTTTCACGATTATACGACGATTTCGCGATAATTTTTACTATTTCTTGGTTTTGTCTGATTTCAGGAGATATGGAGCAATAGGGAGAGATTTGGAGCCATGAGCGCATACACACGTCCCAGAGCATCATTGATGACGATATCAGAGAGCTAACGTTGTTGAAGGATGAGTAGAAACTTTCTCGCCAATAGCTATGTACAGATCTGTTCAGATCAGACTCGATGTAAATGCTCATAATGACCATGAAAACTGGAGTATACATGTATAGTCTGTTTTCTAAATATGATTTAGAAGGACAAACTTATATGAATCAGCCAGAGAGTTTTCAAGGTCAGTGGGAGGGAATAAAAAGCCTGCGAGGCATCAAGGAGCCGGAATATATGTTTTGAAAAAGTGGTCAACGAGTTTGACACTTTATCAGAAATGATTATGAACCGTGTAGATGACCAGTGACTATTTTGGATAATTCTCGTAAGGTACGATGAGCTGGATGAAATACATGCAAGACAAATGGTATGGATTCCAAGGGTAATTATTTGGATGAGATTCAAATGTGAGGTCTAGCATTAACATAGAAACTCCTTAAGTCTATACTAAAGTTGGTTTAGCAGATCTACTTATGAAGGTTCTATCACATGAAGTCTAGAGAGACTTAAGTGTAAATGCGGTATGAGATACCGGGATAAATGGGCCTGAGTGCAAGTGAGAGACGTAGGGAGATGGGTATGCCCTCGAGGTAATTTATCTTTGTGTATGTGTACAAATGTCTTGTTCAAAACAATAGTAAACTATTTGGTAAGAATTTACCTAAGTTAATAATAATGTAATCGACATTAAAACTTAGGTAAAGTCCTGAGACTTGATGCGAGGTCAAAAAAGTATCGAGATGAGGATCTCGATCATGGAGAATTGTTTGATCGTTTGAAGCATAAATCTAAAACCGTTTGTGGTCGTAGATGTTTCGAGAAAAGGATATCGATACATCGGATAAACCATTGTGTCTTTGTCTTCACCATGGTGGTGACGATGATCTCATGGTTGTTCGACTTGGCGAAGTCGGAGACAAGACACATGTGCTCAATGGAGAATGAGTTCACTGAACGACCCAACGAGAGTTATCACATAATTAACATAACTAATCTGTGAATAATAACTCTCTATGATGATAGGCAAGTTGATCCTTAGACTTGAGGTCATTGTACGAACCTGTACGTGAATGGTGTCACTTAGATCTTTGACCTAGCTTCTAGACAAGGCATGTCAAAATGTTTTTGGTTGGATGACACTTGAAGTGTCCGAGGAGAGTAATGACCAAGAAAGAATTCGTCCCTCCTGTTTATAGGGAGTTAGTGTCGCACGTGTTGGTTTGGTCTTTAGTGAAAACTCTGGCCAAAGTATGTTTGGAAGAAGTCCAACATTGATAGACTAAAGACTGATAGAGACTAACCAAGTTCGAGATAGTAAAGTTGACAATTGACCATACCATAGGCTTGACTAGGCAACATATTTTTGATGAATGGACTAAAACTGCGGTATTTATCACGGACACAGACAAGGTGGTCCCGACAATACTCATATCTATGTGTTAACCACATAATTATGGTACTGAAATAGGGACGCCACATGCTGCTCGTGGTCACTGCCGTCTGGGGTTTCGAGCCCTACCTGTTGTAAGGTTAGGCTGTAAGGTCTCACACAGAGTGAGACCTTCATCAAGTAATAGGAAGTCTTTAGGGAGATAATACATCATATGTAAGGGAATTATTTGTGTCGCAAAAGGTTTGCGATACAGAATCTGGAATATTAAAGATATGTGATTAATCACATTTGATACAAGAGTAATTTAATATGTCGCAAAATATTTGCGAGCCTATTTATACTATAAACGCATAGAAGATGTGTACCTGGATGACGGGAACATCCAGGTCAAAACCCAGGTTAAAACGACGTCCAAAATGGGCTCTAAACGAGGAAAATAGAGCCAAAGAAACCAATAAAAGGCCCAAGAGTTATTTAAAAGGGGGTGCCCATCTTTGAAGGGCTGGCCCCTTCACATGGCCGCACACTCGACCTTTGGGCCGGGCCAATAGTAGCTTGCACCTGCATGGGCGTGTGCCTAGCACGTGCCAAGCCAGGCAGGGGCGGGTGGGACCTGCCCTCCCGCTCGTGCACGGGCGCGTGCCAGGCACGCGCCCGTGTGCCTGGCAGTGCCCTGGGGGCGCATGCCTAGCATGCGCATCGAGGCTGGGTGGGAGTCAACTTGTGGGGCCCACGTTGTAGGCCCCATACATAGGGTTTCGAACCCTAATTGAATAATTTTGGGCGGCTAGATTTTGAGTGAAAATCAGTTTTTTGGTCATATTTGAGATGACTTTTGAGGGGACAAACAGAGTCGGAATTAAGCCCCTCTTGTTTCTATATGTTCACTGTTCTGTGCTATTCGATTTAATATATGATATCACTTATGAAGCTCAATAGTGAGGGAGAAAAAATCTGCTAAAGATTGGCCTTCGTGGAAGTCAAACTTTAATTGAATTTTTCCTCCAACCTTTAGTCCCACATCGGATATGAAGAGAAGGGGAGGGGTCAGCTGCCTATATAAGTAGGGGCCAAACCACCTCCTTAAAACTTGCACCAAGTCTTCAATTTCGAGAAGCTCTAAAAATTTTTGAGCACACTCGAATTAAGACTCAATAAATATTCCCTATTTCTCCCAAATTCTTCCTTGCTCATGATCAGGCTCTGGCAAAGCTACGAAGGAGTTCGGATCGGATCCAAAGTCTTGACGGAGGATCCACTCAAGGTGAAGCTTTCTGGAGCGCGTGGTTGGCTCGACGATAAGGGTGTTGCTCGCCTCAAGACGCGGTTTGGTTTGAGACACAGTTTGGCTCGGGATGTGGTTCGGCTTGGGAGAAGCAGCTCGAGGCATCGCTTCGGAGTCAAAGAATGGTTGCTAAAAATGACGCTTCGTTTTCTACAGAAACGATGTTTCGGGCATATAGTTTGATTTACATGTGGTTATAATTTCAATAGTTTGATAGATCTATCTTTAGGGGTTGGTCGAACCCTACCCCTGGATAGTAGAGATTCTAGCTAGGGTTTATTTCTTTAGAACTGTTCGTTTTAAGATTTTTTTTCCACTGCTTTATTTGATTTCGTCGCCCGTTTGACTTAGGCTGGTCATCAATTTTATAGCCCTAAGGACCCAGAAACCCCATCAATATCTGATTATCATGGATCAACGCTATCCAAGGACATGTCTCCCAAAACAGAAGAGGAGAAAGTTCGCATTACTAGGATTCCTTATGATTCGGCTGTAAGATCCATCATATATTCCATGCTATGTACTAGGCCTGATGTCGCATACGCACTTGACATAGTTAGTCGATATCAATCAAACCTGAGGAAGAAGCATTAGTCACCTAAAAACGTACTTAAATACTTGAGAAGCGCCAAAGATACGTTCTTGGTATACGGTGGGAGTAGTTATCTCTCAGTAGAAGGATTTATTGACTCAAGTTTTCAAAGTGACATAGATAACAGCTAATCGATATCAAGATACATCTTTACCCTCAATAGAGGGGCAATGAGTTGGAAGAGTTCTAAGAAAAACAGTATATCAGACTCTACGAGGGAAACTAAGTATATTGCGACGAATGATGTAGCAAAAAAGGTGGTTGAATAAAGAAATTCGATACTGAACTTGGAGTGGTCCCTTCGATTATTGACCCAATAACCTTGTATTTTTGACAATAATACGACACTTGTTCTCTCCAAGGAACCTAGATCTCACAATAAATCCAATATCCAGAGGAAGTTTCATGTGATACGTGAAATACAAGGATGCCATGACATTGAAATTCAAAGAGTTAGCTTAGAAGATAATATAGAAGATCCACTCACGAAGGCCCTTCAACAAAATAGACTGGAGTGTATAGTGGATAAAATCGGTATGAGATACTATACTAATTAGATGTAAGTGTAAGTGGGAGATGTTATAGGAATGTGTGCCTGTTAGACAATTATTGTAATTGTAAATACATCTTGTTTGAAATAATAGTATGCTATTTGGTGAAACTTTATCTACATAATTATTTTACACTACTAAGTATTCATGTTATTGTTATGTCAAAATTGCATAGGTAAAATACTAGTACATATGTGAGGGACATTAATATCATGATGCAATCATAATAATAAGGCCAATGTATCCGTTTAAGCATATATCTTAAATGTTCCCGATCGTAGGAATATCGAGACGGGACATCGATATTTTGGATACACCGGTATGCGTTGATCTTTACCATCAGATTGTAATGACCGGTCTCATAGCCACTCGATGTGGAGACATCACGAGTCAACGCACTATGCTTGTTAAAGAACAAGTTCATAGGACAACTCATCGAGTTACTTATATATGGTAATCATACTCTATCAATAAAAGCACTCAGGTGATAGTTCATGTAGCATAGTCCTTATGACTAGAGATGTCTAAAGGAACTTGCATATGAAAGGTTGTGCTTTGGCTTTTATTGAACATCAGCATCGCTCCTGGTATGTAGATACTCGTTGGATTTAGTTGAAAGCATCCAAAGGGAATGGCCATCTATACGAGATTCGTGTTCTTCGGTATAGGAGGTTAGTGTCTTAGGGAGTCAAAGGACCCAAAATAAATTCCTGGCTAGGTACTAGGGATCAAATTGTTAAGAGTAACAAGTTACTACCGTTAATTATATTATCACATATGTCTCAATGTTTTAATGTGTAATTGGATTCGACAGGTTCTGTACCCTAGACACATTAGCGACATAGTCTTGATGAAGGGCCCAGGCAACAAGGTAGTTGTCGCTGTAAGGCTCATATTTGGTCAGAAAATATTCTAGTCTCACACCAACCAGATAATAACGGTCCCAAAATAGGGGTTAGTATGTACAATTAGTGTCGCTACCGATCTGTGACATGACTTGATCGTGTCATTGTTGAAGTAGGAATCTAGCTATTAGATTCTCACATAGATGATGGCTTCACAGGAAAAGCAAAGAAAGTAACTTTATATAAATGTGATATACAAGGGATCGATCATAAGAGTTGTGATCAATATCAAGAGGATATAACGTGTCGCAAAAAGTTGCAAGTGTATGAGAGAAATGATCGTAAAAGAGATGAAAAGGATAAGGTGGCTTAAGCATCATTTAGTCGATTAATGAAGTATCATTAGTCTGTTGGATTTGGATCTAAGCCTAAGGGGGTGAATAGGCAAATAAAAATTCTCAGATAACATAGGTAATTATTTAGCACAGATAGCCAGACACATAGTAAATAAAAAACAATCACAGAGTGCACGAGAGATTTACCCTGGTTCGGTCACCCCAACGACATACTCCAGCTCCAAAGCAAGTACTAGCATTAATATGTTACAAGGGTACAACCGTAAAGAGCTACGCGCATCTACTCTATGCTCACTAGGTTCTGTACCGCACACCAAAGTGCTAAACACTATTAATCTAGTAAACACTCTCTTTTGACTATCACCGACTAGTCAAGACCCTCTTGTCTTGCACCGACTAGATAAGACCCCAAAAATGAATGTATAAGTAACCTACAAAGATCAACACACCAATACACGAATATAAAATAATAAAGAGTTTAGAAAAGCTCAATTCATGTCTGTGTTGTCGTCTCTGTCATTCAGCGCTGGTTAGATCTGATCTGACAAGATGTAGTCGTCAATCTTAAGTCGTGGCACCCCCAAGATGTTGCGGCCTCCTTCTTTGGCATTGAAGCTTGTGGCTATGAAGGGAGAATCCCTATAAGCTTGCTGCAATGTTGAATATGGAGACTCCCTTGGTAGCTTGTGGCAATGTTGAAGATGGAGACTCCCTTGGTAGCTTGTGCCCTTGTTGGAGCACTTGATGATGTTGATAACATGCGGCCTTGTTGAAGGAGTTGGGAGCTTGTGTCCTGATGGCTTGAAGGAGGTTGCAAGCTTGTGGCCTGATGGCTTGAAGGAGGTTGCAACTTGCAGAAATGTTGTTATCAATAAGGCTTGTGGCAAGGTTGCTTGAAAGATCTTCTCTAGGATGCTTGCGACAATGAAGAAGGATTGAATCTCTCTAGGTTGCGACAATGAGGATGGAGGGCTCTTGGGACTTGTGGCAATAGGAATTTTGGAGACCCGCTTGATATGTTGCGACCTTGGAGGAGGAGAGACTCTTGGTAATTTGATAACTTGCGACAAGGTTGAAGATGCAGCACCCTTGATGTCGCGGCAAAGGGAATATGGAGGAGGTATCTCTTGGTGTTGTTCCAGAAAATGAAGGGGATTTTTGCTTTGGCCTTTGCTAGCTTGGATGTTGACAACTTGCGACAATAGGGTTTTCTATGGTGTTGGTTGCAATGTTTTTCTTTGTTGTAGTCGCATTGGATAGCTCTGGGAGATGGGGGTTTATATAGGGATGGGAGGAGATCAATTAGGCTCAAATAGAATCCCATAAAGCTAGAAGATAAGATGGAATCCTAACTAGTATATGATTTGAAATAATCATATGGAAGATCTCTTCTAATCACAATAGAATTTGGAGTTTGAATTTGGATTGCAATAGGATTTGGATTTGAATGGCAATGTGATTGTTTCAACCACTTTTGATATGAATGAGATCCCTCCTTATCTCTCCATCCTTGACCAAGTCCACTTTGCAAATGAATTTCATATTTCTCCATATTTGACCAAGTCTTCATATGTGTCGCAATTTTCTCCATCACTTTGACTAGGTCATCATTTGAGTATTTACGAGCTTGCCACTCCTGAAAACACTTAGCACACACATCAAATTGTTCATACACGTTTGTTATCATAAAACACGAATTCATCGATCATTGTATCCAACTACACGTTGTATCCAACATAGTCAACTAATACTGATTAGTAGACTAATCAGTGAAGGATGTGTAAGTTGCTTCATGTTGACAGTTAGTCGACTAGCAAGATTTGCAAGCCAAATTGTGGTCGATAAATTAAGATTACGGTTTGCAAGATTTGCAAGCCGAATTGTGGTCGATAAATTAAGATTACGGTTTGTGTTTGGTGCAGAATTTGATTCAAACGTTGGATCTAAAGTTTGACTCTAATAAACCCACCTTGTGTTAGGATAATATTTGGAATCAAATCTTGAATTCTAATTGGATTAGAAAGCCTATTGAACAAGCCATCTTCTTGAAAGAGAATTTACTTGTAGAGTTGTGATCTAACTCGTAGTTTGAATACAATTAAGATTCGGATGACCCCTAGCACTATATAAACCTCTCTTCCCTGCTCAGCATTCCTAAAATAAATACAAAGAGGCCCAATCTTAGAGATCGAAGATTTTGCACTTAAGATCTCTTGTGCAGAGAAATTAAAACCACTTTGAGAGAGAAAATCACGCACCAAAATTGAACTTTTTCCTTCTCCTCCTCTTAACCCTAGCATGGTTTGGGAGCCGATTCAAGTTCTAGGAGAGCTCGTAAATCGTGAAGGTATATGTCATCAATGTGACTTATCTAAAGCATTGGATGGTGAGCACAGTTAGGTCTTCACTGAAAGAAACTTTGGATCTGTGGGTATTGCTTGAGTATATTTGTGCTAATGTATGGTGTTTATCATCTACATTATTTCATAGTTTGTGTACCATGATTTTAGCTTGTTGAATGCTAGAGTAAATTTTTTTTATTTTTCATATATTCTGTTGCTTTCTTAAGTGTTGATAAAGTCTAGCATGTTCTCTCTCTCTCTCTCTCTCTCGGTGTGTGTGTGTGTGTGTGTGTGTGTGTGTGTGTGTGTGTTGTAATGGGTATCATATGGCATATGGGGTTAAGACTCATATATGGCCTCCAAAACTAACGTTCTATTATTTTTGGATGATCAGAACCATTCATTTTGATATACATATTCTAAAACCTCAAAACACCAACTATCATGTGAACCCAAGAGGTTCTGCACATTCATGCACCCATCGCAAAAGTTCAATTCATTCAAAACCATTAAATTTGTGATGTGTGGATGAACAGGCAAAACCATTGGATTCACTCAATATTTGATATTTTGGGGTTTTAGAGTACGAGTATTAAAATGAATAATTTAGATCCTTAAAAAATAGTGAATGATGAAGTTTTGGATGTGTATATGAGGCTTAACCACATGTGTATGTTATACCCATTATTGTTTTTGTGTGTGGAAACTAGGTACATGATGTTAGTTAAGGAAAATTCTTGTGTTGGCAGCACAAAAACCCAGGTTCTCATATTTTTTGAATTTTTTCCTAAATTAATGAACACATTCTAAAACCCCAATATCTCAAATACAGATGAACCCTATAGGGATTTTCCCCTCGATCAAGTTGTCACGAAAAGTTATATTCTTCTAAAACCGTTGATTTTATACCAATTGGATCAAGTGTAAAATTTGTATTGACTTGATTAATCATCTTGATGTGTAGAACACATTTGAAAAGTAATTAAAAAAATTAAACAAATGTTGTATACATGCATCGAAATAGGAACATCAAATATAGATTATTTTATTTGTGTGTGTGTGTGTGTGTGTGTGTGTAAAGAATAATGGGTATCAGCTACCCAGGTAGGAAATTGCATCCTTGGGTAGTGTCAACCCACACCCCCTATTTTCCCCTCTGATTCGATCCTTTCATTTTGATCTTAAGATCTAAACCCCCAAACCACCAATTTTTAAGTGATTCTAAGGTGTTTTGCTCATTCATATACCCGTCACAAGGTTAATGATTTCGTCGTAATAAAACTTTTTGCAATTAAATGAACAATCAAAACCCTATGGTTTACCCAAAATTGGTAGTTTGTGATTTTAGAACATGAACAACAAACTGAATGGATCCGATCATTGAAATAATGGGGGAAGGGTGTTTGTGTGAACTAGCCATGGAGGAAATTTCCTCTTTGACTAGCCGACGCCCACATTGCTTACACACACACACACATACACACACACACACACACACACACACACACACACACACACGAGTCATAACCCATGCCCTAAGGGCATATTACATTTTATTGAGTACCCTCAAAAATTTACGCCCCTCAAAATTTAGTTCTTACCAGAGAATTTAGTTCCCCCAAAAATCTTAGTCCCCCCAAATTTAGTTCACTCAAGATTTAAACCATGCCCTAAAGTCACAATTCATTTAAAATATTGACCACCTCACAATCATAGATTTCCAAATTTTAAACGACTAACAATAATTAAAGCGCAATAATTGCTATTTAATTCCCCCAAAATTTCAGTCCTCCTAAAATTTAGTTTCTCCGTTCAGTTAAAATGTTTCCCCTTCAAAATCTTGGATCCCTTAATTTGAAATCAACAATAATAATTAGGGGTATTAATTGTTATTTTGTTCACCCCAAAAATTTTAGCTCCCCATCAAAATTTAATTCCCTCCCGATTTAGTTCACCCCAAAATTTTGTTTCTCCAATTAATTTAGTTCATGTTTAAAACTTTAGTCCCTACTAAAATTTAGGTCCTTCTAGATTTAGCTCACTCCAAAATTTTAGGGTTTTCCCTTAAAATTTTCACAAACTCTCATCCTAACCAACGATTCCTTAATATTAAATTCCATCCATCTTTCTACCAATCCTTTTGTCCTAGTAAGCAAACATATTCAAAACATCCGTAAATTGTAATATAGACAGAGAAAAAAATTCATTTGCAAACATTTCGCATAGAATTTGCATATGAAATTTTCCATGTGACAATATTTTTAATTTTCTTCAAAAAAATTTCCTCCTCCACTACATGTATTTATACAACCAACAAAAAATAATGGGTTAAAATAATGAGATTTGACCGTCGATCAAAGCATTACAAAAGTTCTATTTTTGAAACCGTTAAATTTTGTAACAGGTGGATTGGTGCTCAAATCCCCATAAGTGTAAATATTTGTATGGATTAAACATCAAAATAGTTTGCAAAAAGTTCTTTAAAAATAAATTATGTTTTCGCCTGGGGTTATTTGTTCAAATTTTTTTGCACTGGATCATCCATATATGTGCGTGTGCATCTCTCTCTCTCTCTCTCTCTCTCTCTCTCTCTCTGTGTGTGTGTGTGTGTGTGTGTGTGTGTGTGTGTGTGTGTGTGGATTAGCACCCCGTATAGGAAAATTCCAATGCCAACACTCAAAACTTCAATTTTTTACTTTTTGTCCTAATTTTTCTTGGTTTGGGGTGCATTTTAAAACCTTAAAATCCTAAATTTTGGGGAACCTTGGGTGGATTTAACACTTGATTGACTCGTTACAAAATGTTCTATTGTTCTAAAAACCTTTAAATTTTTAACAATTGGAGATCAAGGATCTAGCATTAGTTTCACCTGATTTTTGGTACTAATTAGATTAAGGATCAATTCGGATTTTACTCTTGATGTGTAGATCAAGATGAACATTATTGGTCATTGAAAAAGGTGAAAATTGAAAATTGAATTTTTTATCGGTCTATGTTAGAATCCATCCTTTTTTCAATGATCAATATCATTTATCTTTATCATACATCATAGATGATTAACATACTAAAATTAAATGAATCTAATGCTATTTATTCCTTGATCCAATTGTTAAGTATTTAAAGATGTGAGAACAATAGAACTTTTTGTAACATGCAAATTGAGGGTAAAATCCCCCTAAGGTTTACCCATATTTGAGGATTTAGGGGTTTAGCATGTATACAACAACCATAAACAATAAATTGAAAGAAATTATGGGCCATCGTAGGAAATTTCCTACACTTGTTGCTACCTACCTTAACTTGTGTGTGTGTGTGTGTGTGTGTGTGTGTGTGTGTGTGTGTGTGAATAATGAGAAACATAGGGCATATGTGACAAAGCCACTTATGCGCCTCAGAAAATCCATCCTCCCCCTTTTAGAAGATCTGAACTATTCATTTTTATCTTCATATTCTAAAATTCTAAAAAACCAAACATTGGGTAAACCCAAAAGGTTTTGCACATTCACCCACCTATCACAAATTTAATGGTTTCGCTTGAGTTGAGCTTTTTATAATGGGTTGATGAACATGCAAAACCATTTAGGTTCACCCGATATTTGGTGTTTTGAAGATTTAGAATATGAAGAAAAAAATGAACGGTTCTGATCTTTAGAAAAACATGTTAAAATAAAGTTTAGAGGGCGACATATGTGGCTTAGCCATTTATTTTATATATTACACATTATTATATATATAGGAATTATGTATATGCGCTGTTAACACATGAAATTTTCCCTGACTGATGCACATATACACATTCTATTTTATTTTTTTAAAAAAATAGATTTTTTCTACACATCATAGATGATCAATATACCAAAAATCAAGGAAATCCAAAACTATTTGATCCTTGATCCACTTGTTGCAAATTCAACGATTTCAGAACGATATAAATTTTCGTAACGGGTGGATCGAGGGTCAAATCACTAGGGTTCACCCGTATGTAGAGTTTTGGGGTTTTAGAATGTGTACTACAACTTTGGAAAAAAATTCAAAAAAAATCATGGATATTTTATTTTATGGATATGTGTTGTCGATGTCAGAAATTTTCCCATGCTAATGCAAATATATACATCCTACTATTATTTTTTAAAATTTTATTTTAGATTTGTTATAGCATCATTGATGATCTGAATACCAAAAATCAAGTGAATCCAACGTTATTTAATCCTCGATCCACTTGTTGCAAATTCAACAGTTTCTAAACAATAGAACTTTTTGTAATTTGTGGATTAAGGGTCAAATCCCTAAGGGTTCACTCACATTTGTTGTTTTAGGGTTTTATAATATGTACAATCTTGAAAAAATTCAAAAAAATCATCTGAAAATGGGCTCTTTATGTTATTAGCATTGGAAATTTCATGTGGTAACATCACATATCCAGTTTCCTCATGTGTGTGTGTGTGTGTGTGTGTGTGTGTGTGTGTGTGTGTGTGTGTGTGTGTGTGTGTGTGTGTGTGTGTGTGTGTGTGTGTGTAGGGTGGGCTTCCTGTGTGAAAATATCCAACATATGCAATGTCCTCTCTGCGACATGGCCCTTGAAGGAAAGAGACAGCTCAACATTACCCATCATGGATAACATCTTATCTAATAAGGTATACTTCATTTTCCTTGACTCTCAAGGAGGAGTAATCTGAGAGAGAATCATATTCTCTTTTAAATATGCAAGGAATTTCAGACATGAGTGTGTTCCCCTTCGATCTCATTGAAGAATCTTAACACTACTTCTGGCACTTTACTTCATAAAGTAGTAGTGTCTGCTTCTAGCTTATATAGACATTGTACCACATACATCACCAGGTATGAGTCCTTAGAGTTCACTAACTCTTTTCCCTTTGTCCCACAAAGATATTTTAGCCATTAAGCCTATGAGACAAGACTTGCAAGTTGCAAGTAATTCATAAGCACACAGGATTCACAGTCCTTTCTTATGCAACTATTAAGTCCTTCTCACTTTTATGGCTTTGTCTACAATCTCGCAAGATGTTTTATTTATACTTGGAGTCTTTCTTTTATTCATCTCATGAATATTTTAATGTGATTCATACAATCAAAACATATACACTTTTATTTAACGTGTCAAAATAAATTAATGAAAAATGTTCACAACATTCCCCAATATATATCTTTCTTTATCCATAAATATATATATACAATATCTTATTTGGTACAAAATAAATTGTGTAAAATAGAACCATTGCCATAAGGCAATTCTTGGTGAGAATATACTCTTTGGTAATAGTAGCAACAGTTGCCGCAAATTCCACCTAGTAGAGCCCAACAAATCCCTCTCTTCTACTTAGTCTTATTTCATGTAACTTTTACATATATAAGAATTAACTTTGATGTCTCAAACCCAAGTTATATTAGAAGTAAGGAGTTCATTTTGAATAATGAATATACCTTTAAATATGAGGCATTATATGCCCCTTCTTTCAAAAGGTTCCAAGTCATCCTTGCAATTTCTCTTTTAGTGCACATATTAATGATAAAAGAAAACATACACCTTTTGCAATTTCATCCTTCTTCACCTTCACCTTCTTGACACTAACCCTAAGCTTAATAGTTTTCTTATGTCCCTTTCATCTAGCCTTGAGACAAAAGGAAGAACCAGTAAGCATAGCTGGTGTCTTTTCCTTCGAAAGGGAATCTCTGCCTACCTTAACACTTTGAGGAAATTTATAAACACTTTCCAATTTGTTAATATTGACATTCAATACGAACTGAGAGAAGGTGATATAATGAATAAGAATTATATCACCATAAAATTCATTATCTGAACCCAACTATCCAACTCCTCTATGAATCAAATTCATCTTGAGGATATACTCTCTAGCATAAGTTGTTGGAATTCCCAGTTGGTGGATTATATGTGGTTGCAAATATGATGTATGTTAACTTGTCATATGTCAATGCAAACCAAAAATTTAATCAGACCATTATAATAATAAGTTCAAGTGAGTTTGATTAGAGTAAAGATAATTTCAAGGCTAGACATGATGTTGCATAATAATATAAAAGAGTTATAATGATGCTACAGACGTTCATTAATAATTAGATAAGTTTTTATCTAATTATTTTTCTCATTAATTTTGTAAATATCTTCAACCCAAAAAGATAGACGAAAATTATCATTATAATTTCATAGTGACAATTGGGATCCAACTATCATGATTTGACAACCTTGACCTTCGTCAACAAGTTGTCGCACTCTATAGAAGGTAGACAAACTCTCTGCCAATTACAACTCTTTGTAATTCACATTATGGTTTTTGCCCCAAGCCTTTTATGACCTTTGTCAACAAGACATAAAGTCTAGTATATTCCTTTCCATATATTTCATATTCAGTAGGGTGTTACGTAGGTACCCTTGACTTTCGTCAACAAGGTCATATTTCACACCCCCTGAATCCATCTTATGGTAGCAAAGATGTTTCACTTAGGATTGAAAAACTAAGGTTGTACCTTTGTCAATAACCATAAAATCAACATAAGTACTCTACATCTTTGAAATGATGGAGGGCTACAAATAATCCTTAAAATGATTTTAAATGTAATGGATTTGATATAGTTGGAAAAACTAAGTCATATAAAAGAATTAGTGAAGTCTAAAAGATGACCTTTTGTAATTCCAACTTACTTAGGTTTACATCTACTAATTAATCCAATTAATTAGCAATGATTTTCTTACAGGTAGTTTACATCATTTAATCACATTAAATGTTTGTATAATAATTACTTAGACCGGGAGGCAACAACCTACACTGTTAGGCTGATTACTAACTGCAGAGCGATCGCATGGTCCTCATTATTGTTATGCACAAGGTAAGAAAAAATAATATAATATAATTGCTTAATAATTATTTAGACCCCAGGGTGGTGCAATACATCATTTAAGTTACATTACTAACGACAGAGTGATCGCAAGATCCTCATAATTATTTAGTCAATACTCACATTATAAAGCTAATCAAGTAATTTAAGAAAGCGATATTTTTGCGAGCAATTCCTGCAACAAATCATATTATTGCAAACAAATCATGATCACATCATGAAATAAACACATCCGAGAATTTTATCTCATGAAATTATTCCAAGATTTATTTTCCTTGAAACCAATTTGTTATCTCATAACAAATATCATAAAAATAACATCTTAAATTCAAAATTGATTTTACGAATTTTAAAATCATCACATACGCACAATATTGCATATTGCATATTTAATGCAAAATCTCTAATGTTTGGAGCAAATATAATCAAATTATATTCATCCTTGTGCAACAAATCAACACTTGATCTTTGTAATGTATTAGAATATATTCATGTATGCACCTCAAGATCAAACACAACTTTTGCGTTAATAATTAAAGATCAAAAATTTAAATAATTATAATTAGGAAAGAAATCCCGATGTTAATTACGGCATTATTGGACTAGACATTAAATACTAGTCGACTAATCCACAATCACCAAGTTACGCAAATCAACTGATGGTGAACTAGTCGACTAGCCATATATGACTAGTCGACTAGTTACCCGATTAGTAGACTAAATGGTACCCTCTAGTCGACCAATTATTGTAACAATCAATTTATGCAATTGTGGTTTTGTGATGATTAAATATTTATTTTTAATTAATCTGAGCGTATACATCTTGCATTATAACACTAATGCAAATCATATTTACACATGGTACATATTATTGACTTGTGATGAATAAAATCAGTTTTTAATCATCTATTTGTTTCTAAAATTAGCATAATCTCAAGATATACAGCAAGGCAACGATATCATTGTAATGGAATATGCAAGGTATGCTAAACTATTTAGCAATGCAGCGAAAGACTAAAAAATCAAATTTTTATATAACTAGCATATTATAACCAAGATCTACTGCAATATTTGAAATTAATGTCGATTATAATCCATACCTTTGCGCGGATATTCTTACGTGATACCCGCAGATCCAAATCTATTTCGATGAAGTCCTATATGTTGTCGTGCATCCTCCATGGTGCTATAGATGTCGCACAGTGCGATGACCACACTGTCATGATTCACGAGCTCTTCTCAAACCCGAACTCAACTCCAAGTCTTTGCGTCTAGGAATTGGGAGGAGGTGAAGGAATATTTTTCGATGTAACGCAACTCTTGCGTTGTCTTGTACGTAGATCAATCTCTTGCACCGAAGTTTGGTGCACATTGGTGGCTCACGCATAGGTACGAGGACCCCATGTGCATGAGTAGATGTTGTGCATGGGACCGATAATCATGCATGTGGATTGGTGGCTTGAAGCCATGCAAAAGGCATGGCAATAAGCATGAAGTAGTTTGCTTCAAGAAACCATGTAACAATTGCAAGGATAAAATCTCTCCCCCAATCAGATTTTTTTGCCTTTATATAATCCATGCACATGAGGGAAAAATGTGCCCTTGTGCTTAGTGTTTGGCTGCATGTAAATCTTGGAGAAAAGAACAAGTTACACACCAAACTCCTTTTTGCATTTTTCTACTTCTCCAAAACATACAATGTCTTACCTATATAAAGATAGAGATGAGAGGATTCCTATTGAATCCAAACACGCATTATTTTATTTGAGTTGTGACATAACCCTATCCTTTTAACACAATATTAGAAGATGGCATATACTAAAGGTTTTCCAATCCTAATAGGACTTTTGAATCCAAATTGAATTCTAAAACAAGGTTGATTAATCAAACCAAAACTCATTTGAATATTATAACACTTAGGAATTCTTGCTAGAGTCAAAATCTATTAATTTGGATCCTTTTTGGATCCAACTCTGGGATTAAACCAGCACCCAAATTTAAACCCAAAACCCAACTAGTTAAGGGCCATTAGTCGACTAATGCACAATCACTAGTTGGCTAATGCATTAGTTAGTTGACTAGTGACTTTGCACTAGTCAGCTAAAATGAGTTTATGCCTTTACTCGTCATCTTGTAACATTTATAACTCTTTACAAATGCGCACTCGTAACTCCTTGTGATGTGCCATTCTCTCTTGATCACAACACTTGTGATCAGTCTCATACATCACATGTACATCAGTCTCATACATCACATGTACATGTAGTTTCAATTCTTATTTTCTTGTGAGAGGTCGTCACCTATGTGTGACTCTAATAGCCCAATTCAAATGAGCTTGATCATATCGTGTTCTAGATACGGCAAAGGTGCTAACCACACATACTGAACCCGGGTTATGAATCTGTTGTTTGGTTAGACTCTTTGTGTACCGAACTCTGGGCCTTACAATGACAGATTCCATGCAGTCCGGTCCCTTCATTAAGACTATATCACTAATGTGTCTACGGTACGGGTACCTGTCAACCCTATTACACTTTATACTCTGAGTGGAATGCGATCACATAATTTGAGGGTAGATATAACTTGTTACTTTAACACGTTTCTCCATTTTCTTTGGCCAAGGACTTGACTATGGATCACATTTGACTCTCTGCAAAACTAACCTCTCATACCGGAGGAGACAAATCCCATCTTGATGGCCACTTCCTTCACACGCTTCCAACTATGCCCAACAAGTACCTACATATCAGATAATGCCGATCTTTGATAAAAGCATAAGTATAATCTTCCACGTGCAATGTCCTTTAGCACATCTCAGGTAATAAGGACTATGCAGCACCTACTGTCACCTGAAAGCTTTCTGTTGACAGTCAAAGTATATACCGTACAAAAGCACTTGGTGAGTCGTTCCTATGAACTTGTTCCCCAACAAGCACATAGAGTTGTCTCACGATGTCTCCACGTCAAGCGGCTACGAGGCCAGCCACTACCATCCAATGGTTGAGCTCAACGTACAATAGTCTATCTGGAATACCAATATCCTTTTCTCGATATTCCAATGACCATAAACATTTTAGTAGGCATGCTTATCAGAAATAGTTGGGCCTCATTATCATGAACTTATCTTGATCCCAATGTTCGTTACATGCATCTCCAAGGACTTTATCCATGTAGGCATATTGTGTCCTCATAGGTGCACACTCAAATGTATTAAGGGTTACATAGATAAAGATTACCAAATAGGTTACTATCATTTTGAATGAGATGTGTCAATTCCACTAAATGACATAAGTGCACATATTCCTCAACAGTCCTTATGGAGCATAGCTGCTAAGGGGCCAACCTTGGGTGTAACTGCTAGGGTCGTCCTTATAGACATAGCCTTTTAAGGAGCCAAGCCCAGGTGTTATCACTAGGGTTATCCTTGTAGAGCGTAGCTTATTAATGATCAGACCTAGGATAGTCACTAAGAACTCGTGCAGCTTTCTGCTCATGCATTGTTTGAGGTGCCTTGATCGTGGTCATCTATAACACTTCCCCTTGGAGGGAGGTGTTTCAAGGCTGAAAATTTTAGATGATGTGTGGATCTCCTTTCTCGGGTCTCATCTAGGACCATCTCGTATAAAGCTTGAACTGATAGGCACATATCTTCTGCATCTCACAGAGATCTATCATGAGAGACTGGAAATCGATCGTTGAGGGAATGCCAGGGGCTTTCAGGGGTGTGTCGCCAGTGGATTGGTTGTCCTCCATAGGCTGGATCCCAAGCGCACTGCTAAGTCCACCCATCGTGTTCTTCTTGCCCTTTGCCCTTAGAGATGATGAAGAAAATGCTAAAGAAGATGTTGACGAGATGTTGAAGAAGATGCTGGATTGAGAGCCTATGTAACGAATGTTGTCACAAGGCCCTTCCTCTAGCACCAAATGTTGATACAGAAAACTCACACGTCATTGTATGCAAGGGTTCTGTACCAATAAAGAGCCTAAGTAGGGTTTTGCAGGGCCGAGATGCTTCATCGATGCCTACCTGAAATAGAGAAAAGAACAGATCGGATGGGATGGCCTTCGATTCACCTCCAATGCTTAAGTTAGTTCCAGGTAGAGGAAGGATGCTAGAGTTTTTAGCATTTGTGTGCGTGTACCTAGGATCGCTTTGATCCAATTTCTTTATAAGCTGATGGTTGGTTACGCCATGTCAGCAGGAGTAATGGAGATCTCGGAGCTTTAGTGCATAACCGATTCCTCTAATTGGTTCATGAATGGATAAGGAAGAGTACCCACAGACTTCCAAGTTACGCATGCCTGCTCATCATGCGGTTGGATGCATCTGTATGGTTTTTCGCTCATAATGGTTTGTAGAGAGGATTTTCAAAGATATCGCATGACATTTATGGAACCTGAGTTGTAAAGCTAGCAGACCCTTGGATGATGTAGCTAAAGGAGCTGACCTCATGTATGTGCCGTTGAGGTCATCTTGAGGAGCTGTGCTGTTAGAGGAGCAGACCTCATGGAGGTCATCCATGTGAGCATAGCTATTGTGGGAGCTGACCTAGTGGAGACTGTTCCTGTGGAACATAGCTGCTAAGGGAGCCAACCTCATGGATATCGCCTATGTAGGATCACTGATGCTAAGGATCCAAACTCATGGAGGTCGTCCTTGTAGAATTGATGATGTGTGAAGGAGCTGACCTCATGGAGGTCGTCATTGCTAGCGAGGGGGAGTAGACCTCGTGGAGGTCCTCCTTGCTGGAAGCTTGCCGACCTGAGCCGAGTAGAGTAGATCTGCTTGGTAGAGTTCTGCCGGTACCTTGGTTGGGCTGATCTCCCAGGCTGCTCTAGGGCGGTCTGAGGGCACCTATAGCCTCCACATTCGGATGCGGTGAGTCTCACCATTAGGTCTTGCTGGTCCCCAGCTCTGGCGGCCGCAGCCTAAAATATCTTTAACATCCTACAATTTTAATCACTTCTCAACTGTAATTTGCACCACCAACATCATTCTCAATGAAATTTCTATTGTAATCACTGAACTGGCTTTATATATATGTTGACTTTGGGATTTGGAAAGCTAAATTTTAGTTTCATTTCCTCACTTTTGGGTTTGTCTCTCTCAACACAAATTTGGTGTAATATTTAAGGGTAAAATTTTCACTTAGCACAGAAATAGATACATAGCAGTTAAATGGTATTTTAGTTATGTAAATAATGACATATAACACAGTAAGGTAGCAACTTGAAAGAAAATATTATATGATATTTTTGTTTACCAATATGACCATAACGATATTTATGTGAAAATACGTATAATGTTGGGAATTTTGTGTGTGTACTTTCATCAATTATTAGACCATAGCGATGGGTGATTCTATATGCATAAAATTTTTGCTTTACACACATACCACTTTACACACACCCCTAATATTTTTTAAAATTCATTTTTGTACTTTACACACACACCTGTTTCCCCAAACTACCATTCTTTTCTCTTTCTATTTCTCTTTTGAAACCCTCTATGCCATGTGATGCCATCGGCTGTTCCTGCTCCCTCTTCTCATCCTCATCCTCTAGGTGGAGGCATTTGTAGATAGTTATTTTTTAAAATAAGATAAAGAAATATGAAGAAGATAAAGATGAAGAGGAGGAGTCGATAGTGGTGGGAGGAAAAGGAAGTCGAGGTGGGTTAGGGTTTGTGAAATTGATAAAATCGATGAAGATTACAGATTTGATGAAATGGAAGAAGATGAAGAAGAGGAAGGGAAGGAGAAGAAGAAGGGGAGGGGAGGAGGAGGGGGGAGATAATTTTGAGAGTAGTGTGAATGGTAATTTTTTTAATAAAAAGCAATGATGTTGAGAATCAATCTCTATGGTAGAGGCCATAGATCACACACACACACACACACACACATATTGGAGAATATGCTTTATATTTATTGAGACATATGTAAAAAATACAAGACGCTCACGGATGGAAGAAGGATGTGAGTAACCCGAGACATGAGCACATGCGCCCATATCCCAGCTGATACATGACACCTTCCGCTATCCGTAGGGTCAAAAAGAACAAAAAAATACAAGGATGCCAGACTAATCAATCAAACCCCAATTTGAAGGGGGCGCCATATCAGAATCACAGTCCCAATCAGCTTGCCTCAAGGCAATTCTGACGTCATCAGCGATATTTTCAAAAAGAAGAGTCTGAAATACACACACACACACACACACACACACACACACACACACACACACACACACACACACATAAAGATGGATACCAAGGGTCTTTTACAATCATGGTGGATACCAAATGTCCGAATACCAAAGGTCACAAGGCCTATTCATAACACTTCCCCTTATCCATCCATCATTGTAAACTCGACATATGAATACTTCAGGATTCATTGTACATATGAGTATCATAAGGGGTGTATACTTCTGAATCCTAAGTTAGAGAGTACAAGTCTCTTTAACTTCCTCTATTGTGTGGATATCACTAGGGGTGGATACTTCTGGATCCATAGTTAATGTGGTTGCCTCGTTAAAACCTTCAGCTATGGAAAACCCAGTGGGAAAACCATAGCTAAGGAAAAAGAGTACAACTCCACATTTAACTCCCCCTGATCTGTACAAGCTTCAGGCTTGCAGATCTCCTAGTCATTTATACATCAATATCATCTACAACTTTCCGAGAAAAAAATACGAAATACAATCATTGTTCATCTATTCAAGTATAGCTCATATATGGCCGCAACTGAATCCAAGGGAGCTCCTCTGAAGATGTGTGCTCTATCTCATCGCCTTTGATGTAGACTTCTCAAGGATGAGCTAAGGGAGTGGCAAGGTCTGCAGACTCGGTAGATAGCTCCACGTATCTAGTCTCTGACCTAGTTGTTACTGTGTCTGCGAGTTACTTCAGGGCGTAGCTATGCATACTCTTGATTTGCCTCTTGGATGATGAGCTTCTCGAAATGGTAGGATGATGTTTGCCTTAGTCGCATGCTTTGCAGATTTCCAGGATGTGGTCTGTCCTTCGAGGTGGTTATCGCGATGATTTATTACCTGCATATGTAATTACATTTAACATGGAGTATGATCCTTCATAATATTGACCCTTGAGGTAGCGTAGAAGTTGCGTAGCTCCGGCCTAGTGATGCGCTACAGGCGATGCACTGTATCTAGCTAAACAGTTTTACGACCAACGCAATATAGGGATGCGTGCAGTATGCCAATTAAAGGAGTGTACCAAAAACACTCTAGTAAGGCACTTCAGGACTCAACCAACCCTACACAAGGGTTAAACTCACACAAAGGGAGTAACTAATTCCCACAAAGAGAGTTATGGTTTCAATCACAAAGATGAAATAAACAGACTCTTACCTATGCCTTGATGAGATGCACTTGGTCAATAATAAATGCAAGGCATGAACGAGGATCTCCAAGTGTTGAGATGAGCTTGATTGCACTTGGAGGATTTCCTTTGAGCTAGCTTCAATGCATGAAGAGGAATGTGCTCATGAGAGGGAAATGAGAAATATGAGTGGCTTATTAATTCTCAATAATATTCAATATGTGTCAAGTGTATCCAAGAGTTCTGATAGAACTAAGCCCACTCCTATATAAAGGAAGCCAAGAAAACCCCAAAAACCCAAGCAAAAAGCTAATAGAAACAATTCTGCAACAGCTAGTTTTTGGCAGAAATTATCAAGGATAGGCGACTGCTGAAGAAGAGTCAGGCGCCTGATAAACGGCGAGATTTTTCCAACGGCTATAATCTAAGACATGAAAAGCGACTGTAAAAGACTACACAAGCACATGTACAACTGTGCAGGCGCCTGTAAAAAATTTGTCAGGCGATTGTCACATGGGATGGAAAGGAGCTGAGAAATGTCAATATACCCACTTGTGCATTCAAGCAATTGATGAACAAAGTCCAGGCGCCTGAGTATTGACAGTTGAATATAAACTCTGCATAAGTCGACTGACACACAAGATGGATTAATGCAAAAAAATTGACAAGTTATGCACTTTGGCACATATGAGACTGATGAGCAATGTCCAGGCGCTAGATGGTTGGTAGGTACCTGTGTTTTGTATTTCAGTCGCCTGCACCAAAAGCTCAAGATAGAGTCAAGGAAATTTGACTTAAGCCAGTGCATCATAGCCATCTATAGAAGGCTGGGCAGGTGACTGGTGATCACCATTTACCTATTCTGCCTTCAGCAGGCGCATGTTGGAAAGCCAGAAACTCCAATTAAGTTCATAGCAAAGGGGAACCTATTGGATTGATTCAATGAAGATCCTAAGGTCCACTAAAATGGTTAATGCATATGCATGAATGAGTATGACCATCTATCGAGGCATTACAAAGTCCTAGACTCAAAAAGAGAAAAGCAAGTAATAAAATATTACATGGATTATAATTGCTTCTCCTAGAGTCTAAGCCTCCAAGCTTGAGTAGCCTTGTTCTCTCCATACCCTTCCAAGCTTTGGCACCACTTGTTGAGCTTCCTTTCATCAAGCTCCAAGCTTTGGCAATGCTCCTTTTGGCGTCTATCCTTGCACCAAGCTTTTAGCCTCCAAAATGCTATTCTTCAATTGTTAAAAATGAGACTAAAACATTGCAAGTCATTAGCAACAACATAATGTTGTTATCATCATCAAAACAATATTGGTCTAAAACACCAATACATAACAATCTCCCCCTTTTTGATGATGACACACATTAAGTAAAACATAAACAAATAAAGCACAATTCCAATGAGCTCCCCCTACTTATATGCACAAATTGAAAATAAATAAACCAATAAAGATTCAAATCAATTGAGACATATAATAGGTAAGGAATATATAAACATATATGTATATTTCTCCCCATATATGAATATCTCTCTCCCATATATGATTTACATAATCCATATCCCTCTCCCCCTTGTCATTGTCCAAAAGGTGGACACAACATACAAGAAATAATTCTTATCATTCATTCCCTTTTTAAAAATGTGACAAACTCCAAGAGATTAGGAGATGTATGATACCTAATTGTAAAGTGGGTATCAATCACTATCACATGCTCCACTCGATAATAGAAAGTGTCAAAGTGTTGATTCTATGATCTACTACCAATTGTAAAATACTTTTACTAATTGAAAGTGATAATTGGAGCCATGGGCCTAAATTGTATCTATGCATGGATATAGAAAGATCAAGCATCATTGATACAAATGATATTGCCAAGTGAAAATATAGCATGAAAAATGTTGGTAACATCAATAGGTTGAGTTTGAGAACACAATAACCAATTGAAAATAAAGTAAGAATGATCTCAAAAATAACTCCAAATAAGAGTTACAATATGTTTAAAATACATTTAAACATACATAACGTACTAACTCCTCCACTGTCATACAAATTGATCAACAAATGCATGTATGATAATGACATCCCCAAGGTCCCATTTTCATGAAAATAATTTGAAAATAATTTCAAAATCATGAAACATTACACACAATCAATGGGTATGTTAAGATATAGAAATGAAAGCAAAATATGCATATGTGTGAGAGACCTAAACATTAGGGAACCAAATCTAAGAAGAGTTTGATTTCCTAACATAACCACCCTATATGCACACACAAAATGAGAATGACATTCAATGTGACATATGAATGGAAAAACTAATGCTAGCAAGCAAAATATTCATACTCCCCCATAAACATACAAATCATGCAAAATTGGGAGTAAGGAACACACTCCCATAAATATATGTAGATAAAGTAAACATACAAGCACCCAAGCAATGAATAACAATGTGAGTGAGCTAGCAAGGTGGAAACCAAACAAAAGTGGAGTTTGGTTTCCGTATATAGTCATATGAAAATATAACATTTCGAACATATAAATCTATATACGAATTCCTATCAAGCCTAGAAACATTCTTTGGAATCCACAAAGAAAGTGATTTGGGATTCTTAAGAAGAGGTTTAGTAAAGGCACGAGTAGGAGGTGAGGATGCACATTTATGAGGTGTAACATAAACATTGGCATGCCCTTTGTGTGAAACATGAAATTTAGCATTAGAAGCATTCACATAAGCATTTCTACCATACATAGGAACATGTGAAGCATGCAAAGGATTGACATTAATTCTAGCATGCAAGCAATGTAAATTATTCCTATGAGTATAATTATCATGCATATCAACATATGAAGAAGTATTCACCCCAATAGCTTTTTGAATAGGCTTCTTATGCAATGAAGTGTACATATATGCATGATTCTTCTCTGGCTTATTAGTCGAAGTTGATGTTTTGCCAAATGAAGACTTGATGTGACACACCTTGAAAGCTCCCCCACAAATTTATTTTGGGTGCTTATAGAGATGGAGCTTGGTTTGGTTACCTTCAAAGTTGAAGTTGCCAAAGCCTTGTCCTTACTTAAGTTGAAATTCTCAAGTTGAGTGGACAATAACTCACATTTCTTCAAAAGAGAAGAAATGTCATCATCCCTAATGGATAGACGTGAGCTAAGCTCAAGACATTGAGATTTAAGATCCATTGACTCATTTCTCAAAGTATCACAATCGATAATGTGAATACAGTTAAATAAAGCATTTTCTTCACGTAACTCACGAATTTGAGAAAGAAAAACTTCTTTCTCGGCTTGCAAAGATTTAATCATAGCAATATGAGAAGCATGCAAAGAACTACAATCATGAGAGTCATCATCAAAAGAATGTGCACTACAATTGTGAGCAATCAAAGAATTTTTATCACTAAAATCATTAAGCTCATAAGTAGATTGAGTTTGAGATACTTCATTATCGCTTGACTCAATCTTATCACCTCTGGTGTACTTGTCCTCAAGGCATGTGCCGTCTCCAAGCCCCCAATTCCATCATTTTCATGATCCCAAGTGGAGATGCACAAAGCCCTTTTGGCGTGATTGCCCATCAAGAAATTTGATTGTGAGATATCCGAAGTCACCGCAATAAAGATATTGTTCTTCTTGATGTGTTTGATCATCTTGCTCCTCCATCTTGGATAGTTCGTTCCGTTGAAGAGCGGAGGATCAATGGTTGATAGACCTTCTACTTGAGACGTAGATGAAAGAGTTGAATGCCATCGTTGTTTGAATGGTTCAACCTCACTCTGATACCAATTGTGAGGACCGTCTACCTTGTAATACTAACAACAAACACTCTAGAGTGGGGGTGAATAGAGTAATGCAATAATTGTGCAATTAAAAATTAAATTTGCAAATACGGAATAATAAGTGCAAGAGGAAGATAATTCACACAATCAAGCAAATTCAAACACAAAGGATTTTACCCTGTGATCGCGATCACCGAGAGGGGACCGAACGATGCTAATAAAAACTACAGCACACGGGTCATGTGTAGTCGCTTACGGGTCGAACACGAGGAGGCGGTCAATGAATATCGATTCATATGGGTCTTCGGATGAGAGATACACGACAGTCACGATGAATTGTCGGTGAATGGTAGAAAAGTGTAAACAAGGGGGTAAAAGCTCTAGGGCATGGGAAATTCCCGCCATTTGACAACGGTTGGGGTTGAATTGATAATCTATAGGTTATCGGGTTCATTGGGACCCGGGAGAGGTCATGTGACCAAGGGCATTCGACTATCCCCCACTGTCGTGATGCATGATAGGTTATTCCCTTATGTCTTGTCATACCCCCCGTTGTCGCGATGCAATGATAGGCCAACCTAACCTACACCAATGTCGGGGTTCTCCGATGCATCAATATACGTCAGTCACATTACGCTCAACAAATATCCTCAATCTTCCTCCCGTCCACAGTGGCATTTGGGGATTACACCTACATTGGAAGAGCTCTAATCGGTGCCCGTTGGCGTATCAGTCACACCGATAGTATGGATCTTCGTAGGGATCGGATCCCTGGGTCGGTCCCCACTTTTGATCGGCGACTGAACCGATTGCCCCGAAGGGAGGGGGTCGAACCTATGGCGATAATAATTGTCCCAATGTATCCCTAATCTCAATTAGCCCAACAACCCAATTAGTTACTTGGTTCAACCCATGGCCCCAATCCAATGGGGTTCATCCCATTGCCTTAGATAAAAACTACTCACTACCCATTAGAATAGTGGAGGAATCTAGCGATGGGTAAGCATCCAAAGTCATGGATTCGAGCTACAGTAGCAATGGATGATAAAACAACACAACAATAACAAAGAGAGAGTAATTATATTAAAGAGAGATAGAGTATTATACTAATCAATATTTAGAACAATAAAAACGACAGAATAAAAGAGTTAGAAATTTACAAAACGATCCAAAACCCTAAAAAGTTAGAAATGCAGAAAAATGAGATTCTTCTCGCAGGAAGATGAAGGGGCGCTTATTTATGCGTGCCCAAAAGACAATAATGTTGGATACATCGTGTAGTTAGATACAACGGTCGATGACTTCGTGTTTGATGATAACAAACGTGTGTGAATGATTTAATGTGTGTGCTAATTGTTTTTAGGAATGGCACTCTCGCAAATACTCAAAGAGAGACTAAGTCAAAGTGATGTAGAATTTGCCATGCATTAGCCAAGTGGACTAAGTCAAAGATGGAGATAATGGCTACAAAAATTGGACCAAGTCAAAGATGAGAAGATAAGAAGGAAATCAATTCAAATCCATATTTGAATTGATTCAAACCAATTGGTGCATGAAACAAATCCTAAAGCCATGCAAATTGAAGACTTGGTCAAAGATGGAGAGATATAGAGAATCTCATGCAAATCAATATAAGAGATTAAATGAGATCTTATATGAAATCCTATAGCTACTCAAATTCAAAGCCTACAGCCATCCATTTTCAAACTCCATATCCATGGTGATTCATTCAAATCCTATTCAAGTTAGGATTCCTTCCTATCTCCATCAATTATGGGATTCTAATTGATTCTATTATATCACATCATCTCCTATATAAACACATCTTCTAAAGAGAGATAATTTGATAGGGCAAACACAAAGAAGAATTCGGCCAAGCAACATCCCTCCCCCTTGGTGCGCAAGTTGCAAGGATCTAAAGTCTAAGCACCATTGCTCACATCTTGTGCAGCCTACATCTCACATTGCCATCCTTCTTTTTACGCAACCTGGTAGGGATCTCCATTACCAAAGCTTCAAAGACAAAGCTCCTATCTCCATTGCAAATCCTCTTGGCCACATCTCCCTTGCACAAGCTCCAAGTCCAAAAACATCAAGCCCACATCCTCTCCATAGCTGCAAGTTCAAAGGGGAATTTCTTCATTGGATCCAAGCTTCAAGTTGTCAAGAGTTCCATCTTCATCATTAAGGCAGCAACTTGGCAAGGGCAGCAACACATCTAAATTGCGCAACCTTCCTCAAGGGGTCCAAGATCAAGGCTGTATGTTATTGGCCCCTCTTCCTAGGCCGCAACATCAAAGGGAGGATTATCTCTTCATTGTGCAAGTAGAAATGATCAAGCTTCCATCTCCAAGACACATTGTGCAAGCTACCACAAGGAGTCATCATTGCCGCAAGTTACAAGGAGGCAAGACATCAATGCTGCAAGCTTCATCCAAAGGAGGATGTGACGTTGGCGACTACATCCTGTCAGATACGATCTGACCTGAGCTGATTGATAGAGACGGCTACACCATCACTGAGCTATTCTAAACTCATATTTATTATCTTTGTGTATTGGTGTATAGATCTTTGTAGGAAAAACTTTACCATATTTGTGACTTTTGGGGTTTTATCTAGTGGGTGCTAGACAAGAGGGACTTGACTAGTTGGGACTAGTCAAGTGAGAGCTTATACTAGGATTAGTTTTGTTTGCATCGGTGGTGTGCAGGTGCGGAGAGCCAGGTGAGTGTAGAGTGTGTGCTCTAGCAACAGGTTGTACCAGTAACATTATTAATCTAGTATTTGCTTTCGGGGCTGGACGTAGGTCGTGGGTGTGACCGAACCAGGGTAAATCTGCTGCGTACTCTGTGAATGATTATATTTAATCTGCATCTACTATATCTACCTATGATTGCTCGTGGGTTGCACGAGAATTTTAGTAGCATATTCGCCCACCTCCCCCCTCTAGGCTTAGATCCAGATCCAAGAAGTGGTATCAGAGCAGGTTAGAGGATCTAGTCTAGATATCATGAATACCCCAAACTTAGTTTTTGTTCATGGCATGCCTATTGATCATCCTCCTCTATTTAGTGGCCATGATTATATATACTGGAAGGCTAGGATGAAAACGTATTTACTATCCGTTGATGTTGACACTTGGTACATTATTGAAATGGACATACTATAATCTCTAAGCCTGAAAGTAATTTGGATGCTAAAAATGTGTGTGCTATAAATGCTAGATCAATGAATATTTTATTGTGTGGAATAGATAGAAAAACATTTGATCTTATCTCACATTGCTCTTCTGCGCAGGATATATGGAGGACTTTGGAGACAACCTATGGAAGCAAGTAATCCTCCGGAAACCACAACTCTAGCGATGAAAAGAGTCTAAAAAATGGAACAAAAGCTCATTTAAATAAAAATCATGCTTCTTTGTCTAAAAATATTTGTAACAATACTAATGAAAAAGTTCAATGTTTTAAATACAAGAAGCATGGACATCGTATTAAGGATTGCCCACAAGAGAAGAAAGGAGAAGCTTTGGCGCTAACGTGGGACATGGATAGCAAGGATGAGATTGAGGAGACTGCCCACACCTCCCTTTGCTTAATGGAAAAACTTGATGAGGTAACAAAAGCTCAACTTCTAGGCAATATCAATGAAATGCAAGATGAAATTGACAACCTAGAATCTACTATAGAGAAATGTGAACCCACATTAGAAGAGTATAGAAATGCCAATGATGAATTGCAACAAGACACTTACCACATGTCATTAGAAATTAAGGAGCTAAAAAGAAAAATTGTTGCATGTGATTCAACCATTAATTTGTTGGAAAAAGAGAAATCTAGGTTGCATGAAAAAGCTGAATGTCTTATTTGTCCTACTTTATTGAATGATATTAGCATGTATAAGCAAACAGTGATTAAGCTAGAAACTGAAATTGAATTGCTTAATGAAAATATGAGCATTCTGAATAATGAGCTTAAAAGAAAAATAATTGCTGAAGATGACAATAAGAAGGCTTTTATAAGTAAGTGCACTTTAATTGTGAATGAAATGCTTTATTGAAATCCAAAATCACTAGTCTAGATTATCATTTAAGAAATTTTTTATTGGTAAACAGTCGCTGGATACTATTCTTGAAAATCAATTATATGGCAATAATAGACGTGGACTTGATTTGGTTCTAAAAAATGTTGAAAAGCCTAAGCATAAGAAAATTCACAATGAGCCTATGAAAGTTAAAAATATGTATGCAAAGTGCTTTACTTGTGCTAGTGTTGGTCATACTTCAAATCATTGCAAATTTAGGAACACGAATATTAAAGTCAAACAAGTGTGTGTTCCTAAGACTTTGATGACTAACATGAGTGGACCTTAATGGATTCCAAGGTCACAGATAACATCTACCATGTATGTAAGATGGAGATGGCGAGGAACTTTGGATTGAATGTTTCATTATTTAGTTCCTTAGCCAAATGATGACGCGAAAGTTTATTTTTTTCCCTCTTTGAACTTAATGCATACCTTCATAGCATTTGTTTTTTGTGTGCTTGATTTTTGTGTGCTAGTTTTTTTGCTTGCTAGCTTAGTTCTTTATAATCAAAAATTAAAAAAAAATGAAAAACATAAAAAAATGTGCTTAATGTATATCTTTCTTTTTAATCATTTAAGTGGCATTAATGTATGATAATCATATCCATGTAGAAATTGTTTATTATTGTTATGGCTACATATGCATGTTTGATTTTCTAAATAGGCATGACATGTTCAATGATTTTAATAATATGATTTCTACAACTACACTTTCACTTCCACGAATGTTAAATATTGTTGTACATTTGGAGACATCTTTTATGTAATATTGGAAAGTGAATGTAGGATGAAAAATAACTGAAAATCTAAGGGATATGATATGTCTTTCCATGGATAAAAATTGAGCACAAAAGAATTGAATATGAAAAAATTGAAAAAGAATGAAAATAGCTTCGTATGAAAAATGGATACAATCCTTGGCAACGACACTACCCACGAGTATCCAACATGTACTCTACGAGTAATCTTTAGCATTGGCGTTATACTCGTCAAGCAATGCCATCCCCACATCTAAGAGTCCTTATAGTCTATATTTTTGGGTGTGGTTTCTTAAACTCATTTTTAATGAGATGGGGAAAATCAATCCTAGATGATTTCATGTTTAATGGAAAATGTGGATTGGTTTTGGTTGAATTTCTTAAAATTTCTCCTCATGTGCTTCAATGTTTAATCATCACACTTACACATTGGTGTAGAAGTCATCGTTATAATTTTCATTGAACTTGAAATGCTTATTTTGTGAATGTCTACATGCAGGTGTATACCGTAATTTATAATGCGCACTATTTTTCATATGGTATGAATTTGACATCATATATACACTTTTGATGATAACAAAAGGGGGAGAAAGATTTGAGAAGATTTGAGATGTGGTGTGCATTAATGCTTATATGTTGCATATATGAATATTGGTTTAAGGGGGAGCTTTAATGAATAATGAATGAATGCATGTGCTTAATGAATATGTGAATATATGTATGTTCAAAGGGGAGCATGAAAATAAGGGGAGCAGGTCATGCTTATATGTATCACATCATTGTTATATTGCTGCATGCTTGTATGTTGAACACCATTGTCACAATTTTTGCATACATCCTCCATCACCACACTTCACACACATGTCACGATGATATCATTTGAATTGTTATTGCAAATCTTATATTAGTTTGTCATCATCGAAAGGTGGAGATTGTTGGATACAACGTGTAGTTGGATACAACGATCGATGACTTCTTATTTGACGATAACAAATGTGTGTGAACGATTTAATGTGTGTGCTAAGTGTTTTCAGGAATGGCACTCTCGCAAATACTCAAAAACAGACTAATTCAAATGATGGAGAATTTGCCATGCATTAGCCAAGTGGACTAAGTCAAAGATGGAGATAATGGCTACAAAATTGGACTAAGTCAAAGATGGGAAGATAAGAAGGAAATCAATTCAAATCCATATTTGAATTGATTCAAATCAATTGGTGTATGAATCAAATCCTAAAAGCCATGCAAATTGAAGACTTGGTCAAAGATAGAGAGATATGGCGAATCTCATGCAAATCAATATAAGAGATTAAATGAGATCTTACATGAAATCCTATAGCTGCTCAAATTCAAATCATATAGCCATCAATATTCAAACTCCATATCCATGGTGATACATTCAAATACTATTCAAGTTAGGATTCCTTCCAATCTCCATGAATTATGTGATTCTAATTGATTCTATTATATCACATCATCTCTTATATAAACTCATCTTCTAAAGAGAGATAATTTGAGAGGGAAAGCCAAGAAGAATTCGGCCAAGCAGTATCCCTCCCCCTTAGTGCGCAAGTTGCAAGGATCTAAAGCCTAGGCACCATTGCTCACATCTTGTGCAACATACATCCCCCATTGCCATCCTTCTCCTTACGCAACCTAATAGGGATCTCCTTTGCCAAAGCTTCAAAGACAAAGCTCCTATCTCCATTGCAAATCCTCTTGGCCGCATCTCCCTTGCATAAGCTCCAAGTCCAAAAACTTCAAGCCCCCATCCTCTCCATAACCGCAAGTTCAAAGAGGAAGTTCTTTATTGGATCCAAGCTTCAAGTTGTCAAGAGTTTCACCTTCATCATCAAGGCAGCAACTTGGCAAGGGAAGCAACACATCTACATTGCGCAACCATGCTCAAGGGGTCCAAGATCAAGGCCGCAAGTTATTTCCCCTCTTCCTAGGCCGCAACATCAAAGGGAGAATTATCTCTTCATTGTGCAAGTAGCAAGGATCAAGCTTCCATCTCCAAGACACATTGTGCAAGCTACCACAAGGAGTCATCATTGCCGCAAGTTTCAAGGAGGCAAGACATCAAGGTCGCAAGCTTCATCTAAAGGAGGACATGATGTTGGCGACTACATCCTGTCAGATACGATCTAACCTGAGCTGATTGATAGAGACGGTTACACCATCACTGATCTATTCTAAACTCATATTTATTTATCTTTGTGTATTAGTGTATAGATCTCTGTAGGGAAAACTTTACCATATTTGTGATTTTTGGGGTCTTTTCTAGTGGGTGCTAGACAAGAGGGACTTGACTAATTGGGACTAGTCAAGTGAGAGCTTATACTAGGATTAGTTTTGTTTAGCACCGGTGGTGTGCAAGTACAGAGAGCCAGGTGAGTGTAGAGTTTGTGGTCTAGCTACAGGTTATACCAGTAACATTATTAATCTAGTATTTGCTTTCGAGGATGGACGTAGGTCGTGGTTGCGACCGAACCAGTGTAAATCTGCTGCCTACTCTGTGATTGATTATATTTACTATGCATCTGCTATATGTGCCTATGATTGCATGTGGGTTGCACGAGAATTTTTAGTAGCCCATTCACCCCCTCTAGTCTTAGATCCAGATCCAGCAAAAAATACCCCCAGATCTGCCCTAAAAGTCGTAGGAAAGGGGTTTGATGCGACAGCGTCAAGAAACGACGCGGTCACGTCATTCCCTAAAACAATGGGGGATTTGGAGGCTTGATCACGCAGTCAGGTCATTGTATATGCGATCACATTGAAGATGGTCACGCAGCCGTGTGATCTGTTGATGTGTCCGCGTCATTTAGTTCTGGAGGTGATAGTTTTGCGGCCACGTCGTACAAGTTCACGCGGTCCGCGAATCTCTCTGATCTTCATTCTTCTTTTTTACTCCAAAAATCCTCTGACGCAGCCATTTGGTTGAAATTAACGCGGCCGCGTTAAAGTTCCTTCTTTGACAGATTGACGTGATCGCGTAGACATGCTGACGCGGCCGCGTGAAGCTTTATTCTTCACAAAATGCTCCCCCTTGCGAAATTGACTCCCCGGCTTCACTCCTTTTGCCTCTTTGCACTTAGATCTCGCTTTATGATCCCAAATTGGTATATATCTCCAGCAAAGCATGTGCGTAACTACAAAGCAAAAGAAGAGACAAAAACGGGGGAAACAGGGATGAATAGAGAATGAAATGGTGTAAGACGTGTATGAAAAAGAGGGGAAAACTATATACAATAAACACTCATCAAAATCCCCCAAGCTAAACTCTTCCTTGTCCTCAAGGAAGACCAGAGAGAGCGTAGATCGGAGGAATGAAGTCAAATATGCAAATGATGTGATGGAGCTTCGAGAATTTTCAAAAACCAAGAATATATGTGCGAGTGAAATGAAAATTCAAATTCGGGAAACCATAATGCTTGGCAATATTTCCGTCAATAAGAATATATTCCTAGGATGTCATTCCTACTCAAATCACCAAGCAATACACTAAGCGACGACCATACTCACATTCTAAGACATCTCCTCTAATCCGACCTTAGATTGAGCGTGTAGGAACCTAAGCTATACAATGGTCGAATAGGGGATAAGTATGGGATAATTGAATATTGGTCGACTGAGAAAGCGTGAGCACGTTCCTTGATTCAAGAATTTGCCAAGTTTATCCATGATTTCAAATATACAACGTATATACAAAAGAAATTCTATACACACACACACACACACACACATACTAAAGGGTTTTCTGGGACCCTTAGGGCACAAAAACTCTATTCCCATCCTAAGTCGGACGGAACATAGACATAAAAAGAATATGCAGCGGAAGAATAAGTTAATCTAATTAACTTAGCCCTAGGGTACAAGACCCTTAGCTAAGATCTATGCCAACTTGGGATGGATCTGACCATCCCAAGAAGGATCTAACCTACTGCGATTAAATTAAACTATTGCTAATAAACACATACCCGGAATCTAAACCCTAGGGCAGGCGAGATGTTCTGCACCGTCTTCCTAGCCGATCCCGTCCCATGCCGAGCCGCTCCTTGAACCACTCCCCGAATCACTCCTCGAACCACTCCTCGAACCGCTCCGCATCCCGAGGCGAGCAATCCTCGTGTCGCCAAGCCAACCACGTGCCGAAGAAAGTTTCACGCAAGTGACACCTTCGCCTAGATTTTGGATCTGAATCCGAACTCCTTTGCGACTTTGCTAGAGACCTCAAGAGTAAGGCAGAAATATAGGGAGATAGAGAAATATTAATTTAAGCCTAGATCCGAGCGTGCTCCAACATTTACGAGAGCCGCTCAGATCTAGAGCTTGGGACGAGTTTTGAGGAGGAGAGCAGACCCCTATTTATATAGGCGGCTGACTGCTCCCCTGTACTCAAAATCCGATGTGGGACTAATTTTTGAGTTAATCAAATTCAATTTAGTTTGCCTTTCACAAAGTGCAAACTTCCGTGAATTTTAACTCACTCACCGTTGAGCTTCATGATCGATACAACCTATCAATATGAAGGGTGTTCAATGGCGAGCGCATAGGAAAAAACCGTTCGTCAATCGGAGTTCGTTTGACCCTCCAATTGAGTGTCCAAAGATCAGGCCAAACACACCCAAAACGCGAAATAGCAGCCGCCAGAGCCTCGGGTTCAGAACCCTAGGCGTGGGGCCCAGAATGTGGGCCCCACCGCATTGAGCGTGCGCAGCCCACAGGGGCGCATGCCTGGCACGCGCCCGCGGGCGCGTGCCAAGCACGCGCCACGTGCCCTGCGGGCGCCACAAGTGGCAAGGCGCCCCTTTTGGGGGCGCCTGTTGCGTTTTCTGAGAAAAGAGCGCCCGGCCCAATGGGCCGGGCCTTATGGTGGGCTCCCTTCCTTTAATTATTAATCAGCCCTTTAGGCTGATATTAATCAAGGCTTGGGGTAGTTTTGGTCATATCTCGAGCGTTTAGCGTCCGATTTGGACGCCGTTCGAACCTGGGTTTAGACCTGGACATTTTCGTCTTACCCGTGAACTTTTCCTTGCGTTTAATTCATTAAATATTGTCTTAAACAATTTAAGACACATTTAATCTCTTTTGCATCATATGCAATTTTAGTCCCCTATCTAAGCTTAAATTATCATATTGCATCAAATGCAATTTTCTCTTTCCTTTGCATCAAATGCAAATTATTCTCCCTAACTAATTTCTACATATTACTAGACGAAGGTGACACTTTGTGTGAGACCATACAACCTGACCCTTATAATAGGTTGGGCTCGAAGCCCTATACGGTAGTGACCACGAGCAGTGGTTAACATCCCTGCTTCAAGAATCATCATTATGTGGTTGACTCATCGACATGAGTATTGTCAGGACCACCCTGACTGTGTCCGTGATGAATTCCGCAGTTATAGTCTCTTCGTCTTAACTATGTCGTGTAGATCAAGTCTAGGGTACGGTCAAACTGTCAACCCCAATAACTTGACTCCGGTTAGTTTCTATCGATCTTTAGTCAACTTATGTTGGACTTCTTCCAACATACTCTGCGCAGAGATTTTACTAAAGACCGAACTAACTCTACGACACTAACTCCCATCGACCGGGAGAGACGAATCCTCTCTTGGTCATTACTCTTCTCCTACGCTTCAAGTGACACCCAATCAAAGACCTTTCAACAGGCCTAGCCTCGAAGTTAGGTCAGTGATCTAAGTGGCACCGTTCACGCACAGGTTCTTAAAATGACCTCAAGTCAAAAGACCAACTAGCCTATCATCACTAAGAGTTATCATTGACAGATTGGTCAATGTAACCATATGATAACTCTTGTGGATCGTTCAGTGAACTCATTCTCTAATGAGCACCTGTGTCTCGTCTCCGACTTCGCCAAGTCGAACGATCATGAGATCATCGCCACCGCTTAACGGTGAAGACTAAGACACAATGGTCTATCCGATGTTTCGATATCCTTGTCTCGAAACATCTATGACCACGAACCGTTTTAGACTTATGCTACAGACGGTCAAACATTTCTCCATGATCGAGATACTCATCTCGATTCCTGTTTGACCTTGCATAAAGTCTCAGGACTTTACCTAAGTTGATATCTAATGTTAACTACATTGCAATATAACTTAGATAAATTATTACCAAACAGCTTCCTGTTATTTTGAACAAGATGTTGGTGCTATTCAACCAGAGATAAATAGACTCGAGGGCATCATATCTCTGCATCTCCCACTTGCACTCAGGCCCATTTATCTCGGTATCTTATACCGTTTTTACACATAAGTTTTCCCGACTTCATGTGGTAGAGCCTTTGTGAGTGGATCTGCTAAAACCGTCTACACTATAGACTTAAGGGGTTTCTATGTTCATGCTAGACCAAACATTGGAATCTCATTCAAATAATTCACTTGGTCTTATGGAATCTATAATATTTTATTTTCTTGGATCTCATCCAGTTCATCGTACCTTACGATAATAATTTAAATTAGTTAATGGTCAATTCAAATGGCTCATATCTATTTCTGATAAAGTATCAAACTTTTTGATTACTTTGTCAAAATATATGTTCCATCCCTTTGATGCCTCGCATGTAATTTATACGCTCCCACTGACCTTGAAAACTTTCTGGCTAATTCATATAAGTTGGTTCATCTAAATCATATTTAGAAAAACGAACTTATAAGTGAATGCTCAAATTTTCATGGTCAACATGAGCGTTTACATTGAGCTTGGTCCGAGTAGATTCGTACACATCTGCTGGCGAGACGGTTTCAACATAATCCATTTATAGGAATTAGGATGAAAACCGTTTTCGACCAACATGATTGTACTTCACTATTTTCTTTCTGCACCAATCTTTCAACTTAAAGATTTACTTGCAGAAAGAGTGGAAACATTTCCTTGGACACGTAAACTAAATTCTAAAATTTATTTACGCACCGGACCTATTCTGATTGCATCAAGTTATAAGTCGGAGTTACTACTCCGAATTTCATCCTAGAAGTTGACTAAGTCATCATCAGTTATGATGTCTAACTCGACTCTTCATCTCACGAAATTCGAGTAATTATACAACTTCCTAATTATTGATTTAATGAATATCTTGCTGATAATGTCCTCATAGAACATTATCAAAACCTAGGCATTACTATTTGGGTCTAAACCCAGTGGGAGGACTTAACTCAGAGTCACTTGCTATGGATCACACCAAGTCTAACTAAGTGTGATTCATACCTTGTAACACACAGATGTGTTAACAGACTTGACTTGAGAGAAAATCATATTTTCTTTTAATTACGCAAGATTTATTATAGCTAAGTATTTGACCATTCAATCTAATCGAATCAGTTTAAATACTTTAGTCATTTCGTTCTTTATTTTATCAGACTTGTGTTTCATCAAGAACACGTGTCTTAATAAAATATACGAATAACTTATTTTGGTTAATCTAGACTCGGGTACATCAGTATGTACGAGACCGAGTTCGACAACTCATTCTCCCACTGTCTTACAGATGGGTTTCGGCCATTACATCTAAGAGGGTAAGACTCACAAGTGTCCGTAGACTTCATAATACGAGAGGTCAGACCCCTCTTTATGTGACTTGTGAAGCTTACTCTCTCGATACGGCCTAGTCTATTTTGCCTTATAAGTCTACTACTATCTTGTGTATTTATATATTAACATTTAATATATATATATATATTATCGTTATACATGTTACTCATTTCTTCAAAAGCAAATGTGACGACATTCCTCAAAATGTGTTGACCTTTTGTATAACAATAATAATGAAATCGTGACATCAAAATATGTCACATTTTTATTTCCTCCTACTTATGCCTTTACTAATGATAAATTAAACTATTTAACTCGATTGACTTTCCGGAGTGCCTTCTTCCTTTTCTAAATCATATTTAGATATAACCCAACATAAATAAATAGCCATGCAAGCATCTCATGTATCCAAACGCCTGAGAGTTGCAATCTTGAGTGTAGATCAAGATGTTGCTTGTCTCAAGATTCTGTTGGGATACATAGTCTTGCACCGCTCATGCACTCGTATTCGACTCAAACGGTTTGATCGAATTCTCGAACTTTGCGGATCAAAATTTTTTGTCCATACAACCTTGAGTGAAGTTCGACAAGTTGTAGGGAGAAACATACTTCGAATATCCTATATGTTCAAGCTGCCTTATATAGAGACGAGTAACATGTAGCATGAATTTATTTGTTGGACCCAGAACTTAATGAAATCATATTTCTTATGTCCGTTCTTCAGAAGGTCATTTTAATGTCAACGAGAATATAGTTTAATTCTATCAATTAGAATTTAACTTGATATTCAATTAATCAACCTATTTGACCAGTTAACTTATTTCATTAAAATATTATATTTTGATTCCTTCGGTAAACATAGTCTTGCCCTAGTTTAGCATATGTTCAATATTAAATATAGGTAGATTGGCTTTTGTCTATCTATATCCTCCCACTATTTTTACGATCGTTTCAAAGCTTAATAACGAACGATTTAATCGAATTAAAATTAATGGATAAGAGATCCAATCACCCTGAGCCTTAACAACCTTGAGTGTAGCTCAACAAGTTGCTTGACTCTAGAATCGACAGATGACTCTTCATCGATAATATCAGATATGACCATCTTAATAGGTTTTTACCCCTAGCCATTTGTGATCATGAGTGTGCTCATCCAAATCACAATGTCTAGTCTAGTCGGACCCTTGTTTTCGTGTCTAGCCTGACTTGCCCCGCCGCTCGGTGTATTCACGACACGTCGGTTTGGGTCAGGTCTTAGACTACATTTAGCCAGACTACATCATTGACTTAACTTACGCCGGCGCTAGGTAAAACGACGGGTTGGGTCTAGTCAAGATTTCATCTTATGTATTTAAGGAGTTGGTTTCTACAAGGTTGCCATGTTACAACTTGAGTGTAGCTCAATAACTATAACACGGGTCCTATAGTTGCCAACCCCTAAAACAAGGAGGGCTACGGCTAATCTTGAAAAAGATCATTAACGTATTTGACTTAGATATAGTCCATGATGTCATACAATTATGATTCGCGACATTGCGGTCCAGCGGAACACAGCCAGGGAATTGACTAAGCCAGGATCACTACCCATTTAACGTGTGATCCAGCAAACTTAGCCAAGCACATTGACTGGATCATGGTCCATTGAATGAAGCTTGTCATATTTATATGCGTGCCATAGACTAAAAGGCTTTTATTAACAACTAATTAATCCTATCAACTAGTTGCATCCTTAAATTCAAAATTTTAGGATTTTTAACAACTTTTATTAAGTCCTTATCAACTATAACGTTCACGTGCTATCCTAATCGTTATTAGGATTTTAATAAATTTATTAACATCGCTAAAAGCGAAGTCCTTTAATGAGAATTAATAATAACAATTAGAATTAAAAATCATTAAAGGGACTACCCTAATCATGAATTAGATCTTAAAGGGTTGTTAAAAGTTTTATTAAAACATAGCATGACATTAAAATATATTTCATGAATTTTAATGATTTATTAATAGCTAACCTAAAGGGTTGTCTTGTGTTATCAAATAAGGGACAAGATGACATAGCCATTAAAATAAAGTTACACTAATTTTATCGCATAAAAAGTGTACAAGTATTTAACAATTAAATAGACTAAAGTTTATCGCATAAACAATTTTAATATTTTAAAACAGTTTTTAAAATTATCTCATAAATTTAAAAACATCATTTTAAAAAAAATTTCATGCTTAAAATTTTATCACATAAAACATTTTTAAAATAATTTTTTTTAAACTTATCGCATAAAGTTTTAAAGCCTTAAAATCAATTTTAAATTTATCACATAAATTTAAAACACCATTTACAAATTTTCATGTTTAAAATTTTATCATATAAAATATTTCAACATCTAAAATCCTTTTAAAATCGTCTTTAAAAAATATCGCATAAATTTTAAAACAATTTAAAAGGGCACCTAGAAACATTTTAAATTTTCATAACTTTAAAAATATTTTATAAGGCATCTAAAATATTTTAAAATTATCTCATAAATGTAAAACATTTTTAAAATTTTTTTAAAAACATTTCAAAGTTTAATAAAATCGCAGTGCTAGATTGTTACGCAAACCTGGCTCTGATACCACTGAAGGGTTTTATGGGACCCTTAGGGCACAAAAACTCTATTCCCGTCCTAAGTCGGACGGAACATAGACATAAAAAGAATATGCAGCGGAAGAATAAGTTAATCTAATTAACTTAGCCCTAGGGTACAAGACCCTTAGCCAAGATCTATGCCAACTTGGGATGGATCTGACCATCCCAAGAAGGATCTAACCTACTGCGATTAAATTAAACTAATGCTAATAAACACATACCTGGAATCTCAACCCTGGGGCAGGCGAGATGTTCCGCACCGTCTTCCGAGCCGCTCCCATCCCACGCCGAGCCGCTCCTTGAACTGCTCCCCGAATCGCTCCTCGAACCGCTCCTCGAACCGCTCCTCGAACCGCTCCTCGAACCGCTCCGCATCCCGAGGCGAGCAATTCTCATGTCGCCGAGCCAACCATGCGTCGAAGAAAGTTTCACGTGAGTGAAACCTTCGCCTAGATTTCGGATCTGAATCCGAACTCCTTTGCGACTTTGCTAAAGCCCTCAAGAGTAAGGCAGAAATATAGGGAGATAGAGAAATATTAATTTAAGCCTAGATCCGAGCGTGCTCCAACATTTACGAGAGTCGCTCAGATCTAGAGCTTGGGACGAGTTTTGATGAGGAGAGAAGACCCCTATTTATATAGGCTGCTGACTGCTCCCCTTTACTCAAAATCCAATGTGGGACTAATTTTAGAGTTAATCAAATTCAATTTAGTTTGCCTTTCACAAAGTGCAAACTTCTGTGAATTTTAACTCACTCACCGTTGAGCTTCATGATCGATACAACCTATCAATACAAAGGGTGTTCAATGGTGAACGCATAGGAAAAAACCGTTCGTCAATCGGAGTTCGTTTGACCCTCCAATTGAGTGTCCAAAGATCAGCCCAAACACACCCAAAACGCAAAACAGCAGCCGCCAGAGCCTCGGGTTCAGAACCCTAGGCGTGGGGCCCAGAATGTGGGCCCCATCACATGAGCGCACACAGCCTGTTGCATTTTCTGAGAAAAGAGCGCCCGGCCCAATGGGCCGGGCCTTATGGTGGGCACCCTTCCTTTAATTATTAATCAGCCATTTGGGCTGATATTAATCAAGGCTAGGGGTAGTTTTGGTCATATCTCGAGCGTTTGGCGTCTGATTTGGACGCCGTTCGAACATGGGTTTAGACCGGGACATTCCCATCTTACCCGTGAACTTTTCCTTGCGTTTAATTCATTAAATATTGTCTTAAACAATTTAAGACACATTTAATCTCTTTTGCATCATATGCAATTTTAGTCCCCTATCTAAACTTAAATTATCATATTGCATCAAATGCAATTTTCTCTTTCCTTTGCATCAAATGCAAATTATTCTCCCTAACTAATTAATACCTATTACTAGACGAAGTTCACACTCTGTGTGAGACCATACAGCCTGACCCTCACAACAGGTTGGGCTCGAAGCCCTATACGGCAGTGACCACGAGCAGTGGTTGCCGTCCCTGCTTCAGGAATCATCATTATGTGGTTGACTCATCGACATGAGTATTGTCGAGACCACCCTGACTGTGTCCGTGATGAATTCCGTAGTTATAGTCTCTTCATCTTAACTATGTCGTGTAGATCAAGTCTAGGGTACGGTCAAACTGTCAACCCCAATAACTTGACTCCGGTTAGTTTCTATCGATCTTTAGTCAACTTATGTTGGACTTCTTCCAACATACTCTGCGTATGGATTTTACTAAAGACCGAACTAACTCTACGATACTAACTCCCATTGACCGGGAGAGACGAATCCTCTCTTGGTCATTACTCTTCTCGTACGCTTCAAGTGACACCCAATCAAAGACCTTTCAACAGGCCTAGCCTCGAAGTTAGGTCAGTGATGTAAGTGGCACCATTCATGCACATGTTCGTAAATTGACCTCAAGTCAAAAGACCAACTAGCCTATCATCACTAAGAGTTATCATTGACATATTGGTTAATGTAACCATATGATAACTCTTGTGGATCGTTCAGTGAACTCATTCTCTAATGAGCACCTGTGTCTTGTCTCCGACTTCGCCAAGTCGAACGATCATGAGATCATCGCCACCGCTTAACGGTGAAGACTAAGACACAATGGTCTATCCGATGTTTCGATATCCTTGTCTCGAAACATCTACGACCACGAACCCTTTTAGACTTATGCTACAGACGGTCAAACATTTCTCCATGATCGAGATACTCATCTCGATACCTGTTTGACCTTGCATAAAGTCTCAGGACTTTACCTAAGTTGATATCTAATGTTAACTACATTACAATATAACTTAGATAAATTATTACCAAACAGCTTACTGTTATTTTGAACAAGATGTTTGTGCTATTCACACAGAGATAAATAGACTCGAGGGCATCATATCTCTACACATACATATCTTCTTCTTCTGCGACTTCAGTGCGTTCATTTGGACGCCGTGCAAGCTCTGCCTGGGTCTTCCCTCTGGCTCCAAATCTATCACTGCTGACGCACACATGTTGAGGCGGCGATTTGGAGCTAGAGGGAAGACCACCCCTCGCGGCAAGCACTCTTTGCTTGTCTCTCTGCAGCTGTGTGGCACATTTGGAAGGAGTGGAACAACCGCATCTTCTGATCCCTGCAGAGTCCTGTGACTACCACGCTCGCCAGGATCTCTTCTGCGGTTTCTGATACTCTGGCTGGCTTTGACCTTAGCGATGTTGATAGCATGGATCTTATCTTTTTTTGGAACTGGGGTCTTTCCTAGGCTCTTTTTGTATGCCGCCCTAGTATAAGTCTTTTCTTCATTTGTTTTTCTTGGCATTACCTGGTAGTGCTTGTATGGGGTAACTGCTTCCCAGCCTCTCCCCCGTCAGTGCCGCCTGTTGGTTTTTGCCTTGATGTTTGCCCCTTGTTTATATCAATACACATACTCACTTACTTTTCTATATATATATATATATATATATATATATATATATATATATATATATATATATATATATATTTGAGGGAAATGTGCCTAAGAATGACCTCAGGTAGAGATACCTGAGCACACCCCCGCTGTTCGGGGTTTGTGAGTATATTTTTTTGAAATTTTTTTTTGCAGTAGGTAGATATACTTGTTATGTAGCTCCCCACAAAATTTCAGCTCGATCCGACACCGTTTGAGCCTCCGTTCATCGATTTCAAAAACGTTACGCAAAACTGTCCAGAATTCTGGACAGTTTTGCGCAACGTTTTTGAAATCGATGAACGGAGGCTCAAACGGTGTCGGATCGAGCTGAAATTTTGTGGGGAGCTACATAACAAGTATATCTAACTACTGAAAAAAAAAATTTCAAAAAAAAATACTCACAAACTCCGAACAGCGGGGGTGTGCTCAGGTATCTCTACCTGAGGTCATTCTTAGGTACATTTTTTGCTATATATATATATATATATATATATATATATATATATATGGATTTGCACTTGGGTCGTGTAAGGAGCGTTGGGTCGGTGACTCCCAGATCAGACGACCTCAGGGCACCGGGCCTAGAAGGACCCCTCGGACCTACTAACTCAACTCAAATGAAATCCTTGTTCATACGCACTCCCCCAAGCTAGGCCTTTTTACGCAAGGCCCCGACGGTTACTATCGTGGGGATCCGGTTACTCAGCTTTGCTGGGTGAACGGTGCGTATTATTTTCTATATTCACAATTTTTTTCTTTTTGGTTTTTTAATTAAAATCATGGGGTGAATTAGGCAAATTCAATCCTCAGTACTAGGTGAAGTGTGGTTATCCAAGTCTCGAGGGACTATAAATCATTTTTACACGACTATCGGCTCCAGGGTCCATGCATAGAATGGGTTCCTAAGTGTCAATCTAGGTCGGTTTCAAGTACTCCTATCCTAGGAGTTGCGAGGACGGCCAAAGCTAGGGTATTGCAAGGGAATTGAGTTTAGACTACAAACTATTCACATATTCAAACCGACATCGTGGAAATTGAGCATTAGGGTTCAGAAAACGAATTTCAAATCAAGATTCAGCGCATGCAAAAACTAGTTTTCGAAATATTCTCGAGGCGAATGCAAGTATATACAAATGCATGCATGAAGGTGCATGATGCATGATGCGAATGCAAATATTTTTGGAGTTTTTTGATTTTTTTCATTTTTTTGGTTTTTTGGATGCGTATGTTAAATTTAAACGTGATCCATATGAAAAAGAAAGAAAGATGGAAAATAAGAAAGTGAAAGTGAAAATAAAACGAAATCAACGATAAAAGTGGGGAAATAAGGGGGGAAAACAAAATAAGCACGAAAGAGCTCCTCCCCTAAGCTAAACCAAGTGTTGTACTCAACGCGAATAAAACACAAAAACAATCGTAAGGAAAAATAAAATGTGGGGAAGGAGAATCAGGAGCATCCCCCAAGCTGTGTAAAGCCGTGCCCTAAAATGATGCACGTGTGCTATGCATGGGCTAAATGATGGGGGTGTCAAAAATGTGTGGTGCTCCTATCAGGCTGAGCCACCATCAGGATGTGGCTGGGTGCGTGTGGTGGGTGGAGTGGATGGGACGACAAAATCAGCTGAGTGCTCAGCTGCCATGTCAGTGTGTGGTGGGGGTAGAGTGACATGGATAGGCTTAAACTTGATAGGTGGGGTGGAGGTGGAGATGGGGTGGTCCATGTTGGGGGATGTATGCCCTCAGTTCATTTGTATTGGATGCAAATGGATTTTATAAGTCGCAAAGAGTTTGCGATATAAGTTTAGAACTTTAAGGATGTGGAAATTTTGCATGTGATGCAAAAGAGAATTAAATGTGTCTTAAAATGTTTACGTACATATTTAATGTAATAAACACGTGGAAACAGTTACCTGGATGACTGGATCTTTCGGTCTAAACGCAGGTTCAAACCGCGTCAAAAACAGACTCCAAACGTGCGAAATAGAACCAAAACCAGGAATTTAGCCAATATTGGGCATTGCAGGTCGGGTTCTCACCAGGAGGGCGCCTGACCCGCCTGGAGAGCAGGCACCCCCACCTGCTAGGTGGGCGGGCACCTGCACCCACTAAAGGAGCGGGCACCCGCGCCCAGAGGCAGCGGGCGGGGGCCCGCTCGCCCGCGCCTGCACGGGCGTGTGCACAGCACTCGCCCGCGGGGCGCGTGCTGGGTGCGCGCCTTGCGGGAGCATGCTGGCACGTGAGGCCCATGTGGTGGGCCCCACGCTTAGGGGTTTTGAACCCTATGTTGGTTGGTTTTTGTCGGCTCGTTTTTGCGAAAAATCTTAGTTTTGGCCAACTTTGGATGCTTGTTTGAGGGGTCAAACGAACTCAAAATGGAGTGCCATTTCTTCCTATGCGTTCACCGTTCAACCCTCTTCGAATTGATAGGTTGTATCACTTACGAAGCTCATCAGTGAGGGAGAAAAAATTCGCTAAAGTTTGGCCTTTGTGAAAGGAAAACTTTAATTAATTTTTTCCTCCAAAATTAATAGTCCCACATCGGATATGGAGGGAAGGGGAGGGGTCAGCCGCCTATATAAATAAGGGCCTACTCCCCTCCTTGAAACTCGTCCCAAGCTCCAGATCTGAGTAGCTCCATTATTTTAGAAAATTGTTTTCGAAAATTAGATTTAATTTTATTTTAAAATTAAATCTTTAAAAATTATGTGATAACTTTGATGTAACTTAAAATTATGAGATAATATTTAAGTTGCATGTTTAGCAAGAAAATTTTACGAGATAAATTTTAATTGCTTTGTTATGCCATGCCAAATTTTTTAGTTAATGTTTTTTAATGAATATATTATTTAATTGTGATTATGTGATAATTCAAGAAACACTATTAGGATAGCCATTAAAAACTTCCAGAAAAATTATGAGATAATTTTTGGACATGCTATGATTTAAAAATTGTTGCAACATATTAAATTCATGTTTAGGTTAGCCATCTATAAATTATTATTTTAATTGTTCTAATAATAATTTCGAACAAAAGGCTATGATTTAAATTGTTGCAACTTGAATTTTAAAATGCCTAATATATGTTTAGGATAGCACCTATAAAATCCTTATAGTTGATAAGGATTTTAATAAAAGTTATTAACTAATCCTAATAATTTCGAATTTTAGGATTCAACTAGTTATAGGATTAACTAGTTTTAATGAAGTCATTTCGAATCGAATGGGACATATATGAATAATAATTTTTCTTCAATGGACCATGATCTGGTCTAGTGTGTTTTGACTAATGTTGAGGATCACCCTTGCTCGACTTGGGATAGTGAACCTAGCCTAGCCAAATCCCTGGCCGTGGTCACTGGACCGGAAGGATGCGAATTATGAGTATGTGAAATCGTCGATTATATCTAGTCAATTACGTTAAAAATCTTCTTCAAGGTTATCCGTAGCCCTCCTTGTTTTTGGACTAGGGGACTAAAAGTCCCCTATCATATTTGTTGAGTCTCCTCAAGTTGTGACATGGTCTCTTTTAGAAACCGACTCCGTCATACATGAGATGTAGTATGGTATTAACCCAAACCGCTATGTCGGGTCTCCTCGAGTATCGGTGTAAGTTAATATTAGACATGAAAACATGGGTTCGACTAGACTAGTCATTATGGTTTGTTGAGTCTCCTCAAGATCATAAGTGACTAGGGGTAAAAACCAATATGGAGTCACATGTGATGTGATTGATAATGAGATTATCTACCAACCGCATAGTCGATCAACTTATTGAGTCTCTTCGAGTTTGTGAAGCTCAGGGTGATTGGGTCCATATCCCATTAAATAACTATCTTCGTTCATCTATATGGCTAAAGATGATCATAGAAATAGTGAGAGGATATAGTTGAATAAAAACCATTTTAACTATATTTAAAAATCATGAACAAATGCTAAAGTAGGGATATTCTATGTTTTACCGGGTGGAATCTAAAATTATAATGTCCTTAAAAGAAATCAGTCAACTAGACTAAATGATTAGTTAAGGAATATTTGATAAACCAAACTATATTCTCATTGATATTAAAATGTCCTTCCTAGTACTGAGTTAAGGACAAAGATTTCCTTAAGCTCTAAAATATAACACAATAAAAGCACGCTACTTAATACTCACTCATATGAACATGGGCAGCTTAAACATACTGATGTTCAAAGGAGTTTCTCCATATGACTTGTTGAGTCTCCTCAAGGTTGAATGGAAAACAGTTTCAATCCACAAGGCTTGAAACTTCGATCAACCAGTTTGAGTCGAAGATGAGTGTAAGAGCGGTGCAAGACAATGTATCCAAATTAGATCTTGAGAAGAGCAACTTGTTGAGTCTTCTCAAGGTTGCAAGGCTAAAGTGTTTAGATGCATGTGATACTTGCATAGCTAATATTTATGTTAGGATATGAAATGTCTAAATGTGATTTAGAAAGGAGAAGGCACTAAGGAATATTCATTGAGAAAGAATATTTGGTTTATCGTAAGACAAGGCATAATAGGAGGAACTAAAAATACGACATGTTTGATGTCTTAAATTTCAAAATAATTGTTTTACAAAGATAGTCTCACATATTGGCTAATGAACAAAAGTTGTCTTTAGGCCAAATGGAACTTATATCACACTTGGCGAATGTCGTCACATTACTTTAGAAGAAATTTTTTGATGTGATTATAATGTATAACAATGTTGTATTAAGAGTTAATACATGAATACGTATGTTAGTATCAAATCGTATATGGAAAAATAGACTAGTCCCTACCGAAGAGACTAAGCTTCACGAGTCACATAAAGAGGGGTCTGACCTCTCGTATTATGAGTCGAAAGACACTTGTGAATCTTGTCTCAAAGGTATAATGGCCAAAATTCCATCTGTAAGACAGTGGGAGAATGAGTTGGTGAACTCATAGTCTCGTACATACAGATGTACCCGGACCCAAGTCTAAATAAGCTGAGATAAGGTATTCTTATTTTATTACGACACGTGTTCTTGATGAAACACAAGTCTGATAAAATAGAGAACACACTGATAGAAGTATTTGAACAGATCCGATTGGATCAAAAATTCAAATACTTAGCTATGTAATTCTTGTGTAATGATGTGTCCATATTTTCCATGTTTTTATTGCATCATTTCATGTCATGTTCACCTCCAAACTCCATATTTTCATATATTATCGTGCTTCTAATGCCATATTCGAGTTTTGTATAGCTTTATGGATTTTCAGGAGTTTTGGAGCAAATTGGAGCTATTTTGGGACATGGACACATCCGACACGTCTGAGAGTCATTGGCAAGGCTCCACGGGAGTTCGCCAAGGTATGGAAGAAGATCGGAGGAGAGGAGGAGAAGAGAGCGAGAGAAAAGAGCCAAGGCCAAATCCATCTTCAGTTTCCCAGGTGACTCGACCGAGTAGCATCAGCTACTCGGCCGAACTAACATGCAGAAAACACACGGAAACAGCCTCAACCTACTCGACCGAGCAGACAGCCAACTCGACCCGATTTTCATCGAACAGAGTGATGATTTTGAGCTTTTCTCCATGGCACCCTAGCTCGACCGAGCAGCAAAGCAACTCGACCGAGCAGTTCACCTACTCGACCTGAGTCGTCAAGAAACAGAGCAGCATTTTGGAGGAAGTTCTGATCTACTGTAGCTCGACCGAGTAGAGGGGCTACTCGATCGAGTAGCCCATATCAGCCAGAAGCAGAAGCAGCAGCAAGCAGAGCGAGAAGTCAACTCGACCAAGCAGGCGCCGCTACTCGGTCGAGTAGCGTGATACGACCAGCTTAGTTGGTGGGCCCAAGTGCCCAGATTTTCTGAGTTTTTTTGGGACTTCTACCCTATGTATATAAGCACGTTTTAGCCCTATTTTCAGAGGACACTTTGGAGAGAATCTTAGTTTAGTTTTAATTAGAGTTTTTAGATTTAGAGAGTTTTGTACCGTAGCTAATTTTGTGAAGACAAAGCTTGGATTTTTATTGTTATATTGCGCAAGGAATCTTATTTTATTAATTCTCTTTGGTTTACTATTGCTCCACGACGCGTTGGTAACAATTCTCTAAACTTCCTATTGATTTTGATGTTTTCTATCGCCATGATGAATTCCATTGCATCTATTGAATCTTTCTTTGTTATTGCCATGATGAGTGAGTAGTTCCATCTAGGGTTAATGTATTAGCCCATGAATCTTAGGATTTAGATGCAAAGTTTGGATTTTTAGGTTGCGTTGGTATAAAAGGGATGTATTTTGGTCGATCTTGCAAAATTTGTAGGAGAACTCGTACTGAGATCGTGCTTACGATTGGTCGAATCGATTGGATTAAGAAGTATCCTATAAACTTAATTAGGGAGTTAGTGGATTCAATTAGGGATCGTGACCATGCCCGGCTCGTGTCTTGATGGGATCCACCGATGAACTATATTACTAATTGACGGCTACCGCCATTGCATCAATAAGAGCCACCAAAATACATCACAACTCTAACACACGAGAGTGACGTGAGTTGGTATCATTCTGACCACGAGAGTGGCATGAATATTGTCGATTCTTAATGCACGTATCGTGTTCGCCTGTCTTGGGAGTGGGCTAATGCGATACGTTAGATTCATGGCGCTTAGAGCCATGAATTCCACATCTTAGATGCGACAATCCCTAATAAAAGCCAATGCAACGTAATAGTCTTAACCAAGCATCGACATCCGACGATCCTAACGGTGAGTCCTAAAGCCCTAGTCATTATTAATTGATCACAATCCCAAACAAATAATCTGCTAAAAACGACCGCTACCTAATTTCTGAGCTTTGAAAATAGCCCAAGACAATAACATGTCTTCACTATGGATCGATATCTTTTATACTATTACTTGACACCGTACGCTTGCGTAAAGTGCCGGAAATTCGCATTTGGGATACATCTAGCCCTTGGCATTCCTGCCATTGCTAGGTGGCTTCTAGGTGTAAGTTTCAGGAGCAGCAGGTTTCTGGCGCCATTGCCGGGGGAGGTAACAGTGTTACTTGGGTTATTTTTCTATTAACGAATTTGTTAGGAAATCTTATCATCTATTATCTTTCCATACTTTTTATTCTTTTATTACTTTGCTACTGACAGTATTTTTCTGATTTTTTGTTGTGCATAAACACTCGCCTTGGGGGTCTTGACAAAGAATTATTATTTGACCCGAGATCGAAAATACCGCAAGAAGGCTCAGAGCAGAGAAAAGGAGTCAGACAATTATAGATCCAATGACAGATGGTAATACTAGTCCTCCATGCAAAGGGTCCATCCGGGACTATATAAACCCAAATTTTACTGGAGCTTCTTCTATCTTGAGGCCGCAGCTGGCGGCAGGAAGCTTTGAGCTGAAGACTGGGTTGATAAATTTGATGCAGCATGACCCCTTTCACGGGCACCCACATGAAAACCTAAGCCACCATATAGACGCATTCTTGGCGAAGTGTGACACATTCCATGCCAAATACGTGAGTGAAGATGCTATCAAGCTCAGACTAATCACATTCACTCTGAGAGACAAGGTTTCTTATTGGTTGCGAACGCATCCTTCTAATACCTTCACGACTTGGGAGAAGTTGGATATATCCTTTGTGAACAAGTTCTATCCACCGTCCAAAACGGTGAGGATTCGAGGAGCGATCTCAAATTTTAAGAAACTTCCCCAGGAGTCATTAAATGAGGCATGGGAAAGATTTAAAGACATACAACATCAATGCCCACATCATAGAGTCCTGAGTGGGATCTTGTTCAGAGCTTTAATAATGGGCTCCAACCAAGTACAAAGATGATTATTGACGCCTCCGTTCAAGGTGCTCTCTTGGACAAACCATCCGATGAAGCTCTAACTTTGCTAGAGCAAATGGTCGTGAATACTCAGCAGTGGGACGATGAACGCTAATCTACTAGAGGCCCTGAGGTAAAAATCGCTACCCATCTTGATAGTCTTATTGAGACTCTTTGTAAACATGTGGCAAGGATTGAATGGAGGTTGGATGCTATTCCAACCACTTCTAGAGCTCCAGCTTATCCCACACATGAAGAAAATGCAGAGCAAGTCTATGCTCCTAATGAAGGACCCTATGATAGAGCAGACATGCAAGCTGAGCAGGTACACTTTGTAGCTGGAGAGAGAAGAAATCAATAGCAACATCCGGCAGCGAGAAATCACCCCGGATTATCTTATGGTAACCCCAACGAAGGATTACAACCTCTGTAACAACAAAGGCCACCACCACCTCCTAATCAACAACAAGGGCCGCCTTCGCAACAATAAGGGTTTAGGCCATCTGGGCCTTACAGACCGCCGGGGTACAATTACTGCCAACAACAACAATATGCACCGACGGACCCAAAACCCAATCTCGAGGCAACATTAAACACTTTCATGAGTGGGCAAGCAAAGATAAATGCAGAGAGTTCCGCTCGTTTCACGTCTATCGACGACTCCATTTATAAGCTCAAAGGCCAAATGTCCCAATTTATGAAGATGCATGGGAGATTGCCTTCTCAGCCGGAGCCCAATACTAGGGCCCAAGCAAATACAGTGGTCCCAGTTACCACAAGAGGAGGAAAGACTACCGACACTTTCATGGTGTCGGTTTCTAGCAATGTGAGCCGAAGGTCATCCACTCAAGTTCAAGATGAAGATATTTCTACTTAAAAGGACTTGGAAAAGGCTATAGAGGATCCCATCGCTATTAAAGAGAGGGAGACTTCACCTTCTACCTTGCCTACCACCACTACGGCACCGGTGGATGCTACTACTACTTCCAACAAATCTATTCCAAAGGATGCCACCAGAGACAAAGCAAATCGACCTCCTCCCCCATATCCTCAAAGGTTGTACTAACAAAGATGGAGAAGAAATATGCCAAGTTCTCTGATCTCCTCAAAGAAATCCAGTTGAACATCCCCTTTATGGACGCTATTATAGAAATACCCACATACGCTAAGTTCTTGAAGGATCTTATTACGGGGAAGCGTAAACAAGAAGAGGTGAAGCTCTTGGATAATTGCACCTCAGTCATTAAGAACTATCTACCGAAAAAGTTGTCGGATCCCGGGAGTTTCACGGTGCCATGCTCCGTTGGCGGCACCCCTATTAGTAGAGCATTGATCGACTTGGGAGCGAGCATTAGTTTGATGCCGCTCACTATCTTTAAAAGGAAAAATACATGAATGGAACTTGAGCCTACCGATATGAGCATTCAATTGGCAGATCACTCTATTACTTATCCGGTAGGCATCGCATGCGACATCATCCTACAAATACCGCCTGGGCTATGCATGCCGGTAGACTTTGTGATTATGGACATACCGGAGAAAGGTAGTTCGCAGATCATATTGGGACATTCATTCATGGAGACGGTCGGAGTCTTGATCGATGTCTGTGAGGGGACGTTATCTTTGAACGTGGGAAATATTAATGTCCAATTCCACTTGCAAAAGCCTTTGAAGGAACACCCACCACTGGAAGATGCTAATTACCTTGATCTCTTGGAGGACGAAGCTACTTATGAACATACCATGGAGGAGATTTCCAAAGATCCAATGAAGATGAGCTTGGACGACAAAGGTGACGTCGTATACAACAAGGCGGTGAATGCCTACCTACGAGTTCTTGACGAAGAGCCCCGGACTTACCCTTGCACTATCAAGAATCGGAGGCTACTATCTTCTTGGCCGCTGAGGGCCGATATGGAGAGGCATGCTAAATACCACCGCACGGGATCATTGGCAAGCATGACTGGCATACTTCATATGTGCCCAATATCATTCATTGAATAACTCGAGGGAGTCGAGCTTATGAATTAAAAAAACAAGCGCTTGTCGGAAGGCAACCCGATTTTATTTCCCTTAGTTTTTGTTTTTCTTTTTGTTTTTATTTTCTCATTCAAAAACCAAATAAATACATTTTTAATTCTATAAAATACAAAAACATAAAAATCTGATTAGTTCTTCCTTCTACAGGTTGAACAATGAGGAGAGCGCGCCTAACGATAAAATGAAGGAGAAGGAACCAAGGGAAGAGCACGATAGAGCAATACAAGCTTGGGGAAAGAGTTCCAGGTGACTCGATCGAGTAGGTACCCTACTCGGTCGAGTTGCAGAGAGCTGGAGGAGATAGGAAAAATGTGCTCTGGAAATCAAACTCGACTCGACCGAGTAGCACCCTACTCGGTCATGCTACAGTTAGAGTTGCAGAAAGCTAGACGAATAGGCAAAATTCGCTCTGGAAATTAATTACAACTCGACCGAGTAGCACCCTACTCGGTCGAGCTACAGACAGAGCCCAAAAACATCGAAAAAGAGCACTCTGTTTCTAATTCTACTCGACCAAGTAGCTTCACTACTCGGTTGAGCTATATGAGGAGTCCAAAAGTGCTAAAAAGGGCGCTCCGGAAAGCTTAATGGACTCGACCGAGTAGCTACCCTACTCGCCCGAGCTATAGGGAGAGAAAAAGAGAGCTGAAAACTACACTTTGTTTCAATTCAGCTCGACCGAGCTGAGTAAGCAGCTCAGTCGAGTACTAAGGCACAACTTCTGAACTTAATATTCAAATTTTTAACCCTTATGCTCGACCGAGTAGCTATTGCTGCTCGGCCCCGAGCAGCGACTTACTCAGCTGAGGCCCACAACCTAACCGAGCTCGACTCAGCTTAAATTAATATGAAATCAACTCGGGCTACCTAAGCCAAATTCGAATCAAAACCCCAAATCAAGAGCTCCCCTAACCCTAGCCCTAATCCTACTCGACCACCACGCCCCATCGCCGCTGCACGCTCCGCTCGAGTGCTGCCGCCTGTCATCGCTCGGTGTGCCTCCCCTACACACACTCTCTCCCCCTTTCTCTTCCTCTCTCCCACTATCTCTCTCTCCATCTCCCGCCGCCCCAAAACCCTAATCGAGCTCCCCAGCTCCGGCACCTCGCCGGAGCAGCGTTGCCGGTGCCGCCCAGCGCCGACGACACATATCCCCACCCTCCTCCCTTCCCCTCTCCCCCCAATACCTCTCTTCCCTCTTTCCCCTAAATCCCAAAGCCCCCTTTCTCCGGCGTCTCGCTGGAGCTTTGTCACACACGCTTCCCGAGCACAACCCGTGCTCGGGTCGAGCAGGCCACACCACCCCCTCTTCTTTCCCCCTCCCTTTCCATCTCCCTATCTCTCTTCATCATCCCCAAATCCAAATCCACAACCCTAATTTTTCCTAGTTTTGAACCCCAAACCCGTTGAATTTTCTAAATTGCCTCCTAATACTATCTCACTATCTTATTGCAGGTACACTTGGAGCTTCTCGAGGAGGAGCCTGGTTTGGAGTAGCTTGGGGGATCGCTTAGATTCGAGGCTTCGCACGTGCACATTCCACTTTTGCTTTCGCTGTGACGCTCAGATATTGGTATACTCTTTCCACACTTTATTTTATTTTATTACCATATCATCGTCGTTTGCCACTTCCGCACGATGACTCCTTGCCTTAGGCCGAGGAAGCCACCTCCACCAAGAAGAGGAAGGCCGACACTGGCGCCTTCTCTTCTCGGTCGGCACGATGCTTACGTCGTGCACGTTCACTTACACCCGAGGACAACTTGGATGATTCGTCATCCTCGTCCGACTCGTCCCGATCCACTTCCACCGTGCCTCTAGCCATAGAGGCCCCACACACCACCCACACTACCGCTCCCCCCATCCCCACTATTGCTTCTTCATCCCGTCCAGTTCCTACACCACCCACCCTGAGGACGTATGATATCATATTCAGGGATGACGGTCACTGCGAGCGTTTCGTCGCCATGTCCCACAGTACCATCGTCCACACCTGCTTCTCTAACATCCCTACCCTCCAGTACCATGGACTCCTATAGGGTGTCCACATGCTCTACCAGATCATTGGTTTTGACCGCCTTCTCACCACCCACACCCACACGTACACACGCCTTACCCTTGAGGTGTTGAGCTCCATTGTCGTCAACCCAATGGGTGATGGCATCAGCTTCAAGCTGCTTGACCGCAATGTAGTCTCACACATGCCATAATCCACGTCCACTTCCGCTTTCTCGCCATCCCTGACTACACCCTCTCCTTCTCCCCAGAATACGAGCTTACCACGTTCGATGCCTAGCAGTTCTGGCATTGCATCACTAGTCTGAGAGGATATCGCCCTACCAGGGTGAAATCCTCATGTATCGTCCACCCCTGTCTTTTCTATGCCCAGTGCCACCTATCCACCGAACTCTTCTCCAGGCTAGAGGTCGGGACACTCTCCCTACATGAGATTTCCCATCTTATGGACATGACTCGACTTTTGTGCTACCACCCCGATGGTACCCTCCACCCCTTCTTACTCTCTGACGTAACACACTGGCTATGTCACCGCCTCCTCCAGACCGTCCATCGCCACCACAGTTATCTGCTGCGACAGATTTTTCACCATTTTTTCCCAGATGCTCGGCCTTGCACTTCCTGCACGACTGGCGATTCCCACCAGGCCTCAACGCTTGACGTTGGACGTGCTTACCCGCATGTCCATCATCAGTCCATATAGTGAGTATCACTTGATCTACCTTCTAGGTGCCCACTACGAGCAGCACCTTTACCTGCCTCGCCCTGATCTCAGCTGTATTGAGCCAGTCAAGCATCCCGCATTTTTCCAATCCCTCCCATCCACGTCCTCGAGCCACCTAGAGCACCAGTCACCGACGACATCGACGACTGGGTGCTCAGTTCTGACGAGGATGAGCCCGACATTACTGCCCTTGTGGCAGCCCAGCAAGCCCAGCCTGCCCAGCCTGCACATCCACCCCCACTAGGGAGCACTTCTGTCCCCACTTCTGTCAGTGCTCCCACTACCACCACCACCTAGAGACCTTAGGGACTGTCTACACCTTTACCCCCAAGGTCAATACCTCTGTCTCTGACATGCACAGACCTGAGGACAGGGTTGTCTCTGCTGCTCCTGATCTTACTTCTTCCACCTCTTCGGAGCCAGCCAGTTCTATCGCTCCCGAGCTCACCGCTTCACCTATTTCAGACCCCGTTGCTGCCAGTATGCTTCCCGCACCTGTAGACCTCCTTACTTCCCTTCCTATCACTCTATGGTCCATAGTCTCACTACCTGGCACCACTTCTGCACCAACATCAGCAGTATTCTCTGAGAGCGTCGTGGTGTCTATCACCACTTCTGTTACCACGACGTCTCCCATTTCTGATGTTGTTGCTACTTTTGTCTCTGCACCGGATCTCGGATCCATTCCATTCACTACTTCTTCCATCGAGATCCCCGCTAGACCACCCTCCCCTGACTTTCTGTTCAGACCCCGGGTATCACTTTCCCGTGGGCACCCTACGAGGGTGGTTTCTAGCAGTTCACGACCACCTCCTAGCTCCCGCACCACGGATGCACCTCTCTCTACGATGGAGACCGAGGTCGTTACCCTGAGGCATGCCTTTGACACCCTCGCGACCTCACTCTCCTCTTTTCAGCAGTCCGTGGAGCGGGACCTCACCGCCATTCTTGATATCCTTAGGCATTAAAGTGCACCTCCTGTTATACTTGCACCTGCCCCTCCTCCCAGGCCAGACCCTATCCCTTCTGTCCCTCCCGCACCACTCACCGTTTCCCACTCTCAGGCTTCTGCAGGGCCTGTCACTTCTCCCCTTAGTCGGTTGCACCGCAGTTAGAGGCTTCTGTTCTTGACACACACGTTCTCACACCTGTCAACACTCCAGCTGTTGCACCTTGTTCTGAGCCTGTTGTCTCTTCTATTGCCTTACCGGTCGACACATGTAACGGCCGCTTTCCGACCGTTTGTAATTTCCTGCGCGCACGTGTTTTATCGTGCACGTATTTTATTTGGTTGTTTCTGAGCTCCGGCATATGCGATGTGATATGCCGTTGCAATCGTTTAGGGGTGTTGGACTTTATTATAATTATTGGGAACATCTCTTCACTACTCGTTTTCTCGCAAAACGACCTTGAACGATAGGGGCGTTCTAGTCATTTGACTCAAAACGCCGTTTCCAATTTTACGTAAAATCTTGGTAGGCATTACGCACGATCGGGCTCCGTAGATCTGTGCATCTCGTCTCCACGATCGTCCCGGTATTTTCGGATTATTTTTCTGACGCCCGGTTTGCGAGTTATCACCCGGATTAACCTCGACCGTCGATCTCCCCAATCAGATTCAGATTTCGAAATTTGTTAGCCAAATCTGGCTAAATCTCTCGTCAAATCGTTTTAAATCTTTCCCTAAGCTGTTTCTCTAACCTCCTCTAAACTTACCCCAACTTGTACACCCTCTACCCCTTGCCCCTCACCTATTTTGACCCTAAACTTTGGTCTATTTAGCATTTAATTATTATTATAAAATCTCTAACCCTAACTTTACCCTAACCCTAAAAACATTCACAGCCGCGGCCCCCCTAAAACAAAAACCCCAAATCCCTCACCCCCGATCCCTCTCTCTCCGGCGCCGGCGACGTCTCCCCGCGGCCCCCTCGCATCAAGCCGCCGTCACCCCTCTCCCGATCTCCCTCGTGGCCTCCCCTCAGCCTAGCGCCCCCGCCGTCTCCTCGCACACCCGCCGTCGCGCCTTCCCTGCGAGACCCCGACGCCGAAGCCCATCGCGCTGCAGCTGCTACGGCGAGCGCCGCCGCCGCAGTCCTGATCCGATCCGCCGCTGCGCCCTCTCGCTCTTCCCCTCGCATCCACGGCGAGGCCGCCGCCGTAACCGCCGCGATCCGCCCCCGTATCTCCTCCGACAGCCGCTGAGTGGCCTGGGCATCCCCTAGGCCGAAGACCCCCTCTCGCGATGTCCACCTAGACCGGACAGCCCTCGGCCTTGATCCGACGACGTCGTACCGACGTTTTCGAGTCGTTGCTCGCTGTTTCACTCCTTCTCGCTATCACGCGGCTCTTCGTCACCGTTTCCACTTATCCCGGGCTGCTCTCATGACTCGCCCGGCTGTCCGCTCTTTTCGTAGCCATTTGGGCGCCTGTGATGACGCCCCTCGCTTGCGGATCCGCCGTGCTCGCTGTTTTGACTCCCCGATCGTTTTCCGCTACCTCCGCCCGCTGCCCTCACGTTCAGTCCGCTACCAGAGCGTGTCTGGCTGTGCTACCCATAGTCGAGAGGCCGTTGACGCCGCAGGGCTCACGATCTTCCGGCATCGTGGCCGTTACCGCTACCATTCACATGCCGTCTCGTTGCGCTACTCGCAACCGAGACAATTTCGTTGATGCTTCGTTGCACTACTCGTGACCAAGGCGGTTCCGACGCCGTTCCCGTTGCCGTGCCGTTTCACCGCGCTACCCGCAGCCGCTGCGATCCTGAGACGATCCCGAGACAACCTCCACTGCGCTACCCGCAGTCGGGGATACGAGCACCGCCACTGTTTTCAGACCCGACGCCAGATTTACGCGTGGACATCATTCAGGTTGGTACCCCTAACTCGTAGCACAACCCACACCGTAGCGAAACTGAAAACCTAACTAAAATCGGACAACGGTAACTAAATTTAATTTCAGCACCAGTAAAACGCTGCTCACCGTAGAAATCGACCATCGGACAAATTTTATGCGCACATAGGCTAGTGGTCGATTTAGGTTGATAAAACACCAAAATTTTGATGATTGACAAATAGGATAGCCCCGATAACTTAGACACGAACCCTAATAGGACTTGATGAAATTGCGACCTGACATCGTCGCCATGACCTGTTTCAGACGGACTACCGCGGACGCGACGCCTGGACGAGACGATTCGAGAGGACGACACACTCGCCATCGCAGGCAAGTGTACCCACTTGCGTTTTTGACCGTGCTTTGGTCTTAGATTGCTAGAACTGTTAGACTGTGAATGTATAGAACCGGACGTGAAATGATAGCGTCCGGGACGCCCCTGACGACTTAGACTTGACGACGAAGTCTAAGCTCGACAAATAACAACTTTTTGACACTGTAGGGCTATCTTGTGTGTGCGTGCGTGTGGACACCCTAGAATAACAATTCCTTACACTTGTCATGTCCTGTCCCTGTTACACAAAAAGCCTTTGGGCGTTTCGGATGCTCTCCATGCGAGAGTGATCCCCGTGACTGTTATACAAAAGCCTGCGGGCGTTTCGGATGCTTTCTTTGCGGAAGTGATCCTTGTTATACAAAAAGCCTTCGGGCGTTTCGGATGCTTTCCTTGCGGAAGTGATCCCTGTTATACAAAAAAGCCTTCGGGCGTTTTGGATGCTTTCCTTGCGGAAGTGATCCCTGTTACACAAAAAGCCTTCGGGCATTTCGGATGCTTTCCTTGCGAAAGTGATCCCTGTTACACAAAAAGCCTTCGGGCGTTTCGGATGTTTCCCTAGCGGAAATGATCCATGTAAATCTTGTCCTGGGTTTGGGGTTGGGTTGAGCGTGCGCACGGCAAGAGGGTCTGATCCCCCTCGAACCGTAAGGCGTGAACCCATTCGTGTCTCACTTGTCATGTCTTGTCTTGTCCTGTCTTGTCACGTCCCATCTTGTCATGACACCTGTAGGTTAGTCCCGTAGTTGGTAGCACACGCTACGACTACTACCTGTCCCGTTTTACTTTCCTGCTGCGTTACTTCCGGTCTTGTTACCCTGTTATAACCACAGCATGCTAATCAACCAGTAAACTGTTGTCAAAAAGAACCCCAGCATGCTAATCAACCAGTAAACCGTTGTTTAAAGTTCGGTGCACTTGCAGTAAAGTCTAACCCTTCTTGTAGACTTTACCTGACGTACAGCTCCTTTTTCTTGGGTGATGTACGTCAGGTGTTCAGCCAGAGTTCATGGACGAGGCGGACTCACTGGAGTACGAGGAGCCGAGGACGTTGATCCAGAGTTCGTGCCTGACGAGGATCAGACCTTGAGGTCTTTTAGTCGCCACTTTCAGAGGTTACTACTTTCCGTTTTCTCTTAGTTTGTTGCCACGCTTAGGCTTCTTTTTAGACTTTGTACTTGTTGGATATCATATCTCTAATTTAATGAATGCAAATTTCTTTTCTGTACTTTTGTTGTTTCGAACTATAAAAATGCAAGAACCTGAAAATCTTTTAAAACGGTACCTCTACAGACGCTTATTGGGTCCGAGCTTCTAAGCTCTGGCCTGAGCGGGCCTCGTCACGTTTCGCTTCCGTCCATTTTGGGAAGCGGGGCGTGACAGGTTTTAGTGGTGGCCCATGCAGGTCTTGCAAAAGTTCGGAACAGTAAAAGTACCGCATTCATTTAATATCCATGTACAAGTCTAAATTAGGTTTCCCAGTCTTACATAGTAGGAAGGCTTAGATAGACATCCAGATTTGATAGTCTGACACCTTGGTTAAGATTTAGTCATCCTCGTCCTAGGATACCTTAGTAGCCCCACTTGACTCTGACCGTGTTAGATTTCTAAAACCCTTCTTTTAAGTCGTTCGCTCGGGTCCATCGACTTCGGACCCAGCAGAACGTAACCTTGACTCTCTTAGGAACCTTCCTTAGATCCTAATTATAGTCTAGCTCATTAGGATGTCTTAGAGCTGAGTTATCCTGATCTTTAGACGACCCGATGATTAGGACCCCTGACTTCTAGCGTCTCTCTGATCATTACACTTCTGCGTTATCGATCGTAGGGTCCCATCGTAGCCTCCTTGCATCTTATTCTATGTGTAACCATCATGCGATCATTTTCCTTTCTCCTGATTCGCGTGATCGTTTCCGGATGATTATCGTTGATCCTTCGAATCACTTCCTTGGCCTATTCTGCTTCCCCTAAAAGTATTTTTGAAAATTCTTTTGTTAAGTTTTTCCTTTTCGCTCAGCTTAAATTCTTTGAAAACCCATATATTACATATTTTAAAATTTCTTGTTTCTTTTGGTTGAGTTAAAATTCTTTCCCTGACTGTAAAGCCCTTTTTGTCGTAAATTTTCGTTATTACTATCTCGTATTTATTTTCAAATCGATATCTTTCATATTTTCAGTTTTAAAACCCTGTTAACATTTTGATAATTCAATTTATACTTTTCTGGACTACAAGATCTGTTTCTAAACGCTTACCGTATATACTTTTTAAAATATTTTCTAAACTAGAGGGAACTCGAATTATTATTATTATTATTATATCAGTTCTATGTTCCTCGTGACCACATTTCAAAATCTTTGTGTAAACTTATTTTCATTTGCAAAACAAATGTTTCTCACCCTACCTTATCTCCTTCAACCAACTCCTTCTCCATATTGTGATAATTTTACATCTGCTCATTTTTTTTCTCCTACCTATTTTTTTTATAAATATAAAGTATACGATATCATATTTTACACGTAAATCTCCTTCATCTATCTAGTTATTCTGAGAAATATATTGTCTCATCTAACCAACTATCTCCTTACCCCGCCTTATTTGAACTCGTTCTTCCGATCTTATTTCGTTTCTCTTTTGGTTTAGTTTTTCTTTTTTTTCTATAGTTTAGACCTTAGTGCTTATAGTTGCCCGTGTCAACTCTAGTTTGGTAGTAGGCCCTTTTAGTAGGTGATGTCGTCGTAGTGCATGAGTATAGGTAGAGTGCATAGACCTGTATGAGTCTGTGTTCTTTAGGATCCCGATGATTGCCTTCTTGTGTCTTGAATGTGTACTCAGTGTTAACCATGATATGCTTGAAGTTGTCTGAATGATGGTATTCATATTTTTGTGGATAACGTCATATCAGGCAATTTCCTTAGACGTAGTTTTTCGCGATTATAGAATAGCTTATCTTGGCTACATGTGCTTGTACCAAAACTTCTGTTTCCTTTTAAACCAAATATTTAAAGTTTTGAAACTAGCTCACAAGATCACAAATCACTTATCCACCCTCATCCTTTACCGCAACACCACACGTTTTTTCCAATGTTTTAAAATATTTCTTTGGCCTTAAGTCTCTCTTTCCCTTCTCTCCTTTCTCCCTTAAAGAATTTTTCATGTTTATGGTTGTTATATTAATTGGGACTAGCTATTATCATTATAGGATTTTGGTCACGGGTAGACTCAGGGAGAGATTTGTTATAGCAATGATTAACCGATTTTTGGAACAATAGGATATTGGGATATATTTCGTTTGGATGAAAAGAATGAACTGTCCAAGACTTATTTATAATACCGATGTGAGGCGGACTCAATGGGAAATTCTGGTCGGATGAAATTATATGCGAAGGGATGATAACTTATCAGACTTGAGGCTTAGACGGGTGGTAGATAGGAGTAACTGCGGAGTATAGTATGAGTTAGGATGCTCATGAGTTTTAGTAGAACTTTTATTAGCATCGAGACTTGATTGTTGAGTTGACGTGAGGAGACGTTGGGAGTAACATGACGTGTTGAGACAAATGGATGGTTAGGTTGTCAGATTTAATATTGGTTGAAAATAATTATAATAAGTGGGATGAGATGTGATTTTAATAGTTCGATTATTAGGCGGATAAATTTATGGGAAGATATAACAAGGAATGAATTAACTGATTAATATTAGGAAGAGATTGAGAAATTTAAAAGATGTTATGGAGCGATGATGTTTAGTAGAGTGGTATGGTAAGAGAAGGTGATTATTATTCTTTTATGAGGACTTGGAGTTGGAAATTTAACAGCAGTGATGGATCTATAGTTGAGTGCTAGGATTTGAGATTAGACGTGACTTTATCCAGTGAAAAGAAGGATTATGATGGATTATTTGGGGAACGATGTTGAAGTTATAGGATTAGAGACCATTGTGTGGGGGATGAGGGTTATGGGCTTAAGTATTTATGGATTTTATTAATTAGTCTTAGTATGAGTGATTCCGAGGACGGAATCATTTCTAAGGTGGGTAGAATGTAACGGCCGCTTTCCGACCGTTTGTAATTTCCTGCGCGCACGTGTTTTATCGTGCACGTATTTTATTTGGTTGTTTCTGAGCTCCGGCATATGCGATGTGATATGCCGTTGCAATCGTTTAGGGGTGTTGGACTTTATTGTAATTATTGGGAACATCTCTTCACTACTCGTTTTTTCGCAAAACGACCTTGAACGATAGGGGCGTTCTAGTCATTTGACTCAAAACGCCGTTTCCAATTTTACGTAAAATCTTGGTAGGCGTTACGCACGATCGGGCTCCGTAGATCTGTGCATCTCGTCTCCACGATCGTCCCGGTATTTTCGGATTATTTTTCTGACGCCCGGTTTGCGAGTTATCACCCGGATTAACCTCGACCGTCGTTCTCCCCAATCAGATTCAGATTTCGAAATTTGTTAGCCAAATCTGGCTAAATCTCTCATCAAATCGTTTTAAATCTTTCCCTAAGCTGTTTCTCTAACCTCCTCTAGACTTACCCCAACTTGTACACCCTCTACCCCTTGCCCCTCACCTATTTTGACCCTAAACTTTGGTCTATTTAGCATTTAATTATTATTATAAAATCTCTAACCCTAACTTTACCCTAACCCTAAAAACATTCACAGCCGCCGGCCCCCCCTAAAACAAAAACCCCAAATCCCTCACCCCCGATCCCTCTCTCTCCGGCGCCGGTGACGTCTCCCCGCGGCCCCCTCGCATCAAGACGCCGTCACCCCTCTCCCGATCTCCCTCGCGGCCTCCCCTCAGCCTAGCGCCCCCGCCGTCTCCTCGCACACCCGCCGTCGCGCCTTCCCTGTGAGACCCCGACGCCGAAGCCTATCGCGCTGCAGCTGCTGCGGCGAGCGCCGCCGCCGCAGTCCCGATCCGATCCGCCGCTGTGCCCTCTTGCTCTTCCCCTCGCATCCACGGCGAGGCCGCCGCCGTAACCACCGCGATCTGCCCCCGTATCTCCTCTGACAGCCGCTGAGTGGCCTGGGCATCCCCTAGGCCGAAGACCCCCTCTCGCGATGTCCACCTAGACCGGACAGCCCTCGGCCTTGATCCGACGACGTCGTACCGACGTTTTCGAGTCGTTGCTCGCTGTTTCACTCCTTCTCGCTATCACGCGGCTCTTCGTCAACGTTTCCACTTATCACGGGCTGCTCTCATGACTCGCCCGGCTGTCCGCTCTTTTCGTAGCCATTTGGGCGCCTGTGATGACGCCTCTCGCTTGCGGATCCGCCGTGCTCGCTGTTTTGACTCCCCGATCGTTTTCCGCTACCTCCGCCCGCTGCCCTCACGTTCAGTCCGCTACCAGACCGTGTCTGGCTGTGCTACCCGTAGTCGAGAGGCCGTTGACGCCGCAGGGCTCACGATCTTCCGGCATCGTGGCCGTTACCGCTACCATTCACATGCCGTCTCGTTGCGCTACTCGCAACCGAGACAATTTTGTTGCTGCTTCGTTGCACTACTCGTGACCAAGGCGGTTCCGACGCCGTTCCCGTAGCCGTGCCGTTTCACCGCGCTACCCGCAGCCGCTGCGATCCTGAGACGATCCCGAGACGACCTCCACTGCGCTACCCGCAGTCGGGGATACGAGCACCGCCACTATTTTCAGACCCGACGCCAGATTTACGCGTGGACATCATTCAGGTTGGTACCCCTAACTCGTAGCATAACTCACACCGTAGCGAAACTGAAAACCTAACTAAAATCGGACAACGGTAACTAAATTTAATTTCAGCACCAGTAAAACGCTGCTCACCGTAGAAATCGACCATCGGACAAATTTTATGCGCACATAGGGTAGTGGTCGATTTAGGTTGATAAAACACCAAAATTTTGATGATTGACAAATAGGATAGCCCCGATAACTTAGACACGAACCCTAATAGGACTTGATGAAATTGCGACCTGACATCGTCGCCATGACCTGTTTCAGACGGACTACCGCGGATGCGACGCCTGGACGAGACGATTCGAGAGGACGACACACTCGCCATCGCAGGCAAGTGTACCCACTTGCGTTTTTGACCGTGCTTTGGTCTTAGATTGCTAGAACTGTTAGATTGTGAATGTATAGAACCGGACGTGAAATGATAGCGTCCGGGACTCCCCTGACGACTTAGACTTGACGACGAAGTCTAAGCTCGACAAATAACAACTTTTTGACACTGTAGGGCTATCTTGTGTGTGCGTGCGTGTGAACACCCTAGAATAACAATTCCTTACACTTGTCATGTCCTGTCCCTGTTAAACAAAAAGCCTTCGGGCGTTTCGGATGCTCTCCATGCGAGAGTGATCCCCATGACTGTTATACAAAAGCCTGCGGGCGTTTCGGATGCTTTCCTTGCGGAAGTGATCCCTGTTATACAAAAAGCCTTCGGGCGTTTCGGATGCTTTCCTTGCGGAAGTGATCCCTGTTATACAAAAAAGCCTTCGGGCGTTTCGGATGCTTTCCTAGCGGAAGTGATCTCTGTTACACAAAAAGCCTTCGGGCGTTTCGGATGCTTTCCTTGCGAAAGTGATCCCTGTTACACAAAAAGCCTTCGGGCGTTTCGGATGTTTCCCTAGCGGAAATGATCCCTGTAAATCTTGTCCTGGGTTTGGGGTTGGGTTGAGCGTGCGCACGGCAAGAGGGTCTGATCCCCCTCGAACCGTAAGGCGTGAACCCATTCGTGTCTCACTTGTCATGTCTTGTCTTGTCTTGTCTTGTCACGTCCCGTCTTGTCATGACACCTGTAGGTTAGTCCCGTAGTTGGTAGCACACGCTACGACTACTACCTGTCCTGTTTTACTTTCCTGCTGCGTTACTTCCTGTCTTGTTACCCTATTATACCCACAGCATGCTAATCAACCAGTAAACTGTTGTCAAAAAGAACCCCAGCATGCTAATCAACCAGTAAACCGTTGTTTAAAGTTCGGTGCACTTGCAGTAAAGTCTAACCCTTCTTGTAGACTTTACCTGACGTACAGTTCCTTTTTCTTGGGTGCTGTACGTCAGGTGTTCAGCCAGAGTTCGTGGACGAGGCAGACTCACTGGAGTACAAGGAGCCGAGGACGTTGATCCAGAGTTCGTGCCTGACGAGGATCAGACCTTGAGGTCTTTTAGTCGCCACTTTCAGATGTTACTACTTTCCGTTTTCTCTTATTTAGTTTGTTGCCACGCTTAGGCTTCTTTTTAGACTTTGTACTTGTTGGATATCATATCTCTAATTTAATGAATGCAAATTTCTTTTCTGTACTTTTGTTGTTTCGAACTATAAAAATGCAAGAACCTGAAAATCTTTTAAAACGGTACCTCTACAGACGCTTATTGGGTCCGAGCTTCTAAGCTCTGGCCTAAGCGGGCCTCGTCACATTTCGCTTCCGTCCATTTTGGAAAGCGGGGCGTGACAACACACCTATCGAGCCTACACCTTCTGTGCCTAATGTTCCGATCTCTGGTGCCCAGCAGTCGAACCCATCATCATCCACCCACGGTGATGTCGCTGCTTGATCTCTACATTATTGTTGCTCCTATCACCCCTTATTTATTTTTGTGCCCATCTGTCTCTTCAGAGCCCTGTCCTTGTATAGCTTGGAGGATGACCATTTTGCACCACATGTGTATATTCCATCACTTTGCATTTGCATATATTCCACCTGCATCATGTCATCATTTGCATCATACGTCTGCTTGTTCATATTTTTCCATCTTAGGCATTAGGTTATGCAGTTGCAGCTGCATTTCTTCTTTTAGTATTTACATAGTTTTGCTTTTTATTTTATTACATTCCTTTTATTTACCACCCGCCCACCAAGGCCTCATTTTCCCTTCTTACCAGCGTGTTCTCAGCAGTGAGGACAATGCTATGTTTAGCTTGGAAGATGAGCGCTATCGCTTTTATTTTCATTTTTTTTTCTTCTATTTTACACCTTTTTATTTTTATTTTACACCACTTTTTCACCTTTTCATTTTTTAACATCATATTTCCCATGTTTTGTATGCCTGCATGCTTGCTTTTATTTTATTGTCTCCGCCTTTCTTTTCCCCTTTTGTTAGATATATTTCGAATGATGCTATCTCTCTTAGCCTTAGTAGCTATCACGATGCTTATTACTTTTGCCATGCTATTTAGAGTATTTTAGTGTCTTACTATTCATATGCTTGCATATATATTCTGTTGACGATCTCTCTATATGAATGCATGAAATGAATTGAAACTGAATGTATGCAATAGTATTTAGTATGCCTATGTTGGATATGCATCAAGATTCACGCATCTTTAGAATATCTGAAGCATCTGCCTTGTTATCTTATTCACTTCTTATTGCATGCTTGCTATTATTGTGTGCCTTACCGCATGGCTTCATTATTTGTTGAAATGAATGAAAATATCCATGCTTGATTATGAGTTTAGTTGGAGTATTATCTTATTGAACCATTGTGCACATCTTACGAGTGAACCGAGATTATATCATTTCTTTCTCCACATGTCTTATTATTCTCTACATGTCACGTGGGTTCACCCCCTTGAAGCTACTTATACCGCATGCATTATATTCCCAAAAATCCCAAAATAAAAAGTTAGCTTCAAAAAGCCCCTAAAAGCCAAAAAGGAGCCAAAATATATGTATATCCTATTGGTCCTACAAAATGAAGAAAAAAAAGAAAGAGTTCAAAAGAAAAAGAAACAAAAAGTTCAAAAGCCAAAAAGAAAAGAAAAATATTTCTTTACTTTCATTATTCGGAGCTACACAAAAAAACTTGGGAAAGAGCCACAAAAATTCCCTTACATTCCTTAGATCTGATACCTCAAGCTAAGCTTGGGGGTGGTGAATTCATTTGATTATATGAGTGATTTCGCCATTAGAGTAGAGTTGTGCACATTTGGGTATATTAATAATGCTTAGACTTTGCGAAATATATTAGCTATGGAGATTTTTCATGATGTGAGATGAATATATGAATGCCATGATCCTTATTCTATTCTTTATTGCATGCTTGGTATGAATTTTATATGCTTCATTTATTTCTATTGATTGAAAAGTGCATCACCAACATTGGTATACTAAACTTTATGAATTGCATGATGTAGATATGAATTGATTGCATGATTTTAGAGAATCCCTACCTTTGTTCTTAAATGCTTGCAAGTAATATGTTTAGCTAAGATATGAAATTCTTATTAGCATGTGATCAATCTTCGAAGTAATGTGGTATGTCGTTATGGCTTAAGATCTGACCGAATACTCTAGCACTCCCATCCATCTTCCATTCTTTTTCTATTTCTTTTATTTTCATCGCCTGGTGAGCCTCGTATTCGTCTTCCTCCAGAATGAATAAGAGGTAAGCTTGGGGGATTTTGATGTGTCCATATTTTCCATGTTTTTATCGCATCACTTCATGTCATATTCGCCTCCAAACTCCATATTTTCATATATTATCGCGCTTCTAATGCCATATTCGAGTTTTGTATAGCTTTATGAAATTTCAGGAGTTTTGGAGCAAATTGAAGCTATTTTGGGACATGGACACATCCGACACGTTCGAGACATCATTGGCAAGGCTCCATGGGAGTTCGCTGAGGTATGGAAGAAGATCGGAGGAGAGGAGAAGAAGAGAGTGAGAGAAAAGAGCCAAGGCTAAATCCAGCTTCAGTTTCCCAGGTGACTCGACCGAGTAGCATCAGCTACTCGATCGAGCTGACACACAGAAATCACACGGAAACAGCCTCAACCTACTCGACCGAGCAGACAACCAACTCGACCCGAGTTGCATTAAACATGTTTATGATTTTAAGCTTTTCTCTTAGGCACCCTAGCTCGACCGAGCAGCAAAGCAACTTGACTGAGCAGTTCACCTACTCGACCCGAGTCGTCAAGAAACAGAGCAGCGTTTTGGAGGAAGTTCTCATCTACTGCAGCTCGACCGAGTAGAGGGGCTACTCGACCGAATAGCCCGTATTAGCCAGAAGCAGAAGCAGTAGCAAGCGAAGCCTGAAGTCAACTCAACCGAGCAGGCGTCGCTACTCGGTCGAGTAGCACGACTTGACCAGCGTAGTTGGTGGGCCCAAGTGCCTAGATTTTCTTAGATTTTTGGGATTTCTACCCTATGTATATAAGCACATGCCCTATTTTCAGAGGACATTTTGGAGAGAACCTTAGATTAGTTTTAATTAGAGTTTTTAGATCTAGAGAGTTTTCAAAGCTTATATTTTTATTATTATATTACGCATGAAATCTTATTTTCTTAATTCTCTTTGGTTTGCTATTGCTCCACGATGCGTTGGTAACAATTCTTTAAACTTCCTATTGATTTTGATGTTTTCTATCCCCGTGATAAATTCTATTGTATCTATTGAATCTTTCTTTGTTATTGCTATGATAGGTGAGTAGTTCAATCTAGGCTAATGGATTAACCCATGGATCTTAGGATTTAAATGCAAAGTTAGGATTTTTAGGTTGCATTGGTATAAAAGAGACGTATTTTGGTCGATCTTACAAAGTTTGTAGGAGAACTCGTACTGAGATCATGCCCATGGTCGGTGGAATCAATTGGCTTAAGGAGTATCATATAAACTTAATTAGGGAGTTAGTGGATTCAATTAGGGCTCGTGACCATGCTCGGCTCGTGTTTTGATGGGATCCACCAACTAGCTATATTACTAATTGACGGTTACCGCCAATGCGTCAATGAGAGCCACCAAAATACATCTCAACTCTAGCCCACGAGAGTGGCGTGAGTTGGGATCATTCTGACCACGAGATTGGCATAAATATTGTCGATTCTTAATGCACATATTGTGTGTGCCTGTCGCGAGAGCAGGGTTAATGCAATACGTTAGATTCATGGCACTTAGAGCCATGAATTCCACATCTTAGATGCGACAATCCCTAATAAAGCCAATGCAACATAAGAGTCTTAATTAAGAATCGACATCTGATGATCCTAGCGGTGAGTCCTAAAGCCCTAGTCTTTATTAATTGATCACAATCCCATACAAACAATCTCTTGAAATCGACTGCTACCTAAATTCCGAGATTTGAAAACAATAACATCTTTACCTTCCCTATGGGATCGATATCTTTTATACTATTACTTGACATCGTACGCTTGCGTAAAGTGTCGAGAATTCGCATTTTGGATACATCTAGCCCTTGGCATTCGTGCCATTTCTAGATGGCTTCTAGGTGTAAGTTTCGGGAGCATCATGTAACTAAAAGAAAATGAGATTTTCTCTCAGTTCAAGTCTTTTAACACATAGGTGTGTTAAAGAGCATGAATTGTGCTCTGTTAGACTTAGTGCAATACATGACTAGTGACTCTGAGTTACAATCCTCGTACTGGTGAATAGCACAAACATCTTGTTCGAAATAACAGCAAGCTGTTTGGTAATGATTTATCCAAGTTATTTTTAGATATCGACTTAGGTAAAGTCCCGAGACTTTATGAAAGGTCAAACGGGTATCGATATGAGTATCTCGATCATGGAGAAACGTTTGACCGTTTGTAGCATAAGTCTAAAATGGTTCGTGGTCGTAGATGTTCCGAGACAAGGATATCGAAACATCAGCTAGACCATTGTGTCTTAGTCTTCACCGTTTAGCGGTGGCGATGATCTCATGTTCACTTGACTTGGCGAAGTCGAAGACGAGACACAGGTGCTCATTAGAATGAGTTCACTGAACGATCCACTAGAGTTATCATATGGTTATATTGACCAATCTGTCAGTGATAACTCTGAGTGATGATAGGATAGTTGGTCTTTTGACTTGAGGTCATTTTGACAAACCTGTGCGTGAACGGTGCCACTTATATCAACTGACCTAGCTTCGAGGCAATGCCTGTCGAAAGGTCTTTTGATTGGGTGTCACTTGAAACGTACGAGGCGAGTAATGACCAAGAGAGGATTCGTCTCTCCCGGTCAATGGGAGTTAGTGTCATAGAGTTAGTTTGGTTTTTAGTAAAAACTCTGCGCAGAGTATGTTGGAAGAAGTCCAACATTTATTGACTAAAGATTGATCGAAACTAACCGGAGTCAAGTTATTGGGGTTGACAGTTTAACCGTACCCCAGACTTGATCTACACGACACAATTTAGACGAAGAGACTATAACTGTGAAACACATCACGGAATCAGTCAGGTGGTCCCGACAATACTCATGTCAATGAGTCAACCACATAATGATGATTCCTGAAGCAGGGACGGCAACCACTGCTAGTGGTCACTGCCGTATAGGGCTTCGAGCCCAACCTGTTGTAAGGGTCAGGCTATAGGGTCTCACACAGAGTGCAACGCTTCGTCAAGTAATAGGTAGAAAATAGTTAGGGAGAATATTTGCATTTGATGCAAAAGAAGAGATAATTGCATTTGATGCAATATGTTAATTTAAGCTTAGATAGGGACTATTTTGCATTTGATGCAAAAGCGATTAAATGTGTATTAAATTGTTTAATACAATATTTAATAATATAAAGCAAGTAAAAGTTCACGGGTAAGACGGAAATACTCCGGTCTAGACCCAGGTTCGAACGGCGTCCAAATCGGACACCAAATGCTCAAATTAGAGCCAAAACATCCCAAAGGATCAGACCAGGCCAGGCCCAGTAAATGCAAGGCAGAACAGGCTGCCTGGGCTAGCCCAGGCGCAGCCAGGCCTGAGCTAGCCAGGCTCAGCCTGGGCAAGCCCAGGCCACCTGGGCTCTGCCCAGGCGTGGGCCTGGGCTCGCCCAGGCGGCTGGACGAGCCCAGGCGCGACCTGGGCTCTGCCCAGGCGCGACTTGGGCATTTTTGGCGTGCGCTGGATGCGTGGGGCCCACCCTTGGGCCCTACCTCTAGGGTTTTGAATCCTAAGTGTGCAGAATCAAATGACGGCTCAGTTTTTGCGAAAAACTAGCCTAGGGCTGATCTTTGGACACTCAATTGGAGGGTCAAACGAACTCCAATTGACGAACGGTTTTTTCCTTTGCGTTCACCGTTGAACGCTCATCGTATTGATAGGTTGTATCAATCTTGAAGCTCAACAGTGAGTGAGTTAAAATTCACGGAAGTTTGCACTTTTTGAAGTACAAACTAACTTTATTTTAATTAACTCATTATTTAGTCCCACATCGGATTTTGAGAAAAGGGGAGAGTCAGCCGCCTATATAAATAGGGGTCTCCCCCCTTTCTCAAAACTCGTCCCAAGCTCTAGATCTGAGCGGCTCTCGTAAATGTTGGAGCACGCTCGGATCTAGGCTTAAATTAATATTTCTCATCTCCCTAAATTTCTTCCTTACTCCTGAGGGCTCTAGCAAAGCCACGAAGGAGTTCGGATTCTGGATCCGAAATCTAGGCGGAGGTTTCACTCGCGTGAAACTTTCTTCGGCGCGTGGTTGGCTCGGCGGCACGGGGATTGATCGCCTCGGGATGCGAGCGGTTAGAGGAGCGGTTCGGGGAACAGTTCAAGGAGCGGCTCGGCGTGGGACAGGAGCAGCTCGGAAGACGGCGCTGAACATCTCGCCTGCCCCAGGGCTGAGATTCCGGGTATGTGGTTAAAGTATTTTATTAGTATTAGTTTAGTTTAATCGCAGTAGGCTAGATCCTTCTTGGGATGGTCAGATCCATCCCAAGTCGGCATAGATCTTGGCATAGGGTCTTGGACCTTAGGGCTAAGTTAAAAAATTGTTTTTAACTGCATGTTAATTAGTTAACATAGTTTTTCTTCCGTTGCTATTATTTTTCTGTCTATGTTCCGTCCGACTTAGGACGGGACTAGAGTTTTTGTGCCCTAAGGGACCGCGAATTCCCTACAGTAGTATCAGAGCCTAGGTTTGCGTAGTCGATCTAGGTACTGCGATTTCATTAAACTTGTTAATGCTTTTAAATGCTTTTCAAATGTTTTTAAAGTTATGAGATAAAATTTTAAAAATGTTTTAGATGTTCAAAAATTCTTTTTGGTATTTTTGAACATGAAATTTTTTAAAAATAACGTTTTAAAATTTATGTGATAATTTTAAAACTAATTTTAAATCTTTAAAAGTTTAAAATTATTTTGGATGCCTAAAATTTTTTATATGATAAATTTTTTAAGCATGGAAATTTTAAAATGGTGTTTTTAAATTTATGTGATAAATTTTAAAATTGATTTTAAGGCTTTAAATTTATGCGATAAGTTTAAAATGTTTTAGATGTTTAAAAATTGTATATGATAAATTTTTGAACATTGAAAATTTTAAAAGTAATGTTTTAAATTTATAAGATATTTTTTAAAACTGATTTTAAAAGTCTAAAAATTGTTTATGCGATAAACTTAGTTTATTTAATTGTTAAATAGATATACACTTTCATTTTATGTTGATAAAATTAGTGTAGTTTTATTTTAATGGCTTGCTAATCTTGTCCCTTATTTGATAACACAAGACAACCCTTTAGGTTAGCCATTAAAAATGATTAAAATTTATTACTTGAATTTTAATGACATGCTATGTTTCAATAAAACATTAACAACAATATAAGACCTAATTCCTGATTAGGGTAGTCCTTTAAATGAATTTTCAATTCTAATTGTTATAATTAATTCTCATTAAAGGACTTCGCTTTTAGCGTTGTTAATAATTTATTAAAATCCTAATAACGATTAGGATAGCACGTGAACCTTATAGTTGATAAGGACTTAATAAAATTTATTAAACAAATCCTAAAATTTTGAATTTAAGGATTCAACTAGTTGATAGGATTAATTAGTTGTTAATAAAAGCTGTTTAGTCTATGACATACATACAAAAATGACAAGCTTCATTCAATGGACCATGATCCAGTCAATGTGCTTGGCTAAGAGTTCTGGATCACCTTTTGAGGGATAGTGATCCTGGCTTAGTCAATTCCCTGGCTGAGTTCCGCTGGACCGCAATGTCACGAATCATGATTGTATGACACCCTGGACTATATCTAAGTCAAATACGTTAATGATCTTTTTCAAGATTAGCCGTAGCCCTCCTTGTTTTAGGGGTTAGCAACTATAGGGCCCGTGTTACAGTTGTTGAGATACACTCAAGCTGTGACATGGCAACCTTGTAGAAACCAACTTCTTAAATACATAAGATGTAGTCTAAGACCTGACCCAAACCGACGTGTCGTGCATACACCTAGCTGAGGGGCAAGTCAGGCTAGACATGAAAACAAGGGTCCGACTAGACTAGACATTGTGATTTGGATGAGCACACTCATGATCACGAATGGCTAGGGGCAAAAACCGATTAAGAGATTCATATCCGATATGATCGATGAAGAGTCATCTTCCGATCGCAGAGTCAATCAACTTGTTGAGCTACACTCAAGGTTGTTTAGACTCAAGGTGATTGGAACTCTTACCCATTAATTTTAATTCGATTAAATCATTCGTTATTAAGCTTTAAAACGATCGTAAAAATAGTGGGAGGATATAGATAGATAAAAGCCAATCTACCTATATTTAATATTGAACATATGCTAAAACTAGGGCAAGACTATGTTTACCGTAGGAATTAAAATATAATATTTTAATAATTTAATTGGTCAAAAGTTGATTAATTGAATATCAAGTTAAATTCTAATTGATATAATTAAACTATATTCTCATTGACATTAAATGACCTTCTAAAGAACAGACTTAAGAAATATGATTTCATTAAGTTCTGGGTCCAATAAATAAATTAAAACTACATGTCACTCGTCTCTATATGAGGCAGCTTGAACATATAGGACATTCAAAGTATGTTTCTCCCTACAACTTGTCGAGCTACCCTCAAGGTTGTATGGACAAATAATTTTGATCCGCAAAGTTCAAAAATTCGATCAAACCGTTTTGAGTCGAATACGAGTGCATGAGCGGTGCAAGACTATGTATCCCAACCGGGTCTTGAGACAAGCAACTTCTTGAGCTACACTCAAGATTGCAAAGCTCAAGCGTTTGGATACATAAGTTGCTTGCATATCTATTTATTTATGTTAATATCTAAATGTGATTTAGAAAAAGGAAGAAGGCACTTCGGAAAGTCAATTGAGAAAGTTAGTTTAATTTATCATTAGTAGAGGCATAAGTAGGAGGAAATGAAAACGTGACATATTTTGATGTCACATTTCGGAATAAGTTGTTATACAAAAACGTCTAACACATTTTTGACGAATGTCGTCACCTTGCTTCTGAAGCAATGTTTTGTGTTAAGTAATTTGTAATAACTATATATATATATTAAATGTTAGTATATATAAATACACAAGATAGTAGCAAACTTATATGGTAAAATTAGACTAGGCCGTATCAAGAGATTAAGCTTCACAAGTCACATAAAGAGAGGTCTGACCTCTCGTATTATGAAGTCTATGGACACTTGTGAGTCTTAGCATCTTAGATACAAAGGCCGAAACCCATCTGTAAGACAGTGTGAGAATGAGTTGTCGAACTCAGTCTCGTACATACTGATGTACCCGAGTCTATTTTTAACAAAATAAGTTATTCGTATATTTTACTAAGACACGTGTTCTTGATGAAACGCACGTCTGATAAAATAAAGAACGAAATGACGAAAGTATTTAAACTGATTCGATTAGATCAAATGGTCAAATACTTAGCTACATAAAATATTGTGTAATTAAAAGAAAATGTGATTTTCTCTCAGGTCAAGTCTGTTAACAAATCAGAGTGTTAAAAGGTATGAATCACACTTAGTTAGACTTGGTGCGATCCATAAATAAGTGACTCTGAGTTAACTCCTCCCTCTGGGTTAAGTCCCAGATAGTAATGCCTAGTTTTTGATAATGTTCTATAAGGACATTATCAATAATATATTCAATAAATCAATCGTAAGGAAGTTGTATTATTACTCGAATCTCGTGAGACGGATTGTCGAGTTAGACATCATAACTGATGATGACTTAGTCAACTTCTAGGATGAAATTCGGAGTAGTAACTCCGATTTAAAACTTGATGCAGGTCCGTGTGCGTAAATAAATTGAGAATTTAGTTTACGTGCCCAAAGAAAATGTTTCCTCACTTTCTGCAAGTAAATCTTTAAAAGATTGATGCAGAAAAGAAAATAGTGAAGTACAATAATGTTGGACGGGAACGGTTTTCATCCTAATTTCTTTAAAACGGATTATGCTGAAACCAGTTTTGCCAACAGATGTGTACAGATCTACTCGGACCAAAGCCGATGCAAAACGCTTAAGTTGACCATGAAAATTGGAGCATTCACTTATAAGTTCGTTTTTCTAAATATGATTTAGACAGACTGACTTATATGAATTAGCCAGATAGTTTTCAAGGTCAGTGGGAGCGTATATATTACATGCGAATCACCAAAGGGATGGAACATACATTTTGACAAAGTAATCAAAAGGTTTGATACTTTATCAAGAATAGATATGAGCCATTTAAAAATGACCATTAACAAATTTAAATGATTATCGTAAGGTACGATAAACTGGATAAGATCCAAGTAAAATAAAATATTATGGATTCTGACAGACCAAATGAATTATTTGAATGAGATTCAAATGGTTGGTCTGACATGAACATAGAAACCCCTTAAGTCTATAGAGTAGACGGTTTTAGCAGATCCACTCACGAAGGCTCTATCACATGGAGTCGGGAAAACTTATGTGTAAAAACAGTATAAGATACCGAGATAAATGGGCCTGAGTGCAAGTGGGAGATGTAGGAATATTATGCCCTCGAGGCCATTTATTCCTGTGTGAATAGCACAAACATCTTGTTCGAAATAACAGCAAGCTGTTTGGTAATGATTTATCCAAGTTATTTTTAGATATCGACTTAGGTAAAGTCCTGAGACTTTATGCAAGGTCAAACGGGTATCGATATGAGTATCTCGATCATGGAGAAACGTTTGACCGTCTGTAGCATAAGTCTAAAATGGTTTGTGGTCGTAGATGTTCCGAGACAAGGATATCGAAACATCGGATAGACCATTGTGTCTTAGTCTTCACCGTTTAGCGGTGGCGATGATCTCATGATCGCTTGACTTGGCGAAGTCAAAGACGAGACGCAGGTGCTCATTAGAATGAATTCACTGAATGGTCCACAAGAGTTATCATATGGTTATATTGACCAATCTGTCGGTGATAACTCTGAGTGATGATAGGATAGTTGGTCTTTTGACTTGAGGTCATTTTGACAAACCTGTGCGTGAACGGTGTCACTTATATCAACTGACCTAGCTTCTAGACAATGCCTGTCGAAAGGTCTTTTGATTGGGTGTCACTTGAAACATATGAGGCGAGTAATGACCAAGAGAGGATTCGTCTCTCCCGGTCAATGGGAGTTAGTGTCGTAGAGTTAGTTCGGTCTTTAGTAAAAACTCTGCGCAGAGTATGTTGGAAGAAGTCCACCATTTATTAACTAAAGATTGATCGAAACTAACCGGAGTCAAGTTATTGGGGTTGACAGTTTAACCGTACCCCAGACTTGATCTACACGACACAATTTAGACGAAGAGACTATAACTACGGAACTCATCACAGAAACAGTCAGGTGGTCCCGACAATACTCATGTCAATGAGTCAACCACATAATGATGATTCCTGAAGCAGGGACAGCAACCACACGCTAGTGGTCACTGCCGTATAGGGCTTCGAGCCCAACCTGTTGTAAGGGTCAGGCTGTAGGGTCTCACACAGAGTGCAACGCTTCGTCTAGTAATAGGTAGAAAATAGTTAGGGATAATTTTTGCATTTGATGCAAAAGAAGAGATAATTGCATTTGATGCAATATGGTAATTTAAGCTTAGATAGGGAATATTTTGCATTTGATGCAAAAGCGATTAAATGTGTATTAAATTGTTTAATACAATATTTAATAATATAAACGCAAGAAAAATTTCACGGGTAAGACGGAAATACTCCGGTCTAGACCCAGGTTCGAACGGCGTCCAAATCGGACACCAAATGCTCAAATTAGAGCCAAAACAGCCCAAAGGATCAGACCAGGCCAGGCCCAGTAAATGCAAGGCAGAACAGGATGCCTGGGCTAGCCCAGGCGCTGCCTGGGCTAAGCCCAGGCTCGGCCTGGGCTAGCCAGGCCGCCTGGGCTCTGCCCAGGCGCGGGCCTGGGCTCGCCCAGGCGGCTGGTCGAGCCCAGGCGCAACCTGGGCTCTGCCCAGGTGCGACTTGGGCATTTTTGGCACGCGCTGGATGCGTGGGGCCCACCCATGGGCCCCACCTCTAGGGTTTTGAACCCTAAGTGTGCAGAATCAAATGACGGCTCAGTTTTTGCGAAAAACTAGCCTAGGGCTGATCTTTGGACACTCAATTGGAGGGTCAAACGAACTCCAATTGACGAACGGTTTTTTCCTATGCGTTCACCGTTGAACGCTCGTCGTATTGATAGGTTGTATCAATCTTGAAGCTCAATGGTGAGTGAGTTAAAATTCACGGAAGTTTGCACTTTGTGAAGTGCAAACTAACTTTATTTTAATTAACTCATTATTTAGTCCCACATCGGATTTTGAGAAAAGGGGAGAGTCCGCCGCCTATATAAATAGGGGTCTCCCCCCTTTCTCAAAACTCGTCCCAAGCTCTAGATCTGAGCGGCTCTCGTAAATGTTGGAGCACGCTCGGATCTAGGCTTAAATTAATATTTCTCATCTCCCTAAATTTCTTCCTTACTCCTGAGGGCTCTACCAAAGCCACGAAGGAGTTTGGATTCTGGATCCGAAATCTAGGCGGAGGTTTCACTTGCATGAAACTTTCTTCGGCGCGTGGTTGGCTCGGCGGCACGGGGATTGATCGCCTCGGGATGCGGAGCGGTTCGAGGAGCGGTTCGGGGAGCAGTTCAAGGAGCGGCTCGGCGTGGGACGGGATCAGCTCGGAAGACGGCGCGGAACATCTCGCCTGCCCCAGGGCTGAGATTCCGGGTATGTGGTTAAAGTATTTTATTAGCATTAGTTTAGTTTAATCGTAGTAGGCTAGATCCTTCTTGGGATGGTCAGATCCATCCCAAGTCGGCATATATCTTGGCATAGGGTCTTGGACCTTAGGGCTAAGTTAAAAAATTGTTTTTAACTGCATGTTAATTAGTTAACATAGTTTTTCTTCCGCTGCTATTGTTTTTCTGTCTATGTTCCGTCCGACTTAGGACGGGACTAGAGTTTTTGTGCCCTAAGGGACCGCGAATTCCCTACAGATGAAGCACCTAAACCCCCCGAACAATCCTAGTATCAGTATGCTGGAGAACGAAGAAGATAGAGCTGTTGAAACAAGTGCCTGGGAAGTACTCTCGAGGAATCCCCCCGATAGCTTGGGGGACCTTGGAGAGCAAGTTGGCTCCCCAAAGAATGAAGTTGCTAATGAGGCGGTCACGCGACGTGTGACCCCTCCCGGATTCCCTAAGGCTCCTCCTACGAGGAGAAAAGGGAAAGAACACATGGACCTCACCGGTGATGAGGTCCGGATCCTGAAAAAGATGGCGGTAGACGCCAATTTGAGGGAGAAGCCCCCGGATCCTGTCGACAAAGGGAGGGTAGTTGAGCAAATCTTCTTACAGCCACCAACTACACCAATAGCCACAAGCTCTGGAGTTGAAGAGATGCCAGATTTTGGGCATCACCCGTATCGCCCACCATGAACATCATCAACAGGCATCGAGCTAAACGACGTTAAACAAAAGCACTTCATGGGAGGCAACCCATGCTCTAAACTTTTGTTTCAATTTTTAGGATTATTTTTAACTTTATTTTATCTATTTTTATAAATAAATCCAGCCGCAATAACTTCCGTTGTGGAACTTAGGCGATTTGTGGGTTTTTGCAGAAAACAAGGCCCCAACCGATCGATTGATAACTCAACCGATCGGTTGGGATGTATCAGCTAACGGTCATGTCTGCCACTAAATGAACCGACCGGGTGAGGAAAGAAGAAACCGGTTGGCAGACCGGGTGACCTGGGGTAAACTCTCGGGAAAATTTCAGAATTTGTCAACCGATCGGGTGACAAGAAGCGAGACCGGTTGAGGGACCGGTTGAGACACTCTGAATTCTCGGGAAAATGTGTGGAGCGGTCAACCGATCGGGTGACAACTCACCCGACCGGTTCACCTGTAGCAACCCTTCACGTGTCTTTGCGGGGCCCTGCTTTACCACTACTAGGGGAGGACCCATTCACGTGTCGAATCGCTTCCTTTTTATTTCTATTTCCTTTCTTTTCTTTTATTTGACCTCCCCCTTGCATATCTCTGCACTTTCACGATCATATCTCATTGCTAGCATTGTCATGTCTAGCTTGGGGGAAGTCTATTTTGCTGTGTTGTCGTGTTTTGTTTTCTTTGTATGTGTGTGCTTATTTCATTTGTCGTGTCATATCATTTTCTTTCTTTCTTTTTCTATTTTTATGTCGTGTGGTTTGATTTTGATTTTTCTTTATTTTCATTTTCGTATCTGTATTCTCCATGTTTTTCATTTCTTTTTGTGTCAGTGCGTACCCCCCCATTTTCATTGCCCTCCCATACTCACTCTTATTGCATTGAGGGCAATGCAAGCTTCAGCTTGAGGGAGTCGCACTTTGTGCGTCATTTGAGTCTTTCTTTTTCGTTTTTGTGTCGTTTTCATCGTGGTTTAAATTATTCTTTTCATCTTTTTATCTCTTTCTCCTAGAGATGAACCCTATGATGAATTGCCACAAAATCACACACACCTAGCATGGCATCGATAATTACACTCACTAGCCCTAGGATATCGAGTCCCCCTGCATTTCACGCATCGTGGGTCCACTTAGCTTTTTGTGAGTCGTGTGTCGTGCCTAGCTGTTTGGTGTGCTTCTGCTTTGTGATTTTACTTTATATACCTGTCCAGGAATGACCCCTAGATTATCACGCTTCGATATGAATAATGCGGTATTTGCTTCTCTTGTCTGTTTCTGTAAGCATGACTATATATATCGTATGCTTCATTTCGCATGTGTCGGGATTCCACAATTAAGGACTAGGATAACCCATTTAGCCCACGCTCTAATTAGCGAGAATAGTTTCCTTTGCCCAAGTGTTTAGATTCCGACTTCTTTTTTGTTTTACTTGGTGCAAATCCCCTCGTCGTGTACCGTTCTCCCACTTGGGAGAGTACACATGTGTATAGCCGAAAAACCCAAAAATCCAAAAAAAAGGAGAAAAGAAAAGAAAAACCCAAAAAGAATAGAAAAGAAAAGAAAAAAAATTGTATAGCCAAAAATCCAAAAAAATATACAAATACCCAAAACCCAAAAAATTCACGTGTGAAAATCTTTTCCTACTTGCCAAGAATAAAGGGAGGCGAGAACTTGCACCGAGTGTTCTACTCCACATCATCTCAACCCCCATCGGTTTCGAAAACACTTGGCTTAGAAACTTTTTAGCTATTATCTAGGCTTTAGTGTGGTGATTTCCTTAACCCTAGTTGTGGAGCCCCTGACGCATGATATGTTTCGATTCTCTCTCTATTCTCATGCATGCTTGAACTATATATTCACCGCTTTATTCAATTCGAATCGATATTTGGGTCATTTCCTGGATTTGTGTATATCGAGCTTTATCGCACATCGTAGATAGTGACACCGTCTGCTAGCGCACGACCACACTCACTCGCGCTTCACCGCGTGGGCCCACGGCATTTGTCTGGACTCGTATTCCTTGGTTTAGTGATGTGATTTGGCGTTTGCTTGCTTGGTGTGTCGTTTTTGATTTTGTTGGCCCTGACGGGCGATCTAGGATATAGAGTTTTCTTTTTCTCTCTTTCTCTTTATTTTCTCTCTCCGAGCTCTTACTTTCACTCGTCTTCCTCGATGACGAGGAAGAGTTCAGCTTGGGGGATTTTGACGTGCGTTTATATTTCATATATTTGTGCACGTTTTCTTCCGTGTTTTTCTGTATTTTACCACCGTCTTATATTCGTTTTCTCGTGTTTTCTTGTTTTCTTTCACTTTTCCGTGCTTTCCGTATTTTGCAGGAGTTTACTGGCATAAGGGACATAAAACGACGATATCGCAAGTCCCCAGAGCAATGGGAGGAGTCACGCGTGATCCAGGGGGTCAAACGACGATGATATCATCTTTCAGCCCCTCACCCGGTCGGTTGGTCATCTTCAACCGATCGGGTGATGCACGCGTGCACCACCCGGACGCAGCTTGGAGCTCACAAGAAGTCACCTGGTCGGTTCAGTGACCAGGTCAAAAGCCCAAACTCTCTTGAAATCGAAGCTGATTGCCAACCGATCGGGTGACCTTCACCCGATCGGTTCACCTGTAGCTGAATCTCAAAAGCCAAGACACGGTCAGCTCAACCGGCCTCCTTACCTGACGGCACCAAGATCCAACCGGTCACATTCATATGTCAACCGACCGGGTGAAGATGACCGGGTGAAGTCCCGCATTGCGCTGTAAAAGTTTGAAGCAGGTCACCCGATCGGTTGACTTGTCAACCGATCGGGTGATATCTTTTCCTATATATAGAACCCTAGGTTTTCCAGAAATGGGAGTTGATTATTTTTTGCTGTTTTCTTCATTTTGTGACGGCTGTAATTTCCCAGTTTTTGTAAGTTTTAGATCTTTGTCAAACTTTAGTATTATCTTAATTGATTTACTACCATTGCATTTCTATTGTCTGATCATGATTTTTACGGTCGATTTCTGTTTAGATCGCTTTTTACAAAATATGTGTGAGTAGTTCCCAAATCTGAGATTTTGGCGGAAACCCCTTCGTGGGCTCTTCCCGATGCGTCCATAGGGCTAGAAAATCGATAGGGATTAGGAATCTAACGGTTACGCGGGGTGTTTTATTGTCATCGGCGGGAAAAAGACCGTCTTTGACCATTGGGCCAAGGGGGAATAAACTTGGCGGTTGACTCCCTAGCCATAGCTCACGCCCTTAGCGTAGACGCCGAATCTTAGCGCGCGGGAGCGGCAGGATGAGACGTTGGGAGTTATTGTTGCGAGCTTAGTGCTCCCAGAGTCGATCAGTGTTAATGGACACAGGAGTGCCCACTGATCGAACCTGGGAAGTCCGGCGTATCATCCTGGGCACCGACCGGAATATCGGGCCCATGGGATGCCGGTACCACTTTCAGAGGCAACGTCTTACCAGTAGATCCTAATTCCGATCGCTATCCTACCCGTAGGCCGTATCGGTGAGAATCACACGATGGGGTGGAAACCTAAGTCCCGGGTTTTTCCTTTATATTGTATATACCTTGCATTCCATTTACCGTGACAACCCATCATTTGATCTGGGCTAGCTCACCCATGGGGTGATTTTGATCCTCTTTGACACAAGCACATCCACGCCTCCCTGAGTTCGACCCCCAAGCCACCCTACAACACTATGCGCTTGCGGTTACAAATATTTAAATCTCACGCCCCCAATCGTATTATTGCACACATCTAGCACGCACTAGCGGGGGACGTCGCCTATATTTTTTTTGAGTCCACCCATCCATATGAAGGCTGTTGTATTCAGCTACTTATATATATATATATATCTATATTATAAAACAGGGATGTTATCATGGGTTTTTGGATAAGAGTTTTTGATAAGAGATAAGAAATTGGGTATATATTAGGGATGTTGTTAAGAGAAAATTGGATAAGATAAGAGAAATTGGATAAGATATGAGAAATTGGATAAGAGAAATTGGATAAAGGGATATAAGTTGATGATGACTAGGAAAAACTTTGGGGGGAAATTTTAAGTTTGAAATTTTAAGTTTGAAACAAAATATTGGGGGGGAATTAAATTGGGGGGGGGGGAAGAAAAGTGTTTTGGGGGGGAACAAAACTTTTGAAAAGGAACTCTGAAAGGAACTCCTTTAAGCTGAGCTAGCACGAAGGTGGATGTTGCCTCTGCCGCTGTGGATGCTGTCATCATCACGGTAAAGGAAGACGACGACGATTGGAATGGGGAGGAGCCTAAGGCTGATGCGACAAAAAGGGAAGGGGCAGAGAAGATGTGCACTTGAGCGATGGCGAAGGGACTGCGCATCGTCACTGGCGAGACTTGGTTCCGATTGAAGGGGAACATGTATTTTATTTGGATGTAAACGATTGAAGGGGACCTTCTCTTCTACAGATCATTTGCATTTGCATTACTAGAGAATGTGGAGTTAATTCTTGAAGCATTCGACTATCTACAGCTTCCATTTGCATTAAAGACTGGTAATGTCTTCTGATTTATTTTTTCGCAATTGTCACATAGCGAGTTTTATGCATTCATCTTATATAAATTCCTGAATCCAAACAAATGGATTCTATAAACAATTAAATTTCATCCAGAATTAGTTCATAGAGTTTGTTTATATGGCACAATTAAATTTTGTTTGGATAATTTTTTGTTTGGATCCTGTAAACAAAGGAAAGTAATGCATCCTGAATTTCAACACACCAAATGTTTGTACAAATGCTCAAAAGAACAACTAGACATTAAGCATTGCTCAGAAAAATTTTGTTTTTCCCACAATTTGTTCAATTTAATGCAAGTTCATGCTTCAACCATATTACTTCAAGTTTATTATGTACTGCAAGTATAGAACTCTTTCCTCTAATTCAATTTTGGTTTATGATTTTGAACTTGGGGTTGAGGATGCTATATGTTTGAAGGGCAGTAAGGGTTATTACTCCAAGTTACTTGAATTTAGGTTATTGGAATATACAGAGAAGTATGATTCATCTAATACTAAAGACTGTTCTGGTGACTTTGAGCCAGGGACTCATCTAAACATGTTGATGGATTTTTGCTGTGAAATTGGAGAAGGCGACTCACATAATGTTGATTTCTCAAATGAAGAGATTGGTCTGGGCAATGACACTGTTGATTTGGAAGGCCCTGGATTTTTTAGTGTCCCTTATGTGGCATTGGTATCACTCATTTGAGTGAAGAGCAGCGACAACTTCATACAAATGAATGTCTCGACAAAGCTAGAACAACATAGGTGATTTTATCCCTCTTAATCTTTTGCTTTTGCGCTTACATAAAACACTCGAATAACTTTGTTTTCTTATTTGGAGTTTAACGCATATCCGTAACACTTTTCTTTAAGTTTGAATGACACATCATTGGTTCTAGGACATCAAGTTGAGTTTGAGAAAATGCAAATTTGTTACATTAAAAATACAACTACAAAACAGTTTGTTGAGAACATATGAACTGTTGTTTTGTTAAAATGAATGATTTACATAACAAATATGGAATTACAAGAGTATGATGAGTTTGAGAAAAATCAAATTTAACAGATATGGATGAGTTACATAACAAATATGGAATTACAGGAGATGAGTTACATAACAAATATGGAATTACAAGACTTAGATGAGTTTGAGAAAATGCAAATTTAACAGATGAGTTTATATGTTCTCATGAGTTCTATCCTTTTGTTAAAATTTTTAATTGCATCAAATTCTGTAAACAAACTTTGTAATTTGATGAGAACATATGAACTGTCCTTTTGTTTACAAAATTTAATAGATGAGTTCATATGTTCTCATAAATCATCTAAACAAAATTTAATAGATGAGTTCACATGTAGACTTTTAACAATTTCGATGTTAAAAATTTTACCAAAATATGACGTTTTGTGCTTTTGTCCAGAGTAACTATTATTTTTTGATGCAATCCTATAAATGTTCTCTTGAGTTGCATCATGTCATGAGTTGCATCATGTAAATCCTGTACATTTATTATTTGAACAAAAGATGCGTTTATAATTTTAACAAAAGGTGATGTTTTGTGCTTTTGTCCAGAATAGGTACAATTCTGTAAACAAAATTTAACATATGACTACATATATTCTCATGAGTTCTGTCCTTTTGTTAAAAATTTTGTTTGCATCAAATTCTGTAAACAAACTTTGTAATTTGATGAGAACATATGAACTGTCCTTTTGTTTATAAAATTTAATAAATGAATTTTTATGTTCCCATGAATCCTATAAACAAAATTTTATAGATGAATTCATTGGTTTACAGGACAGAACTGCATGTAGATTTCTTTTAAACAATTCTGATGTTATAATTTTTATCAAAAGATGAGGGTTACAGGACAGAACTACACCTTTTAGTCTGTCTTGGAAAAGTTTGCTTGCTTTGAGGGGAACTTATTAATTTTTCTCCTTCAGTCATACATCCTTTTTGTAAAGTTTCTTTCCTCAACTATGAGCTTTTTAGCTGATACTAAATGTTACTCATTCTCTCATATTTATATCCCACTTGGTTTTCTCTGATATCTGTGTGCTCTTTTAAAAAATACTTTAATGAACTGTATAGAATGATTGATAAATGCATTGTTCAATATTGTGCTCTCACAACCATATTCTGGCAAAAAAGGATAAATGCATTTATCTTGGATATCCACATGTTGATTCTTGAAGATAGCTCATGATTCAATTATTGATTCAATATTCAGCACAAATCTATTGAATTTCTTCCCCTAACAAGTCTTTGTGTTTTCTCTATCTCCTGCAAATTGTAGATTGCTGATAAGAAAAATATCGAAGGTCCTCCGATATCTCAGAAGCAATGGGGATCATGGTCCTGTGTCCAAACTAACGGGTATTGAATCCATTGTGAGAATGCTAATCTTGCATATTCCAATGCCATACCACTTCTAAACCATGCATAAAGGATGGATCAGTTGAGGAAACTATTGTGATATGGTATGTTAGGTTCTGGTGTTGCTTTATTGTATTTCTGAATGTATTTCTGAATGTTCCATGAGAGCTAAGCTAATTATTATTATCTTTACAGATCTATAAAGAAACTCATGACCAAATATGGCTAGAATGTGCTGTGAATTGCTTCTTTCAAGGCATTAAATATGGTGTCTCAAACTCCAGGAGTCATTTAGCTCGGGTTCTCTACCTTCTTAGCTTTGATACACCAAATTAACCTGTGGAAAAATCATTTGATAAATATTTAGACCAGATACCTCACTGGGTCTGGCTTTCTTATATACCTCAGCTTCTTCTCTCTTTGCAAAGAAATGAAGCACCTCATTGCAAGCTGAAAATATGGATGATATCTTACCATTATATTGATGTAGGAATAATTTCCTTATTTCAACAAGACATCTCCACCATTTGGCACATCAACCCTATAATACTAACGATGGCGAGAGATGATTGATGAAGTTGAGTGGTATTCAAATTTTAAATGCTAAACTACTTCGGGTTTATTTGCAAATCACTAAGTTGAGTGGTCCACCCAGTTTTTTCTTTTTCCCCCGTAAATTGCAGTTCCAATGTAATTTCTTGCTCAGAGTCTCATCGTAGGTTTCTTTAGATTTTAAGTCGTTTTATGTCAACTAATCTTCAGGTTCCACAGATTTTTTATGCAGAAAGCTCGCATCGAAATCCGGTTGTTCGAGTAGAACGATTTGAGGATTGAAGGACGCATTAAGTAACGAGTTTAGGTTTGTCTTCCACAACATGTCACACATTAACATATAGTAGATGCATCACTTCACATATTTTTCTTAATATGCCAGGTATAGATTTGCCATTTAATGTTATACTATTACCACTTCACTAATAGAACGTATTATAACGTTAATTTATTACTTAAGTTAGTGGAAACAATTGATTTCACTCCCTGGGAACATATATGCACACATTGCACAAATGAAACCATTATGTCATGTTGCCAACAAATCTCTCTATACCCCAAATCTTTGTATACCCCAGATCATAGCTTACAGCAAACATGGACAAAAAGGCATTGATTTAAATAGTGCAACATATTTCTTATATGCAAAGTAACATCATACATCTAAAATCATGTATTTCAATACATATTAATTTACAGCGTCCATTTTTCTAGCATTGGGTTGAAAGATGATTTTCAACTGAAGAACTCTCGATGGTTTTATTGATTAAAACAAGGAAAACCAAACTAAACTAAAATGGCAGACAATGCAGTATTATGTAAATACATAGTAACTGTTAGAAATTGAGGTACTCCTCACACAAATCAGATCGGTACATGGACACTCCTATAGAAGCTGCGGAGGTACATGGTTAGAGGTTTAGGCATTTGAGCAATTGGAAGTATTAAAGGGGCTACCTAAAAGGCATTGAACCCCATCATAAAAGAAACTCAAATGTAAGCTGGACATGCTAAATTGTATTAAACTAAAAATGGACAGGTTGTGTGCCTGCAAGAGGTAAGTACTACATGAATGTTGTATCATGTATCAACATTTTTTCCCTCTCAAAAGTTGTATCCATGTATCAAAATGTGTATCCAGGTATCAAAATGTTTGATATATTTAATGCATTTGTACAAGCATTAAATTTTGGCCCTGAAATTTAATTTACCTAATGCATTTGTATTTTAGCATTAAATTTTGGCCCTGAAATTTAATTTACCTAAAGCATTATATATTTAATGCATTTGTACAAGCATTAAATTTTGGCCCTGAAATTTAATTTACCTAATGCATTTGTATTTTCTGCACTTAATTTCTTATACAAATGCAGGATGACGGGATGAACTACAGCATTTGTATGCAGGATGACATGCTTAAATTGAGGATAACATCATGCATTTTTATTTTCAGTTCTGCATATGAAGCATCCAGCTTACATTACCAGGTTTATACCATAGAATTCTGGTTTATTTTCACGTGGCATCTAATCAAATCTCTATCAAGAATTTAAAGTATTAACAATGGGCTACCAATTTCTGATTGGCATTTTATTGTTCATCCAAATGTTTATTCCAACTTCAATATGTAGAATACCATATTTATGACTAACATGATTCATACATGTAGCAGTCACATAAGCATCCAGCTTACATTACCTGGGTGTCCCTATCAACAATGCACTCATTAGCTTAAGTTCCTTTGTGTGCATTATATCCTGTCAAACTAAGGATCCTTGGCAAACCATAAAACAAGAAATGCCTCAGTCATAGAACCATCAATAATAGCTTTCCAGAGGAACAGCAGGCAAGCAAAAAAAATCAATAGTTTCTGTTATGTCCCATGATAAAAAGCATCTTCAAGTACAATAAAAAATAAGAAAAAGGATTTAAAGATACCTTAAAGAAACACAATATTTCTGTCCAAAATTTTCAAGCTCAGCCATGACAAAGCCAGTGATACAGGGAGTGCCTAAGCAAGGCAATAACAGAACAAGTTGCTTAAAAGTAGTTCAATATCACGACAAAGCTAAGCTAAGCAAACAAATGCAGACCAAGTGAACCAACGTGGAGATATAAAACAATCCAAACTTATTTGTCTACTCACATTTTGCATAGAGACAATCCATCATTCCTTTCTCCAAATCCAACTACATGTGAAGATATAGTCATCACTTAATCAGTAATCAGGTAATTAAGGGTTTCATGAAAATATTTTTTGGAACCAAAACAAACAATAATATTCAAATATTCTTTAAAGGAAATGTCTATTTATAAAGATTTATGCATGGTAGACCTTAAAAAATTTATATACAGTAACAAGCTCTAAGCAAGCATATTTCCATTTCCAGCAGCGTACACAATTTCAGCCTAAATTGGACAATAAAGAACCCACATTGAACAAAGGTTGTTAATAAACTAATGCATATGAACTAATATGCATGTACAAACTGCTTCTGATCGCTTTGATGCCGAGTCCGATCAACAAGCCTCTTCGTCCTTGGGCGCAGGTCAATCTTTTGTTCTTTGCTTTAATATCATTTAAAATATGTTTGTTTCACTTAAAAATTAAATTTTGTGTTATGGGTTTCTATTTGTTTTTCCCCTACTCAATATATGGTTTATCAGGATCTTGCGATGAGAAATCAAACATCAGGATCTTGCAATGAGAAAGCAAACATAAAGAAGGAAAATGGAGATCTTGAAGTTATTGTTCTTAATTGCACAGATATGAGCCTATTCCTCCATGGGAGCAGGTCAATCTTTTGTGTTCTTTGCTTTAATATCATTTGCAATATGTTTGATTCTCTTAAAAATTAAATTTTGTGATATGGGTTTCTATTTGTTTTTTCTCAACTCAGTATATTTGATGGTGCACGCACCTCTTCAAGAAAATTTGTTCTTCCTCAACCACTGAAAAAAGCACACTCTCTTTTTCTATAGGTATGATCTTCCCTAATTTTATTTTTGCATCGTTCATGATTTTATATAGTCCAAGGTTGCTGCATATGGTGGTGTTTAGGTTTGTTTTAAAAAAATTGGCACTTTAGGGCTTTGGTGTATTTGATTTATCTTGGCATATAGAATCGGATCAGGAATTTTAAGATGCGGATTTGTTTATTTTAAATTTTTGATGATCTGGGGGTTTCTATTTGTCATTTCCATTTTGTCACTTCTATTGGGTGTTTTTATTTCATGATCTATTTGTAATTTTCATTGTGGGTTTTCTATTTGATGATCTGGGGGTTTAAATTTATAGGAAATCATTTTTCTTCATGTCTCACGCAAACACAAAAACATCATTTCATTTTGCGGACAAAAAAATCATTTTGCCATCTTACATTAGGTGAGTTTGTGTTTTATAAAAGTTAGTAGTAAATCATTTTTCTCACAAAAAATTCATTTTTCTCACAAAAAATTCATTTTTCTTACAAAAATTCCGTTTTTCTTCCAACTATCCATGTGTTTCATATTTCAGTTCAACAAAAATTTCATTATCCTGAAATAACTGCATGGTACTTTTTGACCTCTGTAGTAATTACATGCTGTCATCAATTAAATCGTTGTTTGCCTGGCAGAGAATTCGACGAGAATCTAATGCATAGAGTATCACAATTCTGTTATGAAAATGAGATGTTGGATTTGCCTTATTCTCTAGATGTGAGGGACTACTTGATTTCTGATGTACATGCATCTTCTTGAATTTCTAAGAATTAATGAGATATCTATACATAACAGTAATTATGGGGAATTGATGGATTATCATGACACTGCTGCTATACAGAACACCAAGAAAGATGTTCCCATTTTAGAGGGTATGACTGGTCTTGAAGTTGAAGAAAAATTGAATCTGGTGGTAGATTTCACATTCATTCTTTTTTCCTGGTAGTTCTCTTTGGAATTAACATGGGACCTCCTTTAATGGTAAACACATGGGATGGATTAGTGAGAACTATTTTTTAAAATTTTTTTTGAGAGATTGTGATGCTCTGCATCATTTGAAGAACAATCACATCAATCCAAATGTTATTTATGGTTTTTAATTTATAAATGGGAGCACTTTTTTGTTACCTCTTAGGATTCAAACGTTTGTCTACCCTTTGTGAATCCTTCCATGTACTTTTGGCTCAAGGTATTATTTTTTGATCTTGAACTCATAGCTGTTGACAGAAGAACTGTTGTTTTTGCTGCTGGCTTCCTTAATTTTATTAATTTCTTATGACATCCTTATCTTCCTTGCAGATGCATACTCTTAAGATTTTTTTCCCCAGTCATAGTCAGCAAGCACATACATATATCAATGAGAAACAAGCACCATAAACCTTTGTTTTCCTTTCTTTTTTGAACTCGAAAAAATATGAATGCAAAGATCATGTGGTAATCACCAAAATTATATGCAGGCGTGTATTGGAGACAATATTTTTTAACAATTGGTTATAGCATATAATGTTAACAAACTGCATAGAACACATACATGCATAATTGAAATTGTTAAAATAATTGACGGAACAAAGAGAAATACAAATATAGTGAAGAAATAGAATTGAGACCCCGATTGTCAAGATATGATCAACGGTATGATGAAGAAGGGAGAGTGAAGCACGGTTGAAGATGCTCTTTGCCACTTATCCGAAGATATCCGACGTCGTCATTTTTCTATGCGAATTTTGATGATTTTGATTACTATGTTTAACTCCAGTTTGATTTTCCTATCATCAGGTTCACTCCAGTTTCCAGTGATAAAGCTGAAGTCAAAATTTACTGGTCTAGCCTGCTCAAAAGGTTTGAGGCCGTTGGTATGCCGGTAGAGGGAGCACTCAACTGACCGATGGTGCCTGTTATATGTTCTACTTGATGCATACATCCTCATTTTGATTTGTTGTTGGATAACCATGATGTGGCTGATCTCCTTAATACACCACAATGTATGAGATTCATGATTCTGCTCCGACTGTTGCTTGATGTGTGGTGGTTGCAAGTTTGAGTGGGCAGCTCTCACTAGGAGTGTGATATTATATGCAGGTCCAGTTCATTCATATATGTATAGAACTATAAATGATGTTTTAACATTGCCATCTTTACAATCCGATAGCAGCAACAGTTATGTTGAGAGGCTTTTTTTTCTATTTACTTTTTTCCCAGTCAGCTACTGCTGAAATGCTTATAAAAATTTCAGCTACTGTTGAAATGCTTATTAAAATTTCTTTGTCCACAGAATATTTATAATCTGATGTCATATTCAAAGTTCTGGAGCATTGTTTGGGAAGAAGTGTATGTAGGATTTATATCAAAGACAGTTTTCAGTTCATGTTTTACCTTTTCGTTCATTTGAGTTTTTGTTTTCCATCAAATTGGAAATTTCAATTGAAAAATAATGCAGCCATGTATGTGCCATTTATTCATGTAATGATGTATGAAACGTAATATATTTTGACACTAGAAGGTGGTATTTTCATGTTCATTATTTCATCTTATCTCTTTTATGTGCTTGAAAACTCAAAGGATGTTTTGCTTCGTTTTTGGTTTATGACACCTAGACATTTTTTTGCTCTTAGCCTTTGCTCCACTATCATCGGGTGGCTACTGTTTGGTTTGTTTTGTAATTCTATCTAACTCCTTAATTATGATACATTTTTTATGAAATTATAACTATTTTGAAACAAAATGAAGATATGCTGAGAAATGTTCTCCATGATAGCTGGCCAATGTGTTGTGCAATTTACATATTATATCAATATGTTTAAGAGTTTTTGGCACACCAAGCCATTTGTGAAAGAGAGGCAAAACATGTTTTCTGTTTAAATAGAGACATAGAAGATCACAAATAAATTAATTGGTTTTGAAACAATGGGATGGAGCCAAAATTCGTGATTTTATTTTCCTGTGACAATATTTGTATCCTATGCAGCAAAAAGAAAACAAAAAAATTGCCTTACTAAAAACCATCTAGGCCAAGATTGTACTGTGTGTAAAATTTTGTTTATAACCTAAACAAAATATAGATTTTGGGGAGAGAATATTTTAAATGAACTGAGCCAGTAAGGCACATGTTTAATCGGGATGAAACTAAATTTTGGGGGGAACTAAAACTTTTGGGAAGAACTAAATTCCTTGGGGGGAAGTAAATTTTGGTAAAACTAAAATCTTTGAGCAAACAAAATAACAATGCTTGCGCTTTAATTTTGGGAAGAACTAAGATTTTGAAGGGGGGAAATCTTAAATGAATCGTGCCCTACGGGCACAGGTTATGACTATATATTACATTTGATGAGTGTTTTGAATTCTAGGACTGACTAGGACAAGCTGACTAGGATAAAAGGGTTGATAGAAAAACGGCAGAGATTTAATCTAGATGATGAATGGTTGAGAAGAGATTTTGTGGACAATTTTGGAGGGAAAAACATTTCTTCGAAAATGAAGTTTATGGGGAAATGAAAGTTTTTGGGGAATGAAAGTTTCTGGGGAATAGCAGAGTGCAATTAATGCGTTTGGGGGAAAAAACTTTAACTTGCACTTAATACTATAAATCGAATGTTGTGCAGATCGAATGATCTCTCCCTCAACGCGGGGTCCATCGTCTCTTCAACGCATAGGGCAACAAGATGATAATAATTTCTCACACCGAAGGCATCCACTTTTAAGCTAATTTGTTTTTTCGCATTGAAGGCACCCACGCCGAATTTGTTGTTCTATACTAATTTGTTGTTACGCACCGAATTTGATGTTCTGTGTCGAAGGCGCCTGCACCAAATTTGTTGTTCCGTGCCGAAGGCACCCACGCCAAAGGCGCCAGTGCTGCTAAATATTTTTATGCTAATTTGTTGTTCTTTTAAATTTTGGCTGGAAAAATAATTTTTTGGGGAACAAAGATTTCGCGGGGGAAAATCTTAAATGAACCGTGCCCGCGGGCACGGGTTATGACTAGTATATATATATATATTGTTGACAACCCAGAAAAATCCCCAACCCCCTCCCCCTGCCTTTGGCTTTTTTTAGGAGGGTAAGGCGAGAGCCCGGCCGAGACTATGCAAACTGGGGGGAAACCGCCGTGCCCCCAACGGCCCCCGGGTAAGTCCGAGAGGGGAGATGTAGCCCCAGGGTAAATAATTCCACAACAAATTCCACAATAATTACCAAGTCATGGCGGCCATAGGCCTCGAACCCCGCACCCCTTGGCTTTGGAGCGGAATGACTTACCACTGTGACACCCTCTCGTGGGCAATATATATATATATATATATATATATATATATATATATATATATATATATATATATATATATATATATATATATATATATATATATGATGACATAGTTGGGAGTGACTGCGCTTGTGCCCTATCCTCTCTCAAGTGAGTCCACCCATCTATATGAAGGCTGTTGTATTGTGTATATTAATCAATAAAATTCTCACGCTAACATTTCAATATATATATATATATATATATATATATATATATATATATATATATATTGAACTACTATTTTTTTTGCAAATATATATATTTGGTTGAAAAAAAATTTCTTCTACATGATAAAATGCTTGATTGATTGTTGAACTTTGCTTAATTGTTAAGATTATATTCAATATACTACGATGGTATCATGGTTGTCATCTTTTTGATTGATGACAAGGGGGAGAAAATTGGTAAATGCAAAACATGAAAATGAATAAATGTTATATGCTAACCGGCTTTGATGCAAGAGGAGTATGAGCACATCATACCTCATCTTAGCAGGGGGAGTAAGTTATCTTACTTATCATTCTATTATGCTATTATTCATTTTATTTTTCATTTGGGTGTCATTATCAAAAAGGGGGAGAGTGATGGGAAATCAAATCCCACCCCTAAAAATTTTGATGATGAGCACACCAAATGATGTTAGTATACTTATAAACACTATCTAAATTGTACAGGTTGTGTGATAAATATATTTACGCATACTCTGAAGAAGCTCAACCACCCTCAGAGGATGGAGACGAATTTGATAGCTCTAAGTCAAGCACAAGTGAAGCTCAAAGATGAAGCTCATGGAACGTGCTCAAGCCTAATGAAAGAGGAGCTCAAATTCAAAGTGAAGCGCGCATTTACATCAACATCTGATCGGCTTCAAGAAGTCTTCATTTAAGTCTAGTGTGTGAGTTGGACTTTATAGGAATATGTTAAAGCCAACTCTTATTGCGCACACACAAAATGATTTACGAAACAAAAGTTTTCAAACTCGTTTTAAAACTCTTTGAGAGCATATCTATTTGCTTAATTCTTCGTAGTCAATCTCCAGACACCCAGGAGTTGGTTACATGTCTTTTCAGCTGAGTTTTAGTGAAAACATGCTCTGGGAGTCGACTACCAAAGGAGGGAGTCGACTACCAGCTGTGAGAAGAGTTTTCAGTGAAAACTCTCCAGGAGTCGACTACCTCCCTTGGGAGTAGACTACCAGCTATGTTTTTGCTGCGTTTTGACTTCCTGATTTCACTTTCATTTCCTTGATTTATGGGTTGAAGTCAAACGTTTTTTGAATTTCAAAAACGCTTTTGAAACTCTATAAATAGAGTCTCCTGAGAACATTTCTTTACACTAATTCTCTATCATTTTTGATCTAATGCTATATTCTTAAAAGTTCTCAATCGCTCTCAATTTCTCTCGTCTTTGTAGCCAAAATTCTGGTTCAAAATTTCTGATCTCATGTTTTTAATATCTGAAATTCTTTCTGAGATCGATTTTATTTTTGACTATTGAAAATTGTTTTTCAAAATCTCTCACTCTTGATTTAATATTCTTTGAAGGAGTTTTGAAAAACAAAAAGGATCTAGATCACATCTAATCAAACTATATTCTTTGTGTGATCTAAGATCACTTTGAATTATTTTAGCCACATAAGCACATTTGCAATATTATCTTGGCTATAGAATTTCTGTTGGGTGTAAACCAATCTCCATCAAATATTATGGAGAATTGGATCTTGTTTTTTAGGATTCCCTTCGTGATAAGGGTTATGAAAATCCTAGACAAGTCTAGGTGGTTGGAAATCCTGGTAGGGATACTAGGTCGTTGGAAATCCTAGTGAGTGAAGATAGGTGATTGTATTGCCAATGCAATAGTGGATTGAATCTCGTATTGGTTTGGTCGGGGACTAGACGTACCCAGGCTGCGGGGAACCAATATAAAAATCTCTTGTCTCTGCATGCTTTCTGTGTTTGCTTATTTATTTGTGCAAGGAATTTATCTGTTGTCAATATATCATTCTTCTTACTCTTTATTAATATATTACAAAGTTCATCCTTTATTTCTGCTGTATTAATATCTCTCTGATTGTAATCTTTATTTTCATGTAATTTATCTGTGCATCTATTTTAGATTATTTTGTTGATTAAGAACCAAGCGTAGATCACTCTACTTGGTTTCTTAGGCAACATTGGAAGGGAATTATTATTATTAAAGGAAAAAGTTTTATAATTCATACACCACTATTCAACCCCCCCTTCTAGTGTTGTTTTTCATCCACCAGATCCAACAACCGTGGCCTTCTTTCTGAGCTCACGGGGAGGCATCGTGTGACGGCATGAGAGATGCAATGTGAATGTGCTATGAGTGTATGCAACTTACATAAAGATCAACAAATTTAAGCGACAAAATTTCTAAAATGAAAGAGATGAGGAGCGAAGTTACCCAAAACAATGCTCCTCGCTGAAGTGGATGCTCGTGATGCTCGTAGATCAGTTCCCCCAAGCTATCCCAAGCCAAGAACTCCTTTGATCGCTGCCCGCGTCGATTGGGGCTTCGAAAACCCTAAAATCTGAGTGCCCTAGGGTTTGGTCGAAACGGAAATGAGACGAATAGTGTGGAGGAGAGTTTAGATGAGGGTAAGTGAGGGTTTGGAAAAGTTTTAGGGCAGATTTGGAGGGTTTGGGGGAGTTTTGGAAGAGTATCGCGTGGCTTGGGATGAAGGGAGTCGAACCGTTTCGAGCAAAAATGAAAGTGAACAGGCCGTTTTGGGATTTTGGAGCTTATATAAGCATTTTATACGGGCAGTGTGAGAACTTAAAATGGTCGCATAAAATGTTGTGAAGGTAAGTGTCGAGGCAGTTGCGTCATCTAAACGACGCGGGCAGCGTAAGCTCCGGCCGTTTTGAAGAATATTTGGGTTAAAAAGTCAGAGAGTTTCGAGGCCGTGTTATTTAGATTAACGCGGCCACGTTGTTTTGCCTAAAAGAGAAATCGACGCGGCCGCGTCAACTAAATTGACGCAGTCGCAAAAATGCTCTGAGGAATTTTGGTTTGGCTCAAATTCCAATAACATTTGCGGGTCATGTAGATTTGTACGAAACATGTGTGTACGACACATGTCATGTAGATTTGTACGACACATGCGCATCGACTGTCTCTTCACATGTCATCCAAGCGACCGCATGAATCAAAATGACTCGGCCACGTGGGGTTCTTTCCTCCATTTCGTCTTCTTCTTCTTCCTGCAATCAAACACTTAGTTAATTTCTTAGGGTATTGGGGATTTATTGAAGAACAAAAATCTAAATCGATCTAATCTAAAATAAAGATGAAATAGGCATGAAAAATCTAAATAGGAAATGCTTTGGTTGCCTCCCAAGAAGCGCTTGTTTTAAGTCGTGAGCTCGACTTCCTATTTTGATTTCATCATGGTGGTTTTAGGGTGGAGAGATCCCGAATGTGGCCATCCCCATAATCCACCTTGTTGCTCAGTTCATTGTGGCCCTCCTCAAGCTTCTTCTTGTCTCCGGGATCCAATGGATACGATCGCGGTGGTTTCTCCTTCAGATTTATCTCGGCGGTCTCTTCACAATCCTCCTTCATTGCTAGCTCCTTAAGCTTGGCTTCTCTCCCAATGGGGGGTCCATTGTTGTTGTCACCTAGAAATAGCTCCTCCAAACTCGTCTTCTCGCTTGCTTCTTTGAGGAGATCTACTTGGCCCCGATGGCTAGCTTCCGTGAAATTTTCTCATTGATTTCTTAACGTCGAATTCGACCTTCTCCTTTCCAACGTTGAGGGAGAGTCTCCCTCCTTTTATGTCAATGAGGACCCCAGCTATAGCTAGAAAAGGCCTACCTAAGATGATTAGGATCCGTGCGTCCTCTGGCATGTCCATGACGACAAAGAAGCATGGAACTAAAATTTTCCCGATCTTCACAAGCATGTCTTCTACTATCTTAAGGGTGTATTTCACATAGCAGTCCGCTAGCTGGTGTAACATGTTCGTGTGTTGTTGCTCCCCGAGATTCAGCTTCTCACAAATGCCGATGGGCATTAAGCTAACGCTAGCTCTTAAGTCGCAAAGGGCGCTCTTGACATCCAAATATCTAATAGTGCATGGTATGGAGAAGCTCACAGGAACCTCTAGTTTTTCCACCATTTTTCTCTCAATGACGGCGCTACACTTCACGGAGAGCACCACCTTCTCCCTCCTACCATGCTTGGTAATTATCTCCTTGAGAAACTTGGCATAGGTAGGGATCTCAGAGATCGCATCGAGAAAGGGGATGGAGATGTTGAGTTTCTTTACAAGCTCAAAGAACTTCCCGTACTTCTCATCCAATTTGGCCCTTGCTAATCTCGACGGAAATGGGACTCTCGGTATATATGGCCTGGTAGGCTCGTCGGTGGGCTTCCCTAGCTATTTCTCCACTTGCTTATCCTTGTTGGATCCAAGTTGTGGATGCTATACCTCACGCACAACTTCTTGGTTATCATCAGCTTCGACCTCAACACGAGCTTCTTCTTCTTTTTCAGCTTCCTTCTCCGTCATGGGTGTGGTGGGACCTTCAAACATCTTTCCACTCCTCAATGTAATCTCGTTCACATGCCCTTAGGGATTTTCTTCAACTTGCCCTGGCAACTTCCCATGTGCCTTGGAAAGCTGGGAGAGTTACTGCGCCATCTGCGCCATTGTGGTCTCCATGGATGTTTGGCCAGTCGCTAGGTGTTGTGAGGTGGACGCAAGTTGTTGCGTCGTCATCATCAGATGCTGGATAGAGGTTTGGAAGTAGTCATTCCTCTGGCCTTGAGTCTGGATATGACTCTTAATCAGCAACTCCAAGTTTGACTATTGGATGGGGGTGCGTTCATCGGAGGCCACTGATTGAAGTTCTGAAATTGGGCTTAAGGAGATGAAGCTTGGAGTTCATGAGGCTGCTGAGGGTATGGTGGGGAAGCTTGCAATCCCGGAGTCTGGTATGAGAAGTTGGAGTGGTTCCTCCACCCTTGATTATATGTGCCGGAGTATGAGTTGCTTGGTGTCCTCGGATTGTTCCCAACTAAAATCGTTCACTTGTTCTATTGTCATATCTGGGGGCACCACCATAGGTGATGAACATTCAGCGCCTTGGTGTCCCTGCACACCACAAACCTCACAAACTGCCGTCGTAGGTGGTTTAGCAGCACTTAGTCCAATAAAGAACAGTTGTTTAGTTAGTGCATCAAACTTAGAAGAAAATAATGATACATCGTCGATGTCATATTTACCTCCCCTAGTGGAGGTGCTCCTTTCGTTACTCCAGGAGTCGTTGTTCTCAGCCATTGCTTCAAGCAATCTCTTTTCTTCGATCGGAGTCTTGCTCATTATGGCACCATTAGCAGCTACATCTATAGACATCCTCACTGGCGGCATTAGCCCATTGTAGAAGGCCTGAATAAGTAGCCAATCCGGCACGCCGTGGTAGGGGCAGACTCTTTGGAGATCCTTAAACCTCTCCCAAGCTTCATACAAGGACTCTCGCTCTGACTGCTTTAAGTTTGTGATTGCATAGCTTGGCAGTCTTACCTGTAGGAAAGTACTTTGTCAAAAAAACAAGTGATAAATTGTCCCACGTGGTGAACGTGTTGGGACTGTGACTCCTAAGCCAATCCTTGGCTTTATCCCTAAGTGAAAAGGGAATAGTCTTAGCCTGATGGCGTTATTGGTGATGCCATTGACCTTCAATGTGTACATCTTCTCCAGGAAAGTGTTAAGATGTTCATTCGGGTTCTCCATAGGGGCCCCTGAGAATTGGTCCCTTTGGACAAAATCAACCAAAGATGGTTTGAGTTCGAAATTATGCGGCTCCACCGACGGCTTTTGAACGCTATAGGTCCACCTATTATGAGGCATTGAGTAATCAAGGAGCGACCTAGGTTGCGGTGGTTGCGGTGGCTGCGGCGACGGCGGTGATGGAGGACCATTCTCAGAGTTGAGTATCTCGTCCATTGTCTCGAGGGCTTCTCTCTGTAGTAACCCTGTGCTATGAGGAACAAACACTAGAGGGGGGGGGTGAATAATGTTTTATAGAATTATAAGGAATTTACGCCAAATAAAACCCTACTTAACCAACAAATGCGGAATACAATAAGTGAACAACAACACAAGGAATAAAGCAATGCAAACAAGCAATCAACCCTGGTTCGATGCCACCCAAGTCTCCCCGACTTGTTACCGGTGCCCTACTCCAACACCCGGATCCCCTCCGGATACTCTAGCAAACCGCTAAAGATTTCCTTTAGCCCACTTGTGGAAAACCTCCAACAAGTGCAATCGACTTACAATCGATGTCCGTGTATCCCACAACCCGGGAACACGCAAATTCCTTAATCCCACAACTTGGGACTAAGCACACTCTCACAAACCGAGAGCAAAACTAAATCTTGACTCCCACAACTTGGGATCAAGCCAATCCTCTCACCACCGTGAGTATACAATAATTAAGAAGTATAAAGAATGAAATATAAAACTTCTTACCACAAAATCCTATGCCTTGAGAAATACTTACCAATTTAGGGCAAGAATGGATTTTGAGGAAGATGAGATCACCAAACCCTAGCTCCACCAAGATGAGCAGCAATAGATGGCTAGGGAGGAGTTGGTGACTTGGATTCAAGCTCTTAGCTTGAGAAGCTCACAAGGAATGAGAATCTCTCTTGAGGAATTGGGCTCAAAGAGTAAGGGAGAGATTCTTGTGAGTTGAGAGAGCTTTGAATAGGAGTTGAATGTCTCTCTTCAAATATGTGAAAGTGTCTCTAATTTCATCCTTGGATCCCTGGTTAGAAGCACAAAAACTTATATATGGAAGAGAGAAAATGGTCACAAAATTCGTGGCAATAAATGCTCCAACAGCTCTATTCTGAAGCTGCTTAATCGGTCTAAGAAGGATCACTGATCGATTAGTTTGGCATCTAGTCGGTCGGTGATTCTTCTTGACCGACTAAGAAGGAAGACATCAAAATCAAGATATGTAGAACTAGTCGGTCTAAGAAGAAACGCCAACCGACTAGATCGTCATTTAGTCGGTCGGTGAACCTTCTTGGACCAACTAGAAGGTTGACAGCAAAGATAGTGAACTCAAGAGATATAAGAACTAGTCGGTCTAAGAAGAAACATCAACCGACTAGTTTGACAACTAGTCGGTCGGTGAGCCTTCTAGGACCGACTAATCAGTCAACAGTAAAGAAGTCGAAATTCACTAGGAGAACTAGTCGGTCTGAGAAGAGACACCAACCGACTAGATCGTCATTTAGTCAGTCGGTGAACCTTCTTGGACCGACTAATTAGGTCAACAAATAGGCTTGAATAGATTAGGACAACTAGTCGGTCTGAGAAGGATTTTCAACCGACTAAATCGTCATCTAGTCGGTTGGTGAACCTTCTTAGACCGACTAATTGACCAACAGTGAATGGGCTGAATCAAGCAAGGATATCTAGTCGGTTCAAGAAGGATTCCCAACCGATTAGATCGTCATCTAGTCGGTTGGTTCTTCTACTTGAACCAACTAAGATGCATACGAAGCCGAGAAATGAAGCGGTAAGCTACGGGAAAGTTTCTAATGGCTTCTAAGGCAATCCTAGAGATACGATATGAAAGTTATGAAGATTTCTACGCAAGTACTACTCAAGGCTTAACATTCTACTAAACCGAAGCTAGAAGACAATAAAAGTAAACACGACAAACCATCTTCAAAGCTTCAACATGGAGAGTCCGAATCCCTTGACTTCATGAATACTCCTTGAGCTTCAACGAAGCTCCAAGCACAATGATCCCGCGTTCTGAGGAAGTCTTGGGACGTCGCTTGAGATGAACAAATTACATTGGCGACGATCTCCATAATTCTTGAGTCTTTTAGTTGAATGACTTGAATATCTCCAATGTCATAGTCTTCGAAGCTTTTGACTCAACCATTCCTTTCTTCTCTTTGGATTGAATCTCCATTCATTTGTTGATGCCATTGGCTTGAGGTTTGAAGTAGCATTAGAGTTCTTTAAGCCAATGCTTCACCTTTGTTGATCTACCAAGTCCTCCACTTGAATCAACACGTGTAGTCACTTTTGATCTTCTTGAATCTAATTAGTGACTTTTTAGCTAACTGCAATCACAAGAGTTAGTCATAATAATTTGTGTTTGATCATCATCAAAATCAAGGTGGAGAGTCCAATACTCAACATTCTCCCCCTTTTTGATGATGACAAACCAAATATAAACAAACAAATAATTGTGTATTAAATATACTTACTCCCCCTGCAATGATGCCAATCAAGTTAATATCAATGATCAATAGCATCATTCAGCAGTTAATAGTGTGTGTATCACATGAGGTTGTGTATATATCGCATGAATGACCAGAAATAATATGCATACACAATACAAGTCATATAGGTGATACACATCATAAACATGAGCATGATTACCAACATATATATAATGTAATCACCAATGCTCCCCCTGAATCATATACATGAACGATCATACATAAAGTCTATATGATTCAAGTTATTGTTTAACACTCAACATTTAATTAGCACATCCTTTGTTTATTTCTCTCCCCCTTTGTCATAAACAAAAAGACATGGGGGTAAAGAAACAACAAATGCAACAATAGAGTGGAAAACATAAAGATATATCAATTGTAAAGTTACCAATTGTAAAGTTCTCTAATGTAAAGTTACCAAGTGAAAACTGGATATCAAAATAAAGATATCAATTGCAAGAGCACATATCCAACAACAACTCAATTACCCTCAATTATCACAAAAAGATAAGCAATAAGCTTATGTGATAAAAGATTACAATAGAAACTAATTGTAAATAGTAGTGTGAGCCGTGTTAGAGAAGTGACAATAGCATAATATGATAGAATGTCGTGTGATACCAGTTGTATACTTGTTAAGATATATTAATCATGATTTAGTGCATGGAAAACAATTCTATGTTTTCATACAAACAAATCTTTTTAATCAATATAATCGTCGAGCGACGAAGTAAACAAACATGTTTTCATACACATTGTAATCAATACCAATTGTAATCACCCTCAATTTAATCAATATGTTTTCATACACATGGTTACTATATAAATTCTTAACCATGTGTACAAAGTTATGTTATAATAACACACATTAAGTATAAAGGCATGTGATAACCAATTGTAGTGACCCTGTGAAACCAATTGTATACTTGGCAAGATACATTAAGCATAATTTATATCATTATCACAAATTAAGTATAATGGCATGAGAAACCAATTGTAGACATACCAAGTCATCTCCAAAAGTATCTCCAGCTAAACTCCACAAAGCTTCTCCAAAAGTAAGCATACCAAATATAAGTGAAGTGTGCGATGTGGGGTGACCAGGTGATACAATGAAAATGAATATCAAATATCTATATCAATAGTCTAACAATTGTAAATATAATACCAAATGTAAATATGATATGTAGAGATGATACTAAATGTAGTCTAACAAAGTATGCACAGCAGGCAAATAATGTCAAGATCATGATATCACTTGAGAAGGAAACCAAGTGAACAAATAGAGACATGATCTCATCCTAGCTCAATTATCACAAAATATTCAACATGAGGCATATTGTGACAAAATGTCTTTTGAGCAAAGGCATGAAGATAGTCTACGATCAAAGTCACAAGGTATGACATAAACGAATAAAGTTATCATGAACATCGCAAGCATGCATACCAATTGTGCGAATAGAATACTAAAAACTTGAGTAAGCACAATATAATCGGATGTAGCATCAAAAAAGTCATAGTGCACCAAGATATATTCACGGAAGAATATCTATGACAGAATATACATATCATCAAACACAATATAAAGCTTATGTGATCGAGTATAACACAAGTTATCTCTAACATCTCACAAAAAATAGCATACTATATGAGCATGAGATGAGAGATGTCACGCCCCGCTTCCCAAAAGTAAGGAGGCGAAGCGTGACTAAGGCCCGCTTAGAAAGGAGCTGAGAGCTCAAACCCAATAAGCGTCTGTGGTATTCCAAAACAAAGGAACAGGTCCCTGCAAGTTAGTACGGAACAATAAAAGTACTGAAAGGAAAGAGCATATCAGTTTATTCCAAAATATTCATCCAAAGTACTGAGAGTCTAAAACGTCCGAAGGGCTACAGCTGTAGAAAAGAAAACTACTGGTGCAAGCACCCAACCTAGACAGGAAAACAAAAGGTGATACGCACCCAATCTAAACTGGAATAGAAACTCCGGAACAGCAACGAGAGGCCTCTAACTCTGGTCCTCCTCAGGATTGTACTCTGGATCAGTATCCTCCGGCTCCACGACTGCTGACAAGTCCGCCTCGTCGACGTACTCTGGCTTAACACCTGACGTACAGCACCAAAAGAAGGAATTGTATGTCAGGTAAGGTCTACAAAGGGGGTTAGACCAAACTGCAAGTGTACCGACTATTTAACAATGGTTTACTGGTTGATTAGCATGATGAGGTTATACCAGAGGAACAAAAGAAAGTAAACGCAGCAGGAAAGTAAAACATGACAAGTAGTAGTCGTAGCGTGTGCTACCAAACTACGGGACTAACCTAACAGGTGTCAAGACTAATCGGGACATGGCGGGACAAGACAAGACAAGTATGACACGAAAGGGTTCACGCCTTATGGTTCGAGGGGGATTAGACCCTCTTACCGTGCACACGCTCAACCCTACCCCAAACCCAAGTATTCAAGACATGACAAGACAAGGGATCACTCGCTCTAGCTTGGCGAGTGCCCTATTGCCCTCTGGGCTGTGTATCAAGACAAGGGATCACTCGGAGAGTGCCCTATTACCCTCTGGGCTGTGTATCAAAACAATGGATCACTCAGAGAGTGCCCTATTGCCCTCTGGGCTGTGTATCTAGACAAGGGATCACTCAGAGAGTGCCCTATTGCCCTCTGGGCTGTGCAAGACGGGACGTGACATGACAAGACAGGAAAGGTTATTCTAGGGTGTCCACACGCACGCACGCACAAGATAGTCCTATGATGTCAAAAGTTGTTGTTGTTGGGCTCAGACTTCGTCGTCAAGTCTGAGCCGTCACGGGACGTCCCGGACGCTATCATTTCACGTCCGGTTCTCTTTGTTCACAGTTAACAGTTCTAACAAACTAAGGCCTAAGCACGGCCAAAAGTGCAAGTGGATACACTTGCCTGCGGTGGCGAGTGTGTCGTCCTCTCGGAGCGTCTCGTCCAAGCGTCTCGTCAGCGAAAGTCCATCTGAAATAGTGTCACGTCGACGGTGTCAGGTCTCGTTTTCAGAAATTCCTATTAGGGTTCGTGTCTAGGTTATCGGGACTATCCCATTCGTCAGAAATCACATTTTTGATGTTCAGCCTTATTCGACGATCTATCCTATGTGCACAGTCATCAAGTCCATTCGTCGATTTCTACATTTGCACAACGTTTTAAAAGAGCGAAAAGGAAATTTTAGTTAAAGTTGTCGACTTTTAGTTTAAGGTCTGATTATAGCTACGGTGGGGGTTGCTACGAGTTCGGGAAACAACCTTTTCCGGAGTCTGGAGTAGAATGGATGTAGTGGCAAAGAACTCCTCGTCGTCAAATCTTAATCGCGAACAAGATTCCAAAGCTAGATCTTGTGACGAAGGGCTACGACATGTCGTAACATCGTAGTCGGCAAATCCACGAAGAAGATCACCAAAGTGGGGCCCACAGCAGTGCTAGGGGTCAATGGGGGACCCACAACACTTCTGGAGAACTTGGGGGCCCACGGTGACAAGCGATGCGACGGATGCAGGGTTGCGACGAAGATCGTCGGTTGCAGCTAGCGCTGCGGGGGTTTCTCTCGGTCAGACCGAGAGGAGCTCTCGGTCAGGCGCTGCGGGTGCGGGCGCTTGCGAAGCGGAGGCTGCAGCGGGCGGGGCTCTCTGTCGTAGCGGGCCAAATGCGGGGATCTCTTTGGTCGGGTGCTTGGGGCGGGGGGTTGCAACGCAGCGGGTTGCAACGGAGCAGCGGTGCGGGGAGCGGGTCGGTTAGACACTGCGGGAACGTCGGTCGGGCGCTGCGGGCTGCAGCGGAGCGGAGCGGGGTGCGGAGCGGGGTGCGGAGCGGGGGTTGCCTTCGGTCGTAGCGGGCGGATGCGGGGGAATTTGTCGGTCGCAGTGGGGGCGGCTGCGGGCTGCAACGTTGCAGCTTGCAACGCTGCGGAGCAGGGCGGATGCGAAGCGGGGGCTCGGTCAGACACGAGGGAATGTGGGGCGATCCGTCGGTCGTGCGGGCGGCTGCGGCTGTACGGGGCGCGAAGCTTTGGGGGTGTTTTGACGGCTAAGGTTTTGAGTTATGCGAAAATAACTTAACCTAGGCTTATTTAAATAGGAAAGGGGGGTTAGGGCTAGGTCTAGGGTTTAGGAAATTATTTAAAATAATTAAAATAATTAAAAAGCTTAAAATAACTCTCCCTCGCCCTCTCTCACGCATGGAGATGCGGCTAGGGCTTGGGCTTGGGTCAAAAATTATTTTGTATAGTTATTAAGAAATAGGAATTTTATTAGATTTAAAATACTTATAAAAGTAGGATTTAAAAATATTATAAACTTGGCCAGAAATAGAAAATAGGTCAAATGAAGTCAAAAAATTGTAAAATAAATATGGGGTGCTCGAGACGACGAAAGAAAGAGGACTAAGAAGATGGATCTAAATTTCGACGTCGAGGGACGAAACTAAAAATAGAAATGTCACACGTCAAAACTGAAAATCGTGACATCACTTCAAATATGATCAAATCGTGGAAGAACGACCCGAGAAATGTCGTTCCAAAATAGTGCCACAATTTAATACTCTCAGAGACGATCACAACGACATATCACACAAAAGTGTTCAAAATCAAACAAGTCTAAGATAAATACGTGCACGATCAAAAGCACGTGCACGAAAAAAGTACGATCGAAAATCGACTGTTACAAGAGATGACATAGTTAGAAATACAGCTTGAAGATCACTAACTAATGCGAATGAATGTTATGTCACTTGTGTAAATATCATACATGAGAGATTTAGCTATAGCCATGAAAGATTTCTTGAATAACATTATAGCTAAACATCAGTCATGAAGTAAATAAAATGACAAGTAACATACATTGATCACCGCAAATCATATCAATACATCTCATAAAGATAATCATACAAAGCATAAGAAAAGTATGAGATGTGTGGTGATACAATGAACAAATACGCATACAGATCCTAAATCATTAATCTTATACATGGCATGAATTATGTATAACGTGATGAAGTATAGCATGCCATAAAGAAATGAATGATTCCACTAGAATGGTATGACAAATCATGATATGGTCTAAACAATCCATGAGCATAGTCATCTATGTAAATTAGGCACAAGTAGTAGAATCAAAGCAACATACTTAATACAATCTAATAAACAAGCAAGCATGTCATACACATCAGTTATCATAGCCATACCATATAACAATCTTCACACAGAAGCATGCATGTATGGAAAGCGATGTGTAATGACAACATGTTCCAAAGATATGAACATCAATAAACAACTAACCAAATCATTATATGAATGTTATAGCTACCATGATACATAAGTCGTAATAAGACATATATGACATACAAGAACATGGCAGTCACATAAACAAACAATCTCCATGAGGGTGTGACAAGAATGAGCTAATGAAGAAGTATGCTATTTACACAAATCCAATATATTGAAATACCAATTGTAAACATGGTAGTCAAAACCAATATATTAAAATACCAAGTGTACAAAACACATACTTACAACCATTTAGCTCTCCTTATATGTGTGCATCTCCAATGCACCATCCTTTCCTTTGAATTGATCCATCATTTGTAAACCAAGGAGTGTGTAGAGTAGGCATCTTGCACAACAATCTGACAATTCAACAATTGGTGGTATCCAAAAACTTTTTGGATCCAATAGGTTAAGGAACAAAATCAAGTAGTCCAATAACCAATCATTTACCAATTGTAGATAACACTCATCAATAGAAATGCATGACATGCATTAATAGGAGTTATTATAATCATGAAAATCATACATATCAGGAATTAACAATTCTCAATCATTAGAAGTTAGATACACCTAGACTAATAATTCCTATGCATATGATTTAATCACAATAAATTATACAAGCAATCATCATTATGAATACACACATCTAATACAATAATGTGTGCAAGAAAGATTCCTCGTTCAATATGCATATGTGCACAAAATAAACATTCACGGCACATACATATTGAAGGAAGGCAAGAAAAGAAATACCACAAAGAGTGTGCATGAAAAGCATAAAGTATTAATTTTCATAACCAAATTTCTCTTTCCCTTTAGCATATCAACAAAATAGGAAATCACCAAGGGTTAGAGAAATCAAATAATCCATATGCACAACATAATATGAATAAAATGCAATGACATATAGATGAACATAACATGATAGCAATCATAACATGTCATACTCCCACACAATCATATAAACTATGCAAACTTGGGAGTAGAGGACGAACTCACATATATATATATATATGGGTACAAAAAGTAATCATACAAGCATGGTACCCAAGCAATGAAGTGCAATAAGAGTGAGTTAGCAAGGTGGAAATCAAATAAAGACTGAGTTTGATTTTCATATAAATAGTCGCATGAGAATGTCATTCCTAATATACGATTCCATATGTGTTTTCATACCATGCCTAGAAACAATCTTAGGAATCCAAAAGATAATGATTTGGGATTATTAAGAAGGGGTTGTGTAGAGGCATGAGTAGGAAGTTGGGATGCACGCTTGTGAAGTGGAACATAAATATAAGTGTGTCCCATGTGTGAAACATGCAAATGAGCATTAGTTCTAACATGAAATTTTTTAAGCCACATGTTATAAATAATCCTCGAATAAACATATGAGTAAGGATTATGAATACACAATGCATATCAGTCAATAATTTGACACACGTGAAATACATAGACATGAATGACATACAAGACACACAATATGCAAACATGTGATATGCATGAGATAGTCTCAAACACAAAGTGACATCAACATGCATCCAACACACATGGAAACCAAATGTAAGAATATACTTACAACATTAAGCTCCCCCTACTTTGGTGCATCACTTAAGCACCATCAACTCCATTTGAATGAAAATCTTTGCAAATCAAAGAGTTGGTAGGGTCGGTATCCCAATGTGGATTGAACCTAGAAAACATAATTTCGGTATCCAAAAACCTTTTTGGATCCTATGGGTTAGTCAACAAGTTTAAAAAACTAAATTCAAATTATTGTACCCCATATCGAAATGTAATCATACACAATGTTTATGTTGCATGTAATCATGTTACTAGATAAATATATAGCCATATACATGCTTGTACCAAAAGTACCAAAAGTAAGTATATATATAATAATCCAAACACATGACAAGAATTACATGCAACAAAGCATGAATATGATCCAACGCATGTGTTGCAACAAGAAATATTAAATATTTTAGACATGAAAATCACAAACACAATGATTTACTAATAAACATGCAATAGAAATCAAATTCAATATGAATTTACGTTTCTAACAAACATGAGCATCTAAGACCAAAATGCAAACAAAAGAGTAAATCAAATCTTAACACAAATGCATTGGTACCCATAAAATGACCATAAACTTATGATACCAAGCAATGAAGGGTCAATGGAAACTAATCGACTAGATCGTCATTTAGTCGGTCGGGGAACCTTCTTGGACCGACTAGAAGGTTGACAGCAAAGATAGTGAACTCAAGAGATATAAGAACTAGTCGGTCTACGAAGAAACATCAACCGACTAGTTTGACAACTAGTCGGTCGGTGAGTCTTCTAGGACAGACTAATCAGTCAACAGTAAAGAAGTTGAAATTCACTAGGAGAACTAGTTGGTCTGAGAAGAGACACCAACCGACTAGATCGTCATTTAGTCGGTCGGTGAACCTTCTTGGACAGACTAATTAGGTCAACAAATAGGCTTGAATAGATTAGGACAACTAGTCGGTCTGAGAAGGATTTCCAACCGACTAAATCGTCATCTAGTCGGTCGGTGAACCTTCTTGGACCGACTAATTGACCAACAGTGAATGGGCTGAATCAAGCAAGGATATCTAGTCGGTTCAAGAAGGATTCCCAACCGATTAGATCATCATCTAGTCGGTTGGTTCTTCTACTTGAACCAACTAAGATGCATACGAAGCTGAGAAATGAAGCGGTAAGCTACGGGAAAGTTTCTAATGGCTTCTAAGGCAATCCTAGAGATACGATATGAAAGTTATGAAGATTTCTAGGTAAGTACTACTCAAGGCTTAACATTCTACTAAACCGAAGCTAGAAGACAATAAAAGTAAACACGACAAACCGTCTTCAAAGCTTCAACATGGAGAGTCCGAATCCCTTGACTTCATGAATACTCCTTGAGCTTCAACGAAGCTCCAGGCACAACGAGCCCGCGTTCTGAGGAAGTCTTGGGACGTCGCTTGAGATGAACAAATTACATTGGCGACGATCTCCATAATTCTTGAGTCTTTTAGTTGAATGACTTGAATATCTCCAACGTCATAGTCTTCGAAGCTTTTGACTCAACCATTCCTTTCTTCTATTTGGATTGAATCTCTATTCATTTGTTGATGCCATTGGCTTGAGGTTTGAAGTAGCATTAGAGTTCTTTAAGCCAATGCTTCACCTTTGTTGATCTACCATGTCCTCCACTTGAATCAATACGTGTAGTCACTTTTGATCCTCTTGAATCTAATTGGTGACTTTTTAGCTAACTACAATCACAAGAGTTAGTCACAATAATTTGTGTTTGATCATCATCAAAATCAAGGTGGAGAGTCCAATACTCAACACTCTCCTCCTCCTCTCGGTGTTAACCCTTCTCGCGGTAGCTTCAATCTATGGGTCTTGTAGACGCAAGTCCGCTATGCCTTGTGATCTCCTGTGCAGGTAAAAAGTCTATACCTAATAGGAAACATCAAAAGCACCAAGGGGAAATGGAAGAGAGAAATATAAACAAAATAAAACAAAAGAAAAGAAAAGCGTAATCTCTCTACAAAGACTAGAAACCAATATCAAATCGTGCCTCCCTGGTAATGGCGCCAAAACGCTGTTCGCGATCCCCTAGAGGGGACCTAACGATGCTAATAAAAACCACAGTGCACGGGTCATGTGTAGTTACTTACGGATCGAACACGAGGAGGCGATCAATGAATATAGGTTCCTATGCGTCTTCGGATGAGAGCTACATGATAGTCACAGTGAATTGTCAGCGAATGGTAGAAAAGTGTAAACAATGGGGTAAAAGCTCTAGGGCGTGGGGAATCCCCGCCATTTGACTAGGGCTGGGGTTGAATTAATAATCGATAGGTTGCTGGGTTCATTGGGACTCGGGAGAGGTCGTGTGACCTAAGGGCATTCGCCTATCCCCCACTGTCGTGATGCATGATAGGTTATTCACTTATGTCATGTCCTACCCCCGGCTGTCGCGATGCAATGATAGGCCTACCCAACCTACATCGATGTCAGGGGTTCTCTGATGCATCGGTGTACGTCGGGCGCATTACGCTCAACGAATATCCTCAATCTTCCTCCCACCCACAGGGCATTCGGGGATTAGACCTACATTGGGAGAGCTCTAATCGGTGCCCATTGGCGTATCAGTCACTCCGAGGTATGGATCATCATAGGGATTGGATCACCGGGTTGGTCCCAACTTTTGATCGACGACCGACCCGATCGCCCCGAAGGGAGGGGGTCGAATCTACGACGATAATAATCGTCACATTGTATCCTTATTCTCAACTAGCCCAGCAACCTAATCAGTTACTTGGTTCAACCCATGGCCCCAATCCAATAGGGTTCATCACATTGCCCTAGATGAAAACTAATCACTACCCATTAGAATAGTGGAGGATTCTAGCGATGGGTAAGCATCCAAAGTTATGGATTCGAGCTACAGCAGCAATGGATGATAAACCAATACAGCAATAACAAAGAGAGAGTGATTCTATTAAAGAGAGATAAAGTATTACACTAATCAATGTTTAGAACAATAAAAACGACAGAATAAAAGAGTTAGAAATCTTATAAAATGACCCAAACCCCTAGAACAGCTAGGAAAACTACTGAAACAAATGAGATTCTTCTCGCAGGAAGATGAAGGGGCGCTAATATACATGCGCCCAAAAGACTAAAGTACCCCCCCCCAGATCTACCCTAAAAGTCATGGGAAAGGGGTTTGATGCAACCGCGTCAAGAAACGATGAGGTCATGTCATTTCCTAAAACAATAGGGGATTGGGGGGCTTGGCCATGCAGTCGCGTCATTGTAGACGCGACCGCGTGGAAGATGGTCAAGCGGTCGCATGGTCTGTTGACGCGGCCGTGTCATTTTGCTCTGGAGTTGATAGTTTTACGGTCGTGTCATACAAGTTCATGCCGGTTGCAAATCTCTCTGTTCTTCATTCTTCCTCTTTACTCCAAAAATCCTCTGACGCGGCCGTTTGGTTGAAATTAACGCAGTCGCATTAAAGTTCCTTCTTTGACAGATTGACGTGGCCCTGTGGACATGCTAACGCGGTCGCATGTGGCTTTATTCTTCACAAAATGCTCCCCCTTTGCGCAATCGACTCCCCGGCTTCGCTCCTTTCGCCTCTTTGTGCTTAGATCTCACTATATGATTCCAAATTGGTATATATCTCCTGTAAAGCATGTGAGGAACCACAAAGAAAAAGAAGAGACAAACGGGGAAAACGGGGATGAATGGCGAGTGAAACGGTGTAAGACGTGCATAAAAAAGAGTGGAAAACTATACACAATAAACACTCATCACCCTGGTTTTCCAACTTGGGTATATCTAGCCATACCAATATTCACTATGATTCTACACAAGGTAGTGAATACAATCCCTACACAAGGGATTTGTCTTACACAAGGACTCAACCAACCCTATACAAGGGTTTAACTCCCGCATAGAGAGAAACTAACTCCCACACAGAGAATTAGGGTTGTCCTACACAAGGACTCAATCAACCATACACAAGGGTTAGACTCCCACAAAGAGAGTAACTAACTTCCACAAAGAGAGTTAAGGTTTCAATCACAAAGATGAAATAAAAAGACTCTTACCTATGCCTTAATAAGATGAACTTAGTCAATAATGAATGCAAGGCATGGAAGATGATCTCTAAGTGTTGAGATAAGCTTGATTGCACTTGGAAGATTTCTCTTGAGCTAGCTTCAATGCATGAATAGGAATGTGCTCATGAGAGGGAAATGACAAATAGGAGTGACTTATTGATTCTTAATGATATTCAATATGTGTCAAGTGTATCTGATGTGTCTATATTTTCTATGCTTTTACTGCATATTTTCATAGCAGTTTCGTCATCCAAAGTTCACTTTTCTATACATTATCGCGCTTTTCCCGATATATTTGATTCTCGTAGACATTTGTGGATTTTCAAGAACTTTGGAGTGATTTTGGAGCAAATTTGAGACATGGACACATCTGAGCTGGCTGGAGCATCAATTGAAAGGTCCACTAGGTGCTTGATGAGGTGGTGAAGAAGATTCGAGGAGAATAAGAGAGAAGAAGGAGAAAGAGAGCTTAAAGTTCAGATTTCCAATCAGCTCGACCAAGTGGAGTTGTCCACTCGGGCCGAGCAACTTTACCCAAAAAAGAAGCTTCAAAGCTTGAGACTATTGCACCACTCAGACCGAGTAGTGCAACCACTCGGTTGGCACACTCGACGGCCACAATACAACTCCAAACACTTAGCCATCGAGCGAAGGCAAAGAAGTAGCTCGACCGAGTAGTCAAGCTACTCTACCGAGCTGAAAACACAACAGAACGATGATTTCGAAGAATTTCCAACTGTCTGCCGCTCGACCGCGCAGACGAGTTGCTCGATCGAGCAGATGATTTACTCGACTGAGCAGACTAGCTACCTGACCGAGTCCAACTGAAGACAGAATGACATTTTTGAGCATAGCAGCGGTTCCCTGCATCTCGACCAAGTAGGACACCTACTCGATCCAAGCACCCAAATTCTAAAGCTGAGTCCAATACAAAGTCTACGGTGGTGGAGCTCTAACTCGAACCGAGCGACAAGGCAACTCGACCGAGTAGGGCAATGCAGCCAATTTTTCATTGGGTCGAGTTGGGCCTTGTTTTATTATTCTAGTTTTAGTTTTAGAGAGATTTGAGTGTCGTTGCTATTGTTTTTGAAGGACCAATCTTGGATTTTTATTTGCTTTGTATTGGAACCTTTTGGATCTTAATTTTCTGGAGTTTAGTTCTTCATCTCTATCGGTTTGGTAACGATCACTCGTCTCTCTTTATTAGTTTTGATGTTTACTCTTGTGATGCTGAGTATTATTGCTATTGTTATTATTTTTATTGATATTTCTATGAATCGCAAGTAGTCGTTTCTAGGGCTAATGGATATCCCTATGATCTTAGGATTTAGATGTAAATTTACGATTTTTACGTTGTTTTGGTATAAAAGGGATGTGATTTATCCAACCAAGTGTGTAGGAGATCATATTCAGGGTTTGTGATCCATGATAGTGGCACATCCTAGCCATACTATCATATGAACTTAATTAGGCTTATTAGTGAATTCAATTAGAGTTCGTGATCCACGATAGTGGCACGTACTTTGATGGTTTCCACCGGGTGTCCTATATTACTAATTGGTAATTTACGAGAGTAGCATCAATGAGATCCATCAAATCACAGATCGAAGCTCTAACCCACGATGGTGGCATGAGTAGAGATTGAGAATAGTTGTCATTCGTAATGCACGAATCGTGTGCATGGCCATCCACGATGATGGGGCTGAGTACGTGATATGTTAGATGAGTGGTACAATGATAGTTGGCCATGAATTCCACATTCTAGATGCGACAATCTATCCCTATATAAACCAATTCAACGTAGAAATTATAACCTAGCATCGACATCCGACAATTCTAGTGGTGACTCATATTGCCCTAGTTTTTATTATATTGTTAATTTGAGATAAGAAATACATGTGACAACCTTTAGAAACTCCCACAACTAATATTGTTTCAAACCTTTGAATAAACCCAAGACCTTAAATCAACTACCTCCATGTAGGATCGATATCTTTCTATATTATAAAGCTTTGACACCGTGCACTTGCGGTACATTTTCAGAGTTAAATCTGGAGCACATCAAGCTTTTGGCGCCGTTGGGCCAACGGTTTTTACTTGGGTTATTTTTTTAAGTTAAGAACTTGTTAGTTATTCTAACCATTTCCTACCTATCCATATTTTTATTCTCTTTCTTTGTGATACTGACATCTTCTCTGAGTTTGTTTCATGTGCATGAACACTCGCCTTGGGGGATCCAACGATCTATTCTTTGACCCCGAGATAGAAAGGACCACAAGACAGCTTAGAGCAGAAAGGAGGAATAAACTTTTGGAAGACCAAATGGCTGAGACTCCTCCATCTCGTCCATGTACTGGCAATATTGAAGACTACATGAAGCCAAATCTCTCCAACAACTCCTCTATTTTGAGACCGTAACTGGCGGCGGGCAATTTTGAGCTAAAGACTGGATTGATTCAATTAATACAGTAGGATCCCTTCCATGGGCTTCCTCATGAGAATCCAAACCATCACCTTGATCTGTTCCAGGCAAAATGTGATACCTTTCAGATGAAAGAACAAATTGAAGATGTTATCAAACTCCAGTCGTTCCTGTTCACTCTTAGGACAAAGCAGCATATTGGTTGAGGACTCATCCTACCAATACTTTTATGACTTAGGAGCGGTTATCCCAAGCCTTTGTGAACAAATATTATCCACCCTCCAAGACGATGAGGATTAGGAGCACAATCACATCTTTTAAACAGCTCCCACAGGAATCACTTTATGAAGCTTGGGAACGCTTCAAGGATCTTCAGCATCAATTACCACATTATGGTGTTCAGGACTAAGACCTCATTCAGAGTTTTAAAAATGGTCTGAAACCTGATACAAAGATGATTATTGACACCTCTACAAATGGCGCATTATTGGCAAAGCTACCTGAAGAGGCTACAACACTTTTGAAGCAGATGGCCTCCAACAATCAACAATGGAGCGATGAACGCTCAACAGCTAGAGGCACCGGTTTGGGCCATTCTGAGCTATACATCTTGATGGGCAACTTGAAACCCTTTCTAAGCAAGTTGCAAGAATTGAGCAAAGGTTAAGCGCCATTCTTACTCCTCTAAGGGCTCTTGTATGTGCTACTTATGAAGATTACACCGAGCAAGGGTATGCTACAATTAAATGTTCCTATGAAGGAACGAATGCAGCAGCGGAGAAAATCAACTATATATCGGGTGAGGGGAGAAATCATATACCTCAGTGGTCAAATTTGGCATGGAAAACACATCCAGGATTCTCTTATAGCAACCCGAATGGAGCCATACAACCACCATCTCAACCAAAGCCGCCACAACCTCCATCACAACAAGCACCACCTCCACAGCAGCAGAAATGTGGATTTAGGCCAGATGTGCCCTACAGACCGTCGAGATATTACAACCGTCAACTATATCAGCAACATTAACAACAATACCAACCACCAGCGACATAAAAATTTGGAGTGGAGGCAGCATTAGAAGGTTTTATGAGTGCTCAAGCAAAGCAAAATGCGGAGTTGGCAGCCACCCAATGGAAACTTTCCACCACCATAGATAATCTGTCAGACCTAAATATCAAGGGAGATTGCCATCTCAACCTGAGCAGAATCCACGGGGGCAAGTTAATGCGGTGGAGGCAGTGACAACTAGAGGAGGTAAGAGTACCGATACAGTGATGGTACCGGTTTCTAAGCATGTGGACCTACAATCGTCAACGACTATTCATGAGGAGGATCCCATAGTTTCTGTGCCCACCATTACGGTGAATGAGGAGAGAGATATTGATGAGCCATCTGCTGCAACAGAAAATGAGACTTCACCTACTCCATTACCCATTCCTATCGCTACGATACTGGCAGACATTACACCTTCCGTGAAATCTATGCCAAAGAATGCCGACAAAGATAAGGGAAGTCATCCTTTGCCTCCATATTTGTAAAGACTAGCCATGGCGAAGCTCGACAAGAAGTATGCCAAATTCATATAGCTTCTCAAGGGTTTCACTTGAACATCACTTTCATGGATGCACTTACGGAGATCCCCACCTATAGTAAGTTTTGAAGGATTTGATAGCGGGAAGGAGGAAACAAGAAGCTGTGATGTTGGCGGATAGTTGCACTTCAGTTATAAAGAACACCCTACCGAAGAAATTGATTGATCCCGAAAGATTTACGGTTCCATGCTCCATTGGCGGCATCCCCATCAATAGAGCGCTAGTTGACTTGGGAGCGAGCATTAGCTTGATGCTGCGCTCCATTTTCAAGAGATTAAACACAGGAACGGAACTAGATCCCACGACTATGAGCATACAGTTGGCGGATCAATCCGTTAGCTATCCGATTGGTATTACACGCGACGTTATCTTACAAGTGCCATGAGGGTTTAGCGTGCTGGTGGATTTTGTGATCATGGACATGTCTGAGAAGGGGAGTTCTCAAATTATCTTGGGACATCCTTTCATGGCCACAGCTGGAGTTTTGATAGACATCTGTCAAGGGTCGTTACCTATGAATGTTGGTAATATTGAGATTGAGTTCCATCTATAAAAGCCGATGAAGGAGTGCTTCCCGCGTGAAGATGCTAGCTATCTAGAGCTAATAGAAGATGAAGCTACAGAGGAGTATGCCATAGAGGAGATCATGAAAGATCATATGAGGAAGGACATAGATGATGACAGTGATGTCATACATGATAAGCGGTTGGCCGTCTATTTGAAAGTCTTAGACGAGGAGCCGCCCGGTATACCACTTCATCATCATCAACCGGAGGCTACAATCACTATGACCGCTGAAGGTTAATAAATCAAGACGAGCGAACTCCCACCTCATGGTCTCATAGGGAAGCACGATGAGCGCATCTCGTCTGCATACAACATTAAGAAGAATGGTTAAAAACCAATAGGAGTTGAGCTTACGACTTTAAACAAGCGCTTATCGGGAGGCGAACTGAATTTTTATTTATTTTAAGTTTTTATTTCTTGATTAGTTTTTCATTCTTATTCAAAAAAACCAAATAAAAACATTTTTAATTCCTTTGAAAATATTTAAAATATAAATATTATAAAAATTTCTACCATATATTTTCATATGCAGGAGATCGATGAAGGAAGCTCTATAAACAATGAAGAAACGAAGAAGGATTCAAGCTGAGAAGAGGAAATGAGCATGCTCTCTTATTGAAGGCAAAGGGTAGCCACTCGATTGAGCACAACTGCTGCTCGGTCGAAATCAGAGCAGTCTCAGAAAGAACAAAATATGGAGCTCTGATCATATTTTAGCCGACCGAGCTGAGTAAGCAGCTCAGTCGAGCAGCAGAGGCCTGCAGGAGAAGTAAAAATGGAGTTCTGGTTATATTTCAGCTCGACTGAGATGAGTAAGCAGCTCGGTCGAGCGACAGTGCCTACGAAACTTGAGAAAATATGCCACTCTATTTCATTTTCAGCTCGATCGAGCAGTCTCGCCTACTCGACCGAGCAGTAACTAACGAGTGGGGGACACGCTTTTCCATAAACGAAACGACCGAGCTGCCCTAGATCGATCGGCCCCTTATAAATAACAGCCCAACCCAACCCCTCCCACCCTTACAATCAAACCCCGCGCCCGAGCTACCCTCTCTCCCAAACCCTTTCGCTCGACCCGTCGACCTGTGCACCGCCTGAGTCCGACCGAATACCCAGCTCGGTCTGCCCCTTCAACCCCCTTCATCCCCACCTCACCTCTCACCTCTCTCTCCCATACAACTCTCTCACTCACTCTATGTTTCAACCCCTAATAATGAAATTTTACCAATTTTCAAATTTAAACTCTATCGATTTCGTTCATCAGCAACTAATATTCTTCCTATCATATCGTGCAGGTAAACCTAGAGTGCTAGGAGACTACGTTTGGGTCTGGAATACTTGAGAGCTAGCTTGGTGGAGGATTGTCACTTTGAGGCTCCACACATTCATTCCACTTGCGATCGCTGCACTACACGAGATTCGGTACACTCATTCCTTTATACTTTTTACATCACCATATCTCGTACTCGCATTCCTTCGCACTCACCACACTATGCCTCCTAGGACACTGGGTAGGAAAACCTCAGCGAAGAAGAGGAAATCCATTGACTCTGGTGCCTCCTCTTCTCATCATACACACAGGAGCCATCAGTGTCCATCCACTACTCTATCCCCACCTCCGCCAGACTCACGTTCCCCATCCCCCAAGGTCACTGCACTATCACCTTCACTGCCGTCCTCTGAGGGTATTTCTGTGTCTACTGCTCTTGTACCCACCATATAGCATACCCATATTGAGCAATCCCTTTCCGATCCTACTATTACTGATGTCCTTACCTCTACCGCATCCACATCTGCAGACTACATCCCTATCACTCCTATCACATCCGAGTCCACACCTGTTGTGTCTGCACCTCCTTCTAGCAGCACTTCTGTCCCCATCACCGCCATTTCTACTGAGAGCGTCGTGATATCAGTCACCACATCTGTTGCTATGACATCTCTGCTTGCTTATATTCCTATTCATACTTCTGCACCGGATCTCACATCCATTCCTGTATCCACTTCTGCTGAGATCCCATGTAGGTCACCCACTCCTGATTTTGCTTTCTGACCCGAACACCACATGCACAAACCCCGATAGAGAAAGGTGCGCCTAGTGGAGCATGTCAGCCTGGTAGTTCCTGCATCACTGATGCATGCCTGATAGAGATTGAGGCTGAGGTTACTGGGCTGAGGAGGCACATCATTGCCTTCGCCCGACAGTCTCCACCCACCACCGGTCCATGCGACTGGACATCACAGAGATTCTAGATATCCTCCGAGCATGAGGTGCACCACCTGCCACACTTGCACCAGCTGCCCCTTCTGTACCTCGCGCACCACCTGTTGCACCACCTCTTGACCTTTCTGCACCACCATCTGATGCTATTTCTAGTCCATAACAGCAGGACCCCTCGACACCTCCAGAGTGTGATACTGCTGCCCGAGTCGTCCTTTTTCTCCTGTTCTCCCCTCTTATTATTTTCAGTGCCCATCTGTCCAGACTGGGCCTAGTACTGCATAATTTGGGGGAGAACCCATTTCTTCCATTGCATATATATCATACCATCATTTGCATGCTTGTTCTTACATTAGACATTAGGACCATACATTTGCATTCATTAGATTTTTTGTATTGATTTTCTTTTCCTAGGATTTTTCTTTTAACCCACCCACCCTGCCCTAGCATCATTGTCCGTCATTCACACGTGTTCTCAGTGGTAAGGACACTGCTTTGTTTAGCTTGGGGAATGAACGCTATCGCTTTTTATTTATTTTGCATTTTTTGCCTTATTTTTCCATCCTTTTTAACCACATTTTTTTTCTTTTTAGCATCATATTTTCCTTCTTTTGGTGTGCATGCATGCTTGTTTTTATTTTACTCTATTTTCTTTTCTTTCATTTCGCTAAATGAATTCTTTGTGATGATATCTCTTATGCTTTCACCGTCATCACGATGCTTATTTTCCATGCCATGCTACTTAGAGTTATTTCATAATTTTACTCTTTACAAGTACTTGCAACTATAATTCTTTTGACGATCTCTCTAAGTAAATGAAGGAATCTTATTGAAACTGAATGTATAAAGTAGTGTTTAGTATGCTTTCATTGGAAATGCACCAAGATTCACGCATCATTAGCATATCTAAAGCCTCGCTTTCATTCTTTATTCGCATTCTTATTGCATGCTTGATATGACTTAAAAATCTCACTGCTTGATTTCGATACTCATTGATATGATTAAGGATACCCACGCTTATATATGAGTTTAGTTGATGCATTATCTTACTGAACTATTTGTGCACACTTTTGAGTGAACCGAGCATTATATCTATTCCTTCTCCACATATATTTCATATTCTCTACATGTCACTTGATTTTACTTTCCAACGCTATCTCTACCGCATCCATTCCCAAAAATTCCATGGAAAAGAAAAGCTTGCTCCAAAAAGTTCAAAAAGCCAAAAAAGGAGCCAAAATCGATAATACAAATCATATCGCTCCTACAAAAACCCAAAAAGAAAAAGAAGAAACAAAAGTTCAAAAAAATCAAAGACAAATTCAAAATTCATTACTCGGAGAAATACATATATTCTTGGGAAAACCAAAACAAAAATCCCAAATCCATAAATATTTCTTTAGATGCGACGCCTCAATTCCAGCTTGGGGGTGAAATCTTTTGACCACATGAGTGAGCATGACATTAGAGTGGAGTTGTGCACGAACAGGAAAGTTTGATAATACTGAAACTTAACGAAATAATTTAGTTATAGGGATTTCCTATGATTTGATGTGAGTATGTGCATGTCTTGACTTCTATTCCATTCTTGTTGCATGCTTGATGTGAATTCTTCATGCTTCAGTTATAGCAAAAGTGCATTGCCAATGTTGTGTATAGTTGATACTATGGAACGCATGATGTAGATATAAGTTGATTGCATTAACTTAGAGAGACCCCTTTTGTTCGATCTTAAACTCTCAAGTACTCTATTCATTTAAGATAAGAAACTTCTTGATAGCATGTGATTTATTTTCTGAGTAGTTGTGATGTGTGGTGAATGGCACGATATCTGAGAGAATGATCTAGCGACCCCCTCCTCTTTGCGTTCTATTCCTTTTTCAAATTTTTACCCATGATGAACTTCATATTCATCTTGCTCGAGGACGAGTAAGAGGTAAGCTTGGGGGGTTTTGATGTGTCCATATTTTCTATGCTTTTACTGCATATTTACATAGCATTTGCATCGTCAAAAGTTCACTTTTCTATAAATTATCACGCTTTTCATGATATATTTGATTCTCATAGAGATTTGTGGATTTTCAAGAACTTTGGAGAGATTTGGAGCAAATTTGAGACATGGACACATCCGAAATAGCCGGAGCATCAATGACAAGGTCCACTAGGTGCTTGACAAGGTAGAGACGAAGATTTAAGGAGAAGAAGAGAGAAGAAGGAAAAATAAAGCTTAAAGTTTAGATTTCCAGTCAGCTCGACCTAGTGGAGTTGTCCACTCGGGCCGAGCAGCTGCACCCAAAAGAGAAGCTTCAATGCTTGAGACTATTGCACCACTCGGACCGAGCAGAGCAACCACTCGGTCGGCACCCTCGACTGCCGCGGTTCCCTGCAGCTCGACTGGGTTGGACACCTACTCGGTCCGAGCATCCAAATTCTAAATCTGAGTCCAACATGAAGTCTACGGCGATGGAGCCCTAACTCGGATCGAGCGGCAGAGCTACTCGACCGAGTAGGGCGACGCAACCAGTTTTTCATTAGGCCGAGTTGGGCCTTTTTAGAAATTTTGTAGGGTCCACCCATCTTGTATTTAAACCTATTTTCTTCCCTAGGTTTGGAGAGGAGAGTTCTATTATTCTAGTTTTAGTTTTATAGAGATTTGAGTGTCGTCGCTATTGTTTTTGAAGGACCAATCTTGGACTTTTATTTGCTTTGTATTGGAATCTTTTGGATCTTAATTTTCTAAAGTTTAGTTCTTCATCTCTATCGGTTTGGTAACGATCTCTCATCTCTCTTTATTAGTTTTGATGTTTACTCTTGTGATGTTGAGTATTATTGCTATTGTTATTGTTTTTATTGATATTTCTATGAATCACGAGTAGTCGTTTCTAGGGCTAATGGATAAGCCCTATGATCTTAGGATTTAGATGTGAAGTTCCGATTTTTACGTTATTTTGGTATAAAAAGGTTGTGACTTGGTTGATCCAGCCAAGTTTATAAGAGATCTTATTCAGGGTTTGTGATCCACGATAGTGGCACACATCCTAGCCATACTATCCTACGAACTTAATTAGGCTCATTAGTGAATTCAATTATAGTTCGTGATCCACGATAGTGGCACACACTTTGATGGTTTCCATCGGCGTCATATATTACAAAATGGTGAGCTACGATAGTAGCATCAATGAGAGCCATCAAATCACAGATCAAAGCTCTAACCCATGATGATGGCATGAGTAGAGATTGAGAATAGTTGTCGTTCGTAATGCACGGATCGTGTGCAAGGCCATCCACGATTGTGGGGCTGAGTACAGGATATGTTAGATGAGTGGTACAACGATAGTAGGCCATGAATTCCATATTCTAGATGCGGCAATCTTTCCCTATAAAAACCAATTTAACATAGAAGTTATAACCTAGCATGGACATCCGACGATCCTAGTGGTGACTTTTATTGCCCGAGTTTTTATTATATTGTTAATTTGAGATAAGAAATACATGTGACAACCTTTAGAAATGCCATAACTAATATTGTTTCAAGACTTTGAATAAACCCAAGACCTTAAATTAACTACCTCCCTGTGGGATCGATATCTTTCTATATTACAAAGCTTTGACACCATACACTTGCGGTATGTTTTGGAGTTAAATCTAGAGCACATCAGTATTCAAGAGGTCTAATAGAACTAAGCCCACTCTTATATATATGAAGCCAAGAAAACCCCAAAAAGCCAAGCAAAAAGCCAATAGAAGCAATTCTGCAACGGCTAGTTTTTGGTAGAAATCGTTAAGGACATGCGACTATTGAAGAAGAGTCAGTCGCCTGATCAACGACTAGATTTTCCCAATAGCTATAATCTGAGCAAAGACATGCGACTGTAGAAGACTACACGTGCACATGTACAACTGTGTAGGCGCTTGTGAAGACTCTATCAGGCGACTGTCACTTGGGATAGAAAGGAGCTGAGAAATGTCCACTTACGCACTTGTGCATTCAAGCGACTAATGAATAAAGTCCAGGCACCTGAGGATTAACAGGCGAATGTAAACTCTGCATCAGTCAACTGACACACAAGATGGTTTGATGCACAAAATTGATAAGTTACGCACTTTGGCACATAGGCGACTGATGAACAATGTCCAGGCGCCTGATGGATGGTAGGCGCGTGTCTTTTGTACTTCAGTCGCCTGCACCAAAAAATCAAGATAGAGTTAAGTAAATTTGACTTGAGCCAGTGCATCACAGTGTCTGTAGAAGGCTGGCCAAGCGCCTGGTGATCACCAGTCGCATGTCCTACCTTCAACAGGCGCCTGTTAGAGCGCCAGAAACTCCAATTGAGTTCATGGCAAGGGGAACCTATTGGATTGATTTCTATGAAGATTATACGGTTCTCTAAGATGATTAATGCATATGCATGAATGAGTATGACCATCTATCAAGGCATTACAAAGTCCTAGACTCAAAAAGAGAAATGCAAGTAATAAAATATTACATTGATTACAATTGCTTCTCCTAGAGTATAAGCCTTCAAGCTTGAGTAGCTTTGATCTCCCCATCATCTTCCAAGCTTTAGCACCACTTGATGAGCTTCCTTTCATCAAGCTCCTAGCTTTGGCAATGTTCCTTTTGGTGTACATCCTTGCACCAAGCTTTTAGTCTCCAAAATGCTATTCTTCAATTGTTAAACATGAGACTAAAACATTGAGAGTCATTAGAAACAACATAATGTTGTGATCATCATCAAAACAATATTGGTCTAAAACACCAATACCTAACAACAAATTCATCTTCTTTTAGGTAGCCATTAAGAAAAGCACTTTTTACATCCATTTGTTTTAGTTTGAGCCCTTTATAACTTGCAAAAGCTAGCAAGAGTTTAATGGACTCTAACCTAGCAACTGGAGTAAAAATTTCATCCACATCAATTCCTTTAATTTGATTATATCCTTTAGCTACCAATCTTGCCTTGTTTCTAGTTACATTTCCAGATTCATCAAGTTAATTTTTAAACACCCATTTTGTGCCAACTACAGGATAATCTGTGGGTCTTGGTACTAATTTCCAAACATTATTCCTAACAAATTGGTTCAATTCATCTTGCATGGCTAAACCCCAACTTTCCTCTCCTAATGCAGTTTCTATATCTTTAGGATCTATTTCAGAAATAAAATCCCCATAGATACATAGAGCACAAAGATCTCTGAAAGAGGAACGAGTACGCATATCTGTCGTATGCTCACTGATGATCAAGTGTGGTGGGTGATTTGGATCAAATCTCAGCTCTCCTCTGTTAACTACTTCCTTCTGCATTTCTTGCATGCTAATATCCTCGTGTCTTCCAGGTTGCTCCTCGCTGTTCCTTGGACTGCTTTCTTGCTTTGCACTTTCTCCTCCTTCATTTTCCCTGCAATCCAAAGACACTTTTTTAGATTCATCAAATTAACGTGAATAGCTTCAATAATAGTTAAGCTGCATTTATTATATATCATGTATGCTCCGATCCTTGTTGAATATCCCACGAACACTCTCTCATCTGATTTGGATTCAAATGTGACAAGCTGATCTCTAGTGTTTAGTATATAGCACCTGCATCCAAATACTTTAAAGTAAGAAATGTTTGGAGTGTTGCCATGCCATAGTTCGTAAGAAGTTTTGTTCATTAAAGATCTAATCATAACTCTATTGCACACATTACAAGCAGTACTAATGGCCTCAGCCCAAAAGGACATAAGCAAGCTATATTCATTTAGCATACTCCTAGCCATCTCATTTAATGTTCGATTCTTTCTCTCGACCACTCCATTTTGTTGAGGTGTTCTAGGAGAAGAGAATTCATGTAAAATTCCCTTTTTAAGACAATAATTTTCAAAATTTGCATTTTCAAACTCACCACCATGATCACTTCTAATTTTTATAATGGAAGTATTTTTCTCATTAGAAACTTGTATAAAAAAATTCTAAAATTTTCAAAGGAATCTGATTTTTTTGGCTATGAAGTAAACCTACGTGTACCTAGAGTAATCATCAACAATCCCAAACAAAACCTTTAACCTCTAGGCTAACAATATCGGTGGGTTCAAATATATCCATGTGCACTAACTCCAATGTGCGTGTGTTGGCAACTTCTTTATTGCTAGATAATGTAGATCTAGTTTGCTTATCTTTTGTGCTTGCCACACACAACTTACCATTCTCATAGGTCTGATGTAGTAGTCCTCTTACCAAATTTTTGTTTTCAAGCTTCTTTAGCAATCCCATGCTTGCATGTGCTAATCTTTTGTGCCATAGCGTGGCCTCTTCATCCTTGACAAGCAAGCATTTAGAAACAGTTAATTCTTCAATCATGATAGTATAAACATTGTTTTTTCTATTCGCTGTAATTATAACATCACCTGTGGAGCTATTAATTATTCTACAAAATTTTGAATGAAATTCCACTTTCATACCTTTGTTACGCAGCTAACTAATAGAAATAAGGATGTCTGTTATATTTTCCACCCATATGACATCTGTAAGCTGAAAGGTGTCGTTACCTACAACACACTTACCAATTACCTTGCATCTTACATTGTCCCCTAAAGTAACACTTCCTCCTTCATACTTTACAAGGCTAAGGAACTTTTTGCTATCTCCAATCATGTGTCTTGAGCAGCCAGCGTCTAAGTACCACTCACACTGCTGTCCCTTAGCCATGCCATGTACCTACACATAAGAAGAGCAAGATACTTGTGACCTAGGAATCCAAATAGGTCCACCAGTGTTAGTCACTGTACCTTTTGGAACCCAAATTTGCTTTAATTGTATATTCTTGTTCATGTACTAGCAATTGTAATATGCATGGCCAACGCTCCCACACGAATTGCATTTTGGAACAAACTTCTTCCAACTCCTGTATCTTTTTGAATCTTTTTGTTAACTCTTGGCTTTTCATCAATTTTATTTCCATATCCTAAACCACGCATATTGTTGTCATGCATCTGATATCCAATAATAATATCTAAAGATGGCTTTCCAACTCCAAATTTTTTAATGGTTAGCTCAAGATCAGATACTTTAGATTTTAAATACCTGTTTTCATTAACAAGTATAGTACATTTGCTGATAAAAACCTTTTTATTTTCTTCCTCATTCTTTTTAAAATTTCCCACTTTCTTTTCTAGCTCTATAACTTTTTCTTTAAACATTTTATTTTCACTCATAAGTGTTGGACATGTTTTGCATTCAACTTTTTCATGCACACTAGATTTTTCTTTTTTTCAAATTAGCAATGATAGCTTTATATGCATCAATTTAGCTTTTGATTTATCAACTTCTAGTGACATGTTGTAGTTATCTTGCTGTATTCAAAATTATCCTCTTTTAGAGATTCTACAGCAAATTCTAACTCATCAATTTCGTCACGCATATTTTCCCTCATGTTCATAATATCATTCTTAGAGTTAGAATTTAACTTATCGATGCCCCCATTAAAAAAGGGGAGTGGGCAATCTCCTCCTGAATCTCATCCTCGTTATCCTCATCCCAAGTTACCGCCAAAGATTTCCCTTTCTTCTCTGCGGAGTTATTCTTTCCATATGGGCAGTTTTTCATAAAATGTCCAATCTTCCTGCATTGAAAACATTGCATAGTCTTAGTAGTATTTTGTTCAGATAAAGTATTAGCAGGATTGAACTTGTTAGAGTGATTAAACCTTTTTTGCATGTCTGCTCTTCCTCAATAAGTCTTAATGTATTTCTTAAACCCTTTTAACCATCAGTGCATGCTTCTCATCAAGATCTTCTTCTTCTTCTTCAGCATTGAAAGCTAGTGTCTTAAGAGTCTTCGTCTCATATTTCCCCTAGATTCAATGGACTTTATTTCAAGTTCATGGGACATCAGGTTTCCTATCAATTCTTCCACGCTTAGCTTTGCAAGATCCTTTGCTTCATTGATGGCTGTGACTTTGGGACGGAATGAGCTTTGCAGTGCTCTCAAGATCTTCCTTACTTGCTCCAGGCTCGAATATGGTTTTCCAAGAGCATTTGAATTATATACAATGTCTGTAAACATTGCATTCATCTCCTTGATGGATTCTGTAGGAAGCATGCGAAAGCATTCATATTTAGTGCTTAGCAAGGCCAGTCTGGAATCCTTTACTTGCGAAGTTCCCTCATGTGTCACCTTCAGCGTGTGCCAAATCTCACGCGTAGTTAAACATTGAGAGATACGATTAAAATCAGTTTTGTCCAAAGCACAGATAATTGCATCCATAGCTCTACCATTTACAAAATAAAGTTTCTTATCAGTATCATCCCATTTATCTTCAGGTTTTAAAATTTAAGAATCTTCATATTTAATCATGAAGGGTTTATAGCCGTTCTCAACAATATTCCATACATCATAATCAACAAACACCAAATAAATTTTCATTTTTACTTTCCAATAAGCAAAGTCTGTACCATTAAACTTAGGGGCTGTGACAATGGACTAACCTTCAGTAAAGGCTGAATTAGAAACATTCATGGTTCTCTAGCCTAGATCCTGTGACCTGCTCTGATACAACTTGTTGGATCGTGATCTAAGCCTAGAGGGGGTGAATAGGCTTATAAATTTTTTTCAGAAGCGTATAAAAGATTCCTACTCAACCAATCAATCACAGAGTAAATAAAGTACAAGTAAAGATATCACAGAGCAATCAAAGAGTGCACGAAAGATTTACCCTACTTCGGTCGCCCCAACTACCTACTCTAGTGCCAAAGCAAATACAATACACAAATCTAGTACAAGCTTTCTCTTGGCTAGCCCCAACTAGTCAAGAGCCCAAAAACCACAAAAATGATAGTCAAACACAATACACAGATCTACTAGCCAATTTCACAAATGTAAAATAGATATAGAGTTGAGAGTGCTCAGTTTGTGGTGGTTTCATAGTCTCTGTCAATCAGTACGTCGTCAGCTATGCTCTGACGTAAATGATATCTCAATTTGACGTCTGGTTCCCAAGTTATGGCCCTCCAAATGTAGTTGCACAAATCTGTCTCAAATTGGACTGTGTGTATAGCAGCTCTTACTTCTGTGGACTTTGATGAGGGTTGTGTGCAAGGTAATTCTTCCAAATTCAAAGCAATTGACTTAAACATAGTTCTCTTCTTGTGGTAGGGACTGCAGCCAAGGGAACTTACATCAAGGAGACGGTTAATGAAGTTGGATGTTGATGCCGTGAGTTGTGGGTTGAAGATCTGCTAGGATGTTGATGGCTTGAATGATGCTACAAGAGGACATCTTTCACATCGGCAGCAAGAAATCAACGATGTCAGCAAGAATATCACCACCAGTAACAAGGGAGAGGCTTGGTAGTCAGGTTGATGGCAAAGGCTTGAAGATGGAAGCAATGAGTTCCTCTGGTGGCTTCGTCTTGATGAGTCCACAGCAGCAAGGTGGCTTCATCTTGATGAGTCCACAACAGCAAGGATCACGAACTGGGAAGAGTCACGGCTTGCTTGATGATGCAGTCAAAGGATGTTTCGGTTAAAGGATGAGTCGACGTCAGCACCCGACTTCACGTCACCTTTCATCAACGGCAGCAAGAAGAATTCACCTCAAGGTTACAAACGACAGCAGTAGGGATGTACTAGGGGATGAAGTCTGCAGTTTACTAGAAGATAGGGGCCTTGGTGTTGATGGCCACGACAAGGTTGAAGATGTTGTTGATTATGAAAGATGAAGCTGTTATCTTCTTCTTTGAAACAAAAAATTGCAGAGGTTTTAAGACTTCGGCTCTTTGAGAAGAAGCTTGCGGCTATTGGTTTTAATACTAGGGTTTTTCTCTTTTGGCCGCATGCCCTTCTCTCCCTTTTGATGGGGTTTTTATATGTGTGGGTAGAAAATTTTGGGTCAAAACAAATTTCTCAATAATATGATTTGATTGGTATTTTAATGTGATTTGAATTGGATTTGTATGGTATTTGAATTGACTTTATTTTCAATCTCAAACTAACTTCCTTATCCCTGCATCAATTGGATTTGATATTCAATTTGAAAATAATTTCCTTATCTTTCCATCATTGACAAAGTCCAGTTTGATTATTCATAAGTTTGCCACATTATCTGTTCTTCCCTGTATTTGCATCATTGACATTCCTGAAACACTTAGCAAACACATTAAACGTTCACACGAGTTTTTTATCATCAAACACGAAGTAACCGATCGTTGTATCCAACAATCCAATGTTCATGCCATGTAGTCTGTGTCGTATATGTTGTGAAAAAGCTGGACTGCGGTTAAATAATAGGTTTGATTATTACCATTTTTAGAAGATATATTGATGAGTACACTAAGGTACATCATCAGCCATATATAGGGAGTGGATAAGTCCATTTTTATCCCTCAAATACTCTCAAGAGACCCAAAGGTCTTATTATTTTAATGATGATAGTAAATATATCATCTTAAATTCTTTTGAGGAAGTGAGAGAATCAATATCGATGTGAGTGGATATGATCTCATTATCATTTTCCCGTTAAATGGAATAATTAAAACACACCCTTCTGAAGAAACTTCGTGTTCTTCATATTTATAGGATTCATTAATGATGTCTTGCATCATTAATCCAGAGTGGCATATAATATCGTTACTCAGTTAAAAATTGGACAATTCTGGACACTTCAGGTGTTCCAAATAATTCCTCTTTTAGAATTAATGTCGGACTGTTGAAAGTCGGTTGGAATGCTCATGTATGGTCTTTAGGCCATTATATTATTGAGTCATTCATTAAGGATTTCGTTTTGACGAATATCCATCGAGACTTTGTAAGTTTCTTTTTCAGAGAGTAATGAGCATCCTCATACACAGTATTCAAGCTTGACAAGCTTGAATCTCAAGTCAGACGTCCCAAAATAGTTTTTTGGACTATTATTAGGATGAAATGTTTTTGTAAGCATACTGATGAGTGTTTATTATATATAGTTTTCCACTCTTTTTCATGCACATTTTACATTATTTCATTCTCCATTCCTCACAGTTTCCCTGTTTTTGTCTCTTCTTTTACTTTTATGGTCCCTCACGTGCTTTGCAGGAAATATGTACCAATTAGTGACCATATGGCGAGATCTTAGCGCAAAGAGGCAAAAGGAGCGAAGCCAGGGAGTCAATTGATGCAAAGGAAAGAATTTTGTGAACAACTACTACCCACGCGGCCGCGACACCATATCTCACACGGTCGCCTCAAACTGCCCAGGAGACAACATCTATGTGGCCACGTCAAATACCACCAAACGGCCACGTTAGAGGACGTAAAGGTTGAAGATAAAGATGGAAGATCAGAGACTTTTACGGTCCGCGCGGACAAAGTTGATGCGGCCACGAATTTACAATGACAAAAGCAGATTGACATGGTCGCGGTAAAAGACGATGCAGCTGCGTAGCCGTTTTCGACGATGTCACGTCTCTATTGATGCGATCGCATGTTGATGCCCCAATTCCCTATTCACACAAGGGAACGACGCGACCGTGTCATTTCTGACACGGTCGCATCGAACCAGTTTTCTTAAGCGGCTAGGGTGGAAATTGGGGGCTATTTTGGTCTTTTGGGCGCGTGTATATAAGCGCCCCTTCATCCTTCTCGAGAGGATTCCTTTTTTCAGCCATTTTCTGTTATTTTCAAGAATTTGGGCAAGTTTGTAAGGATTCTGAACTCTTTTATTTTGTTATTTTCATTGTTCTAATTGCTTATTATTGTAATAGTTTATCTTTTCTTAATAGAAATTTTCTTCCATTGTTACTATTGCCTTGTTTTTTTCATCTATTGCTATTCTAATCTGAATCTATGGCTTTAGATGCCTACCCATTTCTAGAAACCACTTCTATTGCAATGGGTAGTGAGTAGTTTTCTTCTAAGGCAATGGGATGAACCCCATTAGATTATGGCTATGGGTTGAACTGACTAATTGATTTAATTGATGGGCTAGTTGAGATTAAGGGTACATTGGGACGATTATTATCGTCATATATTCGACCCCCTCTTTTCGGGGTGATCGGATTGGCCGCCGACCAAAAGTCGGGACCAATCCGGAAATCCTATCCTTACAACGATCCATACTATCGGTGTGACTGACCATCATTGGGCATCGATTAAGAGCTCTCCCAATGTAGGTCTAATCCCCAAACGCCACTGTGGGCGGGAGGAAGATTTGGGATATTCGTCAGGTGTAATGCGCCCAACGTACACCGATGCATCGGAGACCACTGATATCAGTGTAGGTTAGGTCGGCCTATCATTGCATCGTGATAGTGGGGGGTAGGACATGACATAAGGGAATAACCTATCATGCATCACGATAGTGGGGGATAGGTGAATACCCTTAGGTCACACGACCTCTCCCGAGTCCCAATGAACCCGGCATTCGGTTGATTACTAGTCTAACCCTAACCTTAGTCCAATGGCGGGGATTCTCCATGCCCTAGAGCTTTTACCCTTTGATCCATTCTCTTTCTACTTTCACCAACCAATCACCGACACTATTGTGTAGCTTTCATTCAAGGACCCATAAAACCGATGCTCATTGACCGCCTCCTCATGTTCGACCCGTAAGCGACTACACACGACCCATGCACTGCAGTTTTATTAGCATCGACCCCTTGGGGTGCGATCAGCTTTTTGGCGCCGTTGCCGGGGAGGCACGAATTGACATTGGTTTTAGTCTTTGTCTAGAGACTACGTTTTTCTTTTTCTTTGTTTTCTTTTGTTCGTATTTCTTTTTTCATCACCTCTTGGTGCTTTTGACGTTTCTTTTTGGTGTAGCCCTTTTTGCATGCACAGGAGATCTTAAGGCATAGCGGACTTGCGTCTGTTGGACCCGGAGATCGAAGCCACCGCGAGAAGGCTTAACACCTAGAGGAGGAGACAAGCCTTCGAGACGATGGATGAGATACTTAACCCCGAGAATGGTCCACCGCCACAGCCACCGGCTAGGTCACTCATCGATTATTCCATGCCCCACAATAGATCGACATCTAGTGTTCAAAGGCCGGCGGTAGAGCTAAATAACTTGGAGCTCAAACCATCTTTGGTTGACTTCGTGCAAATGGACCAATTCTCAGGGGCCTCGATGGAGAACCCAAATGACCATCTCAACACCTTCCTGGAAAAGATGGACACGCTAAAGATTAATGGCATCATCAATGACGCCATGAGGCTAAGACTTTTCCCTTTTTCACTTAGGGATAAAGCCAAAGATTGGCTTAGGAGTCACATTCCCAACACATTCATTACATGGGACAGCTTATCTCTTGCTTTTCTAATGAAGTACTCTCCTCTAGGGAAAACTGCTAAGCTGCGTAACAAAATCACCAATTTTAAGCAGTCGGTGCAAGAGTCTCTATATGAAGCTTGTGAGAGGTTTAAGGACCTGCAAAGAATCTGCCCCCACCACGGCATGCCAGATTATCTGCTTATTCAGGCCTTCTACAACGGGCTAATGCCGCCTGTGAAGATGTCCATAGATGTCGTCACTAATGGCGCTATAATGAGCAAGACCCCAACTGAAGCAAAGAGATTGTTGGAAGACATGGCCGAGATGTAACGGCATGTTTCTGAACGTACGTATTTCGTATGTATTTCCATTAGTTGACTTATTTGAATAATTGACTTAAGATTTCATTATTATTTTTCCCAAACTTAAACTCGTGATCGGATTCCTTAATCGCGATACTTGCGACTTCACGATCGCATTGGTGTCTTTTATTAACTTGTGGTTGACATTGATTATAGGGACGAGATCATGATAATCCGATTATCTTAATGAATTCTCCTAATGTTTAAGATCTTCATTAAAATGATCCCCTAAATCCAATCTGATCCCGATCTAAATATCTTAACCAACATTACGTATTATCTCAATATCTTAATCAACTTGAACCTCTTAATCTATCATAACAAGATCGATTTCCTAAAATCTGATTTAAATCTAATAACTCTAAATATTTTAGCTAATTTATTTTCCTTATCACATCTAACCCACAAATCTAATTGTTCTAACTACATTGATTTCCTTATCAAATATTATCTTAATCTTATCTTAATAATCCTAATATCTAAAAATGGATTACTTTTCTATAACTAAACTAAATTGATCAAAATCTTACTTTTAATAAGTATCGATCTTAATACTAATCGAAATTAGATCCTAATTAAATCTGAACCTAACAGACTCATGCACGCAATTTCGGGGTGATCTTAACAATTCCCACATATATCCTGTTGCATACGGATATTCCAACGAGAAGCCCACACAATTTTCCCTCCCATGATTTTATGCATGATTTGTGCAGCAGTTCCCACGTTCTCTTCATATTTTACGCAAATGCTCTTCTCCCACTTCTCAAAAGAAAACGAAAGGAAATTATTATATATCCTTATGCGAAGTTGCAACCCACATTCATCTCTCTCGAGTTTCCCTTCTCTTCTTCAAAAAAAAGGATAAACCCAACAACCTCTTTCTTTCACGTTGTTAGCCCACGATCTCAACAACCTCCACGTTTTTGCATGCAATGTCTTCTTGCTCCCTCGCTTCTTCTTCAAAAGCATGTAGCGGCCTCTCGCTAAAACGAAAGACCAAGCCCCGATCCCGTCCTTCCTCGCCACCTGCAAATGCCTCCCCTCGACCCTCCAACTCTCCGACCCCCGACGCCTCCCTCAGACCTCTGATCGTCGCACCTCCTTGAAGCCGTACGCAGCTCTCCTCGCTGCCAAGATCAGTATGCACCTAAGCCCCCACCTTCTTCAAAAACCCCAGGCTCCAAGCCTTTCTCTCCCTCGAAACCCTAGGAGCTCGCAGCACCTCCAACACTAGTCCACCGTCCACCGTTGTCCTCGCCTCACCTCCTTCTCTGTTCAAGGATCGAACTCCGGCGACCCATAATCTCATCTCCCCTCTGTCCAACACCACGCCACTATCCTTCCTCCCACAAACAACCCCCACCGACGACCACCCCATATAACATGCCTCTGACCTCTCACTACATCACCGAAAATCCAACCGCACATCCCATAACACCGACACCATCATCTTCCTTCCCCCAGCGCCTCACCGCATCCTCCCATCGTCCGACATGCTAAGAGCCTTCCTCCCACAGGCCTCCGACGATCACATCCAGCCACCGCTACCCTCCCTTAAGCTCTCTCTGACGGACCAGCCTCACCCCGCAGCACCCAAGAGCGCTACCCCCGACTGCCCAGGCCTCGACAACTCTCTGATCTTTCTCCATCACCCTCGATCCGATCTCCCCCCCCCTTCGACAGTAGAAACTCCATCCGGCGACCACTCCGACACCACACCACCCCTCTACGTCGCCGAAAATCCAACCCCCAACGTCGCCTCTTCTCTCTTCCAAAACAGCACCACCCGGAGCTCGCCGCCGCCGCCAGAAACTCCATCCGACGTCGTCGTGACTTCACCTGTAGTAAAGGCGACAGGAAGAACGGTGAATTAATATTTTTATAACATTTAGTTTATATATTATTATAGTATATATTGGTTGGTTTCGTATATATGGAGAGTAGCTGTAATACATTAGTTATTATACTTGAAATGTAGTACATTACATTATATGCATCTAGCAAAATAAGTGGATAGTAACAAACATTACTATCATAACAGTAAATTATTAGTTAATATATATGTGTATTGTTAATGTTTTATATATATAGGAAAATTTTCAAATGAGAACATTTCGCACCGTGCGAAAATGTTTTTAGTTTTTTTTTAAAAAATTTCAAAAATTCTTTTTTTCAACCCCATTATATGTTGTTATACACCCCTTAAAAAATAATCGTTGAGAAATAATGTCTTTGGCCTTCGATCAAGGCATTTCATCAAAATTCGCACGTTTTGAGACCGTTAAATTTGTAACGGGTGGATGTGTGCTCTAATCCCCAACGGGTTCACCCATTATTTTCCCTGGGGTATATAATTGTATGGATTAAACATCAAAAAAAGAATTTTAGAAAAAAATTTCAAACAAAAGATAAAAAATCTTTTCGCACGGTGCGAAAAGCCACTTTTCGCAACCGAAGATCGCTCATATAGGAAATTTTTCAAATGAGAATATATATATACGTTAGTTGGTTAATTAGCATGTATGTACTACGTATAATTTATATATATACATATTATTAGTATATATGTGTATATACATTTACGTAAACAAGTATATATTGTTTTAATATGCTTTAGTTTGAACTGTAGCTTAATATTGAATCCGTTAATACAGATAAACTCATGCCTCTCACCGTGATCATCTGGACACCCAGAATTGCATCTCTTCATGCAAGTATCTATCACATATACTTTTGAAGATACTGAAGACTACCAAGTTTGTTACCGACGACCTTTTATCACTATGATTGTGTTGACAAATAACAAGTGAAACGATTCTATACTTTGTAATATGTTCCAATTAAATGTTTTATTCACTTTCACCTTTAACGTTATTAACTTTAATGTTCGCAGTAGAGTGAGAATCTTCAATTGTTTTGACCATTTTTTAATGCGTGTTACTCATTATTTGTGTCACCTCATCTCTGGTTTGCTCACCCTACTAAATTATGACAATTGGGCCCTCGGGTCATATACGGATGATTGGGCCCTCAGGGCATATACAGAACATCAAGCCCTTGGGACGATTACGGAATATTGAGCCCTTGGGGGCATACATTGAACTGAACTGACACAAATTGACACTTTGGGGTGGGGTAGTCCAATGTAGTAGAGTGCGGAATTCGGGATTTCACCCCACTGGTAAATTCGACTGTCACCCAGATGGGATCGGTGAGTACAGAGCTGCGGGTAGCTCTCGTTGGTTTGGTTGTAATTATTATTTCTTTCGCTCTTGGAAAATGCGTATGTCACTAGATTAGAAGAATGAATGATGCATTATTTACTCCTGCTATTGAGAATTGTGTAATCTGCTAGCTTTTCGTTACCATGCTCATATACTACTGCCATGTTTGTTACTCTGTACACTACACTTTGCATGTTCACTGCTTTGCACACTACACGTTGCATGTTCACTGCTTTGCACACTACACTTGCATGCTCACTACTTTGCACACTACACCTACCATGCTCACTACTTTGTCCACTTCACGTTGTTATGCTCACATGTACTCTTACGCTGCCCATGTTTTATTTTGGTGTAATCACATTGTGTCACTCATCTTCAAAAGCTTGGCAAACTATATTACTATCTTGCTGAGGGTCCATTTTCTAACATTTTTAACTTGCCGAGCTACCCTCGCTGACGTATATTTCCAAGTTGTTTATCTTGTGAAATATACGTCAGGTTCTGAGACAGATTCTGCAGAGGAGCATACTTTGAGGCTGGGATACCTTACCAGAAGTACCAGGACACCGAGACCCACTGATATGCAACGACGCTTTCGCAATGCCACTAAAAGTTTAATATTTGTGTTATATTGTATGCAGGTGTATTTCTTTCGTGTAACTGTTTGTAATGGCCATGCTAGGCCTTAATTCTTCTGTGTACATGTAATCTGAATGTTGAAGTGCAATAATGATATTCTTTGTTGTTCTAATATTCGCTAGCAATAACCTGTCAGGCTTAATATTTAGACGCTTAATGTGCTTAAGTCAAAGAAGAAAGAAAAAAGAAAAAGTACTTCTTTTTTGCTTTAAGCACATGTGGACCCGCTTGCGTTCTCACTCCCAAGTACAATAGAAGCGGTGTGTGACAGGTTTTAGTGGTGACCCATGCAGGTCTGCATTCTGTGAACTAATCGGATCAATATGGATGTCATTATTAGCTAGACTATCTAGAGAAATCTTGTATGCAAATGTTTACTCTGTTTTCTTTTTCAGCATGGCAGGGGGACCGAACACTCGGAACAGAAATGGAGCCAATGGGAGTGGCGATCCCGACATCTGTGAGTCATGAGTGTCATGAGAAGGATGTTGGAAATTCAACAGCAACTGATTCAGTAAGGACAACAGCCTGAACCACCTGCACCGCCTCCTCCTCGAGCTGAACCTGGAGCCAAGAAATTATAGAAGCTGAACCCGAATAGTTTCTCTGGAAAGGAAGGCCCACTTGAAGCCGAAGAATGGGCCCGAATCACTGAAGATGACTTGAGCCTTTCCCGCATCAACCAGGCAGGCTGGGTAGAAGTTGCCAAGTACTGGTAATTCCCGAAACTGGTGGGATACTGATGAAGCACATTTGGTTAAGCCTATTAACTGGACCATCTTTCGAGAACGCTTCGATGCTCAGTACTTCCCCAGATCCGCAAAGAGAGAGCTCCAACAATGTTTTGTCAACCTAGAGCAACGCGATCGGACTATTGACGAATACGAAGCAGAGTTTTCTATACTTAGTCATTTTCCCCTCATTTGTTGGAAGATCCCGAAGACCGTGCATATCAGTTTCTCCAGGATCTGGACATGGACTTTCAAGCTTCGCTGTCTTCGGTGAATCTGACTACACACCAGGATGTATTGGATACTGCTAGGAAGCATGAGCTCATTATAAAGCAGAAGAAGGCACTACAGAAGGGAGCAAGCGCCTGATGGAACCAACCCAGAACGAGCTCCGACCAACTCAGACCACCAACTTCAAGAAGCCTGCATCCCCGGTTAACTCCAGATCTACTATGGTGTGTCATAACTGTAACCGATCAGGGCACGTCAAGAAGGATTGTCGTGTATTGTTGAACCAGTGTTTAGTGTGCGGGGCACCTAACCATATCATAAGGAACTTCCCTCGTCGCACTAATAATCCAACGACCCAGGCTATTGTAGCGTCAGGATCAACCCAACAGGTAACACCTCTAACTCCCCAACGTAGAGTTCTCCAATATGCCAAGCCCCAATACAGTCGGCACCAACTTACTTTATGGTCACCGAGGAAGTTAGGGACGATGAGACAGTGACGAATGATGACATTTGAACCCTAATCTACCATCACATTGAATGATTCATATCATCAATGTGCTTATCTTTGCTTTGTCGCATCTTAGGTGTATCTTTTACTTTTACTATTGCTATTTCATCTACCAGGCAGTCCCTCAATCATTACCTAACTTAAGAAATTCCGAGGACGGAATTTTTATAAGGTGGATAGGATGTAACGGCCTGTTTCTGAACCTACGTATTTCGTACGTATTTCCATTAGTTGACTTATTTGAATAATTGTCTTAAGATTTCTTTATTATTTCCCCAAACTTGAACTCATGATCGGATTCCTTAATCGTGATCCTCGCGACTTCACGATCGCATTGGTGTCTTTTATTAACTTGTAGTTAACGTTGATTGCAGGGAAGAGATCATGATAATCTGATTATCTTAATGAATTCTCTTAATGTTTAAGATCTTCATTAAAATGATCGCCAAAATCCAATCTGATCCTGATCTAAATATCTTAACCAAAATTACATATCATCTCAATATCTTAATCAACTTGAATCTCTTGATCTATCTTAACAAGATTGACTTCCTAAAATCTGATTTAAATCTAATAAATCTAAATATTTTAGCTAATTGATTTTCCTAATCACATCTAAACCGACAAATCTAATTGTTCTAACTACATTGATTTCCTAATCAAATATCATCTTAATCTTATCTTAATAATCCTAATATCTAAAAAGGATTAATTTTCTATAACTAAACTAAGTTGATCAAAATCTTACTTTTAACAAGTATCGATCTTAATACTGATCGAAATTAGATCCTAATTAAATCTGAACCTAACAAACTCATGCACGTAGTTTCGGGTGAGCTCAACTTAACAATTCCCACGTATATCCCGGTGCATACAGATATTCCAACGAGAATCCCACGCAATTTTCCCTCCCATGATTTTTTGCACGATTTGTGCAGCAGTTCCCATGTTCTCTTCATATTTTACGCAACTGTTATTCCCCCACTTCTCAAAAGCAAACGAAAGGATATAGTTATATATCCTTATGCGCAAGTTGCAACCCATGTTCATCTCTCTCGAGTTTCCCCTCTCTTCTTCAAAAAACGGAGAAACCCAACAACCTCTTTCTTTCACGTTGTTAGCCCACGATCTCAACAACCTCCACGTTTTTGCATGCAATGTCTTCTCGCTCCCACGCTTCTTCTTCTAGAGCATGCAGTGGCCTCTCGCTAAAACAAAAGCCCAAGCCCTGATCCCATCCTTCCTTGCCACCTGTGAATACCTCCCCTTGACCCTCCAACTCTCCAATCCCCGGTGCCTTCCTCAGACCTTCGACCGTCGCACCCCCTCGAAGCCGCATGTAGCTCTCCTTGCCGCCAAGCTTCGCATGCACCTAAAACCCCGCCTTCTTCAAAAACCCCAGGCTCCGAGCCTTTCTCTCCCTCAAAACCTCAGGAGCTCGCAGTGCCTCCAACACTAGTCTGATGTCCACTGTTGTCCTCGCCCCGCCTCCTTCTCCATTCAAGGGTCGAACTCCGACGACCTATAATCTCCTCTCCCCTCTGCCCAGCACCTCATCGCTATCACCCCCCCCCCCACGAACAACCCCAACCGACGACCACCCCGCACAACACGCATCTGACCTCCCACTACATCACCGAAAATTCAACCCTGCAGCCCACAACACCGACACCATCATCTTCCTTCCCCCAGCGCCTCACCGCATCCTCCCAGCGTCCGACACGCTAAGCGCCTTCCTCCCACAGGCCTCTGGCGATCACATCCAGCCACTGCCGCCTTCCCTCAAGCTCTCTCCGACGGACCAGCCTCACCACGCAGCACCCAAAAGCGCCACCACTGACTGCCCAGGCCTCGACAACTTTCCGACCTCTCTCCATCACCCTCGATCCAATCGCCTCCCCTTCGACAACATAAACTCCCTCTGGCGACCAATCTGACACCGCACCACCCCTTCTACACCGTCGAAAATCCTACCCCCAGCACCGCCTCTTCTCTCTTCCCGAATAGCACCATCCAGAGCTCGCCGCCGCCTCCAGAAACTCCCTCCGACGTCGTCGTGATTTCACCTGAAGCAAAGGCGACATGAAGAACGGTGAGTTAATATTTTAATAACACTGAGTTTATATATTATTATAGTATATATTGGTTGGTTTCGTAAATGTAGAGAGTAGCTGTAATACATGAGTTATTATACCTGCAGTGTAGTACATTACATTATATGCATGTAGCATAATAAGTGAACAGTAACAAACATTACTATCATAACAGTAAATTATAAGCTGATATATATGTATATATTTAATGTTTTTTTGAAAAGTTAGTGGTACTTTATTGAAAAAGTTCTAAATATATCGTTAATGTTATATATATATATATATATATATATATATATATATATACTAGTCATAACCCTTGCCCGCGGGCACGGTGCATTCAAATCTTTTTCCCGCAAAATCTTTGTCCCCAAAAAAATATTTCTACAGCCAAAATTTAAAAGAACAACAAATTAGCGTAAAAAAATTTAGAGGCACGGCCGCCTTCGGCGATGAACAATAAATTCGGCGCGGGCGCTTTCGGATCTATGCTTGAGGGGTTAATTGAAACGGATGCCCAAAAAGCTCAACCCGCCTTCGGATCTATGCTTGGGTTTCAATTTTTTTAGACGGGTGTTTCGATGAGTGCAAAAACGGGTGAAAATGAGAATGGTGGGTTTGAGTGTGTGAAGTATCTTGGTGGTTTTGGTTTTTTTGCTTGGGGGTGTGATTTTGGGTGTTTGGTTTTCGGTGTGTTTTTGGGGGTTGGGTGGAGTTTTGTGTTTTTTAGATTTTGGGTTTAAGAAGGTTATCCCATGTGGCGATGTGACATTGCCACATGGGGACAAAGATTCAAAAACCTCCCTCCTTTGTAATATAGATAGTCATAACCCGTGCCCGCGGGCACGGTGCATTCAAAATTTTTTCCCGCAAAATCTGTCTCCAAAAAAAATTTCTACAGCCAAAATTTAAAAGAACAACAAATTAGCGTAAAAAAATTTAGAGGCACGGCCGCCTTCGGCGAGGAACAATAAATTCGGCGCGGGCGCCTTCGGATATGTGCTTGAGGGGTTAATTGAAACGGACGCCTAAAAAGCTCAGCTCGCCTTCGGATCTGTGCTTGGGTTTCAATTTTTTTAGACGGGTGTTTCGATGAGTGCAAATACGGGTGAAAATTGTAAGCATTATTAAGTTATAAAGCAGAAACATTAAATAAATAAGAATGGTGGGTTTGAGTGTGTAGTGTCTTGGGATTTTTGGTTTTTTTTCTTGGGGTGTGATTTTGGGTGTTTGGTTTTGGGTGTGTTTTTGGGGGTTGGGTGGAGTTTTGTGTTTTTTAGGTTTTGAGTTTAAGAAGGTTGTCCAATGTGGCGATGTGACATTGCCACATGAGACAAAGATTCAAAAACCTCCCTCTTTTGTAATAAGTTATAAAGCGGAAACATTAAATAAATAAGAATGGTGGGTTTGAGTGTGTAGTGTCTTGGGATTTTTGGTTTTTTTGCTTGGGGGTGTGATTTTGGGTGTTTTGTTTTGGGTGTGTTTTTGGGGGTTGGGTGGAGTTTTGTGTTTTTTATGTTTTGGGATTAAGAAGGCTGTCCCATGTGGCGATGTGACATTGACACATGAGACAAAGATTCAAAAACCTCCATCTTTTGTAATATAGACTAGTCATAACCCGTGCCCACGGGCACGGTTAATTTAAGATTTTTCCTTGCGAAATCTATGTTCCCCGAATTTTTTTTTCAAAGCCAAAATTTAAAAGAAAAACAAATTAGCTTACAATATTTACCGGCACAGGTGCCTTCGGCGTGGGTGCCTTCGGTGCGGAACAACAAATTCAGCGCATGCGCCTTCGGCACAGAACACCAAATTCGACGTGGGTGCCTTCGGCGCAGAACAACAATTTCGACGTAGGTGCCTTAGGCGCAGAACAACAAATCAGCGTTAAAAAATGGTGCAGGCTCCTTCGGCGTGGAACAACAAATTCAGCGCATTCGCCTTCGACACAGAACACCAAATTCGACGTGGGTGCCTCGGCGCAGAACAACAAATTCGACGTAAAACAAAAATTTCGGCGTGGGTGCCTGAGACGCGGAACAACAAATCAGCGTTAAAAAATTTAGCGGGGGCCTTCGGCGCGGAACAACAAATTTAGCGCAGGCACCTTCGGCGCGGAACAACAAATTCAGCGCAGGTGCCTTCGGCGCGGAACAACAAATTCACGCGGGCGCCTTCGACGTGGAACAACAAATTCGACGTAAAACAACAATTTCGGTGCGGAACATCAAATCGGCGTTAAAAAATTTAGCGGGCGCCTTCTACATATAACCCGTGCCCGTGAGACACTGTTCATTTTAAACAAACATCAATAATTATTAGTTTCCCCTGAAATATCAGCAGATGGGATCGAAATTTTACAGGGTTTTGCAACGCGGATCAATGAGTTGGCAGCATCTCCCGTGTTCATTCTCTCACAGCTCGCGTTCATTCCCAAGATGAGATTGTGTGTGCATAACATTTTTTTCATAACTAATATTAAAAGGCTATTCCTAATTTCAATGTTTTTGTGTATTCCCAACAAATTTATCTTCAACCCAAAAATTTCCCTCCAAAACTTGATGTGACATTGCCACATAGGATAAATTCAAAATCTGCCCTCAATTGTAATATAGATATATATTGCAAGGTAAGATAGTTTCTATATAAATCAATGTACAAAATACAATGTGGTTGTTCATAGAATACGGGATTCAAAGACTAGGGAAGAGGACACAAGCGTCGTCACCCTAGATCATTTAATCTAGTACCATGACCAAGACCACGATAATTTACAAAATCAACTCCTACAAAACTAAATAGACGAAAAACCAAGCAAGCCGGAAAAATGGCATCACAAATGTCCAGCATGCCGCACAGGTGAACAATTCCGGCCAAAGACTATAAGCCGCCCAAGTCAACCTACATCCCAAATGCCCCAGTTATCAAATGCTTCAGCACCCGCATCTTCAATGTCTTCACATTTACGCAGTGCAATGCAGATGTCCTCAGCGATTGCATCAAAAAGAACAGTTTTGGATCAGGATTTGTTGTCAAAAACACGTCTGTTGCACTCTTGCCATAGATGCCAAGTTACAGCTGAAAGCACAGTCTTCGCAAGGATTGCCAGCGCACCCTTCTTATTAAATTTAGACATGTAGTAGCTTCCAACCGAGCTCAGAGATAGTTCAATAGGTCCGGCACTTCCAAGTTTCAGCAAGGCTCTCCGCATTATGTATTTTGAATAGGGGCACATAAAGAATAGATGTGCATTCGTTTATGGACAATCATCAGTGCAGAGAACACATGTATTAGAGGCCTGGGGACACCAAATTTCCATCCGATCTTTAGTGAGGAGTTTGTTCTTCATAGCACGCATCAAGGTGATTGAAAACTTTGGAATGTACTTACTATACCAAACCAGATTTGAGAGTTGGAAAGGAGGAGCATTGTTACGAACAGTATCCCAATCCTCTCTGAAAATGAAATTCGAGCCATTCTTCCATTCCCAGTAATCTGATCCCAAAGATAGCGTAAAATTTTGGAGTAAAGGCTGTAAACTTTGAATTTCAGCATCGCTAGTCCAAGAGGATCCATTCCAGTAATCACTTACTCTCTTTTTGCTTGCACCATTAGGGATAGAGTAAAGAGTTTTAAGTGGGCCGCAGGGTAGCCAATTATCGTGCCAAAATAGGGTATCTTTCCCATCCCTAACCCTTCTCTTTATGATCTTCTGAGAATGAAATCGACAACGAAGCAAGAACTTCCATGTTCCAAATTGGGTGGCCGCAACTTTAGTTTCATAGAATGTAGATGTAACCTTGTATTTGCCTCGCATGTACTCTGCCCAAATGCCTTTAGACCCGAGGAATCTCCAAGTTAGCTTAATGCCCGCTGCAAGGTTCAAATCTGACAACAAACGTAGACTAACACCCCCTTCCTCCTTCGGTCTACAAGAATCACTCCAGGCCCATGCCTTAGTCTGACCCCAGATGAAATTTCTACATATAGATGTTAGAGTTCACAATACAGTAGTTGGAATTCTATAAACATTGAGCCAGTATGCAATCATACCATAGATGACCGATTTCACAAGCTCTATACGCCCAGCAATGGATAAAAGCGTAGAAGTCCAGCCACTCAGCCTTTTCCTGCACTTTTCAATGAGTCGATTATACATATAAGCTTTGGGATATTTGGAAGACAAGGGGATGCCCAAATATGTTGTTATAGTGTGTGTTTGATTAGCTCTTAAGTATTCCGCAAGCTCCCCTTTGTATCTAACCCCCTTGCTGAACATAGATTTGCTCTTTTCCCAATTGATGTCATGACCTGTGAAATTTCTGAACTCTTCAAGCAAATTTTTTAGGCCCCTAAAAGATTTCCGATTGGCACGACAGAATACAAGAAGATCATCTACAAATAACAAATTTGAAATAGCTCCCGTCCATCTCATAGGCTGGATACTTCCTTTAATCAAAAATTTGGCAAGAAGGAGTGAGAAGGTTTCCATGACAATGACAAAGAGATAGGGTGAAAGCGGGTCACCTTGCCTGAGTCCCCTGTTCCCTCCAAAGAAACCCACCAGGAAACCATTAACCATAACAGAAAAAGTGGCTGTAGATATGCATTCCATGATCCATCCAATGAACTTGCTACCAAAACCCATCTGATGCAGAATATAATACACAAACTCCATGTTCACGCTATCAAAGGCTTTTCTGAGATCAAGTTTCAGGCAAGCTCTAGATCCCATAGGATTACTAAAATCTCTGATTTGCTCATGGGCAAGCAGGGCACAGTCAGAAATCAATCCCACTGAAGGAAAGCAGACTGATTTGGAGATACCAACTTTTGAATAATTTTCTGCAGCCTATTACATTAGATCTTGCTAATAATCTTGTAAATCACATTACAGCAGGCAATGGGCCTGTAATCTCCAAGATTTGCAGCATTAGAGCCTTTAGGGATCAAAGTAAGGAAGGTGTGATTTACCTGCTTAAGCAAAGAGCCAGATCTGAAAAAGGATTGAACTGCACCAACAACATCTACGCCAACTAGATTCCAATTGTGTTGGAAGAAAAAGACATTGAATCCATCAGGCCCAGGCGCTTTGGAAGGGCCAATCTGAAAGACTGCATCTTTGATTTCCTCAGTAGTGATACATCTTTCGAGCCACCTAGCAGTATCCTGCTTAATCTTCTTTTTGGGAACAAGTTTTGGGAACACGTTCCAGTAATTGTTCTGATTATATAAGCACTCATAGTATTTTGCAGCCTCCTCCTTTATGTCCCCATAAGATTTACCCAGTTCACCATTCACATCAACCAAGTGTTTTAAATTATTGCGGCATTGTCTAGATTTCATCACATTGAAGAAGAAGCTTGTATTCCTATCTCCCAAATCCAGCCAATCATGTCTGCTTCTTTGGCGAAACATCTCCTCTTCCATATCAAGTAAATTAGCCATCTCAATAGAAAGTTTATGTTCTTTCTCCTGAAGCTCAACATCCGAGTGAAGGCCAATCTCCTTCCTAGTAGCTTCTAGCTGAGTCCGACACAAATGGATAGGATTGATAGCATGATGTTGACTTGCCCATCCTTTAAGATCAGATTTCAAACCCCACAATTTGAATGCCAGCCGAAACATGGGAGTGCCTCTAGTATCTTGTGCCCAGCTTGATTCAACAGTGTCATAGTAACCTGGCAAGTTTATCCAGTGATTGTAAAATTTGAAAGGCTTTGGGTCAGCAAATACCTGATGGTGAAGGTTCACAACCATGGGGGAATGATCACTGGTCAGCGGATCCAAATAATCAAAGTAGGAATCAGGAAGCTTGTTGATCCAATTCTCATTGCAAAGCACCCTATCCAATTGAGCTGTAATACGGCGTGATCCCATACGTTTATTGCACCAATTCAGTCTTTGCCCAGTGCTTTTGAGATTCTGCAATTTACATTCAATTAGACAATTGTTGAAGTCATGTAGCTTGCTAGCCTCCACCCTACGGCCTCCCACCTTATCTTTAGTGTATAAGATGGAATTAAAGTATCCACCTACAAGCCAAGCCTCATTGGCCAATATTACCGCATCCATTTTCAGATCCTCCCGTAATAACTTCCGCTCAGAAATGTGGTTGCTTCCATAAACAGCAGATAGAGCAAACCCAAATCCACCAACGTTAACACAACGAACAGTAATGTGTTGCATGGAAATTGAAATAATATTCATTTGCCACACCAAAGGATCAAAACCAATGAGTATACGCCCCCTCCATGTAGGTGGAAATTATCCAGCTTGTTCCACTTCCTGGGAATGCTGGATTTTGCAGTAATCGTCTCAGGCTTGAGTTTAGTTTCTAGTAGAACAAAAACTGATGGATTAAGCTTTTTAATACGCTCTCTGAGGTCCCTGGGCCTCACACTATTATTTAAGCCTCTAGTATTCCAAATCAACATAGACATATTAATTTGATGCATGCTGCTGAAGTAATCAACTTACTTCAATCTGCTACTCCGCCTGGTAGCAGTACTGGAGCTGGGGACTGCGACTCTCTTAGATTTCGAAGATTCAATTTATTTAAGCATAGCCAGCCGCTCTTCATCCCATTCGGGATTTTCATACAGAGGATTCTCGGGTAGGCAAACTACAGCAGCAGGCACGAAATTTGGCCGCACGGCAACTGGGGAAATGCAGGCATCACCGATCTTGGAAGGATGAGTATTCTGCTCATTAATTGGCGATTTTTTGTTCTTTAAAGCTCGAATAAATTTCAACAGATAGACAAAGCAATGAAGACCCCCCCCCCCCCCGAAATTGCTTTGCCATCCCTGCAGCAATGTCTCCATCCTGTCTAGAAGAGGTAAATCCGGCTCTTTGAATGGGTGCTGCATCAGGCTCGATGATGGGTGCTGCACCAGGTAAATCCGGCTCGATGATGGGTTCTGCATCAGGCTCTTTGAAAGTGGCCGAAGACTCCCCAAGGTTGCGAAGAGGTAAATCCGCATCAATAGAAGATTGCCCAGGCTCACGGGCAAGGACATCAATACTTTTCCCCTTATCTAGGAAAATAGTTTGCTTGGCCAGTATAGGACATTGCTGATCAGAGTGGCCAAAACACACACAATGATTGCATCGTGGTGGCTACACTTCATACTTTGCATCAAAAGAAAGGATTGACCCATCATCAGTAGGTAATGCCTGTAAAGCGTCAACCTCCACCAAGCATCTGGCATAGGTGATGCGCTCTAATTTAGCAGTAGCTCTGTCCAAACATAAAGGTTTGCCTACTACCGAGGCAAGGATATTGAGGACCTCCATATTCCACATATTGACGGGGACACCATGCATCTGCATCCAGATTGGAACTGAAGTTAGTATGTCTCGATCATGGCGTAAGGCAGCGCTCCATAGTTTCAGTACAACCAAACGGCCATCCAAGAGCCAGGGACCCCCATGTAGTATCCTCTCACATTCCTCTTTGGACTCAAATCTGAAATAGAAGAAGCCGTTTTCTTTGCTAAAAAGTTGGATCCTCTGCCTTAGCTTCCAGAGTCTTTCCATTCAAGCTTGGACCTGCCCAAACAGTGGCGTAGCACCAAGAACATACCCGACCAAAGTTGATTTCCAATGCTCAGCCCCCTTCTCCAAGAGTGAGTCTGGTACCCGAGCAACCCGACTTCCATCCTCCCGAACTTTCGGGGGAACAAATTTCATACCCATGCCATCGCCGTAAGAACGTCAGTTTGAGCAAACCTCCGACCAACTGAGTTTAGTGGCAGTAGGATTAAAGGAAATTTGTTGATAAACTCTCTTAGGTAATCCGTCAAACACCGCATCTGCATTCTTTCCAGAAGTGGTCTTGGCCGCAACTGGACGGGTGTGAGAGCCCGCTCCCTTGCGCATCTGGACGCCATTGCTGGCACCCCGCATAGACCGCTGAAGGTTGAAACCTCCAACCCCCTTGAACCCCCTCGATTACTGATGGGGCTGATTTGCCTTCCACCGACGAACGATTTGCCATGGCTCCGCTTCCCTATCGACACAAGCAGCAGATCGATTTGCCAAGTCGCCATTGCCTGAATCTACAGAAACCCGATGAATTTCTGTCGCCGACGAAACCCTAGACAAGCCGCCAGTATCGCCTCGCTCCCCTCTCCGAGAACCACTCACCATTTTTCTATATATATATATATCTATCTATCTATTATACATTTCACGACTTTGTCCTACGTGGCAGTTTTGTCCCACGTGGCAGTTTTGTCTCACGTGGCATTTTTGTCCCAGTCATATTTTTTATTGCTGACTGGGACGCCACATGGGGTTTGGGCAATCTAATTTTACAAACGTTCTTCAAAACTGAGATTTGAAAATAAACGGTTTTAAGAAACTGCTTTCGCACTTTCCACTAAGGACGTCTGTGAGGGGTTTATTTTTTAATACAAAAACTTCTTAAAACCTGTTCTCTCACTCAGTTTCATGTTCTCAACAAATTCCCACATAAAACTCGTTGTCTTCAACATTCCCCCAACTGCATCTCCCCTTTCTTCTTCTGCCCGCTTACTCAACTCATCTGCGACGTTCTCGGATGACGACAGTCTCCGGTAGTCTCTCTCTCTCTCTCTCTCTCTCTCTCTCTCAATTTCTTCCATTACTTTCTAATCTTTTGGGTTTCTATGGATTCAATGTTTGGCATTACAGATTTCTGATCCCCAGTTTGATTAGAGATTTCAGTCCCCATGCATAATTAGAGATTTCTGATCTCTTAGGGTTTCATTCGGTAATTTTTTAAAGTTTGCTTCTTTCTTTACTACATAAACCGGGCCCTGTCTCTACTGCTAAACTCTTCTCTCCTCTTCTTTCTTTGTCTCTTTGCTGTTAAAATAAACTTACGTGTTTATATGTGGGTTCCTTGCGGGGTTGTGGACGAAGACGACAACGGTTCCGATGGCGACGACGACACATCGAAATGGAGACGTCACTGCAGGAGAGGGGAGGGGACTTCGAGCGGTGAACGAACATGTTGACCATCGTGGCGTGCTACAGGGCTGTGAGGGGCGCTTTCGTCAGAGGAACTGGGGGAGTTTGGTTACGGGGTTCGCTCGGAGCAGGGTCGCGACAATGGATGTCACCGGTGGCCTACTCAAGGGGCAGACGACGTGATTTGTAGCAGGAGCGATGGGTGAGGGGGTCGACGGGGTTCGGGGATACGACGCCGGAGGGGTGGGTTTTGTTTTCGAAAGGAATGAGGCGCTTGGAGCGATGTCCCGTGAGATGGGCGCTTGGAGGTTTCGAGGAAACGGGGCGCTGCTAGGAGAACTGGGTTTTATGAAGGGGCGAAGTTGACGGGATTGAGACCTCGGTTTTGTAAAGCATGTGATTTGTTTATTTGAAGGGGAGAGGAGGTGATTCTCTCCTTGGGTTTTGTAGCCGGGAGAGAAAAGAGAAAGAGAGGGAAAAACTGTGAGTTGTTTGCGAGATACCTTCACGTGAACATGCAGTTGCTACTTTGTGGATTCGTCTGTTCATGGGTTTGTTTGGGGTTGAGAATTGTATTTGGTTTGTTTTTGAAGCAAGGAGGTGACGTGGGTTGCACGAGGTGGAAATGATCAGGGTACTGGATGAGGATGAGGAATAAATTAGGATAAATAAAATTTGTTGAAATATTAGGTTGGGTTAAGATAATTAAATTTGATTTGCTTCGTTAGGATTTAATTAGGATTTTGAATTAGATATTAGATTGTTTTTATTAGGGAAAGATTTTAGATTTGTTTTAGTCCATACTTTTCATACTTTTGCCCCCCGGCCCTCCTCTCACGACCGCTTCTCTTTGCACGTACACCTGTTAACAGACTGTCCTTCTCGGTTTCGCCCCAGTAGACGACCTTCGTCGTGCCATACGGGCACGGGTTATGACTAGTATGTATGTATGTATGTATATATATATATATATATATATATATATATATATATATATTGAAAACCCAGAAAAATCCCCAACCCCCTCCCCCTGCCTTCGGCTTTTTTAGGAGGGTAAGGCGAGAGCCCGGTTGAGACTATGCAAACTGGGGGGAAACCACCGTGCCCCCAACGGCCCTCGGGTTAGTCCGAGAGGGGAGATGTATCCCCAGGGTAAATAATTCCACAACAAATTCCACAATAATTACCAAGTCACGGCGGCCATAGGCCTCGAACCCCGCACCCCTTGGCTTTGGAGCAGAATGACTTACCACTGGAACACCCTCTCGTGGGCATATATATATATATATATATATATATATATATATATATATATATATATATATATATATATATATATAGGTGGGATCAAATGACCCCCAAAAATGACCCCTATCAAAATTCCTATGCCCCCCATTTTTTCGGAAGATCCGAACCGTTCATCTTGATCTCCACCCTCTAAATACCTGACCCACCAATTTTCAACCCGATCCCATGTGTTTTGCCCGTTCATCAACCATTCGCAAAAGTTCTGTTCATGCGAAACCGTTAAATTTGGGTCGGATGGATGAACAGTCAAAACATATGGGATCGGGTTGAAAATTGGTGGGTCAGGTATTTAGAGGGTGGAGCTCAAGATGAACGGTTCGGATCTTCCCAAAAAATGGGGGGCATAGGATTTTTGATAAAGGTCATTTTTGGGGGTTATTTTTCGGGGTCATTTGATCCCTCCTCATATATATGTATATATATGTATATATGTATATATATGTATATATGTATATATATGTATATATGTATATATATGTATATATATGTATATATGTATATATATATGTATATATGTATATATGTATATATGTATATATGTATATATACTAGCGAATAACCCGTGCCCGAGGGCACGGTTCATTTAAGTTATTCCCCCCTCAAAATCTTAGTTCCCCCGAAAATTTAACTCATTCCAAGGAATTTAGTTCCTCCCAACAATCTTTGTTCCTCCCAAAATTTAGAAAACTCCAAATTTAGTTCTGCTCCAAAATTTTGGGGTTTTACCTGCTAATTTTCACTTTACAAAAATTTTAGTTTCCCCTAAAATTAGGTTTCCAAAGAGAATTTAGTTCCCCTCAAAAATTTTAGTTGACCCCAAAAATTAATTCCAACCAGATTTAGATCCCCCAAAAGTTCCATCCAAAAGTTTGATTACCTCCAGATTTAGTTCCTCCTAAAAAAGTTAAAAAGAGTGACACATTCACTCTTGCATGAAAAAGCGAGAGTTCATCCGATTCTTGATGATGTAAACAATATGAGCTAATAATCCAAATAGTTCAGTGAATACCCATAATTCATTATATTATTGTCTATTAGTTTGATTGATATGTACATATATGACAATGGTAAAATAAAATACCAAAAAAGTCCTGGGCAACCAATATGCTTATATGCTCCTGTTAATTAAACCAATGGCCAGAGTCTTCTCCCCATCCCGTCGAATATATGTTCCTGTCAATTAAACAAATATCAAATGAAGTAGTAAGTTTAGATGAACAAACAATATGCTTATATGCTTACCTATTTATGATGATGATGCTGACCTATTTCAAAGCAAAGAAGTTCTAGAGACTAATATATATTGAGCAAATGAAATGCACAATCTCATAGGGCAAAAACCGTGTAAAAAATTAGGCATGACCCATAAAAAGTCACCAAAGGTCACAGAAACGAAAAAACATGCCATTTTTTCTAATTCTTTGCATATTGTTTTCGTTTTAATCCAGTTAGATTTCAGTTGATGCACGATGAGCTACATTGACACCAAAATAAGTAGTACAACATGTGTATTTGTGTTGGCTCAACTAAAGTTTCATAATGGTGTTTCACAACACTGAAATTTAAAATTTCCACCAAGTATAACATAATGTGTTGGTACACAGAATGACCAACAGCATGAATTACTAAGTGGTTTTACCACTCTTTTAATGGTATGTAGAGAGATAGCAGTTATTGGTCATGCAACATATCCGATTATATGTAGACAAAATTATGTTATTGAGTTTCATAAACTTTTGCAAAGAACATAAAGTGATTTTACCACTCTTTTAATGGCATAATGTCGGATACCTTCCAACGTATCTCAAAGATTTTGCTGAAGAACCATAATTGGGAAACTTGCATTTCTCCACATATATATAAAGAGATGAATGGTAAGAAACTCAGAACTAAAACTACAAAGAAATGAAGTCAATAAACTGGACCATGCATACTTTGCAGTTGGTCCATCCCAATTTTTGGCATTTCCTTCATTAACAGAATATATATTTCCTTCCTTTCTTTGTAGTTTAATGAGCAGTATTTAACTTAACAAACTTATGCATGGTTAATTTGCAACATTTAATAGGCAACTTGTAAAGAACATACCAAAAAATGAAGACCACAAAACTAAGGGTAATCTGTTCTCTCAACAAACAATTAAACCGATTTAAGGCTATATGACCATCATATTGGGAACACCAAAAATGAGATCCATTCTAGATAAGCTTAAAATTAAACACCAGGAATCATGTGATTATTAGCGTAAGCTATGGCCCTAACGTGCATTAATTTATGAGCAATCTCTGTTCTAGTTACCATGCTATTTTTTACATTGGATAAATGTCAATCTTGCAATCCACAGTTTCTTTGTAGATAAAAAATTTCATCTAAATGATTCTCCATTGGAACCATCATTACCAATTTAACTTGATCTGCGTTATGCCTCCAGCAAGGCAATCCTTTCCAGATCATGTGCAAAATCCTGAGGAGTTTTGAGGAATTTCTTATCTTCCATCTTACGTGCTATTCTTGTGACTCTGGTTTGAGTTGAATTATGGGGAGTAGATTTACATGAGAGATATCTAAATGAAGTGTTTAATCTATAGATACTCCTACCTTGCCAAATGGTTTAAATTTACAATTTATATTTTCTCCCTTGTAAAGCTAACATGCATACATCTTCAAAAGCCTTAAATAATTTAATTTTGTGATAGCCCTATTTTAAATTGCTCTTTCAAATTGATTTCATGACATTTGGATGATGTTTCTCATGTTGATCACCTTGAATATTACATGTGTTAATTGTTATTTCCCCTTGAATCCCACACCCCTCTTTTTTTGGAACAAAGGCTAAGACAGGACATGAGCCTAGGATTTCCGACAAAATTATGTCCCACTTCTTTACCACCTGAGATAGGCAGTGGCTTCTTTCTACTTGTGGTGTCCAGGCCATTGGAGTATCATTGCTGTGTATTATTCTGCAGTTAATCTAACCATCATGCAGCTTTATAGTCTTACCTCATTGTGGCATGCAGGTTGTTTGGTGAAGTAGTAGCTTCTTGTATCTTGTGGGGATCCTTATTTCCTGTGAGCCCGAAATAGTGTATGCAAAGATACTTTTTATATTTCAATATTGTCTGCTTCTTTCACAGAAGCAATATCAGTAGCAAGCAAGCCTTTCACCATCAAAGCAGGGTGGCTATGGGGCATGACTGGAAATTGAGCACTTGAAATAAATTGACTGGAATTTGATACTGTCTCCCAATTTAACACAAATCCCTAATAAGGTGGTGACAAATTCCTAGCTGACACAACTATGGCCAATTGAGGGTCTTCCCATAAGACATCCAGAGCATGTAGTTTAAGCTGAATAAATTCAAATTTGACCAATGTTTTTATAGATTTGAGATTACAATCTGTTCAGATAGGGTTATTGGCTGGCATTCATTGATGAACATACCTAATGCTATTTTATATGGATTAGCTTTGCAACCCTCTTTATCCGAAGGGCATTACTCTTTCCTGTTTGATATGGGCCAAGGAACCAGGTCTCAATGGGGTATGCTGCTTTAAGGTGATGCCACTGCACGCTTTGTTTACTTATCGTATGCATTGGTGTAATATCAATGCAACGTACTTCTTTTAGGCTGAATGTCCCAGTTCATTTCACAAACACATGGTTTAGTTTTTCACTGCCGGTAAGCCATGTAATGCCAATTTCCTTCATATGGTCTTATTACCATCACTTCATAGAAAGATAAATCATTATGTTTAATACTGACAGAAACCATAAACTTATTAGACCATGAATTGATAAGATGTCTTGTTAGATTGGATGCTAGTGGGTCTTATTAGATTGGATCCATGTACTTTCTCTCTATGTGTGTGCGCACATGTGTGCAAAAACTACAGAGAAACTTCTTTACATAGACTTTATTCATGTACATCTGGAATTGACATCATATGGCTTGTTCAATATCTGGTGAAGTCCTTGGTCTAATATGGCCACTGCATTGTTGAACACTGTTACAGTAGATAGACAAAAATCAGCTGACTAACAAAATATGAGTCCTTGGTCTAAGCTGGTCATTGCATTGTTGAATGATGATGCAATGGATAGATAAAAATTAGCTGACTTACATACTATTAATACAGATATATTCATGTGCATAATATACATACATGTTTTTTGTTAGGAATTTTTAGGGGCTGGAGTGGTAAAAATCATTTTTATCGATATAAAGAGAAATACAAAGAAAAATTGGTTTCTTTTGAGATGATACCACTCTCCTAACATTTGATTCGAGAGAAAGAGCTTAACTCTCCACAATCTTTGGTCTCAACTATAGGATAAATCATTTGTTTATGTGGTTTAAGCTGAAAATCATCTGTATGGGGATACTGAGTGAAGGGGAAGTGTTCCATATGAGACTTGAAAACATTGACATTTTGACTCAGCTGCATAAGAACTGTGGGCATATAAATTGATGATACATGATATTTGAGTGTTATCATATACAAACAACAGCTTACATGAAGTGTCCCTATAACTAAAAGAAAACAGATGTAAAGCATCATAAGATAATGCCAACCCCTTATATGATGATCATTGTTGAAAAATGTGACAAAAAATCCAAAAATTACTCACCATTAATCTAATATTTATGAGAATCTTTTGGAACCAAAAACATTGGATTTTCTCACACCATATAAGGATTTTATGACGCCTAAATGGATGAACTCTGGCTCTTATCGAGTGTGACTCCATGCTTATTCCAAAACAGACGATCTCCGGCTTTAGTTGGTAACAAAGAGAACTTGATTGTATCTCCAAAATTGATTACCTGAATTTTGGAAATTGCTAATTCAATTTTGTCTTCCTAAATTGCTACAATAAGAAAAATCATTATTTTTGATTGTATCTCCAAAATTGATTACCTGAATTGTATCTCTGGCTTTACTTGATTGTATGTGTTCATTTTTCTTTTCTAAATACTTTCTGTTTTTCATACTGTCACCAGGACTTTTTTGTTCTTAATTTAAGAAGACATCACTATGTGATGTGTTGTTGTTCATACTGTCCTCTTATTGTCCAATTCAACTTCTAACAAATCCATATTATACTCGAGCTCGAACTGAAATATATGGTTCTGAAATGTAATTAGTCTGTGAAGAAAATTGTGTCTACTGAAACATATATGGCACTATGTTCCATCAACCTAAACACATTGGATATTGATTGTAGCAATTGGGCAAGGGGTGAAGATAAAGGCATCAGGCTGGTTATTGGAAACCAAATTAAGCAATGGAACCAAAAATTCAAGATAGTACGTCTGCGAGTAAATTTCTGGACATAAATGTTGCTATCTGAACCATGCACCTATACTCTTGGTAGTTACAACGCCATGAAACTTCAAATATAATTTTAGTTGCAAGTAATACAAAAATGAATTAACAGATATTCAAAAAGAGAATCGTGCCATTCTCATTTACATTTATTCTTGATTCTCATTTACATTTAGATTTGAAAACCTTTCAACAGTTGATTATATGGTCATATTTTTTTGCTAAAGATAAAAAAATAAGCATTACCAATTAAATCAAAGAACCGTGAGCCGTGTATGCATGATTATATACATGAGTCATGTAATCCAATTAAATGCTCCGTGGAATCTATTATACAAATTACCCATATGTAAAAACAAAAATACACATGTTGTAACCTTTAAACACGGAAATCAAATTACAACCTTAGGTATCAAATCGTACCTGAAGCAAAATGAAAATATGAACAACCAAAATACATGCAGCCCATGGATAAATGTCTTTCTGTTAGCTATTTAGCTTATATGATGATAAGCATTCTTCTTTGCCAACCCCTCCCTCGTGCATTGTTTCATTTGCCAAGAATTTTAAACAACCCTTTATGTTGGGTTGAAATTGAAAATTAGGAGTAAGGTAGATTTCTATCGAATTCTTCTGTGGAACTTTATAACCAAACATCATGTTGGTGGGAAAAAGCTCAAATGATAGCTACGACAGTGACAGCAACAAATAAGTACATTAGATAACAATCCCATGAGAACAAAAATTTAAATGGGGAAGGCCGCCCATAGACAAATGCATACAAATCTCAAGTTATCCATTCATCCTTAAATTATACATACATCCCAATACTAAGAACTCATTTTTGAGATGAGAATGGATTGACCATGAAGAGATACAATATGTCCCAATATAGTCTTCATATTTAATGGCTAGCTTTTCAAGTTGAAAATAATGGCAAGCCTTGAGGCGAATCATAACCCCGGACCAAACTTTACAAACAAAAGCGAGATGGTGATTTGTAGTTCAAACACATCTTTCTTAATCTTAATTCATATAATAAGATGAATCAAATTGGTATAAAGATGGTGGTTTTCTTCCCGTGAAAAGAAATAATTCACTACTAAACATCAAATTAGATAGAACTACTTAATTCATATGATAAAATTACATATTATACGGCCTATCTCCTTTGCATCAGTGATCATGCTATATCCAATAATGCAATAAAATTACAGTCACAAAATTTAAATAAAATAAATCAAATATATAGTCGAAATTTTACCTATCCTTGACACTGGAGCAAGGCGCCATCATCTCCAATTTAGCATCGATTCAAGCTTTACATCCATCAACAATGTCTTGAGATACACCAATGGGGTTTTCCCAATTAACTATATCCATCGAAAAAACAATAAATTAATCCATACAAATTAAAAGGAACTATACAATTATTTCTTAAAAAATAAATCAAAAAGTGATAAATTGCATGCTTACTTAAGTTACATCCTTTGTAATTCCACAAACCTCTTCGCCATCATTCGCACTCAAAGAAGCAACAGAAACAAACATCTGCAAATTAATAAATAACATTAGTGATCATGCTATTTTTCTTGTTATCATTTATTGTTTTAAGGTACGTTTGGCAACGTACTTACCGCTTACAGATTATTAAGCTTCTTTTTAGCATACACAGCCTTCTTGGTTTAACCCTTTTTATGATTGTATATGATCTAGTCACTATTTAAAGTAATCTTAATTCTTATTCTACTTTCACATTCTTGCTAATAAATTTAAAGTGCCTTCAGCCATAAAGTGCTTATAAAATTTTGATCTATAGAAATAGTTTCTTCTTATGGTAAATAACTGTAACACATACCATTGTTTGTCTAAATCGTCGTAGGTGATGGTAAGGTACTCACATGAGGAAGAGGTATGAAAGGTCAACTTGGACATGGGGAGATGGTTAACGGCTTGAAGCCGAAGGTTGTAAAATTCTTTGACAGCTTCATTATTTCCTATGTTTCTACTGGGTGGAATCACTCTGGATTTGTTACACGTATGAAGATTCTCTGATTAAAAATCTTATTGATTAGGTGAATAAGATTGAGACAGTAGATAACTTGCTTCAAATGTTTGTTTTCTAATTAGTTTACTGAATTTTGCCAACACATTTGCAAACACAACTGATTAAAATTCATTTGTTAATAAATGTTCCTGTTCTGTTTGACAAAATTGTGTTTGAAGGTTGTTCTTGAAGAGAACCCGATTAAATGTTAAATGTTCCTGATTAAATGTGATTAAATGCTTGAAGGTTTGAAGGTTTGAAGGTTTGAATGTTGTGTTTGAAGATTGTGTTCAAATGTGAATGTTTGAAGGTTGTGTTTGAAGATTGTGTGCTGATTAAAAGAAGTCAGGTTTAGCTGTTTGACATAACCTGCAATACATTTGAAGATTCACATTTAATCAGGTTGAATGTTGTCAAACATCTAAACCTGATTAAATGAAGTCAAATATATAACCTGATTAAATTTAACAAATGTTTGAAGGCTGTGTTTGAAGAGAACCTGCAAACAATTTGTTAATACATTTGAAAATTCAGTTGTGTTTGAAGAGAAGAATAGGAACATTTAACAATTTTGCCAACACATTTGCAAACACAACTGAAATTTATTAGGAAACACATTTATTAAAATTTATTGTTAATAAATGTTCCTGTTCTGTTTGACAAAACATGTAAAAACAACTGTGTTGGCAAAATAGCTATTTGACTTCATGTAGTTTCAAAAAAATGAATAACTTAGTATGAAGGCACACTCAAGAACAAAGGCAGTGCACCTACAGTAATGTTATATAGCAGTAAAGTGACACAAACAGAAGACAGATTATGGAGCCCCAACAAAGATCACGAATTATGATATTGCTTCTTACATCACCATGATTATAAGTTCATTTATCAAATACAAATATCAAATAATTGATTCCAGTTCATATGCCACACATAGGGGACACAAAAAATAGCTATTGGTAAAAAAACAGATAACAAATATGATACCTTCAAGTTGTCCAAAGACACAGACAGGAGAACAGAACCATCATATGCAACACCCCTCTGTAGTCTACATCTTCACCCTGTAACATGAACATGTGCTCTGTTAAGAAGCTAAAAAGACTGATACATTACCCAAATGAATGTTGAATTTAAAAATTCACCTCCCTTTGCACATGCAGTTGTCCACTTCTGCGTTGAAAATCAAAATAACGCACGTTCTTCTCTTCAAAGGGAACCTGCAATTTTGTCAACACATTTATTAAGAATGAGCAAATACATACAATATGTGGGAGTAAAGATGATAAAATAAAATAAAACACATCCATATTATAAAACACATCTATACATAGTTTTTACATGTGATCACATACAACTATGGCAAAGATCAAAAATTAAACCATTGCTGGAATTCTAAGCATATTCCCTCACAATTAATTCATCAAACATGTAGAGGGTGTAAATGAGCTACTGAAAATGACAGGAAACACCAATTACTCAAGGAAAAAATGATTTTTATGAAAGAGAACCAACAACCAATCTTTTGAGTTCGGAGATATAAAAACCAAACTTTAAAATCATAAATCAAAACTTCAAAATCATCCAGATTGCAACCCCCAAAACTTCAAAATCAAAACAATAGAAACCCAAAACGAATAAAATATTCAATCTTTACTTACATGAAACGATCAAAACAAACTCGAGCGATATAGAACAACCTGTAGTTCTTTTTGATGAAGATAACATTAGGGCTGAGCCTTTAGGCTACGCAAGTTTGGTGGATCTGCGTGGTTGTCTGTTGCAGGTGCTGGTTCTGCAGTCGTTTCCGTTGTTGTTGGTGTCTGCTGCCCACCAACCACCGTTGTCGTTGATCACTCTTTTGGGTTTCACAAGAAAAATGTACTGGTAAGCTGTGAGTATTTCTCACCTGAGATTTTTTTGGGTCAGAAGAAAAAATCTCCACATTTCATTTGAGAGAGAGGAAGACGCAATTAAATTTTTGGGCGGCAAGGGTCGGTGAGTATTTCTCCCCCCTAATTTTCAATAACATATTTCAAAGTTTTAAGTTTCAACCCAAATTTTCCCCCCAAAATACAAACTTTCCCCCCATTATTTCATCAAGATTCAATCTTTCTATTTCTCTTATCAATTTCTCTTATCTTATCCAATTTCTCTTACCTTTTCCAATTTCTCTTAACAACATCCCTCATTTATACCCAATTTCTCATCTCTTATACAAAAACTCTTATCCAATAACCCATGATAACATCCCTGTTTTATAATATAGATGTATATGTGTGTGTGTGTGTGTGTGTGTGTGTGTGTGTGTGTGTCTATATATATAAAGACTTCAGGGGGGAAGGGCGTGTTTGAAATTGGACTTAAGGAAGGCATTCGACAGTGTGAACCGGGATTTCCTCTTATACTTCTTGCAACAACTTGGGTTCCCTCCCATTTTCATCTCCTGGATTAGAGAATGTATTACAACTCACACCTTTTCTGTTATGGTCAATGGGGCACCATGCGGATATTTTGGCAATAATAGTGGTCTTCGCCAAGGCGATCCTCTGTCGCCCTACCTTTTTGTTATTATTATGGAGACATTCTCTATTCTTGTAGAGAAGGCCATCATCTCCCGCAAAATTCAGCCAATGAGGAGGACGGGTGCTATTTCCCACCTGCTGTTCGCGGATGATCTCCTTGTTTTTTGCCGTGGTAATAAAGCTAGCTTTGTTGGCATCAAGGCCTTACTAGCGGAGTTTGCCACCTACACTGGGCTTCAGGTAAACTGGGATAAGAGTGTGGGTTTATTTAGTAAGGGGCTAAACATAAAGATGACCTGGCAAATTATTTGGGAGTCAAATTTGCATCAATAATTACTACTTATCTAGGATTGCCTCTTTCATTGAAGTACCCAACGTCACAACATTATAAGAAGTTGGTGGACAAGTGTAAAAAGAGGATGAGTGGCTGGTCAACTTCTGTCATGTCTACTGCAGGGAGAATTGAGCTTGTTAGATCAGTCATTTATGGCATGGTGGCCTTCTGGATGTAAGTTTATCACATACCTATGAGTGTCTTGAGAAGTATTACGGCTGCCTGTAGGCGTTTCATTTTTGGGAGCTCGAAGTCTTGGGCTTGGGATTATATTTGCAAACTGAATTTGGAGGGCGGCGTGGGGCTAAGGAATTTGGATGAACTTAATGTTACCGCGGGATTGAGGCTCACCTGGCGCTATCTGGAATCTGAAAGCTTATGGGCGCGATACATGCAGCAGCGATATGGGGGAAATCTGGGTTTCTTTGCAGCTAAAGCTAGTGTATATCATTCGGGGACTTGGAAGCGGATGTTGAAGTGCCGACACAACTCCCAGCAATTGATAATGCGGACTGTCAGAGATGGAAGCGCAACTCTCTTCTGGCAAGACTTTTGGATCGATGGAGGCCCCCTCAAGGACCGGTATGATGTTCCCCAAGGGGCCGAGCTTTTCACAGTTTCGCAATACTGGGAAAATGGGGCGTGGAGTCAAGATCTGGGCATTGATCCTATACGGCACCTGCTCCAGAATTTCAAACTCAAACCCAGTGTAGATGGGTGGAAATGGATCCCTAGTGCGGCTTTTACATTCAAGGAGGCATGGGAGAAGGTGCGGACAAGCTTTCCCATTGCACAAGTTAGTCTGGTACCCCAACCATGTTCCCAAATTTACGCTAACTCTATTAAGAGCATTGAGGGAGAAGCTGATGACTAGGGATAAATTCGGCAATTGGAATCATCACACTAGCTCCACTTACGTTTTGTGCGATAACAATGAGCAGGAGAGTATTGACCACTTATTCTTTAAGTGCCATTATACGGGTTATATATTGAATAGAGCCTTTCTGAAGTTAGAAGTGCGGGCCCCTTCTCCTACTTCTCTTTTGGAGGTCGGGAAAATGATTTTATCAAGATTTGGTGTTAAGGGATGCTTGAGTTTGCTGGCTAGAACCTGCCTTGCTTCGATAGTCTGGCACATCTGGAGGGAAAGAAATAGAAGGATTTTTGAAAACGAAAAGAGATGCAAGACTATACTTTTTGAAGAGATATCTGCAGACATCAGAGTTGCCTTGTATAATCAAGATCCTTCTACGGCTAAGGAATCTAAAGTGTTTGGGAATTGGGACTTCATAGTCACGGGCTAAGCCTTATTTTTTCGGCTAACTTATGTATATTTTGCATGTCCTAGTTTTTTTGGAGGGACTCTTAGTTGAGAGTGACGGTGCATGTGCCCTATCCTCTCTCTACTGAGTTCATCCAAACCAATGAAGACATTTGTACCTTGTACATTACTCAATAAAATCTGAAGCTAACTTTCCATATATATATATATACTAGTCATAGCCCGTGCCCGCGGGCACGGATCATTTAAGATTTCCCCCGCAAAATCTTTGTTCCCCAAAAAATTATTTCCGCAACCAAAATTTAAAAGAACAAATTAGCGTAAAAATATTTAGCGGCACGGGCGCCTTCGATGCGGAACAACAAATTCGGTGCGGGCGTTGTCGGTGCTGAATAACAAAGTAGCGTAAAAAAATTTAGTGGCCTTCAGCGCGGAACAACAAATTCGAGGAACAACAAATTAGCGTAAAAAATTTAGCGACATTCGGCCCGGCTAACAACTGATGTTTTTGAAGCGCAACATGGCATTTGTCGTGGCTAAGCATCGTATTAGAACCATATTATAATGTACTCTACCAACACATGATTTTGGCCCAGAAACAATATGAATTAATCTTATATTTCTACCTGAGCTATCACTACATATTACCAGTGAACTGTGATGTTTGCATATTTATATCAGTTTGTCCGTAACTTACCACCAGGCATAATTAGTATCGGATTACACCGACATTTCGTTGCAGATTAGTGGCCGTTCTTGATTTCCTAAATAAAGAACTGATTTCCTAAATGGTTATTGAATTTCCAATAGATATATACAGCTTTCAAACTTGGCAGTTGCCCATGGAGCTGTATCTCACATCTCTAATGACATTTTGTGCATCAATCATTGATGCAAACTTAAGATCAACAAAATCATTTTTTTTCCTTTTTCAAAATTAATATCAAACAATTTGCCCAATATATTACGTAAGGCTAGCATGCCATCATTATTTTCAATAAATTTCCATTTAAAATTTCAAGGCACGGAACTAATTCTTAGTTCTCTCCTTTTTTTTGTTTTCTTAGTGGATTAAGCAACATAAGTTAGAACCAAATTCTGCCAATGAGATCAAACATTTTCATTCAAACACACGAATCAATTTCTGAGGCACCACAAAAAATTTAACCCTGCAAATCAACATATTACGTGCAAGTGCAAATCAACATATTACCTGGGAAATTATAACCCCCAACTCGTTTTTCTCCACCATTTCTTATCAGATCATCATCATCCACATTCTAACTACTAATTACATACCAAAAAACATAGAATGAAGAGAAAAGCCAAATAATATTTTTTTATAAATAAAGATGGATCTTTAAAACTCTTGAGACGCTGATTTAATCTCAATGGCCACCCCCTTTCCCAGCTTTTTGGACATCAGCACTTGATAAATGTTCGACAGCACTCCACCATTAGAAATCATGATCCAAGCCAGCAGCTTCACGAACTCCTCATTAGTCCTCAACCCCAGTTGAATGTCTCTCAGGATAATACTGGTCTTCTTTATGTCCCTCCCGAGTTCCCAGCCAAATCCTAAATCTAATATTCAAAACACCACAAATTTAAATTTTAATTTAGACCTTGATCAAGAAAAGCATAGGAAGACGGAGCGGTAGATATGGGTGCTGATGCTGACACGCTAAAAGTCTACTGATTTAAGACAACTATGGCACAAATTAAAATCCAACTAATGTCCACTTTGCTTACAATCTAAATCATTAAACCAAAATGCCGCATAAAATCCTGAAATTGAATCAGAAATTCAATGAGAAGCAACATGTCAGTTGAGTCAGTTGAATTGCAATGAAATGTATTCTCACTTAAAACAAACAATTATACCCAAAATCATAATGTCATCCATGTGCACACGCCACAGAACACACTGAGATTTACAAAATTCCACCTTTCTCTTATTTGTGTGACATTGTAGAGGATTTTTCTTCGAGGTGATGCGGGGAACTTTGATTGCGGCACCAATTAAGCAGCTCCCCGTGATATGAATCCACTGAAATCATCACAAATGATCCGAAATGAAAACACTGAAAAATTGAAGGGAAATAATCGATGAAAGCGAGATTAGAAAGCAAGATTAGAAGAGTACCAAAGCTGCACCAAGAACGGAGACTCTGATGGCAATCCCAATCGAGTCAAAAGTGTAAGGGGAGATATTCATCAACACATGCCACCATGTTCGACATCACCTTTGTTGTGACCTTCTGTGAGCCTTCATGCCAGGCAATGATAATCATGGTCTGTGAAATAGTAAAGAAATTAAGCAGCAAGATATACAATTTCTGAGACAAAAAAGAATTCATCCGTCCATGCTATTTGGCAGCAAAAAAGAATTCACATAACTGATAACTCAAAACATAAGATACGGAAGCTCCACATTCTATGAAAACATCAAAAAAATGCAAAATGGAACCGATCTCAACAAAATTTATGTTTCCAATTCATCCGTCCCTGCTATTTGGTAGGCAGTGGACGCTGTTATCAGTCTCTCCTATTTATTGTATTTTAGCTAGTGCACTGTGATATTTCTTTGGTGAAATTTGCATAGACAAAGATAAAATTTGTTAAAACTCAGAATTGATATAACAAAGAAAATTTTATAGGACAAAGACCCAAGACAGAATTTGATAGAACAAAGACCAAATTGATAGAATGCAAAATTTGATAGAACAAAGACCAAATTCATACCCAAGGCAGAATTGATAGAAAATATAACAAAGAAAATTTTATCTTTTTTCTATCAATTTTCATGATTATTATCAATTGGGCATGTACAAATTTCATTCATAAAGATTAATTCATGATACCAAAGGTCATTGTCAGCAATTGTAAGAACAAAATTTGCATACCCAAGCCTCAAATTGGCAGAAAGATGCTTCACTTGTCCCCATTACAATAGACACATGTTCAATCAATGAAAATTCTGATCCATTTGCAATTCTGTAAGGGTTGATTTATTTTATGAATATCTAATCAAAGCTTATATTCTTTTCAGAAGCAATGGGTTCTGGGTCATGTTTAAATCTGCATACATTTCCATGTAGAAGTATTTTTGACATGGCCCATGGTAAAACAGTATGCATTTCTCTTCTAGTTTGGGAGGATATCTAGAATATATGTTTTGATTAAATCATAAGCACTTTCTCTACTTTCTTAGTCTTCTAATTCTTATTTCTGGTAGAGATCAATGAAGAAAAAGAAATGTTCCATGTGCTTTGTTTGGAGCTATATTCTGAGATGGCACCAAACTGTATCTTATATTGTTAGAGACATTGCTTCTGCCATTTCATCACACTGAATTCTTCAAACTGAATTCTTCAAATGACACCCAACTCTCAAGTAATGCACCCTGGAATAAATCATCAAATATACCACAATGGACAAACCGAGTGTTTTTTTTTGTTTTTTTTTGGGGGGGGGGAGGGGGAGGGGGGAGGGGTGGGGGGGTGTGTGTGCGTGCATGTGTGATTTGGTTTAACCCCTCATTTGACTAAATTGTCATAAAGAGCAATTGCTAATACAAATCAGAATTTCATTCAACACAATCAAGTTCACTGATAATAAACATTGAAAACTATATTGAAAACTATTTTAGAAAGAAATCAAATAGTAATTGTTTGTGTATCCAGTAGGTTGTTGATATACCCCACCCCAACTACCTGATTATACACCAGTCTTTGATGTTTGTCAACCAGTGTTTATATATCTACATTAATGGCCAACATTTGAAAGTAGGATATAAACAAAAGAGAGAATCGGTACAAAGTTTACACACCCGAATGATTCATACTCTAGAATGTTGAAACTAAATAACATGCTGATAATATTTAAAGCAAAAAAAGATTAGCCTCTCAAAATGTTGATTCTGTTATTTTGGGTGCTTTAAATATATAGTATGAATCACCATGCTGATAATATAGTATTAATCATTCGGGTATGAATCACCATGCTGATAATATTTAAGGCAAAAAAAGACATACTATTTTATCATACTTCACCACCATGCTGGGACCGTGAAACTCGTAAAGTATAATGCTCCTATTTTACTGACAGACCAATCTCTTCAAGTTCTGCCCATAATTTCTTTCGAGCCTCAAATCTGTCAAGCCCAAATGAGATGGAATTACATATTTAAGCCATACACATTTAAGCCATACACATTTAAGCCAACAAACTTAGCTTACAGCATTGGGATCGAATTTGCAGAATTCAGCAGTGTATGGCTTAAGATCACTCTCCAGTTGTTCGTGAGCTTTGGCAATGCTGGAAGATGCCTCATCTGTTACTCAATAGAAGAAAAAAATTATACAAATTGAAACAACCACTTATTATAATATTCGCATCAGCTCCTATTATAACCACTTATATAAGAAACCATATGATATAGAAATAAGTTATAAGCAGGTTATTTAAGTAAGTTCTTATAACAGTCAAATAACTTATTGATGTAAGTTATAAAAAGTAATCATATGATATAGCACAATGATTCATTTTTATGGTTTGAATGCATATCAAATTGATGAACTTGGAAGTTCTTTGACTGATACACTTCTGACATGATAATGCATGTATGAGAAATTATTATTTTATTTTCTGTATAACATGAGTTCAATGTGCCATGAAAAAAATTGATTGTGAAATCTTAATGTCCATTGTGCCCAGCTTTGCTTATTCTTGCACTCAAGGAGAAAATATTGATTGCTTTGAGGCGATCTTACTTTACTGGACAATGGTAACTTGGAGCTTTCTGCATTTCCTGATAAGAACTTGATACCTCCTATCTTATCAGTGAAACATACGGTTATTTCTAGCCTGAAACATGTTGTTAACAACCATTTGTTTTGATGGTAGTATTTCTGATCATTAGGAACTATTGATATTTCTGCAATTGTCAATTTGGAGATGCTTCTCAATGATCAATTGGAGAGCCTAACCACAAATATAAAGATGAGCAAGGGAAAACTATTGGACATTGAATATTAAAGTTTATGAGAATCATTATCCTTTTGTTGAAAGTAATCTCATCGTTTCCTCTAATTACAATCTTTCTTAATGCTTAGTATACCAAATCGGTGCAGCCTACCATTCAAACCCCCAACAAAAGCTCTCGTTTTATCCTATTTCTTATTGAACATTGTAGAATTTCTCATGATTACTTTGCTATTAGAATGTGATATTAAAAACCCATACCTTGGTTTTTTTAAATTCCAGTGTTATATTGGGTAATAGCTTCTTCTGCATAGAATCTTTGGGGTTATGTTTACTCACAATTCAAATACTGCAGAGCTTTTTTTGAAGGAGGCAACATTATCTAGTTTGAATATCGAAGGCAAGTATTTCCTCGAATGCTTAAAGGTAAGAAATTTTCTAGTGTTACATTATGGTTATTATTAATAGTAATTATCATCTTAGATTAGCATTTGCTATCAAATAATTCCACCTTCATGCACACCTTTTTGATGCATGATAAATATAGTGTGCATGTGTTGGAATTACCATTAATCTATCCAATTAATCAAAAATGCATTTCTTGGCTGGGGTTCACAATTTATTAAATGAGGTTCTTTGTTGGCATAATGAGGTTTGATTCTTTAGGATTATGGCATATTTATTTCCTTTTTGGTGCATATACTGAACTCATATATATCTTAAAAAAATTTTGTTTTCCTACACAGTTCATGGGAGGTTTTCGAAATGTATTTGCAATCCACAAACATTGATAATAACCGACGTAATCTTCACTCCTAGTGCCAATGAAAGGTACTCATCAAAAGATATAAAACCTCATATGAAAGGTCTCTAGTTTCATCAAGAAAGTGAAAATGCATGTAGACTAAAGTATAAGCAAATCACATATATCACATCTTACCAATATGTTCACCATGACACTCAACATAGCAACATGTCAAAAAAAATTATTTGACATTAAGCTTGCAGTATAGCAAAGGAGGGCACAAAGTACAACAACTTTTATACATGAATCTTAGAACACAGTGATTAGAAAAACAAATGATAAAATTGAGGCATTAGCTTTAACTTGGGCATTAACAAATGACAAATCACATGTATCCTCAAATAGCTTTAACTTGGGCTTTAACAAATCACATATCCTCAATTAGCTTTAACAAATGATAAATGACAAATGACAAATCACTTGGGCATTAGCTTTAACTTGGACATTAACAAAATTGAGGCTTTAGCTTTAGCTTTAACAAATGACAAATCACATGTATTGGGCATTAGCTTTAACTGTATCATCTCAATCACTTCCCTTCTCCATATTTAACTGATGTCCAAAAAATCCAAAGATGACACAAAAATCACAAAAAACTCTGAAGACACATTTCTACAACATGGGTAAATTAAAAAGTCGCTGTAGAACATCAATTGCAGATGACTCAACAAAAAAACTGAAGTATTAGCACATCAAATAGGAGGACAATAAAGAATGATACATGGTATAGGACAAAGATACCTAAAGATATATCTGAACCCAGGTCTCATATGTTTCAGTGTTGATTACGGGAGTAAGACCTGTATTAATATTTTTCAGACTTAAATTAAACATGTATACCTCGTTTGATACTGAAACTACAATATTTTAAACAATTCAAGAAGAGAGATGGCAGTTATTGGTCATCCATCATATATTATTCACTCAATTTCAGACCTACATTGGTCATCCATCATCAAACTTATTTTATATCATGTTAACTCAATTTCAGATTAGCCAAAACCTAACGAACATCATATATTATTCAAGCCAGTGTTGTTTATAGTGAAAGCATCTTAAAAACTTATTTTTTTATGAACACTAATAAATAGTCTAAAGTTTATACAAAATGTCTATTAAATGATGGGAATCAAGAATGAATCAAAAATTTCTATATATGGATCTCATCTTAAATGAGAATCAAATTTTTAGACATCAATTTCAACAATTTCTATAGTTTTGAATCCAAGTATAACTCATAATGAGAAAAAAATGGAAACTCAGAAAGTGATAGTTCTCTACAAATAGATCAAGCATTATGTAATATAGAGGATTACCAGTATACATCATATTAAGCATGCAATCACAGTTTAAAAGGTAGAACAAAAAACAGCTAACCTCATATGAAGATGAGTTGTTGCTGTTACTGAAGGTCCGAACTTCTACTAAATCCTTCTAGTTCAAGCAAGCAGCGATTCTGGGTTTTGGAAGACAACTGCAAATCCATAAGATGCGATGAAAAAGAGTTGCGACATGCTCAACAAATAACAAAAAGGACCAAAAGGGCTACCTTGATAGAGAGGACGAAGAGAACATTCAGATGACATGAAGGTCAAGTAGCCAAAATTACATAATAGAACTCAATGGATTCTTGCAGGCAAAATTGAAGAGAACTCAATCAACTAATAACGTAAACTAAAATTGTTACATGAAGGTCAATTGATAACATCAGTATTATCCGATCAACCAACATCCGAATTATCCCAAAATTACTTAATACAACAAACCTAAACCAACAATGTAAACTAACAATCATGACAAACAAAAAATACATAATACAATTATGGTAGAAGCATTCAACAACGGGATTTTTTAGACATGTAAACCAAGTGGATTCTAACTTCATAGAGTTTCAGAATATACACAGCCCAAAGCTTCGTATCAAGAATACTACTTGCAAATCCAAAACCTAAAACGTCATAAAATTGAAAGAGAACTATTTCAGGACTTAAGACAACATTTTTTTACATCGACTTATAATATCACACAACCTAAACTATATGCTAAAAGAAAAAACCCTTAACTATGAACAAATATACACAAAAATACATTCTGGATTGAACAACCATGCAGTCCAATTTCAAAAACACCATCTCTCACACCGGCATTTAAAACCAACAAAATTTACATATAACGCTAGGGCCGTATGTCCTGAAAATTAAAAATAAAATCATAGATTAGAATAGGAAAATTAGAAACGAAGATATATCTAATTACTTTGTACAACTCACTATTATTACCTTCATCATGTTTAAGCAGAAAACCTTTTACTCATCACATTATAAAAAGATGACGTGTCAAGCTCAATCCAAAGTGGAGAGTTAATAGGATGAGCAATAACCTAGATAAATTAAGAACATAAATTTCTAAGAAAAATGAATATATATTTGATAATATGGAAAATTTTAAATTTATACATTTATTTACCTTTTTTCGTTGGAGTGGTGGATGTCGTGCTTTCTGGAACCAAGCAAGCTCGGTAAGAACCATCTTCCACTTCTATAACAAAAAAGGTATTTGGATGGTCAATGAACAGGATATTTTGAAAAACAAAATCTAAGATTTTTATATTACCTCGGAAAAGGAGATTGCTTTGTCTTCAATGTGACTCGTCGCCGTTGCTTGTAAAGTTCTTTTAGCAATTTGCTGAAAATAATAATAATAATAATAAACAGTCACTAATTTTTAATTTCAAAATGGGAATGTTTGTAACGGTATGCATACCTTATCAAAACAAAATCCGATATAACCCCGTAGCCTGACATTTATGTGATTGTTTTGAAGTAACAGAACCTGTGAGAAGAAAAATGTTAATGCAAACACAGTATATTAAAAATATAATGTAGAATTATGATAAGAAACTTACAGTTTTTGCCAAATCTGCATCATCATCTATCTATATAAAAATACAAACCAATATTTTATCAAACAATGCATACCGAAAACTATTAAGTCATGCAATGAAATGTAGTAAAGGAAAAAATTTCTTACCCTGCCATATATGGTAATGTGGGTCCACATTTTAAAGCTTGGTAACGTATGATAATGCTATACCTGCATGTTAGACAACAATCGATAATAATTTTTTAAAAGATCATTTAAACAAATAATATAAATAAAACAATGTAAAGAAAGAAAGTTAAAAAACTTACATGCAATTTTTATCATTCATTGGAAATCATAGCAGAACTTCTGGGTAAACGATGTTTACTGTGTTATTTATGTTGGGCTGAAGGACACATACACGATCAAAAGATGTGCACCTTGAAAGTGCAACATAAAGATGTCCATGACTGAAAACTGGGGTCCGCAAATCAACTCCAACGAATTTTACAGATTGTCCTTGGGCTTTATTAATCGTCATAGCATATGTCACACGGACAGGAAACTGCCTTCTTGTCATATGAAAAGGTAATTTTGTAGCCGATGGTGACAAAGATATTCTTGGAATAAACACAAAACAACCGGCTTTATCCCCATTTAAAATTTGAGCTTCAATGACACGTGATGCACATCTGACAACCATCAATCGAGTGCCATTACAGAGCCCGTCTTTTGGTGCAATATTTCGTAATAAAATAATAGGACAACCAACCTTAAGCTCAAGTGTAAATTGTGGCAACCCAGGAGGATCCAAAGAGTTTATGTACTCAGTTGGATATCTACTCATAATGGTTGGATCGGTTTCATCATTTTCAGAAAAACTGTCTGCAGCTTGATACGTAATCTTCTGTCCCGAAAAAATGTTTAATGCAGCAGCATTTATAAAAGTAACATCATCATTCCGTGCAGAAAGAATTATTCGTTCAGTAAGGTATGCCGAAGTCACGGCACCCTCAATATCAAGCTGCGGATAAATTCGAAGTATTAACTCGTTTAAATCCTTGCACCTGAATATGTTAGAAGGAAGTTCTACCACTTCTGTAGGATTTGTCCCAACCTAATACATATAGATATAATTTTAGTGAAGGAATGGCTAAGATAAAAATAGTAAGTAAAATTAAATTAGGCATGAAATAAAATACCTCCAAAATGAATTTTGCAAAATTTGCATTCTCAACCGATGAGTTATTTAACCGCATATTTTGATCCAAGATCAAAACTTGTACAGAGCACCATAATACAGATCGTCTCAATGAGGCACCAACAATTTCTTCTCGAACCCCCTTTGGTATGACGGGCAAGATTTGTCGAAAATCCCCACCAAGAACAACAGTAATACCACCAAATGCTCTGGGGTTATCACAAATATCTTGTAACGATCGATCCACTGCCTCAACACAGTGCCGATGTTGCATAGGTACTTCATCCCATATTATAAGTTTTGCTTGTCGGAATAATTGAGCTTGCATGGATTGCTTGCTAAAATTACAAATTGAAGTATCATGCACATCTAACGGGATACGAAATGTGGAATGTGCAGTCCGACCTCCGCTAAGTAGCAATGATGCAATACCGGAAGACGTGACGGTGATAACTATATGTCCAAGACTACGCAACATTGTTGCAAGTGCATTGTACAAAAAAGTCTTTCCAGTTCCAGCACCCCCGCTCAAGAAGAATGTAGTACCTTTATTTTCAAATACAGATGAAGTAATTGCCGAGTAAGCATGGCGTTGTGCATCAATGAGGCAATCAATGTCTTTTTGAGCATCCAATTGTTTCGCCTTATTTATAAGTTCCTGATGTTCATGCAACAATCTATTGCCAACAATTTCATTCCAATCTCCAGCAGGAAGTGGCATTGGTGGAAAGTCGGATAGACACTTACCGTACTCCTGAAGCAATTCATTGATAAGGAATAATCCATAATCTTCAAGTTGGCCTTGAGTTGGGGTAGAAATTGCAAATAAAGTTTGCAATTTATGTGGAAGATCATCGCAAATGTGCATTGAAAATTCATTCCATAATGCAAGGGGGTCGATCGGCAAACATTCGATAAGAATAATACAAAACAGTCTTCGTAATTGATATCCTGTTTTCATAATTGAAGCCTCGGAAAGACATTGTCTCCACTCGGAATCATCTTCAAGAAGACCTCTTGCAATACATGTTACTTTGAATGTAGGGTACTCGATAGAATTGAATGTGCGTAAATTTTCCCACGATGTGGGCCCTTTAACAACTGTTAGCAGCAACCGTAGATAAAATCTCTCACCAGAATTAGGGGAGGCAAAATACATTCGGCCAATTGCATATCCAGATTGTCTTGGAGTCCAGACCTTTGTTGACGAATGCCACACAAACTTTTGAGGAAATTCTTGATATGTGAGATCATGTGCAGACTCATGTAAGGCGCAACATGTAAAAAATTCAGTCAAAGTTGTCTTATCATTTTCAGCCCTAGACATGGGTTTGTGGCATGGGTTTTGTTGGTTTTAAATGCCCTAGCGTAGATAAGGAAATGCTGGGGGAAATGCTGGGGGAATATATATATGCTGGGGGAACCCTTCCCTCCAAATTTACATATATATATTCTATAAAACATGAAGAATTTGAATGTTGTCCTATGTGGCATGGGTTTGTCCTACGTAGACAAGGAAATGCTAACGGGGACAAACAAATGTTGGTGACTAGGATAATCTTGGAGGGAAACTAGGGGAACATTTGATTTGGGTTGAAAATTTAAAAGTTTGAAATTTAAAAGTTTGTATTTGAACACAGAACTGGGGAGGGGGAGAAATGCTCGACTGAATTTTGGGGACCTCTCTCTCTCTCTCTCTCTCTCTCTCTCTCTCTCTCTCTCTCTCTCTCTCTCTCTCTCTCTCTCTCTGTCTCTCTCTCTCTCTCTCTCTCTCTCTCTCTCTCTCTCTCTCTCTCTCTCTCTCTCTCTCTCTCTCTCTCTACCGGCCCCTCCTCCCCAAAACCCACTGATCTGAATGGAACAAGGCGCCATCCCCTGCCTCGGCCTCCCCTCATCCAATTGGTGTTCCGAGTCCCTCTACGACGTCACTACAAATGGCCCCGGTGTTGATTTCAACGGCTCCGATCACTATGATTTGCAGAGCGAGGCCAGTGCACTGTCCACATCTTCAACAACTACACCAGGGGTGGAGGTAGCAGGTGATTTTACACAGTACGTCGCTGATCCAAGTAGTTTCTTTTCTAATCAGTATTTGGTATCTTAGTCAATTCATTCTCAAACAACTTTCTCCTTTGGCATGGGTTAGCTCTTAGCTATGATTGGGGAGCAGTTTGAAAATGGGGATGATATATGTGGGGCTGTTGTCAATGTGCGAGCAAAGCAGGAGAAGTTCTCAATATGGACCAAAAATGGGTAAACGAAGCTTCTCAGATATTTTGTAAACCATGTCTTTTGGCACTGTACATTTTATTTGTAGAAGCATCTACATCTTCCTATTTTGCTTTGTGCGGTTTGGAGATTATATTGATTCATCTCAATCTTTAAGGAAGATATCGATGATCCCAATCTCTTTTACTCCAAGTTCATAGTCCACAATTTTCCCCTGTAATATAGATTACTATGCTCATCTCCTTACAAATCTCATGGATGGATTATCTTTCCCTTATGTGAAGCAAAATAATAGCTTAAAATATAAAGTTATTTATTCAAGAGTATAATACACATAGAGGAGTGGAACTTTTGATAGATGCTGAAGGGTTAGTTTAAGTTAGAAGTAGTGAATATAAGTGTTCTGTGCATTATTTAGATTTTCTTATCTTAATACAGAGGAATACTCTCATTAGTTGGGCATAAATTTGACCTTAATTTCATGGCTGTCATCTGGATTCAATTTTTTCTGGATACACAAACACTTACAAATGTATAAGGAATGATTAATGTTTATGATTGTTTTGTGTTTGAAGCATGCTGATCATTAAATTGATTATGTATACATGCCTAATTCTGCAGATTTAACTTTCATCTAGGAATAAAATGCATTGAGGAATGAAACACATTAGAAAATACTATATCCTGAAATTGTATCAAATTACTATATCATGATACAATTAGGAATGAAACACAAGGAAATAAATTAAAATTCATGGGTTAAAAGGATATAATATTAGTTTTTGATCCGTTATATTAGTTATGTTTTATACCTGAAAATTATATCAAAACTTTGCATATTAAAACTTTCTATTAGTTTTGACATGGGAAACCCAATGAAGATGATATTACATTTGTTTGTTACAGAGAAGCATTGTTACATTTGTTTGTTTGTTACAATGAAGAAGATGAGTTAATCAATGATGTTATACGATTTTACATAGAAGCAATGATGTTACAATGAATGGGAGTTCTACTCAAATTTTTACAGTTTTAAAATTTGCATATTAAACCTTTATATTAGATTTGTTTTATACATGAAACTTTGTATCAAAACTTTGCATATTAAAACTTTATATTAGTTTTGTTTTGATATAGTGTATTTGATGTCAGGAACGTTGCATATTAAATCTTTATATTAGTTTTGACATGGGAAACCCAATGAAGATGATGTTACATTTGTTTGTTACAGAGAAGCAATGTTACATTCGTTTGTTTGTTACAATGGAGATGATGAGTTAAGAAATGATGTTATAAAATTTTACATAGAAGCAATGTTGTTGCAATGAATGGGAGTTCTACTCATATTTTTACAGTTTTTTATTGTTAGACTGAATCACAGTGCTTTAAGGCATTTGTTGCCTGGTTTACATAATTCAACCATTTTGGATTTTAACTGATTTTTAAACAAATATTGGAATACCTGCACTTGGTTGCAACTTCATGTACTTTATTCTTTAAACAACTGTTGGAATACCTGCATGATTTTTTAAATCAAAACATTTGTGATTTTTTATCCTTTAAGTGCGGAATATATAGAATACCTTCAGGATATATAGGATTTTTTTTATCCTTTAAGTTGAAAATGGGAGTATGGTAGTAACTCCATGTACTTGCACTTAAAGGATTAGTTTTAGGTGATTCTATAGGATTTTTTATCCTTCAACATAAAACATAACACTGGTAATATCCTGACGTAATCACTAATAATATGCAAGTACATGAACTATAGGATTTTTTATAACAGGTTATATTATCAGTGATTACATCATGTACTTGCATATTATTAGTAATCACTGATAATATGCAAAACTTATAGTATTTCTTTGCTTTTCCTGAACATAAAACATAACACAATGCTATAGTTTTGCTTTTCCTGAACACATATAGTCAAATTTGGGATGTCCTGGTACTTTAGCCATATAGTCAAGTATTACCATTCAGATTGCAAATTAGTTCAATGGGATGGTTGAGTTAATGTCCTGGAACTCAACTAGCACTGTAGCCAAAACCTAACTATCATTTTCAACATTTTTTATTGGAGTTAAAAGGAAAAAACATTTTTCAAATACAAAGATATGGTGTTTTGTAGTTTTAAAGTTAAACTGATTTGCTAACGATTGATATTTAAGCAAGACTGATAAGTGGTAGTTTGGGTCAGAATGAATGTGGGGAAGATAGATTACATGGGATTCATAAAAAAGTCGATGGGAAACAACTGCAATCAGTTGGACACTAGATTTCACCAAGCAATCAAGCAAGAGAAAAATATTAGATAGAAGAGATCAACTATAGTTGGCCAAATGCATCTGTAGTTGAGACTTGAGAGAAACCTTTGGCTTCTCTTTACCACAGCACTCTGTACGGATTCAAGGGAGGTCCGGATTTGGTTTCGGCTTTTTTGCTTCATTACCATGGGAATCTTGACGAGCCTCTTCTCGGCTTCGAGCTTTCAATATTTTTGAGGGTAAAAATCTCGCCTTTGTCTCGCACGCCATATGTTTGTTCAATTGTTTAAAAGAACAACAACCAATTTTGGCTAATGGGTTTATAGGTTTCAGACATGTCATATAAACCAATAGCTCAAGCTCCTCAGTGAAATTATCATTAGTTATTTGCTTTTCAAATTTACAGAAGCCAGTGCTCTAATGAACCTTTTTTAATTATTTTCGTAAAATAGATGGTGTCATAGGAGTCTACTACATAGATGTTCTTTGTTTATTCATTTTTGTAATTATCGCAGGAACTGGAGCATGGAGAATTCGTTTGGGTAAGGCCGATCCACTTGAACAGAAAGCTCGAGAGCTATGACACTGAAGTAAGGCCTGTACTATTGGCCTACTTGGTAGCTGAATTTTGACCCAGAGACAGCTACATGGCACCGGAGAGTAATCAAGGCATTGGACTCTACCATTGCCTGATTTTGGTCACCCACATCCAAAGCTCAATCCATCAAAGGTCTGTCCATTGCATCGATGAGTAATTTGCCAATATTAATTTCATGTATGTAAAAATTGCATAACCCAATTGGGAAATGCCTCTGTAAAATCATCACAGTTATTGTGTACTTTATTCTATCATGGGTTACTCTCGTAATAAGCAGGTTTTAATTTGGAAACTGGTTTGTAATCAACAAGATGGAATCATTCTATTTTCTTTGATTTCATATTTTTGGCATTCCCTCTACATGGGTGGGTTCCACATCATGTGGTCATATACCATGCCTTCTTCCCCATTGACTAAGCTTTGGATCTTGCTTTGGAACTCACATGGATTAATTGTATCAAGTAGTTTTTTTCTTTTGTTCCTTGGATTAGTGTCTCCCATAAGGGAAGGAATGACTGGCTGTATGTTTGCAATTTTGAGGTCTATGCTTGGAGATTGTTGCAATAGTTTTCTGATGCATGGCAGCAGTATTTCATGTGGACTGAAGCATGGGGCACATGAGTTATGTTTCTTGGATTGTATGCCAAACTCTGGTAATTTTATATTAGCTGTTCCTTGAGTGAGCCAAATTGATATATATATTTTTCAGCTGGAAGTTATTTTGGTAACATGTCTGTACCAACTATTTTACTTCTGTGGATTCAAGCAATGAGTTCTCCATTAAAAGAGAAGCATGTTTGATACTGAGATGTAGGATGAAACTGTGAAGTCTAAATGCTAACAAAGAAAACATAATATATTTGTGTTCTACTTTGAAGGCGCTCGCGTCGAAGGCGCCCGCGCTGAACTTCGCTAAATTTTTAGGCTAATTTGTTGTTCTGCGCCATATTTGCTGTTCCGCACCGACGGAGCCCCTGCCAAATTTGTTGTTCCACCCCGAAGGCACCTGCGTCGAATTTGTTGTTTCGTGTCGAATTCGCATGCACCGAATTTGTTGTTCCACACCGAAGGCGCCCGTGCCGCTAAAATTTTTTTCGCTAATTTGTTGTTCCGTATAATTTTGGCTGTGGAAATAATTTTTTTCGGAACAAAAATTTCACGGGTGAATATCTTAAATGAACTGTGCCCGCGGGCACGGGTTATGACTAGTATATATATATATATATATATATATATATATATATATGTTGGCTAGGATCCAATATATATATGATCAAAGAGAATAAAAAGGTTATGACGACAGGCGATACAGGCGATCCGAAAGGCAGCGATGGTGATGGCGTCCACGCTAAAGACGATAGCATCCGTGCTAGAGTTGGCGATGGCGTCCATTCTAATAGCGTTGGTGGGAATCTGGGATCTGGCAGACTGGAGTCTAAAAACAAATCTGAGGGGCGGCTGGAGATTGATGAGAACCTAGGTCATAACGAATCAGGGCATGCGGGAGTTATGAATCCGAATGGTACAATCCCAAGTGATGCAAGGGTAGCTGAAGTGAATCAGAGTAAGAGCGATTGGACAACAGTCAATCGCAAGGGGAAGGGTATTGCTAGGCCTGGTCTTGGGGGTGGAGTAAACAAATGGGGCGCAATGCGTGGAGGAGTGAACCAACAACAGGGCAATGACAGGCCGTTGTATACCAATGTGAAGCTGAGACCACCTCAGCATATAGCTAAGGTAAATGCACCTAAGGTGTTTGCTAATATTCCTATTAGGCCCAACATTCCATTACATATTAATACAGCTGGCCCCAAGCCATCTTGGTCTGATGTTTGTGCTAAGAGAAGATCATATGATGATTCCCTCTCCATGTCATTTATCCCTCCGGTCATCAAGGAAGACGGTGTTTGTGTTGGCAGAGTGGTTGGGCCGATGCTGGAGAAGGGGGCTGAACGTTGGAAGAACACCCTGGTAGGGTATGTCCTCAGGGATGTACCATACTACGGGCAATTGCGCGCTTGGGTTGATAGGCTTTGGAGGCTGAAGAAGAGAGTACAAATTTATAGTAGGGAGAATGGATTCTTCTATTTCAGGTTCGAATGCCCGGAGGAATGTGAGAGGGTGTTCTATGGGGGACCCTGGCTATTTGATGGGAGATTAACTGTGCTACAGAGATGGAGCCCAACCATTAGGCATGATAGAGACATGCTTTCCACTGTCCCAGTCTGGATCCAACTACATGGCCTCCCTTTAGGTATGTGGACTAAAGAAATATTGAATGTCGCTGCATCGGTGGTTGGTACCCCACTTTGTTTAGACAGAGCCACTGCCAGGCTAGACAGACTTTCATATGCTAGATGTCTCGTTGAAGTAGATGCCAAGAAGCCTCTTCCAAAGACAGTGGGTCTTGAATTGGATGATAGTTCTATTATTAGCATAGACACAAAGTATGAAGGTGAACCACCAAGATGTAGCAAATGTGTCTGTTTTGGACATACGGATGAATTATGCCCTGATCAACCCAAGCTCCCTTCAATCCAACCATCTGTCATTAGCAACATTACTCCTGGAGGTGAGGTCCAACTTCAGCGTGAACATTCTGTAGCACTTAACCCCAGTACTACAGAGGGAAATATTGGAAATGGCAAAACAACAGGGGCTGACAGTATGGGGAGTTTCAACATTACTCTTGGAGGTGAGGTCCTACTTCAGCTTGATCATTCTACAGCACTTAACCCCAATACTACGGAGGGAAATGTTGGAATTGGCACAACAACAGGGGCTGACAGTATGGGGAGTGCTCAGGAATGTCTCAATCTAATAGGAAGTGATCCTTTGAAGGCCTTGTCAAAGTCCCAAAATGTGGACACAGGAATAACCCCAAGTATTGCTGTCAATGCAACCGGTATGAGCAATGCAACTGCAAGTATTACAGGCAATGCGGCACACAAATATGATATGGGCAATTTAGCTGCTACTCAGGCAACCGGAATACCTAATGGATCCAATGAGGAACTTAATGTTATGGGTGATGGAGTCCAAGAACAATCAGCGGATACTTCGAGTCAAAGGGCTGAGATAAATGATGATACGGAGTCAGATACTATACCAGAAGAGTTAACAACTATTAACCCTGAATGGGAGCAGGCTCAACTCATTCCTCAGGAGCTTGAGAAGGGTACTGCAAATTCTAAGAAGGCTACAAATGTCCAGGCTACAGCTGGGGGAGGCTTGCGAAAGAGTATGCGGCTAAAGGATGGATCCTTAGGGAAACCTAACACAAATATACTCTAATGTCTATTTTCATCTGGAACACAATGGGTCTCAATAATTCAGCTAGAAGAAGAGACCTACATGATAGATTACAAAAAATAAAACCTTCCATGCTCATTTTTTTAGAGACGAAGTTGAAGGAGGGCACGTATCAGTGGAAATCTTGTCTACCGAAGCATTGGAGTTTTGTTGGGAATTTTGCAGCAGACTCAAATGGGTGAATCCTCATAGCCTAGGATACACTTGTCTGGCAAGTGAGTATTTAGTCTATCTCTACACAACACATCACGCTATGTTGTACAAATATGGGGGGCCTTTCATTAGCAATTACGGGGGTGTATGCTTCAAACCTGAGGAGTGAGAGGATGCGGCTATGGGAATTTTTATTGGAGAATGCGGCAAAGATTGGAAGCAAGGAGTGGCTCTGGGGGGGGGATTATAACTGTGTAAGATACTTGAAAGAAAAGTCAGGAGGAAGACGGTGTGTGCAGCAAATACTGGAAGAGTTCAATGAATGCCTAACCAAATGCTCTATGCTTGATCTGAAATGCTCTGGCCCAACAATGAGTTGGTCTAACCGAAGAATTGGAGGGGGAAGAATTACTGCTAGACTCGATCGAGTCTTATGTACAGCTAAACTCCTTGAAACCCTTCCAGATGCTTTTATGAAGTACTTAGACCCAGACACAAGTGACCATTCTCCCATGCTCGTCTACTTGCAATTAAAGGTGAAATATTACCCTAAACCATTCAAGTTTTTTTAACGTGTGGGCTTCTCGTGATGGTTATCAGGAAGTGGTAGAATCAAACTGGAGGCATGAGGTGGTGGGCTCCCATATGCACAGAGTTTATATAAAGCTTAAGAACCTGAAGCTGGCTTTGAAACTCTGGGCGACAAACCACAAGGCAAGTGTGACCGAATGCATGAACAGTCTGCAGAATTTGAGGAGCATGCCGAACCTAAGCTTTGATACTAATCTTCAAATGGAGGAACTTGGGCTTGCTCAACAACTTCATAATTTGCTCATGGAGGAAGAGGCTATTCTCAGGCAAAAGAGTAGGCAATCTTGGCTCACTCTGGGAGATAAGAACACAAAGTTCTTTTACAATGCAATGAAATCATGGCAGAATCTTAATAATTTAGTCCATATGATAGACGCCAATGGAGGCCGATTTAATACCACTGAGGAGCTTAGAAGAAGTGCGCCTAATTATTATGCATCTCTCTATCACCAATCCAACTACTGGAATGTCTTCCCGAAACTTGTCCCTAAAAGAATTTTAACTCCTGAAGCGGCTACTTGGCTGGAGAGGAGAATTAGTGATGCTGAAATTAAAGAAGCAATCTTCCAAATAGAGGTGGATAAATCCCATGGTCCTGATGGATTCAACAGATTCTTCTATCAGAGCAGCTGGAGTAATATATGTAAAGACATCACTGATGCCGTCCACTCTTTTTTTAGCTCTGGTATCCTTATGCATCCTATAAATCATACAAACCTTACTCTGGTACCAAAGAAAACTTCAGCAACTTCTCTGGGTGATTACAGACCAATAGCATGTTGCAATGTTCTTTATAAAGCTATTAGTAAAGTCATTTGCAACAGGCTTAAGATAGTGGTCCACGAACTTATTTCTCCAAACCAGTCAGCTTTTCTTAAGGGCAGACAACTTTCTGATAGTGCTTTGCTTGCCCATGAACAAATCCGTGATTTCAGCAATCCAATGGGTTCTAGAGCCTGCCTCAAATTAGACCTCTGTAAGGCTTTTGACAGTGTAAACCGGGAATTCATATACTACATTATGCACCGTATGGGCTTCAGTAGAAAATTTATTTCATGGATAACTGAGTGCATCTCTACCCCGACTTTTTCTGTCATGATAAATGGTTCACCCGTAGGGTACTTTGAGGGAAACAGGGGTCTCAGACAAGGGGATCCCCTATCCCCTTACTTGTTTGTGATTACCATGGAGGCTTTCTCTCTCTTAATGGAAAACTATATGATTTCTGGTATTATTCATCCTATGAGACGATATGGTTCTATATCTCATCTGCTTTTTGCAGATGACTTACTTTTATTCTGTAGGGCAAATCAACATTCTCTTGATGGTCTACTCTCATTGCTTGAAGAATTCTCTAATTTCACGGGCTTGGAAATCAATTGGCACAAAAGTATTGCTATATTCAGTAAGGGAACTAAGTCCCCCATGGAGCTTGCTAATAAGCTGGGGATTAGGGTTAGCACCTCTTTTACCACCTATTTGGGTCTCCCTCTCTCAACCAAATATCCCAAGGCCTCGATGTTTGGGAGACTGATTGACAAGTGTAACAAGCGGCTTATGGGCTGGACATCTAGTTTACTATCTATAGCTGGCCGCATTGAACTTGTCAGAACTGTTATTTATGGTATGGTCAACTTCTAGCTACAGGTTTACAAAATCCCAAAAACAGTACTGCGAACCATCACATCAACATGCAGGAAATTTATTTGTCGCACTTCCCGACTATGGGCATGGAAGGACATTTGCACCCCCAAGAAGGAGGGTGGGGTGGGTTTAAGATTACTTAAGGATCTAAACCTGGCGGCTGGAGTGAGACTAACTTGGCGATTATTAGCCACGGAGGGTCTATGGGTTGGGTATATGCGCACCAATTACACCGATACAAGCCAGTTTTTCGCAGCCAGAGGATTAGCTTCACAGTCAGGCACATGGAAATTTCTTCTGCAATGCAGAACTTTTTCCAAACACCTAATTAAAAGACAGGTCAGGGACGGCACATCTACCCTCTTCTGGATGGATAATTGGCTCCCAGGGGGGCCTCTAGCTGATAATCACAATGTCCCACTGGAGATTATGAAGCAGAGGGTGAGCGACTACTGGACGGGAAATGATTGGACTCAGGCTGCGGAGCTAGATATGGTCAGGCCGCTCCTACATAATGTCTCGCTTACAACCGGCTGAGATACATGGTCTTGGGCATCCCCAGGTGGATCCTCATTTAAATTCGCATGGGAAGGAATTCGACTACGCAATGACCAATTCAAATATGAGTCGCTAGTTTGGTACAAGCAGAATGTGCCGAAGATGAGCCTCACCTTACTGAGAGCTATGCAGGGGAAATTTGCTACTAGAGATCTGCTGAAGAAATGGAATCCACATATAGACACCAGTTGTGTATTGTGTGAATCTGAATCTACTTGGGCCGAAAATAAGGGCCATCTTTTCTTCGAATGCGAATATACTAAGTACATCCTCTGCCGATGTCTACTAAAGCTGGGGGTAACAATCACCGTTGAGCCTTTGCTAGAGAAAGTAGGAGACTATTTTCTGCTACACTTTGGGAAGAAAGAGTCTTTTGGTATCCTAGCAAGAACAGTCCTATCAGCTATGATTTGGTACATTTGGAAGGAAAGGAATACAAGAATATTTGATAAGATTAAGAAGTCTAAGACGGCCCTGTTCGAGGAGCTCGCGGCAACAGTTAGGGACTCGCTCCATCTTCTGGAGGCAAATACCCCTGAAGCTAAACTAGATATGGAAAATTGGGAATTTAGAGATGCGGGCTAGGATTAATTTTTAATTCTTTTGCCATGTTGTAATTATGCTTAGCTGCTGTTGGGGGTGGGGGGGTGTTAGGTAGGGGGTGACGGTGCTTGTGCCCTCTCCCCCCTCCTTCATCTTTCCCTCCTCTGCACGGTCATTTGTATTTTGTACTCTGTACATTCTTACTCTTAATAAAGTGCACGCTATTCTTCCAAAAAAAAATGTTGACTAGGATCCATTTGGATGGATCAAACATGTGGATCCATCCAAGTGGAATTTAAAATTAGACAATGTAAATAGAAAATCCAACCGTTGGATGTGATCTAACATGTCTAAACTACATCCAAACAAAATTGCAACCAATTTGGACATGTTTTGTCCATGCATCAAGTGGTTGCAAATTAGCCGATTTTATGACTATTCAAAAACATTGATTTGCAACCACTTGATGCATGGGAAAAACATGTCCAAATTGGTTGAAATTTTGTTCGGAGGTAGTTTATACATATTAAATCACATCCAATGGTCGGATTTTCTATTTACATTGTCTAATTTTAAATTCCACTTGGATGGATCCTCATGTTTGATCCATCCGAATGGATCCTAGTCAACATATATATATATATATATATATATATATATATATATATATATATATATATATATATATATTTATTTATTTATTTATTTATTTATTTATTTATATTTATATATACGTTAGTTGGTTAATTAGTATGTATGTGCTACGTATAATTTATATTTATATATATACATATTATTAGTATATATGTGTGTGTGTGTGTGTTTACGTAAACAGGTATATATGGTTTAAATATGCATTGGTTTGAACTGTAGCTTAATATTGAAATCCGTTAACGCAGATAAACTCACGACTCTCATCGTGATCGTCTGGACACCCAGAATTGCATCTGTTCAGGCAAGTATCTATCACATATACTTTTAAAGATACTGAAGACTACCAAGTTTGTTATTGACGACCTTTTATCACTATGATTGTGTAGACAAATCACAAGTGAAATGATTCAATACTTTGTAATATGTTCCAATTAAATGTTTTATTCACTTTCACCTTTAACGTTATTAACTTTAATGTTCACAGCATAGTGAGAATCTTCAATTGTTTTGACCATTTTTTAATGTGTGTTACTCATTATTTGTGTCACCTCATCTCTGGTTTGCTCACCCTACTAAATTATGACAATTAGGCCATCGAGTCATATACGGATGATTGAGCCCTCGGGGCATATACAGAACATTGATCCCTCGGGGCGATTACGGAATATTGAGACCTTGGGGCATACATTGAACTGAACAGACACACATTGACACTTTGGGGTGGGGTAGTCCATTATAGTAGAGTGCAGAATTCGGGATTTCACTCCACCGGTAAATTCGACCGTCGCCTAGATGGGGTCGGTAAGTACAGAGCCGTAGGTAGCTCCAGTTGGTTTGGGTGTAATTGTTGTTTCTTCTGTTCTCAGACAATGGGCTTGTCACTAGATTAGAAGATTGAATGATGCACTATTTACTCCTGCTATTGAGAATTGTGTAATCTGCTAGCTTTTCCTTACCATGCTCATATATTACTGCCATGTTTGTTACTCTGTACACTACACTTTGCATGTTCACTGCTTTGCACAATACATGTTGCATGTTCACTGCTTTGCACACTACACTTGCATGTTCACCACTTTGCACACTACACCTACCATGCTCACTACTTTGTGCACTTCACGTTGTTATGCTCACATGTACTCTTACGCTGCCCATGTTTTATTTTGTTGTAATCACATTGTGGCACTCATCTTCAAAAGCTTGGCAAACTATATTACTATCTTGCCGAGTGTCCATTTTCTAACATTTTTAACTTGCCGAGCGACCCTCGCAGACGTATATTTCCCTGTTGTTTATCTTGTGAAATATACGTCAAGTTCTGAGATAGATTCTACAGAGGAGCATATTTTGAGGCTAGGCTAGCTTACCAGAAGTACCAGGACGCCACTGCTAAGGAACGACATGCTTTCGCAATACCGCTAAAAATTTAATATTTGTGTTATATTGTATGCAGGTGTATTTCTTCCGTGTAACTGTTTGTAATGGCCATGCTAGGCCTTAATTCTTCTGTGTACATGTAATCTGGATGTTGAAGTGTAATAATGACATTCTTTGTTGTTCTGATATTTGCTAGCAAGAACCTACCAGGCTTAATACCCAGACGCTTAATGTGCTTAAGTCAAAGAAGAAAGAAAAATAAAAGGTACTTCTTCTTTGCTTTAAGCACAAGCAGACCCGCTCGCATTCTCGCACCCTAGTACAATGGAAGCGGGGCGTGACACGAGAACAATGACTCCCGAAACAATGAGAGAAGCACCTCCGCGAGGGGAGGTAAGTATGACGTCGACGAGGTATCATTACTTTCAGCTAAGTTTGATGCCTTAACTAAACAACTTTCCCTTATTGAACTTGATGCTGCTAAACCGCCTATAGCGGCAGTCTGTGATGTTTGTGATGTGCAGGGGAACCAGAGCACTGAATGTTCATCACCCATGGTGGTGCATCAGATATGACTATCGAGCAAACGAACGCCTTATATGGGAACAATCCGAGATCGCCAAGCAACCCGTATTCCGATACCTATAATCAGGGGTGGAAGAATCACCCCAATTTCTCTTACCGGACCCCGGGTTTCAAGCTCCCCCGCCATATCCTCAGCAGCCTCAAGAGTTTCAGCCTCCACCTCTTCAAGGACAATTTCAGAATTTCAATCAGAGGCCTCCCATGAATGCACCCCACATTCAAAACTCGAGCCTGGAGATGCTAATCGAGAGTCACATTCAGACTCAAGGACAAAGAAACAACTACTTTCTGAACTCTATCCAGAAGCTAATGATGACGACGCAACAACTTGCGTCTACCTCGCAGCAGCTGGCGACGGGCCAAAAGTCCATGTAGACTACGATAGTGCAAATGGCGCAGCGTCTCTCACAGCTCTTCAAGGCATAAGGAAATTTACCGGGGCAAATAGAAGAGAACCCCCGAGGGCACGTGAATGCGATCACACTATGAAGTGGGAAGAAGTTTGAAGGTCCCACCATGCCTGTCGTGGAAAAGGAGGCTGGAGTAGAAGAAGAAGCTCACGTTGAGCTTGAATCTGGGGATGACAAAGAAGTTGAGTGTGAGGTAGAGCCTCTGCAATCTGGACCCTCCAAGCAAGTAGAGAAGGAGCTAGGGAAGCCCACTGACGAGGCTCCCAAGGCATATATGTCGAGTATTCCATTCCCGACAAGATTGGCGAAGGCCAAGTTGGACGAAAAATATGGGAAGTTCTTCAAGCTCTTGAAGCAACTAAACATCTCCATCCACTTTCTCAAAGCGATGTAACGGCCGCTTTTCGACCGTTCATATTTTCAGCGCGTAGGACTCTTTTCGTGTGCGTATTTTATTTGGCCTCTTCTTGGATCTGGACTATACGATATGATATGTCGTTGTGACCGTAAGGAAGAGTAGTTATTTGTGGGATTTTTAGTGAACGTCATTTCACGTGTCGTTCTCCCACAACTCTGGTTCGATTGCAGAGTGTCGTAGCTTTAGACTTAGCCGTCGGATCATTTTTTTCTGTCCATTTTTCGTGGACCAAACTCACGATTGACCACCGTATCTCCGAGCCTCTCTTTGTCACGGTCATCTCCATATTTTTTTCGTATTTTTCTGACACTTCTAGCCCACCCAAATCGCTAATCTAAACCCAAGCCCATTAAGCCCAATTAATTTCGAATTTCTGTTGCTAATCAAATCTAGGGAAGATTAGCACGTATCATGCAAAAATATTCAGCCACTACCCTCACCCAATTTTACCCTACTTTGTACCCCCCTCACTCGCTCTCTCTCCTAGTCATCATCTCATTTAAACCCTCTTTAAAAGGCATTTAGCAAAACCCTCTTCTTCAAATAACAAACTTGGCCGAAAACACCTTGCTCACGCAACCCATCATCTAGCCGCCTTTGCTTCCTTCTCCAGCCACCACGGCATCCTCCAAACCCCCCAACTCCAGCCACCAGCTCCCCCACCTCTTCTCCTCCATCTCCTCCTTCCAAAGTCTTCAAAAACCCCATGAGAACAACCCCCATGGCCGAAAATCACTGAAACTGTGCACTCGCCGGAAATAGCCACGCCCGCCAGCCTTCTGTCACCGCCGTCGACGACCACTACCCCCATTCAACTCCTCTCTGACCCCCCGATCATCTCCAACTCTCCTTACCCTTTTTCCATGTCTCGATCTCCTCGAAAACCCCGTGGAACTCAGATCTAGCCGCTGTTTTTGACAGTTTGCGAGCCGTCGCTTCAAACTCGTGCCCACTGGTCATCCGGCCACCTACGATGACCACCCTACCACCGTTGGACTCCTATCAAACCCCTCTATCATCTGCAATTTCCCTTTTTCTTTTCCCACATCTCCTGCTCCTGGAAAATCCGACGAAACCAAGCCCAGCTGCCGTTTTTGACAGATCTGTGCACAGTTCTTCAACGCCATCACCCGGCCATCTCCGATCTTTTCTGGAAACCACTCCACCATCGTTAGATCCCTCTTGACATCTTTTGACTACTGCAAGTTTCCTTTTCCCCTTTTATCGCAGTTTTTCTGCAGAGACACGCGACAACGACCGTTGCGCGAATCTGTCCTTTCTGTTTTCTCACGGCCGCCCACCATCATACGCTCACGCCGTCGGCCACCCACCGGGCCGAGAAACTCTCACTGACCTAATTCAACTACCGACAGCCCCCTTGGACCCTCGAAGTTCATGTGTGTCGCCATGCACACGTGTTTTCACCCGACATCACCGCCGTCGTGAAGATCTGTTGCGCTACCCGCAACGGGAGGAAGATCGCCGCTTGCTCGCTGTTTTCGTGCCTCCACCCCGCTATTCAGAGGTGCCTCACTGTGCTACCTACAGTCGAGGACTTGCAGACGATGCTGACGCTTCGCCATTCAGACCCGACATCCCCTTTTTGAACGACGTCAAAAGGTTAGTCCTCTAACGTGTAGTAAGAACCCACCCGTAGCAAAATGTAAAACCTAATCTAAAATTTGTCAACGTAAACTAAAGTTAATTTCTGCACTATTAAAATGTTGTCCATATAAAATCGACGAACGAATTGAATTTCTGTGCACATTGGATAAACTTCGATCTAGGCCGAACAAATCATCAAAAGACGTGAATTTTTTACTGTTAGGGTAGTCCGGCCAAATTTAGAAACAAACCGTAATAGGACTGATGGAAAGCGCGATCTGACATCGCTGTTATCCTGTTTCAGACGGAACATCGCCGACACGACGCTTCGACGGGATGCTCCGAACAGACGACTCACTCGCCACCGCAGGCAAGTGTATACACTTATACTTTCGGTCGTGTTTAGGCGATGGACTCTTAGAACTGTTAAAACGTCAACAAAGAGAACTGGACGTGAAATGATAGCGCCCGAGACCCCCTTGACAGCTTAGACTTGACGAAGAAGTCTAAGCGCAACAACAACAACATTTGACACCTTAGGGTTTTCCTCTGTGTGCATGCGTGTGGACCCCCTAGAAAGAACTATCCCTTTCACTTGTCATGTCATGTCATGTTACAACAGTATGCAGGCAATAGGGCACTCACTTACCAGAGTGAGTGATCCCTTGTATGGATACACAGCCGGCAGGCAATAGGGCACTCACTTACCAGAGTGAGTGATCCCTTGTACGGATACACAGCCTACGGGCAATAGGGCACTCACTTACCAGAGTGAGTGATCCCTTGTACGGATACACAGTGTTGGATATGGATGACATAAATACACCCATGAGGGGATGTATGAGGGTATACGAACCTCAGATGTCGCGTGCACGAAGGCGTGCGCGAAGGGAACCTTTTCTCGTGTGAAAAGGACCACTCGATAAGTGGAAAAAGCCACTCGATAAGTGGAAAAAGCCACTTTATAAGTGCAAAATGGCACTTGATAAGTGGATAAAGAAGAAGATAAATGAATGTGCTAATATAGGCTAATAAGCTTTTATTTAGTTATTTCCTACAATAACTACCCCTAAAGCCTATAAATAGGACCCAAGGGTAAGGCATTCATTCACACTTTCCATGCCATAAGTTTGCATAAGGCATCTTATGTTCTTCTTCTCCCTTCCATTAAAATCCTCTTCTAGTTAGAGATTTAGGCGGTGAAACTCTGCTTCGATTCTCCGTGACGAAGTATCGACCGTTGTGGCGAATCCGAGGGCGAAGTTCTGAGATTACCATGCCGTGTACGCAAGCGTAAGTCTCGACTTCATTATTCGATCCTAACGTCCTTGTTTTGACAGGATCCTACATTGGTATCGGAGCCATACGGGTTCGCCCCGGTCAAACCGCCGCCCCGTCGAACCGATGAACGAGGCGTTGTCTTTTTCACGAATGGGTATCCTACCATTACGGATATGGTAGGAACGCTTCGTGACGGAGAGAACGCAGTGGTTGTTCTTTTCACGTTAGGGTCTCCTACCATTACGGATATGGTAGGAACTCTCCGTGACGGGAAGAACCGACTGTTCATATCGTCAAGCTCGCTCTCTTCATGGATGCTGAGTCTCCATTCATAGGGAATGTGAACTCTCTTCATATGAAGCACGTAGTTTACGAATTTTAAAGTATGTTAATTTTTCATTTTGGCACACGGCCATTAGAGAATAACTACTTTCTCGACGAACGGGTGCTTCATCGAGGAAGAAGATGGTAGTTATTCCCATCGGGGAAGATAAATTTTGGTGCATGATCACCATGGCCAAATGGGCTATGGAGGCAACGCATCCCCCCTCCTCATGCGGAGGGGGTTGGTTACGGCCAATAACCACCACAGCCACCCATCCGGCGGGGGTGTGCGGCCAACCCCATGCAAGGGGGTGGCCGGCCATGGCCATATGGGCCATGATCGGCCAAGGCAATAAGACCATGGCCCGGCCATGGCCGGCCAAGGACATGGTCGGACCTGGCCGGCCACGGCCAGGGCCAGGGGGCCCTGGCCATGGCCAAGGCCAGGCCTGGCCGAGACCAGGCCAGGGCCAGAGGGTCCTGGCCGGCCTGGCCGGCCCTGGCAGTAGCCAGGGCCGGCGCCCTGGCCGACCCTGGCAGAGGCCAGGGCCGGCGCCCTGGCCGACCCTGGCAGAGGCCAGGGCCAGGCCCTGGCCGGCCCTTGGCCAGCCCCGGCCAGGGCAGAGGCCCTGGCCAAGGGGGTGCCAAATAATTGATTATTCGGTATTGGTCAACCAATTTGGGATTATTGGTCGACCAATTTAGCCAGAGGCCTTGACAATGGTTTCAGCCCCGGTAACCTACAAGCCTAGCCCATACGGGGCCGACGGCAGTCGTCTGCGGCAAAATTCTCCAATAAGGGGGAAACGCCTGGATCCATACGGGAGCCGACGACGACGGCTTGCAGAAAAATCCCCAAAAGGGGGGATCCGGCCTTGGTACAAGTACGACTCATCCCAGCAAATGGCAAGGGATTACCGTACATTCCACTAGTATCATAAGGGTACTAAAATGGAATATCACATTTTTCCCAAGGGGGAATCCGGTTTTGGCCAAGTTGCGATGACAACTCTCACTTCAGAAGGAAGATGAATTCGGCCTTGGCACGGCACGACCCCGGCAATGGCCGGGGAATTGTCAAAATATTTTGGCTATGACACCATATAATGGGGTATAGGCCTTGCAAAATACGTTTGCAAAATGCATTTGAAAAATACGTTTTCAAAATACTGCGAAATACGTTTGCAAAATATTTTTGAAAAATACGTTTTCAAAAACGCTTTTTCGCTGCGAAGTACTATAAGAGTACTAACATTTGATAAAGTGATGGGGAAATATTGAAAGTTACTCTAGATGGTGATTGGAAACGTAGTGACCTTTCCGATTCTAGAGTAACATTTTCAATATTTTTCGAAAGTAACTTATCAAATTATAAATATCATTCCAAGTGGGAGTTGAAATTAGAACTATCCAAATGGGATATTCTATTATCATTTCAAGTGGGAATTATATTTTAAAGAATTTTTAATGCACTGTTTTTGATCAAACCTTCGATTTTGTGTCTTTTGCAGCATTTTAAAAGTAAAATGTCTTCCGCTTCAAAGAATATCGTCGCTGAGTTAAACAGAGGTGAAAAACTCAACGGCGATAATTACAAACTTTGGTCCATCAAGATACAATACGTTTTAGAGGAGCAAGAAGTGCTCGAAACTCTAAAGAACGTAATGATTGAACCCGAGTTGGGCACTACGGCCCAACACAGACGAGACAAGGAAGCTTTTGATGCTTGGTCTCGAAAGGACAAGATAGCACACATTACGTTATTAAGCAGTATGGCTGATGACATAATGCGCATCTTCCAAGAGCATGACTTAGACATGGACATATGGTCTAAGCTTGAGGAGAAGTTTGGTGGCACATCGGTGTCCAAACTTCGTTCTTTAACTATAAGATTTGATTCATACAAGAAACGTCCAGATCATTCCATGGGGAAACATCTGCGACATATGGCGAATCTAATCTCAGAGTTAAAGGATGCAGGTCATGTGCTCACTGATGAGCAACAAATCCAAGCAGTCATACGTTCCCTACCAAATGGGTGGGACCAAATGAAGATGCATCTCACTCACAATGAGAGCATCAAGACTTTCAGCGATGTTTGTAAGCACCTCGAATTAGAGGAAGAGCGGCTTGCGGCTGCCAAGCCAAGTGCAGAAGTGCACATGGTTGCTAGTTCCTCAAATGGGGGAAAGAAACGTAAAGATCATTCGAAGTCTTCTAATGAACGTAATAAGAAACCTGAGTCTGCCAAGAAACCCAAACATAAGGGTGGGCACAAGAAATGGCACAAGAAGAAAGACTCGAAGAAGATCAAGTGCTTCAAGTGCAACAAGCTCGGTCACTATGCTCGTTCATGTACGAGTGGAGGTGACGAGGTAACTTGTAAATATACTAGTTACATATGTGTTTCTAGTTCAATATTTCTTGTGGAATCTAATCCATTTTGGATAATTGATTTAGGTGCCACCGACCACATAGCAAGGGACAGACGGTCCTTCGTGGAGTATCACCGGATACCCCAAGGAACAAAGTGGATCTATGTAGGAAATAACACACGTGTTGAAGTGAAAGGCGTTGGGACTTGCAAGCTAGTCTTGGACAACGGCCGCACTCTCCTACTTCATGATGTCCTCTTCGCTCCAGATATTCGAAGGAATATAATTTCGGTGGTCGTGTTAATGGGTCTTGGCTATAACTGGTTTTTTCATGATTGTAATGTGGACTTAAGTTGTAATAATACTCTTATTGGTACTGGGTTTGTATTTAAAGGATTTATTGTAATGAGTACAATGTATGATTCCTCGTGTAATGAAAATTTCCTTATGGCAAATTCTAAGACTTATGAGTCTGATGTGATTTGTTGGCACGCAAGGCTTGGTCATATTGGACCAACGCGTATGGATAGACTTGCCAAACGTGGCCTTCTATCCAATGTTTCAAAGGTTGAAATGTCAACCTGCGAACATTGCCTAGTGGGGAAATCTTGTCGCAAGCCGTTTGGAACCGGCACAAGGGCCGAGGTTCCATTACAGCTTATCCATTCGGACATATGTGGTCCGATGAATGTCAAGACAAGACGCGGGAAGTCCTATTTCATCACTTTTATTGATGATTTCACCCGATTCGGACATATCTATTTGATATCCCACAAAAGTGAAGCATTGGCTTGCTTTAAAAACTATATGAGTTTAGTGGAGAATCAATTAGATCGCAAGATTAAGGTCGTGCGAACCGATAGGGGCGGTGAATATAATCAACAAGTTTTAAGGAACTTTGTGATGAAAAAGGCATAGTACATCAGGTAACTATGCCTTATACTCCTCAACAAAACGGTGTTGCAGAAAGGAGAAGTATGACTTTAATGGAAATGGTCTGTTCAATGATGGCGCAAGCTAACTTGCCAATCACCTTTTGGGGTGATGCATTATTGACGCCCGCTTTCATTTTAAACCGCGTACCCTCGAAATCAGTTAGCTCCACTTCTTATGAGTTGTGGAAACAAAGGTCTCCTGACTTAAACATTTTGAAACCTTGGGGTTATGCATCCTACGCACATATTTCCTCCCATAAGTATGGCAAACTTGGGCCAAGTGGAAGGAAATGTATCTTTATACGATACGCAGAAAACTCCAAAGGTTATGTTTTTGTTAGTCAGGAAGCATTGGTGGGCTAATTGAGTTTGAGTCGAGGGATGTCACTTTCTTGGAAAACGAGTTTCCAATACAGGGCGAGATAAGTCAGGACTTATCTCTATTTGAGATTTATGATCAAAGAAGGATTACCTCATTCGAGTGGGAGAATTCTTGGTGAAAACGAAAATACGTTTCAACCTTCACCAATGGATTATACGAATGACGATTATCCTATTCCATACGAGAAAAATGATCCAAGTGGGAGCATTTCTAACGACATTCCAGGTGGGAGTGATATTAGAATTGATCTAAATTCGAGTCAACAAGGACTTGAAGAATCTCAAATACAACGTAGTAGTCGTACAAGGTTGGCTCCTCTAATATTTGAGGATGAATTTCCGCAAACCTTTATGACTTTACTACAAGAAGATGACGAGCCTGCTACTTTCAAACTGGCTGTATCTTGCCCTGCTAAAGACAAATGGATGGAAGCGATGCAAGAGGAGTTAGAATCCATGAAAGTTAACCAAGTCTGGGACTTAGTTGACTTACCCAGAGGACGTAGAGCTATTGGGAACAAATGGGTTCTCCAGATCAAGCATAAGGCTGATGGCTCTATTGACAGATATAAATCTCGCCTTGTCGCGAAAGGTTTTACGCAACAGGAAGGAATTGACTACGAAGAGACCTTCTCACATGTTGTTCGTTTTACCTCAATTCACCTGATTCTGGCAATGGTAGCTTGTTTAGACCTCGAATTACATCAAATGGATGTAAAGACTGCCTTTCTCAATGGAGAATTGGACGAGGAGATCTATATGGAACAACCAACATGGTTTGTAAAAGAAGGAAACGAACATAAGGTTTGTAAACTTCTTAAATCCATATATGGTCTTAAATAATCCTCGAGGCAATGGTATATACGATTTCAAGAAGTTGTCTTATCAAATGGTTTTACCATGCTTGATGAAGATAACTGCGTATATATCAAGAGGATTAAAAGCAAGTATGTTATCATGTTTCTATATGTAGATGACATTTTAATAGCCGGAAATGACAAGGGCTTTGTGATGGATATCAAGGCTTGGCTTTCATCAGTTTTTGAGATGAAATACATGGGAGAAGCCGCATATATCCTTGGAGTTAAGATTTCAAGGAATCGTTCGAAGAAACTTCTTTCTCTTTCACAGGAGACTTATATAAAGAAGGTTTTAGAACGTTTTAATATGCAGGACTGCAAGTCCATTGATACTCCTATAAGCAAGTGCAACAATTTATGTCTGAAATCATGTCCAAAGAACCAAAAGGAAAAGGAAATTATGGAAAAAGTTCCATATTCCAGTGCAGTTGGTAGTCTTATATACGTTAAGATGCGTAAAAGACCAGACATCTGTTTTGCTGTTGGAATGGTAAGTCGTTACAAATCCAACCCAAGGCAAGAACACTGGAAAGCGGTTAAGAGGATAATGCAGTATCTTAAAGGAACTGCAGACTTGCAAAAGACTATGATAAGACCAAGAAGGTAGACATAAGGTACATATCTACGCATGAGATGGTAGCAGATCCGCTTACGAAGGCGATCCCCAGAAATGTGTTTTACAAACACTTATCATCTCAAGGATTGCGTAAGAGCTGAGTTGTACCAATATAAATTCCCATGTCTGTAAATGATCAAATCTAATAAAAGAATAAGTTCTTTTTCAAACATTGCATATGAATTTCTTGAGAAATGTTTGTGTACATTTTCGAAATCTCAGCTATACTTTCTAGTATGTCGGACAGATTGAGGTTGGCTCTCTCACATCAGCAACCGCCTTATTCTATCAGACGGATAGAATAGAGATGAGACCTGTTTAAAGCCAAAATCATCAGACGGATGATTTAGAGTCATGACTTAAACAAAATGGTCGCATGAAAGATCTTCATCATATGGATGCTTACAGAAGATCTAAGAGGATTTTGAAATCCTATCTGTCTAAATGCGGGATGTGAGTCCAAAGGATTATTTGAGTAGAAAAACGGACTCAAAGTCAGACATTGTGGTGTCTGATCATCATCCTTACAACATCATTGAGACATACACTCCCTGGGAAAGGAGCGATGTTGTGATACGTATTCATACTATGTATGCATTTTTTACCATTGGGTTAGAATAGTAAATAAGTTTACTATTAAGTGAGACCCAAAGACCACATGGGTCTTAATTCATTACCCTTATGGACTCTAATTGGTTCCTTTAGATTTGACCGGGTGATTGCTATCTTAGCATGTTACTTATGGACTATGGTTAATTCGGTCCGGCGGGGCATGTTAGAAAAGCAAGTCAAGTCAAGATCGAAAGGATCGCAAGAAGAGGAAGATTAATTTCGCATTCACATTTGGACTTTAAAGATTCAAAGCTGGCCAGCCAATTGCAATCCAGATGGGATTCAATTGTTAAATATAAAGTATAAGAAATGTGAAGAAATAATCTAGGGTAAAGTATGCGTTGATCTACTCAACTTTGCACCTCGAGGAGTGGTGTGTATATCTAACAAGTGCACAACAGCGGACTCTATACGCATGAAGGTCACACGGCCTATTTCTCGGTATGATAAACAGAAGAGTTAGAGGAAAATAAGTTTCCTTACAATTCCCTCAAGTGTGAGTGGGAGATGTTGGATATGGACGACATAAATACACCCATGAGAGGATGTATGAGGGTATACGGACCTCAGATGTCGCGTCCACGAAGGCGTGCACGAAGGGAACCTTTTCTCTTGTGAAAAGGACCACTCGATAAGTGGAAAAAGCCACTCGATAAGTGGAAAAAGCCACTCGATAAGTGGAAAAAGCCAATTTATAAGTGCAAAATGGCACTTGATAAGTGGATAAAGAAGAAGATAAATGAATGTGCTAATATAGGCTAATAAGCTTTTATTTAGTTATTTCCTACAATAACTACCCCTAAAGCCTATAAATAGGACCCAAGGGTAAGGCATTCATTCACACTTTCCATGCCATAAGTTTGCATAAGGCATCTTATGTTCTTCTTCTCCCTTCCATTAAAATCCTCTTCTAGTTAGAGATTTAGGCGGTGAAACTCTGCTTCGATCCTCCGTGACGAAGTATCGACCGTTGTGGCGAATCCGAGGGCGAAGTTCCGAGATTACCGTGCCGCGTACGCAAGCGTAAGTCTCAACTTCATTATTCGATCCTAACGTCCTTGTTTTGACAGGATCCTACACACAGCCAGTGGGAAATAGGGCACTCACTTACCAGAGTGAGTAATCCCTTGTACAGATACACCGCCTGCGGGCAATAAGGCACTCACCTAAAAGGGTGAGTGATCCCTTGTACGGACTTGTCTTGTGCACTTGGGTGGGGTAGGGTTGAGTGTGCGCACGGGGAGAGGGTTTAATCCCCCTTGAACCGTAAGGCGTGAACCCTTCGAGTCACACGTGTCTTGTCTTGTCTTGTCTTGTCTTGTCTTGTCTTGTCTTGTCTTGTCTTGTCTTGTCTTATCCCGTTTAGGTTAGTCCCGTAGTCGGTAGCACATGCTACGGCTACTGCTTGTCGTGTTTACTTTTCCTGCACCGTTTTACTTTCTATAACTGTCATGTTATAACCCTAGCATGGTAATCAACTAGTAAATTGTTGCTTTAAATTACAGTACACTTGCAGTAGAGTCTAACCCTCCTTTGTAGACTTTACCTGATGTACAGTTCCTTTTCTCTTGGGTGTTGTACGTCAGGTATCGTGCCGGAGTTCATGGACGAGGCAGACTTACCGGAGTACATGGAGCCCGAAGACGTCGACACAGAGTACGTGCCTGACGAGGACCAGACCTAGAGTTCTTCTCCATCGCTACCTTTCAGAGGTTACTACTTTTAGTTTGCTCTCTTTTGGTAGTTTGTTGCCATGCTTAGGCTTCTCTTTTTCGAATTTGTATTCGCTGGATATTATCTCTCTATATTAATGAATGCAACTTTCTTTCTGTACTTTTTGTTGTTCCAAATTTTATAAATGCAAGAACCTGGAAATTTTAAAATGGTACCTCTACAGACGCTTATTGGGTCCGAGCTTCATAGCTCCAGTCCAAGCGGGCCTTAGTCACATCTCGCTTCCGTCGTTTTGGGGAAGCGAGGCGTGACAGGTTTTAGTGGTGGCCCATGCAGGTCATGCAAAAAGCTCGGAACAATAAGAGTACAGCATTCATTTAATATCCAGTTTAACATGTACGAGTCAAAATTTTGGTTTTCCTTATCTTAGATGGTAAAAAGACTTAGGTAGACATCCCGGTTTGATAGTCAGACGCCTTGGTTATGATTTAGTCATCTTCGTCTTAGAATACCTTAGTAGCCCCTCACCTGGCTCTGACCATGTTAGATTTCTAGGTCCTTCTATTAGTCGTTCGCTCGGGTCCATCGACTTCGGGCCCAGCAGAGCGTAATCTTGTTTCTCTTAGGGCCCTTCCCTGAGATTTCTCTATTACAGTCTAGTTCATTAGGAAGACTTAGTACTGAGTTCTCCTGATCTTTAGACAGCCCAATAATTAGAACCCCTGACTTCTAGCATCTTTCCGATCATTACACTTTTGTGTTATCGGCCGTAGAGTTCCATCGTAGCCTTCATGAATCATATCTTAGGCGTACTCATCATACGATCACATTTCTTTCCACCGATTCACGTGATCGCTTCCTGACAATTATCGTTGATCCTTCGAATCTTTCCCTTTGCCAATTCTGTTTCATCTAAAAGTATTTTCGAAATTCCATATTAAATTCTTCGCTCAGCTTAGCTTCTTTGAAAACCCTTTATTATATATTTAAATTTCTTACTTTCGGCTGAGTTAAAATTCTTTCACTGATTTTGAAACCTTCTTGGTCGAAATTTTTTGTTACTATCTTGTAACTATTTTCTAAACTGGCATATTTCGTATTTCAGTTTTAAAACTTTGTTATCATTTTGAAAATTCAATGTATCACTTTTTCTAAAACTACGAAATTTATTTTTAACCATTTACCATAGGTACTTTCAGAATATTTTTTTCTAAGCTAAATAGAATTTAAATTTCTTTTTTAGTACTATGTTCATCGTGCTCCTATGTCAAAATATTTGTATAAATCTATTTTCATTTGCAAAACACTCGCTACCTCACCCTACTCTTTATTCTTTCGTCTAACTCTCTTTTTCCGACTTGTAATATTCTGTCATCCGTGTTGAGTATTGGACTCTCCACCTTGATTTTGATGATGATCAAACACAAATCATTGTGATTAACTCATGTGTTTGTAGTTAGCTAAAAAGTCACCAATTAGATTCAAGAAGCTCAAAAGTGACTACACGCATTGATTCAAGTGGAGGACTTGGTAGATCAACAAAGGTGAAGCATTGGCTTGAAGAACTCAAAGGCTACCTCAAACCTCAAGCCAATGGCATCAACAAATGAATGGAGATTCAATCCAAAGAGAAGATAGGAATGGATGATTCAAAAGCTTCAAAGAACACCTGAGGATCAAGGACTTTGTGCTTGGAGACATTCAACACATACAACTAAAAGACTCAAGACCATGAAGAATTATGGAGATCGTCACCAAATTACTTTGTACATCTCAAGCGACGTCTCAAGACTTCCTCAGAATTCGTGATCGTTGTGCCTGGAGCTTCGTTGAAGCTCAAGGAGTTATTCATGAAGTCAAGGGATTCGGATTCTCCATGTTGAAGCTTTGAAGATGGTTCGTCATGTTATTTATATTGCCTTCTAGCTTCATCTCATAGAATGTTAAGCCTTGAGTAGTACTTGCCTAGAAATCTTCATAACTATCATATCTTATCTCTAGGATTTCCTTAGAAGCCATTAGAAAGTTCCCCGTAGCTTTTCGCTTCTTTTCATGGCATCATATGCATCTTAGTTGGTTCAAGTAGAAGAACCAACTGACTAGATGACGATCTAGGCGGTTGGAAATCCTTCTTGAACCGACTAGCCATCCTTGCTAGTTTTAGTCCATTCATTTTAATCAACTAGTCGGTCCAAGAAGGTTCACCGACCGACTAGATGACGATCTAGTTGGTTAAAAATCCTTCTTGAACCGACTAGCCATCCTTGCTAGTTTCAGCCCATTCACTATTGATCAACTAGTCGGCCCAAGAAGGTTCATCGACCGACTAGATGACGATCTAGTTGGTCAGAGATCCTTCTTAGACCGACTAGCCATACTTGTTAATTCAGCCTTTGTAATGTTGACCAGTTAGTCGTTCCAAGAAGGTTCACCGACCGACTAGTTGTCAAACTAGTGGTTGGTGTTTCTTCTTAGACCGACTAGTTCTCCCCCTGATTTCACCATCTTCCGTGTCAACCATCTAGTCGGTCCAAGAAGGTTCTCCGACCGACTAGTTCCCAAAATAATCGGTCAGTGATCCTTCTTAGACCGATTAAGCTGCTTCAGAATATGACCGTTGGGATCTTTTTGACCACGACTTTTCTTGATTCTTTCTATATAAGTTTGATTCGTTTGAAGCAAGAAAAGAGGTCCATTATCAAAGACATTTGAGATCAAAAGAGAGGAGATTCAACTTGCTATTTCCAAGCTCTCTCTCTTAGGAAAATCTCTCCCTTTCTCTTTGAGCCCTAACTTCTCAAGAGAGATTTTCAATCTTTGTGAACTCCTCCAGCTGAGAGTTTGAATCACGACCAGCATCTTCACCATAGCCATCTCTTGCTATCATCTTGGTGGTTCTAGGGTTTCGTGATCTCTCTTCCTTAAAATCCACTCTTGCCCTAAATTGGTAAGTATTTCTCAAGGCATAGGATTTTGTGGTAAGAGCTTTACATTTCATTCTCTATACATATAAATTATTGTATACTCTCGGTTGTTGAGAGGGTTGGCTTGATCCCAAGTTGTGAGAGTCAAGATTAGGTTTTGCTCTCGGTTTGTGAGAGTGTGCTTAGTTCCAAGTTGTGGGATTAGGGTATTTGCGTGTTCCCGGGTTGTGGGATACACTGACATCGGTTGTAGGTCGATTGCACTTGTGGGGTTTCCGCAAGTGGGCTAAAGGAAAGCTCTAGTGGTTTTACTAGAGTATCCGGAGGGGATCCGGGTGTTGCTGGATTAGGGCACCGGGAACAAGTCGGGGAGACTTGGGTGGCACCGAACCAGGATAGATTGCATGTTTGCATTGCATTCTTCCTTGCGTTGTTGATCACTTCTTTTATTCCGCATTTGTTGGTTAATTAGGGTTTTATTTGGCGTAAATTCCTTATAATTCAATAAAACACTATTCACCCCCCTCTGGTGTTTATTCCTCATAGCACAGGGTCACTACAATTGGTATCAGAGCGAGGTAATAGCTATGGCAACCAACAACAACAACACACAAAGGCCTATTCCACCATTTCTCTTTGGACCCAACTATCAAATTTGGTGTGTAAAGATGAAGGCTTATATTCAATCCATTGATGATGATTATTAGAAGCTTGTGGAGAAGCCCCTTCGTGCACCTACCACCTCCGAACATGAATGGACAATTGAGCAAAAAGAATTGGTGAAGAAATATGAAGAGGTAATGGATATCTTGCTTGATTATTTAACTTATGACATTCTTATGCTTGTGTCCAAGGCAACAACGGCATATCAAATATGGCACATGCTAGCGGAGCAAGAAGAGCCTACCTCGGAGTGTTCTTCCTCCAATGATGAAAGGGATTCATTCATGGGTTTGATGGCACGAGAGGACGCCACTAAGGGTGACTCTAGTGACGAATCAAGTGATTCAAGTGAAAGTGATAGGGACGATGAAGAGGTAACATTGGATGATCTTAGAATTGCAAATGAACAATTATTTGATAAATATCAAAAGCTTATGCATTGATATTGTGATGCTAAAGATAAGATTGCTAGTCTCACTAACACATCTACATGTAGCACCTCAAACAATGACACCATTGTTGAGACACTCGCTATTGAGAAAGCAAGTTTGCTTACTCAAAATGGCATGTTGAGAAAAGAGGTGGAGTCCCTCAAATCTCAACTTGATCGTGTTTCCATTGTGGATAGTTTGGGCATTGAGAATGAGGATCTCAAATCCCAAGTGCACGAGCTCACCACACTTGCATCCACCTTGAATGCCACTATTTCTTCAATTTCGAAGAAATATAAGCTCATGTCCTCCAGTGTTGAGAGATTCAATAAGGGAAAGGACAAGTTGGATGATTTGCTAAATGATCAACTACCGGCAAACCATCGTGTTGGCCCTGGTTATTCTAAGGCAAGTGCATCCAATGCACGCGCCTCCTATAGTGAAGTAACTGTAGATTTTGTGAGGCCATCCTTCGGTGCATCCACGAGTGGTTTCTATAACAACTTGTGTAGTTCTACTACTAAGGAAACCACCACTCATATTCGTCACTCCTTTGCAAAGAAACCCACCAAGGGTGGACACCAAAGGAAGGGACATGCATTCATATACACCAATACTCGTAGGAATGCCTCCACTCCTCACATTCCTACAAATGATGGTTTTTATGCTCCACACCCACGAGCACGTGCAAACGCTCATTTGAGACACTCTCATGCACGTACTCATGCTCATGCACCTTCACATGCTTATGATCACACATCACATCCATATATGCATGCTTAATCTTATGATCATCCTTATGCATACGCACCTCATATTCATCCACGTATGTATGCAACACCACACCATGGACCATATGCCCATCATCATGCTTTAGCACAACACAATATTCCATACACATTTCCTCATGCTCTTGCTAGATCTCATGTTCCTAGGCCACATGCACCACGTAGAGATCAACCTTTTTGTGCATGCAACCACTAGGAAGAGAATACCCAAATCATACACTATTTGGGGTCCTAAGAACACTAGTAATCATGCTAATGATATGTATGTGCAATATTATATTCATGATATTATTTTGAATGATGATTATGTTGGGAAATCACGGTCCTCTTGGACTTGGTTTCCAAAGGGTTAGTTTCCGTTGACCCTTCATTCCTTGGTACCATAAGTTTATATTCATTTTATGGGTACCAAAGCATTTGTGTTAAGAATTGGTTTATTCTTTTGTTTGCATATTGGTCTTAGATTCTCATGTTTGTTAGAAACTTAAATTCATATTGAATTTTATTTCTATTGTTTGATTATTACTAAATCACTGTGTTTAGGATTTTCATGTGTAGAATATCTGATATTTTTTCATGCAACACATTCTTTGGTTCATGCTTATGTTTTGCTGCATGTGATACATGTCATGCTTTTGGATTAATATACATATTTACTTTTGGTACAATTTGTATATGCATGTATATGGTTAGATATTTATCAAGTGACATGATTACATGCAACATAAACATTGTGTATGATTACATTCGGATATGGGTTACAATTATTTGAATTTAGTATTTTAAATTTGTTGCATAAACCATAGGATCCAAAAAGGTTTTTTGGATACCAAAATTATGTTTTCTAGGTTCAATCCACTTTGGGATACCAACTCTACCAACTCCTTGATTTGCAAAGATTTTCATTCTAATGGAGTTGATGGTGCTTAAGTGATGCACCAAAATAGGGGGAGCGTAATGTAGTAAGTATATTCTTACATTTGGTATCCATGTGTGTTGGATGCATGTAGATGTCACTTTGTGTTTGAGACTATCTCATCCACATCCTATGTTTGCATATTGTGTGTCTTGTATGTCATTCATGTCTATGTATTTCACGTGTGTCAAATTCTTGACTGATGTGCATTGTGTATTCATAATCCTTACTCATATGTTTATTCGAGGATTATTTATAACATGTGGCTTAAAAATTTTCATGTTAGAACTAATGCTCATTTGCATGTTTCACACACGGGACACGCTTATATTTATGTTCCACTTCACAAGTGTGCATCCCAACTTCCTACTCATGCCACTACACAACCTCTACTTAAGAATCCCAAATCACTATCTTTTGGATTCCTAAGATTGTTTCTAGGCATGGTAAGAACACACATATAGAATCGTATATTAGGAATGACATATTCTCATGCGACTATATATATATATAAATCAAACTCAGTCTTTATTTGATTTCCACCTTGCTTACTCACTCATATTGCACTTCATTGCTTGGGTACCATGCTTGTATGATTACTTTTTGTACCCATATATATGTGAGTTCGTCCACTACTCCCAAGTTTGCATAGTTTGTATGACATGTGTGGGAGTATGAAATTTTCATTTATATGTCATTGCATTTCATTCATATTATGTTGTGCATATAGATCAGTTGATTTCTCTGAGCCTTGGTGATTTATTATCAATTTGCACCTTCCTATCTTGTTGATATGCCAAAGGGAAAGAGAAATTTGGTTTTGAAAATTAATACTTTATGCTTTTCATGCACTCTTTGTGGTATTACTTTTCATGCCTTCCTTCAATATGTGTTGTGCCGTGAATGTTTATTTTGTGCACATATGCATATTGAATGAGGAATCTTTCTAGCACGCACTATTGTATTAGATGTGTGTATTCATAATGATGTTGCTTGACTAAATCATATGCATAGAAATTATTAGTATAGGTGTATCTAATTTCTAATGGTTGAGAATTGTTAATTCCTTATATATATGATTTTCGTGATTATAATAACTCCTATTAATGCATGTCATGCATTTCTATTGATGAGAGTTATTTACAATTGGTAAATGATTGGTTATTAGACTACTTGATTTTGTTCCTTAACCTATTTGATCCAAAAAGTTTTTGGATACCACCAATTGTTGAATTGTCAGATTGTTGTGCAAGATGCCTACTCTACACACGCCTTGGTTTACAAATGATGGATCAATTCAAAGGAAAGGATGGTGCATTTGAGATGCACACATATAGGGAGAGCTAAATGGTTGTAAGTATGTGTTTTGTACAATTGGTATTTTAATTTATTGGTTTTGACTACCATGTTTACAATTGGTATTTTAATATATTCGATTTGTGTAATATAGCATACTTCTTCATTAGCTCATTCTTGTCACACCCTCATGAAGATTGTTTGTTTATGTGACTACCTTGTTCATGTATGTCATATATGTCTTATTACGACTCATGTACCATGGTAGCTATAACATTCATATAATGAATTGGTTAATTGCTTATTGATGTTCATATCTTTTTCATGCCATGAATAAGATTAATGATTTAGGATCTTTATGCATATTTGTTCATTGTATCACCACACATCTCATACTTTTCTTATAGTTTGTATGATTATCTTTATGAGACGTATTGATATGATTTGGGGTGATCAATGTACGTTACTTGTCATTTTAATTACTTCATGACTGATGTTTAGCTATAATTTTATTCAAGAGATCTTTCATGTATATAGCTAAATCTTTCATGTATGATATTTTCATAAGTAACATAACACTCATTCATATTAGTTAGTGATCTTCAAGCTATATTTCTCACTATGTCATCTCTCATCTCATGCTCATATTTTATGCTATTTTTATGAGATGTTAGAGATAACTTGTGCTATACACGATCATATAAGCTTTATATTGTGTTTGATGATATGTATATTCTGTCATAGATATTCTTCCATGAATATATCTTGATGCACTATGACTTCGTTGATGCTACCTCCGATTATATTGTGCTTACACAAGCTTTTTATTCTATTCGCACAATTGGTATGCATGCATGGGATGTTCATGATAACTTTATTCGTTTATATCCTACCTTGTGACTTTGAACGTAGACTATCTTCATGCCTTTGCTCAAAAGATGTTTTGTCACATTATGCCTCATGTTGAATCCTTTGTGATAATTGAGCTAGGATGAGATCATGTCTCTATTTGTTCACTTGGTTTCCTTCTCAAGTGATGTCATGATCTTGACATTATTTGCCTGCTTTGCACACTGTGTTAGACTATTTATATTGGATATCATCTTTACATGCTCTTGCTTGATGCTAGTTTTGAGCTTGTGATATAGTACTTATCTTCCTTATGCTCATGGCATTCCATGCTTATCATTGACTCATTATGTGAGTATCTATTCTGGAATGCATGCTAGTACTATGGTTCTTTTGAACATTGTTTCAATTAGTATCCTAGTGTGCTAGAATTGTGTATGCCATACGTTTTTATGATGTTTCTATCTCTATTTGGCATAACACTTTTGCATGATATAGATATTTGTGTATGCCCACATCGCACACTTCACTTAGATTTGGTATGCTTACTTTTGGAGATGCTTTGTGGAGTTCAGCACATTCCATTAGAATTTATTTTGAGTTATTATTTCATAACATAACTTTGTACACATGGTTAAAAATTTCCATAGTCATGTTTGTTACATTTTTTATGTTTGACTTAGATCTCAGTTTATTGATATTATTTGTTGATCTATGTCATTGTGATGATTTTGTTTCCACCATTATGTATTTAATCATGTTCATGTCATATGTCATGCCCTTGCTCAAGGACAGTCTATCACATTATGCTTAATGTTATAAATTTTGTGATAATTGAGTTTGTTTGTGTACTTGACACTATTTGATCACTTGTTTTTTTTCATAAGTGATGTCATGATTTTTGCATTGTTATCCGTATTCTTTATCATATTTATAGCTAGTAGCTACTGCTAATTATGCTATTGTCACTTTTCTAACACTGCTCACACTACTCTTTACAATTAGTATCTATTGTAATCTTTTATCACATATACTTATTGCTTATCTTCTTGTGATAATTGAGGGTAGTTGAGTTGTTGTTGGATATTTGCTCTTGCAATTGATATATTTATTTTGAAATCTTGTTTTACGTTGGTAGCTTATCTAGTTTACATTAGATATACCTTTTAGTTTTCCATTCTATTTTTGCTTTTGTTGTTTCTATACCCCCATGTCTTTTGGATAATGCCAAAGAGGGAGAGAAATAAACAAAGGATGTGCTTATTAAATGTTGAGTGTTAAACAATAACGTGAATCATATAGACTTTATGTATGATCGTTCATGTATATGATTCAGGGGGAGCATTGGTGATTACCTTGGTTTATATTGATTACATTATATATATATATATATATATATATATATTGGTAATCATGCTCATGTTTATGATGTGTGTCACCTATATGATTTGTATTGTGTACGCATATTATTTCAACCTCATGTGATACGCACACTATTAACTGCTGAATGATGCTATTGATTATTGATATTAACTTGATTGGCATCATTGTAGGGGGAGTAAGTTTATTTAATGCACAATTATTTATTTTGTTTATATTTGGTTTGTCATCATCAAAAAGGGGGAGAATGTTGAGTATTGGACTCTCCACCTTGATTTTGATGATGATCAAACACAAATCATTGTGATTAACTCATGTGTTTGCAGTTAGCTAAAAAGTCACCAATTAGATTCAAGAAGATCAAAATTGACTATACGTGTTGATTTAAGTGGAGGACTTGGTAGATCAACAAAGGTGAAGCATTGGCTTGAAGAACTCAAAGGCTACCTCAAACCTCAAGCCAATGGCATCAACAAATGAATGGAGATTCAATCCAAAGAGAAGATAGGAATGAATGATTCAAAAGCTTCAAAGAACACCTTGAGGATCAAAGACTTTGTGCTTGGAGACATTCAAGACATACAACTAAAAGACTCAAGACCATGAAGAATTATGGAGATCGTCGCCAAATTACTTTGTACATCTCAAGCGACATCCCAAGACTTCCTCAGAACGTGTGATCGTTGTGCCTGGAGCTTCGTTGAAGCTCAAGGAGTTATTCATGAAGTCAAGGGATTCGGATTCTCCATGTTGAATCTTTGAAGACGGTTCTTCATGTTATTTATATTGCCTTCTAGCTTCATCTCAAAGAATGTTACACCTTGAGTAGTACTTGCCTAGAAATCTTCATAACTATCATATCTTATCTCTAGGATTGCCTTAGAAGCCATTAGAAAGTTTCCCGTAGCTTTTCTCTTCTTTTTATGGCTTCATATGCATCTTAGTTGGTTCAAGTAGAAGAACCAACCGACTAGATGACGATCTAATCGGTTGGAAATCCTTCTTGAACCGACTAGCCATCCTTTCTAGTTTCAACCCATTCCTTTTGATCAACTAGTCGGTCCAAGAAGGTTCACCGACCAACTAGATGACGATCTAGTCGGTTGGAAATCCTTCTTGAACCGACTAGCCATCCTTGCTAGTTTCAGCCCATTCACTATTGATCAACTAGTCGGCCCAAGAAGGTTCACCGACCGACTAGATGACGATCTAGTCGGTCACAGATCCTTCTTAGACCGACTAGCCATACTTGTTAATTCAGCCTTTGTACTGTTGACCAGTTAGTCGGTCCAAGAAGGTTCACCGACTGACTAGTTGTCAAACTAGTCGGTTGGTGTTTCGTCTTAGACCGACTAGTTCTCCCTCTTGATTTCACCATCTTCCCTGTCAACCATCTAGCCGGTCCAAGAAGGTTCTCTGACCGACTAGTTCCCAAACTAATCGGTCAGTGATCCTTCTTAGACCGATTAAGCTGCTTCAGAATATGACCGTTGGGAACTTTTTGACTACGACTTTTCTTGATTCTTTCTATATAAGTTTGATTCGTTTAAAGCAAGAAAAGAGGTCCATTATCAGAGACATTTGAGATCAAAAGAGAGGAGATTCAACTAGCTATTTCCAAGCTCTCTCTTAGGAAAATCTCTCCCTTTCTCTTTGAGCCCTAACTTCTCAAGAGAGATTTTCAATCTTTGTGAACTCCTTCAGCTGAGAGTTTGAATCACGACCAGCATCTTCACCATAGCCATCTCTTGCTATCATCTTGGTGGTGCTATGGTTTCGTGATCTCTCTTCCTCAAAATCCACTCTTGCCCTAAATTGGTAAGTATTTCTCAAGGCATAGGATTTTGTGGTAAGAGCTTTACATTTCATTCTCTATACATATAAATTGTTGTATACTCTCGGTTGTTGAGAGGGTTGGCTTGATCCCAAGTTGTGGGAGTCAAGATTAGGTTTTGCTCTCGGTTTGTGAGAGTGTGCTTAGTTCCAAGTTGTGGGATTAAGGTATTTGCGTGTTTCCGGGTTGTGGGATACACGGACATCGATTGTAGGTCGATTGCACTTGTGGGGTTTCCGCAAGTGGGCTAAAGAAAAGCTCTAGTGGTTTTACTAGAGTATCCGGAGGGGATCCGGGTGTTGCTGGATTAGGGCACCGCGAACAAGTCGGGGAGACTTGGGTGGCACCGAACCAGGATAGATTGCATGTTTGCATTGCATTCTTCCTTGCGTTGTTGATCACTTCTTTCATTCCGCATTTGTTGGTTAATTAGGGTTTTATTTGGCGTAAATTCCTTATAATTCAATAAAACACTATTCACCCCCCTCTGGTGTTTATTCCTCATAGCACAGGGTCACTACAATCCGCTCGCTATTTCTACATATTCTTATAAGTATATATATACTAGTCATAACCCATGCCCATAGGGCACGGTTCATTTAAGATATCCCCCCTCAAACTCTTAGTTTCTCCCAAAATTAAAACACAATAATTGTTATTTAGTTCACTCAATAATTTTAGTTCCCCCAAAATTTACTTCCCCAAAAGAATTTAGTTTCCCCTGAAATTTTAGTTCCTCCTAAAAGTTAATTTCTTCTCGATTTAACATGTGCCCTAAGAGCACGGTTCATTCAAAAAATATTTCTTTGACCAATTCAGATCATAAATTATATGAATATAGCCCGACATCTAATGAATTTATAAAGATTTGATCAAAATTATAACTTACAATTGGAATGGATAATCCTATTCTGCAAAATTCCATTTGATGTTCTCGATGTTAACATCATAATGTCATCTATACATTGGTAGGATAAGTGTGTTTTGATTGTCAAGGCAGTAGAATGGCATGGTTCCATCCTACATACAGACCAATTCATATCGATACTAACAAAGATTTCAGACAGTGATTTATTGTTGCACTTTGCCCTTTTACTTTACTGATACAAAAATATATCTCAAAAAGTTACACAATGGATCCAATTTTAAACTTATCTCAAAAACTAATATCATGAAATGTCATTAGCAATTGCATGGTACTTGAATGACTGAAGAATAACATACATTTTGTATAAAGAACCGACACCTGGACCCAAAGCCGTTAAACAAAACCATTTTCAATTGCAAGAATAAAATCTATACACATGACATAATGTATGTGTGCAACTGGGTGTCAACTTTTGTTGTTAGAACAATTTCACATTCAAATTAATTCAGTTATTGATTTGTTCAATATAATTACAAAATATATAAAGGGAAAGCATCCATATCAACAAATCTACAATTGTTGGCACTTCATCACTTAAATATTTCTCCGTATATGTTAGCTCATTGAAAAGCTTTTTTACTACATGATTATTGGTTTTGCTCCTACTGTCATCTCTATGGTAGTCCAGTGTACCCTTCTGGGAGTTCTCAGTCTCATGATTCATGGATGTTTCAGCTATTTGGTATCAGGAACAATAAGATCTATGATGCTATTTGGCCATGTAGCCGTCCCATTGGCACACGTCTGACTGCCATCAGAGAGTAATGAAGGAGAAAAATGCCTTAGCTGAAAGGCTGAAGAATGCTGAAGCTGCAAGAAAAATATTTGATGATGAATTAAAACGGTATGCGACAGAGACTGTGAGTTGAGAAGAAGTCAGACAATCACTTGAAGATGAAATTAGACGGCTGACAAAAACAGTTGGACAAACGGAAGAAGAAAAAAGAGAGAAGGAAGAGCTGGTGGCTCATTGTGAAGCCTTCATTGATGGAATGGAGTCAAGATTGCAAACATGCTAGGTTCTGAACTACATCCTTGTTATTTGTTAAGCTAAACTAAACGAAAACTGAAGTCTTATTTTTTAGTTTAAGATTCACAATTATTTGCAAACCTAATGAATTCAACTTATTTTATGACTGACTGCTATAGAGAAATTTCCTGCACAATATGTACATCACCCGTATTATAGCATAAATATTTTTGTGATAATCAGAATTTCCATGTTTAGAAGAAAACGAATTTCACAGTAAGTTTATAAAGACTATCTATTTTAAGTTTCCAATCTGTATCTATTTCCTGAAACTGGATGCCAGTTACATTAGATAATGAAACATCATTGTCAACTTTTAGTTTCTATGCAGCTGATGAGGCTCATATGAGTATTCTGATATTGGTGTAAAAAGTCCAGTATTATGACATCTCCTGCTTGTCATATAAAGCCATTCTTACACAAACTTGCGTCTAATATCTTGCTAATACAGATACATCAGCTACAATGATAATTAAATTTTCTTCTGCTTCCACTCCATGTCTTTTTATCTTGTTATTACAGCCTTGGACTCCATGTCGCTTAGGTGTGGCAAAATGGTCCCCGGCCTCCTTAACTGTCCAATTGTTATCCACTCTACATATATACGCACCAAAACAGAAGAGAATCCATCAGTTTTCGATTACAATTTTAGATGCAATTATTTTGTCGAAATTACACAAACTAATAGGTGCACATTACTGAAACTACAATGAAAACCATTCCTTTTCTAGTCAAAATTGTTACATGCAGTATTAACTGGAAAAAAATGTTTTTGTTGCAACTCAATAGGGAATATAAGCATATTAATGGAAAATTGATGGAAACCCCATGACCCCCCAAAACAAAACACAAAACACAAACTCACAAATAATAATAAAAATAAATTAAAGTAAAAAAACCCAACCCACGAATTTCCGTCTATTATGCCGTGAATAAATTTATCAATTATCATCCATCATAAAACTACATTCATGATGAATATTCTTCCATCAAAACCTGAATTTAATTAGTTAAACAATGGCAAGTCTATAAACCAAATAATCTACCACCAAACAAAATAATCTACAAACCAAAAGACAAAAGGGATCTAAAAGTCAAAACTCACTTGGCATCGGCTTTTTCGACGTGTCGCCTTTCAATTTTCCTCCTTTCATCGTGAAATATGCAAGAAACAAAATACATGGATATCAATATAGATGAATGAAATGATAAAGAGTTAATTTCAAGAAAACAGTACAAACCAGGGAGCACATACATGCCAACCATAAAGCATGACATGATGAACTTATATTGATATCTAGAAAATAATTATGATATTAGCATGCACTTGTAATAATGTCCACATATGTTACCTTACTTATACGATTAAATAAAATTATCAACAATCATAGCTCTTTATATTCAGAGACAATTGAGAAGTTCTATGGCCACTGTAGATTCAAAATTTCACATCAAAATGGTAGGGATGAACTTCAAAGCATTGACTACACCAAAAGTTTAGGATAATCTTGTGTTGATGATGATGTGGAATAATTAGTTAAGAACTAAATCTTAAATTTCAAAATGCACGTCTGTCAAACTCGCAAGATACAACAGTTTATGAATATTACAAAATCTCAAACTGAGACAGTTAACTTGACGACATCTGGAGTGTAAGCTCAAACTGAGAAAGTCTACATCATAACATCTTTAATTTGGGCAACGATCAATTTTTATAGTTTTGGGTCATACAGAGGTCATGTGAAATAAATCCAAATTATTGGTCATGATCTCTATAGGACCTGAGCACACATATGAATCAAATTCAACAGGCAGGATGCTTTAAATCTTAAGGACTATAAACTCAGTATCTCAAAATCTTAAGGATTATATACTCAGTATCTCAGAAACTCAAAATCTCAGAATCTCTAGGCAGGATGCTTCAAATTGCTTGAAACAATAAACTGTAAGAATCACCTACAAAATTCAATGTAAATGATAAAAAACATGAAAATTGGATGAAAGGAACCAAGAATGCTAAATTCAACCATTATTGTTTCAAGCTGTCAAAGATTCAAAAGACAAAGTTGTTGTCAATCTTAAATGAACCCTATTTCATAAATCAATGTCTAATCTTAGAAATGAAACAATTATTCATTATTTTCATTTCAAAATATAAATTAAATTCACTCTCCCCAAATAAACTCAAATTGATGCAGTGCTTAAACAATGTAGTTGCATGATTAACATAACAAAATTACAAAAGAAGATTGCTTAAACGCCAAAATTGATGCATCATCTCACATATATGCTCATTAAGTGGGAATATATGCTTATTAAGTATGCCAAAATTCAATTTGCAAGGAACCAAAATTTGCTAGTGGGGTATCAAAAAATAAGATTCTTTCAACAACATTACAATCAATTCATGCATAATCAAAAAGACAGAAAATTGTCCAATGGAGTAAACTTTCCATGCATTGCAACCAATATCAAAGGAGTCGTCACCAACAAAAAATACTCATAAACACACAAATAAAAAAAGACGTTTTTTCGACAGTCCCATACAAACAAAATTCAAGAAACCTACAATTTGTGCACTGATAAACTTCAATATTCAAGAAACATACAATCAAGCCAAGAATATGATACCAAAACCCCATATATGCCAGTTAAAGAGATTAAGGCGAACAGAAAGATCTAACCAAGAATACGACACCAAAAACTTACAATCAATATTCAAGAACCTAGAGTCAATATCATACCAAAATATTAGGGAAAAACATTTGTGAGGCAAAATTAAAAAGAGGAAGAATCATCGGCTACGTTTCCCCTATTACTTCCCTGTATAGATCATTTTCCCCGTATAGATGATATTTCGCCGTATGCAAAAAAGCCCTCATCCCCTAAAAAGAGTAATATGCACAAAAATTTTGTTTCATAGAGTAAAATATAAAAGTAGCTCAAAGTAGCTTTGTTTCAAATTTTGTATGGACATGGTGTGAAGTAAAAGAGAGAATTTTATATGGACATGATAATATGAAACAGAGTCAAATTCCTTTGGCTGCATTTAAACAGCAAGCAAAATATATTAGAACATCAATTTTAGAAATTTAACATCATTTTAGAATAGCAAGGAAAAAAAATTGAAAGCAAGCAAGCAAATTTTTGACAGTAAGAAAAAAAAGTAGCTTCACTAAATAATGAGACATCAAGCAAAAATTGGATAAAATTGTAGAATAAGTAAGTATTATGAGACTTCAAGCTGATAGCGAGCAAAATAAAATACAGCAAGCAAAAGCTATTGTCAATCGGCTAGGTAATAGAAGGCCAAACACAAATTTAGCCTTGAGGAAATGAATGCAAAATCAAGGACATTATCAGCAGGCTAGGTAATAGAAGGCCAAACAGAAATTTTGGATGAATCTCAAGAGTGCATCCACAACCAACATTATTGCAGTAAGCGAGCAAAATATCAGCTATCAAGCGCAATGGGTTTAAAGTTCTCCAAGTTCTCCTTACAAAAATCACCAAGCTATAATGCTATCTTCAATCATCATAAGGAGTATTAAAATACATCACCTATTTCAAGTTCACTACAAAAAACTACAAACAATCAGAATAACAATAACTTAAAATGATATCATAACCACTGGCCTTTAGGCCGGATGGTATCCCCTTCCCTTTAGTTGTAGCCACCAGGGATCGATCCCCTCCCGTGTAACCAAAAAAATGATTACATTAATAAGATCAAGGGATGAAAAATATACCTCATTAACACACACATATATATAGGAACAATGTCATCATATGTTAACTCAAGCAATGAATAAGAATTGCTTTACAATAGCCAATACTATTCACAAGTGAACCAAAGTGATACATAAGCAACATATATTTCTCTAAAAACAGTCCGTGGCAAGTGACCCGGCTAAGAAAATTTGATCAACTTCCACAAAAATGGTCTAATAACAATAAATTTTTAAGATCAAGTAAATGATCTTACCAAATCAAGCAGCATTTGAAGACCAATCAGCTTTAACGTCAATGAGTCCTCGACCTATTAAAATAAAAGAAACAGATTTATTTTTGTAAAAAACATAGTTGACATTTTTTCTCAGAATTTGAAAATCTTAAAGAACATAGTTAAGTATCTTCTTTTTAGTACATTTACAGCACATACCATCTTCTTTCCAAGCAAAGAAACTAACGGCTTCCTCCAGTCCTTCATTCATTCTTGAACAATTTCCTTGAGAGGTGCAATGTAGATTACCTGCAGGAACATTACAATAAAACAACTGAACTATATAAGGGAAACTAATCTGAATAACACACTGACCTTCATATTAGGTTGAGGTTGACCAAATGAAACATTTCTAGCTCTGTAGATGTCGTTTTTCCACTTCCTGTTGGAGCTCCTAAAAGAACATTGCTATCGAGTGATATAGGACATGAAATGCTTGTAAAATCCAATATTAATTTAAATATTTTCAGACAGAAGAAATGAAGAAACTGAGAATTTCCTTTAAAAAGAAAGAAAAAAGTTGAGCAAAAAGATACATGTGTTTGAATTAGATTGAAGTGAGGAAAAATAAATAAAGGTTTTATTGTGTTTGAAAACCTAAATATGAGTTCTAACTTCCACTTGTGAGTTCTAACTTCTGCTTCTTGTTTTCTTTTCCACTTCTTCTTTTCTGTTCCCCCAAAGAAGGATCAATTCCAATTCAAGACAATCAACATGACAAAGGCAAATGTGCACTTTTTAACATAAGCCCCGTTATTCTAGCTGACAGGAGCAGGATCCCTTAATGAAATCCAATGACATGTTATTAGGCATGCATTTCGTTTATCAAAGCAAAAAATCAGACAGTTTCTCTAAGAAGAAGTCAGTTGCTTCTCTCCTATGCAAAGTCTCAAGAGTTAGGAATTAAGTTGTACACGTTCATTGCCCCACCCTCATTTTCCTTGCCAATCGTTAAATTCTCATGTTAATAATTCCACCATAGCCTTCTTTGTTAACCCTTGACCCAGTGGACCAAACAAAGCCGTTGCCATGTCCATTAATAGTATGCTTCAAATATAATTAGTGCAAGTTAGTGAAGTGTCGCACCCCATCTCATGTTGTTCACATGCCCAATGACTACGCTATACGGATGGAATTTCATAATGTGAAGAATAAATCCATAATGCATAGTTTCTCCTCAATATAAATGTGAAGCATAAAAGGCTATTCACCTTTAAAGAACCTAAATAAATTGAAACAAAAACCAATGAGGGAAAACCGGGAGATATTATTTGAAAATAAAAACAAAAAGAAGTATCTTATCAACATACTAATTGTGCATAAGTCCATACTTCTCCTCAAATGTTTTCATCAACATACAAATTCAAACAAAACCCTATATTTTCTCTCTTGCCAACCAAGAGCTTAGAGCTTATTCCAAGTTACAACATCCACATCAGTGCCCATGCGATGTCAAAAACTAATAAAAATGAAAAAGAAAAGAAAAAAGAAAAGTTCATCGGGCAACATAAAAAGAATAATGTAAACAAAATTATTTCCAATTTCATCCCAAATACTTGAATTAGGCTTCATTGTTTTCCCCTTCTTGTCATGAGAACAAATCATTACAACTCAAATGCAAGCAATTGTTCTCGCCTAGTCTCTACTTGCCAAAAATAGAAATAAAAAATTCCATTCCCCATTCAACATACTTCAAAGATCCATTCAACATACTTCAAATAAAGGATATATACTTCACATATGATGGAAAACATACTTCTTGAGGTGGATAGGCAGCCTGCTGCTGGGCATGCGACGGATACCCAGCCTGCTAAGCTTGTGGATGATAACCACCCTGCTGGGCTTGCGGAGGATATCCAGCTTGCGGGGCTTGTGGAGGATAGCCAGCCTGCTGCTGGGCTTGTGGACGATACCCATCCTGCAGAGGATAGCTAGCTTGCGGGGGATGTCCAACCTGTTTGGTGTGCAGAGGATAGCTGACCAGCTTCGCTTGCGGAGGATACCCAGTTTGCTGAGCATGTGGTGGATAGCCAACCTGCTGGGCTTGTGGAGCAAAACCAACTTCTTGGGATTGGGAAAATAACTGCTCAACATCTGCTACCCTCCCTGATTTTGCAAAGAAATCTGTCACAACCTCACAGAATTGGGAAGAAGGAGCAAGTCGCCTCCTAAGCATCGCATCCAAAAGACCCCAGTCTCCTCGTGGCATTGTCCAAACCCACAAAATTCCACATCACAAAACTGTCAAAATATTCAAGAAACCAAACAAAAAATAAGAAATTTTGTAGATCCAAATACAAACAAAAGGAGCAGAGGCCGTAAGCATACCATGTCGAAATTGAGATCCGAATACAAACAAAAGAAGCAGAGGTTGTAGTCAAATCAAAATTCAGATAGGAATACGCCATGGTGAGAGCTCGATTAGAATATGCCATGGTGAGAGCTCAGATCTACGTGATCTTAAGTCAAAATTTAAAATTCTAATTTAGTAGAGATTCTAATTTAATAGAGATGGATTGAAGGAGAAAGCCAATTAAAACAGGGAGGGGGAAACCTTTGAAATGTCTGCTACGTGTCGTCGGAGTGGATCTCTGGGGGTGGCGATCACGGCCAAGGCTAACGTGTACAAATACGGGATGAAGGTGCTGGAGATTGTGGGAGGGAGGAGGAACGTGGAAGCTCACCAGTTGCGAGATGACCAGTTGCGAGGAGGAATGTGGAAGCTCATTCTTTATATGCGAAGAAAAAAGCTCCTGCCTTTGATGAGCCGTTGGCTGAGGTTTTTTGTGGGAGGAGAGAGTTATGGCTGCAATTCATTTAATGTATTAAACAATGAGCTTTTCCCCCCGAAATTTTTGGTTTTCAACCCCAAATTTCAAATTTTGGTTTTAAACCAAAGTATTTCCCACTCATTTTCAATTTTCAAACATTCCCCCTTCCCCAGTTCTCTCCTCAAACTCATTCCTGTCAGCATTTTTTGTTTGTCATTGTCAGCATAACTTGATTTCAATTATATAACTCCAATTTCTCATCTCCCAATTTCTCATTTCTCATATTCAACATACAAATGTAGTAACCAACAAAGTGTATTTCCCAATTACTCAAATTCTCTTATCCCTTAACCAAATTCTCTTATCAATATTCTCTTAACCAAATTCTCTTATCCAAAAACTCTTATCCAATAACCCATGATAACATCCCTGTTTTATTTTATATATATATATATATATATATATATATATATATATATATATATATATATATATATATGATACCATATTTTACGCGTAATCCTTCCTTCATCTATTTAATTATTTTGAGCAATATCTTAGTCCCATCAAACCAGTTGTCTCCTTATCCTCGCCTTATCCAAACTCGTTCTTTCCGATCTTGTTTCATTTCACTTTGGTTTCGGTTTCTTTTATGTAGACATCAGTGCCTGTAGTTGACTATGACATCTCGTATTAGTAGTGGGCCCATTGGGTTGTGATGTCGTTGTGGTGCATGTGTTTAGGTAGAGTGTGTGTATCTGTATTAGTGTGTTACCTTTAGGATCTTAATGATTGTCCCTTATGTCATGTGGTATACTCAGTGTTATCCGTGATATATGTATGAAGTTGTCTGAATAATGGTATTCATATATGTGTGGATAGCGTCGTAGCAGGTAGCCCTTAGACTTAGTATTTCATATTATAGTACGTCATATGTTCGGCTGCATGTGATTGTATCAAAACTCTTTGCTTTCTTTTAAACTAAATCTTTAAAGTTTTTGAAACTAGCTCACAAGATCACAACCCACCTATCTTCCCTCATCCATTACCACAATTCCACACGTTTTTCCCACATGTTATTTTTTTAAAAAATATGTCTTTGGACTTAAACTTTCTTTTCTCTTCTTCCCTCTTTGAAGTGTTATTTTTATATGTTGTTATATTGTTAGGACTAGTTAACATTACAATATGGTTATGTTTGCGGGTAGGCTTAGAGTGAGATGAGATATGTTGTACCGGTGGATAGTTGATTTTGGAACACAAGGATATTAGATCAGATTCTTTGGATGAAAAGAATGAGGTGTCCAAGACTTATCTATTTGCTTTTAATTATACCAATGCGTAAGGGACCCAATAGAGAATTCTGGTTGGACGAAATTATATACATGGGGGTGAGAACTTATCAGACCTGAAATTTGGACGAGTGGTATATAGGAGTAGATGGGACGGGATAGTATGAGTTAGGATGATCATGAGAATGAGTAGAACATTCAAAGCATCAAGATTGGACTATAGGTTAGGGTGAGAAGGTATTGGAAGTAACACGACATGTTGGAACGAATGGATAATTAGGAAGGCGGATTTTATATGATTAGGAGATTAGATAATATGGGTAAGGATAGATGTAGTTTAATGGTTCATTGAATTCGGAGGATAAATTTATGAGTTTATATGATGGAGAATGAATTGGGAGCGCGATGATTGATGACGGGTAGACGATAATGTGGATTTATAGTTAAGTGCTAGGGTGTGATTCTAGTTGTAGCATTAGCCAGTGGAGAGACGAATTATGATGGATTATTTGAGGAACGATGTTTGACGTTAAAGGGATTAGCGATCTTTATGTGGTATATGGGAGTTGTAGGCATAAGTATTTATAGATATTATTATTATTAGTATAAGTGATTCCGAGGACGGAATCATTTCTAAGGTGGGTAGAATATAACGGCCGCTTTCCGACCGTTCGTATTTTCAGCGCGTACGACTCTTTTCGTGTGCGTATTTTATTTTGCCTCTTCTTGGATCTGGACTATACGATGTGATATGTCGTTATGACCGTAAGGAAGAGTATTTATTTGTGGGATTTTTAGTGAACGTCATTTCACGGGTCATTCTCCCACAAATCTGGTTCGATTGCAGAGTGTCGTAGCTTTAGACTTAGTCGTCGGATCTTTTTTCTACCCATTTTTCGTGGACCAAACACATGATTGACCACCGTATCCCCGAGCCTCTCTTCGTCACGGTCGTTTCCATATTTTTTCGTATTTTTCTGACACTCCTAGCCCACCCAAATCATTAATCAAAACCCAAGCCCATTAAGCCCAATTAATTTCGAATTTCTGTTGCTAATCAAATCTGGGAAGATTAGCACGTTTCATGCAAAAATATTCAGCCACTACCCTCACCCAACTTTACCCTACTTTGTACCACCCCTCACTCACTCTCTCTCCTAGTCATCATCTCATTTAAACCCTCTTTAAAAGGCATTTAGCAAAACCCTCTTCTTCAAATAACAAACCTGGCCGAAAACACCTTGCTCACGCAACCCATCATCTAGCCACCTTTGCTTCCTCCTCCAGCCACCACGGCAGCCCCCAAGCCCCCCCAACTCGGCCACCAGATCCTCCACCTCTTCTCCTCCATCTCCTCCTTCCAAAGACCTCAAAAAACCCATGAGAACAACCCCCATGGCCGAAAATCACTAAAACTGTGCACTCGCCGGAAATAGCCACGCCCGTCGGTCGTCCGCCGACATCGCCGACGACCACCACCCCCATTCAACTCCTCTCTGACCCCCCGATCATCTCCAACTCCCCTTACCCTTTTCCCATGTCTCGATCTACTCGAAAACCCTGTGGAACTCAGATCTAGCCGCTGTTTTTGACAGTTTGCGTTCCGCCACTTCAAACTCACGCCCACCGGTCATTCGGCCACCTACAACGACCACTCTGCCACCATTGGACTCCTATCGAACCCCTCTATCATCTGCAATTTCCCTTTTTCTTTTTCCACATCTCTAGCTTCTGGAAAATCCGACGAAACCAAGCCCATCTGCTGTTTTTGACAGATCTGTGCACTGTCCTTCAACGCCGTTGCCCGGCCATCTCCGATCTTTTTCGGTGACCACTCCACACCGTTAGATCTCCCTTTAAGTCCTTTTACTACTTCAAGTTTCCTTTCCCCCTTTGATTGCTGTTTTTTCCGCAGAGCCGCGCGACAATGACCGTTGCGCGAATCTGTCCTCTCCGTTTTCTCACGACCGCCCACCGCCGTACGCTCGCGCCGTCGGCCACCCACCAGGCCGAGCAACTCTCACTGACCTACTTCAACTACGAGTAGCCCCCTTAGACCCTTGAAGTTTACGTGCATCGCCGTGCACACGTGTTTTCACCCGACGTCACCGCCGTCACGAAGATCCGTTGCGCTACCCGCAACGGGAGGAAGATCGCCGCTTGCTTGTTGTTTTCGTACCACCACCCCACTATCTAGAGGTTCCTCGCTGTGCTACCCACGGCCGAGGAGTTGCAGACAACGTCGATGCTTCACCGTTCAGACCTGACATCCGCTTTTTGAACGACGTCAAAAGGTTAGTCCTCTAACGTGTAGTAAGAACCCACCCTTAGCAAAACGTAAAACCTAACCTAAAATTTGTCAACATAAACTAAAGTTAATTTCTGCACCATTAAAACGTTGTCCACCGTAGAAAATCGACGAACGAACTGAATTTCAGTGCAAATAGGATAGACGTCGATCTAGGCCGAACAAATCATCAAAAGACTTGACTTTTTGACTGTTAGGGTAGTCCCGCCAAATTTAGAAACAACCCGTAATAGGACTGACGGAAAGCACGATCTGACATCGCCGTTATCCTGTTTCAGACGGACCATCGTCGATGCGATGCTTCGACGGGACGCTCCGGACAGACAACGCACTCGCCACCGCAGGCAAGTGTATACACTTATACTTTCGGCCGCGTTTAGGCCATAGAATCTTAGAACTATTAAAATGTAAACAAAGAGAACCGGACGTGAAATGATAGCGCCCGGGACCCACTTGACAGCTTAGACTTGACGACAAAGTCTAAGCGCAACAACAACAACATTTGACACCTTAGGGTTTTCCTGTGTGTGCGTGTGTGTGGACCCCCTAGAAAGAACTATCCCTTTCACTTGTCATGTCGTGTCATGTTACAACAGCCTGCAGGCAATAGGGCACTCACTTACCAGAGTGAGTGATCCCTTGTACGGATACACAGCCTGCGGGCAATAGGGCACTCACTTACCAGAGTGAGTGATCCCTTGTACGGATACACAGCCTGTGGGTAATAAGGCACTCACTTACCAGAGTGAGTGATCCCTTGTACGGATACACAGCCTGCGGTTAATATGGCACTCACTTACCAGAGTGAGTGATCCTTTGTATGGATACACAGCCTGCGGGCAATATGGCACTCATCTAGAAGGGTGAGTGATCCCTTGAACAGACTTGTCTTGTGCACTTGGGTGGGGTAGGGTTGAGCGTGCGCACAGGAAGAGGGTTTGATCCCCCTCGAACCGTAAGGCGTGAACCCTTCGAGTCACATGTGTCTTGTCTTGTCTTGTCTTGTCCCGTTTAGGTTAGTCCCGTAGTCGATAGCACACACTACGGTTAGTCCCAGCAGGTTAATCAACCAGTAAATCGTTGCTTTAAATTACAGTACACTTGCAGTAGAGTTTAACCCTCCTTTGTAGACTTTACCTGACGTACAGTTCCTTTTCTCTTAGGTGCTATATGTCAGGTGTCGAGCCGGAGTTCGTGGACGAGGCAGACTTATCGGAGTACGTGGAACCCGAGGACGTCGACCCAGAGTATGTGCCTGACGAGAACCAGACCTAGAGGTCTTCTCCGTTGCTGCCTTTCAGAGGTTACTACTTTTAGTTTGCTCTCTTTTGGTAGTTTGTTGCCATGCTTGGGCTTCTCTTTTTAGACTTTGTACTCGCTAGATATTATCTCTCTATACTAATGAATGCAACTTTCTTTTTGTACTTTTTGTTGTTCCGAATTTTATAAATGCAAGAAACTGGAAATTTTAAAATGGTACCCCTACAGACGCTTATTGGGTCCGAGCTTCACAGCTCCGGCCCAAGCGAGCCTTAGTCACATCTCGCTTCCATCGTTTTGGGAAGCGTGGCGTGACACGCGATTTCTGAAATTCCTACCTACGCCAAATTCCTTAAGGAAATAATTACCAAGGGCAGTAGGAGGGAGAAGGTGGTGCTCTCTGTGAAGTGTACCGCCATTATTCAGAGGAAGATGGTAGAAAAGCTGGAGGATCTCGGGATCTTCTCCATCCCAAGCGCTATAGGAGATTTGGATATCAAGAGCGCACTATGCGACTTGGGGGCGAGCATTAGCTTGATGTCCATTGGGATATGCGAGAAGCTGAATCTCAGGGAGCTCCAACCCACAAATATATCGCTCCAGTTGGTGGTTCGCTCAGTGAAGTATCCCCTTGGAGTGATCGAGGATGTACCGGTGAAGATTGGGAAGATGTTGGTTCCATGTGACTTCGTCTTCATGGACATGCCAGAAGACGCACGCATCCTAATTATCTTGGGTCGACCCTTTCTAGCCACAGCAAGGGTCCTTATTGACGTGAAGGGAGGGAGACTCTCCCTCAATATTGGAAGAGAGAAGGTCGAGTTCGACTTTAAGAAGTCAATAAGGAACTTCATGGAAGTCAGTCATCTAGACCAAGTAGATCTCCTCGAAGAAGCAATCAAGGAGACAAATTTAGAGGAGCTATTTTTGAGCGACAACATGGAACCCCCGATCAGGAGAGATGCTAATCTGAAGGAATTGATGACAAAGGAGGAGTGCGAGAAAGCCTCTAAGGGAAGTCTCAAAGAGAAGCTGCCACAGTCACACTAATTAGACCCCGGAGAGATGAAGAACCAAGGAGGGAAACACCTGGAGCTGCGTAACGAGAAGAAGAACCATGGAGACGACCAAATCCGGGACCTCTCCACCCTCAAACCCCAATGATGACATCAAGATAGGGAGTCGAGCTCATGACTTAAAATGAGCGATTCTTGGGAGGCAACCCAAGTGTTTTTTATTTAGATTTTTCATTTAGAATTTTCATCTTTTATTTTAGACTAGGTTAGTCTAAATTTTGTTCTTTAATAAACCCCCAAACCCAAGAATTTAACCAAGTGTTCAATTACAGGATGAAGAAGAAGATGTATCGAGGAGAGGAACCCACATGGCCGCGTCATCCAGACTCACACGGCCGCGTGGAAGGAAAAAGAAGGAACAACCGACGCCACGCGACTATGCAACGAATGGCCGCATCAAGCTGGGTAATCTTTGACCCTAAATTTCCCTTTTTTTTCAAGGCCACGTCGTTTGGTCTACGCGGCCACGTAACTTACTGTAAGGTCGAGCCAAAATCACACTTCTCAGAAGGTTTTTGCGACCGCGTCATTTCATTCGATGCAACCACGAAAATCCTCCTTCCTAACCAAATCCAGGTGGCCGTTTAACTCATTTTCAAACGGGCCGTAAAACTTACTGAAAATTTGAGCCCAAATCCAAAATTCTCAGAGGAATTTTGCGACCGCGTCTCTTTAGATGACGCGGCCATGTCGATCTCCCTTCTTGGACGAATCGACGCAGCCATTTTAATTTAAACGACACGACCGCGAATCTTTCTATATCCCAAGGCCAAATTTTTTAAAATGAATTAGAACTTTCACTACCGTGTCGTTCAGACGACGCGACCGTGTCAACCCTCACTTTCAGAATGTTTTCACGCTACCGTTTAGAATCTCCACGCGGCCCACGTCAAATGCCTATATAAAGCTCCCAAAACATCAAACGGCCCGATCAAGTTATTTTTTCTCGAAACGGTTCGACTTCCAACTCTCTTCTCCGACTCGATCTCCTCCCAAACTCTTCCCAAACCCTCTCCAACTCTTCCAATCGACTTCCAAATCCTCTCTCTCCATAAGCCCCCTCTCCATCACCCTCCCTCACCCCTCAACCACTTTGAGCAAACCCTAGATCGGCCATTTTTGGGGTTTTTGAGCATCCAAATGATACGGCCATAAATAGTCGGTGTGCTTGGCTTTGGAACAGTTTGGGGGAGTCATCTACAAGCTTTGGGAGCTTCTATCTCAGTAAGGAGCGTTAGCTTGGGTAACTTCGCTCCTCTACTCACTTATTTTCAAATTTTTATCACTGAAATCACTGATTTTTGTGTGAGTCTGCACACACCCCATTGCACCATCTTGCATGGCTCACGCCTTCTCACGATGCCTCCTACAGAGCGCAAACATAAGGCCACCACCACTGGCCCCTCCCAGGGCAAGGGCAAGCGTCGAAAGACGAAGGCTTTTGAAGCCGATCTTGCCCGAGCACATGCCATTAGTAAGAGGATGTGAACCACTTCATGCCCCTTAGTTGGACACGCTTGGCATTAACTTCTTGAGTGAAGACGGGCGCATGAAGTTTATTTCACTAAACTCTCGGGCGATCATATCCACCAAATTCCCTAGCGTCATCGCTCTGTCATTCCTAGGCCTACTAGACATTGTCAACACCCTCCTTCGAAATCTCGGATGGGAGGAATTCTTAGAACGTGAGGCTAGGACATATAGGAGGCTCACTCTGGAGTTCCTCTCCACTTTTAGAGTTTATCCCACTGGTTTTTCTTTTCGCATCATGAATAAGGAGTACGGTCTATCCAAAGACTCCTTGAACCCACTCTTCAAGTGGCCAACAGCTCTTAAGCCTATATCCATCCATAACAACCATCCATACCCCCGAGAGTTTGATGCAAATAATTTTTGGTTTCAAATCACCAAGCTCAATGTCTTCCCAAAGACTCGAGTGAAAGCATCTAGCATCATTCACCCTTGCATGTGCATCGTCCACTGCATTATCATGAACACCTTATTTTGTCGATACGAGACATGCCAGGTCTCTCAGGAGGAGCTATTCTTCTTGTGGTCTGCTTCCAAGAGTAGTGTCCTTCGTAAGGGCAACACCACTGTCCCCCATTGTATCCTTCATGCTGGGTCTTGGCTCATGCAGAGATTCTTTCACACCATAGCCGACCCCAGATCACCTATCTGTTATAGGAGACTCATCACTATCATCGCCTCCCTCGCTCTTGTATCCTTCAAGATCCCTGATTCCATGACCTTCGTCCCTAGCCCTACCACTCGAGACCTATCGATGCTCACTAACATGCATATGATCCGAGCCATTGACCGATAGAGATATATTTGGCTTTATGGTCCTGCCTCCACTCCTTACACCAGGTTGTCGAACCCGGGACTCTTTGGGCATGGCACCACTTTGAGGTGGTTTTTCTCACCCGACACCGACTTAGTTTCAGGTGTCCAGGCACCAGTCTAGCAGCTTGACCCATGCCAGCCCCAGCCCCAGGACCAAGTTGCTACTTCCGGTGCTTCCACATCTTTCCCTGACCCTGTAGTCATCCCAGGCCTCTGTCAGTATAGGAGATCTCGACCCCACGTCGAGGGTACTAGCAGCCTCCTCCCCCACCACATTCCTATACCGAGCACCTAGTTCACATGGAGAAGTCTCAAACTTTTAGAGATTCCACTGTCAGCACCCGGACTGAGATCAGAGATACCCTCTTTGATTTCAGGACTTCTTTTGATGGCCTGGCTCTTGTTGTCCTAACGCTCCAGTCCCAATTTGACCAGGTCTATCAGTATCATTATGGGCAGGTCCATTATCCAGCAGCTGCATCGCATATCCTACCTGTCTGCATCATTCCCCACCCATCTCACCCCCTCCGACTACTCAAACCTCAGCTTCCACTTCCATTTCCACCCCTCTTGTAGATATACCATCCACATCATTACACGTTTCCATCCCATCCCATCCATCTCTGGTGCCCGAGGTCACCTCCGTCATCACACCACTCATTACCACACCACCACCCTCCCCAAAGCCTGATCCAAGGACTGGGCACACTTCTACCCCTCCTCCATCACCCCACCCCGACCCCATGATTCCACACACTTCTTCACCACCCATCATAGAGTCTGTTCCCATTCCATCCACTTCACATACCCTCTCACCTCCTCCCACTTTCCCACCACGTGGCAGCACCATCATCCTTCTCTCCTCGTCCTCCGACGACGATTGGACCACCCCATCTCTAACTCCACATCCACTTATAAAATCTGAGCTTATCCACACCACTCCATCCCCACCACACGTTGACATGGTAGTTGAGCATTCAACAAATTCTGTCGTCACATCCACTCCACCCACCACCCCCACCCAGCCACCACCTGACGGTGGCTCGCTTGATTGGAGCACCACACATTTTTGGCACGCCCTTATCTTTTAGCCCATGCATCGCACACTTGCATCATTTTTGGGCACGGTTTATATAGCTTGGGGGAGATGCACCTGAGTCTCCTTCCCCTTATTTTATTTATCCTCACGTCATCTTTTGTGTTTTACTCGCGTTGTGGACAACGCTTGATTTAGCTTGGGGAGGAGCTCTTTCGTGCTAATTTTCTCTTTCCCTCTTATTTTCCTATTTTTATCATTATTTTCGTTTTCATTTCACTTTTTCTTTCTTATTTTTCCATCTTCCTTTCTTTTCCATGTGCATCATGTTTAAATTCAATATATGCATTCAAAAAGACAAAAAATGAAAAAAAATCAAAAATTCCAAAAATATTTGAATTCGCATCATGCATCTTACACCTTCATGCATACATTTGTATATACTTGCATTCACCTCGAGAATTTTTCGAACATGAGTTTTTATATGCGCTGAATCCTGATTTGAAATTCGTTTTCCGAAATTTAATGCACGATTTCCATGATGTCGATTTGAATATGTGAATAGTTCGTAATCTTAGCTCAAATCCCTTGTAATACCCTAGCTTTGGTCGTCCTCATAACCCCTAAGATAGAAATACTTGAAACTAACCTAGATTGGCACCTAGGAACCCATTCTATGCAAGGACCTTAGAGCAGATAGTTGTGCATAATGGTTTATAGTCCCTCGAGACTTGGATAACCACACTTCACCTAGTACCGAGGATTGAATCTGCCTATTTTACCCCATGCTTATCAAAAAAACAAAAAGAAAAAAAATTGTGAATAGAAAAAATAGTATGCATAGTACCCCCAGCGAAGCTGGGTAACCGGATCCTCACGATAGTAATCGTCGGGGTCTCGCATAAAAAGGCCTAGCTTGGGGAAGTGCGTATGAATAAGGATTCCATTTGGGTTGAGTTAGTAGTTTCGAGGTGTCCTTCTTGGCCCGGTGCTCTAAGGTCGTCTGATCTGAGAGTCACCGACCCAACGCTCCTTACACAACCCAACTGCAAACCCTAAAGAACAAAAAAGAGAAAAGAAAAAAATATGTGTTGGATACAATGTGTAGTTAGATACAACGTGTAGTTGTGTACAACGATCGATGACTTCGTGTTTGATGATAACAAACGTGTGTGAACGATTTAATGTGTATGCTAAGTGTTTTCAGGAATGACACTCTCGCAAATACTCAAAGCGAGACTAAGTAAACGTGATGGAGAATTTGTCATGCATTAGCCAAGTAGACTAAGTCAAAGATGGAGATAATGTCTACAAAAATTAGACTAAGTCAAAGATGGGAAGATAAGGAGGAAATCAATTCAAATCCATATTTGAATTGATTCAAAACAATTGGTGCATGAATCAATTCCTAAAGCCATGCAAATTGAAGACTTGGTCAAAGATGGAGAGATATGGAGAATCTCATGCAAATCAATGGTGATTAAATGAAATCTTATATCTATTCAAATTAAAATCCTATAGACATCCATATTCAAACTCCATATCCATGGTGATTCATTCAAACCTTATTCAAGTTATGATTCCTTCCCATCTCCATCAATTATGGAATTCTAATTGATTCTATCATATCGCATCCTCTCCTATATAAACCCATTTTCAAAGGAGAGATAATTTGAGAGGGAAAAAAACACAAGAGAACCAAAGGGAGGCCGGCCAATTCTTCAAACCCGAGCATATTGCGCAACTTGCATAAATCATCCCTCTCTCCCATTGCGCAACTTGCAAGAATACATTGCCAAAGCTCCATCTTCTCCCATTGCCAAAGCTCATTGCCATAGCTCCATTGCCCATCCTATATTGCAATAGCTTCTCCTCCCCATTTCCCAAAACTCCATGGACGCAACATCCTAGTCCCAATCTTCTACAAGGCTGCAACATAGCAAGAGGGAGTCTTCTACATTGCAGAGCTCGCTTGGGGGCTTACCATCACAAGGCAGCAAGTTTGCAAGCATCTACATCCTTGTACAATCTCCAAGCAACCAAGGCCAACGCTCCATTGATCTATCCATTGCACAAGCTTCAAGTTCCCAAGAGTTTCATCTTCATCATCACGGCTGCAACTTGGCAAGGGAAGCATCCCATCTACATTGCGCAACTGCAACAAGGAGATCACCTTGCGCAAGCCAAAGGGGAGATCATTGCCACAAGTTACTCCAAGAGGAAGACCTTCCATATTGTGAAACCTCACCAAAACATCAAGGCCGCAAGTTCATCTAGGGGGCTTGCTGAGTTCATCATCCAAGGAGGAGGACGTGACATTGGCGACTACATCCTGTCAGATACGATTTGACCTGAGCTGATTGACAGAGACGACTATACCATTACTGAGATATTCTAAACTCATATTTATTTATCTTTGTATTGGTGTATAGATCTCTGTAGGAGAAACTTTACCATGCTTATTTTGGGGTCTTCTCTAGGTGGTACTAGACAAGAGAGACTTGACTAGTTGGGGCTAGTCAATAGAAAGCTTATACTAGGATTAGTTTTGTTAAGCACTAGTGGAGTGCAGGTACTGAGAGCCAGGTGAGTGTAGATACGTGGGTGCTCTAGCTACAGGTTGTACCAGTAACATTATTAATCTAGTACATGCTTTGGGGGCTGGACGTAGGTTATGGGTGCGACCGAACTAGAGTAAATCTGCTGCGTACTCTGTGATTGTTTATATTTACTCTGCATCTGATTATAACTGCCTGTGATTTCGTGTGGGTTGCATGAATATTTTCATTAGCCTATTCACCCCCCTCTAAGATTAGATCCAGATCCAACAAGTGGTATCAGAGCCAGTTTAGAGGATCTAGCCTAGATTGACCTTGAATTCTATTGAGTCTGCTTTTACTGAAGGTCAGTCCATATCACGACCCCCTAAATTTAATGGTGTAGATTATGCTTATTGAAAATCTTGAATGAAAATCTACTTAGTATCTGTTGATTACAAAGTATGGAATATTGTTGAAAAAGGTTATAAGCCACCTGTTATTAAAATTGACAATACTAAAATGCGTAAACTTGAAGACAAGTGGGATGATGCTGATTGGAGATTATAATATTTGAATGGTAAAGCTACGAATGCGCTTATATGCTCTCTTGATAAATCTAAATTTAATCGTATCTCATATTGTTAAACTGTGCAGGAAATATGGCATACGCTATAGGTGACGCACAAGGGAATGTCATAGGTGAAGGAGTCTAAACTTGTATTGCTGAGCACAGAGTACGAGAGCTTCCGCATGCGTCCGTAAGAATCCATCTCAGATATGTTTACGAGGTTCACAGACATCGTCTACAAGTCTAGCTCCCTTAGTAAGCCATATTCTAGTTTGGAGCATGTGAGGAAAATCTTAAGGGCGCTGCCAAGATCGTTCTGGACTAAAGTCATTGCCATTCAAAAAGCAAAAGATTTATCACATATGAGAGTGGAGGACTTGATTGGCAACTTGATGTCACACGAGCTTGAGCTGTAGAATATAGAAGAAAGAGAGAAACCAAAGGAAAAGGCTGCAAAACCTCTTGCTCTTCAAGCTAAGGAAGATGAAGATGGCGATGACGATGAGGAGATAGCACTGGTGGTCAGAAATACGTCAGGACTCCTCAAGGAAGAGCATAAATGCAAAAAAGGTGTATTCGTTCTAATAATTTTAATTCTTCTAAAAAAATCTTCTGAGCAGACCGCTACTGATAAAGTTAAACATTTTAAATGTAAAAAAGCATGGACATTTTATGAAGGATTGCCAACAAGAGGAGAATTATCTTGCTGAAAAGAAAGGAAAAGCTTTGGTGCTAACGTGGGATATGTATAGCAAGAATGAGATTGAGGAGACTGCCCACACCTCCCTTTGCATAATGGGAAAGCTTGATGAGGTAACCAAAGTCCAACTTCTCGGTACTATTAATGATATGCAAGATGAAATTGACAACCTAGAATCTACTATAGAAAAACGTGATTCCACATTAGAAGAGTATAGAAATGCCAATGATGAATTGGAACAAGACACTTACAACATGTCATTAGAAATTAAGGAAGTAAAAGGAAAACTTGTTGCATGTGATTCTACCATTAATTTGTTGGAAAAAATAAAATATGGGTTGCATGAAAAAGCTGAATGTCTTATTTGTCCTACTTTATTGAATGATATTAGCATGTATAAGCAAACTATGATTAAGCTTGAAACTGAAATTGAATTGCTTAATAAAAAGATGAGCATGCTAAATAATGAGCTTAAAAGAAAAATAATAGCTGAAGAGGACAATAAGAAGGCTTTTATAAGTAAATGCACTTTAATTGTGAATGAAAATGCTTTATTGCAATCCAAAGTCGCTAGTCTAGAATTGTCATTAAAGAACTTTTCTATTGGTAAACATTTGATGGATACCATTCTTGAAAATCAATTATATTCCATAATAGATGTGGACTTGGATTTGGTTCTAAAAATGTTGAAAAGCCTAAGCATAAGAAAATTCACAATGAGCCTATGAAAGTTAAAAATATGTATGCAAAGTGCTTTACTTGTGCTAGTGTTGGTCATACTTCATATCATTGCAAATTTAGGAACACGAATATTAAATTCAAACAAGTTTGGGTTCTTAAGACTTCAATGACTAACATGTGTGGACCTTGTTGGATTCTAAGGTCACACATAACATCTACTATGTAGGTAAGATGGAGATGGCGAGGAAATTTGGATTGAACGTTTCATTATTTAGTTCCTTAGCCAAACGACGATGCGAAGGTATATTATTTCTACTTTGCACTTAATGCATACCTTCATAGTTTTTTTGTTATGTGTGCTCGACTTATTTTTATTTGTGTGCTCGTTTGTTTACTTTCTAGCTTGTTTTAGTTCTTTATAAAGAAAAATTAAAAAATGAAAAAGACAAAAAGCAAAAAAAATTGGTGCTTAATGTACATCTTTCTTTGAATCATTTAAGTGATATTAATGAATGATACTCGTATCCATATAGAAATTAATGTATTATTGTTATAGCTACATGCGCATGTTTGATTTTCTAAATAGCCATGACATGTTTAATGATTAGAATAATTTGATTTCTAAATCTACACTTTCACTTCCACGAATATTAAATATTATTGTACATTTGGAGACATCTTTTATGAAATTTTGGAAAATGAATGTAGGATGAAAAATAACTGAAAATCTAAGGGATATGATGTGCCTTGCCATGGATAAAAATTGAGCACAAAAGAATTGAATATGAAAAAAATTGAAAAAGAATGAAAATAGCTCCGTATGAAAAATGGAAACAATCCTTGGCAACGACACTACCCACGAGTATCCAACATATACTTTACGGGTAATCTTTAGCGTTGGTGTTATACTCGTCAAGCAATGCCACTCCACATCTAAGAGTCCTGATAGGCTATGTTTTGGGTGTGGTATCTTTTAATGAGATGGGAAAAATCAATCCTAGATGATCATGTTTAATGGAAAAATATGGATTGGTTTCGATTGAATTTCTTAAAAGTTCTCCTCATGTCCTTCAATGTTTAATCATCACACTTACACATTGGTGTAGAAGTCGATGTTATAATTTTAATTTAATTTGAATTGCTTATTCCATGAATGTCTACATGCAAGTGTATGTCGTAATTTATAATGCTTACTTTTTTTGCATGTGGTATGAATTTGACTTCATGTGTACACTTTTGATGATAACAAAAGGGGTAGAAAGATTTGAGATTTGAGATTTGGTGTGTGCATTAATGCTTACTTGTTGAATACATGAATATTGGTTTAAGGGGGAGCATTAATGAATAATTGAATATGTGAATATATGTTCAAGGGGGAGCATGCATAAAGGGGGAGCATGCATACATGTTTGAATGCTTGAACAACTTTTGTCATACTTGTTGCATGTTGCATATTGCATACATCCTCCATCATCACACTTCACACACATGTCACGATAATATTATATGAATCGTTATTGCAAATCTTATATTAGTTTGTCGTCGTCATCAAAAGGGGGAGATTGTTGGATACAACATGTAGTTGGATACAACGATCGATACTTCGTGTTTGATGATAAAAAACGTGTGTGAATGATTTAATGTATGTGCTAAGTGTTTTCAGGAATGGCACTCTCGCAAATACTCAAAGCAAGACTAAGTAAAAGTGACGGAGAATTTGTCATGCATTAGCCAAGTGGACTAAGTCAAAGATGGAGATAATGGCTACAAAAATTGGACTAAGTCAAAGATGGGGCGATAAGGAGGAAATCAATTCAAATCCATATTTGAATTGATTCAAATCAATTGGTGCATGAATCAATTCCTAAAGCCATGCAATTGAAGACTTGGTCAAAGATGGAGAGATATGGAGAATCTCATGCAAATCAATGGTGATTAAATGAAATCCTATAGTTATTCAAATTCAAATCCTATAGCCATCCATATTCAAACTCCATATCCATGGTGATTCATTCAAATCCTATTCAAGTTAGGATTCCTTCCAATCTCCATCAATTATGGGATTCTAATTGATTCTATCATATCCCATCCTCTTCTATATAAACCTATATTCAAAGGAGAGATAATTTGAGAGGGCAAAAAAACACGAGAACCAAAGGGAGGCCAGCCAATTCTTCAAACCTAGCATATTGCGTAACTTGCATAAATCATCCCTCTCTCCCATTGCACAACTTGCAAAAATACATTGCCAAAGCTCCCTCTTCTCCCATTTCCAAAGCTCATTGCCATAACTCCATTGCCCATCCTATATTGCAATAGCTTCTCCTCCCCATTGCCCAAAACTCCATGGCTGCAACATCCTAGTCCCAATCTTCTTCAAGGCCGCAACAAAGCAAGAGGGAGTCTTCTACATTGCGCAACTCTCTTGGGGGATTACCATCACAAGGCCGCAAGTTTGCAAGCATCTACATCCTTGAGAAATCTCCAAGAAACCAAGGCCAACGCTCCATTGATCCATCCATTGCACAAGCTTCAAGTTCTCAAGAGTTTCATCTTCATCATCAAGGTCGCTACTTGGAAAGGGAAGCATCACATCTACATTGCGAAACTACAATAAGGAGATCACCATGTGCAAGCCAAAGGGGAGATCATTGCCGCAAGTTACTCCAAGAGGAAGACCTTCTATATTGCGCAACCTCACTGATTCGGGTTGAATATTGCATATTTGACACCACATTTAGCCCTATTTTGTGAATATATGATACGTATTTGGTCTCTAATACGAACGTATTTAGAATACCCTTAATTATTAGAGTAAACTCTCATTCTATTCATAAAACAGCAATAAACTGAGTATTTCTGTCCTTTTTATACTTTTCATATGAAGATCTCGATCTCACGACTCCAACGACTATTTGTTTGTATTTTTCTGAGATCTGTGCTAATTTCTATGAATTTTTGAATGTAGAATACCAATTTAATAAAGAAATACGGCCGAAATATGCTTTAAATATGGCGTATATACGCCCGCGCTCGCTCGTTCCTCACCACGTGGCACCATCCAGACCGTCCATGCACGCATCAGACGGCAGAAGACGCAGATAAATATCAACCGCGAAGATGTGATCCAACGGTCTATGACAACCCAACACTAAAGACGATGATCGAATTTCTCTGGACAGTAGCGCAATCTGAGCAACTCCCGCTCAAATCTAACGATTTCCATGAACGGGCGACACGGCATTGTCTCAACTGCTCGATCAAGATCCTACGGACACGTTCATCTCCGAGTCGAAGTCGGAGGGACGAAGCGAAGAGGGCGAATTGCATAATCCGCACGGACGACGTGGCGAGATCTTGGCCATTTCTCGCCCAATCCAATGGCGTCGAACGATGAAATACATGCACAGTAAAGTGGACGATGTGGTGCATTGATGACTGAGCGATCCCAGATCCAACGGTAATGAATTAATCCGAGGTGGGCTCGGATGCAAATCAAAGCGGGCGAGGGCGGATCTGATCCGCTTGCCACGTGTCCTCCCCACGTCCGATCCCGCCGGGATCGGACGGATGTGGTTTGTTGCGCCTTGTGGGTGGGGTTTAAGGTGATATTGGAGCGGGTTTAGACCCGTTAACGACTTAAAACCCGCAATGCTATTATATAAGCATATTTCTAGGGTTTTTTACCGTATTCTAGCGTATTTGGGGCTCTAGGAGCCGTATTTTGGAGTGAAATTTGGAGGCCCTGAAGACAGAGGCCAAAGCTATCATCTGAAGGAGATTGGGGCTATTTGGATAGAATTGGTGATATTTTTCCTATCTTTAGCCTTGTATTTCACGTATTTGGCTTGTATCTGAAGTATTTGTCGCGTATTTTGAGCTTTTGGTGATGTATTTATCTATGAATACTGAATATTTTCTCTTCATGCGTGATTAATCTTTATATGTGTTGGTTGTGATGTAGTTAGGGTGTCGTTTCTTTGATTTTAATATCTTTTCGCCCTATTTGCATGTTATAATCACGTATTTTGTCGATTTCTACATATATCTTGTTTGGGTATGTTATACGGAGACGTGGGCATGCTTGAAACGAATATGATCTTTGCAGACTTATTTGTGATACGATCGAGAGGATGTATCGTTACCCGAGAGGGCACTTGTGCGCACTTTCTTTATGAAATCGATGTTATACGTGATTACTTTTTGGCACGTTTGTTTGCGCATTTTATCGCCATACTTTTCGACGTTCTCATGCCCTTGCGGGGTGAAACGTTGAGTTACAGAAAATATGTTAATAATCATTGATTGCATATACCTTAACGAAATCACTTCCAACACATACTCTCCATATTAGTACCCCCAATATCGAATTCACCGTAACTATCGTAGGATTTTCTTTTATTATTTTAAACTCTTGATACCATATCTTTATCCTGATAGGTGGTTGTTTCTCGTCGTTTTAGTACTCTTTATAGACTAAGATTCGTGGTTTTGCAGGTTAATTGTCCCGTGAATACGATACGTGGACTCACCGGGATTATTACTTGTTCAATCTCCTACACTTGGGAGTAGCACCCACACATTTTCAAGTATAGCGATCCTTTTCAGGAAAGTCCCCATGAACTCAAACAATTTAATTCTGAATCTTAATTTTTAACTCCAAATATTTTAGATTCAGATGGTCGTCAATTAGCTTTAAAATCTTTTATCGTTTATGACGACCCATTAAGTCAAGCTTTCATGGATAACCAATTTTCGTCCATCTTTATTTGACACAACATATCTCATGCAGGAAAAACATACACACATGGAGGAGATATGCTAGGTTGTGTCAGATGCTTGGCCATGAGGATGCGAGTGGAGGAAGAATACTCGCTGAGGAGCACAAGGAGCAAATAGAAAAACTTCCTCCACCATTAAAGATCCATGATCAAAAACTTCACTCGTCTCAAAATGTGAGAGCACTACTCCCAAGTGTAGGAGAAAAACTTGACTCGTCTCAAAATATAATAGCATTGCAGGTTTTAAGTCATTATCGGGTACAAACCCGCTCCAATATCACCTTAACCCTACACCCGCAAGGTGCAACAAACCACAGCCATCTGATCCAGGTGGTATCGGACGTGGAAAAGACATGTGGCAAGCAGATCAGATCCGCCCTCGCCTGCTTTGATTTGCATGCAAGCCCACCTCGGATTAATTCACGACCATTGGATCTGGGATCGCTCGGTCATCAACACGCCACGTCGTCCGCTCTGATGTGCATGTATTTCATCGTTCGACGCTGTTGGATTGGGCGGGAAATGGCCAAGATCTCGCCACGTCATCGGTGCATATTATGCAATTCGCCCTCTTCACTTCGTCGCTCCGACTTCGACTCGGAGATGAACGTGGCCGTATGATCTTGATCGAGCGGTTGAGACAACGTCACGTCGCCCGTTCATGGAAATCGTTAGATCTGAGCGGGAGTTGCTCAAATTGTGCCACGTGTCCAGAGAAATTCGATCCGCGTCTTCTGTGTTGGGCTGACATAGATCGTTGGATCACATCTTCGCGGCTGAGATTTATCTGCATCTTTTGCCATCTGATGCGTGCATGGATGGTCCGGATGATGCCACGTGGCAAGGAATGAGCGGGCGTGGGCGTATATACGCCGTATTTAAAGTGTATTTTGGCCGTATTTCTTCATTAAATTGGTATTCTGCATTCAAAAATTCATAGAAATTAGCACAGATCTCAGCAAAATACAAATAAATAGTCGTTGGAATCGTGAGATCGAGATCTTCGTATGAAAAATATAAAAAGGACAGAAATACTCAGTTTATTGTTGTTTTGTGCATAGAATGAGAGTTTACTCTAATAATTATGGGTATTCTAAATACATTCGTATTAGAGACCAAATACGTATCATACATGCAATATTCAACTTGAATCACACTCTCCAACTAGCGATTTTCTAGTCCCTAGCAAAAAGAGCGATTAATTCGGATGATTAGTAAAACAACACTTGGGTTTAAGTTAATGACTTGTTCGATCTCCAACACTTGGGAGTAGCGCTCACACATTTTGAGACGAGTCAAGTTTTTGATCACGAATCTTTAATGGTGTAAGAAGTTGTTCTATTTGCTCCTTGCGCTCCTCGGTGAGTATTCTTCCTATGCTCACATCCTTATGGCCAAGCATCGACACAACCCAACATATCTCCTCCATGTGTGTATGTTTTTCCCGCATGAGATACATTGTGTCAAATAAAGATGGACGAAATTGATTTTCCATGAAAGCTTGACATAATGGGTCGTCATAAACGATAAAAGATTTTAAAGCTAATTGACGACCATCCGAATCTAAAATATTTGGAGTTAAAAATTGAGATTCAGAATTAAATTGTTTGAGTTCATGGGGATTTCCCTGAAAAGGATCGCTATACTTGAAAATGTGTGAGCGCTACTCCCAAGTGTAGGAGATCGAACAAGTAATAATCCTGGTGAGTCCACGTATCGTATCCACGGGAAAACTGACCTGCAAAACCACGAATCTCAGTCTATAAAGAGTACAAAAACGACGAGAAACAACCACCTATCAGGTATAAAGATATGGTATCAAGAGTTTAAAATAATAAAAGAAAATCATACGATAGTTACGGTGACTTCGATATTGGGGGTACTAATATGGAGAATATGTGTTGGAAGTGATTTCGTTAAGGTATATGCAATCAATGATTATTAACATATTTTCTGTAACTCAACGTTTCACCCCGCAAGGGCATGAGAACATCGAAAAGTATGGCGATAAAATGCGCAAACATACGTGCCAAAAAGTAATCACGTATAACGTCGATTTCATAAAGAAAGTACGCACAAGTGCCCTCTCGGGTCACGATACATCCTCTCGGATCGCATCACGAATAAGTCTGCAAAGATCATATTCGATTCAAGCATGCCCACGTCTCCGTATAACATATCCAAACATGATATATGTAGAAATCGACAAAATACGTGATTATAACATGCAAATATGGTGAAAAGATATTGAAATCAAAGAATACGACACCCTAACTACAGCACAACCAACACATATGAAGATTAACCATGCACGAAGAGAAAATATTCGGTATTCATAGACAAATACATCACCAAAAACTCAAAATACGCGATAAATACTCCAAATACAAGCCAAATACGTGAAATACAAGGCTAAAGATATGAAAAATATCACCAAATCTCTCCAAATAGCCCCAAATCTCCTTCAGATGATAGCTCTAGCCTCTGTCTCCAGGGCCTCCAAATTTCACTCCAAAATACGGCTCCTAGAGCCCCAAATACGCTAGAATACGGCCAAAAGCCCTAGAAATATGCTTATATAATAGCATTGCGGGTTTTAAGTCGTTAACGGGTCCAAACCTGCTCAAATATCACCTTAAACCCACACTCGCAAGGCGCAACAAACCACAGCCATTCGATCCAGACGGGATCGAGCGTGGAGAGGACACGTGGCAAGCAGATCGGATCCGCCCTCGCCCGCTTCGATTTGCAAGTGAGACCACCTCGGATTAATTCACGACCGTTGGATCTGGGATCGCTTGGTCATCAACGCGCCACATTGTTTGCTCTGATGTGCATGTATTTCATCGTTCGACGCCGTTGGATTGGGCGGGAAATGGCCAAGATCTTGCCACGTCGTCCGTGCAGATTATGCAATTCGCCCTCTTCGCTTCGTCGCTCCGACTTCGACTCGGAGATGAACGTGGCCGTAGGATCTTGATCGAGCGGTTAAGACAACGCCCCATCGCCCGTTCATGGAAATCATTAGATCTAAGCGGGAGTTGCTCAGATTGCACCACGTGTCCAGAGAAATTCGATCTGCGTCTTCTGTGTTGGGCTGTCATAGACCGTTGGATCACATCTTCGCGGCTGAGATTTATCTGCGTCTTCTGTCGTCTGATGCGTGCGTGGACGGTCCAGATGGTGCCATGTGGCGAGGAATGAGCAGGCGCGGGTGTATATACGATGTATTTAAAGCGTATTTCGGTTGTATTTCTTCATTAAATTGGTATTCTGCATTCAAAAATTCATAGAAATTAGCACAGATCTCAGCAAAATACAAATAAATAGTCATTGGAATCGTGAGATCGAGATATTCGTATGAAAAATATAAAAAGGGCAGAAATACTCAGTTTATTGATGTTTTTGTGCATAGAATGAGAGTTTACTCTAATAATTAAGGGTATTCTAAATACGTTCGTATTAAGACCAAATACGTATCATATATGCACAAAATAGGGCTAAATGAGGTGTCAAATATGCAATATTCAACCCGAGTCACTCACCAAGACATCAAGGCTGCAAGTTCATCTAGGGGGCTTGCTGAGTTCATCATCTAAGGAGGAGGACGTGACGTTGGTGACTACATCCTGTCAGATACGATCTGACCTGAGCTGATTTATAGAGACGACTATGCCATCACTGAGCTACTCTAAACTCATATTTATTTATATTTGTATTGGTGTATAGATCTCTGTAGGGGAAACTTTACCATACTTGTTCTAGTGTGGTACTAGACAAGAGGGACTTGACTAGTTGGGACTAGTCAATGGAAAGCTTATATTAGGATTAGTTTTGTTTAGCACCGGTAGAATGCAGGTACTGAGAGCCAAGTGAGCGTAGAGACATGAGTGATTTATCTACAGGTTGTACCAGTAACATTATTAATCTAGTATCTGCTTTGGGGGCTGGACGTAGCTCGTGGGTGCGACCGAACCAGGGTAAATCTGCTGCCTACTCTATGATTGTTTATATTTACTCTGCATCTGATTATAATTGCATGTGTTTAGTGTGGGTTGCACGAATATTTTCATTAGCCTATTCACCCTCCCCCTAGGCTTAGATCCATATCCAACAATATCTATTTAGAATTTCTTTTTGTTTATACGGATGTATATATGAAATCATGGATAAACTTGGCAATTTCTTGAATCAAGGAACCGCGTCGTGTCGTGAGCGCCACTTCCTTGATCGACCAATATCCCATTATACCATACTTATCCCGTCTTCGACCATTGTATAGCTTAGGTCCCTACACGCTCAATCTAAGGTCGGGTTAGAGGAAATGTCTTAGAATGTGAGTATAGCCATCGTCTAGTGTATTGCTTGGCGATTTAGGTAGAGATGACATTCTAGGAACATATTCTCATTGACTGAAAGATGTTCGAGTATTTTGGCTTCCTGAATTCGAGTTTTCATTTCACTCACGTATATATTCTCGATTTTTGAAAATTCTCGAAGTTTCATCGCATCATTTGCATGTTGACTGCATTCCTCCAATTTACGCTCTCTCTCGTTTTCCTTGAGGACAAGGAAGAATTTAGCTTGGGGGATTTTGATGAGTGTTTATTATATATAGTTTTCCACTCTTTTTCATGCACGTTTTACATCATTTCATTCTCCATTCCTCCCTGTTTTCCCTGTTTTGTCTCTTCTTTTGCTTTTATGGTCCCTCACGTGCTTTGCAGGAAATTTGTGTCGATTAGGGACCATATGGTGAGATCTTAGCACAAAGAGGCGAAAGGAGCGAAGCCGGGGAGTCAATTAGTGTAAAGGAAAGAATTTTGTGAACAACTGCCACCTACGCTGACACGTCATCATATCTCACACGGCCGCGTCAAACTGCCCAAGAGACAACATCTACGTAGCCACATCAAATACCACCAAATGGCTGCGTTAGAGGTCGTAATGATTGAAGATTAGAGAATTTCACAGTCCGCACAGACAAAGTTGACGCGGCTGCGAATTTACTACGACAAGAGCAGATCGACACGGCCGCGACAAAAGAAGACGCGGCCGTGTAGCCGTTTTCGATGTGGCCGCGTCTCTATTGATGTGACAGCATCACTGAAGCCCTAATTCCCTATTCATGCAAGGGAACGATGCGACCGCAGCGTTTCTAATGCGGTCGCATTGGGCCAGTTTCATGAGGCGGCTAGGGCGAAAACTGGGGGCTATTTTGGTTTTTTGGGCACACGTATGTAAGCACCCCTTCATCCTCCTGCGAGAGGAATGCTTTTTTCAGCCATTTCCTGTTATTTTCTTGGGGTTGGGCAAGTTTGTAAAGATTCTAAACTCTTTTATTTTGTTATTTTCATTGTTCTAATTGCTTATTAGTGTAATAGTTTATCTTTTCTTAATAGAAATTTTCTCACATTGTTACTATTTCCTTGTTTTATCATTTATTGCTATTCTAGTCTGAATCTATGGCTTTAGATGCCTACCCATTTCTAGAAACCCCTACTATTGCATTGGGTTGTGAGTAATTTTCCTCGAGGGCAATGGGATGAACCCCATTGGATTAGGGCTATAGATTGCACTAACTAATTGATTTAATTACTGGGCTAGTTGAGATTAGGGATACATTAGGACAATTATTATCGTCGTAGATTCGACCCCCCCCCTTCGGGGTGATCGGATTGACCATCAACCAAAAGTCGGGACCAATCCGAGAATCTGATCCTTACAATGATCCATACTATCGGTGTGACTGACCACTAACGGGCATCGATTAAGAGCTCTCCCAATGTAGGTTTAATCCCCAAACACCACTGTGGGTGGGAGAAAGATTGGGTATATTCGTCGAGCGTAATGCGCCCAACATACACCGATGCATCGGAGACCACTGGCATCGGTGTAGATTGGGTCAGCCTATCATTGCATCACGATAGCGAGGGGTAGGACATGACATCAGGGAATAACCTATCATGCATCACAACAGTGGGGGATAGGCAAATGCCTTTAGGTCACACGACCTCTCCCAAGTCCCAATGAACCACTTGGTAATTGGTTGATTACTAGTCTAACCCTTACCTTAGTCCAATGGCGGGGATTTCCCACTCCCTAGAGCTTTTACCCTTTGATCCATTCTCTTTCTACTTTTCACCAACCAATCATCGACATTATCGCGTAGCTTTCATTCAAGGACCCATAAAACCGATATTCATTAACCGCCTCCTCGTGTTCGACCCATAAGCGACTACACATGACCCGTGTGCTGCGGTTTTATTAGCATCGACCCCTTGGGGTGCGATCACATACGTCTACAATTATGTTTGAAAAATACTCACTAAGAGATATGTTATGTCAACATATTAAATTTGTTTTCAAAAGTCTATGTTTTCTTAGGGAATAGCTAAGTATACAATAGCTAGATCGACTTACATCTTTAGACTAGCTTTGTATATGTTATCTATGGCATAAATTAATGACCTTTCATATTGCAACAATATGGGTCTTATCAAAACATCTGGTTCTGATATTGGTTTGCCATTACTTATTTCATGTCGATGTATATCATATCTTCCATTTCTCCTTTTTATATCAGGACATAGTTGGTCCTGAACTTCCCCTGTTTTCAGTCTTCTATATTATTATTTATAAGGAAGAATGAACACTAGTCTCTATTATGAGACATATACTAGGGAATGAGCTTGAATCTATACTTACACTTTTTGAGTTTATGTGAGACTTTTGCCAGTACATTTGAATGCTCCTATATGGTCTTTGGGCCATTATTTTCTTGAGTCATTCAGTTTTTATGTGGATAGAGAAACATGCTTAAAGGGAATAAATACGTGGGTGCGAATGTCATAAATTATTTCTCACTTATTTATTAAGCCACGACTTCATGAGTGAGCTTATACTTAAGGCTAGATTCAAGAATCTTTTCTTGTAAAGTAAGATTACTCTAAAGGAGTTAAGCGGTATTATGGCATACTCCTGGTGTCCATATCGGTTTATATAGACAATAGATCTGTGAGATCTATTTACCGCGTAGTGCGCATCTTTAAGAAGATGACATAAATATTTTTCGCATAATCCCTTATATTTTGTTTAGTCACAAGGGTATTGATATTTGATTTTGAACTTCAAGTTCAATTATCATATATAGATATGATTTTTAAAATGTTTGAAAATTATAATTAATCATGCACCATAATACATAATTTATATATGTGAGTATAAATGCATGAATTTTTAAATATATCATGCAGATATATAGAGCATTTAAGTAGGCAATTCCTTTAAAGTATACATAACAATTATATACATGAAAATAACCTAAGTAATGACATGCAAACAAGGTATTAAGTCAATTGTACATTAATGTTTTGTTATTAAGATGCGTTGATTTATATGAACCGTCCCCAAGAATTTCGTGGGACTTTAACCCAAAAAAGAAATTTTGGTGTGGTATGTGATGAAAGCGGAGGCTTCAGGCCGCCCGCGGTATGCACCAGGTCAATCGGGTCATGTTCAGAAATAATTTAAAACTGAACGAGCCCGAAAACATATATTATCGATATCCCCAAGCAACAAGTGTCCCTAAAAACATTTATGATATCAGTCCCATCCCTTTATATTCCCTGATTTTTCTGTATTTTTCCAGAATTTTCCAGAATTTTCCGGGAATTTTTGGGAATTTATGGATATTTTCTGAATTTAATATATATATATATATATATATATATATATATATATATATATATATATATATATAATTTTGATTTTCAGACAATATTAAAATTAATTCATCCTGCGGGCTTGAGGCCCGTGGGTTAGACGCATGCTTCAGGCCCGTTAGGCTAATTTCTGACCCTTTTTAAAGGCATGTGTGTCTGATGTGGGCTTCAGGCCCATATATTAAATATCTTATATATATATTTAAAATTATGGGCTAAATCCCATTCGGTGGGAAACCCATCCACCTTTCTCCTTTACCCTAACACTAGGGTTAGGGTTTGCGATTGGGCGGCCGCCGCCGCCACTGACGACAGCCGCAGCCTGCCGCAGTGGGAGTGGGGTCCTGGCGGTTGTCGACAAAGCGACTAGCAGAACCGAGGTGTCATGCCCGGTCACCCAAATACTCCGGGAAATTTTATTTTTATTTTTATTTTTTTCGAGACAAAAGGGGATGGGTCGCCTAACAGGCCGCGGTGTTGCACCAAGCGTAAAAGTAATAATACTGCAGGCCACTACGCATACTAGAACAACACATGCAGTTATAATGTAAATAGAAACTCTGACACACAACAGCAGCAAGAAAGGCACTCTCTGCAGCAGTAAGGAAAAGAGTAAGGAAAAGAGAACATCAGCATTAGAACACACATATACTATCCAACAGTCCGGTCCAACATAAGTACAACCCGACAAAGGAAGTCCAACCCAAAATATACAACATCGACTAGGGTACAAAAGTAAAGACCACAACACCCAGCTGCAAAAGTATTACACACCCAGAACGCTACCCCTAAGTACAAGAGGTGTAATAAGGTCATGTAGGACGTTATGCATGTCCCTGCTTCTTGTACCCCTGCTGGTGTACCTGCTCTGGACCTACCAGAGGTGGGAACGCATCAACGCGAGACCCAGTAGGAAAACTCACACACACAGGGAGAACTACACACGAAAGGTTATGTTCCGCAAGACAAGTCCATAGGTAAAATTAAGTTATCATATCAACAATATTACAAAGTTTCATAAGTTAAAGTTTTCGGTAACATGGTATACGATTCGACTACGAGGACTGGGACCTATCCCGAAGTGGGACGGTAAACGGCACCCGCCAGTGGTATAACGGACTGTGTGAAGCTTAACGGGGCTCCCCACTCTACTACGTGCGAGTGGGGTCTCACTCCACCTCTGTGCGAGTGGAAAAACAACGGCACACCCCCGTGTTTCTACGGCAGTAGCTCCTACATTACAACATAACTCCCATCCTCATACTTCTAACCGTACACCATGATCCCTCCCAAACCCGCCTAGGGGGACCCACCCACACCGAGGTGGAAATGGGACCCCCAGCATTTAATCTACATCAAAATTTCAGTTGCTATAACATATGGCTACGGCAATATAACTTCACAATCCACAATTTACTTGAACAAAATTGTTGCCAACAAGAAAGCAACATATATAACAACTTGCAGAATTTCCAGAAAAAACAGTATTAACGGGGGTTTTCAGGCCATTGGGGTGAGAATTAGCCAAAATGTACAACTACAAACTTGTAGAACTCATAGTTTTCCTTTCGCAATGCGTTATCAAAAATTTAGAGCAATGGCGTGATTTATCATGACAGAAATAAGAACACATGCATCTGCTGGAATTTTAAAACAGAAACAGCAGCATTTCAACTACAGATTACTACTAACAACAGTTTGATTTAGAAAAATTTGAAGACTACAAAGTTCTAGAATTTGAAGCTATCTTTCTAACGAGACCAAGAACAACAAAATCCAACCACTGAGCTAAAGGTTATAGCATTCCTACTAAAAGGTGTCCTGGCAGGAGCAAAACAGATAGGTTTTAGTTCAAACCAGATTTCTCCAATTTTTTGAAAACAACATATGGCAAAATTTATATGAATTTGGGGTAGGAGAAACGGTCTACCTCCCTATATTTGTTTTAGAATTTATTTCAAATCAACATAGGCACAAAAACACAGTTCTTCCAACTGAAAGCTTGCTGGAATTTCAGAACATCATGCAACAACTACACCTCTAACAATCCATCATAACTCATGTTTTAAAAAATCAAAATTTTTTGTTGTTGTGAAATTTAAAGACATGCAAGCCTAATTAAGGAGTGATAAAGTATTCCTAACATGCATGCAATACGAATGAAGATTTTGAAATGGAAAAGTACTTTGAGAAAGCCAAGACATGATTTTTAAAAGAGATCTTGTATAACTTAAATAAGGTTGAATTTTTTTATGTGAAAATCATGTATTTCATGGTGCTAAGACATGATTTAGATGACATGCAAGCAAGGAGAACATAATCCATATCCTACTTGATTAAAAATGTGATCTTTCTCAAGAAACATGCATAACTAAGCAAGGTGACATTTTTAGCAACATTTTTAACTTGAGTTGTTTGAAAAATGAAAACATTTTGAAAAGATCTAACATGCTACCTAGACTCCAAGGGTGAGGAGGTTTCCTACCTTGAAGATGACTTGATGAGAGCTTGGTTTGAAGCCTAAGAGGTTGAAGAAGGTCCTAGGAAGAAGCCCCCTTCCATGCACCACCCAATGTTATTTTGATGATGATCACAACATTATGTTGTTGCTAATGACTCTCTTGTTTTAGTCTCATAGTTACATTTCAAGAATATCATTTTTGGAGACTAAACACTTGGTGCAAGGATGGACATCAAGTGGAGGAGGGGTGCCAAAGCTTGGAGATGATGGGGAGCATCAAGGCATCAAGATTAAAGCCATAGACTCTAAGGAAAGCAATGTAGTCCATGTATTATTTCATTTAATGCTTTTCTCTTTTTGAGTCTAGGATTAATATAATGCCTTGATAGATGGTCTACTCATTCATGCATATGCATTTAACCATCTTAGTGAGCCTTAGGATTGTCATAGAATCCAACCCAATAGGCTCATCTTGACCAAAGACTCATTTAGAGTCTCCGGTTCTCCTACAATTGTCTGCTGAAGGTTTTACAGTCGACTGGGCGCTTTACAGTCGCCTATCGAGCCTTCTACAGTCGACTGTGGTGCACTGCTCAAGTCAACTTGTTATTGACTCTACTTGAGCTTTTCGCATCAGTCGACTGATGAAGTATTTACAGTAGCCTGTATATTTACAGTCGCCTGTGAAATGGTCAACAGTCGTCTGAAAGGCGTAAGTGCAAATGTTGAAACTCTTTGTTTATTTTCATCCCCTGCAGCAGTCGACTGATGAAGGATATACAGTCGCATGTATATTTTACAGTCGACTGTACTTTGTTCATCAATCGCATGTATGCATACTAGGAGTAAGAGTGCATCTCTCTGTTTTATTTCATCCCCGGCAACTGTCGCCTGATGAAGGATATACAGTCGACTGTCTGTTTTACAGTCGACTGTGTAGTCTTCTACAGTCGACTGTTATGGCTCAGATTATAGCTGTTGGGATTTATTTAGCCGTTGGACAGTCGACTGTCATTTTTTCATCAGTCGAATGTCGGTGACGTTTCAACCCAATCTAGCTGTTACAGCTTTTTGTTTTTGATTGTTTTCTTGGCTTTTGAGAGTTCCTATATGGTTCCTATATATATGAGAGGGCTGAGTTCATTAGAACTTCTTGATGCTATTGAAAATCTTTAGAGATTAAGTAAGCCACTCTCAAACTCTCTCATTTCCCTCTTAGAGCTTATTCTCTCCTTCATGCATTGAAGTCTAGCTCAAGGGAAATCATCCAAGTGTAATTCTAGCAAATCTCATCACTTGGAGATCCTCTTCCATGCCTTGCATTCATTTATGAGTAAGTACATCTCAAGGCATATGTAAGAGTATTTGTTTTACTTTGTTATTTCATTGAAACCCTAGCTTTCTGTGTGAGAGCTAGTTACTCTATGTGTGTGAGTATAACCTTCTGTGTGAGGGTTGGTTGAGATCTCTCTATGTGAGAGTTTGAGTCTCTCTGTGTGAGAGCATAAGTCTTTCTGTGTGAAAGCAAGGATTTCTCTTTGTGGGAATCCTAAATCCTCTGTGTGAGGTCTCTTTGTGTGAAAGTAAGGATTTCTCTGTGCGAGAATCCAAATCCTCTGTGTGATGTATTTCTGTGTGAGATTGTATTCACTTCTCTATGTCAGAATTATAGTGGATATTGGTGTGGCTGGACGTACCCAAGTTTAGGGAACCATGGTAATTCTTGTGTTTGCGTTTGGATTGATTGTGCTGATTAATTCCTCTTGCACTTATTATTCCGCATTTGCAAGTTTAATTTTAATTGCACAATTTATTGCCATTACTCTATCCCCCCCTCTAGAGTGTTTGTTGTTAGTATTGCAAGGTAGACGGCCCTTACAATTGGTATCAGAGGGAGGTTGAACCATGCAACAACGATGGCAAACAACGCTTCATCCATGTCTCATGAAGAAGGTCTATCAACCATTCGACCCCCGCTCTTCAACGGAAACAACTACCCAAGTTGGAAGATCAAGATGATAATCTACTTGGAGGGTCAAGACCTTTGGGACATCACAGAGTCGCCATTTGAGAAACCTACTACACCCGCGGCTTCGAGAACAAAAGTGGAGAAGGACTAGATCAAATTTAATGAAAGCGCTATGAATTCATTCCATTGTGCCCTCACCTCAAATGAGTTCAACCGCATCTCCATATGCAAAACGGCCAATGAAATTTGGCATACATTGGAGATTTCTCAGGAAGGGACTTCGAAGGTAAAGAAATCTAAACAATGCATATTTAGATCTAAATATGAGTTGTTTAATATGCATGAAGGTGAAAACATCTCGGAGATGTTCATAAGGTACACAAAAATCGTGAACACTTTGGAAGGACTTGGGAAGGTGATTTCCCAAGAGGATCGAGTGGAGAAGATCATTGACTCGCTCCCATCTCAATGGGAGTCAAAGGCGAACTGTATTTTGGAGTCTAACGACATGTCCAAATACACCGTTGAGGAGTGCATTGGAATCTCATGGCGTATGAAGTAAAGCTTCAACACAAAAAGGAGATTCAACCATCCAAGCTCGAGAAGCCTGAGAAGCAAAATGGGGTTACATTCCATACCGAGAAGGAGCCAATCGAATGGAGAAAGAAATTCAATCGGGAAGCTCCGAGTGAAGATGATGGAGAAGATGGTGTTAGCAATGATGATTACATCGAGCTTGCCAAGCAATTCAAACAATTCAAGGCATTCCTCAAGGGCAAGCCAGCTAAATCTTTGTCAAAGTTTGCCTCCAAGTCTAACAATTCTATTTGTTTCAATTGTAGAGGAAAATGGCATCTTTCTACCAAATGCCCTTCCAAGCCCGATAAAGAGACTTACAAAGGAAAAGGGAATAAGCATTGGAAAGGCAAGTCCAAATTCAAGAACCAAAATAAGGAACTTGTCGGCACATTTGATGACTCCGATGAGGACAGATCAAGTGATGAAGAAGAGGATGACAAGGAGCGAGCTCATATGTGCTTCGCAGCTTTTGATGATTCTTCATCAATCTCCTTGAGTTCAAGCGATGAAGAGGCGGAGGCGTGGCTCAACTGCAACGAAGAAATGTGCTTCATGGATAATGGGGAAGAGTCTTCGTCAAGCTCTAGCGAGGAGGAAAGCAATGAGAAAGTTGAGGAGGAAAAGCTATCCTACGAGGAGCTCGAATACCGCTTCAATGTGGCCTCCAACTTGGCAAGTAAGTGCGTCGACTCATATGATAAATTGAAAGCTAAATTTAAGAATGCTATGAGTAGGGTGCATGCTTTAGAATCTACTAGTGTATATAATCATGATGCTTTGCATGTTTGTGACACTAGTGAGAGAGACACACTTCTCTCTCAAGTTAATGAATTGGGCATAACTAATGAAAAATTAGTAACTCAAAACCTTAGCTTAGAAACTCACATTCAACAACTTTTTGACGATGTCAAGGGGGATATTTATGATGTCCTCCTTTTTGACGTTGTCAAGGGGGAGAGTTGCAAGCATTATGTAATTGTAATTCTTGTATTTCATACATATGCATTTGGGAAGAGATAAATCTATGGGGAGAGATATGTGGGATTATATAAACCATTCTTGTGTGTATGTTATATTCTTATTGCAATTGTTTATGTAATCCATACCTATTATATGTCACCATGGTGTCTCATTATTTCATTTGGTATAATGAGCATTTACAATTGTGTATCTTATTTTACAATTGGTGCATATAAGTAGGGGGAGCTCATTAGCGTTGTGTTTTATTTCTTTATGTTTTACATAATTTGTGTCATCATCAAATGGGGGGAGATTGTTGAGTATTGGTGTTTCATACCAATGTTATTTTGATGATGATCACAACATTATGTTGTTGCTAATGAATCTCTTGTTTAAGTCTCATAGTTACATTTCAAGAATATCATTTTTGGAGACTAAACACTTGGTGCGAGGATGGACATCAAGTAGAGGAGGGGTGCCAAAGCTTGGTGATGATGGGGAGCATCAAGACATCAATATTGAAGCCATAGACTCTAAGGAAAGCAATGTAATCCATGTATTATTTCATTTATTGATTTTCTCTTTTTGAGTCTAGGATTAATGTAATGCCTTGATAGATGGTCTACTCACTCATGCATATGCATTTAACCATCTTAGTGAACCTTAGGATTATCATAGAATCCAACCCAATAGGCTTATCTTGACCAAAGAATCATTTGGAGTCTCTGGTTCTCCTACAGTCGTCTACTGAAGGTTTTACAGTCGACTGGGTGATTTCCAGTTGCCTGTCGAGCCTTCTACAGTCGACAGTGGTGCACTGCTCAAGTCAACTTATTATTGACTCTACTTGAGCTTTTCGCATCAGTCGACTGACGAAGTATTTACAATCGACTGTATATTTACAGTCGCTTGTGAAATGGTCAGCAGTCGTCTGAAAGGCGTAAGTGCGAATGTTGAAACTTTCTCTTTATTTCCATCCCCTGCCGCAGTCAATTGGTGAAGGATATAAAGTCTCCTGTCTATTTTACAGTTGATTGTACTTTGTTCATCAGTCGCATGTATGCATACTGGGAGTAAGAGTGCATCTCTCTGTTTTATTCCATCACCAACAGCAGTCGCCTGATGAAGGATTTACAATCTACTGTGTGTTTTACAATCGACTGTGTAGTATTCTGCAGTCGACTGTCATGCCTCAGATTATAGCCGTTGGGATTTATTTAGCCGTTGGAAAGTCGACTGTCATTTGTTCATCAGTCGACTGTCAGTGACGTTTCAGCCCAAAATCTAGTCGTTACAGCTTTTAGTTTTTGGCTGTTTTCTTGGCTTTTGAGAGTTCCTATAGGGTTCATATATATACGAGAGGGCTGAGTTCATTAGAACTTCTTGATGCTATTGAAAATCTTTAGAGATTAATTACGCCACTCTCAACTCTCTCATTTCCCTCTTAGAGCTCATTCTCTACTTCATGCATTAAAGTCTAGCTCAAGGGAAATCATCCAAGTGTAATTCTAGCAAATCTCATCACTTGAAGATCCTCTTCCATACCTTGCATTCATTTATGAGTAAGTACATCTCAAGGCATAGGTAAGAGTATTTGTTTTACTTTGTTATTTCATTGAAACCTGGCTTTCTGTGTGAGAGCTAGTTACTCTCTGTGTGAGAGTATAACCTTCTGTGTGAGGGTTGGTTGAGATCTCTCTGTGTGAGAGTTTGAGTCTCTCTGTGTGAGAGCATAAGTCTTTCTGTTTGAAAGCAAGGATTTCTCTTTGTGGAAATCCTAAATCCTCTGTGTGAGGTCTCTCTGTGTGAGAGTAAGGATTTCTCTCTGTGAGAATCCAAATCCTCTGTGTGAGGTATCTCTGTGTGAGATTGTATTCACTTATCTGTGTGAGAATTATAGTGGATATTAGTGTGGCTGGACGTACCGAAGTTTGGAGAACGAGGGTAATTCTTGTGTTTGAGTTTGGATTGATTGTGTTGATTAATTCCTCTTGCACTTATTATTCTGCATTTGCAAGTTTAATTTTAATTGCACAATTTATTGACATTAGTCTATTCACCCCCCTCTAGAGTGTTTGTTGTTAGTATTGCAAGGTAGACGGTCCTTACAATTGGTATCAGAGCGAGGTTGAACCATACGACAACGATGGCATATAACGCTTCATCCATGTCTCATGAAGAAGGTCTATCATCCGATCGACCCCTGCTCTTCAACGGAACCAACTACCCAAGTTGGAAGATCAAGATGATGATCTACTTGGAGGGTCAAGACCTTTGGTACATCACAGAGTCGCCATTTGAGAAGCCTACTACGCACGCGGCTTCGAGAACAAAAGCGGAGAAAGACTCGATCAAATTTAATGCGAGGGTTATGAATGCATTCCATTGCGCCCTCACCTCAAATGAGTTCAACCACATCTCCATGTGCAAACCGACCAACGAAATTTGGCACATATTGGAGATTTCTCATGAAGGGACTTCGAAAGGTAAAGAAATCTAAACAATGCGTATTAGATCTAAATATGAGTTGTTTAAGATGCAGGAAGGTGAAAACATCTCGAAGATGTTCACAAGGTTCACAAAAATCGTGAACGTTTTGGAAGGACTTGGGAAGGTGATTTCCCAAGAGGATCGAGTGGAGAAGATCCTTGACTCGCTCGCATCTCAATGGGAGTCAATGGCCGACAGTATTTAGGAGTCTAAGGACATGTCCAAATACACCGTTGAGTAGTGCATTGGAAATCTCATGGCGTATGAAGTAAACCTTCAACACAAGAAGGAGATTCAACCATCCAAGCCCGAGAAGCCTGAGAAGAAAAGGGGGTTGCTTTCCATTTCGAGAAGGAGCCAATCGAATGGAGAAAGAAATTCCATCGGGAAGCTTCGAGTGAAGATGTTGAAGAAGATGGTGTTAGCGATGATGATTACATCGAGCTTGTCAAGCAATTCAAACAATTCAAGGCATTCCTTAAGGGCAAGCCAGGTAAATCTTTGTCAAAGTTTGCCTCCAAGTCTAACAATTCTATTTGTTTCAGTTGTAGAGGAAAAGGCCATCTTTCTACCGAATGCCCTTCTAAGCCCAAAAAAGAGACTTACAAAGGGAAAGGGAAGAAGAATTGGAAAGGCAAGTCCAAATTCAAAAACCAAAAGAAGGGACTTGTCGACACCTTTGATGACTCCGATGAGGACACATCAAGTGATGAAGAAGAGGATGACAAGGAGCGAGCTCATATGTGCTTCGTGGCTTTTGATGATTCTTCATCAATCTCCTCGAGTTTAAGCGATGAAGAGGTGGAGGCGTGGCTCAACTGCAACGAAGAAATGTGCTTCATGCCTAAAGGGGAAGAGTCTTCGTCAAGCTCTAGCGATGAGGAAAGCGATGAGGAAGTTGAGGAGGAAAAGCTATCCTACGAGGAGCTCGAATACCGCTTCAATGTGGCCTCCAACTTGGTAAGTAAGTGCATCGACTCATATGATAAATTGAAAGCTAAATTTAAGAATGCTATGAGTAGGGTGCATGCTTTAGAATCTACTAGTGTAAATAATCATGATGCTTTGTATGTTTGTGACACTAGTGAGTGAGCGACACTTCTCTCTCAAGTTAATGAATTGAGCATAACCAATGAAAAATTAGTAGCCCAAAACCTTAGCTTAGAAACTCGCATTCAACAACTTATGTTGAAATACGAAGAGGAATCCCATAAGCTTATTAGCTTTGTTCATGCTAGGGATTCACTCCACGGTTTGCATGAAAAACTACATCCGGCAAACCATAGAGGTGGTTACCAAACCCACCTCTAATTCTTCTTATGGCACAAATACACGAAATATTGCAAAAACACCTAAGAAGAATCGCCATGCTTTCTTGAATAACAATAACACTAACAAGAAGCCTGTAAATCACAAGGTGGTGAGGAAGAATAAAAATCCTTCATTTTTTGCTAAGAAGCAAAATCCTCACTTTATGCATGCCAAGAAATGCCACATCCACCCCTCTTGCTAAGGCAAAACCCTTGCTCGGAAATCCTTGAGTTCATGGATTCCCACTAAGTGCGGTGTGCAAGAGAGAAATAGTTGCATCAACACTCTAGTTAGGGATGTGATCACCTCATGTGATTACATTAGGAAATCAAACTCCTCTTGGGTTTGGTTCCCGAACATTTAGGTTCCTCATACATATGCATGTTGCATGGGTAGTGTGCTTAAATGTATATTTTTACCATAACCATTGTTTGTGTGTGTTTCATGATTTTGAAAATGTTTTTAAACATATTTTTCATGAAAATGGGGACCTTGGGGAAGACATTGTCATGCATGCATTCTTGTACCCATATGTATGACAATGAGGGAGTTAATATGTTATATGTTCAAAATTATTTTAAAACATATTTTGACTCTCATTTCGGGTGTCTTTGGGATCATTGTTTCACAATTAGTGTCTCAATTGATTAGTTTGGTCTCAAACTCAACCCATTGGATATTGCCAACATATTTCATGCTATACTTTGTTTTGGCAATATCAGTATGTATCATTGAAGCTTGATGTTCCGTATATATTGCTTTGATACACTTTAGGCTCATGGCTCCAATTAATGTTATCAATTAGTAAAGAGGATTGCCTTTCAAGATTCTTTTTCTATAATTCGTATTATCTCATTTGTTAGAGATTGTTTATCTCCTTCTTTAACATTGGTATTAGATCCTAGAAGTCAAAAATTTGACGATTTCTATGATCTAGGGGGAGCATGGAATAGTGATTGATACCCACTAAATTTTACAAATTTGGTATCATACATCTCCGTATATCTTGCATATTGTCACATCTTTGATTAAGATGACAAAGGGAGATATTTATGATGCCCACCTTTTTGACGATGTCAAGGGGGAGAGTTACATGCATTATGTAATTGTAATTCTTGTATTTTATACATATGCATTTGGGGAGAGATATATCTATGGGGAGAGATATGTGGGATTATATAAACCATTCTTGTGTGCATGTTTTATTCTTATTGCAATTGGTTTATGTAATCCATACCTATTATATGTCACCATAGTGTCTCATTATTTCATTTGGTATAATGATCATTTACAATTGTATATCTTATTTTACAATTGGTGCATATAAGTAGGGGGAGCTCATTAGCATTGTGCTTTATTTCTTTATGTTTTACATAATGTGTGTCATCATCAAAAGGGGGAGATTGTTGAGGATTGGTGTTTCATACCAATGTTATTTTGATGATGATTACAACATTATGTTGTTGCTAATGACTCTCTTGTTTTAGTCTCATAGTTACATTTCAAGAATATCATTTTTGGAGACTAAACACTTGGTGCAAGGATGGACATCAAGTGGAGAAGGGGTGCCAAAGCTTGGAGATGATGGGGAGCATCAAGGCATCAAGATTGAGGTCATAGACACTAAGGAAAGTAATGTAATCCATGTATTATTTCATTTATTGCTTTTCTGTCACGCCCCGCTTCCCAAAATGGACGGAGGCGAAGCGTGACAAGGCCCGCTTAGGCCAGAGCTGAGAAGCTCGGACCCAATAAGCGTCTGTAGAGGTACCATTTTAAAAGATTTTCAGGTTCTTGCATTAATATAGTTCGAAACAACAGAAAGTACAGAAAAGAAGTTGCATTCATTAAATTAGAGATATGATATCCAACAGTATAAAGTCTAAAAAGAAGCCTAAGCGTGGCAACAAACTATCTAAAAGAAAACTGAAAGTAGTAACCTCTGAAAGTGGCGACTAAAAGACCTCAAGGTCTGGTCCTTGTCAGGTACGTACTCTGATGTCGACATCCTCGGTTCCACGTACTCCAGCGAGTATGCCTCGTCCACGATCTCTGGTTGAACACCTGACGTACAGCACCCAAGAAAAAGGAACTGTACGTCAGGTAAAGTCTACAAGAAGGGTTAGACTTTACTGCAAGTGCACCGAACTTTAAACAACGGTTTACTGGTTGATTAGCATGCTGTGGTTATAACAGAGTAACACGACAGGAAGTAACGCAGCAGAAAAGTAAAACGGGACAAGTAGTAGTCGTAGCGTGTGCTACCAACTACGGGACTAGCCTACAGGTGTCAAGACAAGACGGGACGTGACAGAAACAAGGCAGGACAAGACAAGTGAGACACGAAAGGGTTCACGCCTTACAGTTCGAGGGGGATCAGACCCTCTTACCGTGCGCACGCTCAACCCAACCCCAAACCCCAAGACAAGACAAGACATGACACCAGTACAAGGGATCACTCGCTCTAGCTTGGCGAGTGCCCTATTGCCCGCAGGCTGAGAATCCGTACAAGGGATCACTCTCTCTAGCTTGGAGAGTGCCCTATTGCCCTCGGGCTGTGTATCCGTACAAGGGATCACTCTCTCAACTTAGAGAGTGCCCTATTGCCTACAGGCTGTGAATCTGTACAAGGGATCACTCGAAGAGTGCCCTATTGCCCAGCGGGCTGTGCAAGACGGGACGGGACGTGACAAGACAGGAAGGGTTATTCTAGGGTGTCCACACACACGCACACACATGATAGCCCTACAGCATTAGAGTTGTTGTTGTCAGGTTCAGACTTCGTCGTCAAGTCTGAGCCGTCAGGAGTCGTCCCGGACGCTATCATTTCACGTCCAGTTCTATACATTTACAGTCTAATAGTTCTAGCAAATCTAAGACCAAAGCACGGTCAAAAAAAACGCAAGTGGGTACACTTGCCTGCGATGGCGAGTGTGTCGTCCTCTCGAAGTGTCTCGTCCGCGGAAGTCCGTCTGAAATATCGCCACGGCGACGATGTCAGGTCGCATTTTTCAATAATCCTAGTTAGGTTCATTTCTAGGTTGTCGGGACTACCCTAATTGTCAAAGTCACAGTTTTGATGTTCAGCCCTATTCGACGATTCTATCCTATATGCACAGTTCAAAAGTCCAGTCGTCGAATCTACTGTTTCACAACGTTTTAAGGGCGCAGGAATTAAATTTAGTTATAGTTGTCCAATTTTAGTTAGGGTTTGATTATACTACGGTGTGGGTTGCTACGAGTTCGGGGTACCAACCTGGAACAACGATCAAGTGAGATCTGACGTCGGGTCTGAACGGCTACGGCGACTAGCTAGGGGACATCGGCGAGTGGAAACACGCAAGGGAACGTCGGGATCCAGATGATAGCAATGGGGCTTACATAACTATCTGCGTCATGGATTTGCAATAACAAGCCATAAGTTCTTTAATCGAGTATAAATTCCAATTTACTCACACATAGGTACATGACCTATTTAAAACATATCTAAAGCTTAGTGCACAGACCTATATAAATATATCACTAAAAGCTAACATTTACCAACTGTTGTAGCAAGAACAAACACTGCTACTTTTCCCCACCCTTTTAAATATAATAACATTATCTTGTACACTGTCACCCTATTAAATATAATAATATAACCTTATACAGTGTCACCATTATGTGATAATAATAATGCAAATAATGAGCAGTTACCTTCCGAACACTTGAAGTACACACGTGGGCGCAACGACGAACGGAGACGGCGGGACTGGGACACGAAGCGTTGGCGGCGCACGACGAATGTGGGTAGCGCAATGACGTCGGAGGGGTGAGCGAAGGCTGACGGCATCGATGCGGGAGAAGGGCCGCGTGTCTCTCTCGCAAGTGAGGAGGAGGGGCTCATGAGTGGAAGGAAGCGCCGGCGTGAGGAGGAGGCCGCTGCTTGCACGTTGTCGGGATAGCACGGGATCGGACGTCGTCGTGGCTGAGGAGGTGAGTTTGGACGCGATCGGCGCCGGTGATGAGAAGACAGCCGGCTGGCATGCTTTCTCCAGCGATCTTCGACACGAGGGATGATTTTCCGGCGACAGCGAGCGTCTCCGGTTGACTGCAGGCATTCCCCGACAGTTTGGGAGCGTCTCCGGTGATCTGAGGCGGGGATAAGGAAGCTCCGCGGTTGTGGCAGCTTTTCCGGCGGCTTGGGAGCTCCTCCGGCGGGCATAGCTCTTCTCCGGCGGTCTGCGAGTTGCTGCCGAGTTCCGGCCGGCGAAGAGCGGGTTCCGGCATGGGGAAAGTGAGGCTGGAAGGTGTCCGCGTGTGGGGGCGAGAGGAACTGGGCTCGGGGTCTTGGCCTTGAGGAAGAAGGTAGGGGAAAAATAGGGTTACTCAAAAAAAATAAGAAAGAAGGAGCTGCTCTTGTGTTCGCATGGAGAGAAGGGGAGATAGTTTGGCGGTCTGAGTTTTGCATGGGTTCAAAGAAACCCTAGGGAGTAAACTCTATAGGAAGAGGGAGAGAGAGGTATTATATATACGGAGCCCTGTGAATTGTGCGGTTGGCTTGGGAAAAGAAGGCAACTTTAGGATTTAAAAAGTAGGGTAGGGCTCCTAGGCTCGGGGTGTGCGGCTGAGAAAAACAAGCCCTAGGTTGCCCTACGGGCTCTTATATAGAGCACGGGAGGGGAGCTAGAGAAAGAAGTCTGAGGGTTAAATCCTGGGTTGCCTGCGTGAAAATCAGGGAGCAGTTGGCCTGAGTAAGGAGTTGTTAGGGGCTTCACGTGGGGAGATAAAAGGGGGAGGGGTTGTTAAGATCCTAAGGGAAAAAGATCACCCAACAGATTGATTTCATAAGGGAGATGTACAAAAAAATCAAATCAACTTCATTCCCTTTTGGAAACCGCACCCACAACTGAAATTGAATTTGATCTTTTTTTTTATATAAAGAAAACCCCTTCTTTTTAAATAACTGAATCCCATTAGGAAAGACTAAGTTTAGTTTTTGTTTCTCTTTTTTTTGAAAGTGACAGAAGTATTTAGTTAGTGGGTTAAGCTACTTTAGCTAGTAGTTTAAGATGATATATAACCTGTTTTCCTTTAAAACGTAAGTTAGCTTTGATAATTCCAATAGTTAAAAAAAGTCTAAAAAACAATGATGAGCCATAGCAGATTGGTCCATTGACGTCCTAAAATTACAAGGAAGATACCACGGAGATCGTGCCTCCCATACGGTCGAGAATACGGGGTTCAGTCGTGCGTCTAAACTACGTCGAACGATAAAAAAAATTCAAATACGGAAACACGCACACGAAACAACAAAGATACATGCTAAAATATGTACGGTCGGAAAGTGGCCGTTACATTCTACCCACCTTAGAAATGATTCCACCCTCAGAATCACTTATACTAATAATAATAATATCTATAAATACTTAAACCTATAGCTCCCATCTCCCACACCAGGATCTCTAATCTTATAACTTCAATATCGTTCCTCAAATAATCCATCATGATCCTCCTTTTCATTGGATAAAGCCACGACTAATCTCACATCCTAACACTTAACTATAGACCCATCACTGCTGTTAAATTCCCAACTCCAAGTCCTCTTAAAAGAATAATAATCATCTTCTCTTACCATACCACTCCACTAAACATCATCGCTCGATAACATCCTTAAATTTCTCGATCTCTTCCCAATATTAATTAATCGCTAAAAATGATGTTCAAGGCAATCATCAATCCAAAACAAAAACTTTGTCTAACTCATAACACTTTCCACAAATCGAGAATCGTCGTGTCCCCAATGCATTCTTCGTCATATCTTCCCATAATTATATCCACCAAATAATTCGGACTATCAAGATCACATCTCCTCCTACTTATTATAATTATTTTCAACCAATATTAAATCCGACAACCTAACCATCCATTTATCTCAACACGTCGTGTTACTCCCAATGTCTTCTCACGTCAACTCAACAATCAAGTCTCGATGCTAATAAAAGCTCTACTCAATCTCATGATCACCCTAACTCCTACCATACTCTGTAGCCAACCCTATCTACCATTCGTCTAAGCCTCAAATCTGATAAGTTCTCATCTTCACGCATATAATCTCATTCAACCAGAATTCTCCATCGAGTCCGCCACACTTTGGTTTTATAAGTAAGTCTTGGACATCCCATTCTTTTCATCTGAAAGAAATCTATTCCAATATCCTATTGTTCCAAAAATCAGTTAATCTTTGCTATAACAAATCTCATCTCTCCCTGAGCCTACCCGCAAACAAAATCCTATAACAATAATAGCTAGTCCCAAAACTATAACAACCATAACATAACATTTCTAAATGGAGAGAGAGAGAAGAGAAGGGGAAACTTAAAACCAGTGACACATTTTTTTTTAAATATTTGGAAAAACTTGTGGAGTCGTGGTAATGGATGAGGAAGGATAATTGATTTGTGATCTTGTGAGCTAATTTCAAAAACTTCAAAGGTTCGGTTTAAAAGAAAAACAAAGTTTTAATACAATCATACGCAGTCAAAGATAAGCTATTCTATAATCGCGAAAAACTACGTATAAGGAAATTGCCTGCTATGGCCCTATTCATATATGTATGAATATCGTCATTCAGACAACTTCAATCATATTATGGTTAACACTGAGCACACATTCAAGACACAAAAGGCAATCATCGGAATCCTAAAGGACACACATTCATACGGGTCTACGCACTCTACCTAAACTCATGCACCACGACGACATCAACTACCAAAGGGCCTACCCCTAAACCGGAGACCACATTGACAACTACAAGGACTAACGTCTAGATAAAAGAAGGAATGAAAACTAAATCAAAAGCGGAACGAAATAAGATCGGAAGGAACGAGTTCAAATAAGACGGGTGTAAGGAGATAGTTGGTTGGACGAAACAAAATATTCTTCAAAATAATTAGATTGATGACAAGAGAATTACATGTAGAATATGGTATCATATACTTTTATATATATAAAAATGTAGGAGGAAGTGAGCAGATGGTAGAATTTTTAAAATTTTGGAAAAGTAAGACGAAGGAAGGATGGGTAGGGTGAAAAAACGATTGTTTTGCACATGAAAATAAGTTTACACAAAGATTTTGAAATGTGGTCACGATGAACATAGAACAAATATAATAATAATAATAAAATAATTGAAGTCCCCCTAGTTTAGAAAATATTTTAAAAGTATGCAAGGTAAGTGATTTAGAAATAGATCTTGTAGCCCAGAAAATATCATTTGAATCAATAAAATGTCAACATGGTTTTAAAAAAAATGAAAATATGAAAGATACCGATTTGAAATAATTTCCAGATAGTAACTTGCAAATTGACGACTAAGGAGATTTCAAAATCTCAGAAGGAAACTTTCATCCGAAAAGCAAGAAATTTTAAATATATATATACTAAAGGGTTTTCAAGGGAGTTAAACCGAGCGAAAAATTTAGTAATGAGTTTCGAAAACAAGAAATAAAAGAAATAAAAGTAGGATGAGGTAGCAATTGTTTTGCAAATGAAAATGAATTTAAACAAAGGTTCTTGAAGTATGAGCACGATGAACATAGAGATGTTTATATGTAAAGAAATCTAAAATCCCCCTTTGTTTTAGAAAAATATTCTAAAGTACGTACGTAAATGGTTAAAAATAAATTTCGTAGGTTAGAAAAAAAATGATATATTGAATTCCCGAAATGGTAACAAAGTTTTAAAACTAAAATACGATGGATACTGATTCGAAAATAAGTACGAGGCCGTAACTTAAAACTTTTACGACCGAAAGGTTTCAAAATTTTGCGAAAGAATTTTAACTCAACCGAAAGTAAGAAATTTTAAATAATTACTAAAAGTTTTCAAAGAAGTCAAATTGGGCGGAGAATTTAATAATGAATTTCGAAAATACTTTTAAAGGAAACAGGTTTTGGGAAAGGGGAAAAAATTTGAAAATAAGTACAAGATAGCAGAAATAAATTGTGTAGTTTATAAAAGTAATATATATATTTTGGAAACAAGGCAAATAATGCGAGATATTGACTTAAAAAATTTACGTCCAAGAAAGCTCCAAGTCAATTAAAAGTTTTAACTCGATCCAAAACAACAAATTTTTTTTTAAATATATAATATAGGGGTTTTCAAAGAAATCAAGCTAGAGCGAAAACTTAATAAGGAAAGTCGAAAATAATTTTAGAGGAGGTAGAATTGGTCAAGGAAGGGATTCGAAGGATCGATGATGATTGTCAGGAAACGATCACGAGTATCGAGAGAAAGGAAAAATGATCGCATGAAGATTACGCGTAAGATATGAATCGTGAAGAGCTACGATGGGACTCTATGGTCGATAGCACAAAATTTGCAAGGATCAGAGGGATGCTAGAGGACAAGGGTTCTAATCATTGGGTCGTCTAAAGATTAGGATAACTCAGCTCAAGGCTTCCTATGAGCTAGACTATACCCAGGATCTAAAGAGAAGGTTCCCTAAGAGAATCGAGGTTACGTTCTGCTGGGCCCGAAGTCGATGGATCCGAGCGAAAGACAAAGAGCGAAGGACTCTAGAAATTCTAGCACGATCGGAGTCAAATGGGGATGCTAAGGTAGCCTGGGACGAGGACGACTCGATCTTAACCAAGGCGTCCGACTATTCAACCTAGGTATCTATCTAAGTCTTCCTACTATCTAAGACCGGGAGACTAATTCAGACTTGTACGTGGATGTCAAATGAATGCGGTACTTTTATTGTTCCGAACTTTTGCAAGGACCTGCATGGGCCACCACTAAAACCTGTCACGCCCCGCTTCCCAAAATGGACGGAGGCGAAGCGTGACAAGGCCCGCTTAGGCCAGAGCTGAGAAGCTCGGACCCAATAAGCGTCTGTAGAGGTACCATTTTAAAAGATTTTCAGGTTCTTGCATTAATATAGTTCGAAACAACAGAAAGTACAGAAAAGAAGTTGCATTTATTAAATTAGAGATATGATATCCAACAGTATAAAGTCTAAAAAGAAGCCTAAGCGTGACAACAAACTATCTAAAAGAAAACTAAAAGTAGTAACCTCTGAAAGTGGCGACTAAAAGACCTCAAGGTCTGGTCCTTGTCAGGTACGTACTCTGATGTCGACGTCCTCGGTTCCACGTACTCCAGCGAGTCTGCCTCATCCACGATCTCTGGCTGAACACCTGACGTACAGCACCCAAGAAAAAGGAACTGTACGTCAGGTAAAGTCTACAAGAAGGGTTAGACTTTACTGCAAGTGCACCGAACTTTAAACAACGGTTTACTGGTTGATTAGCATGCTGTGGTTATTAGAGAGTAACACGACAGGAAGTAACGCAGCAGAAAAGTAAAACGGGACAAGTAGTAGTCGTAGCGTGTGCTACCAACTACAGGACTAGCCTACAGGTGTCAAGACAAGACGGGACGTGACGGAAACAAGGCAGGACAAGACAAGTGAGACACGAAAGGGTTCACGCCTTACGGTTCGAGGGGGATCAGACCCTCTTACCGTGCGCACGCTCAACCCAACCCAAACCCCAAGACAAGACAAGACATGACACCAATACAAGGGATCACTCGCTCTAGCTTGGCGAGTGCCCTATTGCCCGCAGGCTGAGAATCCGTACAAGGGATCACTCTCTCTAGCTTGGAGAGTGCCCTATTGCCCTCGGGCTGTGTATCTGTACAAGGGATCACTCTCTCAACTTGGAGAGTGCCCTATTGCCCGCAGGCTGTGAATCTGTACAAGGGATCACTCGAAGAGTGCCCTATTGCCCAGCGGGCTGTGCAAGACAGGACGGGACGTGACAAGACAGGAAGGGTTATTCTAGGGTGTCCACACACACGCACACACATGATAGCCCTACAGCATTAGAGTTGTTGTTGTCAGGTTCAGACTTCGTCGTCAAGTCTGAGCCGTCAGGAGTCGTCCCGGACGCTATCATTTCACGTCCAGTTCTATACATTTACAGTCTAACAGTTCTAGCAAATCTAAGACCAAAGCACGGTCAAAAAAACGCAAGTGGGTACACTTGCCTGCGATGGCGAGTGTGTCGTCCTCTCGAAGCGTCTCGTCCACGGAAGTCCGTCTGAAATATCGCCACGGCGACGATGTCAGGTCGCGTTTTTCAATAATCCTAGTTAGGTTCATTTCTAGGTTGTCGGGACTACCCTAATTGTCAAAGTCACAGTTTTGATGTTCAGCCCTATTCGACGATTCTATCCTATATGCACAGTTCAAAAGTCCAGTCGTCGAATCTACTGTTTCACAACGTTTTATGGGCGCAGGAATTAAATTTAGTTATAGTTGTCCAATTTTAGTTAGGGTTTGATTATACTACGGTGTGGGTTGCTACGAGTTCGGGGTACCAACCTGGAACAACGATCAAGTGAGATCTGACGTCGGGTCTGAACGGCTACGGCGACTAGCTAGGGGACATCGGCGAGTGGAAACACGCAAGGGAACGTCGGGATCCAGATGATAGCAATGGGGGCTTACATAACTATCTGCGTCATGGATTTGCAATAACAGGCCATAAGTTCTTTAATCGAGTATAAAGTCCAATTTACTCACACATAGGTACATGACCTATTTAAAACATATCTAAAGCTTAGTGCACAGACCTATATAAATATATCACTAAAAGCTAACATTTACCAACTGTTGTAGCAAGAACAAACACTGCTACTTTTCCCCACCCTTTTAAATATAATAACATTATCTTGTACACTGTCACCCTATTAAATATAATAATATAACCTTATACAGTGTCACCATTATGTGATAATAATAATGCAAATAATGAGCTACCTTCCGAACACTTGAAGTACACACGTGGGCGTAACGACGAACGAAGACGGCGGGACTGGGACACGAAGCGTTGGCGGCGCACGGCGAATGTGGGTAGCGCAACGACGTCGGAGGGGTGAGCGAAGGCTGACGGCATCGATGCAGGAGAAGGGCCGCGTGTCTCTCTCGTAAGTGAGGAGGAGGGGCTCATGAGTGGAAGGAAGCGCCGGCGTGAGGAGGAGGCCGCTGCTTGCACGTTGTCGGGATAGCACGGGATCGGACGTCGTCGTGGCTGAGGCGGTGAGTTTGGACGCGATCGGCGCCGGTGATGAGAAGACAGCCGGCTGGCATGCTTTCTCCGGCGATCTTCGACGCGAGGGATGCTTTTCCGGCGACGGCGAGCGTCTCCGGTTGACTGCAGGCATTCCCCGGCAGTTTGGGAGCGTCTCCAGTGATCTGAGGCGGGGATAAGGAAGCTCCACGGTTGTGGCAGCTTTTCCGGCGGCTTGGGAGCTCCTCCGGCGGGCATAGCTCTTCTCCGGCGGTCTGCGAGTTGCTGCCGAGTTCCGACCGGCGAAGAGCGGGTTCTGGCATGGGGAAAGTGAGGCTGGAAGGCGTCCGCGTGTGGGGGCGAGAGGGACTGGGCTCGGGGTCTTGGCCTTGAGGAAGAAGGTAGGGGAAAAATAGGGTTACTCAAAAAAATTAAGAAAGAAGGAGCTGCTCTTGTGTTCGCATGGAGAGAAGGGGAGATAGTTTGGCGGTCTGAGTTTTGCATGGGTTCAAAGAAGCCCTAGGGAGTAAACTCTATAGGAAGAGGGAGAGAGAGGTATTATATATACGGAGCCCTGTGAATTGTGCGGTTGGCTTGGGAAAAGAAGGCAACTTTAGGATTTAAAAAGTAGGGTAGGGCTCCTAGGCTCGGGGTGTGCGGCTGAGAAAAACAAGCCCTAGGTTGCCCTACGGGCTCTTATATAGAGCACGGGAGGGGAGCTAGAGAAAGAAGTCTGAGGGTTAAATCCTGGGTTGCCTGCATGAAAATCAGGGAACAGTTGGCCTGAGTAAGGAGTTGTTAGGGGCTTCACGTGGGGAGATAAAAGGGGGAGGGGTTGTTAAGATCCTAAGGGAAAAAGATCACCCAACAGATTGATTTCATAAGGGAGACGTACAAAAAAAATCAAAACAACTTCATTCCCTTTTGGAAACTGCACCCACAACTGAAATTGAATTTGTTCTTTTTTTTATATAAAGAAAACCCCTTCTTTTTAAATAACCGAATCCCATTAGGAAAGACTAAGTTTAGTTTTTGTTTCTCTTTTTTTGAAAGTGACAGAAGTATTTAGTTAGTGGGTTAAGCTGCTTTAGCTAGTAGTTTAAGATGATATATAACATGTTTTCCTTTAAAACGTAAGTTAGCTTTGATAATTCCAATAGTTAAAAAAAAGTCTAAAAAACAATGATGAGCCATAGCACATTGGTCCATTGACGTCCTAAAATTACAAGGAAGATACCACGGTGATCGCGCCTCCCATACGGTCGAGAATACGGGGTTCAGTCGTGCGTCTAAACTACGTCGAACGATAAAAAAAATTCAAATACGGAAACACGCACACGAAACAACAAAGATACATGCTAAAATATGTACGGTCGGAAAGTGGCCGTTACATTTTCTCTTTTTGAGTCTAGGATTAATGTAATGCCTTGATAGATGGTCTACTCATTCATGCATATGCATTTAACCATCTTAGTGAGCCTTAAAATTATTATAGAATCCAACCCAATAGGCTCATCTTGACCAAAGACTCATTTGGAGTCTCTGGCTCTCCTACAGTTGTCTGCTGAAGGTTTTACAGTCGACTGGGTGATTTCCAGTCGCCTGTCGAGCCTTCTACAGTCGACTGTGGTGCACTGCTCAAGTCAACTTATTATTGACTCTACTTGAGCTTTTCGCATCAGTCGACTGATGAAGTATTTACAGTGGCCTGTATATTTACAATCGCCTATGAAATGGTCAACAGTCGTCTGAAAGGCGTAAGTGCGAATGTTGAAACTCTCTATTTATTTCCATCCCCTGCCGCAGTCGACTGGTGAAGGATATACAGTCGCCTGTCTATTTTACAGTCGACTTTACTTTGTTCATCAGTCACATGTATGCATACTTGGAGTAAGAGTGCATCTCTCTGTTTTATTCCATCCCCGGCAGCAGTCGCCTAATGAAGGATTTAGATTCGACTGTGTGTTTTCCAGTCGACTGTGTAGTCTTCTACAGTCGACTCTCATGGCCCAGATTATAGCCGTTGGGATTTATGTAGCCGTTGGACAGTCGACTGTCATTTTTTCATCAGTCGACTGTCAATGACGTTTCAGCCCAAAATCTAGTCGTTACAGCTTTTTGTTTTTGGCTGTTTTCTTGCCTTTTGAGAGTTCATATAGGTTTCCTATATATATGAGAGGGCTAAGTTCATTAGAACTCTTGATGTTATTGAAAATCTTTAGAGATTAATTAAGCCACTCTCAAACTCTCTCATTTTCCTCTTAGAGCTCATTCTCTCCTTCATGCATTGAAGTCTAGGTCAAGGGAAATCATCCAAGTGTAATTCTAGCAAATCTCATCACTTGGAAATCATCTTCCATGCCTTGCTTTCATTTATGAGTAAGTACATCTCAAGGCATAGGTAAGAGTATTTGTTTTACTTTATTATTTCATTGAAACCCTAGCTTTCTGTGTGAGAGTTAGTTACTCTCTGTGTAAGAGTATAACCTTCTGTGTGAGGGTTGGTTGAGATCTCTCTGTATGAGAGTTTAAGTCTCTCTGTGTGAGAATATAAGTCTTTCTGTGTGAAAGCAATGATTTCTCTTTGTGGGAATCCTAAATTCATAATATGAGGTCTCTCTGTGTGAGAGTAAGGATTTCTTTGTGTGAGAATCCAAATCCTTTGTGTGAGATTGTATTCACTTCTCTGTGTGATAATTATAGTGGATATTGGTATGGCTGGACGTATCCAAGTTTGGCGAACCAGGGTAATTATTGTGTTTGCGTTTGGATTGATCGTGTTGATTAATTCCTCTTACACTTATTATTTCGCATTTGCAAATTTAATTTTAATTGCACAATTTATTTCCATAACTCTATTCCCCCCCCCCCCCCTCTAGAGTGTTTGTTGTTAGTATTGCAAGGCAGATGGTCCTTACAATTGGTATCAGAGCGAGGTTGAACCACACAACAACGATGGCATACAACGCTTCATCCATGTCTCATGAAGAAGGTCTATCATCCGTTCGACCCCCGCTCTTCAACGGAACCAACTACCCAAGTTGGAAGATCAAGATGATGATCTACTTGGAGGGTCAAGACCTTTGGGACATCACAGAGTCGCCATTTGACAAGCCTACTACACATGCGGCTTCGAGAACAAAGGCGGAGAAGGACTCGATCAAATTTAATGGGAGGGCTATGAATGCATTCCATTGTGCCCTAACCTCAAATGAGTTCAACTGTATCTCCATGTGCAAAATGGCCAACGAAATTTGGCATACATTGGAGATTTCTCATGAAGGGACTTCGAAGGTAAAGAAATCTAAACAATGCATATTTAGATCTAAATGTGAGTTGTTTAAGATGCAGGAAGGTGAAAACATCTCGGAGATGTTCACAAGGTTCACAGAAATCGTGAACGCTTTGGAAGGACTTGGAAAGATGATTTTCCAAGAGGATCGAGTGGAGAAGATCCTTGACTCGCTCGCATCTCAATGGGAGTCAAAGGCCAACGGTATTTTGGAGTCTAACGACATGACCAAATACAGCGTTGAGGAGTGCATTGGAAATCTCATGCGTAAGAAGTAAAACTTTAACACAAGAAGGAGAATCAACCATCCAAGCCCGAGAAGCCTGAGAAGCAAAAGAGGGTTGCATTCCATGCCGAAAAGGAGCCAATCGAATGGAGAAAGAAATTCCATCGGGAAGCTCCGAGTGAAGATGATGGAGAAGATGGTGTTAGCGATGATGATTACATCGAGCTTACAAAGCAATTCAAACAATTCAAGGCATTCCTCAAGGGCAAGCGAGGTAAATATTTGTCAAAGTTTGCCTCCAAGCCTAACAATTCTATTTGTTTCAGTTGTAGAGGAAAAGGCCATCTTTCTACCGAATGCCCTTCCAAGCCCGACAAAGAGACTTACAAAGGTAAAGGAAAGAAGCATTGGGAAGGCAAGTCCAAATTCAAGATCTAAAAGAAGGGACTTATCGGCACATTTGATGACTCCAATGAGGACACATCAAGTGATGAAGAAGAGGATGACAAGGAGCGAGCTCATATGTGCTTCGCAGCTTTTGATGATTCTTCATCAATCTCCTAGAGTTCAAGTGATGAAGAGGTGGAGGCGTGGCTCAACTCTAACGAAAAAATGTGCTTCATGGCTAATGGAGAAGAGTCTTCGCCAAGCTGTAGCGAGGAGGAAAGCGATAAGGAATTTGAGGAGGGAAAGCTATCTTACGAGGAGCTCTAATACCGCTTCAATATGGCCTCCAAGTTGGCAAGTAAGTGCGTCGACTCATAGAATAAATTGAAAGCTAAATTTAAGAATGCTATGAGTAGGGTGCATGCTTTAGAATCTACTAGTGTAAATAATCATGATGCTTTGCATGTTTGTGACACTAGTGAGAGAGACACACTTCTCTCTCAAGTTAATGAATTGATCATAACTAATGAAAAATTAGTAACTCAAAACATTAGCTTAGAAACTCTCATTCAACAACTTACGTTGAAATGCGAAGAGGAATCCCATAAGCTTATAAGCTTTGTTCATGCTAGGGATTCACTCCACGGTTTGCTTGAAAAACAAAATCCGGCAAACCACAGAGAAGGTTTGGGATACACTCCAAAGGTGGTTACCAAACCCACCTCTAATTCTTCTTATGGTGCAAATACAAGAAATATTGCAAAAACACCTTACAAGAATCGACATGCTTTCTTGTATAACAATAACACCAACAAGAAGCATGTAAATCACAAGGTGGTGAGGAAGAAAGAAAATCCTTCATTTTTTCCTAAGAAGCAAAATCCTCACTTTATGCATGCCAAGAAATTTATTTCAACACCTAAGCATGCCACATCCAACCCTCTTACTAAGGCAAAACCCTTGCCTAGGAAATCCTTGAGTTTATGGATTCCCACTAAGTGTAGTGTGCAAGAGAGAGATAGTTACATCAACTCTCTAGTTAGGGATGTGATCACCTCATGTGATTACATTATGAAATCAAACTCCTCTTAGTTTTGGTTCCCTAACGTTTAGGTTCCTCACAAATTTGCATATTGCATGGGTATTGTGCTTAAATCTATATTTTTATCATACCCATTGTTTATGTGTGTTTCGTGATTTTGAAAATGTTTTCAATTGTATTTTTCATGAAAATGGTGACCTTGGGGAAGACATTGTCATGCATGCATTCTTGTACCCATATGGATGACAATGGGGGAGTTAATATGTTATATGTTCGAAATTATTTTAAATCATATTTTGACTCTCATTTCGGGTGTCTTTGGGATTATTGTTTCATAATTGGTGTCTCAATTGATTAGTTTGGTCTCAAACTCAACCCCTTAGATATTGCCAACATATTTCATACTATACTTTGTTTTGGCAATATCATTGTGTATCATTGAAGCTTGATGTTCCATATCTATTGCTTAGATACATTTTAGGCACATGGCTCCAATTAATGTTTTCAATTGGGAAAGAGGATTATCTTTCAAGATTCTTTTTCTACAATTGGTATTATCTCAATTGTTAGATATTGTTTATCTCCTTCTTTACCATTGGTATTAGATCCTAGAAGTCAAAAATTTGACGATTTCTATGATCTAGGGGGAGCATGGGATAGTGATTGATACCCACTAAATTTTACAAATTTGGTATCAAACATCTCCGTATATCTTGCATATTCTCACATCTTTGATTAAGATGACAAAGGGGGATATTTATGATGTCCACCTTTTTGACGATGTCCAAGGGGAGAGTTACATGCATTATGTAATTGTAATTCTTGTATTTCATACATAAGCATTTGTGGAGATAAATATCTATGGAGAGAGATATGTGGGATTATATAAACCATTCTTGTGTGCATGTTTTATTCTTATTGCAATTGGTTTATGTAATACATACCTATTATATGTCACCATGGTGTCTCTTTATTTCATTTGGTATAATAAGCATTTACAATTGTGTATCTTATTTTACAATTGGTGCATATAATTAGGGGGAGCTCATTAGCATTGTGCTTCATTTCTTTATGTTTTACATAATGTGCGTCATCATCAAAAGGGGGGAGATTGTTGAGAATTGGTGTTTCATACCAGTGAAATTTTGATGATGATCACAACATTATGTTGTTGCTAATGACTCTTTTGTTTTAGTCTCATAGTTACATTTCAAGAATATCATTTTTGGAGACTAAACACTTGGTGCAAGGATGGACATCAAGTGGAGAAGGGGTGCCAAAGCTTAGAGATGATGGGGAGCATCAAGGCATCAAGATTGAGGCCATAGACTCTAAGGAAAGCAATGTAATCCATGTATTATTTCATTTATTTCTTTTCTCCTTTTGAGTCTTGGATTAATGTAATGCCTTGATAGATGGTCTACTCATTCATGCATATGCATTTAACCATCTTAGTGAGCCTTAGGATTATTATAGAATCTAACCCAATAGGCTCATCTTGACCAAAGACTCAATTAGAGTCTCTGGTTCTCCTATAATCATCTGTTGAAGGTTTTATAGTCGACAAGACGATTTACAGTCGCTTATCGAGCCTTCTACTGTCGACTATGGTGCACTGCTCAAGTCAACTTATTATTGACTCTACTTAAGCTTTTCGCATCAGTCGACTGATTAAGTATTTACAGTATCCTGCATATTTACAGTCACCTGTGAAATGATCAACAGTCGTCTGAAAGGCGTAAGTGCGAATGTTGAAACTCTCTGTTTATTTCCATCCCCTGCAGCAGTCGACTGATGAAGGATATACAGTCGCCTGTCTATTTTACAGTCGACTGTACTTTGTTCATCAGTCGCCTGTATGCATACTGGGAGTTAGAGTGCATCTCTCTATTTTATTACATGCCCGGTAGCAGTCGCCTGATGAAGGATTTACAGTCTACTGTGTGTTTTACAGTCGACTATGTAGTCTTCTACAGACGACTGTCATGGCTCAGATTAAAGCCGTTGGGATTTATTGTGCCGTTGGACAGTCGCCCGTTATTTGTTCATCAATCGAATGTCAGTGACGTTTCAGCCCAAAATCTAGCTGTTACATCTTTTTGTTTTTGGCTGTTTTCTTGGCTTTTGAGAGTTCCTATTGGGTTCCTATATATATGTGTAACGACTGATTTTTCATGTATCTGGATTTAATATAATATAATATATGTTTTGGTGGATTTTCTCCTCTTGTGTGGTTTTCGTCTCCGTAGATTTCATTTTCGATCGATTCGTCGTATTTTCTCGTTTCTTCCTTAGGATTGTCGATTTCGAAGTATGTCATTCGTGACGGACTTCATAACGGTCGTATCTAACTATTAGATCAAGCCTAGGAGTCTTAGGAATCGATCCCGGGGCCCCGCGCTCCGTATCGGTACTTTTGGTGCTCATTAGCCGGTGTAAGAAGGGCCACCGACCGACTAGATGACGATCCAGTCGGTCGGCAATCCTTCTTGGACCGACTAGTTAGCTTTCTAAATTTCTCAGGAGTTACTGTTTATCGTTAGTCGGTCTAAGAACGTTGGTTGACCGACTAGGTTGCAAACTAGTCGGTCAGCAATGCTTCTTGAACCGACTAACTCATCATCTTATTTTTGTATCAGCTACTGTTTACTCTTAGTCGGTCTAAGAACGTTCATCGACCGACTAGATGCTAAACTAGTCGGTCAGTATTTGTTCATGGACCGACTAACTCTAAATCCTATTTTTCGTTCAGGAGTTACTGTTTACACTTAGTCGGTCTGCGTTGGTCGACCGACCGACTAGTTGCCAAACTAGTCGGTCAGTGGTTGCTCTTTGACCGACTAGTCTGTGTTAAAACCCTAATTTCTGGGCAGCCGCCAGCCCAACCTATTTATACCCAACCCAAACGTTTTCATCTTCTCCAACACGACCCAAAACCCTAAAAACTTCCCCCTTCAGCCCCCATCTTCCTCCAAGCTCCATTTCTCCATTCCAAGCCCTAAATCCATCATCCAAACCATCCATTCACTCTATCTACCCCTCATCTTCCCCAAATCTCCATCAAAACCCATCAAATCCCCCAAAACCCTAGTTTCCCCAAACTTCTCCAATCTTCTCCAGATCTGATCCTAGGGTTCCCCGGAGTGTTTCTTCCGTCTCCTCTTGGTAAGAAATCGATCTACCGTTGTTTTCATAACTTATTTATAATTTTTGTGAAACCCTAATAAAATTCATGTTGTTTGGTGTTGTTTCCCCCATAACAGCGATTTCCCCCGTAGATAGCATCCGTGTGACGAAGTGATCGTCAACCCCCGGTGCTAGGCAAGTGAAACTTGCCACTTAGGGTTTAGGCCATGTTTTAGGCCATTTGCTAGTTGTAGGCGTAAAAGAGGCTAGGCGACGAAATGATACTCGCCTAGGCGCAAATTGGGGAACTAGCTTGATAACGAAGCTAGTTCCAACACATATAGCATGTTGCACAACTTCCATGTCATGTTTACTTTCAATTAACGGTACGCGAATATGTTCATGGCATTGCATTTCGCCTGTCACGTTTAATTTAATTAACGGTACGCAAATAAATTGTCATGACCTCGCATTCTTTAAGTGTTGCTTGATTGCGTAGCTTTGCTACGATACTTGTGTTCCTGGCTCGTGACCAGAAGCGAGCATAATGAGTTAGAAACCCCAACGCTCGAAATGTATTGAATTGTGAACTAAGAATGCGAGCTCAATGTGCGGGGCAACCTCAGGCTCACTAGCTGAGCTCAATGTGCGGGGACCCCAGGCTCCATATCATGTGGGTATTGGGTAGTGTTTAGTGCCGATCGGTCTGAAATGCTATGCCATTCAGCGAATGGCGTAAACACCTACAAAATGTGAATGTATTGAATTGATAGTAGCTTGGCTACTCTTGTCTTGTCACGATGATTGTTCTCTTGTACAAATTGTCTTGCCATGTTTTAATTGTGCACTCATGTTATAACTGCCATGTCATGCATACTAAACTGCTAGGTTGCTAGATGCCTCACTTTCAGTTTCCTTGCCCAAGTCTTTTTAGACTTGCTGACATGTGCCCCTTTACTCTTTTGGGTGACACATGTTAGATCCTGAGCCCGAGTACCTCGTTGAGGACGAGGTGTTTGCTGATGCCGAGCCCGAGCTTGTGTGTGACGGGGAGTACGTGGACACTGGGGACCAGTCCTAGTGTCTTCGTTGTGTTTTACTTTTGTTAGACAGTTGTTTGTTATCGGTGCGTAGCACCTATACTTTGTTGTTGTCGTCGCTTTTGTTGGCCTTGTTCTGGGCCTTGGACTCTTTTTCCTTTTAGCCTGGTGGCTTTTCTGGATGTTGGACTTATTGTTGGTGTTGGACAATTTGTGAGATGTGGAATTTTATTTCAGTCTCTCCTTGTGTTATTATTGTTATTCTGTTGTGGTTACAGGGACCTGTTTATGTATTTGTGGACGCTTATCGGGTTTGGGGCTTCACAGCTCCACTCTTGTGCGGACCTTTTCACGTCTCGCCTCCATTTTAGGGAAGCGGGTCGTGACAGGTTTTAGTGGTGGCCCATGCAGGTCATTCTGTAACTGCGATTTTTTTGGAATAGCAATAATAATATTAGAATGTCCAATAAATTAAGTTCGACGTCCGATGTCATAAGCTATGAGTCTAATCTGATTCGTTCTCTGTGTCATTAGATGGCAGGAAGGCGTTTCACCCGTGGTGGGGGTAGTGGTGCGCTCCCTCATGATGAGGAGCTTGAGCGGGAACCCACCAGCGGTGAGATGATGCGGATGATGCTCCAGATGATGCAAGTGCAGCAGGGTGTGCATTTGCAAGTCCAGAATGCTCCGCTTGCTCGAGCTGCCCGGGCTCTTCCGGATGCCCCTCGCTCTGAGCCAGGAGCGAAGCAATTTCGGGAGCTGGGTCCCGCATATTTTGATGGTTCTGAGGGTCCTTTGGCTGCCGATGAGTGGATTCGGAACGTCGAGGACAATCTGAAGATGGCCAAGATCACCCCGGCTGGATGGGTTGATTTGGCGAAGAGGCAGCTGAAGGATAACGCCAGGAATTGGTGGGATGCGGAAGAGAAGTTGTTGGTGGAGCCGATAGCTTGGGCTACCTTCAAAGCCAGATTTGAGGGTGAGTTCTTCCCGAAGGCTGCCAAGGAGGAGATGCTGCAGCGTTTTATCGATCTGAAGCAAGGGAACTCGTCGGTGGACTTGTATCACCAAGAGTTCATGAGGCTGAGTCGGTTTGCACCAAAGATGGTGCAGGACGCTGAGGAGAGGGCTCAGAGGTTCCTGCAGGGGCTTGCTTTGGAGCTCCAGAGCTTTGTGACCTCCTCTGACCGGGAGTCATATCAGAAGGTTCTGGTAGCAGCTAGGAGGCAGGAGCTGCTCGTGAACCAGAGGAAGGGGTCTGTTGTTGGTGCTGGGAAGAGGCCTGTGGAGCAGGCGAGAGCTGTGGTTAGACCTGGATTCAGGCCTAATCAGTCTGCTCAGTTTAAGAGGCCAGGAGGGTCTATTCCGAAGTTTTGCCATTTCTGCAGCAAGCCTGGCCACGTCAAGGATCAGTGTCGGAAGTTTCTGGGCCAGTGTCTGGTTTGCGGTGATGCTTCTCATGTCGCGAAGGATTGTCGGCATGCAGATCCGCTGCGGAGGGCTCCTGTTGCAGCTCAGCCGTTGCAGCAGCGAGCGTCTGTTCCTGCTGGACATGGAGCAGCTCTTGTTCCACAGGGACAGGCTTTTCGACAGGCTGTTCCGCCGAGGAGGCAGGCTTTTCTGATGACCGCTGCGGAGAGCGCGGCTGTGGATGAGGTTATCGCAGGTAATCCTCACTCTAGCTGTTACTTTCCTAGCTGGTTTTGATTGTTAGTTATGTTGTTTGCTTGAACATGGTTGTTTGCTAGACTAGGGTTTGATTGTTAATTGCTTGATTAGGTGTGATTTTGGTTTGCACATTTCCTGCACGAGTCCTCTTTGACTCTGGTGCATCGATGTGCATTATTTCTCGGAGCTTCGTGGAGAGGCATTCCTTGTCGACGTCCCCTCTCCCCAAGAGTTGGAATATCGTTACAGGGAATGGTGTGGTCTCGGTGCATCGTGGTTGCAATTCTTGCTCGTTGGTGGTCTGTGGACATGAGCTTTTTGCGGATTTCATTGTCCACGACATCATCAACTATGATGCAGTTCTTGGGATGTATTGGCTTGCGAGCTTCTATGCTACGATCGACTGCAGGAGGAAGAAGGTGGTATTCGAGATTCCCGGACATCCAGTGTTCGAGTTCAGTCGTGGTAGCAGTTCGCTTGGTCCTGTCAGATTTCGGGCCAGGCCGGTGGAGGCTGTGGCTATGCAGATGGAGTTGGAGTGGCCAGCTGTGGTGCGAGATTTTGGCGACGTCTTCCCCGAGGAGATGTCTGGTTTGCCGCCTGATCGGGCTCTGGAATTTTCTATCGATCTTGTTCCAGGTGCGCAGCCGATTTCGAAGGCGCCGTATCGTATGGCACCTGCAGAGTTGGAAGAGTTGCGGAAGCAGTTGGATGAGCTTTTGCAGAAGGGTTATATTAATCCTAGCGTGTCTCCATAGGGAGCACCGGTGTTGTTGGTTAAGAAGAAGGATGGTTCGCGTCGCATGTGCGTGGACTATCGGGAGTTGAATGCGGTGACCATTAAGAATAAATACCCGTTGCCTCGCATCGATGATATCTTTGATCAGCTTGGAGGTTCGAGGGTGTTTTCTAAATTGGATTTGAGGAGTGGTTACCATCAGTTGAAGGTGAAGAAGGGAGATGTTCCGAAGACAGCGTTCAGGACGAAGTATGGACACTATGAGTTCGTGGTTATGCCTTTTGGCGTAACTAACGCGCCCGCAGTTTTCATGAATCTGATGAACCTGATTTTCTACGACTTTTTGGATAAGTTTGTCGTTATCTTCATTGACGACATTCTGATCTATTCGAAGTCGGAGGAAGAGCATGCCTCGCACTTGAGGACGGTGTTGGAAATCTTGAGGAAGCATCGTTTGTATGCTAAGTTTTCGAAGTGCGAGTTTTGGCTGGATCGAGTTGCTTTTCTTGGGCATGTGGTGACTGGAGATGGTATTTCAGTGGATCCCGAGAAGATTCGGGCCATCAGGGAGTGGCCTGTTCCGTTGTCAGCGTCTGAGATTCGGAGTTTCCTTGGACTTGCTGGTTATTATCGGCGATTCATTAAGGACTTTTCCCGTATTGCTGAGCCGATGACCAGGTTGACGCGGAAGGATGTTTCTTATGTTTGGTCGGGTGATTGTGAGAGTGCCTTTGGTGTTCTGAAGGAGAGGTTGACGAGTGCCCCTATTCTTGTTGTGCCTGATCGCAGCGGTGGATTTGAGATCTTTTGCGATGCTTCTGGCAAGGGTCTCGGTTGTGTGTTGCATCAGCACGGGCATGTTGTGGCGTATGCGTCACGTCAGCTTAAGGTTCATGAGAAGAATTACCCGACGCATGATTTGGAGTTGGCTGCCGTGGTGTTTGCTCTTAAGATTTGGAGGCACTTCCTACTGAGTGAGAAAGTGAAGATTTTCACCGATCACAAAAGCTTGAAGTACATTTTCACTCAGAAGGAGCTTAACATGCGACAGCGTCGGTGGTTGGAGCTTATGGCGGATTATGATATTGATTTGCAGTTTCGCCCTGGCAAGGTGAATGTGGTTCCAGATGCTTTGAGTAGGCTTCCGGCGGTGATGATTTTGACCTCGCAGTGGAGATTGCAGCAAGATTTTTGCGAGTCTGGTGTGGAGATTGTTCTTCCTGGAGAGGCTTCTTCGTTGATGTACATGCAGGTACAGTCGACGATCGTGGATCGGATTAAGGCTGGCCAGGCTGAGGATCCGAAGCTGGTGAGGATTCGGGAGATGGTGGAAGCCGGTCTGCGGACTGACTTTTTGATTCATGAAGATGGCTCGCTGAGGTTTGGAGCCAGGTTGTGTGTGCCAGCTGTGGATATCAGAGAGGAGCTGATGGTGGAGGCACACAGTTCGCCGTATTCTGTGCATCCTGGTGGCACCAAGATGTACCAGGATCTTCGTCTGAATTATTGGTGGCATGGTATGAAGAGGAGCGTGGCTCGGAGTGTAGCCAAGTGCTTGGTTTGCCAGCAAGTGAAGGCGGAGCATCAGCGTACGGGCGGGTTGCTACAACCACTTCCGATTCCGGAGTGGAAGTGGCAACACATCACTATGGATTTCGTGACTGGACTACCTCGGAGTCCGAAGCAGAATGACGCGATTTGGGTGATCGTAGATCGATTGACCAAATCTGCGCATTTCATTCCGTTCCGAGTGGGACAGTCCACTGAGGCGCTAGCAAGGAGATATATGGAGGTAAAATTCTTTTACTCTCCGTTTTTATTTCCTTTTCCTAGTTTAGATAGTAACGTGAATCGTGCAGGAGGTTGTGCGACTTCATGGAGTCCCCGTGAGTATCGTGTCTGACAGAGACACGAGGTTCACATCTCAGTTCTGGCAGAGTTTGCAGAAGAGCTTGGGTACGCGTCTGAGTTTCAGCACGGCGTACCATCCGCAGACGGATGGCCAGTCCGAGAGGACGATTCAGATTTTGGAAGACATGCTGAGGGCGTGCATGTTGGATTTCAAGGGTTCGTGGGAGGACCATCTGCATTTGGTGGAGTTTTCCTACAACAACAGCTTCCAGGCGAGTATTGGCATGGCGCCTTTCGCCGCTCTTTATGGGAAGAAATGTCGATCGCCATTGAGTTGGGATGACGTTGGAGATCGGGAGTTGTTGGGACCTGAGATGATCGTGGAGGCCGTGGATATCGTCAGGAATATTCGGGAGAGGTTGAGAATTGCTCAGGACCGTTTTAAGCAATGGGCGGATGCTAAACGTCGTCCTTTGGAGTTTCAGCCGGGCGACCATGTGTTCTTGAAGATTTCCCCGAATCGTGGTGTGATTCGTTTCGGGAAGCGTGGAAAGTTGAGCCCGCGATACATTGGACCGTTTGACGTTTTGGAGAGGGTTGGCGAGGTAGCTTACCGCTTGGCCTTGCCGCCATCTTTGGAAGGAGTTCACAATGTTTTCCATGTGTCGCAGCTTCGTCGATACATTAGCGATCCGTCTCATGCGGTGGATTTTTCGGAGATTACCGTTCGCCCCGATATGACGTATGACCAGCATCCAGTGCAGATTCTGGACAGGCGTCAGAAATCGCTTCGGAACAAGATTGTCAATCTTGTGAGGGTGATGTGGCGACACGGTTCACCTGGGGAGTCTACTTGGGAGAATGAGGATGAGATGCGAGAGCGTTTCCCACTTCTGTTTCCGGACTCGTGAGTATTTGGAAATTCCGAGGACGGAATTTTTCTTAAGTTGGGGAGGATGTAACGACTGCTTTTTCATGTATCTGGATTTAATATAATATAATATATGTTTTGGTGGATTTTCTCCTCTTGTGTGGTTTTCGTCTCCGTAGATTTCATTTTCGATCGATTCGTCGTATTTTCTCGTTTCTTCCTTAGGATTGTCGATTTCGAAGTATGTCATTCGTGACGGACTTCATAACGGTCGTATCTAACTATTAGATCAAGCCTAGGAGTCTTAGGAATCGATCCCGGGGCCCCGCGCTCCGTATCGGTACTTTTGGTGCTCATTAGCCGGTGTAAGAAGGGCCACCGACCGACTAGATGACGATCCAGTCGGTCGGCAATCCTTCTTGGACCGACTAGTTAGCTTTCTAAATTTCTCAGGAGTTACTGTTTATCGTTAGTCGGTCTAAGAACGTTGGTTGACCGACTAGGTTGCAAACTAGTCGGTCAGCAATGCTTCTTGAACCGACTAACTCATCATCTTATTTTTGTATCAGCTACTGTTTACTCTTAGTCGGTCTAAGAACGTTCATCGACCGACTAGATGCTAAACTAGTCGGTCAGTATTTGTTCATGGACCGACTAACTCTAAATCCTATTTTTCGTTCAGGAGTTACTGTTTACACTTAGTCGGTCTGCGTTGGTCGACCGACCGACTAGTTGCCAAACTAGTCGGTCAGTGGTTGCTCTTTGACCGACTAGTCTGTGTTAAAACCCTAATTTCTGGGCAGCCGCCAGCCCAACCTATTTATACCCAACCCAAACGTTTTCATCTTCTCCAACACGACCCAAAACCCTAAAAACTTCCCCCTTCAGCCCCCATCTTCCTCCAAGCTCCATTTCTCCATTCCAAGCCCTAAATCCATCATCCAAACCATCCATTCACTCTATCTACCCCTCATCTTCCCCAAATCTCCATCAAAACCCATCAAATCCCCCAAAACCCTAGTTTCCCCAAACTTCTCCAATCTTCTCCAGATCTGATCCTAGGGTTCCCCGGAGTGTTTCTTCCGTCTCCTCTTGGTAAGAAATCGATCTACCGTTGTTTTCATAACTTATTTATAATTTTTGTGAAACCCTAATAAAATTCATGTTGTTTGGTGTTGTTTCCCCCATAACAGCGATTTCCCCCGTAGATAGCATCCGTGTGACGAAGTGATCGTCAACCCCCGGTGCTAGGCAAGTGAAACTTGCCACTTAGGGTTTAGGCCATTTGCTAGTTGTAGGCGTAAAAGAGGCTAGGCGACGAAATGATACTCGCCTAGGCGCAAATTGGGGAACTAGCTTGACAACGAAGCTAGTTCCAACACATATAGCATGTTGCACAACTTCCATGTCATGTTTACTTTCAATTAACGGTACGCGAATATGTTCATGTCATTGCATTTCGCCTGTCACGTTTAATTTAATTAACGGTACGCAAATAAATTGTCATGACCTCGCATTCTTTAAGTGTTGCTTGATTGCGTAGCTTTGCTACGATACTTGTGTTCCTAGCTCATGACCAGAAGCGAGCATAATGAGTTGGAAACCCCAACGCTCGAAATGTATTGAATTGTGAACTAAGAATGCGAGCTCAATGTGCGGGGCAACCTCAGGCTCACTAGCTGAGCTCAATGTGCGGGGACCCCAGGCTCCATATCGTGTGGGTATTGGGTAGTGTTTAGTGCCGATCGGTCTGAAATGCTATGCCATTCAGCGAATGGCGTAAACACCTACAAAATGTGAATGTATTGAATTGATAGTAGCTTGGCTACTCTTGTCTTGTCCCGATGATTGTTCTCTTGTACAAATTGTCTTGCCATGTTTTAATTGTGCACTCATGTTATAACTGCCATGGCATGCATACTAAACTGCTAGGTTGCTAGATGCCTCACTTTCAATTTCCTTGCCCAAGTCTTTTTAGACTTGCTGACATGTGCCCCTTTACTCTTTTGGGTGACACATGTTAGATCCTGAGCCCGAGTACCTCGTTGAGGACGAGGTGTTTGCTGATGCCGAGCCCGAGCTTGTGTGTGACGGGGAGTACATGGACACTGGGGACCAGTCCTAGTGTCTTCGTTGTGTTTTACTTTTGTTAGACAGTTGTTTGTTATCGGTGCGTAGCACCTATACTTTGTTGTTGTCGTCGCTTTTGTTGGCCTTGTTCTGGGCCTTGGACTCTTTTTCCTTTTAGCCTGGTGGCTTTTCTGGATGTTGGACTTATTGTTGATGTTGGACAATTTGTGAGATGTGGAATTTTATTTCAGTCTCTCCTTGTGTTATTATTGTTATTCTGTTGTGGTTACAGGGACCTGTTTATGTATTTGTGGACGCTTATCGGGTTTGGGGCTTCACAGCTCCACTCTCGTGCGGACCTTTTCACATCTCGTCTCCATTTTAGGGAAGCGGGTCGTGACAATATGAGAGGGCTGAGTTCATTAGAACTTATTGATGCTATTGAAAATCTTTAGAGATTAATTAAGCCACTCTCAAACTCTCTCATTTCCATCTTAGAGCTCATTCTCTCCTTCACGCATTGAAGTCTAGCTCAAAGGAAATCATCCAAGTGTAATTCTAGCAAATCTCATCACTTGGAGATCCTCTTCCATGCCTTGCCTTCATTTATGAGTAAGTATATCTCAAAGCATAGGTAAGAGTATTTGTTTTACTTTGTTATTTCATTGAAATCCTAGCTTTCTGTGTGAGAGCTAGTTACTCTCTGTGTGAAAGTATAACCTTCTGTGTGAGGGTTGGTTGAAATCTCTCTGTGTGAGAGTTTGAGTCTCTCTGTGTGAGAGCATAAGTCTTTCTGTGTGAAATCAAGGATTTATCTTTGTGAGAATCCTAAATTCTTTGTGTGAGGTCTCTCTTGTTGTGTATTGATTCCCCGGATTTGGTTTTGGATGATGAGCAAACATAAATAATGTATACTAACTTATTTGTGAGCGCAGTTATGGAGATCGTCGCCAAAAGAATACGAACATCAAAAGCGACGCCTCAAGACTTCTCAATATGCGTGATCGTGTGCCTGGAGCTTCGTTGAAGCTCAAGGAGTTTTATTGAAGTCAAGAATGAAGATTAAAGCTTTGAAGACGGCTTGTAAGGTTCAATTTATAGTCTTCTAGCTTCATAGATTAGAATGTTAAGCCTTGAGTAGGACTTACATTATATACTTCATTTCGCTCATATCTTAAAGCTAGGATATTCATAGAAGCCATTAGAAACTTTCCCGAAGCCTATCGCTTCTTCCCTCGGCTTCGAGTGCATGTTAGTTGGTTCAAGAAGAGTTACCAACCGACTAGATGACGATCTAGTCGGTCAGTAACTCTACATGAACCGACTAGATGCCTTGCTATATTCAGCTCATTCCAGGTTGATCAATTAGTCGGTCAAAGAAGAGTCACCGACCGACTAGATGACGATCTAGTCGGTTAGGAATCCTTCTTGGACCGACTAGTTGAGCTTTCTCTGTACAACCTGAGTTACTGTTTCGAGTTAGTCGGTCAAAGAACGTTTGTCGACCGACTAGTTGAGAAACTAGTCGGTCAGCATTTGTTCTTAAACCGACTAATTCATCTTGAAGTCAACCTACTCTATTTCGACTGTTAGTCGGTCAAAGATCATTCACCGACCGACTAGTTGTGGAACTAGTCGGTCGGCAAGTCTTTTTAGACCGACTAATTGTCATCTCCTGTACTTCGACCTTTTGGCTGTTCAACCATTAGTCGGTCTACGTTGTATCACCGACCGACTAGTTGATGAACTAGTCTGTCAGTGATCCTTCTTTGACCGACTAGTCTGGTTCAGAATAGAGCCGTTGGGATCTTTTCCAACACGATTTTCCTTGCCTCTATAAATACAAACCTGATTCGTTTGAGGCAAGGTTGAAGGTCCATTTTACAAGCAATTTCAGACCTAAGAGAAGAGCTCTCCCAAGCTAATTCAAAGCTCTCTCTCCCTCACAAGAATCTCTCCCTTCACTCTTTGAGCCATCTTCCTCAAGAGAGATTCTCTCCATTGTGAGCTTCTCAAGCCAAGAGCTTGATTCTAGTCACCATACTCCACCCTAGGCTTCCATTGCTGGTCATCTTCTTGAAGCTAGGGTTTGGTGGCATCATCTTCCTCAAAATCCCTCCTTGCCCTAATTTGGTAAGATTTACTCAAGGCATAGGATTTTGTAGGTAAGTGTTTATTTCATTTCATATTTGAATTGTAAGTTTCACTCTCGGTTGTGAGAGTGTGGTTGTGATCCCGGGTTGTGGGAGTCACAAATTACTTTGTGTATGATTTGACTTGTGAAGGTTTTTCACAAGTACTTCATAGTGGAAATCTTGAGTTAGGGTTGCTAACTCAAGTATCCGGAGGGGATTCGGGTGGTTGGGACGTAGGATCACCGGGAACAAGTCGGGGAGACTTGGGTGGATCCGAACCCAGTAATATTGTTTGTTTACGTATGTTTTAATTCTTGTTGATAGTTGTTTAATTCCGCATTGTCGTTTGTTTCTTGCACAATAATTAGGAATAACTATCTTGATTATTTTAAGTACTATTCACCCCCCCCCTCTAGTACGTGTGCAGTAGCTACCACAGGGCACTACATCTCTGTGTGAGAGTAAGGATTTCTCTGTGTGAGAATCCAAATCCTCTGTGTGAGGCATCTCTATGTGAGATTGTATTCACTTCTCTGTGTGATAATTATAGTGGATATTGGCATGGCTGGACGTACCCAAGTTTGGGGAACCAGTATAATTCTTGTGTTTGCATTTGGATTAATTGTGTTTATTAATTCCTCTTTCACTTGTTATTCCGCATTTGCAAGTTTAATTTTAATTGCACAATTTATTGCCATTACTCTATTCACCCCCTAGAGTGTTTGTTGTTAGTATTGCAAGGCAGACGGTCCTTACAATTGGTATCAGAGCGAGGTTGAACCATACAACAACGATGGCATACAACGCTTCATCCATGTATCATGAAGAAGGTCTATCAACCGTTCGACCTCCACTCTTCAACGAAACCAACTACCCAAGTTGGAAGAACAAGGTGATGATCTACTTGGAGGGTCAAGACCTTTGGGACATCACAGAGTCGCCATTTGAGAAGCCTACTACACCCGCGACTTCGAGAACAAAAACGGAGAAGGAATCGATCAAATTTAATGCGAGGGCTATGAATGCATTCCATTGCATCCTCACCTCAAATGAGTTCAACCGCATCTCCATGTGCAGAACGGCCAACGAAATTTTGCATACATTGGAGATTTCTCATGAAGGGACTTCGAAGGTAAAGAAATCTAAACAATGCGTATTTAGATCTAAATATGAGTTGTTTAAGATGCAGGAAGGTGAAAATATCTCGGAGATGTTCACAAGGTTCACAGAAATCGTGAACACTTTGGAAGGACTTGGGAAGGTGATTCCCCAAGAGGATCGAGTGGAGAAGATCCTTTACTCGCTTGCATCTCAATGGGAGTTAATAGACGACGGTATTTGGTATAATGAGCATTTACAATTGTGTATTTTATTTTACAATTGGTGTATATAAGTAGGGGGAGATCATTAGCATTGTACTTTATTTCTTTATGTTTTACATAATGTATGTCATCATCAAAAGGGAGGAGATTGTTGAGTATTGGTGTTTCATACCAATGTTATTTTGATGATGATCACAACATTATGTTGTTGCTAATGACTCTCTTGTTTTAGTCTCATAGTTAGATTTCAAGAATATCATTTTTGGAGACTAAACACTTGGTACAAGGTTGGACATCAAGTGGAGAAGGGGTGCCAAACCTTGGAGATGATGGGGAGCATCAAGGCATCAAGATTGAGGTCATAGTCTCTAAGGAAAGCAATGTAATCCATGTATTATTTCATTTATTCTTTTCTCTTTTTGAGTCTAGGATTAATGTAATGCCTTGATAGATTGTCTACTGATTCATGCATATGCATTTAACCATCTTAATGAGCCTTACGATTACCATAGAATCCAACCCAATAGGCTCATCTTGACCAAAGACTCATTTGGAGTCTCCGTGTCACGCCCCGCTTCCCATTATACTTGGGAGCAAGAATGCAAGCGGGCCCGCTTGAGTTGGAGCGGTGAAGCTCGAACCCATTAAGCGTCTGTGAAAACACCTTTCGCAGGAACTTGCATGCAACTCAGAACAACAGAAATATTAAAGCCAACATCCAGATAAAGTACACAATAATAAAAGGGCCCCAAGCATGGCCTACAACGATAGCGATACAGATAAAGTGGGTACACACCCTACAAATAACAGCGGTGAAAAGTAAATAGCTGCAGCAGTGATAATCAGTACTAGTCCACGGTAGGGTGGACTTCAGGATCAGCAGAATCCTGGTCTATTGGATCACTCTGATCCAGCAACTCGTCCTCTTGGTAATCTGTCTCGTAACTTGACATACATTCAAACAACATGAATGTATGTCAGCAAGGGTCTGTAAGTAGATGTCAGATAACCCAAGGCAAGATATATATAACAAGTTATATATGCAGTTTAAAGGAGTTAAAAGAATTTACACTAGCATGATAGTTAAAGCAATTATGAAAAGTTACACTAGCAGTCCTGGTATAAACATTAACATGGCAGTTAAGTAATGTAACAGCAGTCTGTAATTACTTTCTTTTTCAATTATTTAACTGTGTGTGCAAGTCCGTGACTAAGGCTCCCGCCGTTAGACGAATAGTAAATGAATACACCTTCAAGTGCCCCCGAAAGCAACCCATTTACTACCGTCTAGTGCCCGGGAACCCAACCCCACCCACGTGTACTTCCTGGACCCTGAGCCAGGATGCTAACCGTCATATACTGGAACACAAGCCAGACTAGTCACCTGTGATCCTATTGGAACACGAGCCAGACTAGTCACACGGGACCGACGAAAGTAGCCATCTAGAATCCAACTGCATGTAACAACTGGTAGCCAATGGCATGTAACAACTGGTAGCCAATGGCAACTGGTAGCCAATGGCATGTATCAACTGGTAGCCAACGGCAACTGGTAGCCAACGGCATGTAACATTCTATGAGTATCAACAGTTCTAAAATTAACCATATATGTCCAGAAACATTATCATTCACAAAGTGTGTTCATTTTGATTATTAAGGGGTCCACACACGCACACGAGTTTAATTCTAGCATTTCTAAAAAGTGTGTTTGTGTCAGCAATTCAGTGTACAACATCCGATAGCACAAAAACATAAATTTAAACTGCACGCTTGCCTGACTGGGACAGTTTAGGTTGTCCGAGTAGCGACATGAAAGGACGCAACGTATGCGTCATTAAATAATCACATTTATTATAATTAACAAAAAGTGTTTAAAAAGGAGAATTAACGAATTAAATCTATTGCGAGTTACGCAACTATTAAGTTAACCCCTAAATTGGGTTCGTCTAATTTTATTGGGGTCTCTGGCTAGGGTGGTGTTTATATTGGGTTATATAAACTGGGTACGCCTTATTTTATTCAATTTTATTACACTAACATCATTTTCAAGTAATAACATGCTGAAATCAAATGATACAAACAAATTAACATTATTAAATAACGCTAATTAATGTTAGTTAACTTACTTAAGCTAGTTACAAGTTTTAACATGGTATTTATTAGTCTACCTACTAAGTTTGACCATGGGTAAAAAGCAACATGGTTAAAAACTCAACATTATTTTATATATATATATATATATATATATATATATATATATATCTCTCTCTCTCTCTCTCTCTCTCTCTCTCTCTCTCTCTCTCTCTCTCTCTCTCTCTCTCTCTCTCTCTCTCTCTCTCTCTCACATTTCTTTATCCTTTTTATTCATATCCCTTTATAACTCTAACCCCACATGGCACTCTACCCATTCTCTAAGCCTCCCTCTTCCTCTGTCTCGTTCTTCTCTTTTCATTTTTTTATTAAAAATTTGCAGGCCATGGCAAGCTCACACAAGGGAGGGGAGAAAGCTTATTGTGCGTGCGCGAGGGGGAGGGCTCACGGCCGGCGAATCTGGGAGGTATCTGGCGGCGGCGGCGGTGAGTCGGGACTCCAGGAGGCGGCGGCCAGTTAGCCGGCGGCGGTGCGAGGGTGGAGGAGGAGGGTGCCGGCCAAGGAGAAGAGGATGAAGGGTTTGTTGATTTTTGAATTTGAATCTGAAATTCTTTGTTAGATCTGAGATTTGGGTTTTCAGATCTGAAAATGGTTCTCTGTTTGATTTTTGGATCTGAAATTTTTCAGATTTGGTTTGAGGGATTTGGTTTGCTGTGGTGTTGGATTTGGAATCTGGAAATAATTAAAGATTGGGAAAATTTTGGTTCGCAGAAGATGATGGATTTGCAGAGAATGAAAGGAGGGTTTGCAGATAGTTTTAACGGAGAAGCTTAGCTTGCCTTGAGAAACATTGGCATGGGACAATTTTAATGATGTTTGTTGACTAAACTAGGGGGAAGTATCTGACTAACAACGTGATGAACTTCTCCTCTTAAAAATCTAAACGTGTTTGTGAATGAAGAGAAATTAATTAATTAATTAAGTTTTAAAATGTAATTATTAAAAATAACAAAAGTGATTAGTAAAATAATTAATTAAAGTTTTTAATTAAACTTGATGGTCGATTAATGACGATAAGGTAAAGACGGAAAAACAGAGTCGCACACGTGTAACAAGAAACGTACGGACGAAAAGTCAACCAGACGACTGGAAGAAAATACCGGTACACACGAACTAAAGAACGGTTAAAAATACAGGCCTTTACATTCTACACATCTTAAAAAAATTCCGTCCTCGAAATCCTTATCAACTAAGGAGCAGAAAACAAATATGGATAACGCTCTCGTATCTCATCTTTCTGCTCCCAGGTAGATTCTCCTCGCGAGTCACGACGCCACATCACTCTGACTAGATCAACAGTCATGGTCCTGAAGACTTTCTGACGTTAATCTAAGATCTCTACTGGTTGTTGGTCGTACGTCAGATCTGGTCGAACTGTAATCTCAGAGTAGTGCACAGCCTGAGAAGGGTCGCTGATATAACGACAGAGCTGGGACACATGAAAGACGTCATGGACCCCTCTAAGGATGGAGGTAGTGCTAAGAGATAAGATACCTCTCCAACTCGCTCTAGCACATCGAAAGGTCCAATATATCTCGGACTAAGCTTGCCTCGCTTCCCAAATTGAATCACTCCTCGATTCGGGGAGATCTTCAGAAACACATGATCTCCTGGCTCAAACTCTAGAGGACGCCGTTTAGCATCTGCCCAATGCTTGTAATGGTCCTGAGTGATCCGAAGCTTGTCTCTGATATCACGCACAACATCCACAGCCTCAACTATCACCTCTGGTCCCAAAAGCTCTCTTTCACCAACGTCATCCCAACTCAACGAGGATCGACATTTCATTCCATAGAGAGCAGCAAATGGCGCCATGCCAATGCTCGCTTGGTAGCTGTTGTTGTAGGAGAACTCCACCAGATGTAGATGATCCTCCCACGAACCCTTGAGATCCAACATGCAAGCTCTCAACATGTCCTCCAATATCTGGATAGTGCGCTCCGACTATCCATCAGTTTGTGGGTGATACGCAGTACTGAATTGCAGACTGGTACCCAGATTCGTCTGCAAACTCTTCTAGAATTGAGACGTGAATCTCGTGTCCCGGTCGGAGACGATACTCACATGAACTCCATGTAATCGCGCAATCTCCTGCACGATTATTGGTCACATCACGACGTATGCTAGAAAGAAGCTATAAAGGTATAAGAAAGATATTTACCTCCATATACTTCTTCGCAAGTATGTCAGTAGCTTGTCCTACTCGGAAAGGTATGAAATACGCAGACTTGTTTAATCGGTCAACGATAACCCAAATCTGTAACGCCCCGCTTCCCAAAAGACACCGAAAGCGAGAGCGTTACGCAGTCTGCTTGAACTGGAGCGGTGAAGCTCGAGTTCAATAAGCGTCTGTGATAAAAACATAGATGAGGTTCTTGCAACTGTTAATCAGAACAATCAGAAACACATCCAGAAATAAGCCACATCCAGAGATAAGAGTTCGTACACAAATTTAAACAGGCCACAGCTGGGCTTAAAGTAGCAACAAGGAAACGTACACAACTACAACAAGTGCCTGAAAGTAAACTAAGAAAGCTGGAAGTGAGGGTCCTCTAGTCCTCAGCTGGAAGAGGCATTGCATCAGGTGCGAACTCCTGACTCTCCAAGTCTGTAGTCTCGTACGGGTCCTCCTGGTACTCAAGCTCTGAACCTGACATACTTCCACAAACATGAATGTATGTCAGCTAGGGGTCTGCAAGAAAAATTAGCATCCCAAGGCAAGATATTTGATATATATGAATTTTAGAAGCATTAATAATTTAAAGGAACCACTGCAGCAATTTGACATTTAACAATTTTAGTGAAACATGACAAACACTCCTAACATGAAGTTCTAGACATTTGCAAGTTTAAAGTCGGGATTTTCTCTGAGTTCATTAGCATTTCAATTATCAAGATGACCAAGTTAGCCTTGCAGGTTTTCATGTCAAGAGTTAGCATTCTAATCTAGGGTTCTCGCCTTTAGGTCGTGATGAGAAGGTCGTTCCTCTCACGAGGGCTTACAGTGATTGACGCTAACCCACCGCGTGCGGGTGGTGCTCTTGAGGAGAGTACCTTTCATACGCCCAATGGCTGCTCAACCCTAACCCCACCCAAAAGTTTGCCAGAACACGAGCCGGCCTAGTCGACTCACACGACATCACGATATCACGATACCGCCTTCAAGGCGCACGATTTCACGATGTCAATATGGTTAAGTATGTCAGGACTCACTAAACTTTATTGTTAACAATATTATAGTTTTATGGTGACAGTTCTACAAAGCGGAAACGGGTCGAACGACCGTTACCGTCATTTTAAATAATAACGAATATGTCCTATTTGTTCAACTTGCTACAGAAATGATTTCTTTCTCTTATTGTTTAAAATGGGGATATATCGTATGATATACCGTAGGATCCCAAATTTTGTCCTAGTCATTATGGTGTCAATTTTGTACGTCATTTCACACCTAGTTTTTGAGTTACACAGCAAAACATAAAGATGGCGCAACGGTGTCAAAACTTCAGAAATTCATATTAAATCAAATACTCGCCTGTTTTTGACGTTCTTGGTGTCATTGGAATCGTCTCGATGTGTACTATGCTGTGGAGGGTTTGATTCGCTATTTTGGCAGAACATAAAATCAGTATAGGTGTTTCTTGTTCAGGACAGATTTACAAAAAGCCCCTACGACGTCTAGTGATTCATTTTTATTAGGTCCTCTGTCCTATGATGTGGGTTATAAAATATTAACCCCAAAAAATGATTAACAGCTAGCATATGTCATATTCTCAACAAGGTATTAGGAAAAACAAAACAGCCTTTATATTACAACTCTAACCATTATAATAATCCTAACAGGATAACAAGGCACATCTAACATCAACTAGTCCTATCATTACTACCTATTAGAAAATCACATACTACCAGCCATAATAACATATTAACAACAGGATCAGTATTCCTCTTCTTCTTTTTTTTAAAACTAACTAACAAACACTAACCCTAAGGTATGATAACTGAGTATTAATAATTAACCATTAACCTATATGATGATATAAAAACATTTTTATAACAGTTTATCACTGATAACAAATATTGTTTCTAAACCCTAACTGGAACTGACCATATTATAACCTAACCCTTACATATTTTGAGTTAAAACCTGACCTAACCATCATGAAAGCAACAGACCCTATCAACAACTAATGATCATTATATGAAACAAAACCCAGTTTATAGCATCAGCTAATTCTAACCCTGCTAACAACTAACCTCTTGGGCGTTCTTCCTTTGTTGCAGGTGATGGAGGGTGTGCTCGGTGTGGGGGGTTTCAGAGTTCTCAGGTGGAGGCACCGGGCTGTGTTCGCGCGTGTGGAGGAGGTCATCGGCGTGGACTGTTGGAGAAGAGGGGAGGCCGAGCGGTGGTCGGCGCTGAGGAGTTCGTGCGATGGAGGAGGCTGCAGGGAGAGGGCTTGCACGGCATCCGCGAGTGGGGAGATGAGAAGGCCGCAGGGTTTGTTGCGTGGAGAAGAAAGGAGTAGGGTAGGGGGCGGCTCTGTCCTTGGGCTAGAGGAAACTAGGGTTAAAAAGATAGGAATGATGTGTTCACGTGAATTGGAAGGAGCCTGGGGGTTTTTAGATAATAAAATAAGAGGGAGTAGGCTGTTGTGCTATTAAGTTGGCCTTGGGATTGTTTTTAAAAGTTATAGGTTGGGGGGTGCTTCAGCCTTCACGTGGGGAGAGAGCGGTAAGTGGAGAGATAGGGTACGGTTTTAGGGGGTGGTTAGGGGAGAACGGGTCAGAGGGTAGAGAGTTGAGATATAGAGGTAGGTTAGGATTTGAAACAAATTAGATTAGGTTTTTAAGATATTAGCAGGTTTGTTTATTATTATTACTAATAAATTATTCTTCTTTTACAACGTATTTCCTTGTTAAACAAAACGAAATGCTAATGGGTTGCTTTGATAAAAAGAACTTACAGAACCTCCCAAAGATGACTAATTTTTTTATATTAAAAAAAATTATAAGGTAATAATGATTTAAGCGGGTTGGGCCCTCGACGTCCCAAAATTACAACGAAGGTACCGGAGCGTTCGTGCCTCCGAGGGGAACGCGGAAATGGGGTCTGATCACGCATCCGAGCTACAAAAAAACAATAATGAAGTCTAATACGAATATACGCCCACAAAAACAACATATGCACAAAAATACGTACAACCGGACAGTGGTCATTACATCCTACCCACCTTATAGAAAATTCCTCCCTCGGAATTCCTAACAATCACGGGTCATGGAACAGATGCGGGTAACGCTCTCTCATCTCGCCTTCTCTCTCCCAAGTGGACTCTCCTGGCGAGTCATGCCTCCACATTACCCTAACAAGATCGACAGTCTTGTTCCGGAGTGTCTTCTGACGCCTGTCAAGAATCTGCACTGGCTGCTGGTCATATGTCAGATCTGGATGGATGGTGATCTCAGAGTAGTCAACAGCGTGAGATGGATCGCTGATGTACCGACGAAGCTGAGACACATGGAAGACATCGTGAACACCCTCCAAAGATGGTGGCAAGGCTAAGCGGTAGGCTACCTCGCCAACTCTCTCTCCAGAACATCGAAGGGTCCGATGTACCGCGGGCTGAGCTTGCCACATTTCCCAAAGAGAATCACTCCGCGATTCAGGGAAATCTTCAGGAAGACGCGGTCTCCCGGCTGAAACTCCAGAGGTCGCCGTTTAGCATCAGCCCAATGCTTATAACGGTCCTGAGCAATCCGAAGCTTGTCCCTGATATCTCAAACAATGTCCACTGCTTCGACTATTAACTCCGGTCCCAATAACTCTCTATCTCCAACGTCGTCCCAGCTCAGGGGCGAATGACACTTCCTCCCGTAGAGAGCAGCAAAAGGCGACATGCCAATGCTCGCCTGATAACTGTTGTTGTAGGAGAACTCCACCAGGTGTAGATGATCCTCCCACGAACCCATGAAATCTAGCATGCAAGCTCTTAGAATGTCCTCCAGAATCTGAATGGTCCACTCTGACTGGCCATCCGTCTGCGGGTGATACGCAGTGCTGAACTTTAGACTGGTACCAAGATTTGTCTGTAGACTCTTCCAGAACTGCAAGGTGAACCCGTATCACGATCGGACACGATGCTCACAGGGACTCCATGCAGACGCACGATTTCCTACACAACATATTTCACATCACTATTGGTACTAGGAAGAAAATACGAGGGGATGAGTCAGATCATTACCTCCATATATTTCCTTGCCAGTATCTCCGTGGATTGTCCTACTCGGAACGGTATGAAGTGTGCAGACTTGGTTAGTCGATAAACAATGACCCAGATTGCGTCGTTCTGTTTGGTGCTTCGAGGTAAGCCAGTCACGAAGTCCATCGTAATGTGCTGCTATTTCCACTCTGGGATAGGCAGGGATGTAGTAGTCCGATGGTGCGATGATGCTCAGCCTTCACCTACTGACACACCAGGCATTTGGCAACACTCTGTGCCACACTTATCTTCATACCTTGCCACCAGAAATTCTGACGAAGATCCTTGTACATCTTCGTACCTCCAGGATGAATGGAATAAGTCGGACTGTGAGCCTCTTTCATCAACTCTTCTCTGATATCTCCTGTAGACACATAGATCCTACTGCCATACCTCAAAGATCCATCCTTGTGAATCAGAAAATCTGTCCGGATTCCGGCTTCGACTTGCTCCCTAATCTTCATCAACTTAGCATCACCAGCTTGAGCACTCTTGATCCGATCAACAATCGTCGACTGAATCTGCATGTTCATCAACGTCAAAGTGACTCCCAAAAGAACAGCTTCAACATCCATCTCTCGCAGATCCTACTGTAATCTCCACTGAGCTGTGAGAATCATCACCTCTGGCAGTCGGCTCAAAGCGTCCGGTACGACATTCACCTTCCCTGGGTGATACTGAAGGTCGATGTCGTAATCTGCCATCAACTCCAACCATCTGTGCTATCTCATATTCAGCTCCTTCTGAGTAAATATGTATTTCAAACTTTTGTGATCAGTGAATATCTTCACTTTCTCACTCAGTAAGAAATGACGCCAAATCTTCAGTGCAAATATGACAGCTGTGAGCTCCAAATCGTGGGTCGGATAGTTCTTCTCATGGACTTTCAACTGTCGCGAAGCATAAGCAACAACATGGTTGTGCTGATGTAGAACACAACCAAGTCCCTTGCCAGATACATCGCAGAAAATCTCAAAGCCTCCGCTTCTGTCCGGAATAGCCAAGACTGGTGCAGTCGTCAGTCTCTCCTTCAAAGTAGAAAAAGCATGCTCGCAAGATTCTGACCAACTGAACTTGACATCCTTCCGAGTCAATCTCGTCATCGGCTCAGCTATCCTCGAGAAGTCCTTGATAAATCTGCGGTAGTAGCCAGCCAATCCGAGGAAACTCCTGATATCCGAAGCCGATCGCGGTGTAGGCCATTCACTTACTGCTCTGACCTTCTCCGGATCCACTGAGATGCCGGCTCCTGATACTACATGTCCAAGAAATGCAACTCTGTCCAGCCAAAATTCGCATTTGCTATACTTGGCATATAGTCGATGATGGCGGAGCATCTCCAATACCAATCTCAAGTGCTCTGCATGCTCTTCCTCGCTCCTCGAGTATACCAAGATGTCATCTATAAAGATCACCACGAACTTGTCGATGAAGTCGTAAAAGATGAGGTTCATGAGATTCATGAACACAGCAGGAGCGTTGGTCACACCGAATGGCATGACAATGAATTCATAGTGCCCATACTTGGTCCAGAAAGCTGTCTTGGGCACGTTATCCTTCTTGACTCTGACCTGATGGTATCCGCTCCGAAGATCCAACTTCGAAAACACCTTCGATCCACCAAGCTGATCGAAGATATCATCAATACGGGGCAGCGGGTACTTGTTCTTCACAGTGATCAGATTCAGCTCCCGATAGTCGATACACATCCTCCTCGATCTGTCTTTCTTCTTCACCAGCAAGACGGGTGCACCCCAGGGAGACACGCTGGTATGAATAAAACCCTTCTATAGTAGCTCGTCCAACTGCTTCCTCAGCTCCTCTAGCTCAGTAGGAGCCATACGGTACGGCGCCTTAGAAATAGTTGAGCTCCTGGCATCAGGTCAATGCTGAACTCCAATGCTCGATCAGCCGGCAAACCAGAAATGTCCTCAGGGAAGACATCCTCGAAGTCTCGTACTACAGCTGGCTTCTCCGGCTCTGCTATCATAGATGCAACTGTCAATCTGTACGGCTGGGCTCGGAACTTTACAGGTCCAAGCGAACGTCCTCCGCTGATGAACTCAAACACCGGGTGGCCAGGAATTTCAAACACCACTTTCTTCCGGTGACAGTCGATCATGGCATAGAAGGCTCTTAACCAGTCGATGCCGAGAATTGCATCGAAATTGGATAGGTCGTGGACGATGAAATCAGTATACAATTCGTGTCCACTAACCACCAATGGGCAAGGTCGACAACCAAGGGCAACCTTCACTACGACATTCCCAGTCATGATGTTCCAACACTTGGGAAGTGTGTAGGGGGGTATCGAGTGTTCGACTACAAACTTCCGTGACAGGATGCACATGGAAGCTCCAGAGTCGAACAGTGTCAAGGCTGGGTGGGAAGAAACTAGGATAACACCTAAGGGTAACATGCAACCATATCAAACAAAGAAACTAACTAATCAAACATAAATGTAGAAAAGGAAAGATTAGTTTAGGAGTTACCTGCAATTACGTCGTCAACGGCCTCAGCCTCAACGGTTGTCATAGAGTAAGCTCGACACGCCGGGGGGGTTGGCCTGCTGAAAGGCCTGCTTCTGTGGTACCAAAGGTGGTCCTCGCTGTCCAGGTGCAGGCATTGGTCTCTGAGCAGGTCCAGGTACAGGCGATGTCCGCTGGACAGGTCCAGGTGCAGGCATTGTCCGCTGGACAGGTCCAAGTGCTCCAGCAGGCATAGGTCGAGAACCTCGGGGGCAGTCCCTCGTAACATGGGCAGGCGATCCACAAACCAAACACCGATTCAGCATCCTCCTGCAGTCCTTCTTCACATGGCCAAGCTTGCCGCAGAAGTGGCAAGTCAGCTCATCTCGGTTGAAAATAGGTGCAGCTGGTCTCTTGAACTGGGTGGTCTGGACTGGACGTACACCGGGCCTAGGTGCACTCCTCAGCATCTCCATCGGGCACTTGCCGCCTGACGTGCCTTCTTCAGATTAGCTACCTGCTCCTGATTCTTTGCAGCTACCAGAACATCCTCATGAGTGGAAGAAAGTATTCCTGGACAGCACACTCTGGATGTCTAGATCCAAGCCCTGTAGGAAACGATGTGCACAGTCCTCAGGTTCTTTCACCATGGCAAGAGCATATCGGCTCAGCATAGTGAACTCCGCCTCGTACTCGTCGACAGTCATAGTACCCTGCTCCAGATTGATGAAGTGAATCTCCATCATTCGCTTCGCAGACTTGGGAAAATACTGAGCGTCAAACCTCTTGCAGAAGGTATCCCATGAAATCGGCTTGGTCAGCCTGGCCTCTTCCGCAGTCCAACTGCTGCGGGCATTATCTGTCAACTGCTTCCTGGCAAGCTCCACCCATTCATCTTTATGGATTCGGGCAAGGCCCAAATCATCCTCAGTGCTCTGACGCCACTCTTCGGCCGCTAGTGGGCCCTCTCGTCCGGAGAAACTCTTCGGACGCATCTCTCTTAACTGCTTGGCTCCCGGAGCTGGTGCAACTGGTGCGGCTGGTGCAACTGGCGCAACTTGGCATCCCTGCTGGACTAGATGATGCTGAACCTCCAGCATATCTCTCATAACTCCCAGCATCTGGCAGATGTCGTCGTCACTGCCTCCAGTAGCTCCGGTTCCGGCTCCGTGTCAGGCGATGCGTCTTCCGGCCATCCTGCAAAAGAGAAAGAAAGCCTGAGTTAATCTTATGTATACGATTACTCCGGATGTTCGGCTTAAGAAAGAGTTCTCATTGTTCTGGATTTCGCAGTTGCAACGGACCTGCATGGGCCACCAACAAAACCGGTAACGCCCCGCTTCCCAAAAGACACCGAAAGCGAGAGCGTTATGCGGTCTGCTTGAACTGGAGCGGTGAAGCTCGAGTTCAATAAGCGTCTGTGCTAAAAACACAGATGAGGTTCTTACAACTGTTAATCAGAACAATCAGAAACACATCCAGAAATAAGCCACATCCAGAGATAAGAGTTCGTACACGAAATTAAACAAGCCACAGATGGGCTTAAAGTAGCAACAAGGAAACGTACATAACTACAACAAGTGACTGAAAGTAAACTAAGGAAGCTGGAAGTGAGGGTCCTCTAGTCCTCAGCTAGAAGAGGCACTGCGTCAGGTGCGAACTCCTGACTCTCCAAGTCTGTCGTCTCGTACGGGTCCTCCTGGTACTCAAGCTCTGAACCTGACATACATCCACAAACATGAATGTATGTCAGCTAGGGGTCTACAAGAAAAATTAGCATCCCAAGGCAAGATATTTGATATATATATATATATGAATTTTAGAAGCATTAATAATTTAAAGAAACCACTGCAGCAATTTGACATTTAACAATTTTAGTGAAACATGACAAACACTCCTAACATGCAGTTCTAGACATTTGCAAGTTTAAAGTTGGGATTTTCTCTGAGTTCATTAGCATTTCAATTATCGAGATGACCAAGTTAGCATTGCAGGTTTTCATGTCAAGAGTTAGCATTCTAATCTAGGGTTCTCGCCTTTAGGTCGTGAGGAGAAGGTCGTTCCTCTCTCGAGGGCTTACCGTGATTGACGCTAACCCACCGCGTGCAGGTGGTGCTCTTGAGGAGAGTACCTTTCATACGCCCAGTGGCCGCTCAACCCTAACCCCACCCAAAAGTTTGCCGGAACACGAGCCGGCCTAGTCGACTCACACGACATCACGATATCACGATACCGCCTTCGAGGCACACGATTTCATGATGTCCATATGGTTAAGTATGTCAGGACTCACTGAACTTTACTGTTAACAATATTATAGTTTTATGGTGACAGTTCTACAAAGCGGAAACGGGTCGAACGACCGTTACCGTAATTTTAAATAATGACGAATATGTCATGTTTGTTCAACTTGCTACAGAAATGATTTCTTTCTCTTATTGTTTAAAATGGGGATATATTGTATGATATACCGTAGGATCCCAAATTTCATCCTAGTCATTATGGTGTCAATTTTGTACGTCATTTCACGCCTAGTTTTTGAGTTACACAGCAAAACATAAAGATGGCGCAACGGTGTCAAAACTTCAGAAATTCATATAAAATCAAATACTCGCCTGTTTTCGACGTTCTTGGTGTTGTTGGAATCGTCTTGACGTGTACTACGCTGTGGAGGGTTTGGTTTGCTGTTTTGGTAGAACATAAAATCAGTATAGGTGTTTCTTGTTCAGGACATATTTACATAGAGCCCCTACGACGTCTAGTGATTCATTTTTATTAGGTCCTCTATCCTATGATGTGGGTTATAAAATATTAACCCCAAAAAATGATTAACAGCTAGCATATGTAATATTCTCAACAAGGTATTAGGAAAAACAAAACAGCCTTTATATTAAAACTCTAACCATTATAATAATCCTAACAGGATAATAAGGCACATCAAACATCAACTAGTCATATCATTACTACCTATTGGAAAATCACATACTACCAGCCATAATAACATATTAACAACAGGATCATTATTCCTCTTCTTCTTTTTTTAAAAAACTAACTAACACACACTAACCCTAAGGTAAAATAACTGAGTATTAATAATTAACCATTAACCTATATGATGATATAAAAACAGTTTTATAACAGTTTATCACTGATAACAAATACCGTTTCTAAACCCTAACTGGAACTGACCATATTATAACCTAACCCTTTCATATTTTGACTTAAAACTTGACCTAACCATCATGAAAGCAACAGACCCTATCAACAACTAATGATCATTATATGAAACAAAACCCAGTTTATAGCATCAGCTAATTCTAACCCTGCTAACAACTAACCTCTTGGGCGTTCTTCCTTTGTTGCAGGTGATGAAGGGTGTGCTCGATGTGGGGGGTTTCAGAGTTCTCAGGTGGAAGCGCCGGGCTGTGTTCGCGCGTGTGGAGGAGGTCGTCGGCGTGGACTGTTGGCGAAGAGGGGAGGCCGAGTGGTGGTCGGTGCTGAGGAGTTCGTGTGATGGAGGAGGCTGCGGGGAGAGGGCTTGCACGGCGTCCGCGAGTGGGGAGATGAGAAGGCCGCAGGGTTTGTTGCGTGGAGAAGAAAGGAGTAGGGTAGGGGGCGGCTCTGTCCTTGGGCTAGAGGCAACTAGGGTTAAAAAGATAGGAATGATGTGTTCACGTGAATTGGAAGGAGCCTGGGGGTTTTAGATAATAAAATAAGAGGGAGTAGGCTGTTGTGCTATTAAGTTGGCCTTGGGATTGTTTTTAAAAGTTATAGGTTGGGGGGTGCTTCAGCCTTCACGTGGGGAGAGAGCGGTAAGTGGAGAGATAGGGTACGGTTTTAGGGGGTGGTTAGGGGAGAACGGGTCAGAGAGTAGAGAGTTGAGATATAGAGGTAGGTTAGGATTTGAAACAAATTAGATTAGGTTTTTAAGATATTAGCAGGTTTGTTTATTATTATTACTAATAAATTATTCTTCTTTTACAACGTATTTCCTTGTTAAACAAAACAAAATGCTAATGGGTTGCTTTGATAAAAAGAACTTACAGAACCTCCCAAAGATGACTAATTTTTTATATTAAAAAAATTTATAAGGTAATAATGATTTAAGCGGGTTGGGCCCTCGACGTCCCAAAATTACAACGAAGGTACCAGAGCGTTCGCTCCTCCGAGGGGAACGCGTAAATGGGGTCTGATCACGCGTCCGAGCTACGGAAAAACAATAATGAAGTCTAATATGAATATACGCTCACAAAAACAACATATGCACAAAAATACATACAACCAGACAGTGGTCGTTACAAAATCGCGTCATTTTGCTTGGTGCTCCGAGGTAGTCCAGTCACGAATTCCATGGTGATGTGCTGCCACTTCCACTCCCGAATCGGTAGGGGTTGAAGCAATCCGGTAATGCGATGGTGTTCAGTCTTCACCTGCTGACACACAAGGCATTTGGCGACGCTAAGAGCTACGCTCCTCTTTATACCGTGCCACCAAAAATTCAGACAGAGATCCTTGTACATCTTGGTACCGCCAGGATGAATGGAATAGGGAGAGCTATGAGCTTCATTCATCAGCTCATCTCTGATATCACCAGAAGGTATGCAGATCCTACTGCCGTATCTCAAGGAACCATCCTCGTGAATGATAAAGTCCGTCCGAAGTCCAGCTTCAACTTGCTCTCAGATCCTCTATAGTTTAGCATCTCCAGACTGTGCAGCTTTGATCCGATCCACTATCGTCGACTGAATATTCATATTCATCAACGACAATGTGACTCCAGGTAACACAACCTCTGTCCTCATCTCACACAGATCCTGTTGTGACCTCCACTGCACTGTGAGAGTCATGACCGCTGGAAGTCTGCTCAAAGTGTCCGGTACAACATTAACCTTTCTGGATGATACTAAAGGTCGATGTCGTAATCAGCCATTAGCTCTAACCACCTGCGATGTCTCATATTCAACTCCTTCTAAGTGAAAATATATTTCAAACTTTTGTGATCAGTGAAAATCTTCACTTTCTCACTCAATAAGAAATGTCTCCAAATCTTCAAAGCGAAGATGACAGCGGCTAACTCCAAGTCGTGAGTCGGGTAATTCTTCTCGTGAATCTTCAACTGCCGAGAAGCATAAGCGACTACATGACCGTGCTGATGTAGGAAACATCCAAGACCTTTGCCCGAGGCATCACAAAAGATCTCGAATCCTCCAGTCCTATCTGGAATAGCCAGAACTAGTGCAGATGTCAGCTTTACATTCAAAGTCCCAAATGCCTGCTCGCAAGTGTCTGACCAAACATACTTGACGTCTTTCCTCGTCAGTCGAGTCATGGGCTCTGCTATCCTCGAGAAATCCGAAATGAATCGATGGTAGTAGCCCGTCAATCCTAGGAAACTCCGGATATCAGATGCTGACCGAGGAGTAGGCCAATTCCTGATTGATGTAACCTTCTCTGAATCAACTGAGATACCTTTGCCTGATACCACATGTCCAAGAAATGCAATCCGGTCCAACCAGAACTCGTATTTGCTGTACTTAGCATACAACTGATGACGACGAAGTGTCTCCAAAACCATCCGTAGATGCTCAGCATGCTCCTTCTCGCTCTTTGAATAGACCAATATGTCATCAATGAATATCACTACAAATTTATCCAGAAAATCGTAGAATATGATATTCATGATATTCATGAAAACTACCGGAGCGTTGGTCACACCGAATGGCATGACAACGAACTCGTAGTGTACATACTTGGTCCGAAAAGCTGTCTTGTAAACATCCTCATTCTTGACCTTCACCTGATGATATCCACTTCTGAGGTCCAGCTTCGAGAAAACTCGTGATCCACCGAGTTGATCGAAGATATCATCAATGCGAGGTAACGGGTACTTATTCTTCACGGTGACATTGTTCAGTTCCCGATAATCCACGCACATCCTTCTCGATCTGTCATTCTTCTTGACTAGCAGTACAGGTGCACCCCAGGGAGATACGCTGAGATGAATGAATCCTTTCTGCAACAGATCATCCAACTGCTTCCGTAGCTCTTCAAGTTCTACTGGAGCCATACGGTAAGGTGCCTTCGAGATTGGTTGGGTATTTGGCATCAGATCAATACTGAATTCCAAAGCTCGATCAGGCGTCAATCCAGAAATATCTTCTGGAAATACATCTTCGAAGTCTCAAACCAGTCCATGCCGAGAATAGCATCAAAGTTAGGTGTGTTCAAGACCATGAAGCCTGCATAAAGTTCATGTCCGCAAATCACTAAGGGGCATGATTTGCATCCCAAGGTAACACTCACTATGCCACTTCCGATTGTGATATTCCATCTCTTGGGAAGTGGGTAGGTAGGGATCGAGTGCTTAACTACAAACTTCTAGGATATAACACACAGGGAAGCTCCGGAATCAAATAAAGTCAGGGCCGGGTGGGAGGCCACTAAGATAACACCTAAGACAGAAATAATAAACTTAGCAAAGGAACCTAACTAACCAGCATTAATAATAAATGGGAAATGATAAACACTAGAAATAAATGTTACATCTGATCACGTCATCCTCAGTCTCAGCTTCTGCAGTTGTCATCGTGAACGTCTGACGCTTCGGCTGAAGGGCCTGCTGATAGACCCGGTTCTGAGCGATCAGAGGTGGTCCATGCTGAGCAGGTCATGGTGCTCCTCGCTGAACAGGTGCAGGCACTCCAGTAGGTGCTCGACGGTCCTTGCCGTGGGGGCAGTATCTCACAGCGTGTGCAGGTGATCCGCAAATCAGACACTGATTGATCATCCTCCTGCAATCTTTCTTCTGGTGTCCAGTCCTGCCACAGTAGTAGGAAATCAGATGCGACCGATCGACAGGAGCAGTTGACCTCTTGAACTGTGTGGTCTGCGGAGGTCGGAAGTTTCCTCTAGGCACCATCCGCGGTGGCTCCATGGGACGCTTGCCTCCTCCAGCTGAAGGTCCCTCAGGGAGTTTCGCCACAATCTCATGCTTACGTGCACAATCCAGAACATCCTGAAGTGTCGTCGGTCTCGCCAAGGTCATCGAGGCTTGGACCTTGGGATTCAGGCCTTTGCGAAATTGAAATGCACAGTCTTCAGGGTCTTCTACCATGTGAGGTGCAAAATGGCTAAGCATGGAAAACTCAGCCGCATACTCATCCACGGTCCTATCTCCTTGGACCAGATTAGCAAAACCCTGCTAGAGCTCTCTTTTGGATACCTTGGGAAAGTATTTAGCATCTTTCCCTAAACATGCCCCAAGAGATCGGTCTGACCAGACGTTTCTCCTCCAATTGCCACCAACTCCTGGCATTGTCGGTCAGCTATAGTTTCGCCACGTCAACCCATCCAGCATGTGGGATACGTGCAACACTCAGTTTATCTTCAGTCGCTTGAACCCATTCATCAGCTCCTAGAGGCCCTTCTTTTCCAGAGAAGCTCTTGGGTTGTAACTCATGGAACTGTCTGACTCCAGGTTCGGCCTTAGGGGGTGGCGGTGGTGCAATCTGAGTAGGTTGTTGTCCCTGCTGAAGCAGCTGATGCTGGACTTCCAGCATCCCCCTTATGACTCCGAGGATTTCATTAACATCGGCACCTCCGCTAGCTGCATTAACATTACAATTCCCATTCTTGGTGTGGTGTCCTCCTGCCATGCTGAGAAAGAAACATAGTTAAATTGTGTACGATGTAAATCTAGACATTTTTGGCCGTTGATAGTATTTCCATTGTCCTGAAGTTTCGCTAAATGCAAGACCTGCATGGGCCACCACAAAAACCTGTCACGCCCCGCTTCCCATTATACTTGGGAGTGAGAACGCAAGCGGGCCCGCTTGAGTTGGAGCGGTGAAGCTCGAACCCATTAAGCGTCTGTGAAAACACCTTTAGCAGGAACTTGCATGCAACTCAGAACAACAGAAATATTAAAGCCAGCATCTAGATAAAGTACACAATAATAAAAGGGCCCAAAGCATGGCCTACAATGATAGCGATACAGATAAAGTGGGTACACACCCTACAAATAACAGCAGTTAAAAGTAAATAGCTGCAGCGGTGATAATCAGTACTAGTCCACGGTAGGGTGGACTTCAGGATCAACAGAATCATGGTCTATTGGATCACTCTGATCCAGCAACTAGTCCTCCTGGTAATCTGTCTCGTAACCTGACATACATTCAAACCACATGAATGTAAGTCAGCAAGGGTTTGCAAGTAGATGTCAGATGACCTAAGCAAGATATATATAACAATTTATATATAGCAGTTTAAAGCAGTTAAAAGAATTTACACTAGCATGATAGTTAAAGCAATTATGAAAAGTTACACTAGCAGTCCTGTTATAAACATTAACATGTCAGTTAAGTAATGTAACAGCAGTCTGTAATTACTTTCTTTTTCAATTATTTAACTGTGTGTGCAAGTCCGTGACTAAGGCTCCCGCCATTAGACGAATAGTAAATGAATACACCTTCAAGTGCCCCCGAAAGCAACCCATTTACTACCGGCTAGTGCTCGGGAACCCAACCCCACCCACGTGTACTTCCTGGACCACGAGCCAGGATGCTAACCGTCATTTACTGGAACACGAGCCAGACTAGTCACATGTGACCCTACTGGAACACGAGCCAGACTAGTCACACGGGACCGACGAGAATAGCCATCTCATAGCCAATGGCATGTAACAACTGGTAGCCAATGGCATGTAACAACTGGTAGCCAACGGCAACTGGTAGCCAACGGCATGTATCAACTGGTAGCCAATGGCAACTGGTAGTCAACGGCATGTAACATTCTATGAGTATCAACAGTTCTAAAATTAACCATATATGTCCAGAAACATTATCATTCACAAAGTGTGTTCATTTTGATTATTAAGGGGTTCACACACACACCCACGAGTTTAAGTCTAGCATTTCTAAAAAGTGTGTTTGTGTCAGCAATTCAGTGTACAACATCAGATAGCACAAAAACATAAATTTAAACTGCACGCTTGCCTGACTGGGACAGTTTAGGTTGTCCGAGTAGCGACTGGAAAGGACGCGACGTATCTGCGTCATTAAATAATAACATTTATTATAATTAACAAAAAGTGTTTAAAAAAAGAATTAACGAATTAAATCTATTACGAGTTACGCAACTATTTAGTTAACCCCTAAATTGGATTCGTCTAATTTTATTGGGGTCTTTGGCTAGCGTGGTGTTTATATTGGGTTATATAAACTGGGTACGCCTTATTTTATTCAATTTTATTACATTAACATCATTTTCAAGTAATAACATGCTGAAATCAAATGATACAAACAAATTAACATTAAATAACGCTAATTAATGTTAATTAACTTACTTAAGCTAGTTACAAGTTTTAACATGGTATTTATTAGTCTACCTACTAAGTTTGACCATGGGTAAAAAGCAACATGGTTAAAAACTCAACATTATTTAATAAATAACCCTATCTCTCTCTCACTCTCTCTCATTTCTTTATCCTTTTTATTCATATCCCTTTATAACTCTAACCCCACATGGCACTCTCCCCATTCTCTAAGCCTCCCTCTTCCTCTGTCTCGTTCTTCTCTTTTCATTTTTTTTATTAAAAATTTGCAGGCCATGGCAAGCTCACGAAAGGGAGGGGAGAAAGCTTACTGTGCATTCGCGAGGGGGAGTGCTCACGATCGACGGCTCTGGGCGGTATCTGGTGGCGGCGGCGGCGGGTCGGGACTCCAGGCGACGGCGGCCAGTTGGCTGGCGGCGATGCGAGGGTGGAGGAGGAGGGGGCCGGCCAAGGAGAAGAGGATGAAGGGTTTGTCGATTTTTGAATTTTAATCTGAAATTCTTTGTTAGATCTGAGATTTGGGTTTTCAGATCTGAAAATGGTTCTCTGTTTGATTTTTGGATCTGGAATTTTTCAGATTTGGTTTGAGGGATTTGGTTTGCTGTGGTGTTGGATTTGGAATCTGGAAATAATTAACAGATTGAAAAATTTTGGTTCGCAGAAGACGATGGATTTGCAGAGAATGAAAGGAGGGTTTGCAGATAGTTTTAACGGAGAAGAGACGTAGCTTAGCTTGCCTTGAGAAACATTGGCATGGGAAAATTTTAATGATGTTTGTTGACTAAACTAGGGGGAAGTATCTGACTAACAACGTGATGAACTTCTCCTCTTAAAAATATAAACGTGTTTGTGAATGAAAAGAAATTAATTAATTAATTAAGTTTTAAAATGTAATTATTAAAAATAACAAAAGTGATTAGTAAAGTAATTAATTAAAGTTTTTAATTAAACTTGATGGTCGATTAATGACGATATGGTAAAGACAGAAAAACAGAGTCGCACACGCGTAACTAGAAACGTACGGACGAAAAGTCAACCAGACGACTGGAAGAAAATACTGGTACACACGAACTAAAGCACGGTTAAAAATACAGGCCGTTACACTCCGGTTCTCCTACGGTCGTCTATTGAAGGTTTTACGGTCGACTGGGTGATTTACAGTTGCCTGTCGAGCCTTCTACAGTCGACTGTGGTGCACTGCTCAATTCAACTTATTATTGACTCTACTTGAGCTTTTCGCATCATTCGACTGATGAAGTATTTACAGTAGCCTGTATATTTACAGTCACCTGTGAAATGGTCAACAGTTGTCTGAAAGGCGTAAGTGCAAATGTTGAAACTCTCTATTTATTTCCATCCCCTACAGCAGTCGACTGATGAAGGATATACAGTCGCCTGTCTATTTTAAAGTCGATTGTACTTTGTTCATCAGTCGCATGTATGCATACTGGGAGTAAGAGTGCATCTCTCTGTTTTATTCCATCCCCTGCAGCAGTCGCCTGATGAAGGATATACAGTCGACTGTGTGTTTTACAGTCGACGGTGTAGTCTTCTACTGTCGACTGTCATGGCTCAGATTATAGCCGTTGGGATTTATTTAGCCGTTGGACAGTCGACTGTCATTTGTTCATCAGTCGACTGTCAGTGACGTTTCAGCCCAAAATCTAGCAGTTACATCTTTTTGTTTTTTGGCTGTTTTCTTGGCTAGAGTTCCTATAGGGTTCCTATATATATGAAAGGGCTGAATTCATTAGAACTTCTTGATGCTATTGAAAATATTTAGAGATTAATTAAGCCACTCTCAAACTCTCTCAGAGCTCATTCTCTCCTTCATGCATTGAAGTCTAGCTCAAAGGAAACCATCCAAGTGTAATTCTAACAAATATCATCACTTGGAGATCCTCTTCCATGCCTTGCATTCATTTATGAGTAAGTACATCTCAAGGCATAGGTAAGAGTATTTGTTATACTTTGTTATTTCATTGAAACCCTAGCGTTCTGTGTGAGAGCTAGTTACTCTCTGTGTGAGAGTATAACCTTCTGTGTGAGGGTTGGTTGAGATCTCTCTGTGTGAGAGTTTGAGTCTTTCTGTGTGAGAGCATAAGTCTTTCTGTGTGAAAGGAAGGATTTCTCTTTGTGGGAATCTTAAATCCTCTGAGTGAGAGTAATGATTTCTCTGTGTGAGAATCCAAATCCTCTGTGTGGGGTATCTCTGTGTGAGATTGTATTCGCTTCTCTGTGTGAGAATTATAGTGGATATTGGTGTGGCTGGACGTAATCAAGTTTGGGGAACCAGGGTAATTCTTGTGTTGCGTTTGGATTGATTGTGTTGGTTAATTCCTCTTGCACTTATTATTCCGCATTTGCAAGTTTAATTTTAATTGCAAAATTTATTGCCATTACTCTATTCACCCCCATCTAGAGTGTTTGTTGTTAGTATTGCAAGGTAAACGGTCCTTACACTTGGTATCAGAGCAAGGTTGAACCATACAACAACGATGGCATACAACGCTTCATCCATGTCTCTTGAAGAAGGTATATCATCCGTTCGACCCCCTCTCTTCAACGGAACCAACTACCCAAGTTGGAAGATCAAGATGATGATCTACTTGGAGGGTCAAGACCTTTGGGACATCACAGAGTCGCCATTTGAGAAGCCTACTACCCGCGGCTTCGAGAACAAAAATGGAGAAGGGCTCGATCAAATTTAAGGCGACGGCAATGAATGCATTCCACTGCGCCCTCACCTCAAATGAGTTCAACCGCATCTCCATGTGCAAAACGGCCAACGAAATTTGGCATACATTGGAGATTTCTCATTAAGGGACTTCGAAGGTAAAGAAATCTAAACAATGAGTATTTAGATCTAAACATGAGTTGTTTAAGATGCAAGAAGGTGAAAACATCTCGGAGATGTTCACAAAGTTCACGGAAATCGTGAACGCTTTGGAAGGACTTGGGAAGGTGATTTTCTAAGAGGATCGAGTGGAGAAGATCCTTGACTCGCTCGCATCTCAATGGGAGTCAAAGGCCAACGGTATTTTGGAGTCTAACGATATGTCCAAATACACTGTTGAGGACTGCATTGGGAATCTCATGGCGTATGAAGTAAAACTTCAACACAAGAAGGAGATTCAACCATCCAAGCCTGAGAAGCCTGAGAAGTAAAAGGGGGTTACATTCCATGCCGAGAAGGAGCTAATCGAATGGAGAAAGAAATTCCATCGGGAAGCTTCGAGTGAAGATGATGGAGAAGATGGTGTTAGCGATGATGATTACATCGAGCTTGCCAAGCAATTCAAACAATTCAAGGCATTCCTCAAGGGCAAGCCAGGTAAATCTTTGTCAAAGTTTGCCTTCAAGTGTAACAATTCTATTTGTTTCAGTTATAGAGGCCATAGACTCTAAGGAAAGCAATGTAATCCATGTATTATTTCATTTATTGCTTTTCACTTTTTGAGTCTAGGATTCATGTAATGCTTTGATAGATGGTCTACTCATTCATGCATATGCATTTAACCATCTTAGTGAGCCTTAGGATTGTCATAGAATCCAACCCAATTGGCTCATCTTGACCAAAGACTCATTTGGAGTCTCTGGTTCTCCTACAGTCGTCTATTGAAGGTTTTACAGTCGACTGGGTGATTTACAGTCGCCTGTCGAGCCTTCTACAGTCGACTATGATGCACTGCTCAAGTCAACTTACTATTGACTCTACTTGAGCTTTTCGCATGAGTCGACTGATGAAGTTTTTACAGTAGACTGTATATTTACAGTCGCCGGTGAAATGGTCAATAGTCGTCTAAAAGGCGTAAGTGCGAATGTTGAAACTCACTGTTTATTTCCATCCCCTACAACAGTCGACTGATGAAGGATATACAGTCGCATGTCTATTTTACAGTCGACTGTACTTTGTTCATCGGTCGCATGTATGCATACTGGGAGTAAGAGTGCATCTCTCTGTTTTATTCCATCCCCGGCAGCAGTCACCTGATGAAGGATATACAGTCGACTGTGTGTTTTACAGTCGAATGTGTGTTTTACAGTCGTCTGTGTAGTCTTCTACAGACGACTGTCATGGCTCAGATTATAGCCGTTGGGATTTATTTTGTCGTTGGACAGTCGACTGTCTTGTGTTCATTAGTCGACTGTCAGTGACGTTTCGGCCCAAAATCTAGCCGTTACAGCTTTTTGTTTTTGGTTGTTTTCTTGGCTTTTGAGAGTTCCTATTGGGTTCCTATATATATGAGAGGGTTGAGTTCATTATAACTTCTTGATGCTATTGAAAATCTTTAGAGATTAATTACGCCACTCTCAAACTCTCTCATTTCCCTCTTAGAGCTCATTCTCTCCTTCATGCATTGAAGTATAGCTCAAGTAAAATCATCCAAGTGTAATTCTAGCAAATCTCATCACTTGGAGATCCTCTTCCATGCCTTGCATTCATTTATGAGTAAGTACATCTCAAGGCATAGGTAAGAGTATTTATTATACTTTGTTATTTCATTGAAACCCTAGCGTTCTGTGTGAGAGCTAGTTACTCTCTGTGTGAGAGTATAACCTTCTGTGTGAGGGTTGGTTGAGATCTCTCTGTGTGAGAGTTTGAGTCTCTCTGTGTGTGCGCATAAGTCTTTCTGTGTGAAACAAAGGATTTCTCTTTGTGGGAATCCTAAATTCTCAGTGTGAGGTCTCTCTGTGTGAGAGTAAGGATTTCTCTATGTGAGAATCCAAATCCTCTGTGTGAGGTATCTCTGTGTGAGATTGTATTCACTTCTCTATGTGATAATTATAGTGGATATTGGTATAGCTGGACATACCCAAGCTTGGGGAACCATTGTAATTCTTGTGTTTGCGTTCTTGTGTTTGCGTTTGGATTGATTTGTGTAGATTAATTTCTCTTGCACTTATTATACCGCATTTGCAAGTTTAATTTTAATTACACAATTTATTGTCATTTCTCTATTCGCCCTCCTCTATAGTGTTTGTTGTTAGTATTGCAAGGCAGACGGTTCTTACCATAGGTATCAGAGTGAGGTTGAACCATACAACAACGATGGCATACAACGCTTCATCCATGTCTCTTGAAGAAGTTCTATCATCCGTTCGACCCCCGCTCTTCAACGGAACCAACTACCCAAGTTGGAAGATCAAGATGATGATCTACTTGGAGGGTCAAGACCTTTGGGACATCACAGAGTCGCCATTTGAGAAGCCTACTACCCTCGGTAAGCCATACTCTAGCCATGAACAGGTAAGAAAGATCTTGAGGGCGCTACCAAGCTCGTTTAGGCCTAAAGTCACCGTTATTCAAGATGCTAAGGACTTATCAACAATGAAAGTGGAGGACTTGATAGGCAACCTAATGTCACACGAACTTGAGTTGCAGAGTATAGAAGCCAGAGAGAAACCTGAAGAGAATACCAAAGCTTCCACACCATTAGCTCTTCAAGCTAACGACGACGATCTTGATGAAGAGCAAGCCCTAATGGTCAGAAACTTCAGGAGATACATTCAGACTGATCAAGGAAGATCTGAGAAGGGAAAAAGGTTCATTCGTTCTAATAATTCTAATTTTGGTAGAAATTCCTCTGTTCAGAAAGCTATTAATAGAAGCGAATGTTTTAAATGCAGGAAGAAAGGGCACCACATAAAAGATTGCACATAACAACACACAGCTCAAGTTGCAAAAGGAAAAACGAAAGTGCAGACGTGGGATTTGGATAGTGAAGCTGAGGATGAGCAGGATGAACATGAAGCCCACTCCTGCATGGCATTAATGGCCAAACACAATGAGGTTGAATCTCCCACTAAAGCTGAGCTTTTAGAAATCTGTAAAGGAATGCAATATAGAATTAATGAGCTACAAGCTGATGTGGATAGTTATATGAATGATAACTTTGATATGCAACAAACTGAGTATGACATGTCTATAGAAATGAAAAATCTTAAACAAGAGCTTGTTGCATGCAAATCTACTATTACCATGTTAGAAAAATAGAAAGCTAGCTTGCCTGAAAAAATTGACTGTCTTTCATGTCCCTCTTTACTAAAGGATATTAGCATGTATAAGCAAGATAAGATAAAGCTTGAAGTTGAAAATGAATTTCTTTCTGAAAAGATTAACATGCTAAATCTTGAACTTAAAGAAAAAGTGAGGGATTTTGAAAAGAAAGAAGAGGAAAACAAGCGAGCTTTCATTAGTAAATGCACTTTGCTTGTGAATGAAAACAATATCTTGAAATCCAAAGTCACCACCTTAGAATTGTCATTAAAGATATTTTCCATAGGAAAACAAAACTTGGATATCATTCTTGGAAATCAATTGTATGACAATAATAGGCGTGGTCTTGGATTTAGCGCTAAAAATGTTGAAAAGCCTAAGTATAAAAAATTTCACAATGTGCCTTCCATTGCTAAAAATGTTTATGCAAAGTGTTTTACATGTGATAGTGTTGGTCACACATCGTATCATTGCAAATTTAGGAACTCCAATATTAAATTCAAACAAATATGGGTTCCTAAATCTTTGTTGACTAACACTGGTGGACCTTGTTGGATTCCAAGGTCACACACAACACCTCTTTTGTAGGTGAGATGGAAATTTGGCGATGAGCGATAAATTGAGAGTCTCATTATTTTAGCTCCTTAGTCAAATAGCGACGCGAAGGTATATCTCATTCTTTGAACTTAATGCATGCCTTCATAGCATTTTTTTCTGTTAACATTTATTGTGTGCTTGCATTTTTTTTCTTTCTGTTTGCTTGATTGTTTTAGTGTGTTTTTTTGTTCATTATAAAACTGAAAAAAAATTTGAAAAAGTCGAAAGCAAAAAAAAGCTTAATGCATATCTTTCTGTTTGCATCATTCTAGTGATATAAATGAATGATGATCATATCCTTGTAGAAAGTGTAGTATTATTATCATGGCTACATGCGTATGTTTTTATTTCATAATAGCCATGCAAAGTTCGATGAATTGATAATGTGATTTCTACACCTACTCTCACTGCCACGAATGTTAAACTATGTCGTACTTTTGGAGATACTATTTATGAATATTGGTAGGTGAATGTAGGATGATTATTAACTGAAAAAATCTAAGGGATATGATGTGAATTGCCATGAATAAAAATTGAGCATAAGACAAAGGAAATGAATATTAAAAAAACATGAAAATGGCTCCATATGAAAAATGGATGAAATTCATGGTAAATACACTACCCACTGGTATCCAACATAAACTTTATGGATAATCTTCAGCGTTGGTGTTTTTACTCGTCAAGCAATGTCACCCCCACATCTAAGAGTCCTTTTAGGCTATGTTTTGGGGTGTGATATCTTGAACTCATTTTTAATGAGGTGGGAAAAATCAATCCTAGGTGATACAAAGTAATTTGGAAAATGGTGGATTGATTTGGTTGAATTTGTAAAAGTATCTCCCTTTGTACTTCTATGTTTAAAAATTGCACTTACACGAGGGTGTTGAATTCTAATTATTAGTATCGTTGGATTTGAAGTGTTAATTATAAAATGACGACATGCAAATGCTAGTTATAGTTAATAATGCTCTCTTTTTGCATGTGGTATGTTTTAGTGTAACGACTGGTTTTTAAAGTTTTTGGATTATCTATATTATATATATATATGTTTTGGTGGATCTTCTCATTATGTGTGGTTTCCGTCTCCGTATCTTTCGTTTTCGTTCGTTTCGTTGTGATTTTCTAGCTTCTTCCTTAAATCGTTGATCTTGGAGTAAGTCACTCATGACGAACTTCAAATCGCTCATATTTTAGAGTTAGAGTGATCTTAGAAGCTATAGAAATCTTCCCGAAGCTTCCCGCTTCAATTCGGCACTTTTTGTGCACTTTAGTTGGTTTAAGAAGGGGAACCAACCGACTAGATTCCAATCTAGTCGGTCAGGAACTCTTCTCGAACCGACTAGTTCATTAAATCAATAATTCAGGAGTTACTGTTTACTCTTAGTCGGTCTAAGAACAACCACCGACCGACTAGATGTGAAACTAGTCGGTCAGAACTTGCTCTCAGACCGACTAGTTCCTTCGATTAATTTTACCTAAGTTACTGTTTATCGTTAGTCGGTCTAAGAACAACCACCGACCGACTAGGTTGCAAACTAGTCGGTCAGCCATTGTTCTTTAACCGACTAATTCATTGACCATTTTGTCGACCTGAGTTACTGTTTGATTTTAGTCGGTCACAGTTGGTCGACCGACCGACTAGTTCTCGAACTAATCGGTCAACCACTCTTCTTTGACCGACTAACCGCTGTCGTAAACCTACGGTTTGCCCAGCCGCCGCAACTTTTCCTATTTAAACCCCCTTCGTTTCTTTTCTTTCTTTCTCTTCTCTTGGCCATTTTCTTTCCCCCTTGACCTCTGATCTCCCCCAACCTTCCTCTAGCCCTTCCTCCCTCCTCAAGAGCCCCTCTCCCCCTCCATTTGCGCCGGCCATCTCCTCTAGGCCGCCGGCCAACCCGCAAAATCCCCCAAAATCCCATTTCTCCAGATTTTCTCCCCATTTCCAGATCTGAGCCGTAGTTCCCCGGATCGTTCTTCCGTTGCTGTGCTTGCTCGGCATCGTTCTTCCGCTACGATACGGTTAGTGAATCGATCCCTTAATATTCTCATAACCCGCTTTGTGATTTTTGTCAAACCCTAATAAAACTAGGTTGGATGTTGTTCTAATATTGATTTGCCATGGCAGCGATCACATTCCGTAGAATAGAGTTGTGAGACGTTTTACCGTCGATCGTCATCCTCGGTTCTAGGCAAGTGAAACTTGTCACTTAGGGTTTTAGGCCATGTGTTAGGCCATTTGCTTGTTGTAGGCGTAAAAGAGACTAGGCGACGAAATGATACTCGCCTAGGCGCAATTTCAGGATCTAGCTTGACAACGAAGCTAGATCCGTCATTTATCATGTTGCATAAGCACTACCATGTCATGTTTAATTTCAATTAACGGTACGCGAATTAATTGTCATGTCATTGCATTCTTTAAATGTTCCTGTGATTGCGTAGCACCGCTACACCTAGTGAATTTATTGAGGCTAGGCACCTGCTTCTAGCGGGCACAACCCTACGCCAAAAAGTACTTATGGATTGCGAACCAGGAAATAAGCTCTTGTGCGGGGCAACCCTGGCTCATTTACTGAGCATCGTGTACAGGGACCCTGGCTCGTTTACATGTGGGAAGGGTAAGGGTTAAGCGGCCATTCAACTGGGAGTCTGCCCGATCAGCAACTTCAGTTGTAAGGCGTAAACTCTGGGTTCTGGGGTAGTGTTAAGCGGCCACTCAGTGTGAATGTCCAACAGTTCAGCTGTAAGACGTAAACATCTACAAATAACTTGAAACGTGACTAGTGAGAAGATTGAGATTGTTAGTAGCTTGGCTACTCTTGACATGCCATGATAATTGTTCTCTCGTACTTATTGTTACACCATGCCTTACTTGTGCACTCATACCATAACTGCCATGTCATGCATACTATAACTGCTTGGTTGCTAGTTTACCTTCCTTTCAGTTTCCTTGCCCGAGTCTTTTAGACTTGCTGACATGTGCCCCTTTACTCTTTTGGGTGACACATGTTAGATCCTGAGCCTGAGGTTGCTGCTGAGGACGTGGTGTTCGCTGACGCTGAGTCAGAGTCCGTGTTCATCGAGGAGTTTGAGGACACTGGCAATCAGTCGTAGAGACTGTTTGTGTTATTATTTAGACTACTTTAGTTGTCGGTGCGTAGCACCTATACTTTGTGCCATGCTGGCTTTTGTTGGCCATGTTTTGGGCCTAGACTCTTTCTTTTAGCCTGGTCGCTTTTCTGGATGTTGAACTTAATTTTAAATGTTTGGACATTGCTGAGATTTGGGATTTTATTTTTGTATCTCCTTGTGTTATTATCTTGTTCTGCTCGTGGTTACGGGGACCTGCATATGTTTTATTGACGCTTATCAGGCGTGTGGCTTCGCAGCTCCACGTCTGTGCGGACCTTCTCACGTCTCACCTCCATTGCTTTGGGAAGCGAGGCGTGACAGGTTTTGTTGGTGGCCCATGCAGGTCCTCTCTTCTGTAACTGCGATTATCGGAACAACGATAATAATATTAGAATGTCCAATAAACTAAGTTCGACATCCGAGTCATAAGCTATGAGTCTAATCTGTTTCGTTTTCTGTGTCATTAGATGGTAGGAAGGTGATTTACCCGTGGTGGTGGTAGTGCACCCCCTCATGACGAGGAGCCTGAGTGGGAGCCCACCAATGGGGAGATGTTGCAGATGATGCTTCAGATGATGCAGGTGTAGCAGGGCGTGCTCCTGCAAGTCCAGAATGCTCCAGTTGTTCGAGCTGCTCGGGCAATCCAGGATGCCCCTCGCTCCGAGCCGGGAGCAAAGAAATTTCAGGAGCTGGGTCCCGCTTATTTTGATGGGTCTGAGGGTCCTCTAGCTGCCGATGAGTGGATTCGGAACATTGAGGATAATTTGAAGATGGCGAAGATCAGCCCGGCTGGATGGGTTGATCTGGCGAAGCGGCAACTCAAGGATAATGCTCGAAATTGGTGGGATGCAGAAGAGAAGATGCTGGTGGAGCCGATAGCTTGGGCTACCTTTAAGTCCAGGTTTGATGAAGAGTTCTTTCCGAAGGCTGCTAGGAAGGAGATGCTGCAGCGTTTTATTGAGCTGAAGCAATGGAGCTTGACGGTGGACCAGTACCACCAAGAGTTCACCAGGCTGAGTCGGTTCGCACCAAAGATGGTGCAGGATGCTGATGAGAGGGCTCAGAGGTTCCTGCAGGGACTTGCTTTGGAGCTTCAGAGTTTTGTGTCTTCCTCTGATCTGGACTCTTATCAGAAGGTTCGGGTAGCTGCGAGGAGGCAGGAGCTGAACCTGAGCCAGAGGAGAGGACATGTTTCTGGTGCTGGGAAGAGGCCTATGGAGCAGGCCAGGGCGATGGTTAGGCCTGGTTTCAAGCCTAATCATCCGGTGCAGTTCAAGAGGCCAGGAGGGCCTAGCCTGAAGACATGACATTTCTGCGGCAAGACTGGCCACATCAAGGATCAGTGTAGAAGATTTCTGGGTCAGTGTTTGGTTTGTGGTGATGCTTCTCATGCCGCAAAGGATTGTCGGTATGCGAATCAGCTGCGGAGGGCACCTGTTGCAGCACAGCCATTGCAGCAGAGAGCGCCTATTCCTGCTGGCCGTGGAGCAGCTCTTGTCCCTCAGAGGCAGGCCTTTCAGCAGGCTTTTCCGCCGAGGAGGCAGGCTTTTCTGATGACCGCTGTGGAGAGCGAGGCTGTGGATGAGGTTATCACAGGTAATCCTCAATCTAGCTGTTCCTTCTTAGTTAGTTTTGTTTGTTAGATTATGTTTGGTTGCTTGCACATGATTGTTTGCTAGACTAGGGCTTGATTGTTAGACTGTTGTAGGTGTGGTTCTGGTTTGCACATTTCCTGCGCGAGTTCTCTTTGACTCTGGTGCATCGATGTGCATTATTTCTCGGAGCTTCATGGAGAAGCATTCCTTGTCGACGTCCCCTCTTTCCAAGAGTTGGAATATCGTTACAGGGAATGGCGTGATCTCGGTGCATTGTGGTTGCAATTCTTGCCCGTTGGTGGTCTGTGGACATGAGCTTTACGCTGATTTCATTGTTCACGACATCATCAACTATGATGCGGTCCTTGGGATGGATTGGCTTGCGAGCTTCTATGCTACAATCGACTGTCGGAGGAAGAAGGTGGTGTTCGAGATTCCTGGACATCCAGTATTTGAGTTCAGCTGGGGTAGCAGTTCACTTGGTCCTGTCAGATTTCGGGCCAGGCCGGTGGAGTTTGTGGCTATGCAGATGGAGCTGGAGAGGCCAGCGGTTGTGCGGGACTTCGATGACGTCTTCCCCGAGGAGATGTCTGGATTGCCACCCGATCGAGCTCTCGAATTTTCGATTGATCTTATTCCAGGAGCGCAGCCGATTTCGAAGGCGCCCTATCGCATGGCACCCGCAGAGTTGGAGGAATTGCGGAAGCAGCTGGATGAGCTTTTGCATAAGGGTTATATCAATCCTAGTGTGTCTCCGTGGGGAGCACCGGTGCTGCTGGTGAAGAAGAAGGATGGTTCGTGTCGCATGTGCGTGGACTACAGGGAGCTGAATGCGGTGACCATCAAGAATAAATACCTGTTGCCTCACATCGATGATATTTTTGATCAGCTTGGAGGATCGAGGATGTTTTCGAAGTTGGATCTGAGGAGTGGTTATCATCAGCTGAAGGTGAAGAAGGAAGATGTTCTGAAGACGGCGTTCAGGACGAAGTATGGACACTACGAGTTGTGGTTATGCCCTTCGGTGTAACCAATGCACCCGCAGTTTTCATAAATCTGCTGAATCTGATCTTCTATGACTTTTTAGATAAGTTTGTCGTTATCTTTATTGACGACATTCTGATCTATTAAAAGTCGGAGGAGGAGCATGCCTCGCACTTGAGGACGGTGTTGGAAATTTTGAGGAAGCATCGGTTGTACGCTAAGTTTTCGAAGTACGAGTTTTGGCTGGACAGAGTTGCTTTTCTCGGGCATATGGTGACTGGAGATGGTATTTCAGTAGATCCCGAGAAGATTAAGGCTATTCGGGAGTGGCCTGTTCCGCAGTCAGCATCTGAGATCCGGAGTTTCCTTGGACTTGCTGGTTATTATCGGCGCTTCATTAAGGACTTTTCCCGTATTGCTGAGCCGATGACCAGATTGACGCGGAAGGATGTACCTTTTGTTTGGTCGGGTGATTGTGAGAATGCCTTCGGTGTTCTAAGGGAGAGATTGACGACTGCCCCTATTCTTGTTGTGCCTGATCGCAGTGGAGGATTTGAGATCTTTTGTGATGCTTTTGGCAAGGGTCTCAGTTGTGTGTTGCATCAGCACGGGCATGTTGTGGCGTATGCTTCACGTCAGCTCAAGACTCATGAGAAGAATTACCCGAGCACGACTTGGAGCTGGCTGCTGTCGTGTTTGCGCTCAAGATTTGGAGGCACTTCCTGCTGAGTGAGAAAGTGAAGATCTTCACCGATCACAAAAGCTTGAAGTATATTTTTACTCAGAAGGAGCTCAACATGAGACAGTGTCGATGATTGGAGCTCATGGCGGATTATGAGATTGATTTGTAGTTCCACCCTGGTAAGGTGAATGTGGTCCCAGATGCGCTGAGTAGGCTTCCAGCGGTGATGATTTTGACCTCGCAGTGGAGATTGCAGCAGGATTTTTGTGAGTCTGGTGTGGAGATTGTTCTTCCTAGAGAGGCCTCTTCGTTGATGAGTATGCAGATTCAGTCGTCGATTGTGGAGAGGATCAAGGCTGGCCAGGCTGGAGATCCGAAGCTGGTGAAGGTTCGGGAGCAGGTAGAAGCTGGTCTGCAGACTGACTTCTTGATTCATGAGGATGGCTCGATGAGGTATGGGGCTAGGGTGTGTGTGCCAGCTGGGGATATCAGGGAGGAGTTATTGGTGGAGGCACACAGTTCGCCGTATTCTGTGCATCCTGGTGGCACCAAGATGTACACTGATCTTCGTCTGAATTTTTGGTGGCATGGTATGAAGAGAAGTGTGGCTCGGAGTGTAGCCAAGTGCTTGGTTTGCTAGCAAGTAAAGGCGGAGCATCAGCGTACGGCAGGGTTGCTACAACCGCTTCTGATTCCGGAGTGGAAGTGGCAACACATCACTATGGATTTCGTGACTGGACTACCTCGGAGTCCGAAGCAGAATGACGCGATTTGGGTGATCGTAGACCGACTGACCAAATCCGCGCACGTTATTCCATTCCGAGTAGGACAGTCTACTGAGGCGCTAGCGAGGAGATACATGGAGGTAAATTCTTTTACTCTCCGTTTCTATTTCCTTTTCCTAGTTTAGATAGTGATGTAACGTGAATCATGCAGGAGGTCGTACGACTTCACGGAGTCCCTGTGAGTATCGTGTCGGACAGAGACACGAGGTTCACATCTCAGTTCTGGCAGAATTTACAGAAGAGTTTGGGTACGCGTCTGAGTTTCAGCACGGCGTACCATCCGCAGACAGATGGCCAGTCCGAGAGGACGATTCAGATCTTGGAGGACATGCTGAGGGTGTGCATGTTGGATTTCAAGGGTTCGTGGGAGGACCATCTACATCTGGTGGAGTTCTCTTACAACAACAGCTTCCAGGCGAGTATTGGCATGGCGCCTTTCGCCGCGCTTTATGGGAGGAAATGTCGATCGCCATTGAGTTGGGATGACGTTGGTGATCGGGAGCTGTTAGGACCTAAGATGATTGTGGAGGCTGTGGATGTTGTCAGGAACATTCTGTAGAGGTTGAGAATTACTCAGGACCGTTATAAGCATTGGGCGGATGCTAAATGCCGTCCTTTGGAGTTTCAGCCAGGCGACCATGTGTTCTTGAATATTTCCCCGAATCGTGGTGTGATTCGCTTTGGGAAGCGAGGGAAGTTGAGCCCGCGATACATTGGACCGTTTGACGTTCTGGAGAGAGTTGGCGAGGTAGCCTACTGCTTGGCCTTGTCGCCATCTTTGGAAGGAGTTCACAATGTTTTCCATGTGTCGCAGCTTCGTCGATACATCAGCGATCCATCTCATGCTGTGGATTTCTCAGAGATCACCGTTCACCCTGATATGACCTATGACCAGCAGCCAGTGCGGATTCTAGACAGGTGTCAGAAGTCACTCCGGAACAAGGTTGTCAATCTTGTGAGGGTGATGTGGCGACATGGCTCGCCAGTAGAGTCTACTTGGGCGAGAGAGGATGAGATGCGAGAGCATTACCCACTTTTGTTTCCGGACACGTGAGTGTTGGGAAATTCCGAGGACGGAATTTTTCTTAAGTTGGGGAGGATGTAACGACTGGTTTTTCATGTTTTTGGATTATCTATATTATATATATATGTTTTGGTAGATCTTCTCCTTATGTGTGGTTTCTGTCTCCGTAGCTTTCGTTTTCGTTCGTTTCGTTGTGATTTTCTAGCTTCTTCCTTAAATCGTTGATCTTGGAGTAAGTCACTCATGACGAACTTCAAATCGCTCATATTTTAAAGTTAGAGTGATCTTAGAAGCTATAGAAATCTTCCCGAAGCTTCGCGCTTCAATTCGGCACTTTTTGTGCACTTTAGTTAGTTTAAGAAGGGGAACCAACCGACTAGATTCCAATCTAGTCGGTCAGGAACTCTTCTCGAACCGACTAGTTCATTAAATCAATAATTCAGGAGTTACTGTTTACTCTTAGTCGGTCTAAGAACAACCACCGACCGACTAGATGTGAAACTAGTCGGTCAGAACTTGCTCTCAGACCGACTAGTTCCTTCGATTAATTTTACCTAAGTTACTGTTTATCGTTAGTCGGTCTAAGAACAACCACCGACCGACTAGGTTGCAAACTAGTCGGTCAGCCATTGTTCTTTAACCGACTAATTCATTGACCATTTTGTCGACCTGAGTTACTGTTTGATTTTAGTCGGTCACAGTTGGTCGACCGACCGACTAGTTCTCGAACTAATCGGTCAACCACTCTTCTTTGACCGACTAACCGCTGTCGTAAACCTACGGTTTGCCCAGCCGCCGCAACTTTTCCTATTTAAACCCCCTTCGTTTCTTTTCTTTCTTTCTCTTCTCTTGGCCATTTTCTTTCCCCCTTGACCTCTGATCTCCCCCAACCTTCCTCTAGCCCTTCCTCCCTCCTCAAGAGCCCCTCTCCCCCTCCATTTGCGCCGGCCATCTCCTCTAGGCCGCCGGCCAACCCCCAAAATCCCCCAAAATCCCATTTCTCCAGATTTTCTCCCCATTTCCAGATCTGAGCCGTAGTTCCCCGGATCGTTCTTCTGTTGTCGTGCTTACTCGGCATCGTTCTTCCGCTACGATACGGTTAGTGAATCGATCCCTTAATATTCTCATAACCCGCTTTGTGATTTTTGTCAAACCCTAATAAAACTAGGTTGGATGTTGTTCTAATATTGATTTGCCATGGCAGCGATCCCATTCCGTAGAATAGAGTTGTGAGACGTTTTACCGTCGATCGTCATCCTCGGTGCTAGGCAAGTGAAACTTGCCACTTAGGGTTTTAGGCCATGTGTTAGGCCATTTGCTTGTTGTAGGCGTAAAAGAGACTAGGCGACGAAATGATACTCGCCTAGGCGCAATTTCAGGATCTAGCTTGACAACGAAGCTAGATCCGTCATTTATCATGTTGCATAAGCACTACCATGTCATGTTTAATTTCAATTAACGGTATGCGAATTAATTGCCATGTCATTGCATTCTTTAAATGTTCCCGTGATTGCGTAGCACCGCTACACCTAGTGAATTGATTGAGGCTAGGCACCTGCTTCTAGCGGGCACAACCTTACGCCAAAAAGTACTTATGGATTGCGAACCAGGAAACGAGCTCTTGTGCGGGGCAACCCTGGCTCATTTACTGAGCATCGTGTACAGGGACCCTGGCTCGTTTACATGTGGGAAGGGTAAGTGTTAAGCGGCCATTCAACTGGGAGTCTGCCCGATCAGCAACTTCAGTTGTAAGGCGTAAACTCTGGGTTCTGGGGTAGTGTTAAGCGGCCACTCAGTGTGAATGTCCAACAGTTCAGCTGTAAGACGTAAACATCTACAAATAACTTGAAACGTGACTAGTGAGAAGATTGAGATTGTTAGTAGCTTGGCTACTCTTGACATGCCATGATAATTGTTCTCTCGCACTTATTGTTACACCATGCCTTACTTGTGCACTCATACCATAACTGCCATGTCATGCATACTATAACTGCTAGGTTGCTAGTTTACCTTCCTTTCAGTTTCCTTGCCCGAGTCTTTTAGACTTGCTGACATGTGCCCCTTTACTCTTTTGGGTGACACATGTTAGATCCTGAGCCTGAGGTTGCTGCTGAGGACGTGGTGTTCGCTGACGCTGAGTCAGAGTCCGTGTTCATCGAGGAGTTTGAGGACACTGGCGATCAGTCGTAGAGACTGTTTGTGTTGTTGTTTAGACTGCTTTAGTTGTCGGTGCGTAGCACCTATACTTTGTGCCGTGTTGGCTTTTGTTGGCCATGTTTTGGGCCTAGACTCTTTCTTTTAGCCTGTTGGCTTTTCTGGAAGTTGAACTTAATTTTAAATGTTTGGACATTGCTGAGATTCGGGATTTTATTTCTGTATCTCCTTGTGTTATTATCTTGTTCTGCTCGTGGTTACGGGGACCTGCACATGTTTTATTGACGCTTATCAGGCATGTGGCTTCGTAGCTCCACGTCTGTACGGACCTTCTCACGTCTCGCCTCCATTGCTTTGGGAAGCGGGGCGTGACATTTAGTCTTCAAGAATACACTTTTGATGATGACAAAGGGGGAGAAAAGTGTTGAAATATTTGTGGTATCAGTGTTGGCACAAAATTCGGTATTATTAGTTGAAGGGGAGCATTGAAAATACATGAATATGGGGAGCTTAGAAAAAGGGGGAGCATGCTAGTTTTATTGTTATATTGTGCATGCTAGTAACTTGTAATGCTTGATCTCATCTCATTGAATATATCATATTGCATTACACACCTTCATCACACTTCACACACCCATATCTATTGCTCAAATCTTTTATGGGTTTGTCATCACCAAAAGGGGGAGATTGTTGGACGGAACGATCTTGGATCTTTGGTTTGATGATGAAAAACGTGTGTGAACTATTTAACGTGTGTTTAAGTGTTTTAGGAATGGCGAACTTGTGATCAATTCACGAAGAGACTTGGTCAATGTGCAAAGAAGAAAGGGAGAGAACCTAGCTTGAGTTGTCTCTTATCTATTGGAGTAAAACCCTAATCCTATTTCGTATCAAGTCCAAAAAACTCCATTTCCATTGCTACTTCTCCTATCACTAGGATTCCACAGGGGCTGCGATTTGTTTTACCCAGGAGAGAACCTACGCATGCGCAAAAATCCCAAAGAGCCGCAACATATCCCTAAAATCCCTTAGGCAAAATATTGAATGACCGGCTGCCAAAATCCATAAGGCCGGCCTTCTTAAAAATCCACTGGGCAAACATTAGCTGCCCGCACCTCTTGATATGCCCTAGCAGCCGCAACTTTAAAAAGCAACCAAGAAAAAAATTAAGTGCTCTCTTCAGTATAACCTCCATCATCAACTCTCCAAGAGGCGCCGCTCAAAAATTCGTTCTGAAAAAATCTCCTTCAACAAAAAGATTTCTCCAGAGGTAAGTGCTTTCATTATTTTTTAAAACTAAAGATTAATTCCTTTTCTTGGTTGAGTGCAGGCAAAAGAGAAAAAGGAGAGTAACGAAATTTCCAGAGGAGCACATCATCAAAAATCGTAGGGGTGCCGAATTATTTTTTAAGGGGATCCACACGTGTGGATAAAGGCCGTGACATCAAGTGCTTTAAAATTTCCAAGTATCAAGAAAAACCCTTGCCGCATCCAAGGAGCAGCTATACACAACGGGCCACGCACAAAACCAATTCAAAGCATTTTTGTTTGTGCACAGAATTTCTGAAAGGGGAGGCCGAATTCTTTTAACAATCTGTCATTATTTTTGCAAGGTCTATTGATCTTTTTTTGTTGACAGCAGGGCAAACAAAGGCACAAGATTAAGAGGCCAGCAGAGATGAAACGCACAGTGCATCATTGTATTTTCTTTGAGAAATCTTAAAGAGCCAAGTGCCGCAACTTTCAGTTTTTGGGGAGGCGCAAGTTACATCGAGAGGGGAGCCGAACTATTGAGGGGATATCAGAGACTACTACTTGTCAGGATTACACATTTATCTAGTATTTGCTTTCGGAGGCTGGAGTAGGTCGTGGGGACGACCGAACCAAGGTATATATCTGTGCGTACTCTGTGATTGCTATTTTATTACCCTGCATGTGCTTATAACTGCGTGTGATTTCTCGTGGGTTGCACGAGAATTTTTATTAGCCTATTCACCCCCCTCTAGGCTACGATCCAGATCCAACAAGTGGTATCAGAGCCAGTTTAAAGGATCTAGTCTAGATTTTTAGATGACCATGAATATATCTGATTGTGCTTTTGCAGAAGGTCAGTCAATAGCCCGTCCCCCTAAGTTTAACGGTGTAGACTTTGCATATTGGAAGGCTAGGATGAAAATATATTTAGTGTCTGTAGATTATGATGTGTGGGATATTGTTGAAAATGGTGATAGTCTACCCATTATTAAAATCGAAGACACTGTTATGATTAAGCCTAAAGACAAGTGGGATTTAGCTGATAAGAAACTTTATACTCTTAATGGTAAAGCTATGAATTCTCTTATATGCTCTCTTGATAAATCTGAGTTTAATCGTATCTCACTTTGTCTAACTACGCAGGAAATCTGGCATACTCTGGAGGTGACACACGAGGGAACATCGAAAGTAAAGGAATCCAAACTTGCATTGCTTTGCACAGAATATGAGAGCTTCCGCATGCTACCAACAGAATCTGTGAAAGAGATGTTTGCGAGGTTCACGGAAATCGTCTACAAATCCTGTTCCCTCGGTAAGCCATACTCTAGCCATGAACATGTACGAAAGATCTTAAGGGCGCTACCAAGCTCATTCAGGCCTAAAGTCATCGCTATTCAAGAAGCTAAGGACTTATCAACAATGAAAGTGGAGGACTTGATAGGCAACCTAATGTCACACGAACTTGAGTTGCAGAGTATAGAAGCCAGAGAGAAACCTGAAGAGAAGACCAAAGCTTCCACACCATTAGCTCTTCAAGCTAACGACAACGATCTTGATGAAGAGTATGCCCTAATGGTCAGAAACTTCAGGAGATACATTCAAACTGATCAAGAAAGATCTGAGATGGGAAAAAGGTTCATTCGTTCTAATAATTCTAATTTTGGTAGAAATTCCTCTGATCAGAAAGCTATTAATAGAAGCGAATGTTTTAAATGCAGGAAGAAAGGGCTCCACATAAAAGATTGCCCACAACAACACACAACTCAAGTTGCAAAAAGAAAAACGAAAGTGCTGACGTGGGATTTGGATAGCGAAGTTGAGGATGAGGAGGATGAACATGAAGCCCACTCCTGCATGGCATTAATGGCCAAACACAATGAGGTTGAATCTCTCACTAAAGCTGAACTTTTAGAAATCTGTAAAGGAATGCAATATAGAATTAATAAGCTAGAAGCTGATGTGGATAGTTATAAGAACGATAACTTTGATATGCAACAAACTGAGTATGACATGTCTATAGAAATGAAAAATCTTAAACAAGAGCTTGTTGCATGCAAATCTACCATTACCATGTTAGAAAAAGAGAAAGCTAGCTTGCCTGAAAAAATTGACTGTCTTTCATGTCCCTCTTTACTAAAGGATATTAGCATGTATAAGCAAGATAAGATAAAGCTTGAAGTTGAAAATGAATTGCTTTCTGAAAAGATTAACATGCTAAATCTTGAACTTAAAGAAAAAGTGAGGGATTTTGGAAAGAAAGAAGAGGAAAACAAGCGAGCTTTTTATTAGTAAATGCACTTTGCTTGTGAATGAAAACAATATCTTGAAATCCAAAGTCACCACCCTAGAATTGTCATTAAAGAGATTTTCCATAGAAAAACAAAACTTGGATATCATTCTTGGAAATCAATTGTATGACAATAATTGGCGTGGTCTTGGACTTAGCGCTAAAAATGTTGAAAAGCTTAAGTATAAAAAATTTCACAATGTGCCTTCCATTGCTAAAAATGTTTATGCAAAGTGTTTTACATGTGATAGTGTTGGTCACACATCGTATCATTGCAAATATAGGAACTCCAATATTAAATTCAAACAAATATGGGTTCCTAAATCTTTGTTGACTAACACTAGTGGACCTTGTTGGATTCCAAGGTCACACACAACACCTCTTTTGTAGGTGAGACAGAAATTTGGCGAGGAGCGATAAATTGAGAGTCTCATTATTTTAGCTCCTTAGTCAAATAGCGACGCGAAGGTATATCTCATTCTTTGAACTTAATGCATACCTTCATAGCATTTTTTTCTGTTAACATTTATTGTGTGCTTGGATTTTTTTTGTTTTTTTGTTTCTGTTTGCTTGATTTTTTAAGTGTGTTTTTTTGTTCATTATAAAACTGGAAAAAAATTTGAAAAAGACAAAAGCAAAAAAAAGCTTAATGCATATCTTTCTGTTTGCATCATTCTAGTGATATAAATGAATGATGAGCATATCCTTGTAGAAAGTGTAGTATTATTATCATGGCTACATGCGTATGTTTTTATTTCATAATAGCCATGCAAAGTTCGATGAATTGATAATGTGATTTCTACACCTACTCTCACTTCCACGAATGTTAAACTATGTCGTACTTTTGGAGATACTATTTATGAATATTGGTAGGTGAATGTAGGATGATTATTAACTGAAAAAATCTAAGGGATATGATGTGAATTGCCATGAATAAAAATTGAGCATAAGACAAAGGAAATGAATATTAAAAAAACATGAAAATGGCTCCGTATGAAAAATGGATGCAATTCATGGTAAATACACTACCCACTGGTATCCAACATAAGCTTTATGGGTAATCTTCAGCGTTGGTGTTTTTACTCGTCAAGCAATGTCACCCCCACATCTAAGAGTCCTTTTAGGCTATGTTTTGGGGTGTGATATCTTGAACTCATTTTTAATGAGGTGGAAAAAATCATTCCTAGGTGATACAAAGTTATTTGGAAAATGGTGGATTGATTTGGTTGAATTTGTAAAAGTATCTCCCTTTGTACTTCTATGTTTAAAAATTGCACTTACATGATGGTGTTGAATTCTAATTATTATTATCGTTGGATTTGAAGTGTTAATTATAAAATGACGACATGCAAATGCTAGTTATAGTTAATAATGCTCTCTTTTTGCACATGGTATGTTTTTGTCTTCAAGAATACACTTTTGATGCTGACAAAAGGGGAGAAAAGTGTTGAAAGATTTGTGGTATCAGTGTTGGCACAAAATACGGTATTATTGGTTGAAGGGGAGCATTGAAAATACTTGAATATGGGGAGCTTGGGAAAAGGGGGAGCATGCTAGTTTTATTGTTATATTGTGCATGCTAGTAACTTGTAATGCTTGATCTCATCTCATTGAATATATCATATTGCATTACACACCTTCATCACACTTCACACACCCATATCTATTGCTCAAATCTTTTATGGGTTTGTCATCACCAAAAGGGGGACATTGTTGGACGGAACGATCTTGGATCTTTGGTTTGATGATGACAAACGTGCGTGAACTATTTAACGTGTGTTTAAGTGTTTCAGGAATGGCGAACTTGTGATCAATTCACGAAGAGACTTGGTCAATGTGCAAAGAAGAAAGGGAGAGAACCTAGCTTGAGTTGTCTCATATCTATTGGAGTAAAACCCTAATCTTATTTCGTATCAAGTCCAAAAAATCCATTTCCATTGCTAATTCTCCTATCACTAGGATTCCACAGGGGCTGCAATTTGTTTTGCCCAGGAGAGAACCTATGCGTGCGCAAAAATCCCAAAGAGCCGCAACATATCCCTAAAATCCCTTCTTAAAAATCCGCTGGGCAAACATTAGAGGCCCGCACCTCTTGATATGCCCTAGCAGCCGCACCTTTAAAAAGTAACCAAGAAAAAAATTAAGTGCTCTCTTCAATATAACCTCCATCATCAACTCTCCAAGTGGCGCCGCTCAAAAATTCCTTCTGAAAAAATCTCCTTCAACAAAAAGATTTCTCCAGAGGTAAGTGCTTTCATTATTTTTTAAAACTAAAGATTAATTCCTTTTCTTGGTTGAGTGCAGGCAAAAGACAAAAAGGAGAGTAACGAAATTTCCAGAGGAGCACATCATCAAAAAATCACAGGGGTGTCGAATTATTTTTTTAAGGGGCTTCTCATGTGTGGACAAAGGCCGTGACATCAAGTGCTTTAAAATTTCCAAGTATCAAGAAAAACCCTTGCCGCATCCAAGGAGCAGCTATACACAACGGGCCACGAACAAAACCAATTCAAAGCATTTTTGTTTGTGCACAGAATTTCTAAAAGGGGAGGCCGAATTCTTTTAACAGTCTATCATTATTTTTACAAGGTCTATTGAACTTTTTTTGTTGACAGTAGGGCAAACAAAGGCACAAGATTAAGAGGGCAGCAGACATGAAACGCACAGCGCATCATTGTATTTTCTTTGAGAAATCTTGAAGAGCCAAGTGTCGCAACTTTCAGTTTTTGGGGAGGTGCAAGTTACATCGAGAGGGGAGCCGAACTATTGAGGGGACATCAGAGACTACTACTTGTCAAAATGATCTGACCACGCGCTGAACGACAAAGACAACACACTATTACTGAGCATTCCTAAAACTCTATTTATTTATCTTTGTATTGGTGTAGCAATCTCTGTAGGGGAAACTTTACCTTCTGTGTTACTTTTTGGGGACTTGACGACTTTGGGAGTCATCACGGAGGGGGAGCATCTGACTAGATTGAGAGTGTAGAGCACGTGGTGTGCGTGCGAGATAGGTGAGAGTAGATTTGGGATCTTGACTCAATGTAGCTATACAGGATTACACATCTATCTAGTATTTTGCTTTCGGGTGCTGGAGTAGGTCGTGGGACGACCGAACCAGGGTATATCTTTGCGTACTCTGTGATTGCTATTTTATTACCCTGCATGTGCTTATAACTGCGTGTGATTTCTCGTGGGTTGCATGAGAATTTTTATTAGCCTATTCACCCACCCTCTAGGCTACGATCCAGATCTAACAGTAGAGGAAAAGGCCATCTTTCTATCGAATGCCCTTCCAAGCCCGACAAAGAGACTTACAAAGGGAAAGGAAAGAAGCACTGGAACGGCAAGTCCAAATTCAAGAACCAAAAGAAGGGACTTGTCGGCACATTTGATGACTCCGATGAGGACACATCAAGTGATGAAGAAGAGGATGACAAGGAACGAGCTCATATATGCTTCGTGGCTTTTGATGATTCTTCATCAATCTCATCGAGTTCAAGCGATGAAGAGGTGGAGGCGTGGCTCAACTCCAACGAAGAAATTTGATGCATGCCTAATAGGGAAGAGTCTTCGTCAAGCTTGAGGCCATAGACTCTAAGGAAAGCAATGTAATCCATGTATTATTTCATTTATTGCTTTTCTCTTTTTGAGTCTAGGATTAATGTAATGCCTTGGTAGATGGTCTACTCATTCATGCATATGCATTTAACCTTATTAGTGAGGCTTAGGATTATCATAGAATCCAAACAAATAGGCTCATCTTGACCAAAGACTTATTTAGAGTCTTCGATTCTCCTACAGTCGTCTGCTGAAGGTTTTACAGTCGACTGGGCAATTTCCAGTCGCCTATCGAGCATTCTACAGTCGACTGTGGTGCACTGCCCAATTCAACTTATTATTGACTCTACTTGAGCTTTTCGCATCAGTCGGCTGATGAAGTATTTACAGTAGCCTGTATATTTGGTCGCCTGTGTAATGGTCAACAGTCGTCTGAAAGGCGTAAGTGCGAATGTTGAAACTCTCTGTTTATTTCCATCACCTGCAGCAGGTGACTGATGAAGGATATACAGTCGCCTATCTATTTTACAGTCGACTGTACTTTGTTCCTCTGTCGCCTGTATGTTTACTGGGAGTAAGAGTGCATCTCTCTGTTTTATTCCATCCCCGGTAACAGTCGCCTGATGAAGGATATACAGTCGACTGTGTGTTTTACAGTCGATTGTGTAGTCTTCTACAGTCGACTGTCATGGCTCAGATTATAGCCGTTGGGATTTATTTAGCCGTTGGACAGTCGACTGTCATTTGTTCATCAGTCGACTGTCGGTGACATTTCAGCCCAAAATCTAGCAGTTACATCTTTTTGTTTTTGGCTGTTTTCTTGACTTTTGAGAGTTCCTATAGGGTTCCTATATATATGAGAGGGCTGAGTTCATTAGAACATCTTGATGCTATTGAAAATCTTTAGAGATTAATTAAGCCACTCTCAAACTCTCTCATTTCCCTCTTAGAGCTCATTCTCTCCTTCATACATTGTAGTCTAGCTCAAGGGAAATCATCCAAGTGTAATTCTAGCAAATCTCATCACATGGAGATCCACTTCCTTGCCTTGCATTCATTTATGAGTAAGTACACCTCAAGGCATAGGTAAGAGTATTTGTTTTACTTTGTTATTTCATTGAAACCCTAGCTATCTGTGTGAGAGCTAGTTACTCTCTGTGTGAAAGTATAACCGTCTGTATGAGAGTTGGTTGAGATCTCTCTGTGTGAGAGTTTGAGTCTCTCTGTGTGAGAGCATAAGTCTTTCTGTATGAAAGCAAGGATTTCTCTTTGTGGGAATCCTAAATTCTCTGTGTGAGAGTAAGGATTTCTCTGTGTGAGAATCCAAATTCTCTATGTGAGGTATCTCTGTGTGAGATTGTATTCACTTCTCTGTGTGATAATTATAGTGGATATTGGTGTGGCTGGACGTATCCAAGTTTGCGAAACCAGGGTAATTCTTGTGTTTGCGTTTGGATTGATTGTGTTGATTAATTCCTCTTGCACTTATTATTCCGCATTTGCAAGTTTAATTTTAATTGCACAATTTATTGCCATTACTCTATTCACCCCCTCTAGAGTGTTTGTTGTTAGTATTGTAAGGCAGACGGTCCTTACAATTGGTATCAGAGCGAGGTTGAACCATTCAACAACGATGGCATACAACACTTCATCCATGTCTCATGAAGAAGGTCTATCAACCGTTTGACCCCTGCTCTTCAACGGAACCAACTACCCAAGTTAGAAGATCAAGATGATGATCTACTTGGAGGGTTAAGACCTTTGGGACATCACAGAGTTGCCACTTGAGACGCCTACTACACCCACAGCTTCGAGAACAAAAGCGGAGAAGGAATCGATCAAATTTAATGCGAGGTCTATGAATGCATTCCATTGCGCCCTCACCTCAAATGAGTTCAGCCGCATCTCCATGTGCAAAACGGCCAACAGAATTTGCCATACATTGGAGATTTTTCAGGAAGGGACTTCGAAGGTAAATAAATCTAAACAATGCGTATTTAGATCTAAATATGAGTTGTTTAAGATGTAGGGAGGTGAAAACATCTCGGAGATGTTCACAAGGTTCACAGAAATCGTGAACGCTTTGGAAGGACTTGGGAAGGTGATTTTCCAAGAGGATCAAGTGAAGAAGATCCTTGACTCGCTCGCATCTCAATGGGAGTCAAAGGCCAACGGTATTTTGGAGTCTAACAACATGTCCAAATACACCGTTGAGAAGTGAATTGGGAATTTCATGGCGTATGAAGTAAAACTTCAACACAAGAAGGAGATTCAACCATCCAAGCCCGAGATGCCTGAGAAGCAAAAGGGGGTTGCATTCCATACCGAGAAGGAGCCAATCGAATGGAGAAAGAAATTCCTTCGGGAAGCTTCGAGAGAAGATGATGGAGAAGATGGTGTTAGCGATGATGATTACATCAAGCTTACCAAGCAATTCAAACCATTCAAGGCATTCCTCAAGGGCAAGCCAGGTAAATCTTTGTCAAAGTTTGTCTCCAAGTCTAACAATTTTATTTGTTTCAGTTGTAGAGGAAAAGGCCATCTTTCTACCGAATGCCCTTCCAAGCCCGACAAAGAGACTTACAAAGGGAAAGGGAAGAAGCATTGGAAAGGCAAGTCTAAATTCAAGAACCAATAGAAGGGACTTGTCGGCACATTTGATGACTCCGATGAGGACACATCAAGTGATGAAGAAGAGGATGACAAGGAGCGAGCTCATATGTGCTTCGAGTTCAAGCGATGAAGAGGTGGAGGCGTGGCTCAACTCCAACGAAGAAATGTGCTTCATGCCTAATGGGGAAAAGTCTTCGTCAAGCTCTAGCGAGGAGGAAAGCGATGAGGAAGTTGAGGAGGAAAAGCTATCCAACGAGGAGCTCGAATACCGCTTCAATGTGGCATCCAACTTGGCAAGTAATTGCGTCGACTCATATGATAAATTGAAAGCTAAATTTAAGAATGCTATGAGTAGGGGTGCATGCTTTAGAATCTACTTGTGCAAATAATCATGATGCTTTGCTTGTTTATGACGCTAGTGAGAGAGACACCCTTCTCTCTCAAGTTAATGAATTGAGCATAACCAATGAAAAATTAGTAGCCCAAAATCTTAGCTTAGAAACTCGCATTAAACAACTTACGTTGAAATGCGAAGAAAAATCCCATAAGCTTATTAGCTTCGTCCATGCTAAGGATTCACTCCACGATTTGCTTTAAAAAACATCCGGTAAACCATAGAGAAGGTTAGGGATGCACTCCAAAGCTGGTTACCAAACCCACCTCAAATTCTTCTTATGGTGCAAATACAAGAAATATTGAAAAACACCTTAGAAGAATCGACATGCTTTCTTGTATAACAATAACACCAACAAGAAGCATGTAAATCACAAGGTAGTGAGGAAGAATGAAAATCCTTCATTTTTTGCTAAGAAGCAAAATCCTCACTTTATGCATGCCAAGAAATTTATTTCTACACCTAAGCACGCCACATCCACCCCTCTTGCTAAGGCAAAACCGTTGCCTAGGAAATCATTGAGTTTATGGATTCCCACTAAGTGTAGTGTGCATGAGAGGGATAGTTACATCAACTCTCTAGTTACGGATGTGATCAACTCATGTGATTACATTAGGAAATCAAACTCCTCTTGGGTTTGGTTCCCTAACGTTTAGGTTCCTCGCACATATGCATGTTGCATGGGTATTGTGCTTAAATGTATATTTTTAGCATACCCATTATTTGTGTGTGTTTCGTGATTTTGAAAAGGTTTTCAAATGTATTTTTCATGAAAATGGGGACCTTGGGGAAGACATTGTCATGCATGCAATCTTGTACCCATATGTATGACAATGGGGGAGTTAATATGTTATATGTTAAAAATTATTTTAAAACATATTTTGACTCTCATTTCGGGGTGTCTTTGGGATCATTGTTTCACAATTGGTGTCTCAATTGATTAGTTTGGTCTCAAACTCAACCCCTTGGATATTTCCAACATATTTCATGCTATACTTTGTTTTGGAAATATCATTGTGTATCATTGAAGCTTCATGTTCCATATCTATTGCTTCGATACACTTTAGGCCCATGGCTCCAGTTAATGTTTTCAATTGGTATAGAGGATTATCTTTCAAGTTTATTTTTCTACAATTGGTATTATCTCAATTGTTAGAGATTGTTTATCTCCTTCTTTACCATTGGTATTAGATCCCAGAAGTCAAAAATTTGACGATTTCTATGATCAAAGGGAAGCATGGGATAGTGATTGATACCCACTAAATTTAACAAATTTGATATCATACATCTCCGTATATCTTGCATATTGTCACATCTTTGATTAAGATGACAAAGGGGGATATTTATGATGTCCACCTTTTTGACGATGTCAAGGGGAGAGTTACATGAATTATGTAATTGTAATTCTTGTATTTCATACATATGCATTTGGGGAGAGATATATCTATGGGGAGAGATGTGTGTGATTATATAAACCATTCTTGTGTGCATGTTTTATTCTTATTGCAATTGGTTTATGTAATCCATACATATCATATATCGCCATGTTGTCTCATTATTTCATTTGGCATAATGAGCATTTAAAATTTTGTATCTTATTTTACAATTGGTGCAAATAAGTAGGAGAAGCTCATTAGCATTGTGCTTTATTTCTTTATGTTTTACATAATGTGTGTCATCATCAAAAAGGGGGAGATTGTTGAGTATTGTGTTTCATACCAATGTTATTTTGATAATGATCACAACATTATGTTGTTGCTAAAGACTCTCATGTTTTAGTCTCATAGTTACATTTCAAGAATATCATTTTTGGACACTAAACACTTGGTGCAAGGATGGACATCAAGTGGAGAAGGAGCGCCAATGCTTGGAGATTATGGGGAGCATCAAGGCATCAAGATTGAGGCCATAGGAGCATCAAGGCATCTAGATTGAGGCCATAGACTCTAAGGAAAGCAATGTAATCCATGTAATATTTCATTTATTGCTTTTCTCTTTTTGAGTCTAGGATTAATGTAATGCCTTGATAGATGGTCTGCTCATTCATGCATATGCATTTAACCATCTTAGTGAGCCTTAGGATTATCATAAAATCCAACCCAATTGGCTCATCTTGACCAAAGACTCATTTGGAGTCTCCGGTTCTCCTACAGTCGTCTGCTGAAGGTTTTACAGTCGACTGGGCATTTTACAGTCGCCTGTCGAGCCTTCTACAGTCGACTGTGGTGCACTGCTCAAGTCAACTTATTATTGAATCTACTTGAGCTTTTTGCATCAGTCGACTGATGAAGTATTTACAGTAGCATGTATATTTACAGTAGCCCGTTGGCCAGTCGACTGTCATTTGTTCATCAGTCGACTGTCAGTGACGTTTCAGCTCAAAATCTAGCCGTTACAGCTTTTTGTTTTTGGCTGTTTTCTTGGCTTTTGAGAGTTCCTATTGGGCTCATATATATATGAGAGGGTTGAGTTCATTCGAACTTCTTGATGTTATTAAAAATCTTTAGAGATTAATTAAGCCACTCTCAAACTCTCTCATTTCCCTCTTAGAGCTCATTCTCTCCTTCATGTTTTGAAGTCTAGCGCAAGGGAAATCATCCAAGTGTAATTCTAGCCAATCTCATCACTTGGAGATCCTCTTCCATGCCTTGCATTCATGTATGAGTAAGTACATCTCAAAGCATAGGTAAGAGTATTTGTTTTACTTTGTTATTTCATTGAAATCCTAGCTTTCTATGTGAGAGCTAGTTACTCTCTGTGTAAGAGTATAACCTTCTGTGTAAGGTTGGTTGAGATCTCTCTGTGTGAGAGTTTGAGTCTCTCTGTGTGAGAGCACAAGTCTTTCTATGTGAAAGCAAGGATTTCTCTTTGTGGGAATCCTAAATTCTCAGTGTGAGGTCTCTCTGTGTGAGAGTAAGGATTTCTCTGTGTGAGAATTCAAATCCATTGTGTGAGGTATCTCTGTGTAAGATATTCACTTCTCTGTGTGATAATTATAGTGGATAATGGTATGGCTGGACGTACCCAAGTTTGGGAAACCAGGGTAATTCTTGTGTTTGCATTTGGATTGATTGTGTTGATTAATTCCTCTTGCACTTATTATTCTGCATTTGCAAGTTTAATTTTAATTGCATAATTTATTGCCATTACTCTATTCACCCCCTCTAGAGTGTTTGTTGTTATTATTGCAAGGCAGACGGTCCTTACAATTGGTATCAGAGCGAGGTTGAACCATACAACAACGATGGCATACAACGCTTCATCCATGTCTCATGAAGAAGGTTTATCAACCGTTCGACCCCCGCTCGTCAACGGAACCAACTATCCAAGTTGGAAGATCAAGATGATGATCTACTTGGAGAGTCAAGACCTTTGGAACATCACAGAGTCGCCATTTGAGAGGCCTACTACACCCGTAACTTCGAGAACAAAAACGGGGAAGGACTCGATCAAATTTAATGGGAGGGCTATGAATGCATTCCATTGCGCCCTCACCTCAAATGAGTTCAACCGCATCTCCTTGTGCAAAACGGCCAACAAAATTTGGCATACATTGGAGATTTCTCATGAAAGGACTTCGAAGGTAAAGAAATCTAAACAATGTGTATTTAGATCTAAATATGAGTTGTTTAATATGCAGGAGGTGAAAACATCTCGGAGATGTTTACAACGTTCACAAAAATCGTGAACGCTTTGGAAGGACTTGGGAAGGTGATTTTCCAAGAGGATCGAGTGGAGAAGATCCTTGACTCCCTCGCATCTCAATGGGAGTCAAAGGCCAACGGTATTTTGGAGTCTAACGACATGTCCAAATACACCGTTGAGGAGTGCATTGTGAATCTCATAGTGTATGAAGTAAAACTTCAACACAAGAAGGAGATTCAACCATCCAAGCCCGAGAAGCCTGAGAAACAAAAGGGGGTTGCATTCCATGCTGAGAAGGAGCCAATCGAATGGAGAAAGAAATTCCTTCGGGAAGCTTCGAGAGAAGATGATGGAGAAGATGGTGTTAGCGATGATGATTACATCAAGCTTACCAAGCAATTCAAACCATTCAAGGCATTCCTCAAGGGCAAGCCAGGTAAACCTTTGTCAAAGTTTGTCTCCAAGTCTAACAATTCTATTTGTTTCAGTTGTAGAGGAAAAGGCCATCTTTCTACCTAATGCCCTTCCAAGCCCGACAAAGAGACTTACAAAGGGAAAGGGAAGAAGCATTGGAAAGGCAAGTCCAAATTCAAGAACCAATAGAAGGGACTTGTCGGCACATTTGATGACTCTGATGAGGACACATCAAGTGATGAAGAAGAGGATGACAAGGAGAGAGCATATATGTGCTTCGCGGCTTTTGATAATTCTTCATCAATCTCCTTGAGTTCAAGCGATGAAGAGGTGGAGGCATGGCTCAACTCCAACGAAGAAATGTGCTTCATGCCTAACGGGGAAGAGTCTTCGTCAAGCTCTAGCGAGGAGGAAAGCGATGAGGAAGTTGAGGAGGAAAAGCTATCCTACGAGGAGCTCAAATACCGCTTCAATGTGGCCTCCAACTTGGCAAGTAAGTGCGTCGACTCATATGATAAATTGAAAGCTAAATTTAAGAATGCTATGAGTAGGGTGCATGCTTTAGAATCTACTAGTGAAAATAATCATGATGCTTTGCATGTTTATGACGCTAGTGAGAGAGACACACTTCTCTCTCAAGTTAATGAATTGAGCATAACCAATGAAAAATTAGTAGCCCAAAACCTTAGCTTAGAAACTCGCATTCAACAACTTACGTTGAAATGCGAAGAGGAATCCCATAAGCTTATTATCTTTGTTCATGCTAGGGATTCAATCCACGGTTTGCTTTAAAAACAACATCTGGCAAACCATAGAGGAGGTTTGGGATACACTCCAAAGGCGGTTACCAAACCCACCTCTAATTCTTCTTATGGTGCAAATACAAGAAATATAGCAAAAACACCTAAGAAGAATCGACATGCTTTCTTGTATAACAACAACACCAACAAGAAGCATGTAAATCACAAGGTGGTGAGGAAGAATGAAAATCCATCATTTTTTGCTAAGAAGCAAAATCCTCACTTTATGCATGCCAAGAAATTTATTTATACACCTATGCATGCCACATCCACCCCTCTTGCTAAGGGAAAACCCTTGCCTAGGAAATCATTCAGTTTATGGATTCCCACTAAGTGTAGTGTGCAAGAGAGGGATAGTTACATCAACTCTCTAGTTAGGGATGCGATCAACTCATGTGATTACATTAGGAAATCAAACTCCTCTTGGGTTTGGTTCCCTAACGTTTAGGTTCCTCATACATATGCATGTTGCATGGGTATTGTGCTTAAATGAATATTTTTAGCATACACATTGTTTGTTTGTGTTTCGTGATTTTGAAAATGTTTTCAAATGTATTTTTCATGAAAATGTGGACCTTGGGGAAGACATTGTCAAGCATGCATTCTTGTACCCATATGTATGACAATGGGGGCGTTAATATGTTATATGTTCGAAATTATTTTAAAACATATTTTGACTCTCATTTCAGGGTGTCTTTAGGATCATTGTTTCACAATTGGTGTCTCAATTGAATAGTTTGGTCTCAAACTCAACCCCTTTGATATTGCCAACATATTTCATGCTATACTTTTTTGGTAATATCATTGTGTATCATTGAAGCTTGATGTTCCATATCTATTGCTTTGATACACTTTAGGCCCATGGCTCTAATTAATGTTTTCACTTGGAAAAGAGGATTATCTTTCAAGATTATTTTTCTACAATTGGTATTATCTCAATTGTTAGAGATTGTTTATCTCCTTCTTTACCATTTGTATTAGATCCTAGAAGTAAAAAATTTGATGATTTCTATGATCTAGGGGGAGCATGGGATAGTGATTGATATCCACTAAATTTTACAAATTTGGTATCAAACATCTCCGTATATCTTGCATATTCTCACATCTTTGTTAAGATGACAAAGGGGGATATTTATGATGTCTACCTTTTTGACGATGTCAAGGGGAGAGTTACATGCATTATGTAATTGTAATTCTTGTATTTCATACATATGCATTTGGGGAGAGAAATATCTATGGGGAGAGATATGAGGGATTATATAACCCATTCTTGTGTGCATGTTTTATTCTTATTGCAATTGGTTTATGTAATCCATACCTATTATATGTCAACATGGTGTCTCATTATTTCATTTGGTATAATGAGCATTTACAATTGTGTATCTTATTTTATAATTGGTGCATATAAGTAAGGGGAGCTCATTAGCATTTTGCTTATTTCTTTATGTTTTACATAATGTGTGTCATCATCAAAAAGGGGGAGATTGTTGAGTATTGGTGTTTCATACCAATGTTATTTTTATGATGATCACAACATTATGTTGTTGCTAATGACTCTCTTGTTTTGTCTCATAGTTACATTTCAAGAATATCATTTTTGGAGACTAAACAATTGGTACAAGGATGGACATCAAGTGGAGAAGGGGTACCAAAGCTTGGTGATGATGGGCAGCATCAAGGCATCAAGATTGAGGCCATAGACTCTAAGGAAAGCAATGTAATTCATGTATTATTTCATTTATTGCTTTTCTCTTTTTGAGTCTAGGATTAATGTAATGCCTTGATAGATGGTCTACTCATTCATGCATATGCATTTAACCATCTTAGTGAGGCTTAGGATTATCATAGAATCCAACCAAATAGGCTCATCTTGACCAAAGACTCATTTAGAGTCTCCGGTTCTCCTACAGTCGTCTGCTAAAGGTTTTACATTCGACTAGACGATTTCCAGTCCCTGTCGAGCTTCTACAGTCGACTGTGGTGCACTACTCAATTCAACTTATTATTGACTCTACTTGAGCTTTTCGCATCAGTCGGCTGATGAAGTATTTACAGTAGCCTGTATATTTACAGTCGCCTGTGTAATGGTCAACAGTCGTCTGAAAGGCGTAAGTGCGAATGTTGAAACTCTCTGTTTATTTCCATCCCCTGCAGCAGTTGACTGATGAAGGATATACAGTCACCTGTCTATTTTACAGTCGACTGTACTTTGTTCATCAGTCGCATGTATGCTTACTGGGAGTAAGAGTGCATCTCTTCGTTTTATTCCATCCCTGGTAGCAGTCGCCTGATGAAGGATATACCGTCGACTGTGTGTTTATAGTCGACTGTGTAGTCTTCTACAGTCGACTGTCATGGCTCAGATTATAGCCGTTGGGATTTATTTTGCCGTTGGACAGTCGACTATCATTTGTTCATCAGTCGACTGTCGGTGACGTTTCAGCCCAAAATCTAGCTGTTGCATCTTTTTGTTTTTGGCTGTTTTCTTGGCTTTTGAGAGTTCCTATAGGGTTCTTATATATATGATAGGGCTGAGTTCATTAGAACTTCTTGATGCTATTGAAAATCTTTAGAGATTAATTAAGCCACTCTCAAACTCTCTCATTTCCATCTTAGAGGTCATTCTCTCCTTCGTGCATTGAAGTTTAGCTCAAGGGAAATCATCCAAGTGTAATTCTAGCAAATCTCATCACTTGGAGATCCTCTTCATGCCTTGCATTCATTTATGAGTAACTACATCTCAAGGCATAGGTAAGAGTATTTGTTTTACTTTGTTATTTTATTGAAACCCTAGCTTTCTGTGTGAGAGCTAGTTACTCTCTGTGTGAGAGTATAACCTTCTGTGTGAGGGTTGGTTAAGATCTCTTTGAGTGAGAGTTTGAGTCTCGCCGTGTGAGAGCATAAGTCTGTCTGTGTGAAAGCAAGGATTTCTCTTTGTGGGAATCCTAAATCCTCTGTGTGAGAGTAAGGATTTCTCTGTATGAGAATCCAAATCCTCTGTGTGAGGTATCTCTGTGTGAGATTGTATTCACTTCTTTGTGTGAGAATTATAGTGGAAATTGGTGTGGCTGGACGTACCCAAGTTTGGGTAACCCGGGTAATTCTTGTGTTTGCGTTTGGATTAATTGTGTTGATTAATTCCTCTTGCACTTATTATTCTGCATTTGCAAGTTTAATTTTAATTCCACAATTTATTGTCTTTACTCTATTCACCCCCCTCTAGAGTGTTTGTTGTTAGAATTGCAAGGTAGACGGTCCTTACAATTAGTATCAGAGCGAGGTTGAACCATACAACAACGATGGCATACAACGCTTCATCCATATCTCATGAAGTAGGTCTATCAACCGTTCGACCCCCGCTCTTCAACGGAACCAACTACCCAAGTTGGAAGATCAAGATGATGATGTATTTGGAGGGTCAAGACCTTTGGGACATCACAGAGTAGCCATTTGAGATGCCTACTACACCCGTGGCTTCGATAACAAAAGCGGAGAAGGACTCGATCAAATTTAATGTGAGGGCTATGAATGCATTACATTGCGCCCTCACCTCAAATGAGTTCAACCGCATCTCCATGTGCAAAACGGCCAACAAAATTTGGCATACATTGGAGATTTCTCAGGAAGGGACTTCGAAGGTAAAGAAATCTAAACAATGTGTATTTAGATCTAAATATGAGTTGTTTAAGATGCAGGAAGGTGAAAACATCTCGGAGATGTTCACAAGGTTCACAGAAATCGTGAACGCTTTGGAAGGACTTGGGAAGGTGATTTCCCAAGAGGATCGAGCGGAGAAGATCCTTGACTCACTCGCATCTCAATGGGAGTCAAAGTCCAACGGTATTTTTGGAGTCTACGACATGTCCAAATACACCGTTTGAGGAGTGCATTGGGAATCTCTGGCGTATGAAGTAAAACTTCAACACCAGAAAGAGATTCAACAATCCAAGCCCGAGAAGCCTGAGAAGCAAAAGAGGGTTGCATTCCATGCCAAGAAGGAGCCAATCGAATGGAGAAAGAAATTCCATCGTGAAGCTTCGAGTGAAGATGATGGAGAAAATGGTGTTAGCGATGATGATTACATCGAGCTTGCCAAGCAATTCAAACAATTCAAGGCATTCCTCAAGGGCAAGCCAGGTAAATCTTTGTCAAAGTTTGCCTCCAAGTCTAACAATTCTATTTGTTTCAGTTGTAGAGGAAAAGGCCATCTTTCTACCGAATGCCCTTCCAAGCCCGACAAAGAGACTTACAAAGGGAAAGGGAAGAAGCATTGGAAAGGCAAGTCCAAATTCAAGAACCAAAAGAAGGGACTTGTCGGTGCATTTGATGACTCCGATGAGGACACATCAAGTGATGAAGAAGAGGATGACAAGGAGCGAGCTCATATGTGCTTCGCGGCTTTTGATGATTCTTCATCAATCTCCTCGAGTTCAAGCGATGAAGAGGTGGAGGCGTGGCTCAACTCCAACGAAGAAATGTGCTTCATGCCTAATGGGAAAGAGTCTTCGTCAAGCTCTAACGAGGAGGAAAGCGATGAGGAAGTTGATGAGGAAGAGCTATCCTACGAGGAGCTCGAATACCGCTTCAATGTGGCCTTCAACATGGCAAGTAAGTGAAAGCAAGGATTTCTTTTTGTGGGGAATCTTAAATCCTCTGTGTGAGGTCTCTCTGTGTGAGAGTAAGGTTTTCTCTACGTGAGAATCCAAATCCTCTGTGTGAGGTATCTCTGTGTGAGATTGTATTCACTTCTCTATGTGAAAATTATATTGGATATTGGTGTGGCTGGACGTACCCAAGTTTGGGGAACCAGGGTAATTCTTGTGTTTTTGTTTGGATTGATTGTGTTGATTAATTCCTCTTGCACTTATTATTCTGCATTTGCAAGTTTAATTTTAATTGCATTATTTATTGCCATTACTCTATTCACCCCCTACAGTGTTTGTTGTTAGTATTGCAAGGTAAACGGTCCTTACAGTACTTTCTGCCTCTGATCCAAGATCGCAACAGGCTGTCATGTCTGGACGCACCATGATCTCTGAGTGGTCCACTATCTGACTGGGATCTGATGTATCCATATTTTCCACTATTTTCATATCATCGTTCCATTACATCCCATGTCATTTTCGCATCCAAATCCCACATTTTACTACGATATCGCGTTTCGAACGTTATATTCGAGTTTCGTCGTGTTTTATGAGTTTTCAGGAATTTTGGAGTGATTTGAGACCCCACTTGGGTATGGACACATCTAACGCCTTCGTGAGCTCATTGGCGAGGCTCTGGAGGAGTCCGCCATACTTTTTGAGCCATGGGAGGAAAAGAGAGAGAGAGCAGGAGGAGAAGAGAAGAGAGCAGGAGAGGGGGAGCTGCTTCTGGAGCAGCAGCAGAAGATTTCCCAGATGACTCGACCGAGCAGAGGAGCTGCTCGGTCGAGCAGACGCAAAGAAGGAAAAGTGGGCAGATACGGGGATCGCTCGGACCGAGTAGTTCACCTGCTCGGTCGAGTAGCATCAGATTTCAGAGCTGAAGCAATTCCAGCGCACGGCTCGAGTAGCTCTTCAGTGACCGAGTCAGTCTCTGCTTGGACCGAGCTGAGCTGACTCGGCCCGTGCAGGAAGAGTGAGGATTTTGAATATTTTCGATTCCCTATCGTACTCTGTCTAGCAGTGCAGCTGCTCGGACCGAGTGACTGAACGAGCAACGAACTGCTCGACCGAGTCACCCACTCGGTCGGCGATGCTGAGGCTATTTTTGGAAACGTTTTCTGAAGATGTGACTTGCGCGATCTGGAGGACTGAATGCTGGGAGCTCATGACAGCGATGGGGGCAACTCATTTTTAGAGTTATGAATAGTTTTTGAAGGAGGAAGCTGAGGCGATTTTGAGAGTTAGTTTCTAGATTAATTTTTGTAAAAGAATATTGGATCGAAACCTTCGGATTATTACTCTTGTTCTCGATTGCTCTTGTGCTTGGGAATCGGGAATTTTTCTTGGATCTATAAATTGCAATTCTTATCTATCTCCCAGCAGTAAGTCTTCTATTTTTATTCTTTCGATTGCTATGATGTCTTCATCTCTAAAAATGATGCTTTTATTCCTGAATATTGCCATGTATGAGTAGATCCTTCTAGGGTTGATGGGTTAGCCCTAAGATCCTGGGGGAAGATGTAGACCTGAATCTCCACATTGAATTAGGGATTTAGGGAAGTATTTCGGTCGATCCTACCGAATCCCTAGATAACCCGTACTGAGATCATGCCCACGGTCTATGGAATTGATGTGCTTAAGGGGTATCTATGGGATCCGAATAGGGAAATCGGTGGATCCAAACAAGGCTCGTGACCATGCCCAGCTCGTGCCTTAAGGGGATCCATCGACAAACCATACCGCTACGTTGATGGCTACCGCCATTGCGTCAACGAGAGCTACCGAAATACCTCACAATTCTACCCCACGAGAGTGGTACGAATTATGAGAATTATCTATTAACCCTAGTGCAACGTGAGGATTCTATTCCAACATCGATCCCCGATGATCTTAGTGGTGATCCATAATGCCCTAGCCCTTTCTATTAGTAAAACAACAACAATACCCCAATCAACTTTTTCAACCCGACAGCTATCTCACTTCAATATTAAGAAGTAAACTGAGAATCCATATACATTATCACCGTCCCTGTGGGATTCGATATCATTTATACTACAACTTGACACCGTCTGCTTGTGGATTGAGCCCGGAATTGAAAGCTATAAGCCATACCACGCCTGGCGATCGTGACACCGCCAGGTGGAATCTAGTGTAGGTTTCGGGTGTGTCAAGTTTTTGGCGTCGTTGCCGGGATGGCAATAGTGTTTATCTCAGTTTATTTTTTTTATTTTCTGAAGTTTGCTAGCACTCTAAACATTTCTCACCTTACCACCCTTTTATTCTCTTCTCTTTTTCTGCCTTGGTACTAACATCTCCCTCCAGCTAGCGATTATTTCCTGACTATTCAGGCATAATGGAGATGGTGATGCAAGTACAATGGACATGTGAGTTTGACAGCGACTCAGATGAGTTCAGTTTCTCTCATTATCACTTACATGGTCTTCAAGATTCGTGCATGGATGAAACTATGATCGAATGCACAGCCAGAGAACTGATCGATGCAGTTCGGTTTATCGGCTCAGGGACCTATGTTGCAAGTAACGCGAATCAGCAATTAGTTATGGATCATATAGTGAACAAGGTTTCTGATCAGGTACTATTGAGGGCGATATTCGCGTAAGCTTCGAAGAGGACGTGATGCACATCCAGACCATTGAGGCCCTGCCTGTTGATGCAGGCTGGAGAGAGACTCATCAATTGGAGCCGTTGAACGACTGTCAGTTGTTGGGTATAATAGAGAGCGTGGTAGCTGATGTATGGGCCCATGGCCCAGTGGAATTCCCTACAGACAACCCAGTTACACAAGAGCTCTTAGTTTTTATCGCAAACGCTTTCCATAATGCGGACGCCCTGGATGGTGTCCCCGTCGCTGATGGAATCTATGTGCGGTACGAGGGAGACACGCTACGCTTCTGCAACGATAGCCTCCCACAGATTTCATCATGTGAAGAATATGCCTATGAAGAGTACACAGATCCCGCACCATCGCGAAACTACATTGACCAGGGAAGTATTTCGGATTCTATATTTGATAGTGGAACACCTCTCCGCTGTTAACAGGTACGCTACGGAAACGGAATTTGCAGACGTCCGCCTTGACGCACCATCATCTCCCTGCTCTTCATATGATTCCGCCGACGAAGAGTTTCAACCTTCTGAACCAGAAATTGAGGACACATCGTTCTCACAAGTGAGAGATGACGGGGGTACAGCGCCCCCTCAGGTTGAACTAAAACCCCTCCCCGCCAATTTGAAATATCCTTTCTTGGGGGAAAATTCCACTTACCATGTTATTGTGAATGCGGCCTCACAGAGTCCCAGCTAGAGAGTCTCCTAAAAATCCTTAGATCCCACAGAAAAGTAATAGGGTACAACATCGCTGACCTGAAGGGTATCGGCGAGACCATATGTACCCATAGAATTCACCTAGAGGATAAGGACGCCACCTCCATTGAGCCTCAAAGGCGATTGAACCCCAAGATGAAGGAGGTGGTGAAAAAGGAGGTCCTAAAGCTTTTAGAGGCCGACATCATTTATCCCATTTCTGATAGTAAATGGGTTAGTCCTGTGCAAGTTGTCCCTAAGAAATGGGGCATGATAGTCGTTAAAAATGAAAAAAAAGCTAATCTCCACTAGGACTGTCACCGGGTGGCGTATGTGTATCGATTATCGGAAACTGAATAAAGCCACCAGAAAGGACCATTATCCTCTACCCTTCATTGACCAAATGCTTGAGCGCTTAGCTAAGCACAAATACTTCTGTTACCTGGATGGATACTCTGGATTCTTCCAAATCCTGCTACATCGGGAAGACCAACAAAAGACGACATTCACATGTCCATACTGCACATTCGCCTATCGAAGAATGCCGTTTGGGCTATGAAACACACTGGCCACATTTCAAAGGTGCATGACGTCTATTTTCTCAGATTTCATCGAGAATATCATGGAAGTCTTCATGGACGATTTTTTCGTTTATGGAACCAAGTTTGATGATTGCTTAGCTAATTTATCCAAGGTCCTGGAACGGTGCCATGACAACAATCTAACCCTGAATTGAGAAAAGTGTCATTTCATGGTGACAGAATGGGTTGTGCTGGGCCACGTTATCACCTCCAAGGGAATTGAGGTCGATAAAGCCAAGGTTGAAGTTATTAAGAGCCTACCACCTCCCACTAACCTTAAGGGCGTCCATGGTTTCCTTGGGCATGCAGGTTTCTATCGTCGCTTCATAAAAGATTTTTCTAATATTGCTCGCCCCCTCATAGAGCTCCTAGCCAAGGACGCTCCTTTTATGTTTACCGACGCTTGTTTGCTAGCTTTTAACAGGTTAAAGGAAGCTCTCATCTCGGCCCCGATTATACAGCCGCCAGACTGGAATCTGTCGTTTGAGCTTATGTGTGATGCTAGTGACCAGGCAGTAGGAGTTGTTCTTGGTCAAAGGAAGGAGGGAAAGCTTCATGCTATATACTACGCTAGCAAGACCTTAGATGACGCTCAAAAGAACTACACCACTACGGAGAAAGAGCTGCTAGCCGTGGTCTATTCTATCGAGAAGTTCAGATCCTACCTCTTGGGATCCAAGGTCATTATCCACACTGATCACGTGGCGTTGAAATACCTACTAAGAAAGAAGGATGCTAAACCACATCTAATATGGTGGATCCTCCTGCTCCAAGAATTTGATATTGAAATTAAGGACAAGAAGGGAGCAGAGAATGTGGTAGCAGACCATTTGTCGCGGCTAATCCAAAGGCACGAGGATGACAGCTTGCCAATTGACGATTCTTTCACCGGTGAACAGTTATTTGCGACAAATTCCTCTGAAGCCCCCTGGTACGCTGATATAGTGAATTACCTGGTGAGCGGCACAGTCCCGCACGGGTTGGCGACCTATTCGAGGAGGAAGTTCCTACACTATGCCAAGAGTTACTACTGGAACGACCCGTATCTGTTCAGGACATGCACCGACTGGATCATCAGACGATGTATCCCAAAGGAAGAGGCAACCTCCATCATATCGCATTGCCACGATCAACCATGTGGTGGACACGCAGCTGTCACCAATACCACAGCAAAAATCCTCTAAAGTGGTTTCTACTGGTCCACTATATTCAGGGATGCAAATGAATACATAAGGAAGTGCGACAGATGCCAGAGGACAGGGAATGTCACGAACAATAATGAAACGCCCCTCCACGGTATCTTAAAGATAGAACTATTCGACTGTTGGGGCGTTGACTTCATGGGACCTTTCCCATCGAGTAACGGCAATAAGTACATCTTGGTCGCCGTTGAATATGTCTCGAAGTGGGTGGAAGCCATCGCCACCCCGACAAATGACACGAGGATAGTAGCCAAGTTTTTCAAGAATACTATCTTTCCTCGCTTCGAAGTCCCCCGAACGATCATAAGTGACGGAGGGAGTCGTTTCATCGAGAGAAAGTTCGAGACGATGCTGAAAAAATATGGAGTTCATCACAAGGTCGCCCTTACTTATCACCCTCAGACTAGCGGCCAAGTGGAGGTATCTAACAGGGAAATAAAAAGCATCCTGGAAAAGACAGTTAGCGCCTCAAGGAAGGATCAGTCGCACAAGTTGGGCAATGCCCTTTGGGCATATCGCACTGCCTTCAAAACTCCCATCGATACAACCCCCTACAGACTAGTGTATGGAAAAGCTTGCCACCTTCCGGTAGAATTGGAGCACAGAGCATATTGGGCAATAAAGAAAATGAATTTTGACTACCAAAGTGCCGGCACGAGACGAGCCCTACACAGCAATGAGTTGGACGAAATTCGGCGTCATACTTATGAAAATGCGAAGATATATAAAGAGAGAACCAAAGCCTATCATGATAGAAACGTCACGATTGTTCGCCATGATGTCGATGACCAGGTACTCCTATATAATTCAAGATTACTCCTCTTTCCCGGAAAGTTAAAGTCAAGGTGGTCCGGCCCCTACATGATAGTAAGCTTATCCCCGGGAGGTGCCATTGAGCTCGAAGGAAAGAACGAAAGCCTCAAGGTAAATGGTCAGAGGATTAAAACTTACAGAGCTGGAGAACCTGTAGGACAGGAGGAGATGTACTTCCTCGAGGGATTCCCCGACGACAACTGATAAATCAAAGGGAATCGAGCTCACGACTAAAAACGAGCGCTTATTGGGAGGCAACCCAATTTCTTAGATTTCGGATTTTCTTTTTCAATCTCTTATTTCTATTTCATATTTTAGAGATAAAATTATAAAACCACAAAAATTTGATGAAGTCATATTTTGTACAGGTTGGACATGTGGGGGAATGCAGATCGACTTCATAAACGGAAGGAAGTTTGAGGAGAGCACCAGACTTGAGGAGAAAGCCAAAGGAAAAAGAAGCAAAAAAGGACAGCTGACTCGACCGAGCAGCCACTCTGCTCGGTCGATCAGTGCAGATACATGAACGGGATGAAAATCGTCATCAGCTCATTCCGAGCTAGCATCTACTGCTCGGTCCGAGCAGACATCGACTCGATCGAGCAGTCAGCTGCTTGATCAGAATGTACAGGCTTTTGGAAAAAGTGAGAAATCATCACTCTGCCTACATGGTCCGAGTGATATTGGCCCGGCCCGAGTAGTAGGCGACTCGACCGAGCAACCGGATACTCGGTCGAGTATGACAGGCTTTTGGAAAAGGTGGAAAAATGACGTTCTGTCTACACGGTCCGAGCGATAGCAGCTCGGCCTGAGCAGTCCCCTGCCTGATTGAGCATCTTCCTGCTCGACCGAGCAGGCTAAAGGGAGTGTTCTAAGAATTTTATCTCGATTCATCTCGCAACTTACTCGACCGAGCAATCATATTGCTCGGTCCGAGTCACCTCTCGTCGATTTCGGTCCGTATTCTTTCGGTTGGGTTTCGAGTTGCTCATTTGTACCTGGCCCGTTCTTGTCCTTTAATGGCGTACCCTAATCATTCCCCACAGCCATCGCCACTCCCCCAACCTGTTCAATCTCCTTCAGAACTCTCTCTCCCCCTTCTTCTTTCCACAACGCCGCCCCTCCATCCAACCGAGCCCCCCCATCTCTCTCTCCGCGCTCATTTATCCCCACCAAACATTACAACCACTCGGGCTAAAATTCAATCGTTTATGTTTAAAATATACTGACGCTCTTCCTATCCCTATTTCAGGTACGATTTGCCACCATCAGAGGACACTTCTATAAAAGCTTGGGGGATATTCCGGATCACCGGCGATCACGACACCAAACGCACCGCCATCTCCTTCTAGTCGGTAAATTCGTTCTCCTATTTGCTTTACATACTACTGCACCAATTTATACCACTTCCACAATACCTCCGCGTCATGCCAGACCTGCCAATACCGGCACATCTAATCCTAGGCCTACTCGACGTACCCGTTGTACATGCTCTACCACTCAAACCAACATTGTTGGCGAATTATCTACCAATTCCCCTGTGCCACCCACCGCCCCACTCCCCCTAAACCTCTTTACTTAGGCAACGCAGAATACGAGGTTACATACACGGTTGACACTGACCAAGCCGACCAATTCACCGCCATGCTCCTACTATTAGGGTATGGTGGTGCAATGACTCAACAGTCGGTCGAGTGTGACCTACCTTTCCTTCGGAGCCTCATTCTTTACTGGTGAACTGACCCACCTCACAAGTTCCAGCCAGACCCACCCACCACTCCTGGTCCACATCAGAGGGACCCATCACCACCCCCATAGGGTGGTGCCTCTGCTTGATGTCGTCCATAACATTTTTGCCTCTCTCACTTATTGATTGAGCCCATCTGTCTGTTCGGGGCCTTGCACTTACATAGCTTGGGGGAGGAGCCACCCATGCATCATATTTCATTCAGCATTGCATCATTCCATGTTTTTATTTTTTTCTTTTTGCACAGTTTTTATTTTATTCCCCCACCCACCCGACCCATTTAGCATCATCTCCCGCCTACTAGCGTTTACTTAGCAGTGAGGACACTGCTAGGTTTAGCTTGGGGGATGAGCGCTACCGCTTTATTTTTTATTTTTTCTTTTACATTTTCTTCCCTTATTTCAGTTTTTATTTTATTTTTTCACCACTTTTCCACGTCGTTTTCTTTTTCTCATTTTGCATCATATTTTCTATTTTCACCATGCATGCATCTCTTTTTCTTTATTTTCCTTTTCTCTCCACCTCTTTCTCTTTATTTGCTAAGGATGTTCCGCATGATGATACCTCTCATAGCCTTATTAGTCTTTTACGATGCTCACTTTTGATGACATGCTATTAGGGTAAATTTCAGTTTTACTATCTCTATGCGTGCATTTCTATTGTTGATCTATCTGATTTAATGCTTAAAATGAATTGAAAATCGAATGCATGAATTAGTATCTAGTATGCACTATATTGGGTAATGCACCTAGGTTCACGCATCACTAGAACACTTGGAGCATCTGTTTTTATCTTATTTATTTCTGATTGCATGCCTGCTGCTATTGTATTTATTACTGCATGCCTTTTCAGTATTCGTTTAGAGGAATGAAAATATCCATGCTATCTATGAGATTAGTTAGGGTATTGTTCTATCAAACCGTTGTGCACCCTCTTACGAGTGAACCGAGAGTTATACTATTTTCCTTCTCCACATATCAATATACTAGTCATTACCCGTGCCCATAGTGCACGGTTTATTTAATGGCTGAGTTTTTCTCCCCCACAAATTTCAAATTCCCCCAAATTTCAAGTTTTCCCACAAAATTTAAAGTTTCCCCCCAAATTTAAGTTTTCCCCCAAAATTTAAGTCCCCCCAAAATTGTCATTACCACCTAGGACAAACTTGCCACGTAGGACAAAGCTTTGTCCTATTAGGATAAGATTCAAAATCTTCATAGAACTGGAAATAAAATGGCCGGAAGGGGTGAGAATAAAAAGTGTGGGTGTGTGTAGGGAGGGTCCATAGGCAAAAATACAAAAACCGTGGTTGTATGTGCAAAATTTCCCACCTCCTCTTTTATCCCTCAAAATCTCATCTCTTATATTTTCTCTTATTCAATTTCCCTGTTTTATATAATAGATATCCAAATTCTCTTATCCAATTTCTCATGTCCAAATTCTCTTATCAATTTCTCTTGATAACATCCGTCTTTTATATAATAGATATCTCTTATCCAATTTCTCTTGTCCAATATGTCTTATCCAATTTCTCTTGATAACATCTCTCGTTTGTAATATAGATATCTCTTATCCAATTTCTCTTGATAACATCACTCTTATCCAATTTCTATTGTCAAATATCTCTAATCCAATTTCTCTTGATAACATCCCTCTTTTATAATATAGATATCTCTTATCCAATTTATCTCGTCCAATATCTCTAATCCAATTTCTCTTGATAACATCCCTCTTTTATAATATAGATATCTCTTATCCAATTTCTCATGTCCAATATCTCTTATCCAATTTCTCTTGATAACATCCCTCTTTTATAATATATATATCTCTTATCCAATTTCTCTTGATAACATCCCTCTCTTATAATATAGATATCTCTTATCCAATAGCTCTTGTCCAATATCTCTTATCCAATTTCTCTTGATAACATCCCTCTTTTATAATATATATATCTTTACATATCAGCTGGTTACACCCCCACAGCTATTTTTACCGCATCTCACTTCCCAAACCCAAAAATAAAAAAAGTATAGCTTCTAAATGAAAAAAAGAAAAAAGAAAAAAGAAAAAAATAGTATACATATTCATATGTGAAAAAGAAAAGAAAAAGAAAGAAAATGAATAAATATTATTTTGTATCTTTTCATTAGAAGCTATCACTTATACTGGGAAGAAAAAGAAAAATTACATATCATATTCCTAGATGTGATGCCTCAAGCTAAGCTTAGGGGTAAAACCAACTGATCACATGAGTGAGCATGACAGTAGAGTGGAGACGGTGCATAACGGGGAGATTTAATAATACCTAAACTTTACGAAATGCTTTAGTTTTTGAAGACTTTTCATGAATCGAAATGAATAACTGAATGGCATGACTTTTTCTATTCTCTATTGCATGTTGTGTGATTTCTATATGCTCCTTGTGTATCTGTGATTGAAAAGGGCATTGCCAACTTCTTTATAATAGACTCTAGGGATTGCATGAGATTGATATGAATTGATGGTGTTATTTCAGTAGATCCCTATCCTTTGCATGTATTGCATGCTAGTCATATGATTTGTAAAACTAGAAATTGCCAGTATCATGTATGTTTATTATTCAGAGAACCGTGATTTACTATTTAGGCCAGAGATCTGACTCAACATCCTTAGCATCCTCCTCTCACTTCTATTCTCTTCTCTTTTTATTTTTATTTCTTATTACCTTTTTTGTTTTCCTCCCAGCCAGCGTACCGATTATTCGTCTTCCTCGAGGACGAGTAAGAGGCAAGCTTGGGGGATGTTGATGTGTCCATATTTTCCATTATTTTCATATCATCATTACATTGCATCACATGTCATTTTCGCATCCAAATCCCACATTTTACTACGATATCATGTTTCTGACGTTATATTCGAGTTTCGTAGTGTTTTATGAGTTTTCAGGTATTTTAGAGCGATTTGAGACCCCACTTGGGTATGGACACATCCGACGCCTTCGTAAGCATATTGGCGAGGCTCTGGAGGAGTCTGCCATACTTTTAGAGCCATGGGAGGAAAAGAGAGAGAGAGCAGGAGGAGAAGAGAAGAGAGCAGGAGAGGAGGAGCTGCTTCAGGAGCAGCATCAAAAGATTTCCTAGATGACTCGGTCGAGCAGAGGAGCTGCTCGGTCGAGCAGACGCAAAGAAGGAAAAGTGGGCAGATACGGGGATCGATCGCACCGAGTAGTTCACCTGCTCGGTCGAGTAGCATCAGATTTCAGAGCTGAAGCAATTCCAGTGCATGGCCCGAGTAGCTCTTCAGTGACCGAGTCAGTCTCTGCTCGGACCGAGCTAAGCTGACTCGGCCCATGCAGGCAGAGTGAGGACTTTGAAGATTTTCGATTCCCTGTCGTACTCGGTCAAGAAGTACAGCTGCTCGGACCGAGTGACTGAATGAGCAACGAACTGCTCGACCGAGTCACCCACTCGGTCGGCGATGCTGAGGCTATTTTTGGAAATGTTTTCTGAAGCCGTGACTTGCACGATCTGGAAGACTAAATGCTGGGAGCTCGCGACAGCGACGGTGGCGACTCATTTTTAGAGTTTTGAATAGCTTTTGGAGGAGGAAGCTGAGGCGATTTTGAGAGTTAGTTTTTAGATTAATTTTTGTAAAAGAATATTGGATCGAAACCTTCGAATTATTACTCTTGTTCTCGATTGCTCTTGTGCTTGGGAATCAGGAATTTTTCTTGGATCTATAAATTTCAATTCTTATCTATCTCCTCGCTATAAGTCTTCTATTTTTATTCTTTCGATTGCTATGATGTCTTCATCTCTAAAAATGATGCTTTTATTCGTGAATATTGCCATATGTGAGTAGATCCTTCTAGGGTTGATGGGTTAGCCCTAAGATCCTAGGGGGAAGATGTAGATCTGAATCTCCACATTGAATTAGGGATTTAGGGAAATATTTCAATCGATCCTACCGAATCCCTAGATAACCCGTACTGAGATCATGCCCACGGTCTATGGAATTGATGTGCTTAAGGGGTATCTATGGGATCCGAATAGGGAAATCGGTGGATCCAACCAAGGCTCATGACCATGCCTGGCTCATGCCTTGAAGGGATCCATCGACGAATCATACCGCTACGTTGACGGCTACCGCCATTGCGTCAACGAGAGCTACCGAAATATCTCACAGTTCTACCCCACGAGAGTGGTATGAATTATGAGAATTATCCCATAACCCTAGTGCAACGTGAGGATTCTATTCCCACATCGATCCCCGACGATCTTAGTGGTGATCCATAATGCCCTAGCCCTTTCTATTAGTAAAACAACAACAATACCCCAATCAACTTTGTCAACCCGACAGCTATCTCACTTCGATATTAAGAAGTAAACTGAGAATCCATATACATTATCACCGTCCCTGTGGGATTCAATATCATTTATACTACAACTTGACACCGTCTGCTTGTGGATTGAGCCTGGAATTGAAACCTAGAAGCTATACCACGCCTGGAAATCGTGACACCGACAGGTGGAATCTAGGTGTAGGTTTCGGGTGCGTCCGGATCTCCTACGAATCTCATGAGTTGAGACACATGAAACACGTCGTGAATTCCTTCGAGAGATAGGGCAACACCAACCGATAAGCTACCTCGCCGACACGAGCGAAAATCTCAAATGGACCGACATATCTGGGATTCAAATTCCATGTCGTCCAAATCGTATTGTACCCCGCATAGGAGAAATCTTCAGAAATACATAATCTCACGGCTGAAACTCTAATGGCCGCCTCTTCGTATCTGCCCAATGCTTATAACGGTCTTGAGCAACTCGGAGGTTTTCACGAATTGTCCGCACCACATCTATAGCTTCTATTACTATATCGGGTCCCAGTAATTCACGATCTCCAACATCGTCCCAACTGAGAGGTGATCGACACTTCCTCCTATACAGAGCTGCAAATGGTGCCATGCCAATTGCCTGGTAGATGTTATTATAAGCAAACTCCACCATGTGCAGGTGGTCTTCCCACGACCCCTTAAAGTCTAATATGCAAGCTCTCAGCATGTCCTACAGGATCTGGATGATGCGCTCTGACTGCCCATCCGTCTAAGGATGATATGTACTGCTGAAACTGAGATGAGTCCCTTGACTAGCTTGCAAGCTTCGCCAGAAGTGAGATGTGAACCTGGTGTCCATGTCATAAACTATGCACACGGGAATCCCATGGAGCCTCACTATCTCCTCCATATACTTCCCAGCCAACAACTCTGTAGACTGACCAACCCGAAAAGGGATGAAATGCACGGACTTTGTCAATTGGTCAACAATCACCCAAATCGCATAATACCCCTTAGGCGTGCGAGGCAATCCGGTTACGAAGTCTATTGTCACATGCTGCCACTTCCACTTAGAAATAGGAAGAGGTTGAAGTAATCCTACAACTCTCTGATGCTCAACATTCACTTGCTGACAAATAATACACGAAGCTACACTCTTCGCTACTCCTCGCTTCATACCATGCCACCAAAAATGTTGTTGCAAGTCATGATACATTCTTGTCCCTCCAGGGTGGATAGAATGCGGAGAACTGTGCGCTTCCTTCAATAACTCTTCCTGAATCGCACTAGCTGGCACAAAATCCGACTCCTAAGTCTCTGAGAGCCGTCCTAATGAATGCAGAAATCTGTCTGAAGACCATCTTCTACTTGCTCTCGCATCCTCTTCAATTTATCATCATCCAATTGAGCTGCCTTAATTCGATCCACCAAATCAGATTGAATTTGTAAGTGCAAGCCAGCTGCCTTCTCTCCTGGAGTTACGACCTCAATCTCCATCTGCCGCAGTGCCCAACTAAGTTGCAGTTGAGAGGTTAACCTCAATATAGTCGTTAACAAACTAAGGACATCGGGAACTATATTAACCTTCCATTTTGATACTGAAGGTCAATGTCATATATTGCCATCAACTCGAGCCATCTTCGATGTCTCATGTTAAGCTCCCTCTGAGTGAAGACATACTTCAAACTCTTATGATCGGTGTAGATCTTCACCCGTTCCCCCAAAAGAAAATGTCTCCACAACTTCAGGGTGAAGATCACCGCTGCCAACTCCAAATCATAGGTGAGATAGTTCTGCTTATAAGTCTTCAATAGTCTGGAGGCATAAGCCACAACACTACCATGCTGATGGAGCACACATCCCAATCCTCTACCAGAAGCGTCACAAAAGATTTTGAATCCCCCAGACTGATCAGGTATAGTTAAAATTGGAGCCGTCGTCAATCGCTGCTTTAATTCTCCAAATGCACGCTGACACTCCTCAGACCAAACATTGTAAATATCCTTCTTGGTGAGATTAGTCAGAGGTGCAGCGATCTTCGAAAAATCTTTTATGAACTTCCTGTAATAACCAGCGAATCCCAAGAAACTCCTGATCTTCGTGACTGTTCGCAGAATAGGCCATTCTTCCACAACTGCAACCTTCTCTGGGTCGACTGATATCCATTCACCCGAAATTACATGCCCGAGGAAAGCAATCCTAGTTAACCAGAACTGGCACTTACTGTACTTGGCATACAACTGATGTCGTCTCAGGGTCTCTAAAACAATCTTCAGATGCTCGACATGCTCTGCGTCACTCTTTGAATACACCAAAATGTCGTCTATAAAGACCACTACGAACTTATCTAGATATTCAAAAGAAGACTTGGTTCATCAACCTCATAAAGATAGCTGGCGCATTTGTCACCCCAAATGGCATTACCAGGAATTCATAATGTCCATAACGACTTCGAAAAGCCGTCTTAGGAATATCAAACTCACGAACCTTCACTTGGTGGTACCCACTCTGCAAATCCAACTTAGAGTAAACTCGGGATCCACCTAACTGGTCAAAGATATCATCAATCCGGGGAAGATAGTACTTATCCTTCACGGTCGCCTTGTTCAACCTCTATAATCAATGCACAACCTTCGAGATCCATCTTTCTTATTCACCAGAAGTACAGGTGCTCCCCACGGAGACACACTAGGACGTATCAGTCCTCGACCTAACAAGTCCGTTAACTGACTTTGAAGTTTATCCAATTCGGGTGGAGCCATACGATAAGGAGCCTTCGAAATCGGTTGAGTCCCCGGTATCAAATCTATGGTAAATTCCAACGATCTATCCGGCGGAAGTCCATAGATGTCGTCAAGAAACACATCAGGGAAATATCAAACAACTTCAGGGAATTCCAACTCTATCTCCATGGCCAATGCCTGAGCATCCATCGGCGTCGCCCTAAACTTCACGGGTTCACACGAACTATTTCCACCATGGAACACAAACTCTGAATGGCATGGAATATGAAAAACTATACTCCCCAATCTACAATCGTAGTGGCATTCAGTAGTGGCATAGAACTTCCCTAACCAATCCATCCCAAAAACAGCCTCATAACTAGGTAACTCTATTACCAGAAAATCTGCATAAAGCCCTAACCCAGCAATCTCCACCAGAAAATTTCGCAACCCAAAAGAACTACGCACTACCCCATTCCCGGTGTGCACATTCCAGTTAAAAGTAAAAGAATCTACCGCTATCCTATTCTTGATCATAAACTCTTTAGATACGAAGCAGTGGGAAGCTTCAGAATCAAAAATGCCAAGGCAGGAAAGGATACGATTCTAACAATGCCTAGACCCAACAAATAAAAGTGACTAAGCACCTAATCATGCAAGACTGGAAAGGAAAACAGCATGCATAATTAACATAAAGGAGACTCACCAGTGATGACCTGGCCAGTGTTATCCTCTCCAGCTGCGGTCAGTGCGAAGGTCTGGCACTGCTGGGGAGCTAGAGCCGCTCTCCCGATACCCTGGCACTGGGGTTCCCTCTGTGCCGACTGCCCTGGTCTGGGTGGAGCTGGAAGTGGAAGTCTCTGGGGCATCAGAGGAAGAGCTCGCTGCTAAGATGGCCTAGCCGTGGTAGGTCCTCCTGGTGCTGTCGGTCGACACCGCTGTGGACAGTCCCTCCAGATGTGCCCCTCTCCTCCACAAGTGTAACACCGTCTCTGGAGCCACAGTCGAAAAACCCTCACCTCGTGTCCAGGCTTGCGACAGTGAATGCAAGATGTCTGTCTCTAAGCTGGAGGCAGAGGTCCCGACCGCTTGAGCTGAGCCATCTGCACTGGCCTAGGAGAAGCTCTCTGAGCTGTTGGTGGTCGGTTGCCTACCGCGGGCAACCTCCCCACACTACGAAGGTAAACCTCGTGCCTCCAGGCTACCTCTAGTATAGCCTCGTGTGTAGTCAAGTCCGCTGTAGACATGGCTCCTCTGAACTCCTGGTGAAGACCTAAACGAAAGCACCGAGCATGGTTGGCGTCCGTGTCCACCAACTCTGGGGCGTACTACTGAGCTATGAGAACTCAGCGTCGTACTCGTCAACACTCCTCTACCCATAGACCAAGTGCTCAAACAACTGCCTCATCTTGTCTTTGGCGGTGTCTAAAAGGTACATGGCCTCGAAGAGCCGCCAGAACTCCTCCCAAGAGACGACAGTCCCCTTGAGGCACCGCAGCTGGGCCTCCCACTAGTCACGTACCTGAAAGGTCAAGCACCTCCGTGATGCCTGCACCCACTCCTATAGGGGAACGTCTACCATGGTCAAATCATCCTCCATGCACCTCAGCCACTCATCAGTCTCCAAAGCATTCTCCGCCCCCACAAAAGTACTTCAGGCACAAGTCCTTAAACTGCTTAAAAGTCGGCCTTTTCGGAGCCGCAACCCCTCTAACACCCTCTTGGATGTCGGTCATGCGCTCTAAGATCCCCGTCAAGACCTTCATCATGAGCACAGACTCAGAAGACGGTGCGTCAGAGTGAGAACTCTCATCCTCAAGACGCACCACTCCATCAAAAGGTCCGCCTCCGCTAGCCATACTACTGAAATGAAATGAAATTCAATTTAGTACCATATGCTGAAAGGTCAGAGCACGGTCCGTGTCGTTCTTACATGTGTCACAGTGTTAGTGGACATGCATGTGCCACCACAAAACCTGTCATACCCCGGTCACCCAAATACTCAGGGAAATGTTTTTGAGACAAAAGGGGACGAGTCGCCTAACAGGCCGCGGTGTTGCACCAAGCGTAAAAGTAATAATATTGCAGGCCACTACGCACACTAGAACAACACATGCAGTTATAATGTAAATAGAAAACTCTGACACACAACAGCAGCAAGAAAGGTACTCTCTACCGCAGTACGGAAAAGAGTAAGGAAAAGAGCACATCAGCATCAGAACACACATATACTATCCAACAGTCCGGTCCAACATAAGTACAGCCCGACAAAGGAAGTCCAACCCAAAATATACAACATCGACTAGGGTACAAAAGTAAAGACCACAACACCCAGCTGCAAAAGTATTACACACCCGAACGCTACCCCTAAGTACAAGAGGTGTAACAAGGTCAAGTAGGACATCCCGCCGGTCCCTGCTTCGTATACCCCTACTGGCGTACCTGCTCTGGACATACCACAGGTGGGAACACGTCAACGCGAGACCCAATAGGAAAACTCTCACACACAGGGAGAACTACACACGAAAGGTTATGTTCCGCAAGACAAGTCCATAGGTAAAATTAATTTATCATATCAACAATATTACAAAGTTTCATAAGTTAAAGTTTTTGGGAACATGGTGTGCGACTCGACTACGAGGACTGGGACCTATCCCAAAGTGGGACGGTAAACGGCACCCGCCAGTGGTACAACGCACTGTGTGAAGCTTAACGGGGCTCCCCACTCCACAACGTGCAAGTGGGGTCTCACTCCACCTCTGTGCGAGTGGAAAAACAACGGCACACCCTGTCTGTCTACGGTGGTGGCTCTTACAGTACAACATAACTCCAATCCTCGTACCTCTAACCGTACACCATGATCCCCCCAAACCCGCCTAGCGGGACCCACCCACGCCGAGGTGGAAACGGGACCACCTAGCATTTAATCTACATCAAAATTTCAGTTACTATAACATATGGATATGGCAATATAACTTCACAATCCACAATTTACTTGAACAAAATTGCCACCAACAAGAAAGCAACATATATAACAACTTGCAGAATTTCCAAAAAAAACAGTATTAACGTGGGTTTTCAGGCCGTTGGGGTGAGAATTAGCCAAAATGTACAACTACAAACTTGTAGAACTCATAGTTTTCCTTTCACCCATGCGTTATCAAAAATTTAGAGCAATGGCGTGATTTATCATGACAGAAATAAGAACACATGCATCAGCTGGAATTTTAAAACAGAAACAGCAGCACTTTAACTACAGATTACTACTAACAGCAGTTTGATTTAGAAAAAGTTGAAAACTACAAAGTTCTAGAATTTGAAGCTATCTTTCCAACGAGACCAAGAACAGTAAAATCCAACCACTGAACTAAAGAGTATAGCAGTTCTACTAAAAGGTGTCTAGGCAGGAGTAAAACAGATAGGTTTTAGTTCAAACCAGATTTCTCCAATATTTTGAAAACAACATATGGCAAAATTTATATGAATTTGGGGTATGAGAAAAAGGTCTACCTCTTTCAGAATTTATTTCAAATCAATATAGGCACGAAAACACAGTTCTTCCAACTGAAAGCTTGCTGGAATTTCAGAATATCATGCAACAGCTACACCTCCAACAATCCATCATAACTCCAGTTTTAAAAATCAAAATTTTTTGTTGTTGTGAAATTTAAAGACATGCAAGCCTAATTAAGGAGTGATAAAGTATTCCTAACATGCATGCAATAAGAATGAAGATTTTGAAATGGAAAAAGTACTTTGAGAAAGCCAAGACATGATTTTTAAAAGAGATCTTGTATAACTTAAATAAGGTTGAATTTTTGTGTGTGAAGATCATGTATTTCATGGTGCTAAGACATGATTTAGATGACATGCAAGCAAGGAGAACATAATCCATCATCCTACTTGATAAAAAATGTGATCTTTCACAAGAAACATGAATAACTAAGCAAGGTGATATTTTTAGCAACATTTTTAACTTGAGTTGTTTTAAAAATGAAAACTTTTTGAAAGGATCTAACATGAAACCTAGACTCCAAAGGTGAGGAGGTTTCCTACCTTGAAGATGACTTGATGAGATCTTGGTTTGAAGCCTAAGAGGTTGAAGAAGGTCCTAGGAAGAAGCCCCCCTTGCATGCACCACCCTTTTCTTCTTCTTCTTTTTCTCTCCTCCCCCTCTCTCTCCAAAGTTGGCCGAATTTTTTTTTTGGTTTCATGGGGGTTTGTGAGAGAGAGAGAGAGAGATTTATATGATTAGGGTGGAGTTGAGGAATGTTAGGGTGAGTTTAGGAGATATTTTCTTTGTTAAAGTATTTACAAGTTTACCATTTTCCTAATTGGGAAAGCTTTCCTTTATATGTAAACTTCTCATCATCACTCTTCATCTTAATTAACCATAATGCCATTACTATTTATGGAAACCTCTCCATAATTACCAAATTGCCATTTCCAAAATAAAAATCAATTTTATTATATTGTTATTCATGGAACTTCTCCACTTAATTACAAGTATGCCACTAACCAACGTGGCGACAGTTCCACTGTTTACAAGCGCTAAACCTCGACTCGTCATGTCTCAAAATGATCGTGACGGCCATGGTGCACACTCCCTAACACGCATCCCAATGCGTGGGGGTCAATCTCAACGTCTGCGTACACGATTTCAGAAACGCGTACGTTGGCCGTAGAACTCGACCGTATAATTATATACGGGGAGTTACACGAGGTCAGTAGCGCAGGGGGAGGGGGGTCCCGGCGGTCGCCGACAAAACGGCCAGCAGAGCCGATGGTGCCGGCGGCGCGGCAGGCAGGGACGAGGGAGTTGCCTGATGTGAAGGGTTCGTCGCCGGCAGACGGGAACCGATAGCCTCAAGCCGGATTTTAGGCCGTTCAGATCGCAGGCAGCATCTTCAAGCAGATCCGAGGGTGCTCGAGGTTGTTTATAGCAGGAGAAAACTGATGATGGCCCATACAGGTCTAGCCCAAGGCCGGTTCATACCCTTCCATAATTTTAATTTGGTTGAATTTTCATCGTAAATAATACATTGACGAATTTTTACGGATCCTAACTTGAATTGTTAGATTCCTATTATCAAAAATAAAAAATCATTGATCATCTGAATTAAGACGTCAAGAGTGTAAGGATCGCCTTACCCTTGCAATACTAACAACACACACTAGAGGGGGTTGAATAGTGTACTGGCAATAAAATTGTCCAATTAAAATTTAACTTGCAAATGCGGAATTATAAATGCAAGAGAAATTAAAAGGCACAATCAATCCAAACGCAAACACACAGTTTTACCCTGGTTCCCCAAACTTGGGTACATCCAGCCACACCAATATTCACTATAGTCCCACACAGAGAAGTGAATACAAATCTCACAAGGAGATATCCCACAAAGAGGATTTATGCCCTACACAAGGACCCAACCAATCCTACACGAGGATCAAGACTCCCACACAGAGAATAACTAACTCCCACGCAGAGAATTAGGGTTAGCCATACGCTAGGACACTAAACTCCCACAAAGAGAATTACTCCCACAAAGAGAGTTTCCTAAGTCCTACAAAGAGACAACCTCCCACAAAGAGAGAACCTCCCACAAAGAGAGAAAGTTCTAATTCCCACAAAGAGAATTAGAGACACAAATTACACCAAGTAAAATAAATACTCTTACCTATGCCTTGAGATGCTTACTCATGAATGGATGCAAGGCATGGAAGAGGATCTCCAAGTGTTGGGATATGCTTGAGAGCACTTGGATGATTTCCCTTGAGCTGGACTTCAATGCTTGAAGATAGATGACTGCTCAATTGAGGGAAATGAGGGAGCTTGAGAGTTGCTTATTGATCTCTTGAGATTTTCTATATAGTCAAGAGTTATCAAGTGTTGTTAAGAGTTCTCAAGTGAAGGCAGCATACTCAAATATATAGGAACCCCATATCAAGCCCCAAAACACAAAGAAACAGCCAAAGAAAGAATTCAGCAACGGCTAGAAACTGGGCGAAAACGACAGGAACTGTCGACTGATAATCAAAAGACAGTCGACTGATCAACGGCTAGAAAATATCCAACGGATATAATCTGAGCCAGGACAGTCGACTGACAAACAAGACAGGCGCCAGTTAATCCTTCAGCAGGCGACTGCTGCAGGGGATGGATCGAAACAGATAGCTGCACTCTTTCTCCAATTCTTCGCACAAGCGACTGATGTTAATACTACAGTCGACTGTCAAATAGTCAGGCGACTGTACATTCTTCATCAGTCGTCTGCAGTATAAAATGGAGAAACAACAGAGAGATGCAGAGAATGCACTTACGTTATACAGGCGACTGATGACCAATCTCCAGGCGACTGTAAAAATACAGGCGACTGTAAACTGATTGACAGACGACTGTGCGTAAAGCTCAAGTTTGAGTAAATTGAAATGTTGACTTGAGATGTGCATGTCAGACGACTGTAGAAGGATCTACAGGCGACTGGAAATCACCCAGACGACTGTGTTTCCTTCAGCAGGCAACTGACGGAAAGCCGGAGACTCCAAATGAGTCTTTGGACAGAGTGAACCTATTGGGTTGAATTCTATGATAATCCTAAGGCTCACTAAGATGGTTAAATGCAAATGCATGAATGAGTAAACCATCTAACAAGGCATTACATTAACCCTAGACTCAAAAGAGAGAGAAAGCAATAAAGTAAATTACATGGATTACAATGCTTTCCTTAGAGTCTAAGTCTTCAATCTTGATGCCTTGATTGCTCTCCATCATCTCCAAGCTTTGGCACTCCTTGAGTCCAAGCTTAGGCTCTTCTACACTTGATGTCCATCCTTGCACCAAGTGATTAGTCTTCAAGAAAGATATTCTTGAGATAAAACTGAGAGACTAAAACATGAGAGTCATTAGCAACAACATAATGTTGTGATCATCATCAAAATAAGATTGGTATAAAACACCAATACTCAACAATCTCCCCCCTTTTGATGATGACACACATTATGTAAAATACGAATTATTAAAGCACAATGCTAATGAGCTCCCCCTACTTATATGCACCAAATAAACAATGAGCTACACAAAGGTAAATACTCATAATACCAACTGAAATCAAGGTGACATATAATAGGCATGGATTTCATAAACCAATTGTAAACCAAATGTAAAATACAATATCATGACAGGTTTATCTAATCCCATATATCTCTCCCATAGATATATCTCTCCCCATATGCATATGAATATATCTCCACATATATATTTACATAATGCATATATCTCTCCCCCTTGACATCGACAAAAAGGTGGACATCAAAAATATCCCCCTTTTTCATCTTAACCAAGATGTGACAATATGCAAGAAAAGAAAGATATGTATGATACCAAATTTAAAAATTTAGTGTGTATCAATTCACTATCCCATGCTCCCCCTAGATCATAGAAATGGTCAACTTTTGACTTATAGGATCTAATACCAATTATAATTAATGGAGCCATGGGTCAAAAGTGTATCAAAGCAATAGATATGGAAAAATCAAGCTTGAAAGATACACAAAGAATATTGCCAAAAAAACAAATATATCATGAAACAAGTTGGCAATATACAAGAGGTTTGGTTTGAGATCAAAAACAACCAAATGTGAATAAAGATGTCAAATAACCTCCAAAATGAGAGTTAAAATATGTCTTAAAATACTTTAAACATATAACATATTAACTCCCCCATTGACATACACATGGATCAAAAATGCATGCATGTCAACAAACCCCAAGGTCCCCATTTTCATGAAAAATAAGTTTGAAAATATTTTCAAAATCATGAAACACACACAAACAATGGGTATGCTAAAAAAAATTCAAGCATAATACACATGCAATATGCATATGTGTGAGGAACCTAAACATTAGGCAACCAAACCCAAGAGGAGTTTGATTTCCTAATGTAATCACATGAGGTGATCACATCCCTAACTAGAGAGTTGATGTAGCTATCCCTATCTTGTACACTAACCTTAGTGGGAATTCATAATCTCAAGGATTTCCTAGGCAAGGGTTTTGCCTTTGCAAGAGAGGGGGATGTGGCATGCTTAAGTGTAGAAACGAATATCTTGTCATGCAAAGAACGAGGATTTTGCTTCTTAGCAAAAAAAATGAAGATTTTTCATTCTTCCCATTACCTCGTGATCTACATGTTTCTTGTTGATGTTATTGTTGTACAAGAAAGCATGGTGATTCTTTTTAGGTGCTTTAGAAATATTTCTTGTATTTACACCATAAGAGGAATTAGAGGTGGATTTGGGAACCACATTTTGAATATAACACAAACCTCCTCTATGATTTGCCGGATGTTGTTTTTTCAACAAATCATGGAGTGAATCCCTAGAATACACAAAGCTTATGAGCTTACGGGATTCCTCTTCACATTTCAACGTAAGTTGTTGAATGTGAGCATCTAAGCTAAGGTTTTGAGCAACAAGTTTTTCATTTGTAAGGCTCAATTCCTTAACTTGAGAGAGAAGTGTGTCTCTCTCACTAGTGTCGCAAACATGCATTTCATCATGAATATTTACACTAGAAGATTCTAAATCATGTACCCTACTCTTAGCATTATCAAGTTTAGCCTTTATTTTATCATATGAGTCGATGCACTTACTTGCCAAATTGGAGGCCACATTTAGGCGGTATTCAAGCTCCTCATAGGATGGCTTTTCCTCCTTAGCTTCCTCATCACTTTCTTCCTCGCTTGAGCTTGACGAAGACTCTTCCCCATTAGCCATGAAGCAACTTTCTTCTTTGGAGTTGAGCCATGTCCTTATCTCTCCATCACTAGAGTTAGATGAAGTTGATGAAGAATCATCAAAGGCAACGAGACACCTGTGATCGTGCTCCTTGTCATCCTCTTCTTCTTCATTAGATGTGTCCCCATCGGAATCATCAAATGTGCCGATAAGTCCCTTCTTCTGGTTCTTGACCTCGGACTTAGCTTTCCAATGTATCTTCCCTTTACCCTTATAGGTATTTGTGGTGGGTTTGGAAGGGAATTCGGTGGCCACATAACCTTTTCCACTGCAGTTGAAACAAACCAACTTGTTAGACTGTGAGACAAACTTTGACGAAGACATACCTTGATTGTCCTTAAGGAATGCCTTGAAATTCTTGAATTGCTTGGCAAGCCCGATGTAGTCATCGTCGCTAAGATCTTCTTCATCTTCACTTGGAGCTTCTTGTTGGAACTTCTTTTTCCACTTGAAAGACTCCTTCTCATCATGAAGAGCAACGCCTTTTTTATTCTCGGGCTTGGTTGACTGAACCTCTTCCTTATGTTGAAGTAACACTTCATGAGAGATTTCCAATGTATGACAAATACTATTGGCCGATTTGCACGTGGAGATGCGATCGAACTCATCCGGAGTGAGGGCGCAATGGAGAACACACATAGCCCTAGCATTGACTTTGATCAATTCCTTCTCCGCTTTAGTTTTCACGGCCGCGGGTGAAGTAGGCTCCTCGAAAGGTGACTCTGTTATGTCCCAAAGGTCGTGACTATTCAAGTAGACCATCATCCTGATCTTCCAACTCGGGTAATTGGTTCCGTTGAAGAGCGGGGGTCGGACGGTTGAAAGACCTTCTTCATGAGGCACGGATGTAGCGTTGAATGCCATCGTTGCAGTATGCTATAACCTCGCTCCGATACCAATTGTAAGGATCGCTTTACCCTTGCAATACTAACAACCACACTAGAGGGGGTGAACAATGTAATGGCAATAAAATTATCCAATTAAAATTTAACTTGCAAATGCGGAATTATAAATGCAAAAGGAATTAAAAGGCACAATCAATCCAAAATCAAACACACAGTTTTACCCTGGTTCCCCAAATTTGGGTACATCCAGCCACACCAATATTCACTATAGTCCCACACAGAGAAGTGAATACAAATCTCACAAGGAGATACTCCACAAAGAGGATTTATGCCCTACACAAGGACCCAACCAATCCTACACGAGGATCAAGACTCCCACACAGAGAATAACTAACTCCCACTCAGAGAATTAGGGTTAGCCCTACACTAGGACACTAAACTCCCACAAAGAGAGTTACTCCCACAAAGAGAGTTTTCTAAGTCCCACAAAGAGAGAACCTCCCACAAAGAGAGAACCTCCCACAAAGAGAGAAAGTTCTAATTCCCACAAAGAGAATTAGAGACACAAATTACACCAAGTAAAATAAATACTCTTACCTATGCCTTGAGATGCTTACTCATGAATGGATGCAAGGCATGGAAGAGGATCTCCAAGTGTTGGGATATGCTTGAGAGCACTTGGATGATTTCACTTGAGCTGGACTTCAATGCTTGAAGATAGATGAATGCTCAATTGAGGGAAATGAGGGAGCTTGAGAGTTGCTTATTGATCTCTTGAGATTTTCTATATAGTCAAGAGTTATCAAGTGTTGTCAAGAGTTCTCAAGTGAAGGCAGCATACTCAAATATATAGGAACCCCATATCAAGCCCCAAAACACAAAGAAACAGCCAAAGAAAGAATTCAGCAACGGCTAGAAACTGGGCGAAAACGACAGGAACAGTCGACTGATGATCAAAAGACAGTCGACTGATCAACGGCTAGAAAATATCCAACGGCTATAATCTGAGCCTGGACAGTCGACTTAAGAAGTCAATACAGTCGACTGACAAACAGGACAGGCGCCTGTTAATCCTTCAGCAGGCGACTGCTGCAGGGGATGGATCGAAACAGAGAGCTGCACTCTTTCTCTAATTCTTCGCACAGGCGACTGATGTTAATACTACAGTCGACTGTCAAATAGTCAGGCGACTGGACATTGTTCATCAGTCGTCTGCAGTATAGAATGGAGAAACAACAGAGAGATGCAAGAATGCACTTACGCTATACATGCGACTGATGACCAATCTCCAGGCGACTGTAAAACTACAGGCGACTGTAAACTGATCGACAGGCGACTATGCGTAAAGCTCAAGTTTGAGTCAATTGAAATGTTGACTTGAGCTTGTTGAGTATTGGTGTTTCATACCAATCTTATTTTGATGATGATCACAACATTATGTTGTTGCTAATGAATCTCATGTTTTAGTCTCTCAGTTTATTTCAAAGATATCTTTCTTGGAGACTAATCACTTGGTGTAAGGATGGACATCATGTGAAGAAGGGCCAAAGTTTGGACTCAAGGAGTGCCAAAGCTTGGAGATGGTGGAGAGCATTCAAGGCATCAAGATTGAAGACTTAGACTCTTTGAGAAGCATTGTAATCCATGTAATTTACTTTATTGCTTTCTCTCTATTTTTGAGTCTAGGTTATTGTAATGCCTTGTTAGATGGTTTACTTATCATGCATATGCATTTAACCATCTTAGTGAACCTTAGGATTATCATAGAATCCAACCCAATAGGTTCACTCTGTCCAAAGACTCATTTGGAGTCTTCTGCTTTCCGTCAGTCGCATGTTGATGGAAACACAATCGACTGGGTGATTTCCAGTCGCCTGTAGTTCCTTCTACAGTCGCCTGACATGCACAACTCAAGTCAACATTTCAATTGACTCAAACTTGAGCTTTACGCACAGTCGACTGACGATCAGTTTACAGTCGCCTGTATACTTACAATCACCTGGAAATTGGCCAATAGTCGCCTGTATAGCGTAAGTGCAATCACTCATCTCTCTGTCTTCTCTCCATATTATGCAGTAGTCGACTGATGTAGAATGTACAGTCGCCTGACTAATTGGCAGACGACTGTAGTGTTAACATCAGTCGCATGTGCGAAGAATTGGAGAAAGAGTGCAGCTCTTTGTTTCGATCCATGCTCTGCAGCAGTCGTCTGCTGAAGGTTTAACATGCGCCAGTCCTGTTTGTCAGTCGACTGTATTGACTTCATCAGTCGACTGTCCTGGCTCAGATTATAGCTGTTGGATATTTTCTAGCCGTTGATCAGTCGACTATCTTTTGATCATCAGTCGAATGTTCCTGTCGTTTTCACCCAGTTTCTAGCCGTTGCAGATTTGTTCTTTTGGCTGTTTCTTTGGGTTTTGGGCTTGCTATAGGATTCCTATATATATGAGTGTGCTGCCATCACTTGAGAACTCTTGACAACACTTGATAACTCTTGACTCTATAGAAAATCTCAAGAGATCAATAAGCAACTCTTAAGCTCCCTCATTTCTCTCTATTGAGCACTCATCTCTCTTCATGCATTGAAGTCCAGCTCAAGGGAAATCATCCAAGTGCTTTCAAGCTTATTTCAACACTTGGAGATCCTCTTCCATGCCTTGCATTCATTCATGAGTAAGCATCTCAAGGCATAGGTAAGAGTATTTACTTTACTTGGTGTAATTTGTCTTCCTATTTCTCTTTGTGGGATTAGGATACTCTCTTTGTGGGAGTTTCTCTCTTTGTGAGAGGTTGTCTCTTTGTGGGACTAGGGAATTCTCTTTGTGGGAATTAACTCTCTTTGTGGGAGTTCTAGTGTCCTAGTGTAGGGCTAACCCTAATTCTCTGAGTGAGAGTTAGTGATTCTCTGTGTGGGAGTCTTGATCCTCGTGTAGGATTGGTTGGGTCCTTGTGTAGGGCACAAATCCTCTTTGTGGGGTATCTCCTTGTGAGATTTGTATTCACTTCTCTGTGTGGGAATATAGTGAATATTGGTGTGGTTGGATGTACCCAAGTTTGGGGAACCAGGGTAAAACATGTAAACCAGGGTAAAACTTTTTGTTTGCATTTAGATTGATTGTGTCTGCGTTTGGATTGATTGTGTCTTTTAATTCCTCTTGCATTTATTATTCTGCATTTGCAAGTTAAATTTTAATTGGACAATTTTATTGCCATTACACTATTCACCCCCCTCTAGTGTGTGTTGTTAGTATTGCAAGGGTTAGACGATCCCTACAATTGGTATCGGAGCGAGGTTAAAGCATACTGCAACGATGGCATTCAACGCCACATCTGCGTCTCATGAAGAAGGTCACTCAACCGTTCGACCCTCGCTCTTCAACGGAACCAACTACCCAAGTTGGAAGATCAGAATGATGATCTACATGGAGGGTCAAGACCTATGGGACATCACGGAGGTGCCATTTGAGAAGCCCACTACTCCTGCGGCTTCAATGACAAAGGCGGAGAAGGACTCAATCAAGTTCAATGCGAGAGCTATGAATGCATTACATTGCGCTCTCTCAGCTAATGAGTTTAACCGCATCTCCATGTGCAAAATGGCAAATGATATTTGGCACACCTTGGAGATTTGTCATGAAGGGACAACGAAGGTAAAGAAATCTAAACAAATTGTGTTTAGATCTAAATATGAAATGTTTAAGATGCAGGAAGGCGAAAGAATTTCAGAGATGTTCACAAGGTTCATCGATATCGTGAACGCTTTGGAGGGACTCGGGAAGAGGATTTCCCAATCGTGTAGAGAAGATCCTTGACTCTCTCTCACCTCGTTGGGAGTCAAAGGCCAACGGAATCTTGGAGTCGTATGACACGTCCAAATATACCGTTGTGGAGTGCATTGAAAATCTCATGGCATATGAAGTGAAGCTTCAACACAAGAAGGAGATTTAACCATCAAAGCCCGAGACGCTAGAGAAGCAAAAGGGGGTTGCATTCCATACCAAGGAGGAGCCAATCAAGTGGAGGAGGAAATTCCATCGAGAAGCTCCTAGTGAAGAAGATGAGCAAGAAGATGCAAGTGGAGAAGAAATTGAGGAGCTTGCCGAGCAATTCAAAGCTTTCGTCAAATGCAAGCAAGGTAAGTCTTTGTCAAAGTTTGCCTCCAATTCTAATAAGGTTCCTACTTGTTACACTTGTAGTGGAAAAGGTCACTTATCCACCGAATGCCCTTCCAAACCCAACAAAGAAACTTACAAGGGTAAATGGAAGAAGCATTGGAAAGGAAGGTCCAAGTCCAAAAATCACAAGAAGGGACTAGTCGGAACCTTTGATGATTCGAGTAAGGAAACTTCGAGTAACGAAGAAGAGGATACAAAGGAGGATGCTCACGCATGCTTTGTAGCCATTGATGGTCCTACACCAATCCCCTCCGGATTAAATGAAGAAGAGTTGGATGCTTGGCTTGACACCTACAATTCCTATGAGGATTCGTGCCTCATGGCTATGGAGGAGAAGTCGTCATCAAGCTCTTGTAAGGATGATGATGATGTTGTTGAGATCGAGGAGGAAAAGATCTCATACGAGGAGCTCAAGATCAACTTTGACTTGGTCTCCGAAAAGGCTAGTAAGTGCATCAACTCTTACAACAGATTAAAAGCAAAATATAAGATTGCTAAGAGTAGATTGCATGAACTAGTTATTGCAAGTGTAATTCATGATGAAAGGCATGTGTATGACACTTGTGAGAGAGACACACTTCTCTCTCAAGTTAAGGAATTGAGCCTTTCTAATGAAAATCTCGTTGCTCAAAACCTTAGCTTAGATGCTCACATTCAACAACTTACGTTGAAATGTGAAGAGGAATCCCGGAAGCTCATAAGCTTTGTGTATTCTAGGGATTCACTCCACGATTTGTTGGAAAAACAACATCCGGCAAATCATAGAGGAGGTTTGGGTTATATTCAAAATGTGGTTCACAAACCCACCTCTAATTCCTCTTATGGTGCAAATACAAGAAATTTTGCAAAAGCACCTAAGAAGAATCACCATGCTTTCTTGTACAATAAGAACACCAACAAGAAGCATGTGGATCACGAGGTAATGAGGAAGAATGAAAAATCTTCATTTTTTGCTAAGAAGCAAAATCCTCATTCTTTGCATGCTAAGAAATTTGTTTCTACACCTAAGCATGCCATATCCTTCCCTCTTGCAAAGGCAAAACCATTGCCTAGGAAATCCTTGAGATTATGGATTCCCACTAAAGTTAATGTGCAAGAGAGAGATAGTTACATCAACTCTCTAGTTAGGGATGTGATCACCTCGTGTGATTACGTTAGCAAATCAAACTCCTCTTGGGTTTGGTTACCTAATGTTTAGGTTCCTCACACATATGCATATTGCATGGGTATTGTGCTTCTATGTTTATTTTAAGCATACCCATTGATTGTGTGTGTTTCATGATTTTGAAAATATTTTCAAATTTATTTCTTTTCGTGAAAATGGGGACCTTGGGGTTTATTGAAATGCATGCATTTTTGATCCATGTGTATGTCAATGGGGAGTTAATATATTATGTGTTTAAATTATTTTAAGACATAGTTTAACTCTCATTTCGGAGGTTATTTGAGATCATTATTTATACTTGGTTATTTTGGGTCTCAAACCAAACCTCTTGTTTATTGCCAACTTGTTTCTTGTTTCATTATTTTTGGCAATATTCTTTGTGTATCTTTGAAGCTTGATTTTTCCATATCTATTGCTTTGATATACTTTAGGCACATGGCTCCATTAATTATGGTATTAGATCCTAGAAGTCAAAAGTTGACCATTTCTATGATCTAGGGGGAGCATGTGATAGTGAATTGATACCCACTAAATTTTTAAATTTGGCATCATACATATCTTTCTTTTCTTGCATATTGTCACATCTTGATTAAGATGACAAATGGGGATATTTTTGATGTCCACCTTTTTGACGATGTCAAGGGGGAGAGATATATGCATTATGTAATCATATCTATAGGGGGAGAGATATATACATATGCATATGGGGAGAGATATCTCTATAGGGAGAGATATATGGGATTAGATAAACCATTCTTGTTTGCATGCTTTTATTCTTTGCAATTAGTTTATGTGATCCATGCCTATTATATGTCACCATGTTTTTATTAGTATTTTGAGTATTTACCTTTGTGTAGCTCATTATATAATTGGTGCATATAAGTAGGGGGAGATCATTAGCATTGTGCTTTATTATTTATGATTTACATAATGTGTGTCATCATCAAAAAGGGGGAGATTGTTGAGTATTGGTGTTTCATACCAATCTTATTTTGATGATGATCACAACATTATGTTGTTGCTAATGAATCTCATGTTTTAGTCTCTCAGTTTATTTCAAGGATATCTTTCTTGGAGACTAATCACTTGGTGAAAGGATGGACATCATGTGAAGAAGGACCAAAGTTTGGACTCAAGGAGTGCCAAAGCTTGGAGATGGTGGAGAGCACTCAAGGCATCAAGATTGAAGACTTAGACTCTTTGAGAAGCATTGTAATCCATGTAATTTACTTTATTGCTTTCTCTCTCTTTTGAGTCTAGATTATTGTAATGCCTTGTTAGATGGTTTACTTATCATGCATATGCATTTAACCATCTTAGTGAACCTTAGGATTATCATAGAATCCAACCCAATAGGTTCACTCTGTCCAAAGACTCATTTGGAGTCTCTGGCTTTCCGTCAGTCGCCTGTTGAGGGAAACACAGTCGACTGGGTGATTTCCAGTCGCCTATAGATCCTTCTACAGTCGCCTGACATGCACAACTCAAGTCAACATTTCAATTAACTCAAACTTGAGCTTTACACACAGTCGCCTGACGATCAGTTTACAGACGCCTGTATACTTACAGTCACCTGAAAATTGGCCAACAGTCACCTGTATAGCGTAAGTGCAATCACTGCATCTCTCTGTCTTCTCTCCATATTATACAGTAGTCGACTGATGTAGAATGTACAGTCGCCTGACTAATTGACAGACGACTGTAGTGTTAACATCAGTCGTCTGTGCGAAGAATTGGAGAAAGAGTGCAGCTCTCTGTTTCGATCCATCCCCTGCAGCAGTCGTCTGCTGAAGGTTTAACATGCGCCAGTCCTGTTTGTCAGTCGACTGTATTGACTTCATTAGTCGACTGTCCTGGCTCAGATTATAGCCGTTGGATATTTTCTAGCCGTTGATCAGTCGACTGTCTTTTGATCATCAGTCGATTGTTCCTGTCGTTTTCACCTAGTTTCTAGCCGTTGCAGATTTGTTCTTTTGGCTGTTTCTTTGGGTTTTTGGGCTTGATATAGGATTCATATATATATATATATATACTAGTCATAACCCGTGCCCGCGGGCACGGTTCATTTAAGATTTCCCCCGCAAAATTTTTGTTCCCCGAAAGATTATTTCCACAGTCAAAATTTAACAGAATAATAAATTAGCGTAAAAATATTTAGAGGAATGAGCGCCTTCAGCGCTGAACAACAAATTCGGCGCCCGCAAGCGGAACAACAAATTAGCGTAAAAAACTTTTCAGCGCCCGCACCGACGCGGGCGCCTTCAGCGCGGGACAACAAATTCGGCAAAATTTAGCGGGCACCTTCGGCGCGGGACAACAAATTCGGTAAAATTTAGCGAGCGCCTTTGGCGCGGAGCAACAAAACTCAGGGTATTTTTATGCTAATTTGTTGTTCCGCTAAATTGTTTTACGCTAAATTTTTTATTTTGTTTAATTTAATGGGTCATGATTCTTCACGATCTTTCCCAATGCACTTCTAATTTCAAAGTTTAGGTTCCCAAGGCACTTTCCCCCCCAAATTTAATCTCCACGATCTTTCCCAATGCACTTCTAATTTCAAAGTTTAGGTTCCCAAGGCACTTTTCCCCCCAAATTTAATCTCCACGATCTTTCCCAATACACTTCTAATTTCAAAGTTTTGGTTCCCAAGACACTTTTCTCATCAAAATTTTCACAAAATCCAATCTCAACCATGGATTTACCAAGATCAAATCTCAGCCACTCTTTATCTTGTCCTAGTCAGCCCTAGAATTCAAAAAACACTGTCAAATGTATAATAGATTTTTTATTTTGTTTAATTTAATGGGTCATGATTCTTCACGATCTTTCCCAATGCACTTCTAATTTCAAAGTTTAGGTTCCCAAGGCACTTTGCCCCCCAAATTTAATCTCCACGATCTTTCCCAATGCACTTCTAATTTCAAAGTTTAGGTTCCTAAGGCACTTTTCCCCCCAAATTTAATCTCTACGATCTTTCCCAATACACTTCTAATTTCAAAGTTTTGGTTCCCAAGACACTTTTCTCATCAAAATTTTCACAAAATCCAATCTCAACCATTGATTTACCAAGATCAAATATCAGCCACTCTTTATCTTGTCCTAGTCAGCCCTAGAATTCAAAAAACACTGTCAAATGTATAATAGATATATATATATATATATATATATATATATATATGGAAAAAGGGGATCTAAGGTGCCTCCTTAGATGAAAATCTAAGGAGGCGCCCCCATTTCCCCCATTTCCTACAATTTTTTTGGAAATTGTTTTTCATGGGGTTGTTATTCACATCATGGATGATCAACATACCAACTTTCAAGGGATTCCAATACTTTTTGAGCCACCATCTACACCTTACAACTTCAACGGTTTGAAAACGTGCTGAAAACCCCACGAACTTGCAAGGGGTAGATGGGGGCTCAAAAAGTATTGGAATCCCTTGAAATTTGGTATGTTGATCATCCATAAGGTGAACAATAAACACATGCAAAAAAATTTCAGAAAAAATGTGTGAGATGGGGGGAAATGTGGGCGCCTCCTTAGATTGAATCTAAGGAGGCACCTTAGGATCCCTTTACCCTATATATATATATATATATATATATATGAGTGTCTTGACAACACTTGAGAACTCTTGACAACACTTGATAACTCTTGACTCTATAGAAAATCTCAAGAGATCAATAAGCAACTCTCAAGTTCCCTCATTTCCCTCTATAGAGCACTCATCTCTCTTCATGCATTGAAGTCCAGCTCAAGGGAAATCATCCAAGTGCTTTCAAGCTTATTTCAACACTTGGAGATCCTCTTCCATGCCTTGCATTCATTCATGAGTAAGCATCTCAATGTATAGGTAAGAGTATTTACTTTACTTGGTGTAATTTGTCTTCCTATTTCTCTTTGTGGGATTAGGATACTCTCTTTGTGGGAGTTTCTCTCTTTGTGAGAGGTTGTCTCTTCGTGGGACTAGAGAATTCTCTTTGTGGGAATTAACTCTCTTTGTGGGAGTTCTAGTGTCCTAGTGTAGGGCTAACCCTAATTCTCTGAGTGGGAGTTAGTGATTCTCTGTGTGGGAGTCTTGATCCTCGTGTAGGATTGGTTGGGTCCTTGTGTAGGGCATATATCCTCTTTGTGGGGGTATCTCATTGTGAGATTTGTATTCACTTCTCTGTGTGGGAATATAGTGAATATTGGTGTGGCTGGATGTACCCAAGTTTGGAGAAGCAGGGTAAAACTTTGTGTTTGCGTTTGGATTGATTGTGCCTTTTAATTCCTCTTGCATTTATTATTCCGCATTTGCAAGTTAAATTTTAATTGGACAATTTTTATCGCCATTACACTATTCACCCCCCTCTAGTGTGTGTTGTTAGTATTGCAAGGGTTAGACGATCCCTACAGAGCTGTGCATGTCAGACGAATGTAGAAGGATCTACAAGCGACTGGAAATCACCCAGTCGACTGTGTTTTCTTCAGCAGGCGACTGACAGAAAGCCAGATACTCCAAATGAGTCTTTGGACAGAGTGAACCTATTGGGTTGGATTCTATGATAATCCTAAGGCTCACTAAGATGGTTATATGCAAATGCATGAATGAGTAAACCATCTAACAAGGCATTACATTAACCTTAGACTCAAAAGAGAGAGAAAGCAATAAAGTAAATTACATGGATTACAATGCTTTCCTTAGAGTCTAAGTCTTCAATCTTGATGCCTTGATTGCTCTCCATCATCTCCAAGCTTTGGCACTCCTTGAGTCCAAGCTTAGGCTCTTCTCCACTTGATGTCCATCCTTGCACCAAGTGATTAGTCTTCAAGAAAGATATTCTTGAGATAAAACTGAGAGACTAAAACATGAGAGTCGTTAGTAACAACATAATGTTGTGATCATCATCAAAATAAGATTGGTATAAAACACCAATACTCAACAAAGAGCATGATTAACATGATCTTATGTAAGAATTAACACAAAAGCATGCCCATTCAATCTAATGGATGGCAACCGCAACATTATTCATGCTGATCTAGCCAAATGAAGATCTCGTCGATCAGGCCAGATCCATAGCCAAAGGCCGGAGGCCGGATTCGAGGCCGATCTAGCCGGAGATGACCATGGGAGTGGAGTTTTGCGACAGCTTCAGGCTGTCTTCGATAAATATATGATTTTCATTGGGTTTTAATTTTTCAAGACAATAAGAACAGATGTTTTTGCACAATTGATCAAATAGTATGTCTAAATAGTTCTTTAGATTTCTAGATTAGGTCTCTAGATCAGTGAAAAATATGTTTGTAGATCTATATACATAAAAGAAAATGCTATTTTGTGATCTAAAAACAAAATTAGATCTAGGAAATCATGATTATGAATAATTAAAAAAAATGAAATTTTTGCACATATCTAGAAATATCTCTAGATCGCGTGTGCTACGAAGCTTTTTCCTCGCATCGATTACTCTAGTGAGACGTTGCGAAAAATTCGGTAGAGCTTTGCCGCATCTATTCCTTCTCTACGAGCGTAATCGGGCTGATAACGTGTTGCGAATCAATCTCTATGGTAGATGCCATAGATCATATATATTAATTAAGATGGATACTAAGGGTCTTTTACAATCATGTTGGATACCAAATGTCCTAATACCAAAGATCACAAGGCCTATTCATAACAAATGTAAATTTGTTTTGAATGGCAAACTTGCAGATAACTGGAACTCGTGGGAAGTAGAAATTGGCGTGCTTGTAGAGTTTCCTGATTGGCCGGGTCATAAATAAAAATAGGGTTTTAGAATTCGGTCAAAAATGGGTTATTTGAAAAGAGTTCACCAAATTATAGCATTTGCGATTTAGTCACCTAAATCATTTAACTCACTCGAAAAGAGTCCTTTTTGGGGGATTTAATTGCAATATTATTTTGGGTTTTTCACATATCCGTCCCTTAAATCTTGCGTATTTTGATATTTATCCCTTAAATATGGGTATTTTCTCTCAAGGCCCTTAAATCTTAAACTTTTAACCTTAATAGTCCCTCCCTCTAACTTTCTGTAAAATCTAATGGAAGTAGGAATATTCTGTTAGGGCTTGTAGGCTCTTCATTTGGGGGCAGTCCGGGCAGCTCACGGGGAGGATGAGGAGGCACCGCCGCCTCAGACGAGGAGGAGGGGGAGGAGGCGTCGCAAATGAGGAGGGGGAGGAGGCGCCTCCTCCCCCTCATCCTCCTCGTCCGAGGAGGAGGGGGAGGAGGCACCGCCGCCTCCCTCCACTGGGTTTATTTTTTTTTTTGCGGGGAGAGGAGGAGGAGGCGGTGGAGGTTTCTTTTGTGTGTGGGGGGGAGGCGGTGCCTCCTCCCTACGTTTTAGGGTTAATGGTTAATTCATGTAATTAAAATAGGGTTAATGGTTAATTAAAGTTTAGTTCTTAATTAATTAACTGTAATTATTATTTAATCGTTAATTAATGTAATTTCAGTTAACTTTTTAACAGAATACATGATGGGGTGACTAGTAAGGTTAACGTTTACTTTTTAATAGAAGGATGGAGTGACTATTAAGGTTAACGTTTAATATTTGAGGGATATGAGCGCAAATACGAATTTTTAAGAGACATATATCAAAATATGCAAGATTTAAGGGATGAATATGTTAAAAACCCTATTATTTTTTAGAAATCGGCTCCTTAAAAGGACTCTTTTCGAGTGAGTTAAATGATTTGGAGGACTAAATCGCATGTGCCATGATTTGGGGTTATTCGAAAAGGACTCTTTTCGAATAACCGGGACCGAATTCTAAAAAAAACCCAAATAAAAATTACACGCTCTCAACGGAAACCAAAATGGCGAGAAAAAGAGTCGAAAATTAAACTCATCGATTCTCGCGTCGATTGAAATCTCGCGTCCGAGATCCAAATTCGTTCCCAGGCTTAGCAATGGCGACACCTCCATCTCTTCTTCCTGAAATCGGATCAGATGGAATCGTGCGAGAGAACCCCGTAATCGCTTATACAGAGAAAGTAAGCATCTCTCTCCCCTCCTCCATCTTCCCACCCTCTCGCATGTCTCTCTCGTTTCTACTTATGTTACTGATTTCTACTTGATTTTTTCAGATCATCGAAGCTGAGCAGCTTCAGTTGAAGAGGTACGCCCAATGTGCATCCCTTATCTTCTCGTTCTCCATCAGATCTGACCGAAAGCGTTTTTCTTCTCAACTGAACATCAGATGTGTTGTTCGACCTCATTAATAATAACGATATTAGTTCCATTCTGATGTCAATGTCGAATTGTAGTGTAGTCGAATGCAAGAAAATACCTTCAATTTTTTGTTCCAACTTCCAGTGGGGTTTCTCTGTAGGATTATGCATTTTAGAGAAAGGTTTTTCGCATATCCGTCCATTCCAAGATGTGTATTTTGATATTTATCCTTTAAATAGGGATATTTTCTCTCAAGTTCTTCAAATCTTAAACTTTAAATTTAATAGTCACACTCTCTAATTTTATGTTAAAATCTAACAGAATAGAAAATATTCCGTTAGGACTTGGATGGCTTTTCGTTAGGGGGTCCAGCCGGTTCATGGGGAGGAGGGAGAGGCGCCGCCGCCATCCGGTCATTTTTTTGGGACGGAGGTAGCGACAACACCGCCGCATCCCCTCCTAAACAATGGAGGAGGGGGAGGAGGTGCTGCTGCCGCCGCCGTCCCAAAAAATGACGAGGAGGAGCGTCTCCTCCGACCTCCTTGTCAGTTTTAGCGGGCGGAAGAGGTGCCACCGCCGCCACCCCTCATTTTTTGGGCGGAGGCGGAGGCAGCGGCAGGGAAGAGGGGGAGGCGGTGCCACCGTTGCCGCCCCAAAAAATGACGAGGAGTGGGAGGAGCGATGCCGCCACCGCCTTCGACATCCTCATCGAGTTTTACGGGTGGAGGGGGAGGCACCACCGCCTCCCCGTCATTTTTGGGGCAGAGGAGGCGGTGACAGGGCGGCGACGGCACCGTCGCCGAAAACAAATGAGGGCTGATTTGGGGGTTGGTTAATTGTTAATTAATGTTTAATTCTTAATTAATTAACTCTAATCATTATTTAAGCATTAATTAATCCAACTTCGGTTAACTCTTTAACAGAATATATGATGGATGGACTATTAAGGTTAAAGTTTAATATTTGAGGGACTTGAGAGTAAATACACATATTTAAGGATAAATATCAAAATATGCATTTTGTAAGGAAGGAATATGCGAAAAACCCTTTAGGGAATTGATAAAGTACATGCTATAAATTGTTGCGTGCCTTTATCAAACAATAGTTTTTATATTTATATTTATATTTTTGAGTAAAAGTATTGTTTAAAGCTTCTTCAGTGTACTGACATAACGATAAAACTATACAAAAATACATTTGTCGAACATATTTCACTCTGTCACAAAACCCATGGAGCTGTGTCATCACCTCTTGATTCTTTTAGACTATTCAATTTGCTGCCATATTGTTGGAAGAAACGACCAGTTTCAATACGTGAAAATTATAGGTTTGCATTTGGTTGTTGGTGTGAGGGTTTGGATGCTGTAAATGTGGGTTTGAGAACTGCTATGAAGATAATTTCAAAGGAAAAGAGAGATGATTGAATATGATATCATCTAATTACCCCGTCTAAATAACAATATGATCTTATTCCATGGAGATCCACCGTGGAACTTATTTGTCTACCAAGAAGGTTGGTGAGAGGATTAGACAACAGAACATTGATACACTAAAGTTATTGATAATCTTAGATGCGGTCAGGTGAGAAATTCTGTGATTGTTCTAAAGTAGAAACATGTTTTAGGATATGTATTGACATGTTTAGATGAGGAAAGGTTTAACAAAGAAACCATTAGACTCAGAACAATTGGAATGGAGGTTGATTCATCCCATGAAAGCCCCGATAACAAGAGTCGGCATCAGGCCTCACCTTTTTCCATTAACTGTTAGTGAATTTAGGATTTAGGATGATTTTCCGTTGTATATATATTTGAAAATGACGTATTATGTATGATAATCAAGAAGTGCTTACATGATGGAAATCAGTGTTACAAAGAGACTCAGTCCTTGTAAAATGAGTCATCATGACCCTTGGACAAGTCTCATGCAAAATGAATAAGAAAATGGCATAACTTTGTAAAAGTAGGGAAAATCTTAGGGCAAAAAGTAATTGAAAAGAATCTGTTAGGAATTAAGAGAGGAACAAAAACAATTGAAGTTAATGGGCGTTACCCTTTTATTCCCACAATTATCTGAATCCATAGTGCTTACCTATGTCAATGTCATTATATGTAAACAATCAAGACATCCAAGTTCTCCTTTTAAATACGGGATCTAATTTATGGATATATGTATTTAATCACGTTATATAGTACCCGTGTCCATCTATCATGCATTTCATGATTTGCCATGTTAGACAATTCAAACACTTGGACAAGTGACAACCGTCCCTTGTGTTAAGGTGGCATTGATAGAAACATGAATGTTTTTTTCGTTACTATATGAACATTTAGAATTAGTTGGACGGAATGAAATAATGGAAAAGTAACTTGAATAAATTCTGATTGTATCCTCTAAGTCATCGCCAGATATCAGTGAGGATGTTGTTCATTGAAGTATGGAACCATAGCTCAATGTTTGAAATGAAGAACTATGTCTATGAGGAAGGGGGGGGGGGCATTTTACAGGACAGATTTGAAATATGGATTTGGTATTGTATGAGGAATTAATACAATATCTAGAAATCTATAACTTAATCTAAATGAGAATGTTGACAAAAATGGACACCCTTACTCTGAGTTAGGAATAGAACGGAGGAATATACGAACTAAGGTTAGTTTCATTTGAGAATACGGTTAGCAAGAAGCATTTGAGATGATTTAGACATGAAAAACATAGATGTGACAATATGATTAATCGGAGTAACCCGGCTCTGGTCAAAGCAATGGTTCAACGCGGATTGACTAATTTGAACTTGCATCTAGCTTGTTACTTTCTTTTAGTAGAGCTAAATAAATGGCTTCATATAGTTGAACTTGAAAAATTGGGATAAATGATTTTTTGTTTATTGTCTTTAATTTTCACCCATTTTTGTTCCATTATGTTGAGAATTTAGAGTAGTTTGTAGTATACTTGTTGATGCAAGTACCAGGGGTACGGGTAGGTGCGTTATATGACCTTGTATTGTTGCTTGTGAAAAGGTGTTGGATAAAGGCTTTTGGTCATAGGCCTACGCATCAAAGGAGATAAGAGCATCAGTCGAGCTCGAGCAGAATTGAGGTGGGGCTTGCTATTTCGACGTTTCTAATGCTCAAGTTAGATTTAGATGAGCATATATAGAAAGTAGCATGCAAAAGATAACTTAAGATAGGTCCATCTTTCCTCTTTTGATGAGTATATTTAAAGGGATCAGACATGAGTGGTTTTGTAAATTTATCATTGGCATGTTAATTACCTTAAATAAATACGCAACGGGCCTTGATGGGTTGTGCTTTCCTCATCTTATTGGCGCTTTGCCAGCTTAGTTGTTTATAGTAGACTATACTAATACTAGTTCCCTTAGTAGTTCGAGTCGACTTGAGATGAATTGGACTCGATGACTACCTCATTGTGTTTGAAATATGGATTCTTTAGGTTAGAGCAAGACTTTTTATGTGGAATGAAAAAGGAAAAGATGTGGAGAAATGGAGATAACAAATTAGGGATCTGATAAAATTTCAGGTCTTGCATCATGATGATCTATACTTCAACACCTCCTATGTGAAGATATTTTGGATCTAGTATCTAGGCAATCAAGCACATTCTTGCACATATTATGCTCAAGATTTTAAGTGATAAATAAAGTTCCAAAACTTTCAATTTTATTTCAACATTTCATAATTAAAAAGCCGAATGTAAAATCATATATGTAGCTAAAATAAAGATTATTTTGACTCTTAAACTCCTTGGTTAAATTTCTAAATAGTCTCAAATAAAGACTCTTAAATAAAATAAAATTTTTCCTTAGAATAGAAAACTTAAAAAAACTTAAATTTAGTAAAATGAAAGCTGTAAAAAGGAATCAAGTAGCAACTTCTAAAAGGACGCAAAGATTAAAATACAAAATTGACTCAACTATTAAATAGACTAATTTGAATTCTAGTTGGATTCTTATAGTTGTCACTGGCTTTGAAAATTTTAGAATAATGCTTAGGGCGCATAGTTTGGTAGTAGTCAGCAACTTTTAAAATTGGAAAATATTGTCCTCAGAAGTAAAATATCGATTTAGAGATGCTCATGTTAGGAAGAATGTACCAAAGTCAGAATGATAAGAAGGCATGCAAAACCTGTTTGCTGGTCAATTGTGAAGGATTTGGTATAATAAACTCAATATGCTCAACTGCCTTGAGCTCAACACGTGACTTAGATAATGACTTTAGTGTGTATTCTAATTGGGACATAATCTAGAAACCATCTCAGACTTGACCTTTAACTACTTGACCTTTAACTGTAAGTTTACCTTAAGCTTGGGATCACTATCTGATTCAAGCTTAATTGTGAACTCATTCAGGCATAAACTCGTTCTTAGAATCAGACTCGAGCTCTCGCTTAGGATCTTGATTGGGCTTGATTGCTAACTCAGTCTCAAACTTTTGTTCGGACTTGAGAGGCTTTTTTATATTTGTTTATTTGAGTTCAACCTATTCTGTTGAACAATAACTCGGCTCATGGATTGGGAGGGGATCAACGTAATTTTCTTCTCATTAAACATAAATGCGTGTAAGTATAACCTTTCGAAACTTGTCACATCTAGTTTGTACAATCAAGACCTATTTAGCAAAATGTGTATGTTATCCATTGGTATAGCATCACACAAAATGTGATCATGATAGCTCACAAGCTAGCTGGATATGTATTAAACGTTGTTGGATAACTGAATGAGTGATCTTATCAATTCAAGTGACGTATGGTTATGTTTAAGGTTCAAACTCATCCTCTTTAAGGCTGATTTGGCAATACTTTTAACATAACTACCTTCATCGATTATTAATTTACATGATTTATCACTTACCTTGAAGTAGGTATATAAAATGTTAGTTCTACATCAATATTCCTTATATTAAAATTGCAATAAAGACATAACAATGTTAAGATGAGTGCTAGACTTACTTAAGTCTTTATTTGTATCAGTAGCACCCTTAGTTATGTAGATTTTTTTGATCATTCCTTCATGATATGAAGTGGCTTGAGCTAGCTTGTAACTCCCTTAGTTATGTAGATTTTTTGATCATTCCTTCATGATATGAAGTGGCTTGAGCTAGCTTAAAATCAACCAGATCGAAAATCAAGCTTAAAATGGTTCCAAAATTACTAAAATAGTGAACATAAAAATGAGAAATTTTTTAGAAAATTCCAAAAGTCCCAAAAGTAACCGCAGTAGTCTCGAAATCAAAAAATTAAGGAAAAACAAATAGATAACTATATTGTTGTTATCGATTAGGCAATGCAGCTTCGGGTTGGTATTGTTGCATGCGGGTTACTTTGGGTCGGTATTTGTAGCTCGTGGGTTGGGTCCAGTTGCTATGTTAACCTTATTTTTCATTTTTTGATTTTTGTTTGTTTTTTCTATCCTACTGTGTTCTCATTTTTTATTTTTTGTCTGAGATAGAACTACAGTTTTTAAATCTAACCTTAACTAATAAAACAATGATTATGAAGAAGATAAGAAGGTGATGGAAAATAGGATTTTTTTTGACTTTGATACCAATTTGATGTGGAATGGAAGGGAAAAAGATGTGGTGAGGAAATTGAAAAAGAACAAACTATGGATTTGATAGAATTTAGTGTCTTGAACCATGAAGATCTGACAATCACCGACTCCACATGAAGATTTTTTTAGATCTCACGTCCATTCAACTAAGCAAACTCTTACACATCTCATACTCAAGATCTTAAATAACAAATATAGTTTGCACAACTCTTAATTTTATTCAATATTTCATAACTAAACAGTTGAATACAAGGTCATATATAGACATACATACATATATACATACCAAAACAAAGACTAATTTAACTTAAACTTCTAAATAAACTGAAATAAAGACTCCTAAATAAAATAAAAAAGTTCATTGTAACATAAAACTCAAAAAACTCAATTTGTTTTAAAAAGAAACTCTAAAAATGACTTAAATAGGAACTTCTAAAGGGAAAATACAAAAGTAACTCAAACACTAAATAGATTAATTTGAATCCCAGTTGGATATCCATTAACTTTGTAGCAGGGAGATTTTGGATTTTGATATGCATCCTTCTTGGAATCGATTATGTAATTTTTAATAATGTTGATTGTTGAATTGTTATCATTGTTTGAAAATGCATCTTATTTGGCAAGACACTTAATATAAAGAAACATCTGTGGAGAGATTGATTCTCAAGTAATTGATAAGATCCTCCAGGTCAAACTTAGAAATTTTTCTTGCATCGGGACTTTTGGTATATATAAACACACTCAAGGAGAGTCTTTGTGCATAACATTCTTTCTGGAGAATTTATGTAGGATTTATCTGCAACAAGGTGACAACTTTGATCAAAAACACTTCTTAAAAGGCATCCTGGGGTGAGGGCGATTCAAAGAAACTCTATGACTTAGGAAGCACACATATTTCAATCATCAGGCTGTGTCCTATCAGATACATATTGGGTACGCATGTCAAACGCACATACCGAATATGATATTTCTATTTTACTAATATACTTTTAGAACTTGCTAAAGCATCACTATATCGTGTCATCCTTGTATCGGTATGTTCATGTTCGTGCAATACAGACTATGACTTGTCTCTGATTATTTGAAAGGAACCTGGAACAATGACCTAACGGTACCTATATTATTTCTATGGATTCCTAGATCAAGTGTTCTTGGTCCATGTAGGCTATAAAGAAGCATGATTGAAAATTCCAATCGTACAAACACTCTAGTTAACCTTAAGATGCAAGGAACTGGGAGGCCACTGGGAGCTGATGCTTACCTTGGGGTTGGTACCTGTGTAAACCATGATCCCAACTTCCATAGAAATGTCGGCACCTTGGTTCCAATATGTCATAAGTCAGTGCCCATGTTTGCTCCAATGCCAATGCGAAGAGGGCTAGGTCGGGTGGCGCTCAGGTGCACATCACACGTATGGTGCTTAGTGGGTGCATTTGGTTGGTGTATGAGGAGGCTTACTATGACTGTATCTACATTAACTTGACTGCAATGATTTTTGACTTGGACATAAGTAGGACCACTCTAGGCAAGTATCTCTCCTCCCTTTGTATCATTAGAAGGGAATTTGGCCTTTGCTGCCCTTGGGTACTTAGTTTTTGGAGAATTGTGCAATACTATCCCTTAAAAGTATGCTGCATGGCACATGATTGGAATGGACAGAGGCTCTGTGTGAAGGCTTGCACTATGTCACATAAGCAACGTGATATCAAGCAACACCATTTACTTTCAAGCCCAACTTGGCATGTTTTAATGTGAGCCTCTTTTAGATGTCACCTGTTAACAGCTTTGAGACGGCAAATTTGCTATAGCAATATAATGTATCAGGTTACAGCTTTTGTGGCTTTGGCAAAAGTCATCTGCTTTTGAATCATTTGCAATTTTCAGAATTACATGGAACATGGAACCTTGTTTTCACTGTAGGAACTTAAGGGCATGTCTAGATCTTTGATTTTTTTTTCCTGCCTTCTGATTCCATCAAGTATGTTGGGCGATGTCTCTGCTCATCTATGGCCATACACCATGAGAGGTCAGTAGATTAGTCCTACTTGAACATATGGAGATAAGCTATCTTCATTGTGCTCCAAAGTCCCCTTGAACAACAGGTTGCGATCACTGTATCTGTATGATTCATCAACCTATCTGGGCAAAGTTACTTATCATGCAGTAAACTACAAAGTTTTATCATGCAGTATGCATCCTTGCTGTTCTCAAAACCCTGTTCAAATGCCTTCTTTAAGCTTCAATGGATGATCTCATGTAAACTTCACAAGATAATAGAAATTACACTTTTGAAAGAAAATTTTCACAGCAAATGGATTGCATGTGGTGGGAAACATGGGTGAACATAGTTTAGAACAAGGAACTCTCAAGCTTCTTCTCTAATGAGTATCTGACGATTCTGAATTAGTTTTCTGGAGGAAAATATTTGGAAGAAAGACCAAAACATGCCCATCTATATGGTTGAATCTTATATGCAATTTTCTTGTGTTAATAGAAAAGAGAACCTGGGAGTGATTGTTGGTATAAAACATCCTCTTTGAGTATATATATTATTCAAGAAAAAAATGAAATTTCAAATATACCATTTGCTTCTAATTCTGATGTACCTTTAATATTTTTACTCAGACTAGAACGCATATGTTATATGCTTATGACTTGGTATACAAATTTTACTATAGACCACATAAAGATATGGTAAATGAGTAAGTTAGTTGATCATCTAATTTTACACGTGCTGTTTGAATTATCTCATCAAAAACCTTTTCTCAAACAAAATGGTAATAAATCTCTATGGTGTTTGTCCTTTCATGAATTACTAAGATGTTTGTAATGTAGTTAATGAATTTATTGTCAAACTGAAGTATCATAGGCTCTTAATGCTGAAAATCAAGTTTTTGTACCAAATATTTCAACCATAACAACTAATATGTGCTATTTGCCATAGATTTGAATTTAGATTCTGCATTTGATCGAGATACTACTAGTTATTTTTTACTTTTCCAAGGTGTCAAGTTTTCCTTTCAAAAAAACAATGGCCAGTGCCAGATTGTTGATCATTTATGCTTCCAACCGAATCTACATAAGCGTAACATTCAATCTGGAGATTTGATATAACAATGCTTATCTTGTAGTATTCTTAAAATATCGTTCTATGTGAACTATAACATCCTAATGAGTTGCGCAAAACACATTAAGGACTAATGATGTATATAATAGAAGATTTATCTAGACGTGTAATTGTGAGCTAAGTTTTCGTACAAACCGTCTATACATGCATGTGGACTTCAAGTTAATTGTATCAGCCACTGACTTGGTATTGGGATCCCTAAAGGTGTAATTGTGAGGTAAGTTTTTATACCAACCGTCTATACATGCTTGTAGACTTCAAGTTAATTGTATCAGCCACTGACTTGGGATTGGGATCCCTAAAGGTGTTAATGAGTTTTCAACCTAACATAACTGTCTCAGCCAACATCATAGCGAGTTGCAGAAAAAGCATTCAGAAATTGGAGAAGAATGCTTACAACAAAAGGTTTATCTACCAACCTTCTATATATGCTTGGGGACTCCAAATCACATGTATCAACCACCGACTTGGTATTAGGATCCATAAGGTGTCAATGTGGTTGTAACCTAACATCACTGTCTTAGGCAACATCATAATGAGTTACACAAAAAGCATTAAGAAGTTGTCTAATATTACTCATAATAGGAGATTTATTTGGACATGGACATATAACTGTAAGGTAATTGAGCTTACATACTAATCTTCTATACATGTTTGGAAACTCTTAAGTTTGTGTCAGCCACCGACTTGTTATCAGGATCTATAAAAATATCAATGGGTTTGCAACATCTGTATCTCAATCAACAAATTAAGAATATATCTTTTAAGACAAGAAAATAACATAACGACAATCTCAATAACCGAGAAATATTGCAACTAGACTAAGTCTTTTCGAAACCATTTTCGAAACCATGATCGGAAAAAAATCTTTATTTGGTGTATTCCATTGTCATCTCCAGTTATCATTATATTATCCACATATACCACTAACAATAACAACATGCGATGCCTTTTAACTAAAAATAGAATGATCCATAACACGTCGTTACACCCGATAGCATCACCGCTAAATGTACTAAACAATTCTTGTGGCGGTTGTTTATGGACATGCAAGGATGTTTGAGATGACAAACCAATACAGACTTTCTTTCTGCAAAATACCACGAAGGTCGCTCCATATACACTTCACCACGAAGATCATGAAAAAACATGTTTTTTGATATTAGGTTGATGTAACAACCAATGAAATACTATTGCCAACGTAGTAAGAATTTGAATAAGAAATATCTTAGTGACATGATACAAGTCTTAAAATAATCAAAGCCATAAATCTTATAATAATCTTCTATAACTAGGTGAGGATGCAACTTTTTAAGAGTGTCATTTGGATGATTTTTGATAGTTTAGACCTAACAAGAATCATTAACACACTTGACAGGAGAAAGAGAACCAGCAATAAGTATTCGAATGGTACAAAACAAGCTATTTAAGGTACAAAACAAGCTATTTATCATCTGTTGCAAGCTTCCATTTAGAGTGACATAAAGCCTTAAAGACGGTCTTATGTACATAGATTTTTTTTAAAAGAAGCTACAAATGAAGAATATGATGAGTTCCCGTTGTAACTATAAACAAAGTATGAAATAGGATGAGAAATGCATGCCTTTTTATCTTTTCTCAATGTAATTGGCATGTATAAATCATTTGCTTCTTTAGAAATAGAAGGTAAAGAAGTAACAATTGGCATAGAATCAGGGTCCATGTGATTAGAAATAATTTTCTTCCTTATATCGAAAGCCTTAAAATCAGCCTCATCAAACTGACAATTATGCATATTATGATGGTTCATTAGAAGGTGAGATGTATATGGACATGCAAAAGTAACTTAGCCAGATTTGATGAATTATCGGTGTGCCTAGTTAGGTGCATTTGGAGCAAAATATGGCTACAAGGATAAGTAAAGTTCAATGTTTGGTTACGTGCTTTTGCAAAGCAAGATGGTGTTGCAAAAGCAAAAAATCGCCAAAATTTATCTGTTCAACTATAGTAGTTGGAACCAACAATTAGAGACAAATATGTAATCTTAACTGTAAAATCCCTTTTCCCCTTTTTATACTTAATACTAATGATTATTAAGTCTAACGTTGTTTCCGAAGTGCACACGCCAAACCCAAATTTTAAAAAAGCATGTATTCACAAAAGAAAATCTCACCAAATAATAACTTGATGTTCCAACATCAGAAGTTGGTAATGGTTGTAGTTGAAACATCTTTGTAGATCTAACAAGTAATCAAACATACCCTATATGGAGATGAAAAATATAGAGTGGAATATTGGACTATAAAAAGGACATCTGCACTAGTAAAAAAAGAATTACAGGATTATAATACCTCACCCTAGTTGAGTACGTGCAATCCCAAGAGAATGCGTTAGTGGCTTAAGGATTTAACTTATCAATCTTATGATTATGTTCATTAATGAAACATGTGTAACTAACAATTTGGGAGGACGTCGACATTTATTCTACTTAGGAAAAGAGCCAATATGGAGATTTACCATGAAGAACAAATGACAACATTTGACATATAAAATGACACGCCATGAGAAATGCATCACTCCAAAATTTTTTAGAAACATTCATGTGATATAACAAAGTTCTAGTATTTTTTTCGTTCTACCATCCAATGTTGTCGAGTAGACAATTGATGAATAATTTCATATGCGGTTCTAAAATTAAGAATAATAAAAGGACTCTTGCATTTTTGCAGAGGAGAATTCTAACATGCATATTAAACTGAGTTTGAATTTTAATATAGATAGCACAAGTAAAGAAAATGATTTTTTGAATTAAATACAACCTTATAGGATGAGAAAAATCTTCTATAAATATGACAAAATACTTAAGAACTTAGTTTGAGATTACAAGGTAGAAAAGGTATATGATGTTTTATATACTCATATGACTCACACTATAAAGACTTTATATGACTTTAAGTGGGAAATCTTCAAATTGTTCAGTGATGGATGATTGAGTTGGAAATGAATTTGGAACGAAGAAACTATGACTAAAGAGATAATAGGAGAATAGAAGTAGTTGAGACCATTTGACTTGTGCGACCATTGCTCTTGTCAATCATCTTCTTTGATATTAAACGTAAATATCAATATAATTAGGAGAAAAAGTAACTTAGCAATAAAGATGTTTAGTGGATTTATTGACCAACATAAGATAAATGGAAAATAACGAACAAATTAAGCCATCATAAAGAAATAATGTATGATGATGGTTTACTCTCATGGCACTAATTTTGGTAGCGGCTAAGGTGGCAAAAGGTAATAAAGATGAAAATTACATATGAAAAAGGCTATTTGTATCTTACATATGATTTTGGGGCCAGAGTCAATGACCCAAGGTTGAAAAGCTGGACATGATGATAAATATGTCGTAGGCAGATCTGTTTTTGCTAAAGATGTAATAAGAGTCAACGTTTTTTGTGCATATCCTTATGCTCTAAAAACAAAAATACTCATCTTTGAATATAAGAATTAGTGTTGCTACAAGTTGGTAGTTGCTTAATAGATCAACTATAGAATTGATGTCATATCTTGTAATAGCAGCATTGTAGGCACTGCGTGGATGTCATGTCACCAAAATAGATCCCAACATTAACCGCAAGTGTTATTATCCTTACATCGATGAGTGTGTTAACCATTTTTTGTAAAATTAATTATTGAACCATTATAAATATTAGATCCTAACGATAGGAGAAATTAACTGACTCTTCATGGCCTTTCATGTAAAAATTTTTGTCTGATGTCTCAATGGCATTAGAGCTATATCCCTAGATTAGCACTAACCCTAAATTAACCATAATTCTAACTGTTAATTGTTGCTGCCACCATCTTTCATCGTTACCATCTTAAACCAAATAACACTAATTCCATATCCATCTTTGCTACTCCATATAGTCATCGTGACTCTTCTTAAATCGCAACCACAAAACCCTTTACAACCACCACCACAAAACCCCGTCGAAAAGCCAAATCTTCAGACCCTAACAATGATGATCCGCCTCTCCCCGATGTTGAATGAAGACAAAGCTGCTTCGACATTCTCCAACCACAAATAACGATAATTAGCTGGTTTTCGACCATAGTTGATGAGTTTTGATCAGTTTTGAGCCTGATCTAGACCTTTGACCTTTTAAAACATAGATTGATGACTTTCAATGATCGACTTGGATATATGGATTTTGAAGCCAATCCAACATTATCTGTAACGTTTGACTTTGTTTGACCTTTTTGCCTAGTTTTGATAACATTTTAGCTGCCTTTGATGAAACGCCTTCGACGAGCTTAGTGATGACTTTGTCTAATATTTCTACCTGGTTTTGATGACATTCCGATAGCCTCCTATGAACTTCTGCTGTGACATCATCTTTGTCTTCGGCTCCCTCATGTCTTCATCTTCGGCTGACTCTGCTCTTTCTTGACCTTCAATGATGGATCTTATTACTCTTCTATGTTTGCTCCTCCTTTTCTTTCTCTTCGATTCTCGATCTCGATCTCCTTTCTTTCCTTTTATTTTCAAGTGTTCTGTTTCAAACAGTAAACCAAGTTAGTAAAAAAGGAAAAGAAAAGCATGAAATACAGTAAAAAAATAAGAAAAAAAATACAGTAGAAAAGATTTATTTCTTTTGTTCTTATGTATTAAAGAGTGCGATTAGATGATATTTGGTGGTCTGGTTTAGCTATCTGACATTTGGAACTTGGTGTTGGTTTTCTATTAGGTGTTTAACATTCTTTGGTGCTAGCGTATGGAGTTTGGTGTTGGTAAAGCGTTTAACGTACTTTGGTGTGGGTGTTTTTGGCATTTGGTTAGTTGTCTATTGGGAGTAAGCAGGTAGTAAGATGATGGATTCAAAGTTAAATATGAAGTTGTCACGGTTGGATGGAAGCATTGCATGTATGGCTTTCCAAGGATATTCTTATAAGATCAGAAATGTTCAGATGTCTGACGACAAGTGAAGCTTGTGCGAGATGTTTGAGACATTTGAAAAATGATATGACTTTAGCCAGATCAAGTGACCTAACTGCACACACTTCTACATCAAGTTTTCAGACTTGGATGCTATATTCTAGAACTTTTAATCATATAACTTATGAGTCAAGTATATTATCTTCTTTTTATCCATCTACTTGTATAATGATACTAGCAGATGAGTCTACATCCATTCTTACATGTATTGATTGACTTGTTAATGCCACTTCTCCTTAGACATCTGTTTCATGTTTCATGAAATTATTTTTAATCTATTTTACGTTAGTCAGTTGAACTATCTTTAAACTACTCAGAACCTTCTCTCTTGCTTATTATGTATTCTAAAGATTGTAACGAAGAGGATGATTGGCATAGGATACGAGGTTAGCTGTATGTATTACTTGGGTGTAGAAATTAGATCAGTAGTTTGCTCTAACGCTATTTTCCTTCATCATATACTGCAGATTAGGTCATCCAAATTTAAAATTTTTGCATCATGATATTCATAGTTTGTCTAGTCTAGAGTGCAAGTCTTGTCAATTGGGGAATATCAATTGTTTTGTTGACCATCTGTTAATACATGTATTAAGAAACAATTTGAGCCGATCCATTTAGATGTATATGGATCTTATCGTATCATGTCTTGATCTGGCTTTACAGATTTTATCACTCTTACGCATGTATTTTCACATTTAATCCTTGTTTACTCAATAAAAAATAGATCTGAAAGGGTTTATATTTTAAAGAGTTTTACACCAAAATTAAAAATTAGTTTGGTATTTTCATTAAAATTTTACTGAGTGATAATGCAAATGAATATTTTAATAATCAATTTGCATCTTATTGTTAGAATTATTCATCCGTTTTCATATGCATATACCTTTAAAATAGTATGTCATCATAAAAAAAGACATATCTTAGAGTTTGCACAAATACTTCTTTTACATGAGTATTCTAAATTTTTAGACTGATATTGTTTTAACTTCTTATTGTCTTATTAACAATATACCCTCCATGGTTCTTAATAGTGAACTTCCTTAACACTTGTTGTTGTCTGAAGCAGAGTTGTTTCCATTGTCGTCCAAGATTTCAGATATGTTGGTTTCATGCATAATTATGTCCCTGAAGACTCTAAACTTGATTTTCTTTTCTTGATGCATGTGTATTCATTCTCTATTCTCTTTTCTAAACTTGTTCCTAAAAGTTGTAGTTAGAACATCTCCCACACTATAGCCAATGCGATATGACCAAACTTTGGAGGAATACCTCACACTTTTCATTCATTCCCAAAAGCAATAGGTACATATTGTGACATAAGCAGTTTTTTATGATGCCAAATCAAATGTTGATTGAATATTAACACTGTCCTTGCTCGATATCTATTCGTCTTATGTTGTACAATCATCTTCAAGTACGCTGTCATCATGTATTCAGCAGATGGAATCCTTAGACACGAGATCATACATATGGTTGGATCAATTTATCAATCCGCTGCAGCTCCAATTATTCTGGATACAGTTGATGACATCTACAGTCAACATACAATCGATATTGGTGCTCTACTGGTGATCACATTTGACCAGTAGACTGGCTAGGGCTTGCATACACTTGTAATATGTGACATGCACATTATGTATTTGCTTTCGTTATGCTTCTCATATTAGAAACATTTATTCAAATGATGTCTCATGTTCAGTTCGAATCAGGTTTTGTGTCAGGTTCTAGCATGGATCTGTACCGATTTGTCTTATACATTAAAGGGTCATATTTTTCCTTTGCTATCAGTGTATCAGTATTCTTTTATTTATATTACTATTATATCTAAATCTGGTTATTACTTGCCATTGTTCTCTTGAGTGTCATGTATCAGTAATACCATGTTATACTGTTTTACTTGCTGAGGCTGATTACCGGTACTATATTGTTTGGGGTCACTTTCAATTCTTCTCACATGTTCAACCTGTCTAGTGGCACGTGGATTCTGCCGATTCTGGGTCTTTCTTACAAACTACTAATTAAAAATTTCTTATATAACCCAGGTATATCAAAGAAAATTATTCAAAAATTCGTGAAGTTGAAAGAGAACTTGAGAATCTTACGTTGGAATTGAAACTTACAGCTGGACCAAAGAAAGCAGGTCTGATTGATATTTAGCTTCATTCGTAGACATGGAGTCACTCTTGTTCTGGGAAATTTATGATAATTTTTTATGTATTTTAAGCATTGGAGCACTTGCGAAAGAAGATTGAGTTTTCAACTGAGAGGATACATGTGGCTAAGCTAAATGAAGATCACACAAAAAAGGTTTGATTCGTCACGTTTAATTCACCACGTTTGAGCTCTACATGGTTTATGTGACAGCAATCATATGCCCCGTATAACCTATGAGTTAATATACATTTATATTTGAGTGCTGGCTATTTTTTTTCCTTTCTCCATCATTTAGTTGTCATACGAGTTTTTGTAATACATATGGATGTTTTAACACTCCATTCTGAATAAATGTATCTAGCTTGAACATAATATTCTTGATTGAATGTATGTAAAGACCAACTTATAAGCCAGATGCTAGGAAATGATCTTAAAACTAGAACTACATAAATGTGTATGTATTGTATGCTCTGAATCCAGACTAGCTACATGGATGGAGGATGGAGATACATTGTCTGACCATGGTATGACCCAATTTGTAACCATGTGAATTGACATATCCACAAACCAACAAAAGGCAAGGTGGATGAGATTGTTTTCAAGGTTGCTCTTTATGTTTGTGCTGGTTTGGTTCCTAGGAACTAAGTAATAAGGAGGAATTTCTTTAACCATCCTAAGCATCATCACTTGTCGCAATGGGAGTATGTCCAACTACTGAACATTTGTTTGTAAAACCATTTGATCTACAAAGAGTATCATCAATTTGGAGAAACTGGTAGCTTCAGCAAAGTAGGCAAAACGACAAGGTTGTATAGGTTGTACCCTATATACATCATCTTACTGCTCCCAATGCAAAAGAGTTGTAGGTCGGGCATCCTATTTGTAAGATTCCCTATAACAATTCTCATGAAAAAAAGATCAACATGTTATCAAGTGTGATGCAATCATTCAGTTTCTTATATCCCTTCACAAGTAACTAGGCCTTAAGGGCATGTCCTTTTGCAAGAAAGTGGATGAGAAAGTGCTAGTTTTGCATTGTTCATCCACTATTTGCTTGGAATCTCAACCCACTTTCTTTCACCCTGTTCTTTTGCAAGAAAGTTGAATTTTCAAAGTAAACCGACATGGTAGGGGTTTTTGAGAATCTTGGGGGCTTTCGCTTTCCGGGAAAGCTGAGGATTTCTTGCATTTGGTGGGGCCCACTATCTCAACTCTCTCTCTCTCTCTCACTCCACAATCACTCCACAATCCCACTTTCTCATTCCAACTTTCTTCAACCAAAAGAACACAAGAAAGTTGGGTGAACCCCACTTTACTTTTCCAACCTCACTTTCCATACAATTTTCCACCCAAAAGAACACAAAACTCTATTTTCTCTCTCATCAGATTCCACAACTCTCCAACTTTCCCAACTTCAACTTTCAACCAAAAGAACATGCCTAAGCCACTTAGTGGACCCATCAAATCACTACGATTGCATACACATGTCTTACTGTGATTCTCTGCGGAAGCACTTGCTAAATTAGCAGCTAAAAGCGATCATAGTTGGTAGCTAAGAGTCGGGAGTTATTGTAGATGCTCAGAGTTTGAATGTACTAATGACTACCAACCCATTGGTAAGCAGAGACTATACCAAAAGTTGATAATGTGGTGGATTTTAGAGAAGATATTATGTGAAGATGAACAAAATGTATGGTAGCCATAATGACGGTGACTGATCTGGGTCGAGGCGGGTGAAGGCGATTGATTTGAAGTTAAAGATTTGAAGTTATCGATGGTGTCAAATGGTGTTTTCAATGGTGCTGGATTTGGAAGGTATGTGAAAGCGATAGATCTGAAGTTTATATCAAGCCATATCCAAGCTGATGTATCTGGTGCAGTGGAAACCGACGAAGATGGTTTGGAGACTTGGTGGTGGTGTGTAAGGAGAGGAAGGAGAAGAAAGACAAAGGAGATGAATTAAGATTATGATTAGAGTTGGGTCAGGATTTGGGCTCTAATACCATGTTAAGCGGGATATAATTAGATCGAAATGAAATATAGGAGGCAAAAATCAACCCTAACTCAGTCTATGTTTCTTTAAATAGTGGATATTATATCATCAATCAATCAGCTTTTACATAAGATCCCCTTGCAATCTATATATTCCAATTTGGGGTCTTCCACCATTTTTTGGAGGATATAATGATGGAGATATCATGTTTTGATATCTTCAAAAGTCTATTTCAGAAGATATGGAAGCAAGTGTATGAGCTGATTTAGATTTTCTTCTTATATTCTGTCTTCATGTATGTTCTTAGACGAGGATATGATGGAAGTCCATTCAACTTTGATTTATTTTGGTATTGTTAGAATAGTGGTTTGCAATATTTAAGGTTGTTATGGATTGGTGTAAAAGTTATTTATAAGATACAATAAGTACCGAGACATGTTTCCTCTTAAATTAATCCTTCTGCTTTCAACCCGGTATTAGCACACATCTTAATCCACCCTTCCTCGTATCACTTCCTTCCTAGTTCCAAACCCAAATCGATCTCAAATTCAAACATAGATCTGAATCCAAAGCCAACTCCTCCCTCACATCGTCTTATACCGATGCTATCTGATGGAATCATCACGTACGTGCGGTGGCACACAAAGCAGGATGTGGCGGCTGAAATTTGACTTCTAGGGGCGGTTTTATATTTTTCATTTTTCAGGGAGTATTTCTGTAATTTTGTTATTTTCATTTAGTATTTATATAGGGCTAGAGAGACTAAAGATTCTCATGCTTGATTCTTTGAGAACTTCTTAAAGGTTGAGAATTCTCTCTTTTGTGGATAATGTGACCATCCTCTTGAATTGGTGAGAGAGTTCCTCTCGGAAAAACTCAATTTTATTTTTGTCTTCTTTTCAATTCCAAGAAAACTCAGATTCACCAATCAGGGGCCCTGCGGCTTTTTGAAGGCATGCCAAGACATCAATGCCGATTTTTGGCTGTTTCTGGGACCTGAGAATGACGTGGAGAGCTCCAGGGGCTTCACGGGCCTCGTTTTGCTACAAAAAGGTGGCAACGACGAGTACTTCCGGCATACGAGGAGTTTCAGGATAATTACGACGTGGATCCATGCTATGATGAGGATTACGACGACTACATTTGGGTTAAGGATGACTGGGACGGCGTAGGAGACGGGGGCAGCGGCCCGTTGAGGGGCTTTATCTGCGACACATGAAAGTATGACGCGATAATTATCATTCCCTTAATATGGACCTACAGGAGGGCGTGCTGGCCCAGAGAGACTTGGGATTGATGACAGGGGTGGAAGCTGAAAATGACACTATTCGAGGGCGGTGATCCTTACGGATGAATCTACTGAGTTGAGAGGTTCTTTGCAGTGACACGTCTGACAGAGACAAAAATTGGAGGCAGTTGGCATCGATTTCGACAGGAAGACACTTTTATGGTTCCAGTGGAGGGAGCAACGACGATGTATCCATTCATAAGAGCTCAAGAATTGCTTGGTGGATATATTTAGAGACACCTTTGGTGGGAACTTACAAGAATAACTGTTAGCACTCAGACATGATGAGACCGTCTGAGAGTAGGAAAAATTCGATACCCTCCTGTGACGTGTGAGGAGAATACATGAGGAGATGCTAGAAGGGAGCTCTATGAATGGTCTCAAGCTGAACATCCGTGTTGAGCTTCGCTTACAGTGACATAGAGGGTTGATGGAGACGATGGACCGAGCACAGTTGGTAAAGTATCGTCTTATTGAGGAGAGGAGGTCTAGAGGGACTTGGAGTGGTATCACTTTTCGCAGTCAGTTAGCGACATGGGGACAGAAGATATCAACAGGGAGAGATCAGGCCAGCAGAGAGAAGCACAGTGAGCCACAGTCAGGTTGATAGTTCAGGAAAATGACATAAGCAAAGATGAGAGAAGAGGATGAAGGGGTTGTGCTTTCGGTGCAATGAAAAATTTACCACCATGTATTATTGTGGAGATCACAAGCTTCAGCCGATGATAGTAGACGAGCATGAGGAGGACATTGTTGAGGCCGAGAAAGAGGAGATAGAGGACCAGGAGCATCACCATTTAGACGTCGCAGAGGTTTTCTTAAACTCCATGGTGGGGGTTTCCCCGAACCACACCGTGAAGTTGGCAGTGATGATTTTTGACCAGACGGTGACAATACTTATTGATAGTGGGGCTACCCATAACTTCATCTCCAACTCGGTCGTGAAACAGCAGGGCTTTGTAGACATGGCAGCTTTGTAGTGATGATGTGGATTGGTCAGGTGGAGTGTAGCAGAGGAGTTTACTGAGGCCTTATCCTGATGCTGTAGGATATTCGAGTTTAGTATTTTCTATCGCTGGACTTGGGGAGCACAACCAGGATATTTGGGATTTGGTGGTTGTAGTCACTGGATGATATGAAGGTCAACTGGAAGATGATGATAGAGTTTTAGGACCATATGAGGACGCCGATTCTACATGGGGTTTTAGTTTATGTAGAGCCGTGGTCTCCTTAAAAACCATGGCCATGACCATTCAGTTAGAGGGGGTGGTTTTTAGTAGAGTTGCAGAAGGTGGTGAGAGTTGATTCTGTCGAGGCTGAAGGTGAGCAGAATATTCCAAAAGAGGTGCATCAGCTGTTGATCTAGTTCGGGGAGGGTTTTCAGGCTTCCTATTGTCTTCCTCCACTATGGGTCTATGATCATTCGATGGTCCTGCTCGAGAGAGTCACACCTATCAGTTTGAGGCCTATCATCACCCTAGGTCCAAAAGGATGAGATAGAGCACATGGTGATGTAGATGTTACAGGCATGGGTGATTCAGTCGAGTGTGAGCCCTTTTTAGCCTAGTCTTGCTAGTTAAAAGGACGGAGTTGGAGATTTTGCGTGGATTATAGATCATTGGATATGTTAACAGTTTTCGATAAGTTCTATATTCAAGTTATTGACGAGCTACTTCACAAGCTGCATGGGACGGTGAGTTTCACGAAGATAGACCTGAAGTCTGGGTACCATCAGATTAGAATGCGAGCGGAGGAGATCGCCAAGACAACGTTCATGACTCATGAGGGCCACTATAAGTTTTTAGTAATGCCTTTTGGATTGATCAATGCCCCTGCCACGTTCCATGCTCTCATGATAAGGTATTTCGCCCTTACCAGAGACGCTTTGCATTGGTCTTTTACGATGCCATTTTGGTGTATAGTCAGTCCTTGGAGGAACATCTTGGCCACTTGCAGATGGTACTACATGAGCTTCATCACCTCCTGTTATATGCGAATAAGAAGTGCTTTTTTGTGCAACAGAGGATGGAGTATCTAGGGCACATGGTGTCAATAGAGGGGGTGGTAGCAGATCAATCGAAGATTGCAGTAATGGTGGATTGGCTATGCCCTATTACTTTACATGGGTTGATATGATTTTTGGGACTGACGGGATATTATAGAAAGCTCGTGAGTACCTAGCCTGGCCACTAAGCAACACAAGAATGACAATTTCTAGTGGAGCGAGTTGTGATGAGAGCTTTTGAGGTTATGAAGAGGGCTAAAGACCAATGTACTTGTGCTGGCACTTACTGATTTCAGTAAACCATTTGTTGTAGAGTCGGATGCTTCATGATATGGATTGTGTGTTATGTTAATACATTATTTTTATTGTTATAGATTGAGGTTGTTAGTAGGAGTATAGAGACTTATTGCATTGTTCATTCGGAGACTCCGAAGCAGTGGTCGTGGAGGTTAGCTTAAGCAGAGTATTGGTATAACAGATTGTATCATTCCACAGCTCAGACCACGTCGTTCATGATTTTGCATGGGAGAGAGCCTCATTTATTACACTATGGCCCCAGTTCTACATTAGTTTTTTTTCGAGTGGAGCAGTATTTGGAGGTAAGTGATCGGGGATGTTAGAGGATCTAAAGTGACATTTGTGTTGGGCTTAGCAGATAATGAAGATACATGCAGATATTTGTAGGAGGGAGGTTCAGTTAGCACTAGGGGATAATGTGTATTTAAAACTATGACTGTATCGACATAAATCTCTGTCGCATAGGAGTAACGAGAATCTGTCATCGCAGTATTTTGGACCATCTGAGATTGAGGCGAGGATTGGCCAGTTTGCTTACATGTTGAAGTAATCGCCAGAGTCTGTTATACACACAGTCTTTCATGTATCACAGCTTCAGGCCATTGGAGATCACATACCTTCTCCATCACTACCGTTGACTTTGATGATATGGAAGTTATTTTGGAGCCGAAGGCGCCGAGTGGTGTTCGAAGGGGACGTTCAAGAGAGCGCAATGTGTTGATTCAGTGGATGTGGTTACTTGATTATGATTCCATTTGGGAGCCTTGTGGGGGTGATTGCGCAACATTACCAAGACTTCCACCTTGAAAATAAGGTGGCTCTTTTGGGGGAGTAATAATGGAATTATCATGTACGTGCGACGATGTAAGAAGTATGACGAGGTGGCTAAAAATTGACTTCTAGGGACGTTTTCCTAATTTTCAGTTTTCAGGGGTATGGGTAATTTTGTAATTTTATTATTTTCTGTTTAGTATTTATATGGGCTAGGAAGATTAGTGATTCTCATACTTGATTTTGTGAGAAAACTTCTTAGAGGTTGAGAAGGCTTTCTTTAATGGAGAGCGGACATCCTCTCGAATCAGTGGCTTGGGAGAGAGTTCCTCTCGAAAGAACTCAATTTTATTTCTGTCTTATTTTCAATTCCAATAAAAATAAGCCTTTTATCCTTTTAAATCAACAGGTTCCTATCACTATCACTTCTGATTTGATCTTAACATTAGATCCATCAATGTGTAGCACATTCATCACCCTCCTTTTGATATCTTAACACATAATCCCGTTGCCCCCACTTAGCTTCGCCGTCACCATCATCCAGTTCCTACATATCTAATCACGCCATATGTATTCTATCATCTATTTTATCTAGATCTCACAATCATGTTTGGGGTCTTGACATCATTAGTCGACTTTGTTGTGATCTGAATCCATGCCCAAAACCGCTTTACCCTTGAATAGATGCTGCCTACACCTTTCTCGGATAGTGTTGTCACCTGCCACCTGCCACCGACCTGCATTTGTTTCTCTCAATGTCAACCTCGTTCTTCGAAGTCATGCTCTTATTCATCTTCTCTTCTTTTAGATCTTGTCCACTTTTTAATCTTCATTTATCATCTCTTCTAATTTGTTGGTACCGAACTGATTTTTTAAAAAGCAGTATATATGTAGGACAACAAATACTATAGGAAAAAGCTAAAAAGGAACAAAAAGGCTTGTATTGTGGTTAGATTGATGAATTCATAATAGGTAGTTAGTTTGGTTTGGTGATGCATTCTTGAATAACAAGAGGATTGTTTGAGGAGTTGTCTTCTTGATGTCTTGGATGGTTGAGATTGTTTTTGGAAAGATCATTGATAGAAATTACGTGCAATAGAAGAACATTATTGAGATGCATGTAAGGAGCAGATCGAAGAAAAATTTGACAAGGTTCCACCAGTTCCTCTGACAGATGAGTGGGAGCATGGCAATGCTGGTCTTTATTACCAGATGTTGGGTAGCAAGGTGGTGATGGTCCAAGATATATGGCAACACTAATGTGACGGTTAAGATGTGGAACTATCTGGGAGAGCTTCCTTAATGGTTTTATAGCCTTAGTAGAACATATGATGCGATTCAAGAGCTGCTCCGAAGTAAGAAGAGAGATTCCGACCATAAGACCATGGTATTATGGGAATTTAAAGAGATCATGTGAAGAGTTGTACATTATGTTTTCTCACTAGTGATGTGAATGAGATGAACCAACAGTGAGCACAGAACTCTGTGCTTTCTTTTCTGGGAGGTCTAGCATTATAGTGTACATCTGTGCAACCATGAATGACTGGGTGTACAACAATAAATTCACTAACAGAAACATTTAGTTTTTCATATTTTCTTGGATGACTCCTAGATGTTAATGGCTAAAAAGACTCAAACACAGGCCATCTTAGCTGTTTAGCAGCGACAACCTATACGATCTGTAGAAGACAAAGGATTCGATTCATTCGATGTTCATGATAGAAGATGTTGATTTAGAGGATTTGGGGTGCTCCTATAGGTTCTAGTGTTGGTGCTATCTGTGTAGGTGTAGGTGTTGGGTGATGGAGCTTTAAAGGGATTTCCCATTGTTGCACGAATCAGACAATACAATGTTTATGTAAGAAGCTGTAAGACAAAATGTCCAAGCCAATTCAGTCAGCTCCGACCCCTTGACCAGCTACCTTGCTTCTCCTCAGGAGTCAACATTTAAACACTTTAATATGAGCACACCTAGAGAGGAGTATGAGAAATGTCAGATGATCCAACATTTTCAAGCCTTGATTCCCACATCTACATTTACCTTTGTACAAACACATACCTCTATTAGTTGTCTATCTTATTTAGTGCTTAAAACTATTTGGATGATTGATTCAATGGCTATTGATCTAGTAATTCAGGTATACTAAGTTAAACTGTACAGCTTCAGTGTCTGATGTCACTTTAGTTGATGGATATGAGTCTATTGTTCGAGTTATTAGCACTACAAATATCCCACTGAGTTGTCATTTTATTCAGTCGTTCACTTGACAGACTTCTCATTCGGTTTGCTATCTGTTAGCTTTCTCAGGCTTAGAATTATTCTGTGATATTTGTATCTTTAGGAGATCAGGCCTCACAGAACGATTGGCACCGGGTGGTGTCAGTTTGGAGGCTTGCATTACATGGATGGAATCACTGGTTCAGTGTCCTTTTCTGGTACTTTATCCCTTATTGATGCACATAGTGAGTGATTGGAATGCCCTTCTCGTCAAATTTTAAAGTTGCTTGTTCTTGCTTTGAGCCATCTTTCTAGTTTGGATCATGAGCCTTATTAGCGTCACAAACACCATACATGTCTTAATTGGAGTTAATAAGAGAGTAAACATTTTGAATCTGTTCATTTGGGTGTCTAGGGTCCTTGCCCTATTCAATCAAAACATGGTTTTATGTACTTTGTTGCATTTGTTAATGACTATTGTCGTGTTACATAGTTATACTTCTTAAATGATAAATTCGAATTATTATCTGTCCAAAAATTTTATGCTAAAATTAAGACATTTTGGAGTTTCTAATCATGCATTGTGTAGCAATAATATCAACTAATATTTCAATTCTTTTATTGTGTTCATGGCATGGTTGGGCATAGTTCACTAGTCCTCTTCTCCATACACTCCATAGCAAAATGGAGGATTTGAGTGTAAGAACAAAAATTTGTTAGAACTTGCATGACCTTTGGTGTTGTCTAGGAATGTCTCCTAGTCTTTTTTGGTAGATGATGTTTTACTGCGTGTTATCTCATAAACATGACAGTTGTTTCATAAGTTCTTGATAATAAAATTTCTTATTCCTTGTTGGTTCTTAATGGATCGTTATTTTTTACCTCCATGCATCTTTGGTTGTGTACTCCCTTAAATGTGTCTAAATTGGATCCTAGATCTTTAAATGCATCTTTCTTGGTTAGTCACATAAACAAAATGGGTAGAAATATCATTGTCTAAAAATAAAATAATTTCTTTTTATTACAAATGTAACTTTCTTTGAATCGCAATCTTACATGGAGGCTTATCTTCAGGATCTATTGAGCATGTTGAATCTATCTCGAGTGATGAATTTCTTACTCATCATTGTTCCGCATTCAAGTGTCCTATTACAGATTTCACAACTTTAGAGATTGTTGAGAAAGAAATGCCACATGATAAGGACAAACTAGTACATGTGCATACACGACACTTTAATATGCCTACTACTGTAATGCCAACTCCTAATGATTCTACTATTAATTCCGATCACGCTGATGAGTCTACACCCAATCTGATCTTCATTGTCAAATTGCCCCTGTAAAGGTAGTCGTAGTTGTACAACTCATCCTTAATCTAAATCTATTTCTTTTGCATATCTCTCTTCATCATATATGGCTTTTCTTTTCTATGTTAATTTTCATCTTATTTCCAATTCTTTGTTAGAAGCTCTGCCACACCTTGGTTGGCTAGCAACGAGGAAATGGTAGCATTACATCACAACAGTACATAAAGTATGTTCCTCATATATGGAAATAAAGTAGTTGGTTATAGATGAGTGTACACAGTCAAGATTAACCTAGATGGAACACTTAAGACGTTGAATGCTTGTTTGGTTGCTAAGGATGTCAAATGTATGTGGTTGCTTAGGGCTGGCAAATGTCTTGACTCGACGGTACAACCCACACCCGATCCAAATTTTCAGGTATAGGTAGGGGTGTAATTGGTTTAGGTGGAATTCTGGTTGAACCTGTTAACCTGAATAAAATCTAGTCTCGGCCCGAACTGAATCGGATCAAACATGCTTTAAATTAACTATTATAAATATTATTTATTAAGTTAGATAATAAATCAAAGGTAATAATCTAGCCAAATAATCACGTACTTTATCTCAGATACTTGTTTCCAAGAATGCAACTTATCTCAATGTCACCCAACTTATTCTTCGATGAAATCCAATGCACATCAGCACGTAGCCCACTCTGACAAACCCTACAAGTCCCTTATTTCTCGTCAGTCTGTTAGGGCTTGGTGATGTAGCCCATAACCTTTAATCTACTCCAAATCTTTGGATCCGAGCGGCTACACTCAGATCTGGTCAACTCTGGCAAAGATTTGAGTGTTTCCCTAGCTTTACTTCTCCTCAAACCACTCGTCACACTAACGTTCATGTTTCTCTGCATGTCAGATGAAGTGTTTGATCTTTTGTTTGTTCATTGGTTGGATGTCCTTAATTGGTTATTTAATAAAAAGATACTCATTTGCATTGTTTACTTAATTCATTAATTTTCTAATATTATGGGCACAATGAGTATGTGACATCATTTGGCCCAAATTAATCAAAAAGAGCCCAAAATTTACAATTAAATTATTGGAAGTATAATAGAAGGCAAAGAAGCAATTGAAGCTTAACCCAAACTTTGCCTGTACCTTACATGAATCTGATCTGCTAATTCATGTTCCATATCCCTGATTTTAGTGATACTTCTCATTTCATTGGTAACAATGTTTCATTGCAGCTGCATCAGATTGAGACAAAATGGTTTCCTCCATGGCATGCTTGATTTGATTTAGATAGAGCAATTATCTGAGTTTGTTTCTTACGAAGAGTTTGGGAAGATTTGTCGACTATATTATTCATTGTACAGTTTGAAGTAATTTTTATAAACCTGGTTTGAGAGATTTACCATAGTTCCAAAGATTGGATTGCTTTAGGCATGACATGCATACAAAAACCACTCAATCTTCTTCCATATGCATTAGGGAAGCACATTCTATTGGTGGTTTATGTTGATGACAATTTCATTATTGAATATAATGTACAAGATATAATATGAAGTCCTATTTGCAATTGTACTTCTAGACAAAAGACTTTAAACCATTGCATTACATCTTGGGCATAGAAGTGGCAATGTCAAAGCGAGCGATTGTCTTATTACAATGAAAAGATGTATTAGACATGCTTTCAGAAATATGTCTGTAAGATTGTCATTTGGTTTTTCTCTTATGGACCTAAATTCCAAGATGCCACACGATAGAGGTGCTGTTTGGTGATCACAAGCTATCTGAAAGATTTATAAGGAAGCTGAGATACCTAATTTGACAGGACCAAATATCATATATTTAAGTGAGTGTAACTAGCTAGTTCGTGCATGCTCCATGGATCACTTCAGGATCGGAGAAGCATTCGGAACGGACGAGGCATCGTTGGCAGAAGCAGAAACGATCCAATCCATTCGGGGCTTCGGGGACTACTTCCCCATGGACCTAAATTCCATGCTGCTATTGGATCAAAGAAGCTTATATAAGGTCCTCGATGATAAAGAAGACTTGTAAAGAAGCTAAACTATCTTGCTGTGATATGGACTGATGGCACATCCAATGAGTGAACTAACTAGTTTATGTCTACTATATGGACACACCTGGATGTTGTACTCGAAATACTTCATTATTTGAAATGTACTTATAGGAAAGGGGAAGACTGTAGCAATAGTCAAGTTACTGAATTTCAGATGCATATTGGATAGAATCACCTATTGATAGGAGATAAATTAAGACTAAATGTGTGTAGGCTGTAATCTTCTAGGTTTATTACTTAGGGGGAATCAGGGAAAGTTTGTTTGTCATGAAATTCTCATATGGCTTAAAGCAATCTTCCAACCATACTTTAGCCGATTCACTGATGTGGTGATAGATTTTGGATTATAACAAAGTCAGGGTGATCACTAAATATTTTATTAGCTTCAGCCTTCAGCTTGATAAAAGACTTTGTTGGTGATATATGTGGATGACATAGTTATCATTGGAAATGATGTTTAATGGTCTCAAGAAATTGAAGTTATTCATTCACAAGAAGTTTAAGACGAGATGTTGTATCTCTTTGGTATTTCTTGGTATTGAAGTGGCTTGTTCAAAGAAGAGTATCTACTTATCATAGAAAAAATATATATTTGAATGCTACCAGAGGCTAGTATGTTAGGATGCAAACCTATTGCTACACATATAGATCTTAACTTCAAGCTTACACCAGCTTAAGGGGAGCCATTATATGACCCGGGAATGTATAAATGAAATTTTAGAAAGTTAAATTATCTTATAATTGTGGAGAAATCTAAATTATCTCTTATTGAATAATAATTTGAAGGTATATGTTTTCTCTTATAGGAGAAAAATGCAGGAAACTAACAATAATAGGAAACTAACAACTAATTAACCTTAGAATCTGCCAATTAGTTATGTTCCTAATTTAGATATTTGACCTATTCTATATTTATATCAATTAGTTACTTTCATAGTTTAGATATTATGACCTGTTCTATAGTTACACCAAGAGCACTACAAATTCGTTAATATCTCAACCAAATATTCCAACAATGATGACCCGACTTAACATTGTTTTTCCAATGAGTATGGTAAGCCAAGTTTATGTCTGATCTTAGAATCGAATAATGGGATGCAATGTAATGGATATTAAGATATTCAAAGGTGCACTAGGTTGCAGCCTTCTCTATTCCAGATTGCAAAAATAGTATGGTTACAGGATTCTCTGATGTAGAGTGGGAATGATTACTTTTTGATCATAGGTCTACTAAAGTATTTTATGTTTTTGGAAGAAATTTTTGTTTCATGAAAAAGGTAAGAAGCAGCTAGGTGTATTAAGGTTGAGTGTAGAATTTGAATAACATGCTATGGCAGATATTACATGTGAGTTGATATGAATTCAGCAAGTACTTACTGAGTTTTGCCTATCTTTGTCTAATATGAGGTTTTATTGTGATAATTAGGCAACTACTTATATTGCAAATAATATGGTGTTTCATGAACAAGACCAAACATATAAAGCTTCATGACATTTTTCAATAAATGATCAACGATGTGATTAAGACCAAACATTTTAACTCTACAAATTAGGATGAAAGGCACCAAACCCTGTAGGAAGTCATGATGGATTTTATTTGTAACAAGCTAGATATACGTAGAAGATGTATACTCCAGCTTAAGGGGATGTGTTAGAGTGTAATATATATTAGTGTAGTGGGTTCTGTGTAAAATATAAACTACATATAAATTATTAGTTAAAAGAGAAATAACTCGTTTACGCCTTTCCTCTAAATTCTAATATCTGGTTTCCACACTTATGAATTACTTCACTCGCACTTGCGACTCCATGAAGTCATATTGTGATAATAAGGCAGCATATTATATCGTAAAAAATCATGTCTTCTATGAACAAAGCATATCGATGCAGATTATTGTCTTGTTTGAGAAATGCTCGAACAGAAGATATTGAAGACTCGACATGAACTGTCTGTGAATCTACCAGCAAATTTATTGATAAAACCACTGAGGGATCGTAAGTTAATCTTTTCAATGACAAGCTGGGATGTATGCTATATGTGCTCCATTTTGAGTGGAGTGTTGGAATACAGGAATTTGCAATATGTAAGTTTGTGAGGGACTTTTGTAAAGTTACACTCACAAAGGTAAAGAGACAACTCTTTTTCTAAAATTATCACCATTTTCTTCTATATTTCAACGAGTATAAACTTATTATTTAGTTCTTTTTGGCCATACATGCACCTTTGGAAACTTAAGTTTGCCCCCGCCTGTCCGCTGGTATTAACTTTAGTTAATTAGAGTCTGATATACACATCCGTTGTAAATTTTGATTCATGAAATTTATTGATTAACGGGTTGAAATTACATATGTGACATTTGTTAGTGATTCTCATTCTTAAACAAAGTTTTAAATATCGGATTGGCGATACCGGATATCGGATATCGTATATCTGGGCATAAATTGGGCATACAAGCAAATATCGGGTTGGTTATATCGGGCATGATAAATATACAGTTACAATATCATAAATATTTTTGATTGTTCATATAACCATATAATCAATATGATCACATAAAATTACGATAAATGCATTAAATAACCACTAACACTAACATATGAGTATGTAATCTATATTACATTTGGGGGATGATGACGTCATCTTTGTCCTACCAGGAAAAAATCGTGGATAGAGTGGTAGCCATGGTTTAACCACCTCATTATGGAGGGGTCCACTTGGGGTGGGTGGGGAGTTGGGTGTGGTTTGGGATATTGTGGAGCACCCAAGGAAAGCCCCCTTAATTCCCCTTATTTGCATGCTTGCCATTGCCAAGAAAACTCCACTCTCTCCCTATTTTACGTGCTTGTCATTGGCCATTTTCCACTTTGCCCCGGGTGTTTTTCGCATTTTGCCATGCGTTTTCCCTTTTTACACCTGACGATACCCACACATACCCACACTTTCCTTTTCGGCTGCACGCAGACTTCGCATCCTCTGTGTGTGTTTTTCCATGGGTCCCTGTGCACTGTTTGCACAGGTTATTTCTAGTACACTAATACTACAAGTCTATAAATTAACAAAATATTAAAAGTTAAAACATTACATGAATAGAAAATGAATTAAAAGATTTCCAGAAAGATTGACTTACCCCTACATTATGTAACAAGCTTAGTCTGCACACGTCTCTGACATGAATGTTTCAGCATATGCAGTTGCTTTCGCATCAGAATCAAAACTATCTGAAGAAGAATTTGAGGAGAACCATGAATGAATTTGCTTCTTTCCCTTCGTCCTTGAAGATGCGATTACTTTGCCTTTGTAGTCTTTAATCATTTACTAGCCTGTGGCGTTGGATCAGCTGCCATCGCTTTTTCAACTTGCCTCTGTGTCGGCTTTTCTCCAGGAAAGACTTCAACATACTTCTCATCTAAAGCTACAGAAGCATCTGCTAATTTATGAGATATCCATTTGGCCACCTTGCCCTTAGTAATAGAACGAACATCGAGGATGTCAATGTTTTTGCTCTCAAATCTTTCTTTCAGCTGTGCATTGAATTTGACATAGACTAAAGTCTTTCCATTTAATGGTACTTGGTCTATTTCTTCCCTTCGTGTGAATTTGTTAATGAAAATACAATAACCAATTAGCCATCAGGAGAAATATGTATAAGATTATCCATTGATAATATAAAAGACAATTTATTACAAGTTTTACCATATCAAAAATACTCCAATTCCTTTCACAACCACTTGAGCTAGTGGTCAATCCCAAATTTTCATGGCCATCTTCAACTTAGGTGCCGTGCTACCATCAAATGCCACCAATTAACTAAAAATAAAAACTAAATTAAAATTCCTTTTAGTTTAAACTTTAAATATCAAAAACTACTATAATAAGAATATGGAATTGATATTAGTTTGCTAAAGCTATACCTGGATCAAGTGCATGATTTTTTGCTTGTTTTTGTGCTACCTCCCTACTAAATAACCTGATTGCATTTTCATATAGACGCAGCTGTGAGCTAATTTTGTCTTGCATGCCATTATCATGGGCATAAATCTTGAACATGTACTTAGTGAATCCATTAGCAAATACACCACTCCATCAATAGCCTCCAGTCTCTGATAATAAAAATACGGGTTCAACAAATGACTTGTCAGGCGCAAATGAGTCTTCAGCTTATTATTCCATCTCTTATCAATCAGTCTGACTTTTTTCTCATCATGTTACTAATTAATCGCGAACTCATTTTTGCATGTCCATATGTGCATACAACCACCCCATTGATGAAGTGTCGCTATCTGTCTTTCGAAGAACATTGACGATATGATCAAAATCTTTCAATACAAGTGTCATGTTCTTCCAAAGTGAACCGCTATTGATGATGGTGTATATCTAAAAGACGAACTTAATCAAAAACATCAATTAGTTATTTAACTCTTAAATATGCGAACCAAATAACAAAATGAAATATATAAGATATTAGATTTATATCCTTCTTGCTTAAGCAAAAGAACGCCAACTCCTTCCATTTAGTAGAGTTGACAAAAACCTTCAAATTGGGCTTCTCCTACAAGTTTAGCAATGACAAAAAAGCTATAACAAAGTGAGTAACACCGGACCAAATAAGATCGCCCCCAATCTTTTTCCTCATCATATCAAGCACAATAGTGTAGGCATACATGTAGATTGTGACGACTCTTGCATCTAAAATGACATTGCGGATAGACTTTAGCTTTTTAATATCCTATAACAAGAGATTCAGTGTGCGTGCAGCACAGGAAGTCTAAAAAATAGAGGGACGTCTCACAACTAACTACTTTGCTATAGCCATATTGTTTGATGCGTTGTCGGTCACAATTTAAATGACAGATTGTTCACACAACTTCTCAGTTGCATTCACCAGATCATAAATATATTTACCATCATACACATCAGTAGATGTGTTTTTAGAATCATATATCGCCGTTCCATTATAAGCATGAACGACAATGTTTATTATGCTCATATCACTCTTGTCAGTCTAACAATCCGTCAGCAGATTATATCAATGCAATCTACATGTATTTAGAAAAGCTTCCAACTTCTCATTATAAGCAACTTCCTTAGAAAGATAATTCTCAGCTATCTCATAGGAAGTTGGAAATTTTCGTATTTGCCCACAGCCTACACCATCTACCCCAAAGATGAGTGATTCACCAAAGAAAATGGTAATCTTGTGTTAAATATACATCGTGCTATCCACTCGCACGGATCTTTTCTTTCCTTTGTCTTCCAGTGCTCATTCAGGGTGGATTGCATCCCTTTTTCTTTCTTTTTTCCCAGCTGCTCAATCTTCATCATTTCCTAAACCTGCGGCTGCACATGCATGTCCATCGGTCCTTTGAACCTTACATGACCTTGATTGGCTTCATGGAAAGACGCCACTTCAACATCCTCATCTCCAATAACTACATTATCTCTAAGAGCATGAAGCTTTGATTCCTTCGCCTCTTTCGATGACCGTGTGTCTTCTAATGCAGCAATGACATTCATTCTAACCTCCACAGGAACTTTTATGTAAGGAACTACATTTCCTCTCTTTCATGCAAGATTGTTCTTGAAACGACTTATACCATAGCTCATCACATGCTCGCAAAATTTACATCTCACTTTATTAGTTTGCAACCTCACCCCATGATCCCAGAATTTTGTTTCTGAGACAGATGATGCCTTGATAGATGCTCCAGACGATATTTTCAAAATCTACTATCAAAGAGGACAAACATTGAAAAATTATTAAATTAAAATTTAAGATACAAAAACTTTTGAAAAAAAAATTAAAACATAACATTAAAAAATTATAATATAGCATAAAAAAATTAAAACATGAATAATTGTGATATTTACATGTACATATCATGCACATGAATCAGGAGATAACGTCTCTAAGCCTAAATGCAATGTGTTAATCTCTAAGTCAAGAATCGGGCATATGCGGTAGCCGGTTGCCTGTAACTGTAAGGGACTGTATTCATTATCCAATAATCTAATAAGCCAACTAGCCAAGTTATCAAGTATACAAGTAATTCAGTGAATTCTTGATCCCCCAACCAATCCAAGTGTTATATCTCTAGTAAGGCAATAGGCTGCCAAGCATGGCCCAATATTTGACTACATATTAATTGGAATCAATTTTATTTTCTAATCATTTATAAAGATCCCACGGTTTTCTCAGAACAATGTCATCATCGAAATAATATTTTTCAACCCAACAATATCAATTATTTTCTCACTTCTCAGAACAATTTTGTCATTGAAATAAATATTCTTAAGAGTCTCAGACTCATCCCAGAATTACAAACCCATTGACTATGCTCTTATGCCCTCTGTGTTATATGAAATTACTGAATTACACTTTAGTTATAGAGTGACAGAGCACATGACTAGTAGACAGAATGACAAAGCACATGAACGGCAGACATGGCAGTAGAGCACATACAGGAGCCAGCAGACATATAGCACAAGAGCTGACAGTGACAGAGCATAAAAGCACATGAGTACAGGAGCACATGGCGCATGAATGAACAAAAATCATCCATGTAAACAGAAAGAAGAAGAAGAAGAAATAAAAATTATGAAGAAGATGAAGAAGAAGAAAAGAAAGAATACGATGCAAGAAGAAGAAGAAATACAAAGAAGATTGAAAAACATCGAAGAAGAAAACTTAAAATCATTAAAAAATAGCAAATTTTTTAAAATATTGATCAAAACACACAATCCTTACATTTTCCTTTGATTTTACATTGAATTTAGATTGGACGACAAAGAATTGACAAATCGAGATATAAAAACCCTAGATTTTGGTCGAAAACTCAGCTAGCGACCAGAGAGAGGAGAGCTTGTGCGAAGTGCATAGGAAAACCGAATACAGCAGCTCGTCGAGTAATATTCAAACATGCCAACCCCGTTTAAAAAATTTGCAAATCCAACTTGAACAGTAATGGCCCTGATCGTTCGATATCATATATTGGGTCGATATTGTCCGATATATCGAATTTTTTGGCCGATAAGGTTGGCTAGCAGGTTTCTTTCCGCAAAAAACCGGTGTATCGCATTGGCTGGGCGCCAATACCGATTTATCTACCGTACGAGCCGATATTTAAATCACGGTTCCTAAATTCTTCCCTAGATGCCTGTGATCATACTTTTTATATTTCATTTTCTAATTATTGTTGTTGGATGACAATCTCTGTCTAGCAACAAGGATACTCCACAGTTCAATCAACAACATCATCTGGGATGACTCTTTTCCCTTCTCTACTTTTCTATTGATCCAGTTGAATACTAAACTATTAGAGCGCTAGTCATCAACTTCTCTAGTTGTTATTCTATTTTTTCGGACACTAAGCGTGACTGTAGAACGAAAAATACTTGCATCTCACATGTCAAATACTGAGGTTCTGGACATTGTAAAACCATTTTGTTACTGGCATTTTTCTAGGAAGTCCAGAGACTCACCGACCCTTAGATGCCAATTTTCTTCTTTTCGGAAATTACTATTGTTGTTAAGCTACCGACTATTAAAGAATATCTTTTTGAGGAGCTAATGGCATGGATGTTAACAAATACAAATAATCTAATCCAAATTCGATTCTGTATCCATAGTCGATGACTGACAGGTATGGAGATGGATACATAAGGATAATTTGTAACTATCTTATGTATTCGAATACCATGCATGTGTACAAGCATACATATAATTTTCTATTGATTGAGGTCCAGTTGATATTTATTAATTGAATATGAATTTGTATACTCACATATACATCTGAAATGAAGGTAGAACTCATTTTCCTTCCAAACTCCGATCATTAACACTAACATCCATTAATAATTGAATCCAATCCTAGTTGGATTCAGTTTCATCCAATGTGGCCAGGTAGTTCAGTATCAGGACACTACTCATACTCATAGCAATGTCTGCCCCGTATACATCCTTAGCATGGAGGCATTGTCTTGTTCGCATTGGAGCAAAACTGAATTTCTCTGCTCCAGCCGGGATGTCAATAAACCTCAAATGAGAGAATTTTTTATTTTTGGAATAATTAAATGTTGAATTTTTTTAAACATGAACTAGAAATAACTTGTGCACAAAGTGCACGGACACCCCAAAATCCAACCCACACAATCAGGACGCGGGACCCACACGGGTGTTTAGATGAGTGCAAAAACGTGTGAAAATGAGAAGGGTGGGTATGAGTGTGTATATTGTCTTGGGGTTTTTGGTTTTTTTTGATTCGGGGTGTGATTTTGGATGTTTTGGGTTTGGGTGTGTTTTGGGGGGATGTGTGGGGTTTTGGGGTTTTTGGGTTTTGGATTTAAGAAGGTTGTCCTATGTGACGATGTGACATTGTCACATGGGAAAAATTCAAAAACAACACTCAATTGTAATAAGGATGTGCTCTGCAAACTCGGGAGTTGCATGCCTTTTATAGGTGCTAGATCGAAGAATGTTCCTTAAGGAATTCTTTTTATCAATTGATCATGTTTCCGTAAAAGGCTTACATGTGCCAGCCAAATAATTAGAGCAACACATTCTGATAAAAATGAGACAATTTTTTTAGTTGAATCCTTCCCTATTTGGTCAACAAATAATCAACTGTCTAGTAGATTTTTATTCCTTCTAATTGAGATTGCAGTTTTAACCTTCCCGGCAATCCAATCCATGTACTATTCGAACTTTCCCATTACTGTTCAAGATTATGCGGTATAATGTGGTTGGCTTTTAGGGAATAGTCACAACATGTTAGTAGTTTGAATCATACTTCTGTCATCATTTAGAAGTTTTACTTTAAAATATATTATATTCATACAACTTCGACATCCAAACTTGAGCAGATCCCATGATATCCATAAATTAATAGGTTATAAAGCGTCGAGTCGGATTGGCTGATTATAAGTTGGTTTGGGTGCAGATGATCCATTTTTAATACAGGTCGGGTCTGGTACATCATAGTTGGGTTAAACCAGATCTGCCCCTACCAGACTGAATTGCCAACATACTTGTAAATTGTGCTAACATGTTAGCTTTACACTGACAGTCTGAAGCCAGATTAGGGTGCACTTTGCGTTAGGTTTAACAGTCTATAATCCATAGCTGATCCACCTGAATGGAAAAGATATTGATGGTGATTTTACCGCAGGCATGGGAAGCAGCAGCTCAAGTAGTGAAAGATGAAGAGGCAATCAAGCAGAATCTTTGTGATGATCTAAATCATCTGGTATGTCTCCGTCAGTTGGCCTTTTTGACAGCATTAAGGACACACACACACACACGATTTTTAATTTATAATTTATTTTGGGTAGATCCAAGAAAGCAGCAGCACACAAATTACCAGACTCGAGGAGCTAAAAAGGCGACTTGAAACTCTCAACCCTACTAGGATTTCAAATGACATTCCTGTAAGTGAAGCGGGCAACCTAGTTTCCATTTCTCTACTTATTACATGTATCTAAATGCATTTTTTGTAAGTGACTCATAAGTCTTGGTTTGACTCCTATATTGTTGAAATAGAAAATAGGCACACAAAAACCGGGGCATTAGTACTGTTATATAGCTGAGAACCGATAATACATTTCATATGCTATTTCTTAGTCCTAATCATATCAATTCTAGTTTCTAATTATAATTTAACTACAATTCCTCTTTCCTGAACACCCGCTCAAGCTAGTCCCACCTGGCGTGCTACAAAATGAAGTTTTTTCATGACATTGCTTCGGTAAAAATATCACCTATTTAAGAACCAGAATCAAATCGACATAATAGGTAACGATTTTCCTTTTCATGACAACCGTATCCTGTACCGCAATCAACCTCAATATGTCTAGTGCAGCGATGAAAGGCTGTGTTGTTAGCGATGAACATAGGTTCTTGATTATCACGATGCATCATCTTCTTCAGAGCATAACAAACAATTTTTAGATAAAAAGACCATACCCATATCATCTTACAAGTTGTATGCATCATATCTCTGTCCTTAGTTCACCTCTTTAGATGTTAGCCCTATTTTACTAGATCGTCCTTAACGAAAGTACAATAGTCATGGATGGATATAATGTCAAAGGGATCTCTAGTCTAATCGGCATCAATTATCCAATTATGTCTAAATAGAAGACCAAAAATAAATACATGGAGCTCTTGTAAGGTATCGTAAAATACGATGAGCATCCCAAGGTAATCAATTTGAACTCTGCATGAACTAGCTTAAAACCCCCACAGCAAAAATTGATGCTGGACGAGCAACTGTGATATAAATCAAGTTACCAATTAGTTGTCTATATCGAACATGATCAACAAGAGAAGATTCCGAGTTTTGATCAAAGCAGCTTAATACCCCTGGATAGAATGAGCAATCACGATCCCATAGAAATACCGTAACCTGATATCCTTCATACGAAAGTGTGAATCAAGCAGACTTCCAAATTACGATCATGTTGGAGATCACCAGTAACCACGATATCATCATAAACAACAAGAGTGATAGTGCTAACAAAAGTATGTCGACTAAGGACAATGGTCATATACACTCAGATTAAAACCATACTGCCCGACAACAATATAAAATTATAATTTCTACTCCCGAATGATATTGTTGAGCTAAATATGTTTATGGAATCAATCGACTCCTTGTCATTTCTTGGCTTTCAATTTTCTTTGATTGCATTATTTTTTACCTTCATTTTCTCTGTCATGTGCAACCCACACACACACCCAATACACACACACACCCCACATGTAGTGCCCTGTGAAGCTACTGCACATGTACTAGAGGGGGGTGAATAGTACTTTAAAATAATCAAGATAGTTATTCCTAATTATTGTGCAAGAAACAAACGACAATGCGGAATAAACAACAATCAACAAGAATTAACAAACGCAAACAAAACATGTAACAAGTTCGGATCCACCCAAGTCTCTCCGACTTGTTCCCGGTGATCCTATGTCCCAACAACCCGAATCCCCTCCGGATACTTGAGTTAGAAACCCTAACTCAAGATTTAGCACTATGAAATTCTTGTGAAAAAACCTTCACAAGACCAAATCATACAAATGACATGTGACTCCCACAAACCGGAATCACACCCTCTCTCACAACCGAGAAACACAATTGCAATATCAATTGAAATGAAATAAGAAATACTTACCACAAAATCCTATGCCTTGAGTATAACTTACCAAATTAGGGCAAGAAGGATTTTGAGGAGAGAATGTCACCAAACCGAAGCTCCACCAATAAGATCAGCGATCGAAGGCTAGGATGGAGGATGGTGACTTTGGATCAAGCTTTTGACTTGGAAGGCTCACAATGGAGAGAATCTCTCTTGAGGAATATGGCTCAAAGAGTTGAGGGAGAGATTCTTGTGAGGAAGAGAAAGCTTTAGAATGGAGTTGAATAGCTTCTCTTTGATATTTCTAAACCTCTAAAATGGCAGCCTTGAATACTAGGAAAGAACCCCTCTAAGTATATATAGAATAGAGGAAAGAGAGAGAAAAACGTTTCAAATAAATCTCCAACGGCTCTATTCTGAAGCAGACTAGTCGGTCTAAGAAGGATCACTGACCGACTAGTTCATCAACTAGTCGGTCGGTGATTCAACATGAACCGACTAACAGCTCGACAGCCAAAAGATGAAGTTCCAGGTCATATGAACTAGTCGGTCTAAGAAGACTTGCCAACCGACTAGATCATCATCTAGTCGGTCGGTGAGTGTTCTTTGACCGACTAAGAGAGAAAAACAATAGGCTGGAAACAAAGACAGCTAGTCGGTTTAAGAACAACTTCCAACCGACTAGTTTCTCAACTAGTCGGTCGGTCGTTGAGCTTTGACCGACTAACTGTAAACAGTAGCTCAGGCTGAAATCAGGCAATGATAACTAGTCGGTCTAAGAAGGATTCCTAACCGACTAGATCGTCATCTAGTCGGTCGGTGACTCTTCTTTGACCGACTAATTGATCAACATGGAATGAGCTGAAATGAGCAAGTCATTCTAGTCGGTTCAAGAGGAATTGCCGACCGACTAGATCGTCATCTAGTCGGTTGGTTCTTCTACTTGAACCAACTAACATGCACTAGAAGCCGAGGGAAGAAGCGATAGGCTTCGGGAAAGTTTCTAATGGCTTCTATGATTATCCTAGCTCTAAGATATGAGCGAAATGAAGATTATAAAGTAAGTCCTACTCAAGGCTTAACATTCTAATCTATGAAGCTAGAAGACAATAAATAATACATGACGAACCGTCTACGAAGCTTCAATCTTCATTCTTCTTGACTTCAATATTGCTCCTAGAGCTTCAACGAAGCTTCATGCACATGATCACGCGTATTGAGAAGTCTTGAGACGTCGATTTTGATATACGTATTCTTTTGGCGACGATCTCCATAACTGCGCTCACAAACAGTTAGTTCACTATATTTATGTTTGCTCATCATCCAAAACCAAATCCGGGGAATCAATACTCAACATTCTCCCCCTTTTTGGTGATGACAAACCAACATAAATAATAATCAATAATAATGATTCAAATGAAATTTACCTACTCCTCCTGCATTGATGACACGTTAGTTCCGTATTCAATAATATTCATACGCATCAAGCAGACGAGGGAAATATAAAATATGAATCATATTATTGCAATTTAGGATCTAAATCCATTTTATATCTTAACTCTCCATGAATCTAACATATCAAATTAGATTCATGGTAAATTGCTTTGAATATCAATTAGCACATTGTCATTATTAATTCTCTCCCCTTTGGCATTAGCAAAAAGAGCGGGAGCAGATCATCGACAAGATTACAATGGCTAAGAAATAAAAGTATGAGAGTCGAAGAATACGACCTCGGTCCAAATGACACCAAAGTAAAATACCAAATGTAAAATACCGAAGAAAATCAAAGCGTGCCAACTTGACCATAGTCGAAAATCGAAAAACGAAACCATCAAGCCATAGGCGAAAATCGAAATACGAAATCATCAAGCCATAGGCGAAATTCGAAATACGAAATCATCAAGCCATAGGCGAAAATCGAAATCACCAAAACTCAAATTAATTTCACTTATTGAGTTATGGAACATACTCTACAATATCAACATTCTTAGTTAAATAGTGCATGGAAAACAATTCTATGTTTCCATAGAAAGAATTTCTATTTAACCAAGTTAATCGTCGAGCGACGAAATCAACATCAGAGACAAAAATCCAATGTGAAAACCAAATGTAACAAACATGATACCAAGAGTAACATGCAAAAAGTGTTATGCCAAAACAAATACAATTATCATAGAACTTATGGCATACACAATTCTAGCACACAAATTGGAACAAAATGACACCAATGTAAATATTCTAACAATGTATGCAATCAACAAACATGGATACCAAATGTATATCAAATTTAAGAAGATACTTACAACATTAAGCTCCCCCTACTTTGGTGCATCACTTAAGCACCATCAACTCCATTTGAATGAAAAACTTTGCAAATCAACGAGTTGGTAGGGTTGGTATCCCATGATGGATTGAACCTAGAAAGCATCATTTTGGTATCCAAAAATCCTTTTGGATCCTATGGGTTAGGCAACAAATTTAACATATTAAATTCAAATAAACATAACCCATAGCCATGTTAAATTCAATTTCAAAAAGAATTTAGCTTTCAAATTAACATGCACATCCACGATTAATATGCAAATAAAAAATAAACCAATTCTTACCACAATTGCGTTGGTACCCATAAACTGAAATTAAACTTATGGTACCAAGCAATGAAGGATCAAAGGAAACTAACCCTTCGAAAACCAAGTCCACGAGGACCGTGATTTCCCAACATAATCATCATTCAAAATAATATCATTAATAAACGTTGCACATACATATCCTTATTATACATGCTTGTGTTCTTCGGACCCCAAATAGTGTATGTCTTGGGAGTCCTAATCCTATTGGGAACATGCATACGTTGTTGATGTCTATGTGATGCATGTCGTGGGTAAGCATATGGCATATGATGCAATGGTGCATGATGATAATTATTCATATGATAATGAGGATGAGCATATGAATGTGGTGGAACACGTGCATGAGTGTCTCACATGGTGTGCACGTGCTCGTGGATGCGGAGCATAAAAATCATCATATGTGCTAACATGTGGAGTAGGATGTGTGTTCCTATGTGGCATGTCATACATGAAAGCATGACCCTTCTTTGGAGGTCCACCCAAAGTGGGCTTCTTTCCAAATGGGGGTGTGTACCTAGCGGAAGCACCATTGGTAGAAGAACTACCCATGAAGTGTTTACTCCCATAAGTAGAAGCATCGGATGTTGGCCTAACAAAGGTGGCAGACGATTTGGATGAATCTCCCATCTTATACCCCAAGCCAATGTGATGATTGGCCGGAAGTAAGTCATTTAGGATATTATCCAAATGGCCCTTACCTTTATTGAATTCATTGATTCGGCCCAATGTGCACTCATATTTCTCGGTGAGAGAATGCATCGAAGCATCCAAGGTGGACACTTGCGATGTGAGTGCGCTAACACGTGATTTGAGATTTTTATTCTCAATACTCAAAGTTGAGTTTTGAGACGTCAAATCCGCTATCACATGTTCATCCGAATCCTCGATATGAACATGCTCAAGTTGAGATTTGAGATTTACAATCTCATTTCTCAACCCTTCAACAACGGTGTCGTTGTTGACGATGAAAGGCTTAGGCGAGGTTTTAAGACTATCTAACTCATTTTTAGTCTTAATAAATCTACTAGCCAATTTAGAGAACTTATACCAAAGTTGTTCGTCGGCTAATTTAAGTTCATCCATGGTTACCTCTTCGCCTTCATCCTCGCTTTCATCGGAGGAAGTCTCTTGAACACGTTCTTCTCTTCCCATGAAGCACATGTGTGCTTTCTCCACCTTCTCACCATCCGACTCTCCACCTGAGGAGTCCTCGTCGGAGTCGGTGAAAGTGCCGACAAGTCCTTTCTTGTGCTTTCTCGACTTGTCGTATTTGGATGCCTTCCACTTCTCCTTGTGTTTGTTGAGAGGACAATCCGGCTTGATGTGTCCTGGCTTGTTGCATTTATAACACACGGGAGTAGAAGCATTAGTAGAACCAAACTTAGGTAGATTCTTAAACTTACCTTTTCGAATGCATCGGTCGAACTTCTTTGCCAAATCGGCCAAAGCTTCCATGTCCAACTCTTCTTCCGATTCTTCTTCCGATTCTTCATCGGTAGATGGAGCGGCCTTGTATGCAATCGCCTTTTTCTTTGGCTCGTCTTGCTTCAAGTACGCCTTCATCTTTTCCTTTATCCTTATCTTGCTCTCCTTGCGTACCTCGTAAGACAACAATGTACCCATTAGTTGTACAACCGTGTACTTATTCATATCGTTACCTTCCTCGATGGCGAAGGTACGCTTTTCCCAACAAGAAGGAAGTCCGTCGATTATCTTCGCGACTTTCTCCTTTTGGGTGTACATCTTCCCGAGAGCTTCCAATTCGTTGGATATGTCCACGAAGCGAGCATAGTAGTCCTTCATGGTTTCACCATGTTCCATGTGAAACAACTCAAATTCTTTGTTAGCGACAACGAGTTTAGAATCTTTTACCGTACTCGTTCCTTCGTGCAAGATGAGGAGTTGGTTCCATACTTGATATGCACTCTTACATGTGCATATCTTGTTGAAGTCTTCAGGCTCCAACGCACATTGCAAGGCATTCATGGCCTTGGCATTGCTTACCTCCGCGGCGACCTCCGCGGTAGTCCATTTCGCGAAATCTTCTTCGGCGGGCTCGACATAATCTGTCATCGTTGCTCTCCAAAGTGAAGCGCTCCGGAGGAAGGTTTCCATCCGGCATTTCCAGTACCCATAGTTGGTACCGTTGAAGTGAGGAGGCTTGACCGAGGATTGTCCTTCCATAACTGAAGATCCTTGACGATCTTTGAAGACGTAGTCGTTGTTCGTCATAGCTTTAACCTTGGCTCTGATACCAATTGTAGTGCCCTGTGAAGCTACTGCACATGTACTAGAGGGGGGGTGAATAGTATTTTAAATTAATCACGATAGTTATTCCTAATTATTGTGCAAGAAACAAACGACAATGCGGAATAAACAACAATCAACAAGAATTAACAAACGCAAACAAAACATGTAACGGGTTCGTATCCACCCAAGTCTCCCCGACTTGTTCCCGGTGATCCTACGTCCCAACCACCCGGATCCCCTCCGGATACTTGAGTTAGAAACCCTAACTCAAGATTTAGCACTATGAAATTCTTGTGAAAAAACCTTCACAAGACCAAATCATACAAATGACATGTGACTCCCACAAACCGGGATCACACCATCTCTCACAACCGAGAGACACAATTGAAATATCAATTGAAATGAAATAAGAAACATTTACCACAAAATCCTATGCCTTGAGTATAACTTACCAAATTAAGGCAAGAAGGATTTTGAAGAGAGAATGTCACCAAACCGAAGCTCCACCAATAAGACCAGCGATCGAAGGCTAGGATGGAGGATGGTGACTTTGGATCAAGCTCTTGGCTTGGAAGGCTCACAATGGAGAGAATCTCTCTTGAGGAATATGGCTCAAAGAGTTGAGGGAGAGATTCTTGTGAGGAAGAGAAAGCTTTAGAATGGAGTTGAATAGCTTCTCTTTGATATCTCTAAACCTCTAAAATGGCAGCCTTGAATACTAGGAAAGAACCCCTCCAAGTATATATAGGATAGAGGAAAGAGAGAGAGAAAAACGTTTCAATTAAAACTCCAGGCTCTATTCTGAAGCAGACTAGTCGGTCTAAGAAGGATCACTGACCGACTAGTTCATCAACTAGTCGGTCGGTGATTCAACATGAACCGACTAACAGCTCGACAGCCAAAAGATGAAGTTCCAGGCAATATGAACTAGTCGGTCTAAGATGACTTGCCAACCGACTAGATCATCATCTAGTCGGTCGGTGAGTGTTCTTTGACCGACTAAGAGAGAAAAACAATAGGCTGGAAACAAAGACAGCTAGTCGGTTTAATAACAACTTCCAACCGACTAGTTTCTCAACTAGTCGGTCGGTCGTTGATCTTTGACCGACTAACTGTAAACAGTAGTTCAGGCTGAAATCAGGCAATGATAACTAATCGGTCTAAGAAAGATTCCTAACCGACTAGATCGTCATCTAGTCGGTCGGTGACTCTTCTTTGACCGACTAATTGATCAACAGAGAATGAGCTGAAATGAGCAAGGCATTCTAGCCGGTTCAAGAGGAATTGCCGACCGACTAGATCGTCATCTAGTCGGTTGGTTCTTCTACTTGAATCAACTAACATGCACTAGAAGCCGAGGGAATAAGCGATAGGCTTCGGGAAAGTTTCTAATGGCTTCTATGATTATCCTAGCTCTAAGATATGAGCGAAATGAAGATTATAAAGTAAGTCCTACTCAAGGCTTAACATTCTAATCTATGAAGCTAGAAGACAATAAATAATACATGACGAACCGTCTACGAAGCTTCAATCTTCATTCTTCTTGACTTCAATATTGCTCCTAGAGCTTCAACGAAGCTTCAGGTACATGATCACGCGTATTGAGAAGTCTTGAGACGTCGATTTTGATATACGTATTCTTTTGGCGACAATCTCCATAACTGCGCTTACAAAAAGTTAGTTCACTATATTTATGTTTGCTCATCATCCAAAACCAAATCCGGGGAATCAATACTCAACACCACACACACACACCCCCACACACCCAAATTGGCCTCCAGCAGATTGATTAGAAATTTGAAGTGCATGGGATGTTATCATGTTTAATTTGTTTTTGGCAACTTGTGCATATAATGGGAGTTACTCATAATATTGTCCAATAGATGTGTGATCCTGAGTGGTCATGTTACTAAATATTTTTATGTGCACAATCCTGACTAATAGCTGAAAACTGCGGGTTTATGACTTAACTTTTTATATTTTGAGATTACTGTTAATCTGGAGTTTTCTCAATAAAGAAACATTTACAAGTTAATATTAGTATGTTCAACGGATCTTATGGAAGGTTGATATCTTGTGGAACTAGCAACTTCTACATCAGGATTATATTTCAATCTTTAATGTATAATGTATGTACTTCATGGCAACTAGGAAAATATTTTTTGTCCAATTTTCAAAAAACAAACCCAGTGACCCTTTAGCCATTCATATGGGCATTACACAATTTATTTAATGAATACAACTAAGTTCGTTGGTTGGATTAAATGTATTTATGGAAGTATGCATGCATGCATATCAAATGCATGTAGAAAAAGATATGAAAAACAGGTATCAGTTTTCATGTATTTGATATCTATGTGACAGACTAACGTTGCAGCCTCGCTGCCTGCTACTCATCAAGTATCAGAACAAGCTTCTCAAGCCCCTGAGAACGCAAAAGTTCCCAGCAACAATGCTTCTGGCTTAGAGGGAGGGCAACAACGCCCCCACGAAGCAAGAGATAATAAGCGGACTGTGAACTTGGGAAGAGCGAAGGGAAACAGTGGGATCGTGCCAAAGGGTAGAGGTTCTGCTGGGCCTGGCTGGACCGGGGCTGGGTTTGATGTGGACAGCAGAACTTGATATGAGTTTTCTTTATGGATGCTAGTTGTTTAATGCAGCGAGCCGATGATGAGTGTAATTGCAGGGCTCTTCAGTCGACTGCACACACGCATGTGTTGTGCATGTTTCGTGCAAGGTACATGGATATTGGTTGATATGTAATCGTTATTCCAGACATTTGCTTCTGTTTCAAAGCATGTTAGTAACTATGAATATGTCTGATTCCAGACTGTATATAGACGAGCAATGCAACCAACGAGTGCTATACAGGTTTAATCATCATACTTTTTACAAGAAATTAGTGTGTTTTTCGATAAATTATTGTTTACTTAAGCAATCTTGCTAAATTGACAACATACAGGAGCTAGGTTCCGATGAATATCAACTCGCCTGCCTCTCTTTCATCAGTTCGTATGCTGATTTATGCGCATTGGTTTATTTTCCTTTGTGAGATCTTTGCTGTTTGTTTTTTTGTGATCAGCAGAAAATTATGTTCTCACGCCAATCTAACTGACAAATTCAAGATGTCTGCAAACAGTAGCTTTATTTTGCAGTGTTGATGGGAATATGCCCGAGTTATGAACTAGATGAATTGAGCATAGGCTATAATGGTGACCAAAACATCCACTCCTCTTTTTTATATTGATTGGCATCTTTCATGCGCATCTACATATATTAAAATATAAAGCACAAATAATATTGCATCTGATTGTAGGAAATTTAACGATTATACGATTTTACGGAATCAAACACTTACTTACACGCTTGCTTCCTCTATTACCCTATGACGACCTCGACACATTTATCCATAATTTTCACTCCTTTTTGGTTATGTGCATGCACCGTATCCTGTTCGTATGTGGTTTTTTTTCGGCCGTGGACTGTGTGGATTATTTCTAATTAAACTATAAAACACATAATCTTGCTATGGATGGTTGGAAATTTAAGGATTTTATGATTTTACGACAACTAATTTTCTCACTTTGACGGTCAAAGAGTTTGAGCTTCACAATATCTTTTGTCGCATACTAAACATTTGGGTATTTGGAATTTGCGGTTGAAAATTAACGGCATCAGATTGTTACTTTTAACCGTCACCGTTGCACACGTATTCCTACGTGTACAATACCAATTTTCGTTTTATTATTATTATATTATTATAAATAAAAGCCACGCCTAGAGAAATTTGAGGCATTATCCTCTGTTTGCTGGAGCCTAGCTGTCCATAATCATTCCGTTTCTTTAAAAATCTACATAACTAAATCCAGCTTTTGATGTTGTAATCATTACACTGGGCAAACGCTGCGTGGGGCGACAAATGGCGAGCCCATCTCTGGCTCAGCTCCGGACATGGATCCAACATTGGATCTCGTTTGTTGACCCCTTGTCGCCGTATCTATACATCGTTTGTGCTAATGCTTTGTCCTTACCATAATAGGATGGTATGAATAGGGGTGAACAAGAAATGCGGAAAAAAAAACCGAGCCAATCGAAAAACCGAACAGAGGCGAACCGAACATCTAGGTTTGGTTTTCCAACACAAATCGGTCGGTTCGGTTCGGTTTCTGGACAATATAGTCTGGTTTGGTTTTACCACTGTAGTCGGTCGGTTCGATTCAGTTTTTTGATAGTATATTTCGGTTCTGTTTGGTTTCTGGTTTGGTTCCGCAAATCGAACCGAACCGAATTTTGCTATGATCCCGGAGATGTTAAAAGCTCTAGCAGGAAAGTTTGGCATTTTGCAGCATCTTTTCCCTCTTCTTCGATTTTCCCTTTTTCCCTCTTCTTCGGTTTTTCCAACTTGACAGCCCAGCAAGACCAAGCGACCCCAAATTCTATTCTTCATTTTTTTTTCACTTTTCACCTTTTATTTTTTCTTAGTCGAACCAACACCTAGTCCTTGAGCCGCTAGTCACCCAAATTCTTCTCCATTTTTTTTCCTTTTTCCCACTTCTTCATTCTTTTTCCCATCCGGCATCCGAAGGGACAGAATCAAGACCCAGCTGAGCCGGCGGCCGACCAAATTTCTAAAGGTGTAATATGATTTTGATTCGATTCTTAGATTCTAGTATTCTATTAATTTGATTCTATTGCTTTATTTGTCTAATTTGATGATTTTAATTTGATTGTATTTTTGTCATGTAGATGTCCGAGGCAGGAGAAATACCAACGCCCAATAATAGTTTTATTCAGAAAACAGATAATATGGATACAACCATAAAAAACAAACTAAGAAGCCAATGAAGAAGAGGTCTGAGGTATGGAATCAATTTACACAAGACGATAAAAAAATCAGACTTAGCAAAACACAACTATTGTCTCCAAGTGGGCAAATTCTAAAAGAAATGGAACGTCAACACTAAATGCGCATGCAGAATCTTGTAAAGAAAACCCACAAAAGGAGACATTCAAAAACAAATCTCTTTTCAACCTGTAATAGGACAAAGTGGTGATGGTGCAAAAATGAGAAACAGTCATTACAAATTTGATGAACACGTAGTTAAGATTGTGTTGGATCTTGGGGATGACAAGTAGAACACAATAGGGAGAAGGTGTGAATAGTGTTTTAAGCGTTCTATTTAATATTGCTAAATGGGTTACCACTTAGAATTTTAATCAACAAATATTATTTGCAAATATTGAATGAGCAGTTGAAATAATCAAGTAATAAAAAAATTGAAACAGAGATTGTAATCCTAAAATAAGTACTAACTAACCTCCCTTTAACAATCTTGACAGAAAAACTGTGTAATCCTAAAACAAGTACTAACTAACCTCTCTCTAACAATCTTGATAGAAAAACTTGTCGTTCTCTCAAATACGCTAAGAGAAATTTACTTTTAGAACGAAATTGAGAACAAGATTCATATAGCCTTGAAGATGAAGCTCTTGTGAGTGAATGTGTCTATGGGAAGGGATTTCTATTCTAAAGATTTAGAATTGAGAGAGAACAAAAATCTAGGCTTTTCTTTTGGCTCAAAGATGTCAAGAACACTTGGAAGGTATTTTTGCCAATATGAAATTTTGCTTTTCTCAAAATAGATTAATTTTTTTTGTAAACTTGTTAAAACTTTTTAAAAAAATCCTGAGGGTTTTCGTAATTCATAGAGGTAAAAAGCATCAAAGCAAATGTCAAAATGACCTTAACAACGGCCAGGAAACGACTAGTTTCGAAAAGTCTACTTAGCCAATGGTAATATCATTAGTCGACCACTGAATGTTCATATGGTTCACTGTTAGTTGACTAATGAAACGACATTGGTCGACTAATCTGTCCAGCCAACATTTCTATCTTATATTAGTCGATTAGGGGTTCTGCATTGGTCGTAGACTAATAATGATAAAAATATACAGTTTAGGATAGAAACCTAGGGGATCTGATATGAATTAAAATCAAATTAATTCTAAGTCTTTTCTAAGGTTTCTTTTGTGTATGGTGCATCTTCAAGGCTTTAATATATAATCTATGACAAGAAACATAAAGCACATGAAATACATATTTAATCTTGATATCTTCATTGATGTGGATTTTATGCTTCATTTTCTTGCCATAGAAATGTCTCCAATGCATCTTCTTGCATTGTGTAACGGTCCGTATTTTTCAATGCAACTATTCACGTAATTTCAATTTTTTTTAAAAAACTATTTTGTAATGGTTGATCAGGAGTTTTACGATTTCAAAAAAAATTTCTATAAATTTTTTTTGAAGTATCAAACTAGTATTTTAGTAAGTTCGGGTTTCACCAAATACCTCTAAATATTCTGATAAAAATTCATTTTCAGTTATTACCGTTTTGGCTGAATGAATTTATTTTCTGTACAAATGATATCAAAACATTTTCAAACTTCTACGGTATCATTCTATGATCATTTAGGGCTCCCTTCATTAATTTCGTAATTTTCTGAAGTCCAATTATTAGAGAACCCGCAAACACGTTTCCTAAACATTTTGGCCTAAAACTAGTATCTACATAGCCCAAACCCTGAAATGGATCTTGTGTTCGCAATCCTCGCGACGATACGATCCAGTGGGTATGTTTTTGTAATTTTTTGGACACGTTTGGTTTCAGGGGCAAAATCGTAATTTCGTACTGTTAATTACTTTTACTAATTACGTATTTACGGATTAATTTTTACCTAATTACCCTAATCTAATCACCTACCCCTCACGTTAGTAACCCATGTGATTCATGCTAACACTTTTTCCACGGTTAGTCAACTAACATCATTAATCCCCTAATCGTTAGTCAAATCTTTAACCTACTTCCCTAAACGAAGAAAAATGAATAACATGTGGTTCGTGTATCTGATTTAAAGTCAGATATCACCAACCACTCCCATTAATTGCTATGGTTATTAGTTAATTGTTATTATGTTTGCTAAGCTAAACCCTATAAATAATACCCCTAAACCCCCCTCTCTAATTCACAGCTCTCTCTCTCTCTCTCTCTCTACTCTCCCGCTCTCACCCCGTAACTCTCTCTCTCTCTCTCTCTCTCTCTCTCTCTCTCTCTCTCTCTCTCGCTATTGGATCCCAATGATGCCGCCCTCACGGTGCTCCTCGACGACGCCATCGGTCAGGCGTTTCCCCGGAGCCCACCTCCGTCGAAGCAATCCCCAAGCTCCGAGCTCGCCGTCCGACCTTCACCGTGAGCACAAAAGCCCCCACCGCCACTTGAGCTCGACAACACCCAGTCCCGCCACCACCTTCGAGTCTCGACGTCAAGCAACCCCACTCGTCGGCGAAGCTCCGCAGCCCCCCACTCTCACTCTGTTCTTCGTCGTCTCTGAAGAGGCAACCCCGAGCTCCGCCCTGAGCTCTCGGACCTTCGCCAAACGTCGACGAGACACCGCCGCAAGCTCCCGAAGCCCGCTCCTCCATGATCCGCCGCTCGCCTCAGAGCCCACCGGAGCCCCACCTAGCTCCATCCGTCCGCCTCCTCGCCCAGAGCTTCCACCGCCCCGCCCATATCTCAACCGCCTGCTCCGCCCCTTCGCCTTGCATTCCCCACTGCTCCCCCAGCCTTTCCCTCCGTCCATTCGAAACAGAGCACCACGCTGCTCTGTCTGCCGCCGTACCCCGCCTCCGAACGCCGCCCGCCGTGGGGCTCCACCGCTGCAGCATCGCCACCGGAGACCCCACGGCGTCTGACAGCAACCCGCAAGCCCCATCGCCGCTCTGCCGCTAGCGTCGCCATGCTGCTCCGTCGCTAGCATCACCACGCCGCCCGCCACTAGCGCCGCCCCTCCGCTAGCCCTGCCCCTCCGCATCCGCCGCTGTCGCCGCCCCGCTTTGCCGTCATCGTCAACGAAGGAGCACCCCGCTCCCGCACTCTTGTATCGAAGAGGTGAAGTGAAGAAACGAAGTTTAATACGTATTTTCTTAAATACGTATCCGTATATAAATAAATATGGTATTTTATAAATATTATATATGTGTTTAAAGGTTTTAAATTCGTAATAAATATTATACAAGTCAGAAAATTACCAGACTAGGTCCAGAAAATCAGAAATAACATTCTGGACCCAATGGCGCTAGTTTCGCTACAATCAGACGCTTAGTTTTTCCACAATAAATTTTTAAGCTTAAATTTTAAATACGTGATTTTCTTTCAAAAATCCAGAACTTATTATTTTCACATACACCGATATGTGAGAAAAATATATGTTATAGTATTCTTCGATACGGTCATTTTGACAACTCACTTGAACCATGCCGATGCAGTTTGCATCTAGAATAAATTGTTGAATAATTACGTTACTTAATTAAAAATTAGTTTTTAAATCTATTTTAAGCTTTTAAAAATTATAAAAATTACAACAAGCTTCAGAAAAATATTTTCTCTTGCAGTAAAATTATTTTCATTATATCTAGCCTATAGAAAAATTTAGAATGTTTTTCGACAATGTTTCGACCAGTTTAGAAAATCAGAACGATCAAATTCTTTAACTAGAAATGTAGCGTTCTTTAACCAACTATTTTTGTGATTGCAGGTACCAATCCTCGTGCACCAGCTTCTCTAGCTCCAATCTCGTCTTACCATGACGAGCTCGAAATTAGTAAGTCACGACAAATTCTAAAATTAGAAAATTAGTTAGTATCCCCGTATGAACTTAGGAACGCTACCTATAGACTCAGAATGGCTACTTAACTTGAACCGAACTAGAGACCTAATCTAATAGGGAAGTAATCAACTATAGATTGCTTTGCCAACTTTCGAATTTGGTGGTTTTAATACACAACCACCAACTTGGGTAAATTGTGCGCTAAACAATACAGACACCCCGAATATTGGACTTGTCTTTATCCTCACTTCGCTTGGCCAGCTTGCTTTGGAAAGAATGTCTGGCTTTCTGGTTTTCAATAAGAAAGTCAACCAGTCGTCTTAGTTTGACTAGTAACATGTGGAATATCTTATGGAACATCTTGTGGAACATCTTGTGGAACATCCCGTATGAGACCTGTAAATAGAACATTTGGCACATCACTAGGGTTTTTTGGGGTAACTCGTAGTTTGAGAGAGTGTGGGAGTGACTGGAGTTCAATCTACTTGTCTAGCTGCCTGGGTTTTCGGCAATCAAGTCTAGCTGCCTGTGTTTCGGCAAACAAAATATGCTGCATGTCAGTATCCTGTCTAGCTGCCTGTGTTTTCGGCATTCGTCTGGGTTGCGCCCAGGCAAGAGATGAACTCGATGGTCACATATTGTACTCTCCGACTTGAGTCACGTAGTGTAGTTACTTTTGCACAGTCACTTTTACTTTACACATTACACTCACCTTTACTTTACACGTCCCATACTACACTTATGCAGCCACAGTACTTTACTTGTCGTACTTTTAGCTACAGCGGTATTATGTTTCACTTGCTTAGCCTGCTTTACACTTGCACTACCACAGTACAGTTGTTCTCTCCTTTCAGTTCTATTTACTTTTACTACTCAGTTGTGTACAGTTGTTGATCAATACTTTACTTTTCACTCTGGTCTGCTTGCACGTAGTTACTTTTGTCATACTTGTACACTGCTTCTTTTCTATATTTAGAATTGTTATGACTTACCTACGGTTCTATCTCCGTGGCACCGCAGACAACGTACATATGGAGATAGATGCTCCTGAGCTAATAGCGCCAGAATTCGACCGCAGCTTCTAGAGTTATTTTCACTTATGTACTTTTCTTCTTCCATGTATATTTGTTGGGACGTCTTGTACAGTATGGATTGTAATAATTGAACATTATTTGAGTATTTTTGTACATCTCTGTATCGTGGCTATTTTGATTTCACTGGTAACCTACAGGACCTGCGCAAATATCAAATAAGTAACGGCCCCCCCGAGAGCGGGTCGTTACACATTGAAACACCATCACTAAGCATTGTACATCATTCAATATCTATGTTCGTAAAGTTAGTACAAGAAATATGTTGGGGGTGGAAAACCAAAATGCCTTGGGATCAATGCGGAAACCAACCCTAATAAACCGATCAGGAATATAGAGCTAGTAAAAATCTAATCACATTGACCCAACAAAATTCCCAAACGACCTTGCAATAGAAAGTAGCAAACGAATCACAGCAACAAATAACTCAATCACAGACACAAGAGAATTTACCCTGGTTCGGTTGTAAACAACCTATGTCAGCAATCCAATCCGAGCCGATTCCACTAGTAGAGAGATCCAAACAATTGGGGTTACAAAACGCTCCCTCACGCGTGAGTAATAACTTGTCAACGGAATAAGCCCTCATGAATCCACTCAAGAGGAAGAAATCAATGGAAGAAGAAGAGAAGAAAAAACCAAACGTTTCTCTCAAGAACACTAACCCTAAAACTCTCTCCAATCCCCAATGGGGTAGCAAGAGGCTCTCTCAAACTCAATGTAGGCTTACAAAACTCAATGTACACTTAACCTAATCTAAAACAATAGATATGTTAAATACAAACAAAAAACAATGGGGAAAAACCGCATCCAAACCGTGCATATCACGCATGGGCCCGCGTCGACTCGGCCTGAGTCGGCTATCTACTCGGTCGAGCTCGATCGAGTGGACACGTCCAAGGTGGAGTCGAGTCGACTCGGTCCTAGCTACTCGGCCCGAATGTCAGTATCCATCTTCAAGTGGAAATCTCTCGGCTGCTCGGTCAAACAAATCCTTCATGCTGCTCGGACGAGTAGCCTCCTGCTCGACCGAGTAGCCTCCTACGTGAACGAGTAGGAGTCACCCGAGTCAGAGGAAAAACATCCCCAAGCTCTTTGCCTGCTCGGTTTGTTAGAGACATCATTCTACTCGGTCGAGTAGCTTGCTGCTCAACCGAGCAGCCTCCTACTCGACCGAGTCACCTGGGAAAATCTATCCATGGGATTTGAATCACAAAAAACAACAAAATATGCTTACTCATCATGAAAACTCATATTGTTGGTGACTTAATATCGAATAAGTTGCACTTGCAAAAATGATTGTGTTGGATGAACTCTGTAAATTTGTTGAAAGAATTGGTTTTAAGTTGTTCTGTGCATCTGTATGTCTTATATTTCATATTCCATCCAGATAGCCCATTGGAAGAGATATAATTAAATTTTGTTTAGATGAGAGAAAAATGTTGAAAGAATTTATTTGAAATTCATCTCTTTTGTTTGTCTCACAATCGATACTTGGACATCAATTTAGAAAATTAATTAAATGTGCCTTACAGTTCATTGGATTGATGAAGAATGGATGCTACACAAAGGGTTCTTAATTTCATTCTAGTTGCTAGTCATAAAGGTGAAGATCTTGATGGGCAATTGAAGGGTGTTTGCACAACTGGAATATAAAGAAAGTGCTAACCATTATAGGTGACAATGCTTGTTTCAATGATGTGAAGGTTTGATATTTAAAGAAAAATATTAAACATTGTGGAATTACTCCATTGGGTGGCCAACAAATGCATGTAAGGTGCATTGCTTATATTATTAATCTTGTGATACAAGATTGGTTGAAGAAATCTATTGATGTGATAAATTGAATTTAGAATGCCGTTCGTATTGTGATGACTTCTCCAGCTAAGTGGGTGAAGTGGAAAGAATGAGTAAAGAAAGAGAAGATCAATGTGAGTGGAAAAGATGATTATAATGGTTTATGGTTGGATGTATCTACTAGATGGTACTTTACATATTTGATGTTGAATGCAGCTATGATTTGTCAACATGTAATTGAAAGATACGAGGAGATGGATTCATTTTAGGAATGAAGTTGATGTTGTCGAGCTGTCATGTGATGAGGATTGGATGGTTGCTAGTTCTTTATGTGCACTTATCCATCATTTTTATAAAATTACATTGTGTTCTTTTGGAACATTTTATGTCACTTCTAATATTTTTTGGAACAAATTTACAATGTGAGTTGTTTCATGACAAAAGCTCTAGGAAGAGATGAAGAGATTGGTACAATGCGTAGGTGTATGAAAGAGAAGTAGGATAAGTATTTGAGAAACTCTGAGAAGAAAAACAAGTTCATCTTTATTCTTGTCATACTAGACACTCGGTATAAGTTGGATTTTGTGGAATTTTCCTTTACACAAATGTTTAACAATTGATCCAGTGATGTATTAGTTGCAAAGATTAAGTTCTCAAATCAGTACTTGAAGAATATCACAATGTGCATGTCACAAAGGCTGGTGGCTTCTTGCATATTGCCGAAAGTGTTATATATACACCTTCACAAGAAATGGATCAGGAGGAGAATTTCTTACAATCAAGGTTCAAAAGGATGAGGATGACAAGCTAAAGTGAGCCAAGTTTCAGTGAGTTGGATAAATATTTGAATAAGTTGCTGGTACCACATATGGAGAAGTATGTTGTTCATACATTTTGGAAGATAAATAGTGCTAGATTTCTAGTTCTCCCAAAGACGGCTCGTGATAGCTTAGCTATTCATGTCTCTATGGTTACATCAGAATCGATATTTAGCACCAGCGGAAGGGTTTTTGATTGTTTTAGGAGTTCTTTACAACCAAAGACGTTGATACCATTACTTGTGTAAGAAAATATGCTACGGTTTCTAAACAATTTAGAAAAGTAGTGGAAACTAACAAATCAAAATTTTTCTATCCTAGTAATAAAAGGCCAAGAACAACTGAAACAAGAATTTAATGCTGAAAATAAAAACTCACCTTTGCACGGATATACTTTAGCGATGGCCACAGATCAAATTTTTTTCATGAAGACCACACACTCGTTCACTAACCATGTGCGATAGAAGTTTCACCTTGATGACGAATCTTCTTCACGATTCACAAGCCCTCCAAGAACTCGAACTGGTCCTATATGCTTTGTTGGTGCGAGGAAAAAGGAGAAGGAAAAAACTTTTATTTATAGCAAATAAATTCTCACTCAAAAGCGGTTTGAATTTTTCATATTAAAGGAACTTAGATGCAAGATCATTTCATTCTCTTGTTTGGGATTGGTGATGCATTGAGAGGGGAGGAGAGAACCCCTTTATATAGTTCTACTGGTCATCCAAATCCAAGCCGCATTCAGAATTCAATTTGGAACCCAACTCTATCCTTAAACACAGAATTAGAAGAAGGCTTGTACATTAGGTTTTCTAATCCCAATATGATTATAGATTTGAGTCCAAATCTTATCCTAAAACAAAGTAGGATTGTTAAACTAAAACTCCTATGAATCCCATAACTCTTAAGAATTCAAGTTAGAGTCAAACTCTGTAAATTTGGGTTGGTTTTAATTCCAGCTTTTTGGATAGAACCCACGACCAATAATCAAAATCCTAAGCTGCACATTGTTGTCCATTAGTTGACTAGAAAAAATCTGTTAGTTGACTACTGGTCAAAACAGAAACTGATCTCGCATTATATGTCAGGTTAGTCGACTAATATACATCATTGGTCGACTAACTTGCATTAGTCGACTAATGCATATTCATTAGTCGACCAATCTGTAGCAGGGTATTGTTTAAGGAATTATTGCCTTTCTTCGTTAGTAGAAATGTTCGCAAGTCTTTATGAATATCTCTCACATGAATTCGCAACTCTTTGCGATGCATTTTGCACTCTCAAATAAGTTGATTACAATACTTTATGATCGATCATGTATATTATATAGACATTAAGTTTCTTCCTTCGATTTTCATAATAAACAATCATTGGTGTGAGACTCTAAAAGCCCAGTTCCTACTCCGTTGGTGACTTGATTGTACTCTACAATCGTGTCACAGGAATGACAATAGCACTAGCTACAGATAAAGACCACCCATTTTAGAATCGTCATTATTTGGTTGTTGTGAAACTGAAATCTTCTCATACCAAATGTAGGCTTGTCAGTAATAGCTACTATGTAGTTTGGTCCCTTTGCCAAAACTATGTTGCTAAGCTGTCTAGGGTATGGAAATAATCAAACCCCAATAACACCTTAAAGCTTGAGTCATATATGATACCATAGTTTGAGGTTGTATGAAACTTTGTTGTGCTTAAAAAGTTTTTTTCATTCCTTCCTAGCTGGGGGATTTACTATGGATCCATTGACTTCATGCGATACAAACCTCCTATATCAGAAGAGACAAATCATGTCTATATGGTGACTCTCTTCTCATGCTTTATGTTGAGTATTGGACTTCTTTCTTCTTGGTGTTAATAATGAGCAAACATAAATACTTGTGACTAATCCCGTATTTGCAGTTAATCCATTGCCTAAGCAAATTATGAAGATCATTTAGCAATGGATGACACTCAAAGATCAATGAAAGCAAGAGAAGTGGATTGGATGATCAAAGATGGTGATTGAAGCTCCTAGAAGACTTCAAGCTCATACGTTGGATAGAAGAGAGTATTCTATAAATGTAATCTTCTTTTTCTCTTCTAGTATGTAGCTTAGAAGTAGAACTTTGTTGGAGCGCATACACATCTTCATTTCAGTCTTAGGAATTCATGAAATCAACTTTCCTTAGACTCCAATTCATTTCTATCAAGAATATATATGTCATGATTTCAACAGTCGACTGCTGAACGATTTACAGTCGCCTGTCTTAAAACAGTCGATTGTGTTTTGTTCTACAGTCTCCTGTTATGCATATACTTAATCGGTTGATTTTTGGGCTTTCTGACCTTTAACTCTATCAGGCGACTGCTGTACATTTCACAAGCGCCTGTCCAAGTGACAGTCGACTGTGATTTGTTAATCAGTCTCCTGTCTATCTTCAGCCCAAGATCACTCTCAGTTTGATCAGGCCAGCCGACTGATGTTGTTTTTACAGTCACCTGTCCAAGGACCAGTCGATTGTAAATGCTTCAACAGTTGCCTGTCCATGATTCTTCTGTATGACTTGCTCTCTGGGATAATTCGTATTCAAGTGCTAGTCGACTGATGTTGTATTTACAGTCGACGATCCAGTGGCACAGTCGACTGTCAATGCTTTAACAGTCGTCTGTCGTCGAGCTTCCCGGCAGACTCAACTCTCTGTAAAATGTCAGGGTTTGTGACAGTCGCCTGTTGGTTTAACAGTCGACTGTCTTCTCTTCATCAGTCACCTGTCCTGTCTTTCCAGTTTTTGTCCAAAACTTTCTCAACTTACCCTAATTGTGGCCAGTCGCCTGTAGAAGAAATTACAGTCGCCTGTAGGTTTAACAGTCGACTGTCTTCTCGATTGCGCCAGTCGCCTGTAGAAGGAATTACAGTTGCCTGTTGGTTTAACAGTCGAATGTCTTCTTTTCATCAATCGTGTGTCCAGGTGGTAAGTTACCGTTTGAATTCTCACCTACCCTCTAACCCAGCGCAGTAGTCGACTGTGTTTTGTTTAACAGGTGTCTATCGCGTGTGCAGATTCTATCCGTTGAGCTTTTCTCCACGAATTTCAAAGGGGCTTTTGGAAATTCTGTTTGAGGGTTTTGAGAAAACTATAAGGCCAGCCTATACTGTTCCATTGAGAGGATAGTCACTTGAAAGCAACTCACTCAAACATTCAAGCTTTCAATCTTCCAAGATCAAAGATCTAAAAATCCTAAAGCCCTAGAATTCCTATCTTTCATTCTCTTGCTCTCCAACCTAGAACCAACGAGAAATCGTCTAGGCAGTTGGTGCATTCAAGAGAAAGGGCTTTCCTCTCTTCAAGAGAGATATTCAACACACAACACACTCTCCTTCAAGTTCTACTTCATGGCATAGGTGATTGTAAGTGTTGTTTATTTCATATTTCATAACTTCCGTTATTTGATTTACTCTCGGGGTGTGAGAGTGGTTTGCTTGCTCCCAAGTTGTGGAAGTCAAGGACAATCGACTGTACTTCAATTTCACTTGTAGGGTTGCTACAAGTGGGTTTTAAGGAAACCTCAACTTAGAGTTCTAACTTGAGTATCGAGTGGTATCCAGGTGGAAGGGACGTAGGATTACCAGGAACATGTCGGGAGTTGACTTGGATAATCTGAACCCTTAAAACATCTCTGCGTTTGCATTGTTTCATTTTTAGGGTTAACTTTCATTCCGTACTTAATTGTTGGTTAGGAATTTAATTTGGTATAACTATATTTTTAAATTGTATAAACACTATTCAACCCCCATTCTAGTGTTTTCCTCATAGCCAGTGACCTTACAATTGGTATTAGAGCGCTAGTATTTATCTATGTCATCCAACAATAACAACGTTCATCCACCGACTTCGTACAACAATCACGACCATGATGGAGCATCCACTGTCTTCAAACGACAATCAACGGTTCGTCCTCCGTGTTTCAATGGCTTGAATTTTGGACATTGGAAATGTCGGATGGAGACGTTCCTAAGGAGTGCTTCTCTTTGGAGAACCCTCCACAAGGAGTATGTCAAACCCTCTAAAGAGGATTATGACAAATGGACGTCTTCTGAGAAGGCCGCCGAAGTCAACAACACCATGGCAATAGACGCCCTTCATTGTGCGTTGGACCCAGATGAGTTCAACAAGATATGCACATGTAAGAGTGCATATCAAATTTGGAACCATCTCGTCGTTACCCATAAGGGAACGAACAAGGTAAAACTTTCTAAACTCTATGTTGCCGTGTAAAACTTCGATATGTTTCATATGCAGGAAAATGAAAGCATAGCATCGATGTACGTACATTTTACCGACATCATTAATGAATTGGAAGCTCTTGGACAAGTCTATTTCCAACAAGATAAGGTAAGGAAGATCATAATGGGAATGACCTCCAAATGGGAAAGAAGAGCTATGTCCATCGAGAAGGTCAACGACTTGAAGACTTACACAGTAGTGAACCTTATCGGGACTCTCATGTCTTATGAAGTAAGACGGAAGAACCGATTAAAGATTCGAGCTATGATGAATCCTTCGGAGGCCAAGAAGAAAGCTTTGGCATTTAACGCCAATTCCTCATCCTCCGATAGTGAAGAATCAGAAAATGAGATGGACTTGGAGGAGATGGCTCAAATGGCGAAGAAGTTCCAACGCTTCTTTCGCAAAGGTAAATTTCCCTCCAAGAATAAATTTGATTCTACTAATAACAATCCATCTCTTTGTTTTAAGTGTAATAAGCCAGTGCACATCAAGAAGAATTGCCTAATGCAACGAAACAAAGAGAAGTGGAAGGCTCCGAAGTACCACAAGCTTGACAAGTACAAGAAAGATAAGAAGAAAGGACTTGTCGGAACATTCGATGATTCAAGTGGAGACTCATCAAGCGAATCCGATGATGAGAAGGGAGAAAGTTCCCACATGTGCTTAATGGCCCGGGAAGTGTTGGGGTTTTGGCGGACCCCCAGAGCTCGGGTCTGTGTCCGTCCCAAGTCGGACGGATCACAGAGGCACAAAAGCGCAGCGAAAATCGAAAACAAAATTTTCTAGACTAGCTAAACTATTTAGCTAGGCTCTGAGGGAGCCAGAACCTAGCCCGATCTATGCCAACTTGGGGTGGATTTGACCACCCCAAGAGGGATCTATTCTAAGCGACTAATTAAATCTACACTAACAATTACTTAACCACATACCCAGAATCTTGGCCCTGGAGCAGGCAAGATGTACCGCACCGTCTTCTGAAGCTCCTCGTAGACGAGCCACCTCGACTCAATCTGCCTGAGATGCCTCGCACCCTCGAACCAATCCGCCCGAACCGACTTTCACCTCAGAGCCGATCACACGCGGTAGAAAGTTTCACTTGAGAAGAACCCGTGTCTTAGACGTCCGGATCAAAATCCAGACCCCCTTCGTAGTCTTGCTAGGACTACTCCGGAGAATAGGAAGAGAGAGAGAGAGAATAGTTTAGTCGCCGATCGAGCTTGCTCTAAAAGTCTGGAGCTACTCGATCGATGACTTGGTGTGTTTTTCAACGAAGAGAGTGCACCCCTATTTATATAGGGAGTCGGCACTCACTCTCTCGTTGCGAGCAATGTGGGACTATTGTTAATTTGGAGAAAATTCAATTAAACTAATTTAGCTTAATTTAAAGTTTAGTAAGCTTTTCTCAAAAGCAAACTTTAACTAATTAATTCTCTCCGATCATTAAACTTTAGACACCAAAGAAGCTATCAATCCGAAAGGCTTCGAATGGTGAACGCGTAGGAACCGACAGCGACGAATTTCGACTTTGTTTGACCCCTCAAACAATTGCCCAAAGTTGAGCAAATAATCGATTTTCGTAGCCGTCATTTGGGGTTTCAAAAAACCTGAAATGACTTAAGTTGCGGGCGCGCCCACTAAGCTTAGCGGGCGCGCCCGCCCAAGGAGACAAGGGCGGGCCGCACGCCCGTTGGGCAGCGGGCGTGCGCCCGCTGTCGCTGCAAGCAGCGGGCCGCGCCCGCTTGCAGCAGGCACTGGCCCGCTGCTGGCAACAGCGGGAGCTGGCCCGCTGCAAGCAGTGGGAGCCTGCCCGCTGCAGTCAGTGGGCCATGCCGCTGTTGTAGCGGGCTGCGCCCGCTGTGCAGCGGGCATGCACACGCTGCAGCCAGCGGGTTGCGCCCGTTTGCCTTTGTCTATAGGCTTGTTAGCCCAGTGGGTCTAACCCACTTTGCCTTGGCTGTTTTCACGTTTCTGGGCTCGTTTGAGCTCCGATTTGGACGCGGTTTGAACCTGTATTTAGACCGGGACGATCCCGTTATCCAGGTAACCCTTTCAAATATATTTGTTCCTACTAAATTTTTCGTAACCAATTTAAGACATGTTTAATCTTTGGTTATCATCAAATGCAAAATTTATCCCTATTGCTATTGCGACTAACTTTCACAACTTGACTTGTGAATATTAACTATTCAATATCATCAAATGATTTTCTCTCAATTAATCTTCCTATTACTATGATGCGAACACTACTCGGTGTGAGACCATACAGCCTGACCTTACTGCAGGTTGGGGCTCGGAACCCCTAGACGACGGTCACAACGAGCAGTAGCTGTCATCCCTGTTTCAGAATCATCATAACGTGATCGACCCTTTGACAAAAGCATCATTGGGTTTACATTGGCTGTGTCAGTGATGAACTCCATTAGCTATAGTCCCTTCGTCAAGACTGTGTTCCTGTTGGCCTTTGGTATGGTTTAATGTCAACCATATTAGATAACATTGGTCAGTATACGGTGGTCTTTGTTGTATTCATGTTGTACTTCTTACAACGTATCCCGGCCGAGGATTAACACAAAGATCGTACTGAGCCTGTAACACTAACTTCCCTTTAACAGAAGTGACGAATCCCATCTTAGTCATCTACTCACCTCGAGAGCTTCAGGTGCAACTCAACCTAAGATCTTTCAGTAGGCCTAGCCTCGAAGCTAAGCTACACCGTTCACTCACAGGTTTGTACAAATGACTTCAGGTCTTAAGGACCAGCTTAACCTATCATCACCCTAGAGTTATTAAAGACAGTTTAGTTAAAGTCAACCATTTAATAACTCTAATTTGGTCATTCAGTGAACTCATTCTCCAATGAGCACCTGTGTCTCGTCTCCGACTTCACCAAGTCGAATGACTATGAGATCATCATTACCCTAGGTAAGACTAAGACACAGTGGTCTATCCGATGTGTCGATATCCAGTTCTCGACACATCTATGACCATGAACCGTTTAAGACTTACGTTTATATTCGGTCGCTTACTTACTCATAGTCGAGATCTCATCTAGATACGTAAGGACCTAACTATAAGTCTATGGATATTATCTAAGTATATTAATACGAACGATTTATACTTAGAATAATAGGTACAATATACAGTATGAACAGGACGTATACTTTTGGATAAATTACCTTATGGGCATATATTCTCCTACAGGAAGATCCACTCTCTAAGGAGAGTGATTCAGACATCGATGAACCCGAGGTAACAATGGATGAATTGCGTATTGCTAATGAAGAACTATTTGCTACGTATCAATCTTTAATGCTTAGATATACTAGTTTAAAGAAATTAAATGTTAGCAAGCTATCAATTACATGCATTATCAACAATGACACTATTGTTGATACACTAACACTTGAGAAAACCTCCTTGGTTTCTCAAAACGACATATTGAAAAATGAGGTGAATTCCCTCAAATCTCAACTAGATCAAACGTATCCTAAGGATAATGGTGATCTAGCTTCACGAAACACACAATTGGATTTAGAGAATGATTCCCTTAAAACCCAAGTGCACAAGCTCAAAGCACGGGTGTCCACCTTGGAAACCAATATTTCTTCTCTTAAGGAGGAATATGAGCTCATTTCCTTCTGTATTATGAGATTTAATAAGGGGAAGAACAATTGGATGATTTGCTAGCAAACCAATTTTCAGCCACACATCGTGTTGGTCTTGGTTTTGTGGAAGCAAGTGCATCCAATGCTCGCACCTCCTATAGTGGTGTCAATATAGACTTTGTGAGGCCAACCTCCGGTGCATCCACAAGTGGTGTCAAAAACACTATTGGTAGAAAACCTACCAAGAAAGTCACCACTTCACAATCTCTTCCTTTTGGTAAGAAACCCACTAAGGATGGAAACCAAACGAGAGGTCATGCTTACATGTACACCAACATTCATCAACGTAGGAAATATCCTACTTCACAAGTGGACACTCATGACACTTTATATGCTCCACACACCACGGAGACATGCAAACCCAGACATGAGAAATACTCATCTCCGTGCCCCTACACGCTCATATGCTCATATGCATCATTCTTCCATGTATGCACATCCACATCATGTCATGCATGCCCCTTATGCCTCATATAACATGCATGTACCTAAGGTTGCATACAACCCTTATATGTGCAATGCTTATCCACCTCCATTATCATATGCTAGAAAGCATGTTCTTAGGATGCGCACACCACATAGAAATCAATCAATTGTGCATGCAACTAGGAAAAGGACTCCCAAAACATACACAATTTGGGGTCCTAAGAACACAAGCTTAAATGGTAGGAATGCCTATGTTGATTCCTATTTTCATGATGTTATTAATAGTGGTAATTATGTTGAAAAGCGGAAGTCACTTGGACTTGGCTTCCAAAGGGCTAATCCCCTTGGACCCAACAAAAATTGGGTACCATAAGCTTATGATATATCATATAGGTTCCCAAGAAAAAGAAAGAGAATAAACATCCTATTGGCTCTAAAAGGAAAGGATGGATACTCGACAATGGTTGCTCCAAGCACATGACAGGAGATCTGTTATTACTCTTCGAAGTGATTAGCATCAAGGATGGTGCAACGGTCACTTTTGGAGGTAATCAAAAGGGAACCATCATTGGAGTAGGTAAAGTCGGTAATCCTTCCAAACCATTCATTACTAATGTTTATTTAGTTAGTAGCTTGTGCCATAACCTTATCTCCATTAGTCAACTTTGTGACAAAGGTTACAAGGTTAACTTTGGAGAGGGTATGTGTGAAATTATTGATTTTGATTCACATGTTTTATTTACCGGCATTAGGCATAAAAATATTTATTATTTGAGCTTTCCTAAAAGCGTAGAACATTGCTTAGTTACTAACACAAATGAACAACTATTATGGCATCGCCGTTTTGGTCATGTTCATTTTAAGGACTTATATAAGTTAGCTAAGCATGATCTAATAAAAGTTTTTCCAAAAATTGCTTTTAGTAAGAAAAACTTTTGTGATTCATGTCAACGAGGTAAACTTAGTAAGTCATCTTTTAAACTTAAAGAAGGCATAACTTCTAAGAGGCCCCTAGAATTACTTCATCTAGACTTATTTGGGCCAACTAGAACCGCCTCTTTAGGTAATGCTCACTATGGATTAGTTGTCGTTGACGACTTCTCTCGATTTACTTGGGTTTCATTCTTAACTAATAAGAATGAAGCCTGTGAAGAGTTTACCATATTTGCAAAGAAATTTCTTAGGATCCACCATTATTACTATTCGTAGTGATCATGGAGGAGAATTTGAGAATGAGTCTTTCACAAAGTTTTGTGATGACACCGGGATAACTCACAATTTTTCTTTTCCTCGTGCACCACCATATGGTGTTATAGAGAGAAAGAATAGGACTCTTATTGAGTGTGCTCGTATCATGCTACATGATAACCATCTTAGACTATAATTTTGGGCAGGGGCAGTGCACACGACATGTTATGTGCTTAATATTGATCCTAGTAAGACCCAGAACGAACAAAACTTGTTTTGAGTTATTTTATGACAAGAAACCACAAGTTAAATATTTTCGTGTTTTTGGTTCAAAATGTTTTATCAAGAACACCTTTGATAACTTAGATAAATTTGAGCCAAGATCTGATGAAGGAATTTTTCTTGGATGTTCCACACGTAGCAAAGCCTACCGGATATACAACAAAACCTCTTCGGAATCACTACACGTATCATTTTATGTAGATTTTGATTTTCCTAATGTGGTTGATGATAGTGTAGATGTTTTATGTGATTCTCTTAGTAATGTTAAAATCAATGATTCTATTATTGAAACTAATAATACTAATGAAGTTGTTGAAGATGTTCCAAGTGATGCAGGGATTCCCAAAGCTTACCCTACTGTTCCTAATCACCCCCATGACGAAAATATTGGAGATATTGGTGTGGGTGTGCGAACGAGATCAAGAATTGAAGAATTATCTCACTACGAATTTGTCTCTACCATTGAGCCAAAGAACATCCAAGAAGCATGTGAAGATAGCTCTTGGATAATCGCAATGGAAGAAGAGCTCATACAATTTGAGAGAAATGAAGTTTGGGAGGTCGTTCCTCTTCCAAGTGGTCACCAAGTGATTGGGACCAAGTGGATCTTCAAGAACAAGACCGACGAGAACGGGGTCATCACAAGGAACAAAACAAGGTTAGTAGCTCAAGGCTATCGGCAAGAAGAAGGTATCAGTTTCGAAGAATCTTTTGCCCCCGTAGCTAGATTAGAAGCTATTAGATTGCTTTTATCTTTTGCATCTCATAAGAATTTAAAATTATTTCAAATGGATGTTAAAAGTGCATTTTAAATGGAATTGTTAATGAAGACGTTTATGTCTCTCAACCACCCGGTTTTATACATGAAAAATTTCCAAACCATGTTTTCAAACTTAAGAAAGCGTTATATGGGTTGATACAAGCTCCTAGAGTTTGGTATGATCGACTCAAAACCTTTCTTTTGGATTTAGGTTTTAAAATGGGTGAGGTTGATTCAACACTTTTTATTAAGGATTATGAAAATGACATCCGATTAATTCAAGTTTATGTAGACGATATTATTTTTAGTTCTACTAACTTTAACCTTTGCCAAGAATTTTCTAAGTCTATGAATGATGAATTCGAAGTGAGTCACATGTGTGAGCTCAACTACTTCCTTGGACTACAAATTTGGCAAATAAACGATGTGACTTTCATACATTAAACCAAGTACACTGGGGAGCTCAGCAAGCGATTCGGGATGGTATCGTCTTCAAGCAAAAGGACCCCCATAAGTACGACAACCCATCTACACAAGAATAAAAACGAAAAAGATGTAAACGTTCGTCTATATCAAGGTATGATCGGTAGCTTGCTTTACTTAACTGCTAGTAGGCCCGATATCATGTTTTTTGTATGCTTGTGTGCTAGATATCAAGTTAGACCTAACGAGTCGCACTTAATTGCGGTTAAACGAATATTTCATTACCGCAATCATTCACTAGACTATGGGTTACTTTACCCTAAGTCTAGCACATATGAGTTAATCTCATATAGTGATGCCGACTTCGCCGGATGCAAATTCGATAGGAAGAGTACTAGTGGCACTTGCCATTTTCTAGGAAATTCCCTAGTTTATTGGTTTTCCAAGAAACAGAAGTCGGTATCATTGTCCACGACTGAAGTAGAATATATTACCGTGGGTCTTGCATGTGCACAAGTTCTTTAGATGAGACACACTCTTAAGGACTATGTTGTCAATTGTGATACTTGCCCTATCATGGTTGACAATCAAAGTGCAATTTGTCTCTCCAAGAATCCGGTACATCACTCCCGTTCCAAACACATATATGTGAGACACCATTTTATTAATGATCATATAGCTAAGAAGGACATCATCTTAGAGTATATTGAAACCCAAAAATAAATCGCCGACATCTTCACTAAACCTCTTAAAGAAGATTCATTTGTGAGGTTGCATGGAGAATTAGGGATTACTGGTGAATCTGAATTGTAGGATTTCATACTTTCATGCTATATCATGTTTGAACTTATGTCATCATTTGTACTTCTCTTCGTTTGATAAATTATATGTTTCACATATATTTGTTTTAAGATATGTATTTGAGATTTTGATGAATTCGATAGTTCTGGATTGATTTAAGAGTTTTGTATGTTAATTGATAATATTTTGATATTTATTTCATGATTAGATTTGTGTTAGAGTATAAGTCCTAGGGTAAGATGTATCTATCCTCTGGACTTTAACCTCACTGTGCAATTCTGGACCAGGACAGACAATTGTCATTCCTTCGACAGTCGACTGCCCGACTCTATTTTCTCATACAACAGACTGTATTTTACGCATATGCAACTGATGACGATTTTACAGTCGACTTTCTGTTGGCAGGCGACTGCATTTTGGTCATCAGGCGACTGTCCAAATCTACAGAGGTCTCTGTTATTTATCATCATATTATTGATTCTCTGTCAGTCGACTGATGTGTAAGGAACAGTCGACTGTCTCTTCGACAGGCGACTGTGAATTACCCAACAGTCGACTGTCTGTCAACTCAAGCTTATTTCTATCTTATCGTTCAGTCGAGTGACAAATGTTCATCAGTCGACTGTCAACTGCTGTGGCGGTTCGCTCATTTGATCTGAGCCGTCGATTTTTTGAGCCAACGGCCCAGATTCTTTGGAACCCTTATTATAACGTCGAGGGCCGTCGTTAATTTCAGTTTGTTTCTCTCTCATCCGTCGAAACTCCCTCGTCCTATTCGTTTCAAAATTCATTGTAGTTGTCGTTTTCCACTTAGATTCGAAGCTTTACTCTCTGATCTCTCTTTCAATCAATCGATTGCTTGGTCGATCGTCTCCTCCTCGTCGTTCTTCACCGATTAGGTATTGTTCTTTTCTCCTGTCGATTCAAATCGTGCGGTTTCCTCGTTTCGTTTGTTTCGATTGATTGTGCAAGGCACCCAAAACCAAGGGGAAGACTGTTGCTCCTAAACATACTAGGATCCCTAAGACAACCTTTGCCAAAACCAAATGACCCCACAAAGCCTGCACCAAAAACACTGAGCCTCCTCCTTCTGACACTTCAGGTTCCTACTCTCCGTCTTCTTCCTCTGAAGCTGAACCTCTTATGAAGCGTCCGTGTAAGCCTGTTAGTCTTTACATCAACGAGCCTGTCACTGAGGCCAAACATGCTCGGGTGGATGCTGACACCCACCCTGAGTCTAGACCCGATTCTCCCCAAGGCCAAAAATCTTACTGTGCCTCCTTCTGATCCTCTAGTCCCTATTTGTCGTGACGACACTTGTCTGGCAAAGTTCCATTCCATGATAGGGATCAGGCTCCTTCGTGATCGATTTATTGTTTATTTGGCCTTTATTGCTGAGAGACTCTCTGAGATTCTCTCGTCTACTCGCTTGGGTGATCTCTTTGGATACTCCCATATCGACTCCCCCGTGCCTATCCCATCCAGGTCAAATTATTCTATGCAAACTGCATTCGCGGTGAATATCTGACACAGGAGAGATTGACACTGTGGTTCAGGGGACCTGTATCTGTATTGACTCTACTCTCTTAGGGACATTCTTAAGATCTCCTCCTCAGGCTCACTTCCTACTGACATCTCTATTTCTGATGTTAGTGACCTTGACCAGAATGTCCTTCAAGACATGTTTCGTGTGATCCCTCTTTTCTTTCTTCTGGAGTCAGGGCCTCTATGTTCATAGCTAGAGGTTGGGCTGTTCACCATGTGGTGAAGTCCAACATCTTCCAAAATATGGCTCTTCAGATCAGCCCTCTCAGGAGATCCTCAGATGCATGTATGCTATCTTATTGGGTATGGCAGTAAACTTGGCTGGTGTCCTCCCTGGTCGGATGGACAAGGTCGGGGTTACTACTGCCTCCGCTTATATCCCTTATGGAGGTCTCCTTACCCTTGTATTTGGTCATTTTGGTATTGGTTTGACTCCTTTCGAGCCTTTGCCTCTTGGTCCTCTCCTAGATGCTTCTGCGAAGTCGAAGTCCTCTTCGGCTCTGCAGTCAGCATCTAAGAAGAGGCAATCTACCTCTGCTCCTTCGTCATCCACCATTCCTCCAGCTGATCAGCCTTCTACCTCAGCTACACCCTCTCGTGACCTTTCAGATGAGAAAGTTGCTGGTATATATGAGTTGTTTTATCTGATGTTGCAGCATCAGGGAATTCCTTTCCATGATCATCTCAGATCCTTTGTTCCATCTCAGCGTTCTGAGCCTCCTCCTACCGTCACTGAGATTGTGGAGCATCCTGGTGTTTCTGCTCCTCAGGATGTCTCTGATGCTGCTCCTCATCCTCCCGAGGACTCCTCGGTTCATTTAGAGACTCAACAGTTCCAGATTGTTTTGGCCTCATCCCCTGATGCTGATCTAGACACTCACCCTTAGACCTAGATGTTTTTGTTAGAGTTGAGTGTTTGAGTGTTTGTATATATTTTTGATGTTGTTTTGAGTGATGGTGTATGGATGGTGTATGTATTTTGATCACTTTTTGAATGTACATGGAGTTTATGGATGTATTTTGTACTCATGTATCTTTGCTCATATATATATATGAAAGTGCTGTTACTTCATTTTGTTCCACACATTGTCTCATTGATTATCTTATATGTGTGAATATTGTTAAATTGTCTCAATGTATGCTATCTCATATATATGATGTGTTTTGCGATGATTTGATCATTTGGCTTGTTTTGTTGATATTGGACTCTCAATTCCTTTAGTCAACTAAGATTTCTTGTGTTTTATGAGTTTTTGACTTGTATATCAATGAGATGCCCATTTGTTTCTCCGATTATTTGTTGGTATCACTATTGATATACATCCTATCTTAAGACTCTCATGATTTTTTAGTACTTATTTAGCACTTTTGTTGTTGTTATTCTACTCCCACCTTTTGGATAATGCCATAGGGGGAGGGAAATAAACATATCATAATTACGTGCTAAGTGAATTCTAATTCATAACTTGAACCAAAGTTTAAGTTGCTTTAAATTCAGGGGGAGTAAGATATAATGAACTTGGATTATAAAATCCTAGATTTCATGATTTCAAGAAAATCATTCTTTTCGTGCGTATTTTACTCATTTGCTTCAATTGATCTATAGATGCCCTAATATTTATTGACTAACTTGATTGGCATCTATGTAGGGGGAGTAAGTATTCCTTAAGTACAATTATTTATCTTTTTGTTTATGTTTGTTTGTCATCATCAAAAAGGGGAAGAATGTTGAGTATTGGACTTCTCCCTTCTTGGTGTTAATGATGAGCAAACATAAATACTTGTGACTAATCTCCTATTTGCAGTTAATCCATTGCCTAAGTAAATTATGAAGATCATTTAGCAATGGATGACATTCAAAGATCAATGAAAGCAAGAGAAGTGGATTGGATGATCAAAGATGGTGATTGAAGCTCCTAGAAGACTTCAAGCTCATACGTTGGATAGAAGAGAGTGTTCTACAAAAGTAATCTTCTTTTTCTCTTCTAGTATGTAGCTTAGAAGTAGAACTTTGTTGGAGCACACACATCTTCATTTCAGCCTTAGGAATTCATTAGATCAACTTTCCTTAGACTCCAATTCATTTCTATCAAGAATGTGCATGTCATGATTTCAACAGTCGACTGCTTAACGGTTTACAGTCGCCTGATCACTCCTTATTTTACACCTTTTTTCCGCATGTTTTCATGACGTTTTGATCGCCCATATTGCGTTTTCTATGATTATTCGACGATATCATGATGCTTTTCACTATTTCTTGTTTTTGTCGTATTTCAGGAGATATGGAGCGATTTGGAGCGAAAATGAGATCAAAGGATTTTTTTGCACACTTCGGAGTGTCACCCACGACTTATTTGAGGAGTTATCAACGATAGAGGATGAGCGGAAGAAGAAGGAATTCCATAGAAGCGACGAGGAGGAGAAGAAAGGAGCCAAGATACAGCCCACTTGGCCGAGTACACTACTCACTCGACCGAGTCAGAAGCTGTACTCGGCCGAGTAAAAAGGATACACACAGCAAATTTTCAGTGTTTACTCGGCCGAGCAAGGAAGTCCACTCGGCTGAGTGAGAAAGCTCACTCGCCCGAGTGGTACAGAGAATTCGTCCAGAGAAAGGCCCAACTTACTGGAATTTCTGAGGAAGCCCACTCGGCCGAGCATGATTGCTCACTCGGTTGAGTGAAGAAGCCCACTCGGCCGAGTCACCCAGAGAGACAGACCCCTGAAGATCACAAACTCTCTATTTTTCGCTAGGCCTGTCACTCGGCCGAGTGACATAAGCCACTCGGCCGAGTGACCCTCTCCGACTGCTACACGGATTTGAATTTCTGGGCTGTGCAGGGGCAGTTTTGTCACGATTTTTTGGACGATTTTGGCTTGTATTTAAACCTAGTTTTTACCATAGTTTTAGAAGAGACTTGAACTATTTTTTAGAGATTTCTATTATATTTTTGACGGCTATTCTTTTGTGAAATCTCAGCTGGAGATCGTAGGCGCCGACATTGGTTTGTCTTTCTTGTTAAAAAACTATTTTTTATGAATTGTTTCTTCTTTGCAATGAATTGTGCTATGATTCCATCTATTATTTCTGAGATTTTCATGATGATTAGTTAGTAGTTCCGTCGTTCTAGGGCATAGGGATGAACCCTATGGACCCGATCTTTGAATTGTGATGAATTTATAGTTTTGTTGCTAGAATTTATAATGGTTAGGTTGTGATCGATTTATTACGAGTAGGTAAAAATTCATATCGATTGGGATTTGCAAGAGATTGGATCCCAATTGATAGGAAGGCCTAGATATTTAATTTAGATTAATAATTGAAAATTTCTAGATTTGGTTTGCAAGAGATTGGATCAAAGCTAGAATTTTTATTATAAATCTATACTAATATTCGTTTGCAAGAGATTGGACGAATACGAACTATCATAACCTAGATCGTAGCTCGAGTTTGCACGAGAGTGGGCTCGAGATGTGATTGGATAATGATGTTGATCTTCACGCTAGCGGCTTAGCCTAGGGTTTGCACGAGAGTGGGCTCTATTCTAGGTTTGCTATAGACCGGCAATAGCGCGAGAGCATGAGCTTGGTTCTACATTAAGTTACGACTAGTTCACCTACATTCAAGCTTAGCAACAATGAAATCTACGATTCACAAGGATGAGAGACGGTCCGTAGTGGGGATTTCCTATCCCTAGACGCTTTTATTTTATTGAAATTTATTTGCTACTTGAACGATTGTGACAACAACATCAAAAATATTCTTATTCTCTTGATAGTAGGTAATCAAAGTAGGTTCCCGTCATTTGTCCTTCTTGTGTTCGATACCTGCTTGCCACTACACCGTGCGCTTGCGGTAAGACTACAGTTGTTTTCCAGGTGTATATCCGGGGCCGATCAAGTTTTTGGTGCCATTGCCGGGATCAAATGGTATTTTATTTTCTTACTTAGTTATTTCATTTTCTTTTTATTATTTGTATCCTTTTATATCCTCTATTGTGCTAACGATTCCCTCGAGACTCTATTTTTCTGTGCGTGTACACGAGATCGACGGAGCATCAAGAAGATCTATTATTTGATCCAGATTTCGAGCGTACGACAAGGAAGCTTAGAGCCGAGAAGAGAATTTCGATAGAGGACAATCATATGAACCTGCGGGAGACACCGGAAGAATTAGCGACATGCATGGCTAGAGTTGTTTCTATCAGAGATAGGCTATGGCTTAAGACTACTTCCACTACGTCATCCATTGCGATGCCGGAGTTGCGACAGATAAGAACTTCGAGCTTAAAACGGGACTTGTGGTTCTAATGCAACAAGAACCATTTCATGGAAACTCCCACGAGAATCCACACTACCACCTTCAGTTGTTCTTGTCCAAGTGCGCCACTTTTTAGATGCCAGGTGTACCAGCAGACGCCATCCGACTGCGCCTCTTCTCATTCACCCATAGGGACAAAGCTTTGTATTGGTTGAGGACGCAAGAGGAGGGGATCTTTACTACATGGGATGAGTTGGCGAGTGCCTTTGTTAATAAATTCTACCCACCATCCAAGACAGTCAAGATAAGGAGCGCGCTCATGTCCTTTAAGCAAGGACCTCAGGAGACTCTATTTGATGCATGGGAGAGCTTTAAAGATCTTCAACACCAATGCCCCCATCATAGCATTGAAGCATGGGAGCTAGTACATAGTTTTTACAATGGACTCCAACCGAGCACCAAGCAAATCATTGATGCAACCGCTAATGGAGCCATATTATCTAAGACACAGGATGAAGCTACAGCCCTACTAGAGGAGATGTCATCTAACAACCAACAATGGGGCGACGAGAGAGGACATTCTTCATCCTTCTTGAAGCTGACAAGCATTTATGAGGCTAAGGCCATAGCGGAGCTTTCTACGAAGTTTGACTCTCTCCATAAGGTCGTGGAGAGATTGGAGAAGTTGATTACCAAGCCGCATGGAACTCCTGCCACATATACACTGGGAGGCAATATGAGCGATTGGCAAGACCAAGCTCAAGTTATGTTCGTCGGAGGAGAGCAAGGAGAGGGTGCTATAGAGCAAGTCCAATATGTTGCGGGAACACCGGTTATTGGGCCAACCCGACCACGGGAAATCATCTGGGATTCTCATATGCTAATGATGATAGAGCTTTAAACCCACCACTGCAACAACCTCAAGCTCGGCCTCCACCTCCATAACCTCAATATCAACCAAGAGGGCCACCACAACAAATCTTCCCGCCTAGGCAACAAGCAGACCATATAGGCCACCGGGTTATAATCAAGGGTGAAGAGCACCTAATCCACAACATGCACCACCGAGGTCCGACCATGAAGCGTGGGTTGAAGAATTTATGACGGAGCAAAAGAAAGTGAATGCTAGATTGACCACCCAACAAGACTCTCTTAATACCGTCGTGGCGCAATTATCGGAGCAACTAGCATTGCTCAACAAAAATACTCAACAATTGCCGGCTCAACCGGAGCCAAACCCACAGAGCAATACCGGCCACATCAATGCGGTGGTGGCGGTAACTAATAGGGGTGGGAAGGACACTACTCCTGCCATGGATCAAACCAAGGAGCCCATGGAAGAAATTTTGGATGACAAGGAGCCGGCTATTGAGGAGGAGTGCCCAAAAGAGGCAAAAGACGGTGGAAATTCTGAAATTATGACGCCATATGAGGAGCACACCTATATGCCACCGGTGCCTTTCCCACAAAGGTTGGAAAGAGCAAAGATTGAGAAGCGTCTAGCAAAGTTTCTTGAGTACTTACGAGGAGTGAGCCTCAATATCCCATTCTTGGACGCCATTGTAGAGATCCCGTCATATGCCAAGTTCTTAAAAGACTTAATTTCGGGAAAAAAAGAGAAAGGAGAAGATAATGCTCGCCAAGCAAGGTACATGGTTCACCCGGAAGGAGAAGGAGCCCACAAAATTCAAAGATCCGAGAAGCTTCCGCATTCCTTGCACGCTTGGAGGAATGCACGCTTGGAGGAGTCCCACTACAAAAAGCATTGGTAGATTTGGGAGCAAGTGTGAGCCTAATGCCCCTAACTATGTTTAAGAAATTGAATACGGGGACCGACTTGAAGTCGACGGATATGAGAATACAACTAGCGGACGGTCGGGTTACTAGGCCGGTGGGAATTGTGGAGAACATACCGCTCCAAGTACCGGGAGGAATTTGCTTGCAGTGCGACTTCGTAGTTATGTGTTGAGTATTGGACTTCTCCCTACTTGGTGTTAATGATGAGCAAACATAAATACTTGTGACTAATCCCCTATTTTGCAGTTAATCCATTGCCTAAGATAATTATGAAGATCTACTAGCAATGGATGACTCACAAACGTCATTGAAGGCAAATGACATGAATTGGATGATCGTAGATGATGATTGAAGCTCCGTAAAGACTTCAAGCTCATACGATGGAAAGAAGAGATTATCGTCAATGTAATTTTTCTTTTATCTCTTCTAATATGTAGCTTAGAAGTAGAACTTTGATGGAGCAATCACACTTCTACATTCTGTCATAGGACTTCATTAGATCAATTTCCTTTGATCCCAATTCAATTCTCTTTTGTTTGTGCTAGGATTGTTAATAACAGCCGACTGCTGAACAGTTTACAGTCGCCTGTCTCAAAAACAGTCGACTATGTTTTGTTCTACAGTCGCCTGTTATGCACAGACTATTACAATATAGTTTTGGGCATTCTCTGATTATTTTGCACATGCTACTGATGAACGATTCACAGGCGCCTGTCCAAATGACAGTCGACTGTGTTTGTAAATCAGTCGCCTGTCTATCCTTGCCCAAACTTTGTTTGATCTGACTTTTACGGCCAGTCGATTAATGCTGTATATACAGTCGACTGTCTATTGGATCAGTCGACTGTCTATGCTGAAACAGTCGCCTGTCTGTAAGCCATTTCTTTGACTCAGCTCTCTAGAAATTTCTCTTACTTTTGACAGTTGTCTGTTTAAGTATTTACAGTCTCCTATTCTGATTAACAGTCGACTGTATTACTTGAATCAGTCGTCTGTCCTGTTACTTGTGAGATTTCCAGTATTTGTCTAACTTACCCATCTCTTGGCCAGTCGTCTGTCGAAGAAATTACAGTCGCCTGTTGGTTTAACAGAAGACTGTCTTTGCTTCATCAGTCGACTATCCACGTGGTAAGTTACCATTATGAATTCTCACCTACCCTTGCTGACTGTGCAACAGTCGATTGTGGATTGTTTAACAGGCGACTGTCGCGAGTTCAGATTATATCCGTTGAGATTTTTTTCACGGATTTGAATTGGGTTTTTGCCCAAACTGTTTTGTGGATTTGAGAAAGCTATAAATAGAGCTTTTACTGTTCCATTGGAAGGTTACTCATTCATTGCAAAATCTCTCAAGCTTTTATTTCCAAAGATCAAAGCTCTCAAATCCAAAGCCCTAAGTATTTCCATATCTCATTGTCTTGCTCTCCAACCTAGAACCAAAGAGTGATCATCTAGGCAATTGGTGCAGTGAAGAGAAAGGGCTTTCTCCTCTCTTCCCAGAGAGTTCTTCAACACACATCACACTCCTCCTTCAAGTTCTACTTCAAGGCATAGGTGATTGTAAGTGTTGTTTTCATTATTTCATAACATTTGTTATTTGAGTTGTGCTCTCGGTTGTGACAGTGGTTTTGCTTGCTCCCTGGTTGTGGGAGTCAAGGACATCGATTGTATTTCATTGCACCTGTAGGGTTGCTACAAGTGGGCTTTAAGGAAACCTTAAGTTAGGGTTCTAACTTGAGTATTCGGTGGTATCCGGGTGGTAGGGACGTAGGATTACCGGGAACAAGTTGGGAGTTGACTTGGGTAATCCGAACCCTTGAAACATCTCTGCGTTTGCGTGTGTTTCATCTTGGGTTGTTTTTCTATTTCGCACTATTTGTTGGATTGCATTTTATTTGGCGTAAATTCCTTTTAAATTTGCATAAACACTCTTCAACCCACCTTCTAGTGTTTTCCCCATAGACATGGTCCTTACAATTGGTATTAGAGCACAAGGTTTTATCTATGGCATCAAACAACAACAACGTTCCACTGCCGCCTACATACAACAGTCACGACCGTAATGGAGCGTCCACACTTTCGAAGGTCAATCTACGGTACGCCCTCCACGCTTCAATGGTACTAATTTTGGCTATTGGAAGTGTAGGGTGGAGACATTCCTTAGGAGTGCTTCTCTTTGGAGAACTCTCCACAAGGAGTACGTCGAGCCCGTCGAAGAGGATTTCGAGAAATGGACGACTTCCGAGAAGTCCGCCGAAGTCAACAACGCTAAAGCAATGAACGCTCTTCATTGTGCATTGGACCCGATTGAGTTCAACAAGATATGCACATGTAAGAGTGCTTATCAATTTTGGAACCATCTCATCGTTACCCACGATGGAACGAATAAGGTAAAGCTTTCAAAGTTATATGTTGCCGTGTAAAACTTTGATTTGTTTCATATGCAGGAGAATGAGAGCATTGCATCAATGTACGGTCGCTTTACCGACATCACGAATGAATTGGAAGCCATTGGCCAAATCTACACCGAACCTGAAAAGGTAAGGAAGATCATCATGTGGATGACCTCCAAATGGGAAAGAAGAGCAATCTGTAATGCCCTGATAGCTACTGCACAAGTACTAGAGGGTGGAGGGGGTGAATAGTACTTTAAAATAATCAAGAATATAATGCCTAATTATTGTGCAAACTCAACCAACAATGCGGAATGAAAATTGACAAACAAGATTTAAGCAATGCAAACAAACGATGTAACGGGTTCGGATCCACCCAAGTCTCCCCGACATGTTCCCGGTGATCCTACGTCCCAAACACCCGGATCCCCTCCGGCTACTTGAGTTAGAATCCTCTAACCCAAGTTTGCACTATGAAATTCTTGTAGAAAACCTCTACAAGATCAAATCATACACAAAAGAAAACGTGACTCCCACAACCCGGGATCACGATCTTTTATCACAACCGAGAGATAAACTTGCAATATCAAAGTAAATGAAATATAAAACACTTACCAACAAAATCCTATGCCTTGAGTAAACTTACTGATTTTAGGGCAATGAAGATTTTGACGGAGAGAATGTCACCAAACCCTAGCTCCACCAAGATGAACATCGATCGAAGGCTAGGATGGAGTTGGTGACTTTGAATCAAGCTCTTGGCTTGAATGGCTCACAATAAAGAGAATCTCTCTTGAGGAACTTAGGGCTCAAGGAGTTTGGAGAGATTCTTGTGAGAAAATGAGGAAGCTTAGAAATGAATTGAATGCTTCTCTTTGAATCTCTAAATCACAATAAATGTCAGCCTTGAATGCTAGGTTAGAAGCACTTCAAGTATATTTAGGCTAAAGAGAAGAGAGAGCAAAAATCGTGGCATTTAATGCCCCAATGGCTCTATTCTGAAGCTGTCTAATTGGTCTAAGAAGGATCACTGATCGATTAGTTTTGCAACTAGTCGGTCGGTGATTCTTCTTGGACCGACTAAAAGGTTGACAGCCAAGAAAGAGAAATTCAGGAAAATAGAACTAGTCGGTCTAAGAAGACTTGCCAACCGATTAGTTTGACAACTAGTCGGTCAGTGAGTGTTCTTTGACCGACTAAGCAGTTGAAATTCAATAGGCTGAACACAGGAGAACTAGTTGGTCTAAGAACAAATTCCAACCGACTAGTTGCACAACTAGTCGGTCGATGGATGTTCTTGGACCGACTAACTAGTAAACAGTAGCTAGGCTATGAAATGAAAGTATAACTAGTCGGTCTAAGAAGGATTCCAAACCGACTACTTTGACAACTAGTCGGTCGGTGAACCTTCTTGGACCGACTAATTGGTCAACAGTGAAGAGGCTGAATTGAGCAAGGAGATCTAGTCGGTTCAAGAAGGATTCTTAACCGACTAGATGACAATCTAGTCGGTTGGTTCTACTTCTTGAACCAACGAAGATACACTAGAAGCCGTGAAATGAAGCGTGAAGCTTCGGGAAAGTTTCTATTGGCTTCTAAGATAATCCTAGCTCTAAGATATGAGCGTTATGAAGATTATAATGTAAGATCTACTCAAGGCTTAACATTCTACGAAAAGAAGCTAGAAGACTATAAAAATAAGCTAGACGAACCGTCTTCAAAGCTTCAATCCGAATCTCTTGACTTCAATAATGCTCCTAGAGCTTCAACGAAGCTTCAGGCACACGATCACGCGCTTTGAGAAGTCTTGAGACGTCACTTTTGATGTACGTAGAATTTTGGCGATGATCTCCATAACTGCAGTCACAAAGAGTTAGTTCACGATATTTATGTTTGTTCATCATCAAAACCAAATCCGGGGAATCAATACTCAACATTCTCCCCCTTTTTGGTGATGACAAACCAACATAAATAATAATGAATAATAACGAGTCAAATGAAATTTACTTACTCCCCCTGCATTGATGACACGTTAATTCCATATTAAATAATAATCATATGCATCAAGCGGACGGGAAAAGTATAAAATATAAACCCAATTATTGAAATTTAGGATCTTGATCCATTTTTATATCTTAACTCCCCCTGAATCTAACATATCAAATTAGATTCACGGTAAATTGCTTTAAAATATCATTTAGCACATCGTCATTATTAATTCTCTCCCCCTTTGGCATTAGCAAAAAGAGCGGGAGGAGATCAACGACAACAACAATGGCTAAAAATAAAAGCACGAGAGTCAAAGAATATGACCACGGTCCAAATGACACCAAAGTAAAATCACGAAGAAAATCAATGTGTGCCAACGAGACCATAGTCGAAAAATCGAAAAATGAAATCATCAAAATTCAAATCAATTTCACGTATTGAGTTATGGAACATACTCTCCAATATCAACATTCTTAGATAATTTAGTGCATGGAAAACAATTCTATGTTTTCATAGAAACAATTCTATTTAATCAATTTAATCGTCGTGCGACGAAATCAACATTAGAGACAAAGATAAATATAATGTGCACACTGAAGTAAATGGCAACACGATGTATATATATAACATGGTACATCAAAAGGTATACATCCGCCAACACAAATATAAACGATCATTAGATCGGTGCACACATACAACATATGTCTCAACAGACATCAAAACAACATACATCAAAAAGTATCATCAAAACATCCAAAAATACATCATAAATACATAACCACCCAACTATCCTAGCCCACTCTCTCACGACAAAATAAATCATCCAAGTGCGCATGGGAGAGTCCTCCAATGCAAGCTCAGGAGGCGGAGGGAGGATCAGCAGCAGCAGCAGGCTGTGCAGAAGAGGTGGTGGTCTCTGGGTCGACTGGAGTGTCCACCGAAGGGATGGTGGCAGCATGAGTGCTCTCGGGAGCACGAGCAGAAGAAGTGCCAACTGAAGTACCCTCGGGGGCATGAGCTGGAGAAGCATCTCGCTCCACATCCTCATCAATGTCCATGACTTCCTCATCAAAAAGCGTAGGAGGAACATCAATATCCAGATACTCGTAGATGCGAGCAAGCATCTCCTCACAACGAGAAATACGAGCCTCCTGATGGCTCAAGGAAGCAGAAAACTCAGAGAGTGAAGGAGGAGGAGGAGCAGGAGCAGCAGATGGGTGGTCCTCTGAACGTGACGCAAGGCTGCAAGAGACTTCTTGACGACAGTCGCGTTCAGGGGAGGACCCAAAGGACGCTGATCATCTGGAGGGAGAGGGACGCCAAAGTGACGAAAAACTAGAGTCAATAGGCAAGGATAAGGAATATGGGCAGACTTGGTGGACTTCCTTATGCATTCAAAGGAGTCCATCGTATCTATGATAATGCGGGCCCAATTTATCTCACTCCCCATAAAAAGAGCGTAGATAAGCTTGAGAAATGGCTGGGAGGGCAAGCTAGAAAAGCCGTACTTCGGTAGAAGACACGACTTCAGAATGAGATTAAGGAGCCACACATTAGGCTTAAAAGATTTTGAGGGAACGCCAATCATGGCGGGAGAGATGACATGGAACATCTCAGCAAGCATGGTCTGGTCAAGATCGTGGATATTATCCATGGAGATATCAGAAAGGAGCAGGGCAGAGGACGAGACACCAATCAACTGCCCTAAAATATCTGCGGTGAGGACAATAGGTGTCCCCAAGACAATGGTCTCAATGCAGTGGGTGTCGTCATACTCACCCTGTACTCGATTGGCATAGAACAATTTGACGAGTCTGGGGTACGGATGAGGATTCACCTTGGGATCATGGCGAAGATAATCTAGAAGGCCGCTATAGTAGAGGAGATCTGCGAGCTGAGGAAAGTCGGAGAACTGAACAAAGTGCTCCAGAATCAACGGACAGTGCTCAATACGATTGTATGCCGCAAGACACATCGGGTCATCGTGACACAACGAAATATCGACACCACCCAAAGGCATGGGAGCCTTCCCCTTTGTCACGCCCCGCTTCCCAAAACAACGGAGGCGAAGCGTGACTAGGCCCGCTTAGGCCAGAGCTAAGGATCCCTGACCCAATAAGCGTCTGTGTGGTACCAAGACGAAGGTACAGGTCCCAGCATGTTAGTACAGAACAATAAAAGTACAAGAAGGAAAGAACATCACAAATTTTATTCCAACATATCAATAGTACCAAGTCTCAATGCCCGAAGGGCTACAACAGCAGAAAGCTAAATCTAATGATGCAAGCACCCAACCTAAACAAGGAAACATAAAAGGTGCTACGCACCCAACAAAGATAATAACGCCTCTGGTATCTGCTACTAAAAAGTCTCTAACTCTGATCCTCCTCGGGGTCGTACTCAGGAGCGACGCCCTCTGGCTCCACGTCGGTAATCAGGTCAGTCTCCTCCACGTACTCTGGCTCAATCCCTAACCTACAACACCAAAAGAAGGAACTGTACGTCAGCTAAGGTCTACAAGAAAAAGGTTAGACCAAACTACAAGTGTACCAATTACTTAACAACGTTTTACTGGTTGATTAACATGCTGAGGTTTTTAACAACAAAAAGAAACACAATAGACAAGTAAACAAGACAAGTAGTAGTCATAGCGAGTGCTATGGACTACGGAACTAGCCTACAGGTGTCAAGACAAGACGGAACACGGGAAGCCAGACAAGACAAGACAAGACAAGACACGAAAGGGTTCACGCCTGTTCGGTTCGAGGGGGATCAGTCCCTCTATCTGCTTGCACGCTCAACCCTACCCCATAACCCCAAGAATCGTGACAAGACATGGGATCACTTGCTCTAGCTTGGCAAGTGCCCAATTTCTCTCTGAGCTGTGTATCGGTACATGGGATCACCTGCTCTAGCTTGACAGGTGCCCAATTACCCATCGGGCTGTGAACTAGTACAAGGGATCACTCGCTCTGGCTTGGCGAGTGCCCTATTGCCCAGCGGGCTGTGCAGACGGAAAGGAACAAGACACGACAAAACAGGAAGGGGTTGTACTAGGGTGTCCACAACTCATGCACACACATGTCAATCCTATGATGTCAGAAATTGTTGTTGATAGACTCAGATTTCGTTGTCAAATCTGAGCCATCAAGGCATCCCGGACGCTATCATTTCACGTCTGGTCCTCAAGTTTCTAAATTAACAATCCTAACAAGATGAAGGCCCAAAACATGGCCAAGAACGCAAGTGATACACTTGCCTGTGGTGGCGAGCGCGTCGTCTCCCTGGTACGCCTCGTCCAATCGTCTCGTCGGCGGAAAAGTGTCTGAAAATCGTGACACGGCGACGGTGTCAGATCACGATTCATTAATCCCTATTAAGGTTGTGTCTAGGTTATCGGGACTATCCTATCCAGTTAAAAATCACATTTTTAATGAATTGACCTAATCGACGATCTACCCTATGTGTGCATGCATAATGTCCATTCGTCGATTTCTACGGTTTGTACAAAGTTTTAAAGATCAGCGAAAAATAAATTTAGTTTGATTAGGTTGCGACTTTTATTTAGGGTTTGATAATCTATTGTGGGGGTTACTACGAATTTAGAGAACTAACCTGGAATTGACGGTTGCACGAAGATCCGGCGTCAAATCTGAAAAGGGTGGAAGCTTTGCGTCGTCCGGAAATTCCCAAGCCGCGGGTAGCGCAGCGAGGAATATTGATCGCCGGTGGTGGTGAAGATCCCAGCGTCTCCCGGCATCGTTGCTGCTAGATCTGAAATGGGAACTTCAAGCTAGGGCAAAAGGGAGGAAAGAGAAAAAGGGAGAGCTTTGGGGAAGGTGGAGGATGCAAGGATGGAGGAACGAGCAAAGGGGAGGACGTGAGAGGTAGGGGAATAGGTTTGGGGAAGAGGGAGACTGAAAATAATCAGGAGAAATGAAAGAGAAAGCCCCGTTTAAATAAGAAAATGAAACGGCGGCTAGTACAGAAATTAGGGTTTCGGGGTCAACTAGTCGGTCAGAGAAGGGCGGTTGACCGACTAGTTTGGGAACTAGTCGGTCGGTCGTATAACTGTGACCGACTAAAACCCAAACCGTGAACAGGGTTGTTGTAGAATTTATAGAGTTAGTCAGTCTGTGAAGGCTTGTCGATCGACTAGTTTGCAACCTAGTCGGTCGGCCAGTGTTCATAGACCGACTAAAGGGTGAAAATGGTCAACAAGATATTTTGAAGGTTAGCCGGTCAGAGAAGGATACCTAACCGACTAGTTCGTCAACTAGTCGGTCGGTTTTTGTTCTTTGACCGACTAACGGTAAACAGTAACCTGATGCGAAAAATGATCTCTGTACTTAGTCGGTCTGCGAAGAAGTGTTGACCGACTAGTTCGATAACTAGTCGGTCGGTGGTTGAACTTAGACCGACTAAGCGTAAACAGTAACTCAAGGAAAAAGCCTGACAAAAACTAGTCGGTCCATGAGGAGTTGTTGACCGACTAGATGGACATCTAGTCGGTCGGTTCCTCAACGTGAACCGGCTAATTGGCACAGGAAGTTGCAAAATGAAGCGGGAAGCTTCGGGATGATTCTATTGAGTTCCAAGAGTGATCCTATACTAAGATGTGAGCGCGGAGAAGTAAAGAAAGAAGACGAACAATTGCATATATATATAAATAATATTCATCATACAAAAACCAGCCGTTACATCCTACCCACCTTAAGAAAATTTCGCCCTCGGAATATCTTTCAGAATAGGTGAGGGTAACGCTCTCTCATCTCATCCTCTCTCTCCCACGTGGACTCTCCAGATGATCCGTGACACCACATCACTCTCACCAGGTCGACTACCTTATTCCTCTGCTGCTTCTGTCGACGGTCCAAAATCTGCACAGGCTGCTGGTCATAGGTCAGGTCCGGATGGGCCGTGATCTCCGAGAAATCCACCGTGTGCGACGGATCACTGACGTACCGACGTAACTGGGATACGTGGAATACGTCGTGAACACCCACCAAAGATGGTGGCAGAGCAAGGCGGTAGGCCACTGCTCCCACACGCTCCAGCACATCGAAAGGTCTGATAAACCTCGGGCTAAGCTTCCCCTTCTTCCCGAAACGAATAACTCCGCGGTTCGGAGAAATCTTCAGGAAGACGTGATCTCCAGGCTGAAACTCCAACGGTCTCCTCTTGGCATCAGCCCAATGCTTAAAGCGATCCTGCGCAACTCTGAGCTTCTCCCTGATGTCCCTCACGACATCCACAGCTTCAACAATCATCTCTAGACCCAACAGCTCCCGATCTCCAACGTCATCCCAGCTCAGTGGCGATCAACATTTTCTCCCATAGAAGGCAGTAAAAGGCGCCATGCCAATGCTCGCCTGGTAGCTGTTGTTATAAGAAAACTCCACCAAATGGAGATGGTCCTCCCAAGATCCCTTCCAGTCGAGCGTGCAAGCTCGCAGCATATCCTCCAAAATCTGTATAGTCCTCTCGGACTGGCCATCAGTCTGCGGGTGGTACGCCGTGCTGAAACTCAGACTCGTACCCAAATGCTCCTACAGACTTCTCCAGAACTGAGATGTGAATCTCGTATCTCTGTCAGACACGATGCTCACGGGGACCCCGTGTAAGCGTACAATCTCCTGCACGTACACGGTCTACGTCACAACTAATCAAGAAGGAAAATTAAAGATAAGTAGAAACGAAATTTTACCTCCAGATATTTCCTCGCCAAGGCTTCCATAGACTGGCCCACTCGAAAAGGAATAAAATACGCAGACTTGGTCGACCGATCTACGATCACCCAGACTGCGTCGTTTTGCCTCGGGGTCCGAGGTAAACCAGTCACGAAATCCATCGTAATATGTTGCCACTTTCACTCCGGAATAGGAAGCGGTTGCAACAACCCAGCAGTACGATGATGCTCAGCCTTCACCTGCTGGCATACCAAACACTTGGCAACGCTCCGTGCCACACTCCTCTTCATGCCAATCCACCTGTAATTCTGTTGGAGATCCTTATACATCTTGGTGCCACCAGGATGTATAGAATAAGGCGAGCTATGAGCCTCACTCAATAGCTCCTCATGAACATCTCCCGCAGGTACGCACAGTCTGCTGCCGTACCGTAGCAAACCATCCTCATGAATCACGAACTCTGCTCGCAGTCCAGCTTCAACCTGCCTCCTGATCCTCTGCAACTTCGGATCTCCTGCCTGTGCTGCCTTGATCCGATCCACGATTGTGGACTGAATCTGCAAATTCATAAAAGTATGAACCACACCAGCTAGGACAACCTCCAAGTCCATCTCCTTTAGCTCCTGCTGAATCCTCCAGTCAGCAGTATACACCATAGCCGTGGGAAGTCTACTCAAAGCGTCCGGCACAACGTTCACCTTCCCCGGATGATACTGCAAATCTATCTTGTAGTCAGCCATGAGCTCCAACCATCGTCTCTGACGCATGTTGAGCTCCTTCTGGGTGAATATGTACTTCAAGCTCTTATGATCTGTAAAAATCTTCACACACTCACCCAACAAGAAATGCCTCCAAATCTTCAGCGCAAAGATCACTGCTGCCAACTCCAGATCGTGCGTCGGGTAATTCTTCTCGTGAATCCTCAATTGACGAGAAGCATACGCGACCACGTGGCCATGCTGATGCAGAACGCATCCCAGGCCATTCCCCGATGCATCACAATAAACTTCAAAGCCTCCGCTCCGATCCGGTACCGTCAAAATTGGTGCCGTGGTCAACCTTGCCTTCAAGATACTGAAAGCCTCCTCATAAGCATCAGACCACAGAAACTCCTCATCCTTCCTTGTCAGCTTCGTAATCGGCTCCGCAATCCTCGAGAAATATTTGATGAACCGCCGATAATAGCCTGCTAGACCAAGAAAACTCCTGATGTCGGATGCTGACTGCGGAGTCGGCCAATCTCTGACTGCTCTGACCTTCTCCGGATCCACAGATATACCATCACCAGACACCACGTGTCCCAGGAATGTGACTCTGTCCAGCCAGAACTCGCACTTGCTATACTTGGCATACAATTTGTGCCGCCTCAGCGTCTCCAACACTGTCCCCAGATGACAGCTGTGCTCCTCCTCAGACTTCGAGTAAATAAGAATGTCGTCAATGAAAATAACGACAAACTTATCCAGGAAGTCGTAGAAAATCAAGTTCATAAGATTCATGAACACAGCGGGAGCATTGGTCACGCCGAAAGGCATCACCACAAACTCATAGTGCCCGTACTTCGTCCAGAAAGCTGTCTTCGGGATGTCATCCTTCTTAACTTTTAACTGATGGTAACCGTTCCTCAAGTCCAACTTCGAGAAAACTCTCGAACCTCCCAGCTGATCAAATATGTCGTCGATGCGCGGCAACAGATACTTATTCTTCACGGTAACAGCATTCAGCCCTCGATAGTCGACGCACATCCTGCGAGACCCATCCTTCTTCTTCACCAGCAACACTGGTACACCCCACGGTGACACACTAGGGTGGATGAAACCCTTCTGCAACAACTCATCCAACTGCTTCCGCAGCTCCTCAAGCTCTGCGAGAGCCATCCGATACGGCGCTTTCGATATCGGCTGCGCACCCGGCATCAGGTCGATGCCGAACTCCAAAGCTCTGTCGGGTGGCAGACCCGAGATATCCTCTGGAAAGACGTCGTCAACGTATCTGACAACCGCTGGTCGATCAATCTCCATCTCCTGCTGCAACGCTGCTATCACCGGCACCTCCATCTTGGCCCGAAATCTGATGGGCCCAAGCGACTCATCTCGGCTTCGAAACTCGAACTCCGGATGACCTGGAATCCGAAAAACCACTCTCTTGCTATGACAATCGATCGAAGCGTGGAAATATCCCAACCAATCGATGCCAAGGACGACATCGAAATGTGGTAGATCGTGGACGATGAAATCTGTATATAGCTCATGTCCACTAACCACTAAAGGAATCGACCGACATCCCAGATTCACAGTCACCACTCCGTTCCCAGTAGTGATGTCCCAACACCTAGGAAGTGTGTGGGTAGGAATGGAGTGCTTTGTTATAAACCTCCGGGACAAGATGCACATAGATGCACCGGAGTCAAACAAAGCCAAAGCAGGGTGAGAGAACACAAGAATGGTGCCTAAGAAAACAGGGGCCTAAGATCAAACACTACTCTAACAATCAAACACACAGACAACACTAACAAGACTAGCAATACAATATATTTATGAAATGAAATGACTGTAGGATCCTGCCAAAACAGAGTTAGGATCGATAATTAAAGTGGAGACTTACGCTAGCGTATGCGGAGCGGTAGTCTCGGAACTTTGCCTTCGGATTCGCCACGACGGATCGAGTCTTCTCACGAACGGAGTAAGGCTACTAATCCACAATCTAAATCTCTATTTTAGATTAAGAACTTGGAAGGAGGGAGAGGAAATATTTCTGCAGAGCTTCGCTATGAAGAAGATGCATGCATGAATTTCATGCAAATGGTGTAAGGAAAATGGCTACCCTTGGGTCTTATTTATAGCCCCCAAGGTAGTTATTTTAGGGTAAGTTGTTCCTTTGGAACAACTTAATTAAGGTGTACCATGATACATGGCACATTATAAGCTTAAGTTGTACCATATGCATGGTACAACATAAGCTTAAGATATTCCCCCTTTATTAGCCATATGTCGCATGCACTTATGCATATATAATGCGACTTTCCCGCTCATCCAGAGATCCTCTCCGCAAGGGAACCGATTCCCTTTGCACACGACTTCGTGTACGCGACGTTCGAGGTCCGTAATCCCTCGTACATCCCCCACAAGGGTGTACAAACGTCTTCCATATCCAACATCTCCCACTCACACTTGAGGGGATTGTAAGAGAACGTCTTTCCCTTAGTTCTTTCATCTATCATACCGAGAAATAGACCATGCGACCGTTATGCGCGTAGAGTCTGTTGTTGTGCACTTGTTAGAGATACACAACGACCTCGAAGGTGCAAAGTTGAGTAGTTCAACGCATGCTTTACCCTAGATTATTTCTTCACATTTCTTATACTTTATATTCAACAATTGAATCCCATCTGGATTACAATTGGCTGGCCAGCTTTGAATCATTAAAGTCCAAATGCGAATATGAAATCAATCTTCCTCTTCTTGCGAACCTTCTGATCTTGACTTGATTCGCTTTTCTAACGTGCCCCACCGAGCCGAATTACCATAGCCCATTAGCAACACGCTAAGATAGCGATCATCTCGTCAAATCTAAAGGAACCAATTGGAGTCCTTGAGGGTAAGAGTTAAGACCCGTATGGCCTTTGAGTCTCACATAATAGCAAACACTATTGCTACTAACTCAGTGGTCGAAATGCATACGTGGTATGAACACGTATTACAACATCACTCCTTTCCCAGGGAGAGTATGTCTTAATGATGTTGTACGGATGAAAGATCAGACACCACAGTGCCTATCTTTTTGAGTCCCCTTACTACTCGTGAAATATTCACGGACTCTCATCCTGCATAAGACAGATAGGATTTTAAAAAATCCAATGAGATCTTTATATCCTTGTGATACAGATCTCAGATCTTTTGTAAGCATCCGTATGATGCAGATCTTTTATTCGACTATCTTGTTTAAGTCATGACTCTAAATCATTTGTCTAATGATTTTGACTTTAAACTAGTCTCATCTCTATCTTATCCATCTGATAAGATAAGGCGGTTGCTCATGTAAGAGAGCCAACCTTAATCTGTCCGACATACACACAATAAAATAGCTGAGACTAAAACACAAATGTTTAAAATCATTTGTAAGAAACTTGTATGCAATATATAAAAGAACTTCTTTCTTTTATTAAACTTTGATCTTCTATAGACATGTGAAATATTACATGATACAGCTCAGCACCTACGCATTCCCATAGATGATAAGTGTTTGAAAAACACATCTCTGGGGATCGCCTTAGTAAGGGGATCCGCAATCATCTCATGCGTGGATATGTATCCTATGTCTACTTCCTTCCGTTTGTCATAATCCTTCGCAAACTTGAATCGAATGTCAATGTGTTTGGTCTTACAATGAAATTTAGGATCTTTGACATAGGCAATCGAAGCTTGACTATCACTGTATATAGGAACAGTGCTCGAGTCAGAGGCATTCGTCAGCCTGTCTAAGAATTTCCTAAGCCAAACAGCTTCTTGGACCGCCATGCTGAATGCTACGAATTCGGCTTCCATGGTTGATAAGGCGATGCAGGTTTGCTTCTTGCTGCTCCAGGATATTGCACCATTCCCGAGCAAGTAAACAAAGCCTGAGGTAGATCTACGCTCGTCGAGATCACCCGCCCAATCAGCATCGGTATAGCCTTCGAGTCTCAAGGCATTGCCTTGATAGCATAACGCATAGTCCGCAGTCCCTTTGAGGTATCTTAATATCCTCTTCACCGCTTTCCAGTGTGCTTGTCCTGGGTTGGATTGGTAACGGCTTACCATACCAACAGCATAGCAAATGTCCGGTCTGGTACACATCATGGCGTACATCAGACTCCCGACAGCACTGGAGTATGGAACTTTTTCCATAGCTTTCTTTTCTTTTGGATCTTTGGGACACATCTCCAAACATAGACCCTCGCCTTTGCTTATTGGAGTATCAATTGGCTTGCAATCCTGCATATTAAACCGTTCTAAAACTTTCTTTATATATGTCTCTTGAGAGAGAGAAAGAAGTTTCTTGGAACGATTCCTTGCGATCTTAACCCCAAGGATATATGCAGCTTCACCCATGTCTTTCATCTCAAAGACGGATGAAAGCCAAGCTTTGATATCCACGACAAGACGCTTATCATTTCCGGCTATAAGTATGTCATCTACATAAAGAGACATAATTACATACTTGTTTTTAATCCTCTTAATATATACGCAGTTGTCTTCGTCGAGCATGGAGAATCCATACGACAAAACAACTTCTTGAAAGCGCATATACCACTGCCTTGAGGATTGTTTAAGACCATATATGGATTTACGAAGTTTACAAACCTTATGTTTGTTTTCTTCTTGTACAAACCCGTTTGGTTGTTCCATGTAGATCTCCTCATCTAGTTCTCCGTTAAGAAAGGCAGTCTTTACATCCATCTGATGTAATTCTAGGTCCAAACAAGCCACCATTGCCAGAATTAAGCGAATCGAGGTAAAACGCACGACAGGAGAGAAAGTCTCTTCGTAGTCTATTCCTTCCTGTTGCGTGAAACCTTTCGCAACAAGGCGAGCTTTATATTTCTCGATGGATCCATCAGCCTTATGCTTGATTTTGAGAACCCACTTGTTCCCAATGGCTCTACGTCCCTTAGGTAAATTAACCAAGTCCCAGACTTGGTTTGTTTTCATGGATTGAAGTTCTTCTTCCATTGCCGCTATCCATTTACCTTTAGCAGGGCATGTGACGGCCTGTTTGAAATTTGCAGGTTCGTCATCATCTTGTAGTAATGTCATGAATGTTTGAGGAAATTCATCCTCAAATCTCAGAGGTGTTAGCCTCGTTCGATTACTACGTCTTGTTTGAGTTTGGTCACTCCCACTTGGAATGACATCACTCCCACTTGGAATAACATCACTCCCACTCGGAATAGGATTGGTATCGTTCGTATCATCCATTGGTGAAGTTTGAAACGTATTTTCTTCTTCACCAAGAATTCTCCCACTCGAACGTTCCGATCCTTCTTGATCCCAAGTCTCAAACAAGGATAAGTCTTGACTTATCTCACCATGTCTTGGAAACTCTTTTTCCAAGAAGACAACATCCCTCGATTCGAATTCTATTAGACCCCCATTGTCCTCTTGACCGACGAAAACATATCCTTTGGAGTTTTCAGCGTATCGGATGAAGATACACTTCCTCCCACGTGGCCCAAGTTTGCCATATTTGTGAGAGGATAAATGTGCGTAAGAGGCACAACCCCAAGGTTTTAGAATGTTTAAGTCTGGAGTTCTATTGTTCCACAACTCATAAGGAGTGGAACTTACCGACTTCGAGGGTACACGGTTTAAGATGAATGCTGCCGTCAATAATGCGTCACCCCAAAAGGTGATAGGCAAATTTGCCTGAGACATCATTGATCGGACCATTTCCATCAATGTCCTATTCCTTCTTTCCGCAACACCGTTTTGTTGCGGAGTGTAAGGCATAGTTACCTGATGTACTATGCCTTTTTCATCACAAAGTTCCTTAAAACTTATTGATTGATATTCACCGCCCCTATCGGTTCGCAAAACCTTAATTTTGCGATCTAATTGATTCTCCACTAAACTCATATAATTTTTAAAGCAAGCCAAAGCTTCACTTTTGTGGGATATCAAATAGATATGTCCGAAACGGGTGAAGTCATCAATGAATGTGATGAAATAGGACTTCCCGCGTCTTGTCTTAACATTCATTGGACCGCAAATGTCCGAATGGATAAGCTGTAATGGAACTTCGGCCCTTGTGCCAGTTCCAAATGGCTTGCGACAAGTTTTCCCTACAAGACAATGTTCGCAAGTTGACATTTCAACTTTTGAAACATTAGATAGCAAGCCACTTTTGGCAAGTCTATCCATTCTAGTTGGTCCAATATGACCAAGTCTTGCATGCCAACAAATGATCTCAGACTCAGAGTTAGAAACATTTGTTAAATGGAAACTTTCATTAATGGAAGAAGAATCATCATACATTGTATTTAAAACAATTAATCCATTACAAACATTACCAGAACCAATCAAAGAATTATTACAAACAAGGTCAACATATTGTTTATAGAACCTCCACTCATAATCTAAAGACATTAACATGACCACGGAAACGATATTCCTTCTAATATCTGGAGCAAAGAGGACGTCGTGCAATAATAATGTCCGGCCGTTGTCGAGAACTAGCTTACATGTTCCGATGCCTTTGACTTCAACACGAGTGTTGTTGCCGACGTATATCCACTTTGTTCCTTGAGTTATCCTTCGATACTCTACGAAGAACCTTCTGTCCTTCGCAACGTGGTCTGTGGCCCCTGAATCAATCAACCAAAAATAGTTAGATTCAGCAAGAAACATGGAACTAGAAACACATATGTAACTAGTCCTACAAGTTACCTTATCACTTCCATCCGTACATGTACGGGCGAAGTGACCGTACTTGTTGCACTTAAAGCACTTGATCTTCTTCAAGTTTTTCTTCTTTGAGTGCACATTCTTTTGCCACTTTTTGTTCTTTGTCTTCTTTGAGGTCTCCGGTTCTTGCTTACGTTCGTTCACAAACCTTAAGCGTTTATTCTTCCGCTTATTTCCTCCATGTGAGGAACTAGCGGCCACGTGCACTTCTGCACTTGGTTTTGCGGCTTGAATCCGCTCTTCCTCGAGTTCGAGGTGTTTCGATACATCGCTTAAAGTTTTAATGCACTCATTATGAGTGAGATGCATTTTCATGTTATCCCAGCTATCTGGGAGTGAACGAATGACTGCTTGGATCTGCTGTTCGTCAGACAGCGTGACTCCCGCATCCTTTAATTCAGATATAAGATTCGCCATGTGGCGGAGATGCTTTTTCATAGAATGATCTCGCCGCATCTTGTACGAATCAAATTGAATATTCAAGGAGCGGAGTTTGGTAACCGAAGTTCCACCAAACTTTATCTCTAGCTCAGACCATATGTCTTTGGCTAGGTCGAATTCCCGAAATAGACGCATTATGTCATTGTCCATTGCGGACAGTAACGTAATGCGTGCTATTTTGTTCTTTCGAGTCCAAGTGTCATAAGCTTCCCGGTCCCTCTTGTGTTGGGCCGTATTGCCTAACTCAGGTTCTACCATTATGTTTTGGAGTGTTTCGAGCACATCTTGCTCCTCCAAAACATATTGGATTTTAATTGACCAAAGTTTATAATTGTCGCCGTTGAGCTTTTCACCTTTGTTAAGCTCTGCGACAATATTCTTAGAAGCGGTAAACATATTCGATTCAAAAAACTGCAAAGAAAATGGAAAAACACGATCAAAATTCAATGCATAAAGTTTCGATTCTTTAAACACTTGATAAGTTCCTTGGATGCGTTGAAATGTTACTCTAGAATCGAGAAGTTCACTACGTTCCCAACTACCATCTAGAAGTAACTTTCAAAATATCCCTCTTACTTATCTTAAGTAAAAAGAAATCAGAAATAATACCCGTATGGTATTATCAGCGGAAAATTACTTTGAAAAACATATCTTTCAAAATAGAATAGGTGAGAATTAGCGCAAAGAATTTTAACGCAACAATTGCCAAGCCACGAGACCTGTTCTACACACCCATGGGTTAGATAACCATGGCCGGATCGTGGTAGGACTTGGAATTCTAAATTGCGCTGTCCCGATTTAAGGACGGGACATAACCTATTTGAAAAACATCTTTTTCCAAAAATTTGAAAGCACGTTGGCTAATCTCCGTAGAGTAGAACACAACGTCACAAGTACATTGGCTAATCTCCGTAGAGTAGAGCACAATGACATAGCTAATCTCGCATGAAGTAGAGCACTATGGCTAATCTTCAAGGAGTAGAGCCCAAAAAAACTTCATTAAAACGTTAGTCCCGTATGAACTGGTCAGCACTGTGGTTAGCCCCGTATGGGCTAATCGACACATTCGAGTTTGGCCAATGCCTTTTGTCACCCCGTATGGGTCAGTAGGCAAGTTTGCAGTCGATTCAGACCTTCTGTCAGATTGGTCGACCAAAAACACAAAATTGGTCGACCAATTTTCGAAAGCAACTTCTTCCCGGCCAGGGCCTCTGCCCTGGCCGGGGCTTGGCCAAGGGCCGGCCATGGCCTCTGCCCTGGCCGGCCAGAGGGCCCTGGCCCCCTCGGCCAGGGCCGGCCAGGCCCTGGCCTCTGCCAGGGCCGGCCGGCCAGGCCACTGGCCGGGGCCAGGGCTCCTGCCCTGGCCTCGGCCAGGCCCTGGCCTGAGGCCAGGGCGCTGCCCTGGCCTCTGCCAGGGCGGCCAGGCCGCTGGCCGGGGCCAGGGCTCCTGCCCTGGCCTCGGCCAGGCCCTGGCCTGAGGCCAGGGCGCCGGCCCTGGCCTCTGCCAGGGCCGGAAGGCCGCTGGCCGGGGCTAGGGCACCGGCCCTGGCCTCTGCCAGGGCCGGCCTGGCCCTGGCAGTGGCCAGGGCGCCGGCCCTGGCCACTGCCAGGGCCGGCCTGGCCGGCAGGGCTTGGCCAAGGCCGGCCACTGCCGGCCTGGCCATGGCCGGCCACTGCCGGCCTGGCCATGGCCGGCCATGGCTTGGCCATGGCCGGTCATGGCCAAGGCCATTCGGCGTTGGCCGGCCATGGCCCCTTTGGCCATGGCCGGCGACCCCCTTTAAATGGGGTTGCCGCACTCATTCCTCCCCCTTGATGGGGTGGTCGCCGGTGGTTATTGGCCGTAGCCAACCCCCTCCGCTTGGGGAGAGGGGGTGCATGGCCTTCATAGCCCATTTGGCCATGGTGCACATGCACCAAATTTTCCTCTTACCCGATGGAAATAACTTCCATCATCTTCCTTGATGAAGCACCCGTTCGTCGATGAAGCACCCGTTCGTCGAGAAATTAGTTATTTCCTAATGGCCGTGTGCCAAAAATGAATAACGTACTACGTGAACGGTCGGTTCTTCCCGTCACGGAGAGTTCCTACCATATCCGTAATGATAGGAGACCCTAACGTGAAAAGAACAACCGCTGCGTTCTCTCCGTCACGAAGCGTTCCTACTATATCCGTAATAGTAGGAGACCCATTCGTGAAAAAGACAACGACTCGTTCATAGTTTCGACGGGGCGGTGGATTGACCGGGGCGAACCCATATGGCTCTGATACCAATGTAGGATCCTGCCAAAACAGAGTTAGGATCGATAATTAAAGTGGAGACTTACGCTAGCGTATGCGGAGCGGTAGTCTCGGAACTTTGCCTTCGGATTCGCCACGACGGATCGAGTCTTCTCACGAACGGAGTAAGGCTACTAATCCACAATCTAAATCTCTATTTTAGATTAAGAACTTGGAAGGAGGGAGAGGAAATATTTCTGCAGAGCTTCGCTATGAAGAAGATGCATGCATGAATTTCATGCAAATGGTGTAAGGAAAATGGCTACCCTTGGGTCTTATTTATAGCCCCCAAGGTAGTTATTTTAGGGTAAGTTGTTCCTTTGGAACAACTTAATTAAGGTGTACCATGATACATGGCACATTATAAGCTTAAGTTGTACCATATGCATGGTACAACATAAGCTTAAGATATTCCCCCTTTATTAGCCATATGTCGCATGCACTTATGCATATATAATGCGACTTTCCCGCTCATCCAGAGATCCTCTCCGCAAGGGAACAGATTCCCTTTGCACACGACTTCGTGTACGCGACGTTCGAGGTCCGTAATCCCTCGTACATCCCCCACAAGGGTGTACAAACGTCTTCCATATACAACAATGACTAGGTCAAGATGTTACCTGCAATCACCCCATCCAGCTCCTCAGTCTCCACAGCAGTCAAAGTATAGGCCGGCCTCGGAGGCTGCACTGCTCGCTGGTATAGCTGCCTCTGTGGCACCAAGGGTGGTCCACGAACGGCAGGTCCTCTCTGAACCGGAGCAGGTGCCCTCATCTTCAACGGGACTGGCACTCCAACAACAGCAGTGTGGGCTCTAGGACAGTCCTTCGCAGCATGCGAAGCATCACCACAAAGTAGGCACAATCCCAGCTTCCTCCGACAGTTGGTCTGAACATGTCCAGGCTTGCCACAGAAATGGCAGGGACCCTTGCTCTGCTGCTGCACTGGTGCTCCAGGTCTCTTGAATGGCACAGTCTGGACTGGCCTCATCATCGACCTGGCAGGTGGCCGGTACTGCTCCATGGGACGCTTCCCCTTATCAGATGGAGGGTCAGGCAGAAGAGCTATGAGCTCATGATTCTTCGCAGCATCAAGCACCTCCCTCATAGTCGAGAAACTCGCCGACGACATCGAAGCCTGAATCTTCGGACGCAGTCCCTGACGGAACCGCTCAGCTCGGTTCTCCTCCTTCTTCACTATGTGCGGGGCAAATCGGCTCAGCATCTCAAATTCAGCCTCATACTCATCGATCGTCATGTCCTTCTGCTTCAGATGCACAAATCTGCCCATCAGCTCTCTCCTAGACGCCTTGGTGAAGTACTTCTCCTTGAACATGTGGCGAATGGTCTTCCACTCCACAGGCTTCTGCAGACACCTCTCCTCAATACGCCACCAGTTCCTCACATTCTTCGTCAGCTGCATCTTCGCTATCTCCACTCGGGTCTCATCTGGAATCTTGGCAGCAACCAACTTCTCCTCAGTGCTCTGGATCCACTCATCGGCACCCAGAGGTCCTTCCTTCCCAGAGAAAGTCTTCGGCTGCAGCTCGTTGAACTGCTTCACTCTTGGAGCAGCTCACGGAGCAGGCGGAGGTGGAGGTGGTGCAACAGGTGGTGCCTGGGCAGCACGCTGAGACTGCTGAACCAGCTGATGTTGAACATCCAGCATCTCCCTCATCACACCTAGAAACTGACGGAACTCTCCGCCCTGGTCCTCCGGAACTCCATCGCCTAAGTTTCCCGATCGGGTAACGCGTTGTTCGGCCATCCTATTGACAGAAAGACGAAGGTTAGACTCGTACAATGTTTGAATATCAAAAGTGAATGTCCTTACTCTTACTGTTCTGTACTTGCAGAAAGATGGGACGTGGAACTGCATGGGCCACCACTAAAACCTGTCACGCCCCGCTTCCCAAAACAACGGAGGCGAAGCGTGACTAGGCCCGCTTAGGCCAGAGCTAAGGAGCCCTGACCCAATAAGCGTCTATGTGGTACCAAGACGAAGGTACAGGTCCCAGCATGTTAGTACAGAACAATAAAAGAACAAGAAGGAAAGAACATCACAAATTTTATTCCAACATATCAATAGTACCAAGTCTCAACGCCCGAAGGGCTACAACAGCAGAAAGGAAATCTAATGGTGCAAGCACCCAACCTAAAAAAGGAAACATAAAAGGTGCTACACACCCAACACAGATAATAACGCCTCTGGTATTTGCTACTAAAAAGTCTCTAACTCTGATCCTCCTCGGGGTCGTACTCGGGATCGACGCCCTCTGGCTCCACGTCGGCAGTCAGGTCAGTCTCCTCCACGTACTCTGGCTCAATCCCTGACGTACAGCACCAAAAGAAGGAACTGTACGTCAGGTAAGGTCTACAAGAAAAAGGTTAGACCAAACTACAAGTGTACCAATTACTTAACAACGTTTTACTGGTTGATTAACATGCTGAGGTTTTTAACAGCAGAAAGAAACACAACAGACAAGTAAACAAGACAAGTAGTAGTCATAGCGAGTGCTATGGACTACGGGACTAGCCTACAGGTGTCAAGACAAGACGGAACACGGGAAGCCATGCAAGACAAGACAAGACAAGACACGAAAGGGTTCACGCCTGTTCGGTTCGAGGGGGATCAGTCCCTCTTACCGCTTGCACGCTCAACCCTACCCCATAACCCCAAGAATCGTGACAAGACATGGGATCACTTGCTCTAGCTTGGCAAGTGCCCAATTTCGATCTGAGCTGTGTATCGGTACATGGGATCACCTGCTCTAGCTTGACAGGTGCCCAATTGCCCATCGGGCTGTGAACTAGTACAAGGGATCACTCGCTCTGGCTTGGCGAGTGCCCTATTGCCCAGCGGGCTGTGCAGACGGAAAGGAACAAGACACGACAAAACAGGAAGGGGTTGTACTAGGGTGTCCACAACTCACGCACACGCATGTCAATCCTATGATGTCAGAAATTGTTGTTGTTGGACTCAGATTTCGTTGTCAAATCTGAGCCATCAAGGCATCCCGGACGCTATCATTTCACGTCCGGTCCTCAAGTTTCTAAATTAACAATCCTAACAAGATGAAGGCCCAAAACATGGCCAAGAACGCAAGTGATACACTTGCCTGTGGTGGCGAGCGCGTCGTCTCCCTGGTACGCCTCGTCCAATCGTCTCGTCGGCGGAAAAGTGTCTGAAAATCGTGACACGGCGACGGTGTCAGATCACGATTCATTAATCCCTATTAGGGTTGTGTCTAGGTTATCGGGACTATCCTATCCAATTAAAAATCATATTTTTAATGAATTGACCTAATCGACGATCTACCCTATGTGTGCATGCATAATGTCCATTCGTCGATTTCTACGGTTTGTACAAAGTTTTAAAGATCAGCGAAAAATAAATTTAGTTTGATTAGGTTGCGACTTTTATTTAGGGTTTGATAATCTATTGTGGGGGTTACTACGAATTTAGAGAACTAACCTGGAATTGACGGTTGCACGAAGATCCGGCGTCAAATCTGAAAAGGGTGGAAGCTTTGCGTCGTCCGGAAATTCCCAAGCCGCGGGTAGCGCAGCGAGGAATATTGATCGCCGGTGGTGGTGAAGATCCCAGCGTCTCCCGGCATCGTTGCTGCTAGATCTGAAATGGGAACTTCAAGTTAGGGCAAAAGGGAGGAAAGAGAAAAAGGGAGAGCTTTGGGGAAGGTGGAGGATGCAAGGATGGAGGAACGAGCAAAGGGGAGGACGTGAGAGGTAGGGGAATAGGTTTGGGGAAGAGGGAGACTGAAAATAATCAGGAGAAATGAAAGAGAAAGCCCCGTTTAAATAAGAAAATGAAACGGCGGCTAGTACATAAATTAGGGTTCGGGGTCAACTAGTCGGTCAGAGAAGGGCAGTCGATCGACTAGTTTGGGAACTAGTCGGTCGGTCGTATAACTGTGACCGACTAAAACCCAAACCGTGAACATGGTTGTTGTAGAATTTATAGAGTTAGTCGGTCTGTGAAGGCTCGTCGACCGACTAGTTTGCAACCTAGTCGGTCGACCAGTGTTCATAGGTCGACTAAAGGGTGAAAATGGTCAACAAGATATTTTGAAGGTTAGTCGGTCAGAGAAGGATACCTAACCGACTAGTTCGTCAACTAGTCGGTCGGTTTTCGTTCTTTGACCGACTAACGGTAAATGGTAACCTGATGCGAAAAATGATCTCTGTACTTAGTCGGTCTGCGAAGAAGTGTTGACCGACTAGTTCTATAACTAGTCGGTCGGTGATAACTAGTCAGTCAGTGATTGAACTTAGACCGACTAAGCGTAAACAGTAACTCAAGGAAAAAGCCTGACAAAAACTAGTCGGTTCATGAGGAGTTGTTAACCGACTAGATGGACATCTAGTCGGTCGGTTCCTCAACGTGAACCGGCTAATTGGCACAGGAAGTTGCAAAATGAAGCGGGAAGCTTCGGGATGATTCTATTGAGTTCCAAGAGTGATCCTATACTAAGATGTGAGCGCGGAGAAGTAAAGAAAGAAGACGCACAATTGCATATATATATAAATAATATTCATCATACAAAAACCAGCCGTTACACCCTTAGACGGACGAGATGAAGATCGAGGAGGAGTAGGAGCCTTCTCGGTAGGCCCAGACTCTGGGATATACTTATCGTCTGAGTCAGAGGGTGGAGTGGGAGCACGGAATGGTCCAGGAGTCAAAATCTTTTCTTTGGCCTTGGTCCGGGGCTTGGGTTGAGATGTGGGTTTTGGCTTGGAAATGGTGGTCCTCTTCTTCTTGAGGGGAGGCGAGGAAGAGGAAGGAGAGGTAGGCGTACGAGTGGTTTTGACACGACATTTGGGTTGAGGAGGGTCGGTAGGAGGAGACTCGACGGTCATGGGAGATGGAGTGGTAGGACGGATAGAGATTTGTTTTCTCACCATGATATAAAGACGAGACAACATAGACGAACGATATTGACCTAGAAGTGAACCCTAAATTGAACGAAAGCGGAAACCCTAATACGAACCATAATAAAATGATTGGAAAAGAACTGAAATCGAATGAGATCGAGAGGAGATATACCCTAGGACGGAGGAGAGGGGCTCTGGAGGACCGGCGGTGGCTGACGGCAGCCGAAGACGGTGACTCACAGCGGAGGGAGACGAACGGACGAGGGGTTTAGGGTTTTGGAAGAGATTGCGCACCGATTAGAATGAATTCTAATCGGTGCAGAGGAGAGTATAAATCGACTCGGGAGTCAAAAGACACAAATGCCCCTGATCAACTAGTCGGTCAAAGTTCAAGAGCTGACCGACTAGAATGCAATCTAGTCGATCGGCCGATGAGCTTGGACCGACTAAGTGCAAACAGCAAACGAAGTCAAAAGATAGGGCAAGAATTAGTCGGTCTTAGTTCATTCACTGATCGACTAGAACTGAAACTAGTCGGTCAGCTAATGAATTGGGACCGACTAAGAGAGTCCAAAAATTTATGAATTCGAAATATTGAGTTCTCTCCAAAGAACACTTGGACGAAACATCGAAATAATCTCACACATCATTATTCTACCCCATAAAACATAGATAATCATAAATTCGACGCGCAAATCGAAAAACCAATCACAAATCCCGAATAACACAACAAATCTAGCATGAACATATAAGAATAACATTATCATGCGGGATTATCGAAAATATGAATCCTAAATCTCGGATTCACTCATAATCCCCAATTCTCGACGTAACCTCACAAAGGAGTCTTCCTTGAGTGGTTTCGTGAAAATATCGGCGATTTGCTTCTGGGTTTCAACGTACACTAAAATGATGTCCTTTTTAGCAACATAATCATCTAGGAAATGGTGACGGACATCTATGTGTTTGGAACAGGAATGGTGTACGAGATTCTTAGAGAGACTTATTGCACTTTGGTTGTCCACCATGATAGGGCAAGTATCACAGTTTATACCGAAGTCTTTAAGAGTGTGTCTCATCCAAAGAACCTGAGCACACGCAGCACCGGCGACAATATATTCCGCCTCGGTGGTTGAAAGTGATACGGAATTCTGCTTCTTGGAAAACCAAGAGACAAGAGAATTTCCTCTAAAATGGCAAGTGCCACTAGTACTTCCTGTCGGATTTGCATCCAGTATAATCTGCGTCACTATATGAGATTAACTCATATGTGCTAGACTTTGGATAGAATAATCCGTAGTCGAGTGTGTAACTTAAATAATGGAAAATACGTTTTACAGCTATTAAGTGTGATTCCTTAGGTTATGATTGATAACAAGCACATACACATACAACAAACATAATATCAGGCTGACAGGCAGTAAGATATAATAAACTACCTATCATACCTCGATATAGACGAATGTCTACATCTTTGCCGCCCGTATCTTTATCAAGATGTGTAGTAGTGCTCATTGGAGTCTTCTTGCAAGAAGCATTCTCCATTCCAAATTGCTTTAGCAGCTCCACCATGTACTTGGTTTGGTGGATGAAGATTGCATCGTTAATTTCGCAAATTTGGAGTCCTAAGAAATATTTGAGCTCACCCATGTGGCTCATCTCAAATTGGTCCTTCATGACATTAGAAAACTCTTCGCAAAGAGTGAAGTTAGTAGCACCGAAAATGATATCATCAACATAAATTTGAACTAAAATAATATCATGATTCGTATACTTAACAAATAGTGTAGAATCAACTTCACCTATTTTAAAACTCAAATCCAAAAGAAAGTTCTTTAGGCGGTCATACCAAGCTCTAGGAGATTGTCTCAAACCATAAAGTGCTTTCTTAAGTTTGAAAACGTGATTTGGAAATTTTTCATTTATAAACCCCGGAGGTTGAGAAACATAAACTTTCTCAACGACATCTCTGTTTAAAAACGCACTTTTTACATCCATTTGAAAGAGTTTAAAATCTTTATGGCATGCAAAAGATAACAACAACCTAATAGATTCTAATCTAGCTACAGGAGCAAAGGATTCTTCGAAGTCTATACCTTCCTCTTACATGTAGCCTTGAGCTACTAACCGAGCTTTGTTCCGGATGACATTTTGGTTCTCGTCGGTCTTATTCTTGAAGATCCACTTCGTTCCTATAACGGTGTGGTTCTTCGAAGGCAATGGAAGTAGCTCCCAAACCTCATGCCTCTCAAATTGAATGAGTTCCTCCTCCATGGGTAGGATCCAAGCACTGTCTTCGCACGATTCGTTAATATTCTTTGGCTCTACTGAAGAGGCAAAGGCACAATGAGCGAAGTAGTTGACTTGAGATCTCGTCTTGACACTATCAAGTATGTTTCCAATGACTTGCTCATGGGGATGGTCACGAACTGTATGAAGCCTTTTGGGAACTCCCTGATCACTAGGAACATTCTCAAAAGAATCATCAGAAGGGTTAGTACCAATAGAATCAATAGAATTAGAATTACCAATAGAATCACATATAACTTCCATGGAGTCATCATCATTGATAATTCTAGATGGGACAACATTTTCATTGAATGAAACATGAAGTGATTCCTCGATCGTTGAGGTTCTTTTGTTGTATATCCGGTAGGCTTTGCTACGTGAGGAATATCCAACAAATATCCCCTCATCGGATCTTGGATCAAATTTGTCCAAACTACTATACGTGTTTTTAATAAAACATTTTGCACCAAAAACTCTAAAATGTTTAACTTGAGGCAATCTACCAAACAACAATTCATAACAAGTTTGTTTGGTGTCGGGCCTCAAGAGTATTCTATTAAACACATAGCAAGCGGTATGTACCGCTTCCGCCCAAAATTGATGGCCAAGTTGGCTATCATCAAGCATTGTGCGAGCACATTCCACTAGCGTCCTATTCTTTCTCTCAACAACACTATTTTGAGGGGGTGCGCGAGGGAAAGAAAAGGTGTGTGTAATACCAACTTCATCACAAAAATTTGAGACAGACTCATTCTCAAATTCCCCTTCATGATCACTACGAATAGTGACAATGGTGGTTCCAATGAGATTTTGTACTTTCTTCACAAATATTGTAAAGTTTTCAAAAGCATCATTTTTATTACTTAAAGAAAATACCCAAGTAAATCTAGAAAAGTCATCAACGATGATAAGTCCATATCGAGCATTCCTTAATGAAGCAACTCTAGTTGGCCCAAAAAGATCTAGATGTAAAAGCTCTAGAGGCCATTTAGAGGAAATGCTCTTCTTAGGGTTGAATGACGATTTTGGAAGTTTGCCTCTTTGACACGAGTCATAAAAGCTATTCTTTTGGAAAGTAAGCTTAGGAAATCCTTTAATAGAATTTAACTTGGATAGCTTAAAAAGTGTTTCAAAGTTCACATGATCAAAATGTCGATGCCATAAGTGTTGTTCACTTGTGTTGGCAATGAGACATTGTTCATGTGACTTGGGGATATCTAGGATATATATATCCTTATGGCGTGTGCCAGAAAATAACAAATTATTATTATCTTTACTAAAAATATGACACATTCCTTTCGCAAGGCTAACTTTGTAACCCTTGTCACAAAGTTGGCTTATTGAAATGAGATTGTGATTTAAGCCTTTAACAAGATAAACATCACTTATTAGAGATTTAGATGGGTTACCAACTTTACCAACACCAATGATGGTTCCGCTCTCATTGCCTCCAAAGACTACTCGGTTCCCATTCTCAATGGGCACCACTCCGGAGAGCAAATGAGCTTCACCCGTCATGTGTTTTGAACACCCGCTATCGAGTATCCAATTATTCTTGGAGCTAAATTTTGATTTGTTGCTCCTTTTCTTTTTCTTGAGTACCTAAAGATAAGAAATATCATTCCATGGTACCCAAGGTCATTGGGTCCTTAAAAGATTAGACCTTTGGAAGCCAAGTCCAATTGGACTTAGACTTCCCAATATAATCATCATTGTGCACTACATTCATGAAATAAGAATTAATGTATGCTTGTTTTTCATGCATGCTTGTGTCCTTCGGGCCCCAAATTATGAATGTCTTGGGAGCCTTATTCCTATTGGAAGCATGCACATGTTGTTGATGTCTACGTGATGCATGTCGTGGATAAGCATATGGCACATGATGAAATGGTGGTGGCGACATATAATATGGTGCATGATGGTAATCACTCATATGATAGTGATGTGGATGAACATATGCATGTGGAGGAACACGTGCGTGAGTGTGTCTCACTTGGTGTGCACATACCCGTGGACGTGGAGCATAAAAATCATCATACGTGTGAACCGATGGAATAGGATGTGTGTTCCTACGTGGCATAGTATTGGTGTACATAAATGCATGATCCTTCTTTGGAGGTTCACCCAAAGTGGGTTTCTTTCCAAACGGGGGTGTGTACCAGTGGAAGCACCATTGGTAGAAGAACTACCCATGAGGTGTTTACTCCCACTAGTTGAGGCTTCGGAAGATGGCCTCACAAAGGTGGTGGAAGATTTGGATGAATTTCCCATTTTATACCCCAAGCCAATACAATGATTGGCCGGAAGTAAGTCATTTAGGATATTATCCAAATGGTCCTTACCTTTATTGAATTTATTAATTCGGCCTAATGTGGACTCATACTTCTCGGTGAGAGAAAGTATTGAAGTATCCAAAGTGGACACTTGAGTTGTGAGAACACAAACATGAGACTTGAGATTCTCATTCTCAATACTCAAAGTTGAGTTTCGAGAAATCAAATCCGCTATCTTGCGTTCATCCGAATCCTCAATATGAACATGCTCAAGTTGATATTTGAGATTTACAATCTCATTTCTCAAGCCTTCAACAATGGTGTCGTTGATGATGATGATAGGCTTAGGTGAGGTTTGAAGACTAGTTAGCTCATCTTTAGTCTTAGTATATCTATTTACTAATTTAGAATACTTAGACCAAATTTGCTCGTTAGCTAATCTAAGGTCATCCATCGTTACCTTATCGCCTTCATCCTCGCTATCATCGGAGGAGGACTCTTGATCATGTTCCTCTCTAGCCATGAAGCACATGTGTCCTTGCTCCATTTGTTCATCATCCGACTCTCCACTTGAGGAGTCCTCATCGGAGTCGGTGAATGTGCCGACAAGTCCTTTCTTGTACTATCGAGACTTGTCGAACTTTGGCGCCTTCCATTTCTCCTTTTGTTTGTTTTGAGGACAATCCGCTTTGATGTGTCCTGGCTTGTTGCATTTAAAACACAAAGGAGCAGAGGCGTTAGTAGAACTAAATTTAGATTTGTTCTTGAAGTTACCTTTCCGGAAGAATCGGTTGAACTTCTTTGCCATAAGAGCAATGGATTCTATGTCCAACTCGTCTTCCGATTCTTCATCATCGGTAGATGTAGATGGAGCGGCCTTGAACGCAATCGCCTTTTTCTTCGGCTTGTCTTGCTTCAAGTATGACTTCATCTTGTCCTACATCTTTAGTTTACTGTCCTTGCGTACCTCATAGGACATCAAGGTACCCATTAGTTGTACGACAGTATACTTATTCATATCGTTACCTTCCTTGATGGTGAAGGTACGCTTTTCCCAACAAGAAGGAAGTCCGTCAATAATCTTTGAGACTTTCTCCTTTTGGGTGTAAGTCTTTCCAAGAGCCTCCAACTCATTGGTAATGTCAACGAAGCGAGCATAGTACTCCTTCATCTTCTCACCCTGTTGCATGTGAAATAATTCGAATTCTTTATTTACAACAGTGAGTTTGGAGTCTCTTACCCTACTCGTTCCTTCATGCAAGATGAGGAGAGAGTTCCAGATTTGATATGCACTCTTACATGTGCATATCTTGTTGAAGTCTTCGGGCTCCAAAGCACATTGCAAGGCATTCATTGCCTTGGCATTGTTTACCTCCGCGGCGACCTCCGCGGTAGTCCACTTCACGAAGTCTTGTTCGGCGGGCTCGACATACTCCGTCAACGTAGCTCTCCATAGTGAAGTGCTCCGGAGGAACGTTTCCATCCGGCATTTCCAGTACCCATAATTGGCACCGTTGAAGTAAGGAGGCCTAGTTGAGGAGTGTCCTTCCATCACCGAAGAAGCTCCTTCACGTTTCTTGAAGGTGCTATAGTCTAAAGGTGGACGAATGGTCTTGTTGTCGTTGGTAGACATAGCTATGAACTTGGCTCTGATACCAAATGTAATGCCTTGATAGCTACTGCACAAGTACTAGAGGGGGGGGGGGGGGGGGGGGTTGAATAGTACTTTAAAATAATCAAGAGTATAATTCCTAATTATTGTGCAAACTCAACCAACAATGCGGAATGAAAATTGACAAACAAGATTTAAGCAATGCAAACAAATGATGTAACGGGTTTGGATCCACCCAAGTCTCCCCGACTTGTTCCCGGTGATCCTACGTCCCAAACACCCGGATCCCCTCCGGCTACTTGAGTTAGAATCCTCTAACCCAAGTTTGCACTATGAAATTCTTGTAGAAAACCTCTACAAGATCAAATCATACACAAAAGAAAACATGACTCCCACAACCCGGGATCATGATCTTCTATCACAACCGAGAGATAAACTTGCAATATCAAAGTAAATGAAATATAAAACACTTACCAACAAAATCCTATGCCTTGAGTAAACTTACTGATTTTGGGGCAAGGAAGATTTTGACGGAGAGAATGTCACCAAACCCTAGCTCCACCAAGATGAACATCGATCGAAAGCTAGGATGGAGTTGGTGACTTTGAATCAAGCTCTTGGCTTGAATGGCTCACAATGAAGAGAATCTCTCTTGAGGAAATTAGGGCTCAAGGAGTTTGGTGAGATTCTTGTGAGAAAATGAGGAAGCTTAGAAATGAATTGAATGCTTCTCTTTGAATCTCTAAATCACAATAAATGTCAGCCTTGAATGCTAGGTTAGAAGCACTTCAACTATATATGCTAGAGAGAAGAGAGAGCAAAAATCGTGGCATTTAATGCCCCAATGGCTCTATTCTGAAGCTGTCTAATCGGTCTAAGAAGGATCACTAACCGATTAGTTTTGCAACTAGTCGATCAGTGATTCTTCTTGGACCGACTAAAAGGTTGACAACCAAGAAAGAGAAATTCAGGAAAATAGAACTAGTCTGTCTAAGAAGACTTGCCAACCGACTAGTTTGACAACTAGTCGGTCGGTGAGTGTTCTTTGACCGACTAAGCAGTTGAAATTCAATAGGCTGAACACAGGAGAACTAGTCGGTCTAAGAACAAATTCCAACCGACTAGTTTCACAACTAGTCGGTCGATGGATGTTCTTGGACCGAATAACTAGTAAACAGTAGCTAGGCTGTGAAATGAAAGTATAACTAGTCGGTCTAAGAAGGATTCCAAACCGACTAGTTTGACAACTAGTCGGTCGGTGAACCTTTTTGGACCGACTAATTGGTCAACAGTGAAGAGGCTGAATTGAGCAAGGAGATCTAGTCAGTTCAAGAAGGATTCTTAACCGACTAGATGACAATCTAGTCGGTTGGTTCTTCTTCTTGAAGCAACTAAGATGCACTAGAAGCTACGAAATGAATCGTGAAGCTTCGGGAAAGTTTCTATGGGCTTCTAAGATAATCCTAGCTCTAAGATATGAGCGTTATAAAGATTATAATGTAAGACCTACTCAAGTCTTATCATTCTACGAAAAGAAGCTAGAAGACTATAAAAATAAGCTAGACGAACCATCTTCAAAGCTTCAATCCGAATATTTTGACTTCAATAATGCTCCTAAAGCTTCAACGAAGCTTCAGGCACACGATCACGCGCTTTGAGAAGTCTTGAGACGTCGCTTTTGATGTACGTAGAATTTTGGCGACGATCTGCATAACTGCGGTCACAAAGAGTTAGTTCACGATATTTATGTTTGTTCATCATTAAAACCAAATCCGGGGAATCAATACTCAACACAATCACCATCGAGGAGGTTAATGACTTGAAGAATTACACCGTGGCGAATCTCATCGGGACTCTTATGTCTTATGAAGTAAGACGGGATAACCGATTGAAGATTCGAGCCATGATTAATCCCTCGGAGGCCAAGAAGAAAGCTTTGGCATTCAACGCCAACTCATCATCCTCTGATAGTGAGGAATCCGAGAACGAGATGGATTTGGGTGAAATGGCCCAAATGGCAAAGAAGTTCCAACGCTTCTTTCGCAAAGGTAAATTTCCCTCAAACAAACGTTTTGAGTCTACTAATGCTACTTCCTCTCTTTGTTATAAGTGTAATAAGCCAGGGCACATCAAGAGGGATTGCCCAATGTTAAACAACAAAGAAAAGTGGAAGGCACCGAAGTACCACAAGTCCGATAAGAACAAGAGAGACAAGAAGAAAGGACTCGTAGGTACCTTCGATGACTCAAGTGATGACTCATCAAGCGATTCTGATGATGAGAAGGGTGAGAGTGCCCACATGTGTTTCATGGCACTAGAAGACCCACTCTCGGATGAGAGTGATTCCGACATGGACGACACTGAGGTAACAATGGATGAACTTTGTATTGCTAATGAAGAACTATTTGCTAAATACCAATCTTTAATGCTTAGATACACTAGCTTAAAGAAATCAAATATTAGCAAGTCATCCATTCCATGCATTATCAAGAATGACACCATTGTTGATACTTTAACTCTTGAGAAAGCGAACTTAGCTTCTCAAAATGTCACATTGAGAGATGAGGTGAATTCCCTCAAATTTCAACTAGATCAAACACATCCTAAGAATAATAGTGATCTAGTTACATGTCACACACAATTGGGTTTAGAGAATGATTCTCTTAAAACCCAAGTGCACGAGCTCAAAGCACGGGTGTCCACCTTGGATACCAACATTTCTTCTTTAAAGGAGAAATATGAGCTCATGTCCTCCCGTATTGTGAGATTCAATAAGGGAAAAGGACAATTGGATGATTTACTTGTAATCCGGCCACACATCGTGTTGGCCTTGGATTTGTAAAAGCAAATGCATCCAATGCTCGCACCTCCTATAGTGGTGTCACTATAGATTTTGTGAGGCCTTCCTGCAGTGCATCCACAAGTGGTGTCAAAGACACTATATGTAGCAAACCTACCAAGAATGTCACCACTTCACCTTCTCTTCCTTTTGGCAAGAAACCCACTAAGGGTGGAAACCAAAAGCAAGGCCATGCTTATATGTACACTAACACTCATCCACGTAGGAAACCTCTTACTTCACAAGTGGATAATCATGACACATTCTATGCTCCACACCCACAGACACGTACACAACCACACATGAGAAATACTCATGTACATGCTCCTATACACTTGTATGCTCATACACATCATTCTTTCATGTATGCTCATCCTCTTCATGTCATGCATGATCCATGTGCTTCATATAATATGCATGTTCCGAAGCATACATATCATCCTAGAGTGTACAATGCATATCCTCCACCTCATCTCTAGGCTAGAAACCATGTTCCTAAGAAGCATGCACCACATAGAAATCCAACACATATGCATGCAACTAGGAATAGGACTCCCAAGATGTACACTATTTGGGGTCCTAAGAACACAAGTCTTAATGATAGGAATGCTTATGTTGATTCCTATTTTCATGATGTGATTAGAAACGATAATTATGTTGGGAAGCGGAAGTCCACTTGGACTTGGCTTCCAAAGGGCTAATCCCCTTGGACCCAACAAACATTGGGTACCATAAGCTTATGGTATATTATATAGGTACCCAAGAGAAAGAAGAAGAGCAATAAATATCTTATTAGCTCTAAAGGGAAAGGATTGATTCTTGATAGCGGTTGCTCCAAACATATGACGGGAGATCCCTCATTGCTCTCCGAAGTGATTAGCATCAAGGATGGTGCAACTGTCACTTTTGGAGGTAATCAAAAGGGAACCATCATTGGAGTAGGTATCGTTGGTAATCCTTCAAAACCCTTAATTAATAATGTTTATCTTATTAGTGGTTTGTGTCACAATCTCATTTCCATTAGTCAACTTTGTGAGAAAGGTTACAAGGTTAACTTTGGAGAAGGATTGTGTACTATTGTTGATTGTGATTCAAATGTTTTATTTTCCGGTATTAGGCGTAAAAATATTTATTATTTGAGCTTGCTTAAAACCGTAGAACATTGCTTAGTTGCTAACACAAGTGAACAACTATTATGGCATCGTCGTTTTGGTCATGTTCACTTCAAGCACTTATATAAGTTAGCTAAGCATGATCTAGTCAAAGGTTTTCCTAAGATTGTTTTCAATAAGAAAAACTTTTGTGATTCTTGTCTAAGAGGTAAACTAAGTAAATCTTCATTTAAGCTTAAAGAAGGGATTACTTCTAAGAGGCCCCTAGAACTTCTTCATCTAGATTTATTTGGGCCAACTAGAACCGCTTCTTTAGGTAATGCTCATTATGGATTAGTTGTCGTTGACGACTTTTCTAGATTTACTTGGGTTTTATTCTTAACTAATAAGAATGAAGCTTATGAAGAGTTTACCAAATTTGTAAAGAAGATTCAGAATCTTTTAGGATCCACCATTATCACTATTCGTAGTGATCATGGAGGAGAATTTGAGAATGAGTCTTTTACTAAGTTTTGTGATGACTCTGGGATAACTCATACCTTTTCCTTTCCTCGTGCACCACCACAAAATGGTGTTGTAGAAAGAAAGAATAGGACTCTTATTGAGTGTGCTTGCACTATGCTCCATGATAGTCATTTAGGACTACAATTTTGGGCAGAAGCGGTGCACACGACATGTTATGTGCTCAATAGGATCCTAGTGAGACCCCGAACGAACAAAACTTGTTTTGAGTTGTTTTATGATAAAAAGCCACAAGTAAAATATTTTCGTGTTTTTGGTTCAAAATGTTTTATAAAGAACACATTTGGTAATGTAGACAAATTTGAGCCAAGATCCGATGAAGAAATTTTTGTTGGATATTCCACACGTAGCAAAGCCTACCGGATATACAACAAAACTTCTTCAGCGGTTGAGGAATCACTTCACGTATCTTTTTATGAAGACTTTGATTTTCCTCATGTTGATGATGATAATGTAGATATTCTTTGTGATTCTCTTAATAATGTTAAGATTAATGATTCTATTGTTGAGACTAACACTTCTAACGAAGTTGTTGAAGTTGTTCCTAGTGATACATGTATACCCAAAGCTTATTCGATCGTTCGTAACCATCCCCATTACCAAATAATTGGAGATATTGGTGTGGGTGTTCGAACGAGATCGAGAATTGAAGAATTCTCTCATTGCGCATTTGTCTCTACCATTGAGCCAAAGAACATCCAAGAAGCTTGTGAGGATAGCTCTTGGATAGTGGCAATGGAAGAAGAACTAATGCAATTCTAGAGAAACGAAGTTTGGGAACTAGTACCTCTTCCAAGTGGTCACCAAGTCATTGGGACCAAATGGATCTTCAAGAACAAGACGGATGAAAACGAGGTAATCACACGGAACAAAGCAAGGTTAGTAGCTCAAGACTACCGTCAAGAGGAAGGTATTGATTTCGAAGAATCTTTTGTCCTCGTAGCTAGATTAGAAGCTATTAGGTAGCTTTTATCTTTTGCATCCCATAAGAATTTTAAATTATTTCAAATGGATGTTAAAAGTGCTTTTTAAATGGGTTTGTCAATGAAGAAGTTTATGTTTCTCAACCTCCCAGTTTTATTCATGAAAAATTTCCAAACCATGTTTTCAAACTTAAGAAAGCATTGTGTGGGTTGAGACAAGCTCCTAGAGCTTGGTATGATCGACTTAAGACCTTTCTTTTGAATTTAGGTTTTAAAATGGGAGAATTTGATTCTACAGTCTTCATTAAAGATTATGAAAATGACATTCTTTTGATTCAAGTTTATGTAGACGATATTATTTTCGGTTCTACTAACTTTAATCTTTGTCAAGAATTTTCCAAGTCTATGAAGGATGAGTTTGAGATGAGCCACATGGGAGAGCTCACCTACTTCCTTGGATTGCAAATTTGACAAATGGAGAATGACACATTCATACATCAGACAAAGTACACAGGGGAGCTTATTAAGTGATTCGGGATGGAATCGTCTTCGGGCAAAAGGACTCCCATGAATACTACTACTCATCTACACAAGGATGAAAGCGGAAAAGATGTAGACGTTCGTCTATATCGAGGTATGATCGGTAGCTTACTTTACTTAACCGCTAGTAGGCCCGATATCATATTTTTCGTATGCCTTTGTGCTAGATATCAAGCATGACCTGAGGAGTCACACTTGATTGCGGTTAAACAAATATTTCGTTATCTCAATCAATCTCTAGATTATGGGTTACTTTGCCTTAAGTCTAGCACATATGAGTTAATCTCATATAGTGATGCTGACTTTGCCGGATGCAAGTCCGACAGGAAAAGTACTAGTGGCACTTACAATTTCTTAGGAAATTCCTTAGTTTCTTAGTTTTCTAAGAAATAGAATTCGGTGTCATTGTCCACGACTGAAGCGGAATATATTGCCGCGGGTCTTGCATGTGCACAAGTTCTTTGGATGAGACACACTCTTAGTGACTATGGTGTCAATTGTGATACTTGCCCTATCATGGTTGATAATCAAAGTGCTATTTGTCTTTCCAAGAATCCGGTACACCACTCCCGTACCAAACACATAGACATGAGACACTATTTTATAAATGATCATGTAGCTAAGAAGGACATCATCTTAGAGTACATTGAAACCCAAAAACAAATTGCTGATATCTTCACTAAACCTCTTAAAGAAGATTTATTTGTGAGGTTGCGTGGAGAATTGGGAATTATGGGTGAATCTGAAATCTAGAAGCTCAAACTTTCATGTTATAACTTCTTTTTGAGCTCTTATGTTTTTGTTTCATATCTTCATGTGCTTTATTATATATATGTGATTAAGAAAGGCAATTGTGACTTAATTGATTTCATGAGTTTTGAGATTGATTGGAGTGATTCGTGTTTCAATGGATTTATTGTTTTTACATTGTTTTCGATGTATTTGTGATTAGAGTATTGGTCCTAAGGTGAGTGTTCTTATTCTCTGGAATTCTATCTCACTGTGTATTTTTGGACCAGGACAGACGACTGTCTTTCCTTCGACAGTCGACTGCCCTACTCTATCTCCTCAGTCTGAGATTTAGTATCCATCGCACAACCGACTGATGACTGATTTATAGTCGATTGTTAGTTTAACAGGCGACTGCATTTTATTCATCAGGCGACTATTATCTCTGTCGAATTTTTTACAGTGTTCTCTGTTATTCTTGATGAACTGTATTAATTCTCGGCCAGCCGACTATTGAGTATATGTCAGTCGACTGTCCAATGGACAGGCGACTACATTTTACTTGCCAGTGGACTGTCCATCTTTTTGAGCTTTATCGTTACCACTTCATCCAGTCGACTGACATTTGTTCTTCAGTCGGCTGTCTTCTGTTGTGACGGTTCAAGTGATTTGATCCGAGCCGTCGATTCCTTGATCCAACGGCACAGATTCATTCCCCAAATTTTATATTCGAGAATGCGCGATCACTTCCCCACGTCGACTCTCTCTCATCCGATTCGACCGCTCGTCTTCCCGCTCGATTTCTTCTCCAAAACCGTCGATCTCGTGCTATCGTTACCATCGATCTCGTGCTGTCGTTGCCGTCGATCTCCTCCTCCCTGTTCGTCGTTGCTTCTATACTTGGTTTGATTCTCTCTCTCTAGCCCTTCACTATAACTTCTTTGCATTGTTTCTCCTTCTCTCGTTTCCATGGCTCCCAAACCAAAGGGAAAAGAGAAGATTACTGCTCCTAAACGTCCTAGGGCACCCAAGAAACCTATAGCCAAGAAGAAAGAACCCCACAAAGCCCGAGCCAAACAAGCCGAGTCACCCGTGCTTTCGTCTTCGCAGGGTTACTCACCTTCAGCTTCTTCAAGCGACGCTCAGCCCCTGATCAAGCCTCAGTGGAAGCGCATTGATCTTGCCATCAATGAGCCTGTTGCTAACGCTCCTCATCTATCCCCTTCTGATTTGAGTTCTTCAGAAGAGACTCCTGCCGTACCCCCCTCTGATCTCCTAGTTCCCGTTTGCCGAGACGATCTTTGTCTGGGAAAATTTCACGCTCTTCTAGGGATCAACCTACTTAGGGAGCGGTACATTGCTTTCCCCGCCTTCACTGCTGAGAGGTTTTCTGACATTCTTTCTGCTGCTCATCTAGCCGACCTTTTTCGTTTCTCTCAGAGCGAGTCCCCCAGAGCCTATCCATTTCTGGTGAAGCTCTTCTATGAGAACCGTGTTTGCGGTGAGTACTCGTCTACTGGCATCCTCGATAATGTCGTTTAGGGAACCGACATTCAGATCACTCCCTCTCTCTTAGGGACTATTCTTAGGATTTCCTCTGTTGGTTTCCTTCCCACTGATATCTGCATCTCCGAGATTGATGACCTTGACCAGTCTGTCCTCCGGGATATGTTTCAAGAGGTACCTTTAGCTCTTGATTCAGGTGTCAGATCATCTATGTTCTCTGCGAGAGGTTGGGCTATTCACCTAGTGGTGAAGTCCAACATCCTGTCGAGATATGGATCATCTGACCAGTCGTCTCAGGAAATACTGAAGTGTATGTACGCTATTTTCTCTGGCATGCCCGTGAACTGGGCCAGTGTCCTCCTTGATAGGATGGACAAGGTTGAGTTCACGACCTCCTCGTCTCACATTCCTTACAGTGGTCTTCTGACTCGTGTCTTCCGTCATTTTGGTGTTGACTTGACTCGTTACGAGCCCATGCCCTTTGTTCCTCTCCTCGACACATCTGCAAAGTCAAAGTCTTCTTCGGCTCTGCAGACTGCCTCGAAGAAGAGGAAATCTACTTCAGCTCCGTCCTCATCCACTGTTCCTCCAGCTGATCTGCCTTCCACCTCTGCTCCACCATCTGGTGATATTCTTTTGGAGATGGTCTCTGGTATTTACAAATTGCTGTCCCTCTCTTTCCTCCATCAGGGAATACCCTTTCCTGAGGATCTGAGACAGTTTGTTCCCCAGCATCATGATCCTCCTCAGCCCACTGATGTCGTTGAGCCTCCTGGTGTAGCTTCTACTCATGATGTTGCTGCTGCTGCTAATGTTGCTCCTTCTGACCCTCCTCCAGAGGATACTCCAGCTGCTACATATGCTGCTTCTTCTTCTACAGCCCCTGGAGACGCTCACTCTTAGATAGATGTTTGAGTGGTGTTAGTTTGGTGATGTTATTTTTTGTGTGATGTATGATGGATGATATTGTCAGTGACTCTATATATGTGTGGTGATGTACCATGCTGTCATCATCATGATGTATTTTTTGTCTTGATCATGATGTATCTTTTTGTGATGGCCATATAGATGCCCATCCGTTGATGTACTCATTTTCTATATATCTATATATGATGTTGCTGTTTATCTTGTGTCACACTATGATACCCTGTTTATCTTTCTGTGTGATGTATGATATGTTGTCTCCATGTATGCTATACTCTCCTTGATATGATTTTGAGACAATATATGGATTTGATATTGGTTATTTCATGCTATCTATGATGTGATGAAATTTTTGAAATTATTTTCATTTCGTATATCTAAAATGTTGATATTGGACTTCAATTCCATTACTCACATGTGTATATGATGTGATTTTATGAGTTTTTGATTCGATATATCTTTATACTCCTTGATTGCTGTTAGTTTGTATTTAGCACTATTATTGTTGTTGTTATTTGCTCCAACCTTTTTGGATAATGCCATAGGGGGAGAGAAATAAACATTCAAGATTCAGAATAGATGTGCTAAGTATGTTCTAACGCTTGAATCTAAGATTTACGTTGCCTTGATTCAGGGGGAGTAAGATTACAATGAATATGGATTTTATTTCCTAGATTTCTTGAGTTGAATTCATCCCTATCTCACTTATTTGCTTCAATTGTTATGTAGATGCTCTAATATTCGTTGACTAACTTGATTGGCATCTATGTAGGGGGAGTAAGTTTTCTTTGCGCACAATTATTTATCTTTTTGTTTATGTTTGTTTGTCATCATAAAAAAAGGGGGAGAATGTTGAGTATTGGACTTCTCCCTACTTGGTGTTAATGATGAGCAAACATAAATACTTGTGACTAATCCCCTATTTTGCAGTTAATCCATTGCCTAAGCTAATTATGAAGATCTACTAGCAATGGATGACTCACAAACGTCATTGAAGGCAAATGACATGAATTGGATGATCGTAGATGATGATTGAAGCTCCGTAAAGACTTCAAGCTCATACGATGGAAAGAAGAGATTATTCATCAATGTAATTTTCTTTTATCTCTTCTAGTATGTAGCTTAGAAGTAGAACTTTGATGGAGCACTCACACACATCTACATTCTGTCATAGGACTTCATTAGATCAATTGTCCTTTGATCCCAATTCAATTCTCTTTTGTTTGTGCTAGGATTGTTTATAACAGCCGTCTGCTGAACAGTTTACAGTCACCTGTCTCAAAAACAGTCGACTGTGTTTTGTTCTACAGTCGCCTGTTATGAACAGACTATTGCAATATAGTTTTGGGCCTTCTCTGATTATTTTGCACAGGCTACTGATGAACGATTCAAAGGCGCCTGTCCAAATGACAGTCGATTGTGTTTTGTAAATTAGTCGCCTGTCTATCCTTGCCCAAACTTTATTTGATCTGACTTTTACAGCCAGTCGACTAATGCTGTACATACAGTCGACTGTCTATTGGATCAGTCGACTATCTATGCTGAAACAGTCGCCTGTCTATAAGTCATTTCTTTGACGCAGCTCTCTGGAAATTTCTCTTGCTTTTGACAGTCGTCTGTTTAAGTATTTACAGTCGCCTGTTCTGATTAACAGTCGACTGTATTACTTGAATCAGTCGTCTGTCCTGTTACTTGTGAGATTTCCAGTATTTGTCTAACTTACCCATCTCTCGACCAGTCGTCTGTCGAAGAAATTACAGTCGCCTGTTGGTTTAACAGACACTGTCTTTGCTTCATCAGTCGACTGTCCACGTGATAAGTTACCGTTATGAATTCTCACCTACCCTTGCTGACTGTGCAACAGTCGATTGTGGATTGTTCAACAGTCGACTGTCGCGAGTTCAAATTATATTTTCTCACGGATTTCAATTGGATTTTTGCCTAAACAATTTTGTGGATTTGAGAAAGCTATAAATAGAGCTTCTACTGTTCCATTGGAAGGTTACTCATTCTTTCCAAAGATTAAAGCTCTCAAATCCAAAGCCCTAAGTATTTCCATATCTAGTTCTCTTGCTCTCCAACCTAGAACCAAAGAGTGATCATCTAGGCAATTGGTGCAGTCAAGAGAAAGTGCTTTCTCCTCTCGTCCAAGAGAGTTCTTCAACACACATCACACTCCTCCTTCAAGTTCTACTTCAAGGCATAGGTGATTGTAAGTGTTGTTTTCATTATTTCATAACATTTGTTATTTGAGTTGTGCTCTCGGTTGTGAGAGTGGTTTTGCTTGCTCCCTGGTTGTGGGAGTCAAGGACATCGATTGTATTCGATTGCACTTGTAGGGTTGCTACAAGTGGGCTTTAAGGAAACCTCAAGTTAGTGTTCTAACTTGAGTATCCGGTGGTATCCGGGTGGTAAGGACGTAGGATTACCGGGAACAAGTTGAGAGTTGACTTGGGTAATCCGAACCCTTGAAACATCTCTACGTTTGAGTGTGTTTCATCTTGGGTTGTTTTTCTATTCTGCACTATTTGTTGGATTACATTTTATTTGGCGTAAATTCCTTTTAAATTTGCATAAACACTATTCAACCCCACTTCTAGTGTTTTCCCCATAGACAGGGTCCTTACATTATGGACATTAAGGAGGAAGTCGATACATCGCTAATTCTTGGACGCCCCTTCTTAGCCACCGCCGGCGTGATAGTTGACGTGAGAGAGGGCACCTTGTCTTTAAATGTCAGAAACATAGAGGTTGAGCTCCATATCCCTAAAGCAATGAAGCACATGCCTTGGATGGAGGACGTCGATTATGTAGACCTTCTCGATGAGCTCATTGATGAAGCTATACCACATTCTATCGGCGCCCTACACGATGATGGCTTTGAAGAAGGCCAATCTTCTAGCAATGGAGAAAATTTGGAAGACCCGTCGGATCATTCTATGGTTGATTACAAAGACGATGCTGATGTCGCAAGAATTAGGGAGCTCTGCAAGCTCCCCACAGCCAACAATTTGAAGAAAGTTCCGCTGGACAAGAAAGTATCATCACCGGTGAAGAAAAAGAATGATAAAAGCTCAAGCTTGAGGACTCATCCCCCAATACTACCCATGACGAGGGGAACCGAGGAATGCCAATGAATAACAACAATTAAATCCAAGCGGCCTTCCCAGAAATTTTGACGCGCGCATCTCACATGCGCCGAACATTGCGCACTAAACGAATATCTTAAGGGGTTGAGCTCAAGACCTTAAACGAGCGCTTGTCGGGAGGCAACCTGACTGTTTTACATTATTTTTAGTTGAATTCTATTTTTGTTTTATATCTTTCTTAGTGTTTAGAGTCTAGAGTCAATAAAAATCGTGACAACGGGCTCTATTTTTCATGACAGGAGATGGAGAACAAAGAACCATTTAAATGGAGGATGACCATGGCAAGGGAGAGCGCTCCAAGAATGCGCTCAGGCCTTAGGAGAAGGAAGAAACTGACGGAGACGAGAAAAACAGAAAGTGGAGCAAAAAGCAGAGAGTCGGTGTAGAAAACAGGAAGCCACTCGGCCGAGTGAACTTACACTCGGCCGAGTGAAGACTTTACTCGACCGAGTAGGGTACTGATCAGGGAAGATCCAACAGACCACTCTCTATTATTTTCTATAATTTACAGTATTTATTTGCCACTCGATCGAGTGACTCTATTACTCGGCTGAGTGAATCTGATATCCTCCACGCTTCATAATCACTGAGTGGCCTTGCCACTCGGCCGAGTGGAACTTGTCCACTCGGCTGTGTGGGAAAAGCTACTCGGTCGAGTCGTAACTATAAGGAGATTTCGAAAAAATTTTTAACACCGAGCCACTCGGCCGAGTGAACGCGTCACTCAGCCGAGTGACCCAACTTTATAAACCCAGCGGGCGCGGCTCGAATCCCAAGCACTCAAAAAAATCCCCAATTTCGCCCGAGCCATTTCGTCTCCCAGCTCCTTGCCCGAATCGCCTTCCCCTCTTACCTCGTCCGAGCCGCACCCATCGCCGACCATCGACCACCCACGTCAGTCGCCGACTACCTGCCCACGCCTGCCAACGCCGGAGCCACCGCCCCCTTCGCCGCGCATCCCCTATTCCGCCCAAAATTCACTTTTTTCTCCATTTCCACCGTTCTATAAGCCCATTACGCCTCATATCGAAATTAATTATCATATATATCTATCATTCCCTAACTTCCCAATATATATTGATATTCATTACTGATTAGATTATTTGTGTTTCAGGATAGCTTGGGGGAGCTTGGGGGAGATTCAGAACGCCTTGGAGCTTCGCGGAGGAGGCAATTCTTCACACGCTTTCACTATCTGCTCTTGCGTCGTGCTCGGGTATACTCGTTCCCTATTTTTAGCACTTCGCATATTACTTGGGTGGGCACGCTTCACGGGCTTCATGCCCCAACGTCTTAGGCCACGCACATGGGCGCCTGCTTCCAAGAGACAGAGGTCCAGTGATCCTGGCTCCTCTTCTGCTAGGGCGGACTCCCCTCTACCTAGTCCACCACCACCCATACAGCCGCTGCCTACCGCACCCATTCCACCACAGGCACAGCCCGCCTCCGCTATCGATGCGATGGGGATCACGTTCAGAGATGACGCGCACCGCGCCAGATTTGAGCGTATCTCCCATCGCTCGATCGTACCCTCTAGGTTTGCACACCTAGCTGATTTAGAGCGCCTAGGGGGTACTAGAGGGGCTGCTCCAATTGTATGACAACATGGGATTGCGTGATTTCTTATTGGTGTCGACGGACACTTATATCCGTCCGACACTAGAGGTCTTGAGCTCTATTGCTAGGATCCGTGGAGGATGCTCATTTCGCCTGATGGATCGAGAGTGCGAGGTCACTCTCGACATGCTTAGGGCATTCTTCCAGTGGCCCCATGTCCCGGACCCTGACCGAGCCTACATCCCCACGCACATCCTACCCCCGTCATTCGACACACACGCTTTTTGGACACGTATCACGGGATCTCCCCTCGCCTTTGACCCTAGTCGGGCCAAGGCCTCCGCCATCCTCCACCCATGCCTCTGCATTACACAGCGCCTTATGGCGACCACTTTCTTAACGAGGCATGAGCCGGGGATGTTGTCGACGCCAGAGCTCTATATGCTCTATGCAATGACACGATCACGGTCTTACGAGCGAGGAGGAGACGTTTTGGTCCCCGCCGTCGAGATTGACATTGCCAGTTGGTGCATCGACCGCATCATTATTTCTATCGGTGCTAGGACGCCAATCTGTTGCGGCGGTCTGATTACCCTCCTGGCCCTATTATGCAGAGTTGACCTCCCTGCTAGCTTGCTGAAACCCCCGGACCACACTTCTCTTTCCAGAGATGTTATGGCACGGATGAGGATGCTTCGTCCTCATGGTCAGCACCACTGGGTGTTGGTTGAACGGGAGGACGCGCAAGTGCACGCCTTCCACTCCCAAGCGTAGGAGTGTCAATGCAATAAAAATAACAGGTGAGTACCAGGTCGGATTACAGGGACAAATCGTTCTATATTCACAAAATTGATCGATAAAGAAAAATAAAGCGTGATTCAACAACCTCAACTAACGGCGGATGAGTGGTAAAACATATGGTGAATCAACAATCTTAACCTAAATTGGTAGGGTTAGAGAACCAAATGGGGATTTAGGATAGCAAGAGGAGGAGAATGGGTTGTAGGTTCACTAATGTTGGTACTAATCAAGCTCAAATTACCCACATATAACTCAATTAGGCCTCCGGCTATGGCAAGCTTAATCGGAAAACTTAGCATTCAAAAACACAATAATTGGCAATAGGGATGGATGCATCATCATGGCACTAATCAAAATAGGATCATGGACTTTTCTTAAAGTGTGCCCACTTGGGTCTTAACCAATAAAATTAACCCTAATGAAACATCCAACATTCACATGATAATGGGTAAGAGATAATTATAACTACAATTAACAACCAACCATCATGAATCACAACCCAAGCATTCAACACTACTCAATCATCATGAAAAAGATATGAAATTTTCATACAAAAATAACAATCTCTAGTTCAATAAAAATGAGAGATATCAAAATAACAAGAGTGAAAGAAAGGTATCACCCAAGCTCTCCCCAAGTTAACCATTGCTTCCACCGTCTTGCTCCTCCTCCAAGCTTTCCCATTAATCCATTGCCTCCTCCCCCTCCAAATTCAGCAAAAATCAAAGTTAGGGCTGAAAAACAGCCCCTAAACCCTCTAAAAACGAGTTACAGCCCAAACGGGTCTGCAGGGGGCGAACTGGGTCGAATTTCGCACCCAGAACCAACTAAAACAGCCCACATAAGCCCCTTTCAGCATTGCAGGTCGGGCGCGTGGGGCGCCTGACCCGCGGGCGCATCCAGCGTCCGCATTGGGAGCGGGCACGTGCGCAGCGCGTGCCTGCCCCAAAGCAGGCTTGGGCCTGCTATTTAAAAAAAGTTTAAATTTTTTTATATTTGAAACGACGCGGCCCGCACTCAACTGCGGGCCGCAAAATTGTGCCGGCCAGTGGGCCGGCCCAAATGCTGGTGTTTTTTATTTTTTATTTTCTTTTTAAGAATATCACAGAATTCCCTTTCTAGCTCCAATAAATCCCCAAAAATAGCTCCAATCTCCAAAAAAATCTGCAAAAATTCCAGAAAATTTAGAAAAATTCCAAAAGTACCGAAAAAATAAGAGGAGCAAAAATTAGTTCATAAAACACACATTTTATGTATAAAAAGAGATTAGGCGTCAATAATCCACGATATTACGAAAACACACGTATCAACGCCAAAATAAAATGATATACACATAAAATGCCCAGAAATGGGGGGAAAAATATGCAATTTAAATCCCGAATCACACCCCCAACTAGCTTTTTGCTAGTCCCTAGCAAAATATGCGATAAATTCGGATTAAATGGGAAAAACATGCACCAACTCATTATATCCTCACGGCATACCCCAAATGATATTTCCAAATGATTTCAAAGCCAATATACCCAATGTATGAAAGTAAATAACAAATGACACACACCTCAATCCAATTCAAAGAAAAGTGAGGTAATAAGCCCGTATCACATTCAATTAGGATATATCGCAAATGACAAAATTTCCAATTTTCATGGAAATGGCCTTCTTTTCTTTTTCCTTCTTTTTTCTTTTCTTTTTCCTTCTTTTTTCTTTTCTTTTTTTGTATATGTTTTGCATTCACGCGATAACGCTATGAAATGCAAACACCGCCACCTTTGCATACACGCGATAATGCTATATAGGCAAAGGGATAGAATGATCCCCTAAATCTCATTTTTGACTTCCTCCCCAATGTTTTGTGGGGGCACCGGCTACTCAATTTGATTAGAAAGAAAAATTCACTTATACTAACTTTCTTTCTCACTCCAAACACAAGTTAACAACGCATCCACCCATTCCTTAGAAGAAAACAAAGCATAACAATTGGCCAAACCCAATCCAATCAAAAAACTACACCATTCATCCCAACATGAAATCGCTTACACCAAACTTCCCAAATTGTTTCAAAGAGAGCATCACAACATATGAAATAGTCTCATACATTGCCTATTAGCATTTGAATCCAAATTGGAAAAGAAATTAAAACACGCCAATCAAATATCCATAAGTTGATACCACTATAATAATCCGAAAAAATTGCATGGCATTAAGCATATAGGGACTAAGCACAAAGCAAGCGGTGTAGGAATGAGGAGGACAAATATGATATGCAATAAAGTTCATTGGATAAGAGCAAGATGGAGGTATCTCAAATTTTTTTATAAGCTACCAACAAAATCCTAACAATCTAAAGATTCTAACACTCTCCCCTCAACTTAAAATAAACATTGCCCTCAATGTTGGGAGAGTATTAGATATCGGCAAAAGATCTTAGAAAAGAAAGAAAAGCATATGAAAGCAATAAAATAAAATATTTATTTATTTACACTATTGGAAAGAACACACCGTGGCTAAAGGCGGATCTCGAATGTATAACGGTGGTGGCAACTGCTCGATCATATCCTTTTGCTCCTCTGCCGGCTGCTTCGGAGCAAGGCCTCCACCGACCTCCTTGGATTCCAGCAATGCAACCCCCAGCATCTCCTTTGGATAATATGTGGTATGTGGGAGATGAGCTGCATCAATCCAAGCCATGTCCTCATGCCCTGCAAAAGCATTCCAAAACAGGTCGTCAAAACAAATAAAAGAATGTAAATGCAATGGACGACAATCTGAAGCAAATGGAAATAGAAGTCAAAATTTGGGTTCAGATATGTAAGGCATGAGATGGTGGGGACTTCCCTGAATAATGGTGCTAGGTGTGGCATGACACTCTGCCTCAAGAGGAGGGGAAAGCGGCTAGGGAAAGGAATCTGGAGAAGACGACAGCTCAGGCTCAATGTAGACCATCTCGTAATCGTCCTCGCTATCAGAAAGTGTAGGCTCCATAGACCTCCACAGACTATGAAATGTATCTGGAAAATCTCCATGAATGATTGTCTGGTGCGTATCCTGAGGTGAAGGGTATATGACCTGCTGCACTGAAGTAGGAGGAAAATCTGGCTCGGGCTCCGTCATGATCTGTAAACTTACTCCCTCGCCAAAATCATCCACATCATCATCAAAGAAAACTCTCTTAGCAGTCCATCCCATGCACTCGTACACCTCAAACTGGAGGGATGAAGTAGAAGGAAAACAAGACTCAGGCTCTCCAATTTCATCAATCTCACTCGTGCCTTCACTTTCTTCCACCACAACATCACCACCAACATAAATATGCATCGTGTCATCAACATGATCGACACACACCCCATCATCCATCTTCTCTGGCTCATCTAAATCTATATGCTCAAATTCCTCTATTTGGCCCCAATGCACCCTCTTCACATGTTTCTCTTGGTAATCCATAGGGTCGCATTGGAATAAACCCTCAGCTGGCTCCTCAGGCTAGTCCTGAACCTGCTGGACTGTCTCCTCATACTCTACAAGGTCCCTCAGGTAACACCATGAATCCTCGGTCGAATAATCAAAGAACTCCCCATCGCAGCTCATCTGCACGAAGTCACGCCCAGATGGCAATAATCCAGTATAAAATATCTGCAGGAGGTGATCCTCGTGGAAACTCTGGTGTGGGCATGCAAGCACCAAATCAGTGAACCTCCGCCAAGCCTGATGGTAGGCCTCCCATTCTGCTTGGATAAAGCTCACTATATGCTGCTCCATGGCTTGCCGCCCCTGTACCTGATCCAAGAAAATATGCAAAAATACTCGGAGAAATTCAGCCTGAAATGACAACCAAGTAAAATGTGAGTCGAGAGACAATGAATCAAACCACAATCTAGCATCATCTTGCAAAGTAGAGAGAAAAAAATCTGAAGTATATGCAATCATCAAAAATTTTCCCAGCAAGACATGAAAATATCCAATCTTCAAACTTTTTCAAATGTAAATAAGGATTTTCCCACTCCAAACCATGAAAGAATGGCGGGAGTGGGATATCCTCCAGATCAATATCGAAAAAATCTGAAGATGATGCCATGTTAAATTTTTTTTCAAGAAAATGAAAATAAACAACCAAAAGACTCAATAAGAGGAAAATAAATAAAATGTAAAGACACAACACTAAGAGATAGAAGTATCACACTAAACTTTTGAAATCAATCAAAAAATGCAAATAGTAGAAACCGTTGTCCCCGGCAACGGTGCCAATTGGTTGTGACGGGAGGACGCGCAAGTGCACGCCTTCCACTCCCAAGAGTAGGATTGTCAATGCAAAAAAATAACAGGTGAGTACCGGGTCAGATCACAGGGACAAGTCGTTCTATATTCACAAAATTGATCGATAAAGAAAAATAACGTGTGATTCAACAACCTCAACTAACGGTGGATGAGTGGGAAAACGTATGGTGAATCAACAATCTTAACCTAAATTGGTAGGGTTAGAGAACCAAATGGGGATTTAGGATAGCAAGGCGAGGAGAATGGGTTGTAGGTTCACTAATGTTGGTGCTAATCAAGCTCAAATTACCCACATATAACTCAATTAGGCCTCCGGCTATAGCAAGCTTAATCGAAAAACTTAGCATTGAAAAACACAATAATTGGCAATAGGGATGGATGCATCATCATGGCACTAATCAAAATAGGATCATGGACTTTTCTCAAAGTGTGCCCACTTGGGTCTTAACCAATAAAATTAACCCTAATGAAACATCCAACATTAACATGATAATGGGCAAGAGATAATTAGAACTACAATTAACAATCAACTATCATGAATCATAACCCAAGCATTCAACACTACTCAATCATCATGAAAAAGATATGAAATTTTCATACAAAAATAACAATCTCTAGTTCAATACAAATGAAAGATATCAAAATTACAAGAGGGAAAGAAAGGTATCACCCAAGCTCTCCCCAAGTTAAACCTTGCTTCCACCGTCTTGCTCCTCCTCCAAGATTTCCCATTCATCCATGGCCTCCTCCCCCTCCAAATTCCACCAACAATCAAAGTTAGGGCTGAAAAACAACCCCCAAACCCTCTAAAAATGAGTTACAGCCCAAACGGGTCTGCAGGGGGCGAACTAGGTCGAATTTCGCACCCAGAACCCACTAAAACAGCCCCCATAAGCCCCTTTCAGCATTACAGGTCGGGCGCTTGGGGCGCCCGACCCGCGGGCACATCCAGCGCCCGCGTGCCTGCCCCCAAAGTGGGCTTGGGCATGCTATTTAAAAAAGTTTAAATTTTTTTATATATTTGAAACGACGCGGCCCGCACTCAGCTGTAGGCCGCGAAATTGGGCCGGCCAGTGGGCCGGTCCAAATGCTGGTGTTTTTTATTTTTTTTATTTTCTTTTTAAGAAAATCATAGGAATCCCTTTCTAGCTCCAATAAATCCCCCAAAATAGCTCCAATCTCCAAAAAAATCTAGAAAAATTTCAGAAAATCCAAAAAAATTCCAGAAGTACCTAAAAAAAATAAGAGGAGCAAAAATTAGTTCATAAAACACACATTTTATATATAAAAAGAGATTAGGCGTTAATAATCCACGATATCACGAAAACACACGTATCAACGCCAAAATAAATATGATATACACATAAAATGCCCAGAAATGGGGGGAAAATATGCAATTTAAATCCTGAATTAGGTGTGGCTGCACGGTCCCCATAGTGCCGATTATATGATTCTTCTGAGCCCTGCTCGGACACATATTGGACCCGCGGGCGGGAGTGGATTCTAGCGATGAATCTCCTCATCCCCGCCGCGTACGTGCTTGAGCCTGAGGGTGCTCAGCAGGAGCCCCTCCTTCCACCCCTTGACCCCGTCATACCTTAGCCTGCACCAGATTTGTCTGCACCTCCCGGCACCTCTGTCCACACGTCTGTCAGTGTCGGGAGCACTTTAGCTGAGTCCACCACCACCACCACCACTGTGCCCATGTCTATAGATCCTATTTCTGTTGTGAGCCCTAAGCGTCCCCCCACCATTATTAAGAGCGGCGAACCATCTTGTGCCTCCGCAGTGGAGACCCTTTCCTCTTTCTTGTTCTCGACCCCTGGAGAGTCATTTCCTTCGCACTTCACGACCTCCCCAGTCGTCGACCTTACTGTCTCCACTGCCGCTATCTTCTCTGAGAGTGTCATGACGTCTGTCCCCATGTCTGTGTCACTGACCTCTCTGCTCACCTCGTCGCTTGCCACCACTTCTGCTGCTGCTGCTGCTCCATCCTCTTCGACCTTACTTGCGTCTCAGCCTCCCACAGAGGCTGAGCGTCACTTAGTGAGCACAACACCATCGCACCACCCTACAGTCACACCTATCCTTTACGGTAGCCGTACGAGACAGCCCCATTCTTCACCAGTACGACCCTCTGCTCCACCTTCCCTCGACACCCTAGTTCAGCACATCCGTGCTCTAGAGGGGGCAGTGTGTGGGATTAGAGGAGATTTCCGGGCTCTCTCCGCTACCGTCAGCGCTGTCCAGTCTCGCGTCGCTTTACTTCCTGGTATTCAGGCTTGCCTGAACCATATTCTTGCGTGACAGCCTCAGCCACCTACCCCCACACAGCAGCCTCCACGACCACCACCTCCGCCACAGGACAGTGCTGGTGCCCCACCACCCACCTAGGCACACTCTGGATGCCTTTCATACTTTTGCTACTGCTTCTGGATATTTTCTGCATGCTGATTTTGCACCCCTCCTCCACACACGTTTTGGTCACTTTTTGATCTTATATGTCTATATCTTTTTGGGAGAGAGGGAGTACTTTTGGGGACACCTACATGGTACCATTTCAATCTCTGCATGCATCACTTGCATTCCCATCACATTTTTTATTTTATTTCCATCATGCATGCATCCTCACCCACCCCACCCATATCTTGTCTCTCGATGTGACACACTTTGCACATTGAGGACACTGTGCACTTTAGCTTGGGGGAGTGAGTTCTCACGCACTTTTAATTTTTGTTGCCTTTTATTTTCATTTTCTCACATTTCTTTGTTTTTACACTATTTTCACCCACTTTTTCATTTTTTTATTTTTCTTTCATGCATCACGTTTTCTTACTTTTTGAGTGTGCTGCATTGTACAGTAGTTCTTATTTTTTCTTTTATCCTTACTTCTTTTATCCTTTTTGCTAGAGATGAATTTTCTGTGATGACGACGACGTGGTATTAGCTTATCTCTATATGCATATTATCTTGTCATGCCATCGTTTTTATTTCAGATATCATATGCTATGTCTTGCTATGCATTCGAGTTAGTAACCCGCCTTTTCATGTATGAATTTGGATGAAACTCTTTTATTAGCTGAGTCTGATGATTTTTACTGTATACTCTTCATAGAAAACACACCAAGCTTCACGCATTGATTGCTTATATCTGGAGTACTGCTTTCTTGTCTTATATCACTTCTTATTGCATGAAAATTGTACGCTTCACTTTCAGGTTGATTGGTTGTATGCTATGTTGATATAATTGGATTAGTTTACTTTCTGTGATTAAACTGAGTAGATTACATTACTCTGCTGAAAGTTGTTGTGCACATTCTATAGAGTGAACCGAGTGTTACATATATTTCTTTCTCCACATATCTTGAGCACTATTTCTATACTTAAAAAGAATTTGTGAATCTCCCTTTAGCGAATCTTTAATTGGCATATTCCCCCGCAATAAAGATCCATGCTCCAACCCCCAAATTCAAAACGAAAAAAATACATGTAAATCTTTCTATCTTTTGATTTGGGATCACAGTTGTATATATATGATAAAAAAAGAAAAGAAAAGAGAAAAAGAATTATTTATATGATCTCATTTTATCTTTCTCTCTTTCTCCCCTTTTATATTTACTAGGAGCTTCAAAAAATGGTGAAAAGTCTTATTGCTAAATTTGATGCCACCATGCTTATAGACAAGCTTGGGGGAGGGGATCCAATGATGTGAGAGAGAGTGACTACTTGATTGTTTTGCTATTCCTGGGTTTCTATATGGAATGCATCTTTATATGATCATGATATCGAGATAAAAATCTTTGGCATGTTTTTATTTCCAGTATGCTATTTGAGTAAGTGAATCGCGTCCTGAGAAAATGATCCAGCGCCTCCCTCTTTGTTTTCTTATCTATTTTCTGTCCTCTTTTTCCTTTTCCTTATTTTTACCCTTCGGGTTCGCCTTTTACTCATCTTCCTCGAGGACGAGTAAGAGGCAAGCTTGGGGGATTTTGATCACTCCTTATTTTACACCTTTTTCCGCATGTTTTCATGACGTTTTGATCGCCCATGTTGCGTTTTCCACGATTATTCGACGATATCACGATGCTTTTCACTATTTCTTGTTTTTGTCATATTTCAGGAGATATGGAGCGATTTGGAGCGAAAATGAGATCAAAGGATTTTTTTGCACACTTCGGAATGTCACCCATGACTTATTTGAGGAGTTATTAGCGATAAAGGATGAGCGGAAGAAAAAGGAATTCCATAGGAGCGACGAGGAGGCGAAGAGGAGAAGAGAGGAGCCAAGATACAGCCCACTCGGCCGAGTACACTACTCACTCAGCCGAGTCAGAAGCTGTACTCGGCCGAGTAAAATGGATACGCATAACAAATTTTCAGTGTTTACTCGGCCGAGCAAGGAAGTCCACTTGGCCGAGTGAGAAAGCTCACTCGCCCGAGTGGTACAGAGAATTCGGCGTCCAGAGAAAGGCCCAACTTACTGGAATTTTTGAGGAAGCCCACTCGGCCGAGCATGATTGCTCACTCGGTTGAGTGAAGAAGCCCACTCGGCCGAGTCACCCAGAGAGACAGACCCCTGAAGATCACAAACTCTCTGTTTTTCGCCAGGCCTGTCACTCGGCCAAGTGACATAAGCCACTCGACCGAGTGACCCTCTCCGACTGCTACGCGGATTTGAATTTCTGGGCTATGCAGGGGCAGTTTTGTCACGATTTTGGCTTGTATTTAAACCTAGTTTTTACCATAGTTTTAGAAGAGACTTGAACTATTTTTTAGAGACTTCTATTATATTTTTGACGGTTATTCTTTTGTGAAATCTCAACTGGAGATCGTAGGCGGAGATCGTAGGCGACGACATTGGTTTGTCTTTCTTGTTAAAAAACTATTTTTATGAATTGTTTCTTCTTTGCAATGAATTGTGCTATGATTCCATCTATTATTTCTGAGATTTTCATGATGATTAGTCAGTAGTTCCGTCGTTCTAGGGCATGGGGATGAACCCTATGGACCCGATCTTTGAATTGTGATGAATTTATAGTTTTGTTGCTAGAATTTATAATGGTTAGGTTGTGATCGATTTATTACGAGTAGCTAAAAATTCATATCGATTGGGATTTGCAAGAGATTGGATCCCAATTGATAGGAAGGCCTAGATATTCGATTTAGATTAATAATTGAAAATTTCTAGATTTGGTTTGCAAGAGATTGGATCAAAGCTAGAATTTTTATTATAAATCTATACTAATATTCGTTTGCAAGAGATTGGACGAATACGAACTATCATAACCTAGATCATAGCTCGAGTTTGCACGAGAGTGGGCTCGAGATGCAATTGGATAATGATGTCGATCTTCACGCTAGCGGCTTAGCCTAGGGTTTGCACGAGAGTGGGCTCTATTCTAGGTTTGCTATAGACCGGCAATAGCGAGAGAGCGTGAGCTTGGTTCTACATTAAGTTGCGACTAGTTCACCTATATTCAAGCTTAGCAAAAATGAAATCTACGATTCACAAGGATGAGAGACGGTCTGTAGTGGTGATTTCCTATCCCTAGACGCTTTTATTATATTGAAATTTATTTGCTACTTGAACGATTGTGACAACAACATCAAAACTATTCTTATTCTCCTGATAGCTAGGTAATCAAAGTAGGATACCGTCATTTGTCATCCCTGTGTTTGTGTAACGACTGCTTTTCATGTATCTGGATTTAATATAATATAATATATGTTTTGGTGGATTTTCTCCTCTTGTGTGGTTTTCGTCTCCGTAGCTTTCATTTTCGATCGATTCGTCGTATTTTCTCGCTTCTTCCTTAGGATCGTCGATTTCGAAGTATGTCATTCGTGACGGACTTCATAACGGTCGTATCTTACTATTAGATCAAGCCTAGGAGTCTTAGGAATCGATCTCGGGGCCCCGCGCTCCGTATCGGAACTTTTGGTGCTCATTAGCCGGTGTAAGAAGGGCCACCGACCGACTAGATGACGATCCAGTCGGTCGGCAATCCTTCTTGGACCGACTAGTTGGCTTTCTAAATTTCTCAGGAGTTACTGTTTATCGTTAGTCGGTCTAAGAACGTTGGTTGACCGACTAGGTTGCAAACTAGTCGGTCAGCAATGCTTCTTTAACCGACTAACTCATCATCTTATTTTTGGTATCAGCTACTGTTTACTCTTAGTCGGTCTAAGAACGTTCATCGATCGACTAGATGCTAAACTAGTCGGTCAGTACTTGTTCATGGACCGACTAACTCTAAATCCTATTTTCGTTCAGGAGTTACTGTTTGCACTTAGTCGGTCTGCGTTGGTCAACCGACCGACTAGTTGCCAAACTAGTCGGTCAGTGGTTGCTCTTTGACCGACTAATCAGTGTTAAAACCCTAATTTCTGGGCAGCCGCCAGCCTAGCCTATTTAAACCCAACCCAAACGTTTCTTCTTCCTCCAACACGACCCAAAACCCTAAAATCTTCCCCCTTCAGCCCCCATCTTCCTCCAAGCTTCATTTCTTCATTCCAAGCCCTAAATCCATCATCCAAACCATCCATTCACTCCATCTACCTCTCATCTTCCCCAAAATCTCACCAAAACCCATCAAAATCCCCAAATCCCCCAAAACCCTAGTTTCCCCAAACTTCCCCAATCTTTTCCAGATCTGATCCTAGGGTTCCCCGGAGTGTTTCTTCCGCCTCCTCTCGGTAAGAAATCGATCTACCGTTGTTTTCTTAACCTATTTATATTTTTATGAAACCCTAATATAATTTCATGTTGTTTGTTGATTGTTCCCACAAAACAGCGATTTCCCCGTAGATTGTCACCCGTGTGACGAAGTGGTCGTCATCCCCGGTGCTAGGCAAGTGAAACTTGCCACTTAGGGTTTAGGCCATGTTTTAGGCCATTTGCTTGTTGTAGGCGTAAAAGAGGCTAGGCGACGAAATGATACTCGCCTAGGCACAAATTGGGGAACTAGCTTGACAACGAAGCTAGTTCCGACATTTAGCATGTTGCACAATTTCCATGTCATGTTTACTTTCAATTAACGGTACGTGAATATGTTCATGTCATTGCATTTCGCCTGTCACGTTTAATTTAATTAACGGTACGCAAATAAATTGTCATGACCTCGCATTCTTTAGGTGTTGCTGTGATTGCGTAGCTTTGCTAGATACTTGTGTTCCTGGCTCGTGACCAGAAGCGAGCATAATGAGTTGCTAACCCCAACGCTCGAAATGTATTGAATTGTGAACTAAGAATGCGAGCTCAATGTGCGGGGCAAACCCAGGCTCACTAGCTGAGTTCCATGTGCGGGGACCCCAGGCTCCATATCGTGTGGGTATTGGGGTAGTGTTTAGTGCCGATCGGTCTGAAATGTTATACCATTCAGCGAAGGGCGTAAACACCTACAAAATGTGAATTGATTGAATTGATAGTAGCTTGGCTACTCTTGTCTTGTCCCGATAAATTGTTCCCTTGTACAAATTGTCTTACCATGTTTTAATTGTGCACTCATGTTATAACTGCCATGTCATGCATACTAAACTGCTAGGTTGCTAGTTGCCTTACTTTCAGTTTCCTTGCCCAAGTCTTTTAGACTTGCTGACATGTGCCCCTTTACTCTTTTGGGTGACACATGTTAGATCCTGAGCCCGAGTACCTTGTTGAGGACGAGGTGTTTGCTGACGCCGAGCCCGAGCTTGTGTTTGACGGGGAGTACGTGGACACTGGGGACCAGTCCTAGTGTCTTTGTTGTGTTTTACTTTTGTTAGACAGTTGTTTTGTTATCGGTGCGTAGCACCTATACCTTGTTATGTCGTTTCTTTTGTTGGCCTTGTTCTGGGCCTTAGACTCTTTTCTTTTAGCCTGGTGGCTTTTCTGGATGTTGAACTTATTTTTCTTGTTGGACAATGTATGAGATGTGAGATTTTATTTCAGTCTCTCCTTGTGTTATTATTGTTATTCTGTTGTGGTTACAGGGACCTGCTTATGTATTATTGACGCTTATCGGGTTTGGGGCTTCACAGCTCCACTCCCGTGCGGACCTTTTCACGTCTCGCCTCCATTTTAGGGAAGCGGGTCGTGACAGGTTTTGTTGGTGGCCCATGCAGGTCCTTCTGTAACTGCGATTTTTGGAATAGCGATAATAATATTAGAATGTCCAATAAATTAAGCTAGGAGTCTAATCTGATACGTTTTCTGTGTCACTAGATGGCAGGAAGACGTTTCACCCGTGGTGGGGGTAGTGGTGCGGTCCCTCATGATGAGGAGCCTGAGCGGGAACCCACCAGCGGTGAGATGATGCGGATGATGCTCCAGATGATGCAAGTGCAGCAGGGCGTGCTTCTGCAAGTCCAGAATGCTCCACTTGCTCGAGCTGCCCGGGCTCTTCCGGATGCCCATCGCTCTGAGCCAGGAGCGAAGCAATTTCGGGAGCTGGGTCCCGCATATTTTGATGGTTCTGAGGGTCCTCTGGCTGCCGATGAGTGGATTCGGAACGTCGAGGACAATCTGAAGATGGCCAAGATCACCCCGGCTGGATGGGTTGATTTGGCGAAGAGGCAACTCAAGGATAATGCTCGGAATTGGTGGGATGCTGAAGAGAAGATGTTGGTGGAGCCGATAGCTTGGGCTACCTTCAAGGCCAGATTTGAGGGTGAGTTCTTCCCGAAGGCTGCCAGGGAGGAGATGCTGCAACGTTTTATCGATTTGAAGCAAGGGAACTCGTCGGTGGACCTGTATCACCAAGAGTTCATGAGGCTGAGTCGGTTTGCACCAAAGATGGTGCAGGACGCTGAGGAGAGAGCTCAGAGGTTCCTGCAGGGGCTTGCTTCAGAGCTCCAGAGTTTTGTGACCTCTTCTGACCGGGAGTCTTATCAGAAGGTTCTGGTCGCTGCCAAGAGGCAGGAGCTGCTCGTGAACCAGAGGAGAGGGTCTGTTGTTGGCGCTGGGAAGAGGCCTGTGGAACAGGCGAGAGCTGTGGTTAGACCTGGATTCAGGCCTAATCAGTCTGCTCAGTTTAAGAGGCCAGGAGGGCCTATTCTGAAGTTTTGCCATTTCTGCGGCAAGCCTGGCCACGTCAAGGATCAGTGTCGGAAGTTTCTGGGCCAGTGTCTGGTTTGTGGTGATGCTTCCCATGTCGCGAAGGATTGTCGGCATGCGGACCCGCTGCGGAGGGATCCTGTTGCAGCTCAGCCGTTGCAGCAGCGAGCGTCTGTTCCTGCTGGTCGTGGAGCAGCTCTTGTTCCGCAGAGGCAGGCTTTTCAGCAGGCTGTTCCGCCGAGGAGGCAGGCTTTTCTGATGACCGCTGCGGATAGCGAGGCTGTGGATGAGGTTATCGCATGTAATCCTCAATCTAGCTGTTACTTTCCTAGCTGGTTTTGATTGTTAGATTATGTTGTTTGCTTAAACATGGTTGTTTGCCAGATTAGGGTTTGATTGTTAATTGCTTGTTAGGTGTGGTTTTGGTTTGCACATTTCCTGCACGAGTCCTCTTTGACTCTGGTGCATCGATGTGCATTATTTCTCGGAGCTTCGTGGAGAGGCATTCCTTGTCGACGTCCCCTCTTCCCAAGAGTTGGAATATCGTCACAGGGAATGGTGTGGTCTCGGTGCATCGTGGTTGCAATTCTTGCTCGTTGGTGGTCTGTGGACATGAGCTTTTCGCTGACTTCATTGTCCACGACATCATCAACTATGATCCAGTTCTTGGGATGGACTGGCTTGCGAGCTTCTATGCTACGATCGACTGTCGGAGGAAGAAGGTGGTGTTCGAGATTCCTGGACATCCAGTATTTGAGTTCAGTCGTGGTAGCAGTTCACTTGGTCCTGTCAGATTCCGGGCCAGGCCGGTGGAGGCTGTGGATATGCAGATGGAGCTGGAGTGGCCAGCTGTGGTGCGAGATTTTGGCGACGTCTTCCCCGAGGAGATGTCTGGTTTGCCGCCTGATCGAGCTTTGGAATTTTCTATCGATCTCGTTCCAGGTGCGCAGCCGATTTCGAAGGCACCGTATCGTATGGCACCTGCAGAGTTGGAAGAGTTGCGGAAGCAGTTGGATGAGTTGTTGCAGAAGGGTTATATTAATCCTAGTGTGTCTCCGTGGGGAGCGCCGGTGCTGTTGGTGAAGAAGAAGGATGGTTCGCGTCGCATGTGCGTGGACTATCGGGAGTTGAATGCGGTGACCATTAAGAATAAATACCCGTTGCCTCGCATCGATGATATTTTTGATCAGCTTGGAGGTTCGAGGGTGTTTTCTAAACTGGATTTGAGGAGTGGTTACCATCAGTTGAAGGTGAAGAAGGGAGATGTTCCGAAGACAGCGTTCAGGACGAAGTATGGACACTATGAGTTTGTGGTTATGCCTTTCGGTGTAACTAACGCGCCCGCAGTTTTCATGAATCTGATGAACCTGATTTTCTACGACTTTTTGGATAAGTTTGTCGTTATCTTTATTGACGACATTCTGATCTATTCGAAGTCGGAGGAAGAGCATGCCTCGCACTTAAGAACGGTGTTGGAGATTTTGAGGAAGCATCGGTTGTATGCTAAGTTTTCGAAGTGCGAGTTTTGGCTGGATAGAGTTGCTTTTCTCGGGCATGTGGTGACTGGAGATGGTATTTCAGTGGATCCCGAGAAGATTCGGGCCATCAGGGAGTGGCCTGTTCCGTCGTCTGCATCTGAGATTCGGAGTTTCCTTGGACTTGCTGGTTATTATCGGCGATTCATTAAGGACTTTTCTCGTATTGCTGAGCCGATGACCAGGTTGACGCGGAAGGATGTTGCTTTTGTTTGGTCGGGTGATTGTGAGGGTGCTTTTGGCATTCTGAAGGAGAGGTCGATGACTGCCCCTATTCTTGTTGTGCCTGATCGCAACGGTGGATTTGAGATCTTTTGCGATGCTTCTGGCAAGGGTCTCGGTTTTGTGTTGCATCAGCATGGGCATGTTGTGGCATATGCGTCTCGTCAGCTTAAGGTTCATGAGAAGAATTACCCGACGCCTGATTTGGAGTTGGCTGCCGTTGTGTTTGCTCTTAAGATTTGGAGGCACTTCCTGCTGTGTGAGAAAGTGAAGATTTTCACCGATCACAAAAGCTTGAAGTATATTTTCACTCAGAAGGAGCTCAACATGCGACAGCGTCGATGGTTGGAGCTTATGGAGGATTATGAGATTTATTTGCAGTTTCACACTGGCAAGGTGAATGTGGTTCCAGATGCTTTGAGTAGGCTTCCAGCGGTGATGATTTTGACCTCGCAGTGGAGATTGCAGCAGGATTTTTGCGAGTCTGGCGTGGAGATTGTTCTTCCTGGAGAGGCTTCTTCGTTGATGTACATGCAGGTACAGTCGATGATCGTGGATCGGATTAAGGCTGGCCAGGCTGAGGATCCGAAGCTGGTGAGGATTCGGGAGCAGGTGGAAGCCGGTCTGCGGACTGACTTTTTGATTCATGAGGATGGCTCGCTGAGGTTTGGGGCCAGGTTGTGTGTGCCTACTGGGGATATCAGAGAGGAGTTGATGGTGGAGGCACACAGTTCGCCGTATTCTGTGCATCCTGATGGCACCAAGATGTACCAGGATCTTCGTCTGAATTATTGGTGGCATGGTATGAAGAGGAGCGTGGCTTGGAGTGTAGCCAAGTGCTTGGTTTGCCAGCAAGTGAAGGCGGAGCATCAGCGTACGGCCGGGTTGCTACAACCGCTTCCGATTCCGGAGTGGAAATGGCAACACATCACTATGGATTTCGTGACTGGACTACCTCGGAGTCCGAAGCAGAATGACGCGATTTGGGTGATCGTAGATCGATTGACCAAATCTGCGCACTTTATTCCGTTCCGAGTGGGACAGTCCACTGAGGCGCTAGCGAGGAGATATATGGAGGTAAAATTCTTTTACTCTTCATTTTTATTTCCTTTTCCTAGTTTGGATAGTGATGTAACGTGAATCATGCAGGAGGTTGTGCGACTTCATGGAGTCCCCGTGAGTATCGTGTCCGACAGAGACACGAGGTTCACATCTCAGTTCTGGCAGAGTTTGCAGAAGAGCTTGGGTACGCGTCTGAGTTTCAGCACGGCATACCATCCGCAGACGGATGGCCAGTCCGAGAGGACGATTCAGATTTTGGAAGACATGCTGAGGGCGTGCATGTTGGATTTCAAGGGTTCGTGGGAGGACCATCTGCATTTGGTGGAGTTCTCTTACAACAACAGCTTCCAGGCGAGTATTGGCATGGCGCCTTTCGCCGCTCTTTATGGGAGGAAATGTCGATCGCCATTGAGTTGGGATGACGTTGGTGATCAGGAGTTGTTGGGACCTGAGATGATCGTGGAGGCCGTGGGTATCGTCAGGAATATTCGGGAGAGGTTGAGAATTGCTCAGGTCCGTTTTAAGCATTGGGCGGATGCTAAACGTCGTCCCTTGGAGTTTCAGCCGGGCGACCATGTGTTCTTGAAGATTTCCCCGAATCGTGGTGTGATTCGTTTCGGGAAGCATGGGAAGTTGAGCCCGCGATACATTGGACCGTTTGACGTTTTGGAGAGGGTTGGCGAGGTAGCTTATCGCTTGGCCTTGCCGCCGTCTTTGGAAGGAGTTCACAATGTTTTCCATGTGTTGCAGCTTCGTCGATACATTAGCGATCCGTCTCATGCGGTAGATTTTTCGGAGATTACCGTTCGCCCCGATATGACGTATGACCAGCATCCAGTGCAGATTCTGGACAGGCGTCAGAAATCGCTTCGGAACAAGATTGTCAATCTTGTGAGGGTGATGTGGCGACACGGTTCACCTGGAGAGTCTACTTGGGAGAATGAGGATGAGATGCGAGAGCGTTTCCCACTTTTGTTTCTGGACTCGTGAGTATTTGGAAATTCCGAGGACGGAATTTTTCTTAAGTTGGGGAGGATGTAACGACTGCTTTTCATGTATCTGGATTTAATATAATATAATATATGTTTTGGTGGATTTTCTCCTCTTGTGTGGTTTTCGTCTCCGTAGCTTTCATTTTCGATCGATTCGTAGTATTTTCTCGCTTCTTCCTTAGGATCGTCGATTTCGAAGTATGTCATTCGTGACGGACTTCATAACGGTCGTATCTTACTATTAGATCAAGCCTAGGAGTCTTAGGAATCGATCTCGGGGCCCCGCGCTCCGTATCGGAACTTTTGGTGCTCATTAGCCGGTGTAAGAAGGGCCACCGACCGACTAGATGACGATCCAGTCGGTCGGCAATCCTTCTTGGACCGACTAGTTGGCTTTCTAAATTTCTCAGGAGTTACTGTTTATCGTTAGTCGGTCTAAGAACGTTGGTTGACCGACTAGGTTGCAAACTAGTCGGTCAGCAATGCTTCTTTAACCGACTAACTCATCATCTTATTTTTGGTATCAGCTACTGTTTACTCTTAGTCGGTCTAAGAACGTTCATCGACCGACTAGATGCTAAACTAGTCGGTCAGTACTTGTTCATGGACCGACTAACTCTAAATCCTATTTTCGTTCAAGAGTTACTGTTTGCACTTAGTCGGTCTGCGTTGGTCGACCGACCGACTAGTTGCCAAACTAGTCGGTCAGTGGTTGCTCTTTGACCGACTAATCAGTGTTAAAACCCTAATTTCTGGGCAGCCGCCAGCCTAGCCTATTTAAACCCAACCCAAACGTTTCTTCTTCCTCCAACACGACCCAAAACCCTAAAATCTTCCCCCTTCAGCCCCCATCTTCCTCCAAGCTTCATTTCTTCATTCCAAGCCCTAAATCCATCATCCAAACCATCCATTCACTCCATCTACCTCTCATCTTCCCCAAAATCTCACCAAAACCCATCAAAATCCCCAAATCCCCCAAAACCCTAGTTTCCCCAAACTTCCCCAATCTTTTCCAGATCTGATCCTAGGGTTCCCCGGAGTGTTTCTTCCGCCTCCTCTCGGTAAGAAATCGATCTACCGTTGTTTTCTTAACCTATTTATATTTTTATGAAACCCTAATATAATTTCATGTTGTTTGTTGATTGTTCCCCCAAAACAGCGATTTCCCCGTAGATTGTCACCCGTGTGACGAAGTGGTCGTCATCCCCGGTGCTAGGCAAGTGAAACTTGCCACTTAGGGTTTAGGCCATGTTTTAGGCCATTTGCTTGTTGTAGGCGTAAAAGAGGCTAGGCGATGAAATGATACTCGCCTAGGCGCAAATTGGGGAACTAGCTTGACAACGAAGCTAGTTCCGACATTTAGCATGTTGCACAATTTTCATGTCATGTTTACTTTCAATTAACGGTACGCGAATATGTACATGTCATTGCATTTCGCCTGTCACGTTTAATTTAATTAACGGTACGCAAATAAATTGTCATGACCTCGCATTCTTTAGGTGTTGCTGTGATTGCGTAGCTTTGCTAGATACTTGTGTTCCTGGCTCGTGACCAGAAGCGAGCATAATGAGTTGCTAACCCCAACGCTCGAAATGTATTGAATTGTGAACTAAGAATGCGAGCTCAATATGCGGGGCAACCCCAGGCTCACTAGCTGAGTTCCATGTGCGGGGACCCCAGGCTCCATATCGTGTGGGTATTGGGGTAGGGTTTAGTGCCGATCGGTCTGAAATGTTATACCATTCAGCGAAGGGCGTAAACACCTACAAAATGTGAATTGATTGAATTGATAGTAGCTTGGCTACTCTTGTCTTGTCCCGATAAATTGTTCCCTTGTACAAATTGTCTTGCCATGTTTTAATTGTGCACTCATGTTATAACTGCCATGTCATGCATACTAAACTGCTAGGTTGCTAGTTGCCTTACTTTCAGTTTCCTTGCCCAAGTCTTTTAGACTTGCTGACATGTGCCCCTTTACTCTTTTGGGTGACACATGTTAGATCCTGAGCCCGAGTACCTTGTTGAGGACGAGGTGTTTGCTGACGCCGAGCCCGAGCTTGTGTTTGACGGGGAGTACGTGGACACTGGGGACCAGTCCTAGTGTCTTCGTTGTGTTTTACTTTTGTTAGACAGTTGTTTTGTTATCGGTGCGTAGCACCTATACCTTGTTATGTCGTTTCTTTTGTTGGCCTTGTTCTGGGCCTTAGACTCTTTTCTTTTAGCCTGGTGGATTTTCTGGATGTTGAACTTATTTTTCTTGTTGGACAATGTATGAGATGTGAGATTTTATTTCAGTCTCTCTTTGTGTTATTATTGTTATTCTGTTGTGGTTACATGGACCTGCTTATGTATTATTGACGTTTATCGGGTTTGGGGCTTCACAGCTCCACTCCCGTGCGGACCTTTTCACGTCTCGCCTCCATTTTAGGGAAGCGGGTCGTGACAGTTTGATACCCGCTCGCCACTACACCGTGTGCTTGCGGTAAGACTACAGTCATTTTTCGGGTGTATATCCGGGGCCGATCATCGCCTGTCTTAAAACAGTCGACTGTGTTTTGTTCTACAGTCGTCTGTTATGCATATACTTAATCAGTTGATTGTTGGGCTTTCTGAGCTTTAACTCTATCAGGCGACTGCTGTACATTTCACATGCGCCTGTCCAAGTGACAGTCGACTGTGATTTGTTAAACAGTCGCCTGTCTATCTTCAGCCCAAGATCACTCTCAGTTTTTTTTGAAAGATAAGTGTAATCTTTATTAAGGTATAAACAATATACAGTACATACATATGAGGTTGCCTAGGAAAGACGGGATTTAATAGAGGGAGGATAGGGCACAAGCGCCGTCACTCTCTACTATCATCTCCCGTTTTTTAGGACCGACCTCATCACACTCCAGCTAACCCGCATCTCTGAGATCCCAATTTGCAAGTGCTCCAGCCGCATCCACATCATCCAGGTCTTGGTCTTTGAAAGCAAACCTGATATCGGAGGCAATGTCTTCAAACACCTGGGTTTTGCAACGCTTGGTGTTCTCGAAAACCCTTCTATTCCTCTCCCTCCACGAATGCCAGATAATTGCAGCAAGCACGGAATTTGCAAGCGAGCCAAGGGGTTTCCTGTTGTCGAAATGCTGTAGGAAATAGTCTCCTACACATTGCAAATCAACCGATGGGGGCCCACTCATGCCAAGTTTCAATACACCCTGGTTTATCAGGTAGTAGGTGAATTCAAAGCCGAAAAATGAATGCCGCACGTCTTCCTCCATGCAGTTGTTGCACAGCACACATCGGCCATCATTTGGAATCCCCCAGGCCGTGAGCTGCTTCTTGGTGAGGAGTTTTCCTTTAAATGCTCTCAAGAGGAATAGGGCCATCTTAGGGATATGCTTGTTGTACCATATGAGTTTGTGATAGGGAAAGGGAGCACCTCTACTTCTGGCCCCATCCCAAGCTTCTCTAAATCGAAACTCCTCACTAGGCATCCATTTCCAGTGATCTGACCCTGCCTTGAGGACAAAATTTTGCAACTTTGGCTTAATGCTTTCAATAGATGGGTCATTCTTCCAGGTTGTACCTTGCCAGTAGTCGATCGCCCGCTTTTTACTATCTCCTATAGGGATCGGATGAGCTTTTTTAGGGGGCCCTCCAGGGAGCCAGTTATCAAGCCAGAACAAGGTGGATTTACCATCCAACACCACCTTTTTAATTAATTTCTGGGATATTTTCCTGCAATGAAGCATGAATTTCCACGTACCTGACTGAACAGGCATCCCTTCGGCAGCGAAAAAGTTGTTCGGATCTCCATACTTTTCTCGCATATACGCTGCCCAAATCCCCTCATTTGAGAGTAACCTCTAAGTCAGTCTCACACCCGATGCACGGTTTAGATCCGAAAGGAGTCTGAGGCCAACTCCGCCCTCAGTTTTTGGAGTGCAAACATCATCCCACGACCATATCCTAGAGGTCCCCCAGATAAAACTCCGACAAACAGAATTAATTCTTCGAAGGATAGATGACGGTAAGTGGAATGCCTGTGTCCAGAAGGAGACTATACCGTAGATGACGGATCTCACCAGCTCAATTCGACCAGAAATCGATAAAGACTTTGAAGTCCATCCCAGAAGCCTTTTTTTGCATTTGTCAATCAGCTTATTATATTGGGGGGCCTTTGGATATTTTGTAGAGAGGGGGAGACCCAGGTATGTGGTAATTGTGGAGGCCAGCTTAATTCCCAGAAAATCAGCAAGTTCTGAAGGTGACTTGGTACCTTTGCTGAATATCCCTGCACTTTTAGACCAATTAATTTAAAGTCCCGAAAAATTGGAGAAGACATCAAGTAGATTTTTAAGCCCCTTGAAGGAATGTAGATTAGCACGGCAGAAGATTAGAAGGTCATCTGCAAAGAGGAGGTGTGAAATAGAGCCTGTGCGACATATAGGATGAATGGTGCTCTGTAGAATAGGTTTACCCAAAAGAAGTGAGAAAGCTTCCATGACTATAACGAAGAGATAGGGAGAAAGTGGGTCACCTTGACGTAAGCCCCTGTTCCCCATAAAATAGCCCTCAGGTGAACCATTCACCAAGACTGAGAAAGAAGGGGTAGAGATGCACTCCCTTATCCAATTGATGAAAGTGGGATTGAACCCCAGCTGGTGCAACATGTAGTATACAAACTCCCTGTTAACACTGTCGAAGGCCTTCCTTAGATCCAATTTAACACAAGCTCTGGACCCCATGGGGTTGCTGTAATCTCTTATTTGTTCGTGGGCAAGTAGAGAGCAGTCAGACAACAATCTACCCTTCAGGAAAGCAGATTGGTTGACCGAGATTAGATCATGGATGACTTTCTTGAGTCTGTTACATAAGACTTTGCTGATAATCTTGTATAGTACATTGCAACAGGAAATAGGTCGATAATCCCCCAGATTTGTCGCATTTGGACTTTTAGGCACCAATGTAAGGAAAGTGTGATTAATTTTGGGTAACATCACACCAGTTCTGAAGAAGTGTTGTATAGATCTGCAAACATCACCTTCAATGAGAGACCAGTGCTTCTGAAAAAAGAAACCATTAAAACCATCCAGCCCTGGTGCTTTATCAGCACCTATTTGAAATACCACCAATTTTATTTCATCTCTGGAAACTCTAATATCCATCCAGTTTGCCGCCTCAGCAGTAATCTTACGTTTAGGAACAAGGCGAGGGAAAACGTTCCAATATTCTGTTTGAGAGTATAATTGTTCATAGAATATTGGTGCCTCAACTCTTAGATCCTCCAGAGATCTATTTTGATTACCGTCAGAATCCACCAAGTGCCCCAGATTATTGTACCCTTGCCGAGCCTTCATGGCATTATAGAAGAATTTAGTGTTCCTGTCCCCCAGACTAAGCCATTGTTGACGGATTTTCTGCCTGTACATCTCCTCTTCCATGCCAATCAACTGCATAAGTTCTTTATGTAGCTTCTATTCTTCATAGCGTAAGGTAGGGTCCAAGTTATATTCCTGCCGATTCCTGAGGGTCTCAAGTTTGGTACGGCATGAACCAATATTATTCACAGCCTGTGCCTTGCGTGCCCAGTTGCGCAATGTGTTTTTAAGACGCTTCAGTTTTTGCGATATACATACCATGGGGGATCCGTGCATGTACTGACGCCAACTGGCTTCAACAACATCATTGTATCCTGACAATTGTGACCAGTGATTGAAATATTTAAAGGGTTTGGGGCTAGTCGATACCTGGGAGTGCAATTTAACCACCATAGGAGAGTGATCACTGGTATAGGGATCAAGGTATACCATGTATGTTTCCGTCAGCTTTGCAATCCAAGAATCATTGCAGAAAACTCTGTCAAGCTGTGCCGCAATACGCTCCTTGCCCTGTCTTCTATTGCACCAACTCATACGTTGTCCAGAACTCTTAATTTCTTGGAGAGAACTATTTGTGATACAATTATTGAAGTCTTCAACCATTCCGTCGTCAAGCTTACGGCCGCAAATTTTGTCTTAAGTATACAGGACACAATTAAAATCACCCCCAATAATCCAGGGTTTGTGCCGTTGATCACGCCCCGGATACACGTCCCAGAGAACGATTGTAGTTTTACCGCAAGCGCACGGTCAAGTGGCGAGCGGGTATCGAACACGAGGAGGTGGTGTTGGCTCCAATCTATCCTAGGTTGGTTTGACTACGAATATTTTATTGGTGGAGATGTGTATGGTATGGTGTAATGACAATGGTGATGGATGTCGGTGTCGATGATAAAGATGTTGGGTAAAATATCGATTCAAATATAATATAATAGAAGTGTCTAGAGCTAGGGAATCCCCACTACGGATCTTCGTGCATCATTGTGAATAGTGAATCTCAATATTACTAGACTTGCGTTGAGGTGAACTAGTCGTAACTGAATATAGAACCAAGCTCACGCTCTCGCGCTATTGCCGGTCTATAGAAACCCTAGGATAGGGCCCAATCTCTTGCAAACCCTAGCCTAAGCCACTAGCATTAGGATCAACATCATCGTTCAATTGCCCCTCGAGCCCACTCTCGTGCAAACTCGAGTTACGATCTAGGTTGTGATAGTTCGTATTCGTCCAATCTCTTGCAAACGAATATGAGTATAGATTTATAATAAAAATCCTAGCTTTGGTCCAATCTCTTGAAAACCAAGTCTAGAGAATCTCGATTATAAACCTAAATCGAATATCTAGGCCTTCCCATCGATTAGAATCCAATCTCTTGCAAACCCCAAATCGATGGAAATCCCCAGCTATCCGTAATAGATCAATCACAACCTAACCTCCTAGCAATTCTAGCAATTTAGAAATTCATTCATCACAAATATAAAATTAGATCCATAGGGTTCATCCCCATGCCCTAGAACAATAAATCTACTCTAGCATAGCAATAATGATATGAGAATCAATAAAAATCATTGCTTGCATACAAAAAGATAGAAAAACAAAGATTCAAACAATAAGAACAAAATACTTAGCTTGATGAAGATCTTCAATCCAAAATACAAGCTTTTAGATCCAAGAGGGGGCCTAGGGCATGGCCTAACCTCCAAAAGAATCCCTAAGAAAACATGTTGGGAACAAACTCTCTCAATGACGGCTACAAACCCTCTTAAATAGCCCCCCAAAAAAAACCCTAGCAAAATTGCCTAAAAAGCCCTTGAAATTCGGGCCCAAAACTGAATCTGCGCGTGCCCAGAAATCTGCGCCAGTTACGACTCGGCCGAGTGGAAATCTCACTCGGTCGAGTGGACAGCTCACTCGGTCGAGTGGATATCTCACTCGGTCGAGTGAGCTTTCCTGCAGAAACTCCAGAAAACAGCACTCTGTCAAAACTGTCAAAACTGTCAAAAACTGGTCACTCGGCCGAGTGGAAAACTCACCCGGTTGAGTGGAAATGTCACTCGGCCGAGTGACACTGACATGCAAATTCCAGCACTGCAGCATCGACTTGCAGAAATTTCCCAGATTTCGTCCGACCTCCGATTGATGCGTTCTTGGTGGCGTTGGAATCGTCATGAAGTCGACTATCCATAAAAAATATGAGAAAAATAATTTGATGGCTGGAATGATAGTAAATTTCAAAAGAGTGGGAGGCGGTCTGAAAATCTGGGCGCTGCGTGTCCTCGGCATCACTCGGAAGTCACTCGGCCGAGTGAATTTGATCACTCGACCGAGGGGCTTTTGGTATTCGGCCGAGTCGGACCTCGGAGTTTCTCTGATGGATTACAGTAAGTTGCATCATTTATCCTACCGTCGTTCGTGTGCCACTCGGGCGAGTGGTGTCTCCGTGCTCGGCCGAGTGGGATGTCGTCACTCGGCCGAGTGCACGCTGATCTTCAAGTTGTTTGCGTGTCTGGTCTGGCCGGTCGAGAGGGCTTCCTTGCTCGGCCGAGTGAGTCCTTCACTCGGCCGAGTGGCATGCTAAAAATACCCAATCTTCTCCGTTTCTCCTCCTCGTCGCTTCTACGGAGTTTCTTCTTCTTCCACCCGTCTCCCATCGCCGAATAGCCCTCAAAAGAGCCTTGGGTGGCGCTCCGGAGCGGGTGCAAGTCCCTTAAGCTCATTTTTGCTCCCGATCGCTCCATATTTCCTGAAATCCGACAAAAACAAGAAATAGTGAAAAGTAACGCAATATCGTCGAATACTCGTGAAAATCACAATATGAGCAATCGAAATGGCGTGAAAACATGCAGAAAAAAGGTGTAAAATATGGACCGATCAAAATCCCCCAAGCTTACCTCTTACTCGTCCTCGAGGAAGATAAGTAGAGAGATGAACTCGGGAGATGAAAATAAAGAAAAATGAAATGAAAAAGAAAGAACACGAGGTGGAATGGGTCGCTAGATTCTTCTCTCAGATCTCAAGCCATAAGCTACACATCACGATAACTTGGAAAATACAAATCACATGCTATAAGGATTTCATATCTTACATAAACATGGTACTTGCAAGCTTTTAAGAACAACAAAAGGGATTCTCTAAATTCATACAATCAATTCATATCCACGTCACGCATTTCATAGGATTTAATATACAAATGTTGGCAATGCACTTTTCAATCAAGAGTTATAACTGAAGCATATAAGAATCACACCAAGCATGCAATAGAGAATGGAATAAATCATGGCATTCACATATTTATATCAATTCATAAGAAATCTCCATAGCTAAAGTAATTTGCTAAGTTTCAGCATTATCAAACTTCCCCATTCGTGCACCTCTCCACTCTAATGTCGTACTCATCTATTTATAAAATATATTCATTTCTATTATGATTTTCTTTGTGTTCATCACTGACTCTTCTTCAACGAATACTGGGGACAGATGGCCAAGATACTTAGGCAAGTGATGATGGTGCGCGCTAATTGAGCTACTCATACCTGCAATGTTTATGGAGAAAAGGTTCACGACATGAGAACTTGTCGTATGAGCAAAACTGTATTCCATTACTCAAAGTTAATCAGCCCACCCTAGGGGCAAAAGTAGTGACACCGTTGTGCGCTGTGATTTGTTACCATCATGTGATTGGTTACAATATGAACCATAGTGCATGATGAGTAAAAAGGTATACGTTTAAGAAATATTACTATTGGCTAATATAGATTTTTCTATTTGCTAATCCCAACCAGATGCATTTTAGCCCGTTATACTCGTTGAGTAAAGAGGTATACGTTTGCATATTACTATTTGCTAGATGGGGTATTTACAGTCGACTGTCCAATGGCACAGTCGATTGTCGATGCTTCAACAGTCATCTGTCTTTGAGCTTCTTTGTAAACACAACTCTCTAGAAAATGTCAGTGTTTGTGATAGTCGACTGTAGAAGGAATTACAGTCACATGTTGGTTTGACATTCCACTGTCTTATCTTTATCAGTCGCATGTCCTGACTTCCCAGTATTTTTCAAGATTTTCTCAAATTACCCTGATTGCTGCCAGTCGCTTTAGAAGGAATTACAGTCACATCTTGGTTTAACAGTCGACTGTCTTCTCTTCATCAGTTGATTGTCCACGTGGTAAGTTACCATTTGAATTCTCACCTACCCTCTGACACATTGCAGCAGTCGACTTTGTTTTGTTCTACAGTCGACCGTCACGTGTGCAAATTCTATTCGGTGAGCTTTTCTCTATGGATTTCAAAGGGCCTTTTAGGAATTCTGTTTGAGGGTTTTTGAGAAAACGATAAAACCAGCCTCTACTATTCCATTGAGAGGTTAGCAACTCACTCAAACATTCAAGCTTTCAATCTTCCAAGATCAAAGCTCTCAAAATCCTAAAGCACTATAATTCCTATCTTTCAACCTCTTGCTCTCCAACCTAGAACCAAAGAGAAATCTTCTAGGCATTTGGTGCAGTCAAGAGAAAGGGCTTTCCTCTCTTTCAAAAGAGTCATTCAACACACAACACACTCACCTTCAAGTTCTGCTTCAAGGTATATGTGATTGTAAGTGTTGTATTTCATATTTCATAACTTTCGTTATTTGATTTACTCTCGGACTGTGAGAGTAGTTTGCTTGCTCCCAAGTTGTGGGAGTCAAGGAGAATCAAGTGTACTTTGATTTCACTTGTATGGTTGCTATAAGTGGGTTTTAAGAAAAACTCAAGTTAGGGTTCTAACTTGAGTATCCGGTGGTATCCGGGTGGAAGGGACATATGATTATCAGGAACAAGTCGGGAGTTGACTTGGGTAAGCCGAACCTTTGAAACATCTCTGCATTTGCATTGTTTCATTTTTTGAGTTAACTTTCATTCCGCACTTAATTGTTGGTTAGGAATTTAATTTGGTGTAACCATCTTTTTATATTGTATAAACGCTATTCAAGCCCCCTTCTAGTGTTTTCCTCATAGCTAGGGACCTTACAAGGGACATTTACTTTCCATGTGGGTTACACACTGATTGTGTTTTGCACCTGATCTAATATATCTGTTTCCACCTGATAAACATGATTCCATATCCATAGAGAATGATGTGGAAAAGGTGGCACCAGATCGAATAGATCGGGTACCAATCCACGTAAAGTTGGTAAGAACAAGCCCCACATGGGCATTTACTTTCCATGTGGTTTACACGCCGATTGTTTCTTGCACCCGATCTATTATATCTGTTGCCACCTTATAAACATGATTCCCTATCCGTAGAGAATGATGTGAAAAAGGTGGCACCCGATCTAATAGATCGGGTGCCAAGAATTATAAAGTTGGACAGAACAAGCCCCATATGGGCATTTACTTTCCAGGTGATTTACACGTCGAGTGTGTGTTGCACCTGATCTATTATATCAGTTGCCACCTGATAAACATGATTCCATATCCATAAAGAATGATGTGAAAAAGGTGGCACCCGATCTAATAGATCGGGTGCCAATCCACAAAGAACAAGCCCCACATGGGCATTTACTTTCAATGTGGTTTACTCACCGATTATGTCTTGCACCTGGTCTACTATATCAGTTGCCACCTGATAAACATGATTCCCTATCCATAGAGAATGATGTGGAAAAGGTGGCACCCAATCTACTAGATCGGCTGCCAACAATTATAAAGTTGGATAGAACAAGCCCACATGGGCATTTACTTTCCATGTAGTTTACATACCGATTGTATTTTGCACCTGATCTATTATATCAGTTGCCACCTAATAAACATGATTCCCTTTCCATAGAGAATGATGTGGAAAAGATGGTACCTGATCTAATAGATCGAGTGTCAAGCCACGTAAAATTGGACAGAACAAGCCCCACATAGGTAAAAACTTTCCTTGTGGTTTACCCGTTGATTGTGTCTTGCACCTAATCTATTATATCAGTTGTCTCATGATAACCATGATTCCCTATCCATAGAGAATGATGTAAAAAAGGTGGCACCCGATCTAATAGAGTATCATCTTTGTCAGGTGGAAACTGATATAAAAGATCAGGTACAAGACACAATTGGTATGCCACCTAAAGTTGGAAAGTACAAGACCCACCTCAGCAACTCTCAATTCGAAGGTACGAAACATTGGACACTCTATAATCTTTAATCTTTCATCTCACCTATGTTTAATCGTGGAGACTGAAAAAAGTAGAACCTCGGTTTCCGTGTAAGCTCTTTATTACGATTTTATCGCCAGTCAAATTGATGCTTCACTCCATTCGTCTGATGGAATGGTTTTAGTCAGTTCCATATGTAATCCAGCGGCTGAGATTAAAATAACCAATCGTTATATATATACAGATACACTAGAACATGGGTTTATGCGAAAAATTTCATTCATCTGCCCTTTCGTCTGTCATTCTGTTTTCTTCATCATCTCGACACTCTCGCATTTCGTTCTAGGGTTTCATCATACCGCCAAAACGAGCTAATGAGGAGTTGGGTTCTACTGAAAATTGGCTAGGTGATGATGATTCAACGTCACCTGAAACCGATGAGCCCCTTCCATCATCTCGTCTGGCCAATAGAACCATTCCTTGTGATTCTATGCATCAGGATGTGCTTTTACTTGGTCTAACACAAGGTGAACACAATGTGCAGTTACCTCCTCCTGGGTTTCCTCGTGCACATGCAGGTTCTCCAGTTCACTCTCCAACTGAAGAAGCTCCCCTTGAGGCCATCAGTACCTGACTCCGTGTTATGGTTGGGAGGACTCTCCGACAGGACTCTGTTCTTCACACCCTCCGTATCAAACTCGATTCGCTTACTTCTTCTGTCTATGTACTTACCAATGAACAACATCAGCTTAAGGATATACTCCTAGGTAATGTAAGTCCCGCATCTGCTCCATCATCTTCCTCACATCGGCCGTTGAACTTATCTCAGAGATTAGGAGAACTTGAAGAAAATCTCTCCACCACCAATCTCGTAATCTCACTTCTGCATAGCGACTTCGACACTATGATGGGTATAATGTTAAACATACAAGAGAAGATGGATATTCTAGTGCCCTCGCAAAGAGACATCCGTACAGTTGCCCCACCATCACCACCTCCGCCACCCCCTCCACCTCCTCTACCTCCAGGGTTTTCATGTTGGAAGGGCCTTCCACCAGCATTTCTCTTGTCTTATACTGTATTTTTGATCATTGATGGAGAAGATGGATTGTCGGTAGATATTCTTTGGTGTTTTTGGTTGGTATATTGTTTTGGGTTTAAAGGTGGTATAATTTTATGTATACAGTTGTCACATTTTTATGTGACCTTACTTGTGATGAGCGATAGAGTCTTATTTTGTATTTTCGTCATCACCATATATAACAGATATCATCTTATCAATTTTCATAAATATTACTCAGCATGCACATCGGGCAAAAATATTATAGATTATTGCTCAATGGGCGTATCGGTCAACCATTTACCCGTTGTGCGCTTTGAGAAATTTATTTAAACATGATAAGATTTTCACAACAGGCTTAATTTTTCCCGTTGTGCACGTTGTTTGCTAACGAGTTAATGGCTGTATGATGTCTTGAATTTCTTTAGAGCACTAGCAAATAACACGTGGACATGTGCACGTGGAGCGAAAAATGGTTGTGTGCGGTGAGAAATTCTGAGTTTTGAGTGGTTGTGTGCGGTGAGCAATTCTGAGTTTTGAGTGGTTGTGTGCGCTGAGCAATTCTAAGTTTTGAGTGGTTGTGTGTGCTGAGCAATTCTGGTTGGGAGAATAATAAAAAGTGTGGCTGGGGAAGGTCCAGGCCCCAGGGGCAATAAACATAAATAATTTGTTCAACTCGCACAACTGTCAAATTTTTACCCGTTGTGCGCGTTGAGCAATTTTGTTAGAGGCAATCATTTTTGATCAACTCGCGCCACAAAGGTCAAACATTCTTGGGAACAACATCTGGCTGGTAACAATCTGCTGTAGATTCACCCCTCTGTATATTCAATATCACTCCTCTGTAGACTTACGGTTTCTCTTCTGAAACAGTCACTCACTATAGTCTCATCTTCATCAATGGGCATGGCCAATTCGTCTATAAATGGCATCCCTACCCACAAGACCTTATCAACCACTACACTTCTTGATGATAATATTCTATCTGATCCTATTTGTTTCTACTTCTTTAACCACTACCGTCTCTGAAGATGTTATTTGCTCATTCATATGTTCTACAGAAGCGGGATACTTCTGAGAAGAAGTAACCTTGATTTATTTTTATATCAGTGCCAAAATGTAAATTTGCAAGTCTTTATACCCTATTTTTACTTAATTATGCTTTTTTGCATTCCTAACTAATTCTTCTTCAACGCATACAGCGACACGCACTGATGGTGGTGTGCTTTTGTATCTGCTCGTAGCTGGATGAACAACGTCAAATAATGCAGATCTACCAACTTCTCCTCAAAATCTAGCCTTTTATCACGTCTCCTCCACCCGAGCTTGATCATTGATCCCCCATCTCTAAGAGTGTTGTGATCTCGCTCCAAAATGCCGTAGCAGTTAACAGTCTCATTGGTTCCTTCTACCTTCGTGGCTTGCGACAGTCTTAAAATTTTCAGTTAATGCATCGACTAGAGAAAGCTCCGGTTTGTTAAAGGAGTGGTTACTTATACCGTGATGGACGATCTCTTTGTGATATCAATATTTTCCGCTATATCTAGCATTACACTGCTAAAACAGGCTAAGGTTCTGATTGGAGTTATATAGCACATGAGTCGGCTAGCGGAGAGGGTAACGGCGCTGAAGATACGTACGGCAAGTGACGATGGAGCGCGCTATTGGAGATGATCATAAATGCCATCTTGCTTGAGCTGTTCAGCATTACTTTGAAAAGTTTTTCATAAAGAGAATCAATGTATCGTTAGGATACTTCTTGATTGAATTTCATACCAATTCCAAAATGTGAAGTTGCAAACTTTTTAGCTGTAGTTTTAACTTTGTCGTGTTATGTACATTATAATGTATACATGTTGTAGTATGTTAGAATTCAGACTTTAATACAATATCATTTAATTTGATACAACTGCAGGACATTACAAAATTGATATAGGTGATATATTTGATGCTTACTTGAATCAATGTCCGCCATTGAAATTACCGAGGAAAAACTGTTTATCGAAACATAAATTACACAGCGTGCAAAATGGGCAAACGTTGTGACCTTCATGCTATACGTTGTGATAAACTATTTACGTTTACACACAATTACTCCGCACACACATCGATTTGTTTGACTGTTGTGCAGGCTGAGCAAAAACGTAACTTTACTCATATCACACAATTGCACGTAGTTGTGACCATTTTGCACGCGGAGCCAAACTGTATGCAATTAACCACAATAATTCATATTCGCACACAACTATCAGATGCCCTGACCGTTGTGCAAGCTGAGCAAAACTGTACTACATAATCCATTACCCATAATTAATCATCCCATACTACGGGCAACAATTGTGACCTAACCACAATAACTCATATTCGCACATAACTGTCAGATGCCTTGACCATTGTGCATGCAGAGCAAAACTGTATTACATAATCCATTACTCACAATTAATCATCCCGTCCTACGGGCAACAGTAGTGACCGTTGCGAGAACTGAGCAAAGATATATTAACATCTTTGATTTATTAAAATATGACCTGTTGTGCGCTGTGTGAAACAAGGTATACCTTTTCGAAATATAATTTAGCGTGTACTACTGGTCAAATTACATCCAGCTGTGTGCGTTGAGCAAAAATGTCGTAACGAATAATTACTCAGGCGCATAACGGTCAATAAAAAATCACAATAATTGAGAAAAAAACACAAAATATGGGGAAATTTAATGGTGAGAAATGCCAAATAAATCATTCAATATTGCAGCAAAAATAATGCGAAGACGATGACGGGACTTTTGATGAGGTATCAATTGGCAAGAATATCGTCTTTCTTTTGTCCATATCATCGGTTCGACAGTTTTATGACACACAAGACAATATCTAAACAGCTGTAAAGGCGAGATACAAAAATACAAAGTAAACAATACAAGTCCATCTCTTAAATTATCTTTGGTTAGTCAGTTCAAAAGTCCAACTTCCAAGACACATAAGTGGAAAGACAACACTAAGTTTACTGTTTACAGATAAGACAGCCTACGAGGCTAGGCTGTATATAGAATAATCCATTACAAGTTTACTCCTTTACACTTCATACGCAACGTCTTAAAAACGGGTCAAATCGGGTTATTTCAAGGAATTATATAAATATCAGCTTGCATTTGCAACTGGAAACTGATTAATTCCCACCCAAAATTTCTCAACGTGCAAAAGCAGCATTTATTTGTACCATTGTGCGCGTTGCGCTAACACAAATGTTCCAATGCATTAAACGCTTGTGAAACTACTCTCTACTGCATTAAGTGCAAATGTGTGACTGTGATGGTGACTACTGCCTACAAATGCATTAAACGCGTGCCCTCGGGGCAGGTAAGCGATGGTCCACTACGTTTTTCGATACAGTATTATTTATTACACGTTTTCCAACAAATGTATTCTCCGTCAATACACTATCTAAACACATCTCATACTTCCATTCCCTAAAGTCAAATCCCAGCCACTCTTTTCTAGTCCTAATCATCCATCGAATTCAAATCAATTGACAAATGTAAAATATAGATTTTGCTCTTTGCTAATCCCAACCAAATGTAATTTTTCCTGATCTGCACGTTGAGAAAATTTTTAGATGCTAACAATTTTGCACAACACTCATCGAAACGGTAAACTATTATTGATTACAACATCTGGCTGGTATCCATCTACTATAGATTCACGCGCACTATGCCACAATTCTGTGTATACACGAGCACTCCGTTGTAGACTCTCGGGTTCTCTTCTGTAGCCTCACAGTAACTCTACTATAGTCTCATCCTCATCCATACCCAGTCCAATTCGTCTATATAAATTGATTCCCTACCCACTAGACATTGTTAACCACTACACTCCTTGATGATAGTATTCTATATGATTCTATATGATTCTACTTATACAATATTTTTTCTTTATCATGCTATGTTTTTTCTTAATGAATGCTTCGTCTATGACACACAAAGATGGCCAATATACTAGTGGCAAGTGACGTGATGCAGCAATTGAATACATCACATTTATATTGAATCGAAGATGATGTTTGCTCCTTCAGAAGAAGCACCTGATGTACTGGAATGTTTGCTCCTTCAGGTGCCACCAAGGAATTATCTCTCAAACTGTGCACTCACCTTAACCTCGCTGCTCGGAAACTGTGCAGCCTCATTTCTCTCTATGATCAGAAGAATTTCAATCGTGTGCCATTATTGAATTTCATACCAGTGACAAAATGTGAAGTTGCAATATTCTTTTTGACACTAACTACTCTATCTGATTATTTCTGCTTCTATTTATAAAATATATTCGTTTCTATTATGATTTTCTTTGTGTTCATCACTGACTCTTCCTCAACGAATACTGGGGATAAATGGCCAAGATACATGCGGCAAGTGATGATGGTGCGTGCTAATTGAGCTGCTAATACCTGTAATGTTTATGGAGAAAAGGTTCACGACATGAGAACTTGTCGTATGAGCAAAACTGTATTCCATTACTCAAAGTTAATCAGCCCACCCTACGGGCAAAAGTAGTGACGCCGTTGTGCGCGGTGATTTGTTGCCATTATGTAATTTGTTACAATATGACCCATAGTGCACGATGAGTAAAAAGGTATACGTTTAAGAAATATTACTATTGGCTAATATAGATTTTGCTATTTGCTAATCCCAACCAGATGTATTTTAGCCTGTTATGCGCGTTGAGTAAAATGGTATATGTTTGAGCAATCTTTCTCTTCGCGTACCACTACAGTCAAACATTCTTGGGAACAACATCTGGCTGGTATCCATCTGCGTTATATTCACGAAACTATTCTGTATATACACGAGCACTCCTTTGTCGACTCACGTGTTCTCTTTTGTAGCCTCACAGTAACTCTTCTGTAGTCTCGTCCTCTTCCAAGTGCATGTCCAAGTAGTCTATAAAAATGGTTTCCCTACCCATAAGACCTCATCAGCCACTATTGACTACCCTACGTGATGATAGTTCCATTATCTGATTCATTCTGATTCTTCTTACCTTGTATTTTTTTGTTGCTCATGAATGCTTCGTCTACAACACACAAAGATGGCCAATATACTAGCGACAAGTGACATGATGCAGAAATTGAATACAACACATTTTATGGAGGCGAGATGTTCTTTGCTCCTTCATATGTGTTGTTCATCTTCATTGCAAATATCACGTGGATTAAGATGTGCATGTAGCCACACCAGCTTCATTATCGTCCATCCCATCTTGCAAATATTCTTTGAGCATTCATATGTTCTGTTCAGATTCATTGCATACATAACTGCTTGATGATAACAAATGTTCTATCTTAAATATTTCTAAGTCTAATTATACAATATTTTTACTTATTTATGCTATTTTTTATGTTGATCACTGATTCTTCTTCAATGCATACAGGCCAACACAGATGACAGATGGCCAAGATACTTGCGGCAAGTGACGCTAATGGATCTAATGGAGCTACTCATACATGGAATCGTGCTTGACATTTTTTTCATGGTGGGAATCCATGTATCCATATGATAGTCCCTTGCATGAATTTCAAACCAGTTCCAAAATGTGAAGTTGCAAAATGTTTAGATGTAATATCGACTTGGTTGTGTAATGTACATTTGAATGCATAAATGTTTTAGTTTGATGGAATGCATATCGTAATACAATGTCATTAAATTCGACACTATTGCAGCACATTACAAAATTTCGGGATGCTAACTTAAAGTACCCATAATTACTCAGCGCGCACAACTGGTACCATAAGTGAACGTTGTGGGGGCTGAGCAAAACTGTCAACACTTACCAACAATAAATCAACGCACATAACTTCCAAAAGAATGTATAGCAGCTTGCATTTAACCTTGACGCTAATTACACACCACCGAAAATTGTTCAAGTGCACAAGGGGAATATATTTGGACCATTTTGCGCGTTGGGCAACCCCAATTTGTCTACTCCATTAAATGATAGTGAACCTACTCTGCTGCATTAATTGCAAATGTGTGAGGGTGACTACTGCATGCAAAAGCATTAAACGAGCCCTGGGGCCAAGGTAAAATAAGGTCTGATGCATTTTTCCTTACAGTATTATTTATAAGGAGTTTTTCAACCAAATGTATTTTTGCATAGTCTTCGCGTTGAGAAATTTTCTTAAAGTCTAATAACAATTTTACCCACCTCGCACCACAAAGGTCAACCATTCCTAGGTACATCAACTGGCTGGTGTAATGGTCGGTTTCCGATCGTACCTTCTTTGTGCACGTGCTCTTGATCGTGCACGTGTTTATTTTAGACTATATTTGATTTTAAACATTATTGTGTGATATGTTGACGTGATCGTTGAAAAACACCCTAGAGGGGGGTGAATAGGGTGTTGTGGCACAAATTTTAAAAACAATCACAATCACAGAGATAATCAGACACAGATATTTTTTAACGGAGTGGCTCCCCGTCAAACTCCGACCCCAAGACCTATGAGGATTTCACTCAATAAACCTGATCACACTTACGGGTAGTGATCTCACCGTACAAATACAGTTCAAGAGTTAAAGCGCAGAGATAGCTTCAGAGTAAAGCTATTCACAATACAATCTCACAGTTAAAACAGATTCAAATAGCTTTAATACTGCGGTGAAAAATTAGATAGATATCACCGTGATAAATTTTGTGAGAACGTGATCGCGTGGACGCAAACGGTTCGCTGATCCGATGTCTGGATCGGAAGATATAGTCTTCGAAAGATGAATGCGCGAATCTGAATTCTGCAGTGGCTAATCTGTAGTAAAACGTCCGAACTGAGTATGATCCTGTAGACTGAGCAATGGAGACTATCACCGTTGCGAAGGGCATGAAGATGTGGTCGCGTGGGCATAAACGGCTCGTCGATCCGACATCTGGATCATGAGATATGAGCGTACGAAGTATGATGCACGAATCTGGAATCTGCAGTGACGAATCTGTAGAAAAACGCCCAAACTGTGTATAATCCTGATGACTGAACGAAGAAGACTATAACCGTTGCGAAGGGCATGAAGATGTGGTCGCGTGGGCACAAACGGCTCGTCGATCCGACGTCTGGATCAGGAGATATGAGCGTACGAAGTCGGATGCGCGATCAAGACAGATTTGTAGACGTTGAAAGCTTGAACTTGCTTGAAGAACCCCTTGCCATAAGCACCTCTTATGGATGATGTTCTGAAAGCTGCTTCTGATTATTCGGCCTCTGTCTTCTTCGAAATCACATTAGCCAAGAGGAAATTGGCTGAAATAATTGCACTTCATGCGAAAGGGATCTTAGTTGCGTGACTTGTGCAGCCGCCCAAAGGAAAGAACAGGCTGAGCAAAAAATTCTTTTGTGCGTTCTCTCCGAAGCAAAAATAAATACCCTTCCTTGAGTTGTGTTAGGTTGAAGCAACTAGAAATCTCACGGCCTTAGGGGATTTTAAATAAGAGCAAAAAAATGATTATTTAAGAGCACTAAAATGATTAAAAGAGATGGCCTTTGAAAATTTTTGCTGGCATTAAAACTCAGAAGCACCAAAAAAAAAGAAAACGCCATTTTTTTTTCATTGGGTGCCCTTAAATTTTTGTGTTCTGTTTTTGAGGAATTCACTAGCATGGTAATTAGATAAGATAAGAACAAACACATTCAAAAAATTGGCAGTTCAAATTATGGGTTGTTTTTGTTTTGTTTTTTTTATATTTGTATTGCCCTGGATCCATGTGGCCACAAGAACATGCGGCTGTGATATATTTTTTTGTTGGCCGGCTTAGGGTTTTATTAATCACTTGAATTTGGATAAGCATGGAGTTTGAATACGAGTAAGAAACTAATCCCTTGAGGGTCCAATCAAATCTTTATCTTCATTGTTGATAATGTAAGACTATTTCCATGTTGCACCGTTTTCCTCGTATAATCTTCCTCTTGCAAGTAAAATTTATTTTGCACGTTTGTCCCTGGAATCACTTAATGAAAAACGTTAGAGACACATGACTTGTTTGTCATCATCAAAATTAACTCGTACGACCTAGTTAGTAGACTAACTAGGCCAACAATCTCCCCCTTTTTGATGATGGCAAACAAGTCTGGAAAAATTGAGAAATGATATTAAAGGGCAAGTCATATAGTGCACATGATTATAAACATCATACAAAGCTCCCCCCTATCGATGTGCTCTCATGAAAAGTTGTGACAAGATCCCCCTCAAAATGTGCACCTCTCCCTTGTGCATTATTTTTCACATTCATTTTCTACCTCTCCCCCTTTTGCCATCAATCGAAAAGATTACAAAAATAAATTGAAGAGGTTAAGAATGAGACATGAAACAAGTTTAGCATATCGAAGAAACAAGCAATTGATAACGATGCTCATATTAATGCGTTTTCCCCATGAACTTAAAGTATAATAGATGTCATGAGCATTGAAAGCATACGGTCATTGTAAGAAATATAACAAAAAGATGTTGTATTATGAAACACTTTGACAATATGAAGGGTGCTTAGAAACTTAAGCGATGAAAATATAAGATTATCTAATACATTTTATGAGCCTTCGTTGCAATGGAATAATCAATAAGTAATGTATAGGGAGACACCAAATAAGGGATACCATGATGTTAAATTTCGGGTCCTTTGGAATTGAGATGCGCTAAGTGGTTACTTCATTTACCATATTTCATACGCATTGCTCAACAAACCCCCAAAATCCGGTTACTAGCCGCCGGTATCAAATATATCATATTTGAAAATGTTTTGATATTTCCCCCTTTTTTAATATAAATGAATGCTCATTGCATTTTTTAATTACAATGTTGGTGTCTCAGAATAGTGACGCATGAAGGCATCGACATATTCGGCTCCTACTAAATGATTTTCCATAGAGACTTAAGTGCACACAATTGTAAGGATAAAATATAAATTCAGAAACATTAGAATCTAAGCACATCCAATTGTCTCCATAATTTATAAGACTCTATCAATCTATTTGATTCGTACAATTTGGCATGCTTACGAGTTTCACTTTTTCATTAATAATTCAAGCATGTGGATTTTACAATAATATGGTGCATCATCATCAAAAACATTTTTAATGTTTCTAAGATGTCTAACAATGTTCATATCAAATTCTCAACCAAAATCAATAATAGTAATGACGATCATGCATGCACATACAAAGAATGACCAAACCCATGTAAAGATGAAATAGTGTGCAATGTGTGTAGCTTAGATACAATATTTAAGCATGTGTATGTGCATGGATATGCATGCTAATGCTCAATTAGTGACATAATCCCCAACTCCCTTCGAATGGAGCAAAATTATTTTTGGTTTAAGGGCCATCAAAATAAAGCTACTTCTAGTGCATATACATTCTGTCGTGTCTCCAAGGATTTGGTTGTTTGGATGATCCTTCTTGAAGTGCCAATCCTTAGGGAGATCTTGTGATAACGTAATAGGTTCTGCTTCTTTTGGCACACCATCATTGTTGTTCTCTTGCTCATTGGAATGCTAGTGTTTATCTCCAGTCCATCCAAGCCACCTGCAATATCTGAAGATTCAATGTTACCTTTACCCAAGATTTTGCACTTCTTTCCATCTCCAAGAATAACCGTGAAGAGGGATTCGTTGCCCGTCATGTGGTTCGAGCAACCACTATCAAGGTACCAAATGCTGTCATTTTCCACTTGAAGATGCACCTACAAAATAAGATGCACCCTTTGGTAACCAAATTTTGGATCCACAATTGTTAGTACGATGCTTTAGAACCCATATAAAATATCCAAGATAATATTTGGCCAAGCAATCATTCATAACATGCCCACTTTTGTTGCAATAAAAACATGTAACATTGAAATGCTTATTAGTAGATGACATATGATTTTTGTGCATGCAATGTTGAAAGCTCATGTCTCTTGCAAAATTCTTTTCAATGATCTTCCTAGTTTTTTTCTTAGGTTGTTTTTCCTGAAAGTCAAGACCATGTTTACTAGATTGTTCATTAAGCCCATTTATCATCTTATTAAAGCTTTCTTGGCTATTTGTGAATTTCTTTAATGTCAAGCTAAGATTTTGATTTTCATTCTCAAGTTCACTAATCTTAGTCTCATATCTTTTTTCTTTTTCGCTAGTTTCTAAATCGATGGCTATGTGTTTTCCTTTTATTAAATTAGATTTTTCTTTTTCATGCTCTTCCAATTTTTCTTCATAGCTAGCCACTTTTAGGTTCAACAATTTTATTTCAGAATCTTTAGAGCCAAGAATGCTAATTTTTTCCTTTAATTCTTTAGCTAAATTACCGTTATCAAGCTCTAATGTAGCCAATTTTTTATTAGTATTTTCTAGCTCTAAGGTTTTTGTTTCTAATTGGGTTTCATCAAAATTGTATATTATTTCCTTTTGTTCTTTCCACTTAACAAAAAGCTCATCTCTCTCTATTGTCATGTTCCCTAGTTTCTCTTTTAATGAATCACGAACTTTTTTTAGTTTAAGGAATTTAGGACCCATTTCTTGAAGGAGTTCTACAAGAAATTCATAAGCTTCCTCCATGCTAGAAAACATATCATCACTCATATTCATTTCATCATCTAAGTTTTGAACAAGAGAGCTAATTTTTACCTTTTCGTTTCCAGCCATAAAGCAAGTTCCAGTGTTGTCGTTCCAGTCATCATCTGAGGAGAGCTCTTCTGCGTCACTTTCTCCCCACGTAGCCACCATTCCTCGCTTTGATGTTCTCTTTTCTCCATCACCAGTCTTTTCCTTTCCATTTCCTTTCAGAAGTGGACATTCTGCTTTCATGTGCCCTCTCTTGTTGCATCTGAAACACTGAGGTGCAGAACTTTCTCCATCATTTTCTTCATTTTTCTTGGCTCCCCAAATGCTTCCTGTCCTTCTTTTGTTGTTTTTCATGAATTTCACAAATTTCCTTGTAACAAGAGCCATGCTTTCATCATCTGATTCATTCATCTCCTCCTTGAGCATTTTGGAGATTTGAAAAGCTAAATTCTTTTCCTTTGTTTCCTCCTTCTTAGGTTTCTCTTCCGTCTTTGGTGTGCTGTCATTGGCCATCTTTAATTGAACCTCATAAGCCATTAATTTTCCCATTAACTTCTCGAAACTGATATCTGCCAAATCATGTGCTTCTTCGATCGCCGTCCTCTTTTGAATCCAATCGCCAGATAAGGAGTATAAAATCTTTTCGAGCAGATCTTCCTCTGGGATGTCCTTCCCTAAGGATTTCAGTGGATTGACGATATCTGCAAAACGAGAAAACATAGCATCACTAGACTCATTAGGCATCATAGCAAAATTTTCATATTTCTGTAATAACATTCTAATACGAGTTTTCTTAACTTCACCAGTTCCCTCATGAGTAACTTCAAGTCTCACCCAAATATCCTTAGCAGTAGAACAAGAACTAATACGGTTAAATTCAGTTTTACTAAGCCCACAATACAAGATGCTCATGGCCTTAAAATTTAGATTTTCTAACCGATCATTTTCTTTTTGCAACTCAGGAGTGGGTTTATCAAATAGTGTAAATCCTTCACTGATTATTTTCCATAATGCCATATCGATACCTTTGATGTGTATGGACATATGCTGTTTCCAATAACTATAGTCCGTACCATCAAATAGAGGAGATCTGAGATACGACTGACCTTCTCTTTGACTGTGTGTGTCATATGAGTATGTGTGCGGAATTTGTGCCATAAGATCGTAATTCCACTATACTTTAATTCTAAAAGGAATCCCGCTCTGATACCAATTGAAAAACACCCTAGAGGGGGGTGAATAGGGTGTTGTGGCACAAATTTTAAAAACAATCACAATCACAGAGATAATAAGACACATATATTTTTTAACAGAGTGGCTCCCCGCCAAACTCCGACCCCAATACCTATGAGGATTTCACTCAATAAACCTGATCACACTTACGGGTAGTGATCTCACCGTACAAATACAGTTCAAGAGTTAAAGCGCAGAGATAGCTTCAGAGTAAAGCTATTCACAATACAATCTCATAGTTAAAACAGATTCAAATAGCTTTAATACTGTGGTGAAAAATTAGAGAGATATCACCGTGATAATTTATGTGAGATCGTGATCGCGTGGACGCAAACGGTTCGCTGATCCGATGTCTGGATCGGAAGATATAGTCTTCGGAAGATGACTGCGCGAATCTGAATTCTCCAGTGGCTAATCTGTAGTAAAACATCCGAACTGAGTATGATCCTGTAGACTGAGCAATGGAGACTATCACCTTTACGAAGGGCATGAAGATGTGGTCGCGTGGGCACAAACGGCTCGTCGATTCGACGTCTGGATCATGAGATATGAGCGTACGAAGTAGGATGCACGAATCTGGAATCTGCAATGACGAATCTGTAGAAAAACGCCCGAACTGTGTATAATCCTGAGGACTGAACGAAGAAGACTATAACCGTTGCGAAGGGCATGAAGATGTGGTCGCGTGGGCGCAAACGGCTCGTCGATCCGACGTCTGGATCAGGAGATATGAGCGTACGAAGTCGGATGCGCGATCAAGACAGATTTGTAGACGTTGAAAGCTTGAACTTGCTTGAAGAACCCCTTGCCGTAAGCACCTCTTATGGATGATGTTCTGAAAGCTGCTTCTGATTATTCGGCCTCTGTCTTCTTCGAAATCACATTAGCCAAGAGGAAATTGGCCGAAATAATTGCACTTCATGCGAAAGGGATCTTAGTTGCGTGACTTGTGCAGCCGCCCAAAGGAAAGAACAGGCTGAGCAAAAAATTCTTTTGTGCGTTCTCTCCGAAGCAAAAATAAATACCCTTCCTTGAGTTATGTTAGGTTGAAGCAACTAGAAATCTCACAGCCTAAGGGGATTTTTAATAAGAGCAAAAAAATGATTATTTAAGAGCACTAAAATGATTAAAAGAGATGGCCTTTGAAAATTTTTGCTGGCATTAAAACTCAGAAGAACCAAAAAAAAAGAAAGCGCCATTTTTTTTCATTCGGTGCCCTTAAATTTTTGTGTTCTGTTTTTGAGGAATGCACTAGCATGGTAATTAGATAAGATAAGAATAAACACATTCAAAAAATTGGCAGTTCAAATTATGGGTTGTTTTTGTTTTGTTTTTTTTATATTTGTATTGCCCTGGATCCATGTGGCCACAAGAACATGCGGCTGTGATATATTTTTTTGTTGGCCGGATTAGGGTTTTATTGATCACTTGAATTTGGATAAGCATGGAGTTTGAATACGAGTAAGAAACTAATCCCTTGAGGGTCCAATCAAATCTTTATCTTCATTGTTGATAATGTAAGACTATTTCCATGTTGCACCGTTTTCCTCGTATAATCTTCCTCTTGCAAGTAAAATTTATTTTGCACGTTTGTCCCTGGAATCACTTAATGAAAAACGTTAGAGACACATGACTTGTTTGTCATCATCAAAATTAAATCGTACGACCTAGTTAGTAGACTAGCTAGGCCAACAATCGTCTCTGAAAGTATTAGATTGTGGAATAACTTTGGAACGACATATCTCGAGTCGTTCTTCTGCGATACTATCTTATTTGATGTGACGTCGCGACTTTCTGTTTTGACGCGAGAAGTTTCTATTTTTCGTTTCGTCTCTCGACGTCGAAATTTAGATCCGTCTTATCCACTCTCTTTCTTTCGTCGCCCCGAACACCCCAATATTTATTTTACAATTTTTGGACTTAATTTGACCTATTTTCCATTTTTTTTAAAGTTTTAAACAATTTTAAAACCTATTTTATAAGTGTTTTAATTATGATAAAATTCCTATATTTTAATAACGTATTAAAGAATTTTTTGACCAAATTTCCGAATTTTTGGCCGCACACAACTTGCGTGAGGGAGAGGAGAGTGAATTTGTTTTAAATAAATTATTTTAAATATTTTAATTATTTTTCTTAAAACCCTAACCCTAACCCTAACTCTTTTCTATTTAAATAAACCCTAGGCTAGGTTATTTTCACAGCCACACAAACCCTAGCCGTCAAAAACACTTCCCAACGTTCGTCGCAACGTTGCGACAACCGCCCCAGTGCCCGACCGACGGCCGCCCCCGCTTTTCCCCGTGCCCGACCGGAGCCCGCTCCCGCATCGCCCGCTCGTAGCGCTCCGCTGCAAGCCCCCCCGCTGTCGCTCGCTCTGACCGAGGCCATCTCTCGGTCTGACCGAGAGATTTCCCCGCACTGCTGCTTCGCCCACACCGCTGCACCATCGCCCGCCTCGCCCAAGCGCCCGACCGACGAGATATTCCGCACCGACCGAGAGATCCGCTCTGCATCGCTCCGTAGCACTGCACACCCGCACCTGCAGTGTCCGACCGAGAGATCCGATTGGTCTGACCGAGGGAATCCCTCGCACCGCACAAGCCCCCACCTCCGCTGCGCTGCATCACGCCCGACCGAGAGTTTCTCTCGGTCTGACCAAGAGAAACCCCCGCACCGACGGTGTCCGACCGACGACAGTTCGTCGCAACATTGAATCTCCCACACCAACTCCTGTGGTGGGCCCCCCAAGTTCTCCAGAGGTGTTGTGGGTCCCCCATTGACCCCTAGCACTGCTGTGGGCCCCACTTAGGTGTGCTACTTCGTGGATTTGCCGTCTACGACGTTACGACACGTCGTAGGCCTTCGTCGCAAGTTTCAGCATTTGGAGAACCGTGCGTGGACCAGATTGGACGCTAAGGAGTTCTCTGTTCAGACACGACATCCAATCTACGACAAACTCTGGTTAAGGTTGGTTCCCCGAAACTCGTAGAAACCCCCACAATAGCTGACTGAACCCCAAACTAAAAGTCGACAACTTGAACTAAAATTTATTTTTCCAGCACCAGTAAAACGTTGTACGAACTTAGAAAATCGACGAATGGACTTTGTTGACTGTGCACATAGGATAGATCGTCGATTAGGCTGAAACATCAAAAAGTAACTTTTGACGAATAGGAATGTCCCGATAACCTAGAAACGAAACCTAATAGGATTTGATGAAATTGAGACCTGACACCGTCACCGTGGCGATATTTCAGATGGACTTCCACGGACGAGATGCTTGGACGAGACGCTTCGAGAGGACGACACACTCGCCATCGCAGGCAAGTGTATCCACTTGCACTTTTGGCTGTCCTTAGGCCTTAGTTGGTTAGAATTGATAACTGTGAACAAATAGAACCGGACGTGAAATGATAGCGTCCGGGACGACTCTTGACGGCTCAGACTTGACGACGAAGTCTGAGCCTGACAACAACAGCTTTTGATATTGTAGGGCTATCATGTGTGTGCGTGTGTGTGGACACCCTAGATTAACCCTTCCCGTCTTGTCACGTCCCGTCCCGTCTTGCACAGCCCGCTGGGTAATAGGGCACTCTTCGAGTGATCCCTTGTACAGATTCACAGCCTGCGGGCAATAGGGCACTCTCCAAGCTAGAGAGAGTGATCCCTTGTACGGATACACGGCCTGCGGGCAAAAGGGCACTCGCCAAGCTAGAGCGAGTGATCCCTTGTACTGTTGTCTTGTCTTGTCTTGTCTTCCTTGGGGTTTGGGGTTGGGTTGAGCGTGCGCACGGCAAGAGGGTCTGATCCCCCTCGAACCGTAAGGCGTGAACCCTTTCGTGTATCATTTGTATTGTCCCGTCTTGTTCCGTCACGTCCCGACTTGTCATGACACCTGTAGGCTAGTCCCGTAGTTGGTAGCACACGCTACGACTACTACTTGCTACGCTTTACTTTCCTGCTGCGTCACTTTTTTTTGTTACTCAGTTATAACCCAGCATGTTAATCAACCAGTAAATCGTTGTCTAAAAGTTGATACACTTGTAGTTTGGTCTAACCTTTTTTGTAGACTTTACCCGACGTACAGTTCCTTCTTTTGGTGCTGTACATCAGGTGTTGAGCCAGAGTACGTCGACGAGGCGGACTTGCCAGCAGATGGAGATCCGGAGGACGTTGATCCGGAGTACGACCCAGAGGAGAACCAGAGTTAGAGGCCCCACGTTGCTGATCCAGAGTTTCCTTCTCAGTTTAGTATGGGTACGTAGCACCTTTTGTTTTCTTGACTAGGTTGGGTGCTTGCACTGGTAGTTTCTTTTTCTGTAGTTGTAGCCCTTCAGGCGTTTTAGACTCTCAGTACTTTTGGATGTTTTATTTGGAATAAAATGAAATGATATCTCTTTTCAGTATTTTTGTTGCTCCGTACTAACTTGTAGGGACCTGTTTCCTTCGTTTTGGAATACCACAGACGCTTATTGGGTCTGGGCTCTCAGCCCCGGCCTAAGCGGGCCTTAGTCACGCTTTGCCTCCGTCCTTTTTGGGAAGCGGGGCGTGACAGGTTTCAGTGGTGGCCCATGCAGGTCCCATCTTTCTGCGAATACGGAACAATCGAAGTATTGAAATTCATTTTATTATCATCCAATAATCGTACGAGTCTAATCTCTGTGTTTCTGTCAATAGGATGGCAGGACGACGCGTTACCCGATCGGGAAACTTAGGCGATGGAGTTCCGGAGGACCAGGGCGGAGACTTCTGTCAGTTTCTGGGTGTCATGAGGGAGATGCTGGATGTTCAGCATCAGTTGGTTCAGCAGTCCCAGCATACTGCCCAGGCTGTTCCAGTTGCACCACCACCTCCGCCTGCCCCACGAGCTGCTCCAGGAGTGAAGCAGTTCAACGAGCTCCAGCCGGGGACATTTTCGGGGAAGGAGGGATCCCTAGCTACTGACGAGTGGATCCAGAGCACGGAGGAGAAGTTAGTTGCTGCGAAGATTCCTGACGATACCCGACTGGAGATAGCGAAGATGCAGCTGATGGAGAAAGCAAGGAACTGGTGGCGCATCGAGGAGAGGCGTCTTGAGAAGCCAGTGGGGTGGAAGACCTTCAGATCGATGTTTAAGGACAAGTATTTCACCAAGTTTGCTAGGAGGGAGCTGCTGAGCAAGTTTATATATCTAAAGCAGGGGGATATGACTGTCGAGGAGTATGAAGCTGAGTTTGCGATGCTGACCTGTTTTGCCCCGCATATGGTGAGGAAGGAGGAGAAGCGAGCTGATCGCTTTTGTCAGAGACTGCGTTCGAAGATCCAGGCTTCTATGTCTTCGGCGAGTTTCATGACTATGAGAGAGGTGCTGGATGCTGCGAAGAATCATGAGCTTATTTCGCTCCTACCTGACCCTCCAGCTGATACGGGGATGCGTCCCATGGAGCAGTACCGGCCACCTGCTAGGCCGGCGATGAGGCCAGTTCAGACGGTACCATTCAAGAGGCTTGGAGCACCAGTTCAGATTCAGGGCAAGGGCCCGTGCCACTTCTACGGAAAGCCTGGACATGTTCAGCCCACCTGCAGGAAGAAGATGGGGCTATGCTTAGTTTGTGGAGATGCCTCGCATGCTGCGAGGGATTGTCCAAGAGCTCGTCATGCTGTAGTTGGAGCACCAGCCCCGCTACAGATGAGAGCACCTGCTCCAGTTCAGAGAGGACCCACTGCTCGTGGACCACCTTTGGCGCCACAGAGGCAGATGTTTCAGAGAGCATCATAGCCCCAGAGGCCGATGTATACCATGACAGCTGTTGAGACTGAGGAGCTGGATGGAGTTATAGCAGGTAACTCTTAATTATAGTCTTTCATTCCATAGATTAGATCTTAATATTTGTGTTGCTTGTTTGACTTGCTTGTTAGAGTAGCTTGGTTTGACCATAGTTGTTTATATCTTAGGCACCATTCTTATGTCCTCTCACCCGGCCTTGGCTTTGTTTGACTCCGGTGCATCTATGTGCATCATATCCCGGAGGTTTGTAACAAAGCACTCCATTCCCACCCATACACTCCCTAAGTGTTGGGACATCACCACAGGGAACGGAGTGGTGATAGTGAACTTGGGATGTCGATCGATTTCTTTGGTGGTCAGTGGACACGAGCTCTGTGCAGATTTCATTGTCCACGATCTGCCACACTTCGATATCGTTCTTGGCATCGATTGGTTGGGAGATTTCCACGCCTCGATCGACTGTCACAGCAAGAGGGTGGTGTTCCGGATTCCAGGCCATCCGGAGTTTGAGTTCCGCAGCAGAGATGAGTCGCTTGGGCCCATCAGATTTCGGGCCAAGCCGGAGGTACCGATTGTTGCAGCCATGCAGATGGAGATGGAGATCGAATGACCAGCAGTCGTCAGAGACTTCGACGACATCTTCCCAGAGGATATCTCAAGTCTGCCACCCGACAGAGCTCTAGAATTTGGTATTGATCTTATGTCGGGAGTGCAGCCGATATCGAAGGCGCCGTACCATATGGCTCCCGCTGAGCTTGAGGAGCTATGGAAGCAGTTAGATGAGTTGCTGCAGAAGGGTTTCGTCCACCCTAATGTGTCACCATGGGGTGCACCAGTTTTGCTCGTGAAGAAGAAGGATGGGTCCCGCAGGATGTGCGTGGACTATCGTGGATTGAATGCTGTCACCGTGAAGAATAAGTATCCGCTGCCGCACATCGACGATATCTTTGATCAGCTGGGAGTTTCGAGAGTCTTCTCGAAGTTGGACTTGAGGAGCGGGTACCATCAGTTGAAGGTGAAGAAGGATGATGTTCCGAAGACAGCTTTCCGGACGAAGTATGGGCATTATGAGTTCGTGGACACGCCGTTTGGCATGACCAATGCTCCGACTGTGTTCATGAATTTGATGAATTTGATTTTCTATGACTTTCTGGATAAGTTTGTCCTTATCTTTATTGACGACATTCTTATTTACTCGAAGTCTGAGGGGGAGCACAGCTGTCATCTGAGGACAGTGCTGGAGACGCTGAGGCGACACAAGCTTTATGCCAAGTATAGGAAGAGCGAGTTCTGGCTGGACAGAGTCACATTCCTGGGACACGTGGTGTTCGGTGATGGCATATCTGTAGATCCGGAGAAGGTCAGAGCAGTCAGAGATTGGCCGACTCCGCAGTCAGCGTCAGACATCATGAGCTTCCTTGGTTTAGCAGGCTATTATCGGCGATTCATCAAGGATTTCTCGAAGATTGCAGAGCCGATGATGAAGCTGACGAGTAAGGACGTGGAGTTTCTTTGGTCAGATGCTTGTGAGGAGGCCTTCAGTATCTTGAAGGCGAGATTGACCACGACACCGGTGTTGGCAGTACCGGATCGAAGCGGAGGCTTCGAAGTTTATTGTGATGCATCAGGGAAGGGCCTAGGATGCGTCTTGCATCAGCATGGCCACGTAGTCACGTATGCTTCTCGTCAGTTGAGGACCCATGAGAAGAATTACCCGACGCACGATCTAGAGTTGGCAGCAGTGATTTTTGCACTGAAGATTTGGAGGCACTTCTTGCTAGGTGAGAGTGTGAAGATTTTCACCGATCACAAGAGCTTGAAGTACATCTTCACGCAGAAGGAGCTCAACATGCGTCAGAGGCGATGGTTAGAGCTCATGGCTGACTACGAGATTGATTTGCAGTATCATCCGGGGAAGGTGAACGTAGTGCCGGATGCCTTGAGTAGACTTCTTACTGCGATGATGCATACTGCCGACTGGAGGATTCAGCAGGAGCTGAGAGAGATGGATTTGGAGGTTGTCCTACCTGGTGTAGTTCATTCATTCATGAATTTGCAGATTCAGTCCACGATCGTGGATCGGATCAAGGCAGCACAGGCAGGAGATCCGAAGCCGCAGAGGATCAGGAGGCAGGTTGAAGCTGGACTACGGACGGAGTTCGCGATTCATGAGGATGGTTCGCTGCGGTACGACAGCAGACTCTGTGTACCTGCAGGAGATATTCGTGAGGAGCTGTTGAGCGAGGCTCATAGCTCGCCATATTCTATACATCCTGGAGGCACCAATATGTATAAGGATCTCCATCTGAATTATTGGTGGATTGGCAAGAAGAGGAGTGTGGCACGGAGCGTTACCAAGTGTTTGATATGCCAACAGGTGAAGGCCGAGCACCATTGTACTGCTGGGTTGCCGCAACCGCTTCCTATTCCGGAGTGGAAGTGGCAACATATTACGATGGACTTCGTGACTGGTTTACCTCGGACCCCGAGGCAAAATGACGCAGTTTGGGTGATCGTAGATCGGTTGACCAAGTCTGCGCACTTTATCCCATTCCGAGTGGGCCAGTCTACGGAAGCTTTGGCTAGGAAATATCTGGAGGTAAATTTCTTTTTACTTCTTTTTTTAATTTCCTCTTGAGTTGGTTGTAACGTAGACCGTGTACGTGCAGGAGATTGTACGCTTACACGGAGTCCCCGTGAGCATTGTGTCTGACCGAGACACGAGGCTCACATCTCATTTCTGGAGAAGTCTGCAGGAGAATTTGGGTACGAGTCTGAGTTTCAGCACGGCGTACCATCTGCGGACTGATGGCCAGTCCGAGAGGACTATTCAGATTCTGGAGGATATGTTGTGAGCTTGTACGCTCGATTTGAAGGGATCATGGGAGGACCATCTTCACTTGGTGGAGTTCTCATATAACAACAGCTACCAGGCGAGCATTGGCATGGCGCCGTTTGCTGCCTTATATGGAAGGAAATGTCGATCGCCACTGAGCTGGGATGACATCGGTGATCAGGAGCTGTTGGGTCCGAAGATGATCGTAGAAGCCGTGGATGTCGTAAGAGACATCAAGGAGAAGCTTAGAGTTGCATAGGATCGCTTCAAGCATTGGGCATATGCCAAGAGGAGACCTTTGGAGTTTCAGCCTGGAGATCACGTCTTCCTGAAGATTTCTCCGAACCGTGGAGTTATTCGTTTTGGGAAGAAGGGAAAGCTGAGTCCAAGGTATATTGGGCCACTTGATGTGCTAGAGCGTGTAGGAGTAGTGGCCTACCGCCTTGCTCTGCCACCGTCTTTGGAGGGTGTTCACGACGTATTCCACGTATCTCAGCTACGTCAGTACGTCAGTGATCCATCGCACACAGTTGATTTCTCAGAGATTACGGTTCGCCCAGACCTGACATATGACCAGCAGCCTGTGCAAATCTTGGACCGTCGACAGAAGCAGTTGAGGAATAAGATAGTCGACCTGGTGAGAGTGATGTGGCGTCACGGATCACCTGGAGAGTCCACCTGGGAGCGTGAGGATGATATGAAAGAGCGCTTCCCGCATCTTTTCCCCAGCGATGCTTGATGTTGATTCCGAGGACGGAATCATTTCTAAGTTGGGGAGGATGTAACGGTCGGTTTCCGATCATACCTTCTTTGTGCACGTGCTCTTGATCGTGCATGTGTTTATTTTAGACTATATTTGATTTTGAACATTATTGTGTGATATGTTGACGTGATCGTCTCTGAAAGTATTAGATTATGGAACAACTTTGGAACCACATATCTCGAGTCGTTCTTCCGCGATACTATCTTATTCGATGTGACGTCGCGACTTTCTGTTTTGACGCGAGACGTTTCTATTTTTAGTTTCATCTCTCGACGTCGAAATTTAGATCCGTCTTGTCCACTCTCTTTCTTTCGTCGCCCCGAACACCCCAATATCTATTTTACAATTTTTGGACTTAATTTGACCTATTTTCCATTTTTGAATGTTTTAAACAATTTTAGAACCTATTTTTATAAGTGTTTTAATTATGATAAAATTCCTATATTTTAATAACGTATTAAAGAATTTTTTGACCAAATTTCAGAATTTTTGGCCGCACACAACTTGCGTGAGGGAGAGGAGAGTGAATTTGTTTTAAATAAATTATTTTAAATATTTTAATTATTTTTCTTAAAACCCTAACCCCAACCCTAACTCTTTTCTATTTAAATAAACCCTAGGCTAGGTTATTTTCGCAGCCACACAAACCCTAGCCGTCAAAAACACTTCCCAACGTTCGTCGCAACGTTGCGACAACCGCCCCAGTGCCCGACCGACGGCCGCCCCCGCTTTTCCCCGTGCCCGACCGGAGCCCGCTCCCGCATCGCCCGCTCGCAGCGCTCCGCTGCAAGCCCCCCGCTGTCGCCTGCTCCGATCGAGGCCATCTCTCGGTTTGACTGAGAGATTTTCCCGCACTGCCGCTTCGCCCGCACCGCTGCACCATCGCCTGCCTCCCCCAAGCGCCCGACCGACGAGATCTTCCGCACCGACCGAGAGATCCGCTCCGCATCGCTCCGCATCGCTGCACGCCCGCACCCGCAGCGTTCGACCGAGAGATCCGCTAGGTCTGACCGAGGGAATCCCTCGCACCGCACAAGCCCCTGCCTCCGCTGCGCTGCATCACGCCCGACCGAGAGTTTCTCTCGGTCTGACCGAGAGAAACCCCCGCACCGACGGTGTTCGACCGACGATAGTTCGTCGCAACATTGAATCTCCCACACCAACTCCTGTGGTGGGCCCCCAAGTTCTCCAGAGGTGTTGTGGGTCCCCCATTGACCCCTAGCACTGCTGTGGGCCCCACTTGGGTGTGCTACTTCGCGGATTTGCTGTCTACGACGTTACGACACGTCGTAGGCCTTCGTCGCAAGTTTTAGCTTTTGGAGAACCGTGCGTGGACCAGATTGGACGCTGAGGAATTCTCCGTTCAGACACGACATCCAATCTACGACAAACTCCGGTTAAGGTTGGTTCCCCGAAACTCGTAGAAACCCCCACAATAGCTGACTGAACCCTAAACTAAAAATCGACAACATGAACTAAAATTTATTTTTCAAGCACCAGTAAAACGTTGTACGAACTTAGAAAATCGACGAATGTACTTTGTTGACTGTGCACATAGGATAAATCGTCGATTAGGCTGAAACATCAAAAAGTGACTTTTGACGAATAGGATAGTCCCGATAACCTAGAAACGAAACCTAATAGGATTTGATGAAATTGAGACCTGACACCGTCGCCGTGGCGATATTTCAGATGGACTTCCGCAGAAGAGACGCTTGGACGAGACGCTTCGAGAGGACGACACACTCGCCATCGCAGGCAAGTGTATCCACTTGCACTTTTGGCTGTGCTTAGGCCTTAGTTGGTTAGAATTGATAACTGTGAACAAATAGAACCGGACGCGAAATGATAGCGTCCGGGACGACTCTTGACAGCTCAGACATGACGACGAAGTCTGAGCCTGACAACAACAACTTTTGATATTACAGGGCTATCATGTGTGTGCGTTTGTGTGGACACCCTAGATTAACCCTTCCCGTCTTGTCACGTTCTGTCCCGTCTTGCACAGCCCGCTGGGCAATAGGGCACTCTTCGAGTGATATCTTGTACAGATTCACAGCCTGCGGGTAATAGGGCACTCTCCAAGCTAGAGAGAGTGATCCCTTGTACGGATACACAGCCTGCGGGCAATAGGGCACTCGCCAAGCTAGAGCGAGTGATCCCTTGTACTGTTGTCTTGTCTTGTCTTGTCTTCCCTGGGGTTTGGGATTGGGTTGAGCATGCGCACGACAAGAGGGTCTGATCCCCCTCGAACCGTAAGGCGTGAACCTTTTCGTGTCTCACTTGTCTTGTCCCGTCTTGTTCCGTCACGTCCCGACTTGTCATGACACCTGTAGGCTAGTCCCGTAGTTGGTAGCAACACGCTACGACTACTACTTGCTACGCTTTACTTTCCTGCTGCGTCACTTCTTTTTGTTACTCAGTTATAACCCCATCATGTTAATCAACCAGTAAATCGTTGTCTAAAATTTGATACACTTGTAGTTTGGTCTAACCTTTTTTGTAGACCTTACCTGACGTACAGTTCCTTCTTTTGGTGCTGTACGTCAGGTGTTGAGCCAGAGTCGTCGACGAGGCAGACTTGCCAGCAGACGGAGAGCCGGAGGACGTTGATCCGGAGTACGACCCAGAGGAGGACCAGAGTTAGAGGCCCCACGTTGCTGATCCAGAGTTTCCTTCTAAGTTTAGTCTGGGTGCATAGCACCTTTTGTTTTCTTGACTAGGTTGGATGCTTGCACCGGTAGTTTCTTTTTCTGCAGTAGTAGCCCTTCGGGCATTTTAGACTCTCAGTACTTTTGGATGTTTTATTTGGAATAAAATGAAATGATATCTCTTTTCAGTATTTTTGTTGCTCCGTACTAACTTGCAGGGACCTGTTTCCTCCGTTTTGGAATACCACAGACGCTTATTGGGTCTGGGATCTCAGCCCCGGCCTAAGCGGGCCTTAGTCACGCTTCACCTTCGTCCTTTTTGGGAAGCGGGGCATGACAGCTGGTATTAATCTGCTTAGATTCGCGAGCACTATTCTAATTTCTACATGTACACGAGCACTCTGCTGTTGACACACGGGTTCTCTTCTGTAGCCTCACAGTAATTCTTCTGTAGTCTCATCCTCATCCATGTGCCTGTCCAAGTAGTATATAAAAATGGCTTCCCTACCCATATGATCTCATCAACCACTGCAATTCGTGATAATAGTTCCATTATCTGATTCTATCTGATTCTACGTATACAATATTTTTTCTTCAATTGCTATTTTGTTATTGTTCATGAATGCATTCTATACAACACACAAAGATGGCCAAATACTAGAGGCAAGTGACGTGATGCAGAAATTGAATACATCACATATATATGGACTCGAAGATGTTCTTTGCTCCTTCAGAAGCACTCGACGTTCTCGAATGCTTCATTACATTGCCAGTTATATTGGTAGGTTTGATTGTGGGACCTTCTCACAAACTGTGCAAACACCTTCCCCTGACTGCTCGGAAACTGTTCAGCCACCTTGCGCTCTATACTCTGAAGAATTTCATACCCGTGCACCATTATTGAATTTCATACCAGTGCCATAAGGTAATGTTGTAATATTCATTATGATACAATATATTTAATTAATTATATTTTGTTTGTGTTCATCACTGATTCTTCTTCAATGCATACAACATACAGGTGACATATGGCCAAGATACTAGTGAGTAGTGGCATTATATTGCAAGAGGACCCCAAGTTCATTAATTAAAGGAAGTACTGCTCACATGTGCAAGTGGCTTACGCATGCTTTCAGTAAAAATAGGTCAAGTTGTTAGCCAGTCTTTTGCATTCTGTTATTTGAATTATTGTTGGTAATTAGTTGCCACTAGTTGTTGATGGCCGTGGGATTTGGCAAAGTTGTTTAGTCTTTAGTATTTAAACACTGTCATTTGGCAGTAGTGGGGAAATCAATCAATCAATTTTAAAGTTATCCAGTTTTGTTCTCACCTCAAGTAGAATTCAATCAATCAATTCTTGTAATTGACGAGATGCATAAATTGGAGACATCACATATATACGGCCTCGAAGATGTTCTTTGCTCCTTCAGTTGTTCTCGAATGCTTAATTACATTGATAGTAGTTCCAATTTGCATCCGAAAGTGCTCAAATTGGCATCTGAAGTCCCTTTCTGCACTACTCATTTTTCTTAACTGCTCAGAAACTGTGCGTACACAGTTCTCACTGTGCTCAGAAGAAGGAACCCATAAGTAAATTGTTATTGTTTGTGCTGAAAATTCCCTCTTGGTCCATGACTTGTTGTGCCCCTTGTTTGGTGGTTGGGACTTGGAGGCTTCTTGTTTTCCCTTTGACTGGCCGACACAAATGGGCAACAACATAAAAATAGATGGGCATCCCTCAATTCCAAAGTCTCACATTTCCAAGCAGAAAAAAGCTTGGCAGCCATTCTTTTATTGTGTGAGAGCCAAGAAGACTTGGCTCTGAATCTTGGATGAGATTAAGCTAGGTTTTGGATAACCAAGAGAACTTCTTCTTATGTGAGATCCATGGTGAGTGTTCTTCTTCCTCTAGCTTATTGTAGATCTTGAGTTCCTTGGGTAGCTTTCCTAGTTTGGAGCTATATTACCAAGGAGTGATCTAGCTATATGTGGGATTGGTCCCTTTAGGAGCTCTACATGTTCAAGGGGCTTGGTTATCAAGTATTCTCCCTTGGTTGAGAGTGTGTGAGAGCTTGGTGATAGATCTAGTGTTAGGTCTTGTTGCTTGGAGCTATTCTCTCATTTTGGTGGAGGAAGAAAAAGATGATGGGGTCGGTGTATGCCTTACTTGATCATTAGTGGAACCGGGTGCATTGGATGTTGGATGTAGGTTGTTCGCAACCGAACCAGGGTAAATCTCTCTCTTTTCTGTTGCACTTACTTTTGTATTATATATGCATGCTTACATTGTCTATCGCAAGATTGTTGAGGGAGTTGGTAGTTGGTGACAACTCTCTCTTGTACTTGTAAGGTGTTTGGTTTTTTGCGTAGGTGAATATTACCCGTTAGTGTGTATACATACATTTTTGTACACTTACATTACTCAATAGAGAGTTCCCACATTGTAATTGTACATTTACATTCCCTATGATTATACAATATATTTACTTAATTATGAATTTTTTTCTTTTCATCACTGATTATTATTCATCGCAGACAGGGGACAGCCAAGAAACTAGTGGCAAGTGACGATAGTGCACGCGGTTGGAGCTGTTGATGAATGCCATTTTGCATGAGCAGTTCAAACTGACTTTCAACAGTTTCCCGTATTAGGAATACATGTATCCATATAAAAGTCCCATGTATGAATTTCAAACCAGTTGCAAAATGTGACGTTGTTGTCCCCTGATTATTATTCAATGCATACAGAGGACAGAAGGCCAAGATACTAGTGGCAAGTAACGATAGTGTGCGCGGTTGGAGCTGTTGATGAATGCCATTTTCCTTGATCGGTTCAAACTGACTTTAAACAGTTTCTCGTATTAGGAATCCATGTATCCATATGAAAGACCCATGTTTGAATTTCAAACCAGTTCCAAAATGTGAAGTTGGAAAATGTTTGGATGTAGTTTCTACTTTGTTGTGTTATGTACATTGGAATGCATAAATGTTGTAGTATGTTGGAATTCCAACCTTAATATAATGGTAATTAATTTGATATAAATGCAGCACATTACAAAATCGTGATAGGTAATATATACATTGATGCTAACTTGAATCAAATTCCAACATTGAAATTTCTTTGTAAAAATTATTGAACGTAATATACATTACTCAGCGGGCACAAAGGGCAATAGGTGTGACCGTTGTGCGCGTTTAGAAATTTTGATCGAGGCTAACAATTTTTCTCATTGGTCACCACGTCAGTCGATCATTATTGTGAACAACATCTGTTTAATATCAATCTGCTTTATCACAAGGACTCTTCTGTATATTCCCGAGACCTCCGGTGTTGACTCCCGGATTAAATGGCGAGACAGGTATAATCACATGTATGGAGTGACCGTTGTGGAATTTAGCAAAAATATAAACAATCATCGAATTTTTAAAATATGACCCGTTGTACGCGGTATGACATATTACTTAGTTTGAATACGGGTCAAATTATAACCATTTGTGCGCGTTGAGAAAAACTATCTACATAAACGAACAATTACTCAGAGTGCACAATGGGCAAATTTATAAGCCGTTGTGTGCGTTGAGTAATTGTTAACACTGTCTTTATTTTACTCAGAGCGTGATTGCTATCAGTAACCCGTACAAAAGATCGAAAAGGTACAGACCTAGGTTTTATTCGCTTCATAGGGTTTATAAGATTCTTTGTTGATACTAGTTTAGGGTTTATGATTTATCCATGCTTCCCCGAAAATGAGGCGTTTAATGTAATGTTGGTTGCATTTATGATATAGTAAAACACATGTACCATTATGAAATTTCATTTCTTTATTCCGTAGATGTGATACTTTTATTTATATCAGCTTGCATTTACACCTGGACACTAATTAATCACCACACAAAATTGCTCAGCGTGCACAACAGGCAACAGAAATGATCGTTGTGCGCACTGAGCCAAACTTTCTATAATTACCAAGTTTTGCTCACGCGCACAACCGGGTTAGTTAACATTCCATTGTTTGCTCGGAGAAATAATGTATACAATTACATGCAATTACTCATCGCGAACATATACGAACGATCATTCTCCCGTCGGTCTTGTCCTCGACGAGGGGACGTGGCGGCCTTCGAGCATGGTTCCCGTGTGTCGACTGGGAATCAAGGGAAGAGGAAGAAACGCTCTCACTCGGTGTCTGATGCAAAAATTCTCTTCATTAAATTCTGGACAATTACATATGACTCGCTCGATAGCAGTCTTACAAAAGTAATGATTCTCAAAATTTAGGAAGACAAGGCATCGTCGGGTGTAAAAAGGTCCTTTATCGCTCTCGCCACCCTATCCATCTTGGAGGTGGTCTGAGCCTTGAAAGCATCGACCTCTTTCCCCTTGTCGAGAAGCTTGACCTGAGGTTAGCAACCTCCTTCCTCGATGCCTCAAGCTCAGCACAGAGTTGAGATCGCTCTCTCCCCCACTGAGCTTCTGCCTGCTTCCTGGTGATTGACACGGAGCTTCTCCCCCACTGCCCGAACTCTGGAGAAATGTGTCCGACGAATGGGACCGGAGAAACAATGTCCTCGTATGGCCACCCTTCGTGAGGCAAGTTGGCGAAAGGTTCAGCCCTACCTCGAGGATCAGAAAAAGCCGCCTTCAGAGCCCCAGCAGCTTGACTTGAGCATCAAGCCTCCGCCAACTCCAAACGGAAGGGCTCCGCCTCCCCCTCTTCCTCCTCTTCCCCCTCTTCCTCCTCAGCCCTCTTCCTCTTTCGGCCTTCTTCGTAGGCCCGCTCCATCTCTGAAGTAAAATATCTGTATGCTCTGCCCCCCATTTTTGATTGCTGGAAGCAATGAGAAGAAGATGAGATTTGCTCGAGTTACCCAGAGAAAGGAGCGTAAAAGCCCTTTGCTTCACAACTCCAGTTTCTTTTATATGCGAAGGAATAATACCTATTGATCGACACGCATTGGAATCTCGCCAAAAGCAACGGTTGAGATCAACTGAAGGCGAGAAGTTTTGGTGGCATGAATCAAATCAGTTGCTCCGAATGTCGTGCCCCATTTAATGAAAGTACTCATCATTCGGCCTCGATCAGAGCTATATCTCGAGAACGAATCATGAGGGGCCAATGTTGATACATGGGTACGGGCCACGAAATAGCATGGGATAATTGCTCAGCACACACAACTACTCAAAACTCAGAATTGCTCACCGCACACAACCACTCAAAACTCAGTATTGCTCACCGCACACAAACACTAAAAACTCAGTATTGCTCACCACACACAACAACTAAAAACTCAGTATTGCTTACCGCACACAACGACTCAAAACTCAAAATTGCTCAGCGCACACAACCACTCAAACTCAGAATTACTCACCGCACACAACCTCTCAAAACTCAGAATTGCTCATCGCACACAACGATTTTTTCCAGTCCACGTGCATTAAAACAGTTGTGCCGCACACAACATTTTAGTCAGCGTGCACGACTTTCTAAATTATAACGAGTTGTTCGCGGTATTAAAATAGTTTAGAGAAGAGTATTATTACTCAGCGCACCCTACAGATTGTGCACGTGGGGTAAGAGATATATTTTGAAGTATTATTAATCATCGCGCACAACGGGTAAAATTATACCCCGTTGTACGCGTCGAGGATAAACGCGTTACTTTCGTATAAAATTGCTCCAAGCGCACAAAATCATGTAAAATTTTTCCAGTATATCGAGCATAATGCTGCTGATGTCAATTATACCCCGATCTCTGTGAGATGTCAATGTATACCGTTATATCGATCCTAACGCTGCTGAAACAAGTTTACAAAATTGGTGGTGAAATATTACTCTTACTTACGTCGATTGAACAATTGTGCTAACTAAAATATCTATTGCTTAATGCGCACAATGGTCCAATAATATGCACTTTTACGCTTTGAGCAGTTTTGATAAACCATAAATAATTTGCTCACCGTGCATACCGGCCATCTTTTTGTCGGTTGTGCGCGTTGAGAAATTTTGTTACATGCTATCACTTTTGCGCAACACGCACCACAACAGTCATACATTATTGGGAACAACATCTGGCTGCTAGGAATCCCACCTATAGATTCACGAGCATTCTTCTGTATATTCACGAGCAATTTGCTGTAGACTCACGGGGTCCCTTGTTTTGCCTCCCAGTAACTCTACTGTAATCTCATCCTCATCCATGCCAGTCCAATTCTTCTATAAATGGCTTCCCTACCCACAATCCCTCGTCAACCACTACACTTCTTGATGATATTATTCTATTTTATTCTATCTGATTCTAATTATATGATATTTTTTTCTACAACATTCTATTTTTTCTTTCATCACTGCTGCGTCTTCAACACTCAAAGATGGACAATATACTAGCGACAAGTGACGTGATGCTGAAATTTAATACATCGCATATATATTGATTCAAAGATGTTCTTTGCTCCTTCATATGTTCTGTTCGTCATCATTGAAGCTATCACCCCTTCCAGGCACACGTGCTTCATTCCAGACTTCACTGCATGCATAGGTTCTTTGATCCTTTGTTGCAAACATCACTACTTGTTGATAATAAATGTTCTATCTTATTCTAAGTCTACATGTACAACAATTTTACTTAATTATATTTTGTTTTGTGTTCATCACTGATTCTTCTTCAATGCATACAGGGGACAGATGGCCAAGATACTTACAGCAAGTGACGCTGATGGAGCTGATAGAGCAGCTCATAAATGGCAACAAAGTTGTAATTTTTTAAGGGTGGGAATCTATGTATCCCTAGTATAGTCCAGTGCTTGAATTGCTTACCAGTTCCAAATTGTGATGTTGAAAAAAGTTTAGATGTAGTTTCTAGTTGGTTGTGTTATGTACATTTGAATGCATAAATGTTGTAGTATGTTGGAATACAGACCTTAATATAATGTCATTAAATTTGATACAATTATTGCACATTACAAAATTACCGTGATGCTAACTTAAAGTACCCATAATTACTCAGCTCGCATAAACGGTAACAGCATTGAACGTTGTACGAGCTGAACACAACTATCTACAATTACCAACTTTACTCAACGAGCGTAACTGTCAAAGGTAGTAACCGTTGTGCACATGGAGTATAATTTTTTACAATTACCCAAATTACTCAGCACCACATCCGACAAAATTATTGAACGTTGTGTGCGCTTAGCGAACCTGTATAATTACCAACTTTTGCTCAGCGCACACAACCGGCAAAAGTTATAACCGTTGTGCGTGAGGAGCAAAAATGTATAAAATTACCCGCAATTATGCATCGCGCACAGCTACATGCCTCATTCTCTTCATTCTCTTCAGCTCGTCTGCTTCTGCTTCTTACTCCTTAAACACATGAATTTTCTTGACAATTGTCAGGATCTGCCGCAACAGAGAAATTATAAGATATGAGATCTGTAGCAGTAGATATAGGTCTCGAATAATAGGCATCATCCTCGTACGCTTATAATTAAGACTTTGTGCTTTAAGATTCAATTTGGACCCCCAACCCTATGTATTCAACGCCACAATGACTGCATTTTGGCCTAAAATATAATAGGCTGCCGTTTTCAGATAACCATTTTTAAAGAGAACCGGTTTAGTTTCATCGCATTTATACGGTTATCTCCATGACAGATGCATGTAGTATATTTCTTCCAAGCTAATACAAAATTGTTACCTATGGTATATAAAAATGTGAGCCTTCATATCAAAGCCTTGTGAAGTCATCGTGCGAAGATTTTTCCTACAGAAAATATGGATCAATGATGCTAAAATAATTTATACTAGTATATAAAATAGTTAACATTTGAGCAAATATACCTTCTTTCTACCAGCTGTACTCATACGACAAGTTCTCATGTCATGACCCTTTTCTGTACAAACATTCCAAGTCCTTGTTCTTGCTTGACTTTGTTCTTGTGAGACTTGTATTTCAGACAGAATCCTTGACGCCACTCGTGGTCGGCCTTTAGTTCTTGCTTTTGCAGGATCAAGCATAATTACATTATTTACTCACACTTCTTGTTTGATAGGTGCATTGGACCCCCACCTGAGTGCTTGGATCTTCAGAAGCAGTTTACGCTTTATCATTCATATTATGTTGGTCCAAAAAACTGTTTGCCCGCCCAAAGACGTCATCAAACAGAAGGGATCTCTTGTAACCGCGTTGACGACTTTATCGAATGCTGATCGAAGTCTCCAGGTTTGAAGTGGAGTAATTTGATTTAGACGCACTCCGTGTACTGTGCTAGACAAAGAGGCCACATAACTCATGATGCTATGTCTTGCATTTAGATTCCACCTTGGTAATCTATATCTATCAAGGATGGTTTGCATATCATACTTTTGCTTCATGATATATAAAATTTGCGTGCAGAGAAAACCTTCAGTCTCAGCCCTTGCACACGTACACCTCAACATTCCCGTAGATATATTGCATTGAACATTATGCAAGTAGCTCTTTCCATCAATCCGCATAGTTACTTTATTTATGATTGTATCCCCATCCATGCTTACCCTTTCATGCCGACAGTATAAAGTATATTTGAACCGAATTTGAAAAATGGAAAATATGTTTCTAGTATATACCTTTGCGGCATGAACCTCTAACTCATGCATGCCTCTAAATTCTGGTTTGTTCCTCATACAGAAAGTATCTTCTCTCTCCTCTTTGTCTCGTTGAAATTTTACCGCTTTATCGTATTGATCAATGAACCATATAATGGAGTCATACAGTTTACGTATCCATCAAAATACACGTTCATGCTTTCACTCCTTTGGCTGGACGCCATGCCTACACACAAAACAAGAAATGAATACCATATGATTAGTTTATTTTGATCATATATTTTTACCACAATCTTTATCGTATTAACATTTTCATACCTGCAAAGAAAGTATTCAGTAGGTACGCCTTAATCCAGTGCTGTGCTTTCTCATGCATCGTATGTAACCACTTCCAGGCTTTCACTTCATTTTTTTTGTTTTTCTGTCATTGGCTCCTGAAATTCCTTTTGGTACTTCTCCTTTAAAATGCCCCAACAATTCTCAGATTCTTCAACATTTTGACTGTTCTTACACCAATTTGCATAGTCTTCATCAAATTCAGGGTTATAAGCAGACCGCAATGAACGTAGATGCTCATCTTCATGCAGACTGATATGCCATATACAATACATGTGCTTTGTATTTGGAAAAACTCTTTTGATTGCATTGCATATTGTCGGGTCTTGATCAGTGATGATAGCCCCTGGTGCTTTATCCCACATACATGTTAACCACTATCTAAATAACCACACAAAGGATTCTTCCTTCTCATCAGCAAGAAGAGCACATCCAAATAAAATAGACTATTTATGATGATTGACACCTGTAAAAGGTGCAAAGGGCAACATGAATCTATTTGTCGTATAAGTGACTTCAAATACAACAACATCTCCAAACTGGCTGTATGATGTCCTTACCCTTCCATCAGCCCAAAATATACTCCTACATACATTATCTTCATAATGCTCAATAGCATAATAGAGCTGAGAGTCTGTAGCTTACCTTTTAATAAATTATTCTATTACTCTAATGCATCCCTTCCCAATATTGGTCTTTCTTGCTACTCTCCCATGATCAATGCATTATTGCGTAGTAATATTGACATTACTACTACATGTGGCATTTAGAATCCTTGTAATCCTTACAGGTCCTACTCCACAGCCACGCATCTTATTAACGAAATTCCTACATGTTCCGTCTATATCCTATCTTTTATGTGACTGTAACATCTGGATCTTCGATGGGCTTTTTACCAACTCATGATTATGATCATCATCAAAGGTGTTTATGAGCCATAATCCATCGGTGATTTTATGAACTGTCATTCAAGCCACACAGCCTTCTCTCTCATTTTCCTTTGATTAACGTCCCTCCTAATCTTATTTTTTAAGCTTTTAAACCCTTCTTGGTTGCACGTATACTTCCTCATCGTGGTATTGCCATCATTTTCCTTTCCCGTAGATCCCTTTCAGGTTGTAAAACCTTTTGTTGCTTCTTATGTATTATAAAATTGATATGCATCTTCTTCTGTTTGAAATTTCATTCCAATATGTGGGCTAACTTTTTCATTATCACTATGCCTATCCTCTTCATATACGCTGTTTGCACTATTTACACCGATTAAATTTAGCCCCTTATGTGCAGAGAGTAATTTCCAACGCTAATCGTCAAAATGTTGGAAATTACTCACCGCGCAAACCCCTTCAAAAATTTATCCCGTTGTGCATGTTGAGCTATATGAGATGCCCATCAACTTAGGGATGACCATCCTTACCTCGATGGAAGAGAGTAGGAGGGTAATCAACGAGCGTGTGATGGTAGGGTTTTGGGGATGGTCTCAGTCGTAGGCTATTGAAATCGAAGACCAAGCGCAAAACTGGGGATCTACTCCAGCTTCTGTGTTTGGCATAGGAGTGAGCAAAAGAAGTGGCATCGATTGTATTTTAGTACAAAAGGGCTTAACGGTAATTTAGTACAAAGGCGCTTTGATAAGGGCTTAAAGGGCACGATGGTAATTTCACCAAAAGGTAAGATATTACCGTGATTGCGAATCTAATCGGATGGTAGGAAGGGGTCGAGCGCATGTATCCCGCCTAAGGTCGAGTGCAGGCGCATTTTACCGTGCGCGTGTGTGTGTCATGCACGTGTATGATTAGAATAGTTACTGGAAAATTATGCACATAAAGCGAAATGGAAAGAAAAATCCTCTTGCAATTGACCCCCTGGCGGCTCAATCATAAATTAAGAAGGAAAATATCATTATAATACCCCTATGTTTAGGGATATTTTCACATATGTACCTTATGGGTTAATCCGTTATAATTTACTATCCTTTAATAATTTTTCATTGTAAACACGTATGTTTTTATGTTCATTTAATCAAACTGCATTGTAGTGCACACACTTTCTAGTAATACTTTACAAAATTGTAGAGAGAGTTTCAGTTACCATTAATACAGAAATGGAATGTAGAGATGAAGAGAGAGAAAGTGAGGGATAGATAGAGAGAGGGAAGTTTGGCTAAATGAATTTTTAAGCAACTACTGAGTTTAGCATTTTGAGAAGATAATGAATGCACTTGAAAGTGGTTTTTAACAGGAAGATTGGTTTGTTTATCTTATATAATATCTTAAACATAAGAATTTTATTGTTGTTATTAATAGGCCTTATCACCATTGGTATTAGGACCTTTGGTGTCCACCATGATTGTTAACGACCCTTAGTATCCATCTTTATATATATATATATACTAGTCATAACCCGTGCCCGCGGGCACGGTTCATTTAAGATTTTCCCCCTCACAATCTTAGATCCCCTAATTTTAGACGAACAACAATAATTAAAGCATAATAGTTGTTATTTAGTTTTCCCAAAAAATTTAGTTCCCCTGAGAATTTAGTTTCCCACAAAATTTGGTTCCCTTCTGCTATAACACGTACCCTAAGGGCATGGTTCATTTAAAATATTTCACACTCAAAATGTTGGATCCTCTGATTTTAAACGAACAATACTAATTAAATCGCAATAATTTTTATTTAGTATCCCCCCAAAATTTTGTTCCCTAAGATTCAAATCCATCCAAAATTTTCAAAAAATTTAAGTTCTGTCCAAAATTTAGTCCACTCAGAGAATTTAGTTCCCCCTAAAAATTTTAGTTCCCCCAATATTTTCACAAACTCTCATCATACCCATTGATAATATAATTCATAATACATGTGTGGTGACAGCTTCAAGACATTGACTCTTGAGAGATGATGTTCTATCTTCGTGCCTCAACAAAGAAAATGAGCACTTCATAAGCATTCATAAAGAAAAAGCAACTGAAAACTAAGCATGTTGGCCTTGGAGTAAATATAATTGGTTCAGCAATTAGCAACAAAACATCTGAGCATTTGGTCAGAATTGATAATTTTACATGTGGTGTTTATCAGAGTTCATGGAGCATAGACGAAGCAGCACTCTAAGAATAAACACTATGGATAGCAAACTGACAATAATAGTAATCAAACCCAAAGCATATTGAAAATGCTGGGCAAGATGCACATAATAAGTATGTCCTAATAAATATGTAAATGTATTCTATTCTTAACATGGGGGTAAAATGTCAGCTAGTTAAATAAGTTGTATTCCTAATGTTTGGTTTTTGCTAACCATGTCATTTAACATCGATTGCAGATCGATGTCCATTATTCTTTGGTATGCAACAATTAACTTACTTTGAAGCAAAAGAGGAATTGGTATATTGAACTCTGCAATATTCTTATAGGACATTAATTATATTGGAACTAACATAGGTCTTTAACAAATGCTTTTAAAATGTACAAATAACACCCAAAATGAGCCTTTTTTAAATACCAAAAATCCTTTTAAATAAGTTAAATACCAATAGAATCAGATTTTTCCCCATTATAAAGTGATTTAATTTCCAAAAAGGAAACAATTCAATTGTTTAGGAGGACGGCTTCAAATATATTGCTTATAACTGAATAAACAATACAAATATTGAACTTAAAACTACGGTTGGCATCCGGAAAATATTTCCAATAAACAGAGAAAAAGGTTTAAGGAGAATAAAACCAAAAAATATATACATGCTAACAACGCACATCCACCATTTTCATGAGTCAGGCCAGTAGAACACATATGCTTTCAGTAAATTCCAGTGCACAAACTTCTGCAAACAATAATATACAAAAACTCGCCACATCATCAACAGTCCGAAGAGGTGATAACATCATCGATCTTCAATATCATGTTAACACCATGTCGCTAGAAAAATTTGCTGTTGTTTCCCAATCAACATCTCAAATACATTCTACTCTTGCATATTATTGGTCCCAACATCATTGCAATCTATGTCATAATACAGATTATTCTCTTGCATCAATAAATCAAAGATTCAGTCCATAGTGTAAATGATAGAGCAAAGATCCACGCCACCATATTAACAATTGATTGCCAGATGATTGGATCAGGAGAAGTTCCAAGGTTCAAGAAAGAGACATGGCCTTTATGTAAAAATAAGGAAAGAAATCGTGTAGCGACATAGGACATCAACAATAAGCTAACCGCACACCTCTATTTGTAAAAATTCTGGTTATGATGAAAACATTCAAAAATTTCATGTCATTTGTATATTGTAGAGGTTGCCTACATAATATTATTTTCTAGATTTGTAGGATATATTTACCTGAGCTAGTAAAGAAACAAACCAATAAACAGAAATGTAGGTAATCGAAATGGAAGCAACAAAGAAAGCCTTTTCCTTCTTAACTTTAGAAAAGCCTATGTTCTGGATGGTAAACAAAAATGGACAGGTTTTCATAATTCAATATGACTGCAATTCAGAACAATACAAATAAAAGCGATGCGACTTTGAGTCAATCACGTGAGCTTCATAATTCCCAGTACACTAATATCACAATTTTGAACCCAGCATGCAATGGTAGAGAGTGAGATTTTGGGATGCCAATATTAACATAAATCACAAAACCTCGACATTACAACAAATTGTTTTACCCCGTCTATCGCCAAGGAAATTTTCTTGGCAATGAAACCCCACAGCATCATACCCATTCTTCTCCCACTGCAACAATTGTAAACAAAATATTAATCAAGAGAACAATGATTGCTCACTAATGCTACTTGAATGAAAGATTGATTGTTGGCATAATTGTTGAAATAAAAACAATAATCCAATAAGTTCATCATCCACAATCTATCATCTACCAACATGGATTATTCCTAAATAGCCAAAGAATAAAGTTTATTTAACATCATCATGGTCCACTCAGAAAGACACCAAAATCAAAATGAATCGTACGTATGCAGCTGACTGATCTACAGGCCACTTGGTGCCAAAAGATGGATGCTAGCCTGTAGAATACCGTTTTGCATAACATAGTCACTTGTAACATAGGCAATAGTTGAGTCAGATAAGGACCGAAGCATCCAATTCTACTCATTGCTAGAATCATCCACATCAGATGTATCAATACTTCCATCTGTCTGGCTTGATATTTCTAAATTATCGAACTCGTTATCATCTACTTCTGGAGGAATGTATAGATCAGCTAAGTTACCTTCCACAATTAATTGGTGATCCTATTCTCTATCAGTTTGAGAGTTGGCATGTTCTTTCACTTCTTCAGAAGGTTCGGAGACATCAAGGCCCAGTTTGACATGCTCTAATGCAGAAGAAATATAATGCTCATAAATATTTCCTCCTGCCAGATCATTAACACATTAGCAGTAGGCTTATCTTCACAACCCATATAATAGGGGCAGAATTGGCATAATCTGGCTTACTCTTAGATTGAGCATCATCGACTTCTGATACAAAAGTTTTTCTGCTTGCCTCCTAACATGGGTGATCGTCTTCATAAACATATTTTTCTTGGGCTTTAGCTAATTCATGCCTTGCTTTTCTTCTCATGTATCTTCTGTGAGTACTACGGCTAACAGCAGGCCACCAATCATCAACAATTTTCAGTGTCTTCGCCTAGAGAACATCAATACCATCTGCAACCATCTTCGTTCCATCAATTTTGATCTCTTTCTTTAGAAAAGCAAATCCTCTAATTCTACCAGCAGTATGACCTTTGTCATCCGAATTTTTATTTTTAGCAATTGAACCATCTATCAAATTCATAATAAAGCTTAATAAAGCTTAATACACTTAGGATTTCATTCTTGTTTCAAAAATTCAAAAAATTCTCCTTAAACATTTCAGCCATATTCAAAATCGTTCCCTTACAATTTCAGTTAGAACCAATTGTGCCCCTATAGTTTTTCTTCTCAAAAATAATATGGTCCCCTAGTCATGCATTAAGTCAAACACATAGTAAGCATAGAATACAAATAATTACACCGCTTTAAGATAGAACTGAGTGAAATTGACTTGATGAGAAGTGACGATACTTGCATCTCTATCGAAAATGATGAACTTCATGCTTGTCATCCCTAAATCATGTATGCAGCATATTTCAATATTACCAATAATAGACCAATTTAAATAAAGGAACTCTCATCCCAATTCCCCTTACTTATCCATTCTTCCTCTATCCATTATTGATCTTAACTTCACTCCATCAATTACTATTGAAATCATATAAGAAAATTTGTGTTTACATGGAGAGGTAACAAATCTTCACAATACCATATATTTTGATTCTATCAAATAGGTATCCTTTCAATCTGTAATTATTCATTTCAAATGCAAATATATGTTAGGTGCTCTCAATCGATTAATCGCTTTGCAAATGCCTACTTCAAAGAGAATATATAAGTCGGGTTTCAAATAGCATCAACGCAATTCATATAACCCCGTAAATTTCATAAAATGACACTGAAAGTTTTGCTTGGGCTATTAAAAAGAACAAAACCTAATAGACATATAAAGGGCAATTGTACAACAGAACTAAGAATTGAAATATGGAGTTTGCAAACAAAATGTAACCATTTTGACCAATAGATCCAATTTCCAAATACTCCAAAATTTATTATTAATAACTTAAAATGCAAATTTGCAAATGTTAAAATCAAGCACCGAGTTGAATACATATAACATAAAATAGACACAACAATCTAAACTGACAAAACCCAGATGCATATGTGGATCAAGTTTGAATTATGACGGGTTCTTCTATGTTTCTTTTTTTGGAAGAACTCAGATTGAGATAGGGTCAAATAGCATCAGCTCAATTCATATAAGCACATAAATTTCATAAAATAGCACTGAAAGTTTGGCTTGGGCTATTAAAAAGAACAAAAGTAAACCAAATAGACATATAAAGGGCAAATGAACAACAGAACTAAGAATTGAAATATGGAGTTTGCTGACAAAATGTAACCATTTTGACCAACATATCTAATTTCCAAATACTCCAAAATATACTATTAATAACGTAAAATGCAGATTTGTAATTGTTAAAATCAAGCACCAAGTTGAATACATATAACATAAAATAGACACAACAATCTAATTTGATGAACAAATTTTTGGGAACAGATTTTACAAAATAGACACACCAAGTTGAATGCATATAACATACATATTACATAAAGTACATATAACTTGCTTCGATTTTAGGGAACAAATACCGCTACTAAAATTCTCGAGATTTTGGTTTCGGTGAGTCGTGCATCCCCAGTCCCTTCTTGCAACACAGGTTCCCTCAAGTCCTCAAACGTATGGTATCTATTGTTAGAGTTGCTTGCCAATGGATCCAGTAGCGATCCCAAATTCTCCAAAACAGCATGAATTCTAGCCGACCTGCAAAGCAAAATCAAACTCCTTCCCATGTTTTCCCCTCAATAGAAAGAAAACAAAGCCACGACAAAATTGAAATAAAAATAATAACAAAATGCATAAGGCAACATAAAAATGTATAATGCATAAACTCTGCAACAGCTTTATGCTAACCTTGGCATTACAACAAACACTTGATGTGCATAAGGCGGGTTAAGTTGGAAACAAAAACAGATCAGAGATAGAACTAAGATCAAAAATAAGATAAAAAATCGGAACTTTTCAAGCCAAACTAATAACTTTGCATCAGCATCTGGATACTGAGAACTCTGCGAAACCCACAAATTGTCCTGTCAAAGTAAAAAAATTCACCTATCGCAAGACCCTTCTGGATGTCTTCTCAAATGGGTTTCAGTTTCTTTCTCCTGAGAAAGTATCTTGGACAAATCATCAAACAACTTGCCGTCGAGTTGATGCTTCGCATGAACAGTAGAAGCCATGAAGAGACTGCAGAACATTAGAAGCCAAGAACAGTTGATGCCCTGCAAAAATAGCATTTTGTCGTAGAAACACAGCTAATTCATCCTCAGCCAAGTGCACCATTCAAAATGTTGTAAACACAGCTAATCCCGGGATTTTGAAAGAGAATTCCATGTAAACATAGCTTTTGAGAGAGAATGTTTGGGGGTTTTGAGAGAGAACGGTGAATTCATCCCCACAAAGTTGTTCCAGCCAGCGTGAGAAAAGATTTTTAGTGGTGGGTTTTTGAATCTCCAACCCAAAATTTTGTTTTCCCCCATCATGAGAAGTATGTTGTGGTTTAAAATTCAATTTTTTGTCCAGTCAGTTTGTTTTCCCCTCAGCCTGAGATAATTTGTTTTCCCAGTCAATTTGTTTTCACACAATTCAAAATGCAAACCCAAACTTCTCTCATACAATAAACTGCTCCCATACAAAAAAAGCACCTGATTGTGTTCATTGACCAACCAGTAAAAACGCTCTCATACAATAAAAACTGTTGGCTTTAAGAACACAATCGGGGTGCAGCAATAAAAATTGCTTGGTCAATGAATAACTTTACAATTTTCGAGTGCAACAACAGAGTCATAATGTTAAGCAACCGATCAAAAAGCAGAATGCTGAGAGATGTTGAAAAACCTGAATGCTGAGAGATGCTGAAAAAACTGAATGCTGAGAGAGAGAGATGGACCCGTAAGAGCTTTGGACTTTTGCTCCAATAAAAAATGCAACTTCAAAACAAATTCGGGAGATACTGCTTCGGTGGCCGCCCCCTTCTCTTTGGCATCGATTCCAATCCTACAGCTGCACCAGATATTTTCAGACTCGAATGAAACATTAATTCTAGCAAAGCATCAGAAGTAGCACTAACTTGAGGCTGGAACTCAGTAACTATATCACCCTCACAGGCTATAGGTGCCCCTTCTTCTTCATGCACGTTGGCAACATTGCCTTCATCCCTCTCTGACTCTTTGCTTTGCGGCTGACTCGGAGCAAGTTCTACGCTATGTGAGGGCTTAGCAGCAGTATTCACTTCGATATTAATCCTCTCCCGGACTGGAGATGGGCTAGGCACCAGCGAACGACCAACAATTTCCAGCGCGGTATTTGAGCTATCGTATGCAGCGGTGTTATGGTTGTCCATCATATTGGAAATGCTGTGTGGCTTACTCAGAGCGAGTTCTGTGTAATTATTGAATAAGATGAGCAACATTGGAAATGCAATTATTGGAAAGTTGCAGATTCTGGAAAGTCGGTTAATAAAGTTACATTTCAGCACCAGATTTTGGAAAGTTGCCATTATAAGATACACAAACCAGAATGGTAAATCTGAGAAATCTAAAAATTGATTACTCCATGGTGTTGGGTTGGGTCAACACCCTTTGCCTTTAACTCATCTGAAAAATTTTACAGTTTGGGAAAGGAACAAATGATGGGTTAAGGGGTTAAGAATTCCTTTAGTCTGCCAAACACAAAAGGTGGCATGTAAGCAGAGAGGGTTAACTGTCATGTACTTTATTTGATTATTTCCTGCCAGGAGTTAGCACGAATTAAAACCATGTTCTGACTTTAATTGAGGGCGTAACGATTTAGTGACAACATTGAATGATGAAAATTTTAGAGCTGAAACCTAAAGAACAATAAAATCAAATATGATAAATTGAATTGTTTTGTTAACCAACTGATAAATTGTAGTCTGAAATTATTTAACACATCGGTCAATAAATTGAACCCAAAAGAAATGCTAGGAAAAAAGGTAGGGAGTTTACCAGTAATCTGCGGACAACATTTACATGGCCGGAATGTGATGCAGCGAACAGGGCCGAAACATCAGTCTGAAACTCATCCGAAACTCATCGTACTGATCACTGGTTCCTTAATAGCATCTTTCATCACTGGTTCCTTAATAGCGTCTTTCAGACTTCTCTCCTTCTCAGTGCCAAATGCTAACCTACAGTGTATACCATGAATTGGTGACTATTGGTTTTTAATTTCATCAAAGAAAGTATTGGGAAATGCCATTAATTGAAAGCTAATGAAACTGAAAAATAATAAACTAATATGTGTTTTCATGTAAACTTGAATCTCACAGCTTGTGCTTGGACACAGATTCTAGGATGGTGCTCCTCCGACGATTTCTTCATACAGTCTGGTAAACTTTGTCAATGATCTTTAATATCTGATCCTGGCTGAGCTTCACCGTCTCGTATATTGGATTCACTGGGACATTTCATCGAACAGTCAGTGTGCGACCAGCATGTGTGATCGTAATTTTCCCTTTGCCTGGCAGCAAGTTGAAGCAAGAACCAACCCACAGAAAATTGAGATGTAATTTTTACCTTTGTCTGGAAATCAAGATCGAACAAATCCTGGTGCTTCTGCATTCTGAATCAACTCTCTACGTTTTTTCTTGGGGGCAAAACATGAAGTTCTTCTTGACTGTGTTCGTCATACTGAGAGAACCCGTCATCAAATTAGAACGGACATGATCGGAACTCGCACATGGATGCGGAGCATCTCGATGGCGGTTCGGAGGACGGTGCGGTGGCGATGGCTCTCGATGCTGCGGGTGTCGATGAAGGCGCTCAGGCAGACGTGGTCCTCCTCCATCCATGCCGTCGGCGAGCCTTCTCTCTTACCGTTGTGAGAAGCTAAGGGGTCCACTGGGAGGTCAGAAATTAAGCGAGCGTCAGGGGAGTGAGGGTTTTGTTGGCGGTTTGGTTTCCCCCCAACTATTTTAAAGTGTGCTGTTTGTTTTTTCACCAAAAGTTAGTTCCCCCCCAATATTTCAAAATTTGGTTTAAAATTTAAAGGGCGGTTTTCACATCATTCATAATTCAAACCAAAAATTCAAAAGTCTTCCCACCAAAAGTTTGTCCTAGTCACCAGTCCTAGTCATCATCCATGTCCTAGTCAGCTTGTCCCAGTAGGACAAAATTCAAATTCTTCATGCTTTATAGAATATATATATATATATATATATATATATATATATATATATATATATATGATCTAAGTCCTCCACCATAGAGATTGATTCTCAACACGTTATCAGCATGATTATGCTCGTAGAGAAGGAAAAGATGCGACAAATCTCTGACGAATTTTTTTTCGCGTCGGCTCGAGAGAAGAATCGATACGCGGAAAAGGCTTCATAGTACGACAAGATCTAGATGTATTTCTAGATTTGTGCAAAAATCCTATTTCTAATTTATGATCATGATTTTTCTTTTCCTAGATCTATGTTTTAGATTAAAATAGCATTTTTATGCCTATAGACCTAAAAAATCATGATTTTTAGGATCTAGAGACCTAATTACAATTTAAAAACTTGATATTTTTTAGAGATCTTTTGCAAAAACGTCGGTCTTGATGCTTGAAAATATTTTATAAAAAAATTAAGCCCAAGCAACCGCGGCCAGCAGACACAGACGTAGCTGCAGCTACCAGCCATGGTCAGATCAGATTCCGCTAGAAAATGGCCATGTCCGGATGGATCCAACTTGATCGGCCATGAAACGTCCTGAGCTGACGTCATTTGGCCTGCACCGACTATGATCAGCCTTGATCTGATAATGATCGGACTGATCGATCTCCCTGGCAATTATTGGACTGAAGCCATGAACGACGTGACCTCTACTTTTGGCCAGACGCCATGATCAGCCTCCCTGCCATGATGCGACAACGTTCGGGCCTCGGAAACATTGTATCCAGCTGTTTTCTAGCGAGAAACGGCGTCATCGATAGCTTTTTCTGTTACTCGAAAACGTTAGTGTTCGGTGCACCCCCACCCCTTCAGGCCCGCTGCCACTGCAAGCGGTGGCGGCCGAAACACTAACACTAGGGGTAGGGTTCGGGCATGACAAGAACCCGAACCAATTAGGCTCGCCCATTAGAATTAGAAATTTTTAAAAAAGGTTTTTCTTATTTTTAATTGGGCATGAAGCCCACATCAATTTCGGTGGGCCTCATGACCCCTCAATTAAAACAAAAAACAAAAAAAAATAAAACTTATGTTTTTAAGGGGTGGGCCTGAAGCCAACGTCCAGCCCGTGGGCTCAGACCCATAGGCCTAAATTTATATTATGTATGTATGTATGTATGTATGTATGTATGTATGTATGTATGTATGTATGTATGTATGTATGTATGTATGTATGTATGTATGTATGTATGTATATATATATATATATATATATATATATATATATATATATATGTATGTATATTATATATATAGGGTAAAGTGTTCCTAAGGTGACTCCTTAGATTTAATCTAAGGAGTCACCCTCATTTTCTCGCTTATCCCACAATTTTTTTTTGATTTTATTTTTATGGGGTTGTTGTGCACATCATGGATGATCAACATACTAAAAATCAAGTCAATCTAATACTTTAGAACCACCACCTACCCATTGCAACTTCAACGGTCTAAAAATGTGTTGAAAACCCCATGAAGTTGCAACATGTAAATGTCGTCTCTAAAAGTATTGGAATGACTTGATTTTTGGTAAGTTGATCATCCTTGAGGTGAAAAACAATCCCAAGAAAAAAAATTCGAAATTTTTTTTGGATATGAGAGAAAATGGGGGCGACTCCTTAGATTAAATCTAAGGAGTCACCCTAGGAACACTTTACCCATATATATTTTTTGGCAAGTAAAAGCTATCTTTATTTATATCCAACAATGTACAAAACAAATACACTAGCAGCTACAGAAGTTGGTTGGAAGAAAGGGGAGAGGGCACAAGCGCCGTCACCATTTACATCCCACTAACTACCGTAATTACAAGTGAAAATACAAAAATCTAGCCAGCATCTATAAAACCCCAATTGGAGAATGGGGAAGTATCAGAAGCTTGCTCCAAATCCATGCCTCTAAGGGAGATAATTAAGTCGGATGCAATATCCTCAAATAGCTCTGTTGCCCTCCTTGCGACACCTTCAAAGATCCTTTTATTTCTCTGCTTCCAAATGTGCCATAACGTGGTTGCTAGTGCCGCCTTGGCTAGATTACCAACAAGATCTAATTTGGTATAACGCCTGAGAATCAGATCACACACACCAGCGATGGTTAGAGGGATGGAACCCGTATACCCCAGCTTAAGAAATGCCCTGGAGATGATGTAGCGGGAATAGTGACATTCAAAAAATAGATGGTTTATAGACTCAGGGACATTTTCATCGCAAAGAACGCAATGCTGGTCAGAAGCAATTCCCCAGGAGTGGATGCAATCTTTGGTAGGCAATTTATCACGAATAGCTCTCAATAAAGTCAGGGACATCTTAGGAACATGCCTGGGAAACCAAACCACATCATAATAAACGAAAACCAGGCCCGGGATCCGAGAACCCTCCCAGGCCGCTCGATAAGTGAATGGATGTCCTGACGCCCAGGACCAAGTATCCGGCCCAATACTCAAGGAAATGGGATGAAGAAGTGGAAGTAACGGCTGGATACTAGCATCATTGCGCCAACCTGCGAGGGTCCAATAGTCACTAACCTTCATCAGCTCGGTCCCAAGGGGAGGGGGAAGGAGTAAGTGCAAAGGTCCCTTCGGGTGCCAATTGTCAAACCAAAATGATGTCGAAGATCCATCGCCAACCGTTCGCCTAATGAGCTTCTGAGAAATATTGCGGAACCTGAGCATGAATTTCCACGTGCCTGAATGAGTGGGTTTAGCCTGAGTAGTAAAAAAGTCATTAATGCCTCCTCATGTAATTAGCCCAGGCTCCATCAGTGGAAAGGAGCCTCCAAGTAAGGCGCACCCCAGAAGCTGCATTAAGATCTTTCAGAAGCCTCAACCCCACACCACCTTCCTTTTTAAGGACACACAAATCCTTCCAAGCCCAAATGTGAAGCTTGCCCCAAATGAAATTTCTACATGCAGAGGAGATAGTACGGATAACAGATGGGGGAATATAGAAAGATTACGCCCAGAATGCCACAATACCATAAATAACAGAGCGGACCAATTCGATTTTACCAGCAGTAGATAGCAGTGAAGATCTCCAGCCGAGTAGCCTCTTTTTACATTTATCAATGAGGCGACTATAGACAGAAGACTTTGGGTAGTTGGAAGATAACGGCATACCCAAATATGTAGTAAAAGAATTTACCAATTTAACACCCAGAATATTAGCAAGACTAACCGGGTGTCTAACGCCTTTACTGAAGATGGCGGCACTCTTTTCCCAATTGATGGAAAGCCCAGAGTAAAGATTGAAGGAATTTAAAATCTCTTTAACTCCATTAAAGGACCGGGGATTAGCACGGCAGAATAACAGCAAATCATCTGCAAAGAGTAGATGTGAAATAGCTCCCACTCTTCGCATTGGCTGAATGGAACGAGTAGAATCAGCTCTCGCCATCAGGAGCGAGAAGGCTTCCATAACAAGTACAAAAAGATAGGGGGAAAGGGGGTCTCCCTGTCGGAGCCCCCTATTAGATGAAAAATAACCTTCTGGGGATCCCTCAATAAGAACAGAGAACATTTGGGTGGAGATGCACTGTGAAATCCAATTAATGAACCTGGCCTTGAAACCCATTTGATGTAACAGGAATAAGATAAACTCCATGTTCACACTATCGAAAGCTTTACGCAGATCTAATTTGATACATGATCTGGCCCCCATCGGATTACTAAAATCCCGAATTTGTTCGTGGGCAATAAGGGCACAATCCGAGAGAAGCATGCCTTTCAAGAAAGCCGATTGATTAGGGGATATTAAATCACCAATAACATGCTTTAATCTGTTACATAATACTTTACTGATGATTTTGTAGATGATGTTGCAACAAGCTATGGGTCTATACTCCCCTAGGCCAGAAGCATTAGCATTTTTGGGAACCAGGGTCAAAAAAGTGTGATTAACATGAGGGAGCATGTGTCCTGAATTAAAAAAAGATAGGGTGCCAGAAATGACATCGTTACCCACAATTTCCCAAGAATGTTGGAAGAAGAAAGCATTAAACCCATCGGGACCAGGGGCTTTATCTTTCCCAAGCTGGAAAGTGGCAAACTTAATCTCAGAAGCTGATACAGGTCTATCCATCCAATTTGTTCCCTCCATAGTAAGTTTGTGTTTAGGGGTCAGCTTCGGGAAAACATTCCAGTAGTCAACCTGATTATAGAGATTCCTGTAGAAAATTGGCGCTTCCCTCCTCAGATCATCAACAGTAGAGATACGAACACCATTCACATCAATAAGGTGGCAGAGATTATTCCGAGATTGCCTACTTCTCATAGAGTTATAAAAAAATTTTGAATTGCGATCCCCCAATGTTAGCCAACTTTGACGACTTTTTTGCCGAAGGTCCTCCTCCTCAATATCCAAGGAATCGGCCAATTTGAAAGCAAGCAACTTTTCTCGAACATGCAAAGTAGGATCTGAACAATGATCCATATTGGCTTGAATAAAATCAAGTTCATTTCGCCAAAAACTGGACTTCATCTTCTCCTTGTTATTAGTAGCCCAGGTTTTGATATCACCCTTCAAATGTTTGAGTTTATTGACCAGACTTTGCAAAGAGGAACCCCAAGCTTGGCTAGTCCAGTTCTCACGCACAAAATCATGATACCCCGAGAAGGAAGTCCATGAGTTAAATAATTTGAAAGGCTTGGGAAGAGAAGGTACCTTGCAAAGGAGATAAACTATCAAAGCTGAATGATCGCTAGTGCCCGCTGGAGTGAATTCAACATATGATTGAGGAAGAAGAGTAATCCAATCCGAGTTGCAAAGAATCCGGTCCAAGCGAGCAGAAATACGAGTTGGGCCAATGCGGCGATTGTTCCAACTCATTCTATTTCCGACACTTTTGAGCTCCATGAGTTGACATTTCCCAATACAATAATTGAATGCATCCATGGCGACTGAATCAGCAGGCCGGCCTCCTACCTTTTCATTATTGCTACGGACGCAGTTGAAATCGCCTCCAACTAGCCATGGAGTATTCTTGAATATCAAAGAATCAGCTAGGAGATCACTCCAAAGGGCAAGTCTAGCATTCGGGAGATTGAGGCCATAAACCGTAGAAAGGCCCATAGAAAACCCCGCTGCATTCGCAAAGATGGAGGTGATATGTTGTGAAGAAACAGCAATAGAAGAGCAAGTCCAAACTCGTTTGTTGTAATAGACGACAATACGACCCCCCTTATGGGAACATATGATGTCATATGTGTCCCAATCTTTATCAAAGCACTTAGTTAATGTAGCCGCATTGCATAATTCAATCTTAGTTTCCAGTAGACAAACAATAGAGAGATTGTACTTACAAATCAGATGCTTAAGATCGGCTCTGCGCGAACTATTATTAAGGCCCCGAGAATTCCAGAATAGAACTGTCATCAAGAAGATTGTGAAGGAGCCTGACCCGAGAGCCTGGAGCTACGCCTGATAGCAGAGGGCGAGACATTAGTGGATTTGGACTTAGATTGAGAAGCATGAGCTCTCAGAGAAGCGTGCTCCAGATTCCATTCAGGATTAGCAAATGTAGGACTTGAAGGGCACTCCATATCTTCTGCAGGTTGAGGAAGTGGATGTGACAAAATTGGCTTGCCAGGAGAGGAGACATTGCAGGGCAATTTGCTAATCCCATCATAAGGGGCGAGGGCAATTTGCCGCTCAGACGAGGCTGAAGCAGCATCATGCGCACTAACCTCCTTTACCGTTGAGCACTCTCCCATGCTCTGGTTGTGTATCCCAACATACAGGGCCGTTGGAATTATTGCAGTGCTACTTTCCCCCACTTCAAAACAGTTTGTATTTATATTATTTTCAACCAATACAGCCGCACCCTCCTTCATATGCGCGGCACAACCGATGTCACCTTGAGATAAAACATTGGGCTTCGTATTTTTCCCCTTGTCAGCTGCCTTCACCTCGGGAAACCCCACAGCCATTTCTGATTCAGCAGCAACTTTAGGACTCGTATCTTGGGTAGCAAGGGAGAGAGGTTCCGTTTGGATTGAAGGGTGCTCAGGAACTAACTTGCGTGGACACTGCGAGTCGAGGTGCCCAAAACATGCACAGTCCCCACATCTCAGTGGCTCCCCCTCATACTTGACCTCTACGGTGAGAGTGGACTGGCCCTCTACATCAACCAAAACTTTCCTTTGCAGCGGAGTGCTAGCATCCACTTCAACCAAACAACGGGCGTAGGAGATCCTATCTAGATTAGCTGTAGCCTTGTCGAGACAAATAGGATTACCGACACCGCTGGCAATAATATTTAGTATCTCCAGGGTCCACATCGAGAGGGGAAGATTGTGTAGCTGGACCCACACAGGAACGGCAGTAAGAATATCACGGCCAAGCTGTATGGTGGGTGACCATTTTTGCAAAACCACTAATCTTCCATCGAATATCCACGGACCTCCATGAAGAATATTATCCCTGTCCTCTCCATTCTCAAATCTGAAATAGAAATAGCCATTCTCTCGAGAAAATATACGAAGGCCACCTTTGATTTTCCAAAGACGTTCCGTCCATGCCTTAATTTGGCCAAAATAGGGGACGTCCCCTAAGACGTACCCCACAAGAGTATTCTCCCAACGTGCCGCACCAACTTCAAGCATGTTAACCTCAATTTTAACCTTGGCCATGCCCTCAGCGTTGAGAGCAATGGGAACTTTAGTCATCACAAGAGGATCAACATATGAACGCCTGGAGGCACAGATGTCTACCCAAGAGCGTTTCTCAACCGAAGGGCTAATTCGGATGGAAGACAGAGGTCTAGGAGACAATTTATCAAACACTTTGGCTTCAGGGATAGATTTGGATTGGATTGGAGCCCGCCGCAAATCAGATCTAGGTCGATCTAGACGTGCACCCATTCCACCACCTCCACGGAAACCACCATCAACACGGGAGCCACCGCCCCCGCGCGAACCACCACCCCTAGAGCCGTTCGAAGGAAACTTACCCCAATTTCCATTGACAGTCGATTTGTTCTTGGAGTAGGTAACGCGAGTCCAACCGGCCCCCTCTTGATGATTGCCGATCGGGACAACATCTCCTGACCCCCCAGCAGGCTGCGAACCTTGCAATTTTGAAGCATTTTGCAGATCTCCGATGGTTTGCGCCACCGCACGAAAATCGCCAGGACCGAGAAAACCGGACATCGGACGATCACTTTACCCACACACACACACACACACACACACACACACACACACACACACACACACACACACACACACACACACAGATATAACTAAATGTTTTCCCAAGATTACGAAAAAAATGGAGAGTGAAAATCGGAGAGGAGCGGATGGCGATCCTGGCGGCTTCCCTAGGGCTTCTCCACCGACTATTGGCGGCGGCGTCTCCTCCACTGCAGACGACAGCAACGATGGAGAGTGGCAGGCTGTCTACAGGTGTCGGCCTCCTGTTCATTAGCTCCGGCATGCACAGGGGAGGGTTTCTCAGGGGAGGGATTCTCGCTCGTGTGGTATTGGATCTCGCGTGGGGGGTTCTGGATCTCGCGTGCAGGGTTCTGGATCTCACGTTCGTGGTCCATACCCTCGGGTTACTGCTCAGGCTAAGCACCCTCCGCGTGTCAAAACTGGTCAATTTGATATACATATTGGTAGGACTGCCGACAAGGTGTTTGTGGGTATGCCAATGAGACCCCCGACTCATTCTACCACTCCAATTCTGTCGGGGCCCAAGCGGAGCTGGTCTGAAATCTGTGCTAACAAGAGAACCTATGGGGATGCAGTCGGAATGAGCTTCGTTCCTCCTAAGATCCGACTTGATGGCTCCTGTGTAGCACGCATAACTAACTCCCTTTTGGAGAAGGGATCTGAATTCTGGAAATCAACCTTGGTGGGATACGTACTTGGTGAGGCACCAATGTTTGGTCAGATGCAGGCTTGGATGGAGAGACTCTGGAAGCCCAGAAAGAAGGTGCATCTCTATAGCAAAGACAACGGCTTTTTCTACTTTCGATTCAAATCTGTGGAGGAATGTGAGAGAATACTTCAAGGGGGCCCTTGGCTGTTTGATGAGCGATTGGTTGTTCTTAAATTATGGACCTCTTCCCTACGCCATGATCGTGACATCCTCACATCGGTTCCTATTTGGGTACAAATGCATGGCCTCCCTGTTAACATGTGGAATAGAGAGGTTCTCAATATCCTAGCCTCGGTTGTAGGGAACCCTATGTGCTTGAATCGAGCCACTGCCAAAATGGAAAGAATTGCCTACGCCTGTTGTCTGGTTGAGGTTGATGCTAAGAAGGCCCTACCGTCTCATATTGAAGCGGAACTTGATGACGGCTCTATATTGATCATTGACGCCAAGTACGAAGAGGAACCCCTGCGCTGCAGCAAATGTATTTGTTTCGGCCACTTGACATCGCAATGCCCTTTTTCTCGAGAAAAGGGAAAGGGTATTGACTTTAATGCGAATCATGTTCACTCCATGGATCCGGGTCAGTCCTCAAATGCTCATTGCGAGCCACAGCTGGAAGTGATTAGGGTGCCTAGTACTGCCATGGAAGGGTCTATGCAACCTCCTGGGGAGGGCTCTTCGCTTGCACCTGCGGGGTCTGTGGCAGCTGCCTTGCCGTAATCTGCTGATTCTATTCAGAGGATGATGCAGGGAGATGATTCTATTATAGCAACCTCTTCGAGGCATGAGTCTGCTGCTCAGGGGATGATGCAGGGAGTCACTTGTTCTGGCAATGCTCCTTGTCCTGTTAATGATCCTTGTCCTACTGTACTAGACCCTAGCTCTGGCAATGCGCAAGGCCACACACCTGCTGTTGAGATTTGTCTCAATGCTGAGCCTATTTCTACATCAACTTTTACTGAGGATTGTGTGGGCCGGGAGGTCTGTTTGAGACCGGTAGCTTTGAGGCTGCGTTCCAATTTCAAAAGGCTTGTAAAGCTTGTGATGCTTGTTCAAAGCTTGAAGCAGAGGTTTATCAACTCTGGTGTGGATTCCCAATCTACCCCACCTGTTTCGCAGCCGACAAATGTTGTCCCACTCGGCCTCCCCCCTGATATACAGCCTGAAGCCCCTATTCAGAATGATTCCCTTCCAGAAGTACCTCTCTATGACAACCCGAAATGGGCCACTGCTCATGCTGAAATTATTGAATCAGCCAAGCGTAAGAATCAAGTTATGGCTACTGCTACCCGGCGTAGCAGCAGACTGAAGTAGGTGTCTGCCCTTACTCATATATCCATCTTGTCAATGAGTATCCTGATTTGGAACACAAGGGGTCTAAATAACTCTGTGAGGCGTAGGGACCTCAAGGATAGGATCAAGAAGCTAAAGCCATCTGTCATTGTACTATTGGAGACTAAATTGAATTCTACGACCGCGATGACCAAGTCTTGCTTCCCTAAGGGATGGAACATTATTGATAAATTTCATACTCATCCTGGAGGGCGTATTCTAACCGGATTTGATCCACTTGTGTGGCAGACATGCGTCATCTCATGTTCGATGCAGCACATCACAGTTAGATGTTTAAATATCGGGGGTTTTGAATTCGCCTTTACGGCAGTGTATGGCAGCAACTCTTTCACTGAAAGAAGGCATTTATGGGAGAACCTTAAGGGGGATGCCGCGGCTATAAACTCTAAAGCCTGGTTAGTGGGAGGATATTTTAATTGTATCCTATATGCTAAAGACAAAATTGGCGGCCGCAGGGTGGAAGCTAGCAAACTCTCTGACTTCAACAACTCAATTTCTGATTGTAGATTGGGTAATCTCAAATGCACTGGGAATCGCCTAAGTTGGTGCAATAACCGTATGGGATCGGGCCGAATTGCGGCACAATTGGATCTGGTTCTTTGCAATGTTGAATGGCTTGACAAGCTGCCAGACTCTTACTTGGAATATTTGGATCCTAACACCAGCGACCACTCCCCAATGTTCATCAGTCTTCATTCTCAGGTATCTGTTGACCCAAAACCCTTCAAATTTTTCAATCATTGGATTCATTTGCCAGGATTCCATGATATCCTTCACACACATTGGCCTACAAATTATGGGGGTACTCCTATGTTCTGTTTGGTACGAAAATTGCGGCAGTTAAAATATAAGCTTAGAGGATGGGCCAGGGATCATCGTACTATGGATCCAATTCAAACTTGCAAAAGTAATCTCGAAGCTGTTAGAAGTCGGATTGGCCTTCATTATAACCTTGACCTACAGGAGAAAGAACGCAAACTTTCAACTGAGCTTGCAAATTTACTTGACATGGATGAAGAAATGCACCGTCAGAAGAGTAGACAGGATTGGTGTGACTTGGGTGATAGAAATACTAGCTTCTTCTATAATGCTATGAAGACAAGACAAAGCACCAATAATCTTAGTCATCTCGTGGATGTGAATGGTGTACAGAGCAAAACTTATGCTGACATTAAGGCTGAGGCGGTTCAATACTATGAGAACCTATACACCCAGACCAATTATTGGAATGTTTTCCCCAACCTTGTTCCTAAAAATAAACTTAAGGTTGAAACGGCTAGGTGGATGGAAAGAATGGTCACTGCAGAAGAAATTAAGGAGGCGGCTTTTCAGATTGGATCTTCTAAAGCCCCTGGGCCTGATGGGTTTAATGGTTTCTTTTTCCAGCACAATTGGCAGCTTATTGGACATGATGTAGTTGTAGCTGTACAATCTTTCTTCAAATCTTCCTCGTTGCTAAAATAGGTGAATCACACTTTCCTTACCTTGGTACCTAAAAATGCTAATGCCTCTTCCCTGGGTGATTATAGGCCTATTGCATGCTGCAATATCATTTACAAAATCATTAGCAAAGTGATTTGCAACAGGCTCAAGAGAATTATTAGCGATTTGGTTTCCCCAAACCAGTCGGCTTTTATTAATGGGAGATTGTTATCTGATTGTACTTTGCTAGCTCATGAGCAGATCAGGGATTTTAGCAACCCTATGGGGTCTAGGACGTGCCTGAAATTGGACCTCAGAAAGGCCTTTGACAGCGTAAACAGAGAGTTTGTGTATTATATCTTGCATCAGATGGGATTTGGGAATAAGTTTATCGGCTGGATTAGGGAATGCATCTCTTCAGCATCTTTCTCTGTTATGGTTAATGGGTCCCCTGTGGGCTTCTTTGGGGGGAATAGAGGGTTAAGACAAGGTGATCCTTTATCCCCCTTCCTATTCGTTATTATCATGGAAACTTTCTCCCTCTTTCTGGCTGAGGCTATTGCTAAAGGAAGCTTCCAACCAATGAGATGAGCTGGATCTATATCTCATTTGTTATTTGCTGATGACATATTGGTTTTCTGCCGTGCAACAGTAAAATCACTAAGGGGCCTTACAAATTTGCTGGAGAATTTCAGGAACTTCACGGGACTTGAGATCAACTGGGAGAAGAGTCTATCCATATTCATCAAGGGAGTTAAGAACCCTGGAGAACTCGCAGATTTACTGGGTGCTAAGCGGGCTAGCACTATTACTACTTACCTCGGGCTCCCTCTCTCTTCCAAATACCCCAAAACACATATGTATAGTCGTCTGATCGATAAGTGTAGGAAACGACTAAGTGGGTGGACTTCTTCCCTATTATCTATCTCTGGCCGCATCGAGTTGGTAAGAAGTGTAATTTATGGAATGATAGCCTTCTGGGTGCAGGTTTATAAAGTGCCTACATCGGTTCTGTGAACCCTGACCACCATGTGTAGGAAATTTATCTGGGGGTCTACAAATTCTTGGGCCTGGAAAGACTCTTGCAGACCTAAGGAGGAAGGGGGCGTTGGTTTAAGATTACTTACTGATTTGAATCTTGCATCTGGGATTAAGCTAACATGGAGATTCTTACAGGGCAGAGGCTTATGGGCTGAGCACATGCGTACCAAATATAAGGATTCTCCCAGGTTTTATGCTGCAAATGGTGATGTTTCTTAATCGGGTACGTGGAAGTTCCTTCTTCATTGTAGGAACCTATCTCAATGTATTATTTTTAGAAAGGTACGAGATGGGAAAGACACTCTCTTCTGGCACGACAATTGGCTTCCATGTGGTCCCTTGAAAAATCTATACAGCATTCCTGATGGTGCTAGTAGGAGACTTGTCAGCGACTATTGGGAGGGTACATCTTGGATGGATAATCCTGAAATCTTAGCCCTTAAACCACTCCTCCAGCATATCTCTTTGACATTAGGCGTTGATACTTGGGTATGGAAGTGGGATTCTTCTTTCAAATTCAAAGACGCTTGGGACGTTGTGCGTGATAAAGGTACCCCGTACCCTTTCTATAAACTGATTTGGTTTAGTAAGTCCATTCCAAAAATGTCCATTACTTTGCTACGAGCGTTTAAAGACAAACTCCTTACAAAAGTCCGCATGGAAAAATGGTGTGAGCTCAACTCTAATGTTTGCGAGCTATGTTCGGATGACGCCCCGGAAACTGATTCTCATCTATTTTTTGAGTGCCCTTATTCCAACTATCTAATGCGCAGAGCCTTTCTCAAACTGGGAGCAAAAGGTCCAACGACCCTCTCTCTGCCGACAATTGGGAGCTATTACTTGGAAAAATATGTGAGAAAGGGGGTTCTTGGTTTGCTTGCTCGAGTTATACTTTCTGCGGTGGTATATCACCTGTGGCGGGAGCGCAACAGGCGTGTTTTTGAAAAGATTAGGAAGCCCAAGACTTTACTGTTTGAGGACATATCAGCAGACGTTCGTTTGGCTCTTCGAAACATTAGGGAGGTGGAGGATGAGGCCTCTGTAGCAGCAATGAATTGGGACATTCGGCCATTTGACACAGGTTAAATCTTTTGATACTGGGATGTGCAAGCAGTTTGGTCCATTCTGGTTTTTGGCTCAAGGTCGCTTGTGATCTGCTACAGGCATTTTTATTCAGCCTTTGTGCGGTTGCTTTTGATTCAGGCAACGTCATTGTTGCTACAGGCCGTGTTTAAGCAGTATTTGGTAACAATGATCAAGCCGTGTTCAAGCCATTCAGCTTTGTGCGGTTTCTTGCTGCTACAGGCCGTGTTCAAGCCAAGTGCGTTTCTTCTACATGCCCTATTGGTGCAACGTGTTTCAGCTTCATGCGGCCTGGGTTCCCTAGCCCGTGCAGCTGCATAAATTCTATTTGGGTTTGGTTTTGTGGGGTTGTATACCAAATGTATGTATTTGTTCCTGTATTATTTTTGTACTTTGGCTCTGATCATTGATACTAAGTAATATGTTCTGGGGTGACGATGCTTGTGTCCTCTCCCTTAGTCATTGCGCCTGGTACTCTGTGATCAACCACCTTGTAACTTCATTTTTATTAATATAGCTACTAACTTACCTTGCAAAAAAAATGTTTTCCCAAGAATTGGATGTCGATTGACAATCGGGCTGCTCATCGTAACGGACGTATTATCATCATGTATAATCCTGATGTCTGGAATTGCATGGTTGATGAGATGTCGGCATAGCACATCTCCATGAAATGTAGTAATACTGCGGGCTTTTCTATGATAGCTACTATGATCTACGCTTCCAATTCATATTAAGAGCGCAGAATCCTTTGGAAGGATATTATGGCTGCTGCCCCCAAATATAGGAGTACCCCTTGGATTATTGGGGGGGACTTCAACTGCGTTAGGTATTCTATGGATAAAGTGGGAGGCAGGTTGATTGAGGGGCACATTGTTGATGAATTCAATGATTGCATTAACACCAGCGGTCTCTTAGAGCTCAAAACAGTTGGCAACACTATGAGTTGGACCAATCGTAGTATTGGGCAAAGTCGTATATCAGCCACCCTGGATAGATCTTTCTGCAATAGTTCTTGGATCAATGTTCTCACATCCTCATATTGTGAATATAGCACTGGGGGTACCAGCGATCATTCCATTCTCATCATCCATACTCATCAGGTTGGGGGACTGATCCCAAGCCTTTCAGATTCTTCAATGCTTGGCATCGTAGCCCTGAGTTCCAAAGTGTTCTTAAGGAGCATTGGTGCTACAGGGTTAGTGGCTGCCCGATGATTAGACTTGTTGCTAAACTTAAGAATCTAAAAATGGGTCTTAAGAGTTTTGGGGCAGCCTTTCGTGTTGCCAATGATGTTTCTATGATCCGCGCCAATCTTGATATTATCCAACGTAATCCCAATTTGGGGGTGTGTACGGAGTTGCAAAAGAAGGAGAAGGGCCTTATTAAACAGCTTGCTGATGCTATAGATATTAAGGAATCCATTCTTAAGCAAAAAAGCAGACAAGATTGGCTCCAGCTTGGAGATCAGAGCTCTAGATTCTTTTATACTGCCATGAGGGCCAGGCAAAGTCATAATAACCTGGGGCACCTTTTCTCTGCCGATGGTTTGCAAAATGATTCTATAAATTTGTTGAAAGTTGAAGCGCCTGATTTCTACTCTAGCCTATATAATAAGAATGATTACTGGAGGGTATTCCCTTACCTTACCCCCAAAAGAATTCTTACTAAAAATGCTATTGAGTGGGTTGAAAGACCTGTGAATGCTGTGGAAATTAAAAATGATGTGTTTCAAATTGGGGCTGATAAAGCCCCTGTGCCTGATGGGTTCAATGGGTACTTCTATCAAAATTCTTGGGATGTCATTGACAAAGATGTCACCACTGCTAGCCTCAACCTTTTCAAATCCAGAAAAATTTATCGACAGATTAATCACACATTCCTCACTCTTGTTCCTAAGAGTGCCAATGCTTCTGGGCTTGGAGACTACAGACCAATATCTTGTTGCAATGTCCTTTATAAAATCATAAGCAAAGTATTATGCAACCGCTTGAGCCGTGCCATTATTGAGCTCATTTCGCCAAACCAAGTGGCTTTTCTCCAGGACTGGTTACTTGCTGACTGTGCACTGCTTGCTCATGAGCATATAAGGGGATTTAATAACCCTATGGGATCTCGGGCCTGTCTTAAGCTGGATTTGAGGAAAGCTTTTGATAGCATTAACAGAGAATTCGTATATTATATGCTGCATCAAATGGGATTCAAACACAGATTTATAAGCTGGATTTGCGAGTGTATTTCTACGCCTTCCTTCTCCGTCATGATAAATGGTTCCCCATATGGCATGTTCCAATCTAATAGGGGGTTGAGACAAGGAGACCCTCTATCCCCCTTCCTCTTTGTGATTGTTATGGAGGCCTTCTCCTTACTCATGGCCAAGGCCAATGCTTCTCGCTGCATCTTGCCTATGCACAGGGTTGGGGCAGTCACTCACCTTCTCTTTGATGATGATATATTGGTTTCCTGTCGGGCCAACTCTAAATCTTTTGAGGGGCTTAGAGATCTTCTCACTGTGTTCAAATCCTTCACTGTTCTTGAGGTCAATTGGAGTAAAAGTGCTGCTATTTTTAGCAAAGGCACCAAAGGGCCTGGTAGTCTTGCGGATATTTTGGGTATTCGGTGTGCGCAATCTCTATCCACATACCTTGGCCTTCCGCTATCCCCTAAATACCCTAATACCTCTATGTATGGTCGTCTGATTGACAAATGCAAGAGCAGATTGCAGGGGTGGTCCTCTTCTCTGCTTTTCATAGCTGGGCGCATTGAGTTGGTTAAAACTGTTATCTATGGTATGGTTAGCTTTTGGATACAGGCCTTCCGCATGCCCAAGTCTGTGCTATGTACTCTTACTTCCATCTGCAGAAAGTTTATCTGGGGGAAAAATCATCTTTGGGCCTGGAATGATTTGTGTTCTCCCAAGCAAGAGGGAGGGGTGGGGATCAGAAATCTTGCTGAACTTAATAATGCCTATGGTGTTAAAATGACTTGGCGTATGCTTACGCATAGAGGTATTTGGGCCTCTCATATGAGGAATCAGTATATGAGCAGTACGAGCTTGTTTCAGGCCAAATCTCACCCGATGCACACTGGTACATGGAAATTCATTCTTCAATGCAGTAAGTTCACCAAGAAGCTCACTAAGCGGAATGTCAGAGATGGTGCTTCTACTTTCTTTTGGTATGATAATTGGCTTCCATGTGGTCCTCTCAGTGATACTTATGATGTACCTGTAGGGGAGGGGGGATATATGGTTAGTGATTATTGGGGTGATGATGGGTGGATGACCAGCTGTTCGCTTAATCCTGTTGACATATCATTGAGGGGGTGATCTTGACCACCGGTGCTGATTCTTGGTCTTGGATTTCTAAGTCCCCCTCTCTACCTAATGCCTGGGATGGTTACACAGGTCATAAAGCCGCTCTTTCCCTATTACAAAGTCGTCTGGTTTTAGGGGCACATCCCCAAGATGGCCATCACATTATTGCGAGCTTTTCATGGGAAACTTCTCACCCGTGACAAGCTCGTACAATGGGGAGTCCCTACTTCTCCTTATTGTATCTTATGCTCAGCCAATATTCATGAAGACATATCTCATATATTCTTTGAGTGCAGTTATACTAATAACCTCCTTTACAGGAGCTTTCTCAAAATGGGGGTCACCACTACCTTGCCAAGCTCTTTATCTGGAATTGGTGATTTGATTCTTTCACGGTTTCATGCTAAGAGCAATGTGGGTAAGTTGGTCAAGACGGTCTTAGCTGCACAAGTATGGCATATCTGGAGAGAGCGCAACAAAAGAATCTTTGAAGGATCTAGCCAGCTGCAGACTTTACTATTTGATAACATTGCTGATGATGTGAAAATTGCCTTAAGGCATGTGTCTTGGGAGCAGGAGGATGATGATTCTATCCCCTCAAATTAGGGACTATTGGGCTAGTCTGTATCCTTATGTACTTTTGTTTTCTAATTTGGCCCTACGAGTAGCGGAGGGTGTTTTGTATTGTCTTGGGTGATGGCGCATGTGCCTTAACCCATCATACAAACATCCCTCTTCCACTCGTGAGTGCCTTGTAAATTTTACATGTGATCAATAAAGACGCAAAGCATATTCTTCAATATATATATATATGTATATATACGTGTGTGTGTATATATATATACATATATACATATACATATACATATACATACATATATATATATATATATATATATATATATATATATATATATATATATATAATTTTCTTAATGTTCTGAAAATGCAGAATATGACCATAAAAACCCTGAAAAATTTCAGAAAAATCCAGAGAAATTTGGAAAAAATATGGAAAACTCCAGAAAAATCAGGCTATAAAATGGGAGGTGATTGATATCATATAAATGTTTCTGGGGATACATGTTTTTTGGGTATAGTGATATAATATGTTTTCAGTCGCGTTCAGTTTTTAAATTTTTTTGAACATGACCCGATTGACCCGGTGCATACAGCGGGCGGCCCGAAGCCTCCATTTCCAGCTAAAACCTCACGAAAATTTCTGTTTTGGTTTAAAGTCCCATGAAATTTTTGGGTCAGGTCATATAAATTCAAGGCATCTTAATAACAAAATATTAATTGCACAATTGATTATATTTTTTAAGTGCCTCCCTTAGGATTTTTTTTTCCTGCTTCATATGAACTTCATGTGATTACATTTTTTGTGCATACTATTTTGCTTAAATGATTTATATTATATGTATGATATGTTTATTACATGTTGTATACTTCATGCAAATGCTTACAACTATAATTGTGTATTATGGCACACAAATAAATAATTCTTCAAAAATTAAAAAATCATATCTATATCTGACAATTGAACCTAAGGTTCAAATTTTAAATGTCAACACCCTTTTGCTCAAATAAAATAATAATAACCAAATATGAGGTTTTATGCGAAAACTTTTTATGCCATCTTATTAAAGATGAGCACTTTGCGGTATATAGATCTCACAGATCTATTGTCTATATAAAACAATATGGACACCAGAAGTCTGTCATAACACTGCTAAACTCTTTTAGAGTAATATCACTTTATAAGGAATGATTTCTACATGTAGCCTTGAGTATTAGTTCACTCAAGAAGTCGTGACTTAATATATAAGTGAAAAAAACATTATAAAGTTCTCATCCACGTATTTATTGCCCTTTAGCATGTTTCTTTATCCACGTAAAAACCGAATGACGTAAGAAAATAATGGCCTGAAGACCATATTTGATCATTCAAATGGACTTAAACAAGTCCTGCATAAATTTGTAAAGTGGAAGTATAGAAACAATCTATTTCCCTTGTAGATGTCTCCTTAAAGAGATTACTATTCATTATTCCCTATAAATAACAATACAGAAGACTGAAAACAGGGGATGTCCAGGACCAACTTTGTCTTGATATTAAAATAGAAAGGGAAGATATGATATCCTCGACGTGGAATCAACTATGGCAAACCAAGATAAGACCCAGAAGTTCTGATAAGACCTATAATGCTCTTGCAATATGATTGGTCATTGCCATATTAAATTATATACGAAGTTGGTCTACATGACGAAATTCGATCTACCTATTGTATACTTAGCTACTCCCTGAGGATGAATACACTTTGAAAATAAATTTAATCTGTTGCCATAACATGATTATTAATGAGTATTTTTCAAACATAATTGTAGACGTATGCTTTCAAAAGAATTTCACCCTAATAATAGTCCAATAAAAAACTATTTTAGGACGTCTGCCTGGAGATTTACGCTTGTCAAGCCCGAATACTCTATATGAGGATGCTCATTACTCTCTGAAAAAGAAACTTACAAAGTCTCTATGGATATTCGTCAAAACGATATCCTTAATGAATGACTCAAGATTGTAATGGCCTGAAGACCATACATGAGCATTCCAATGGACTTTCAAAGGTCTGACATAAATTCAAAAATAGGAATTAATTGGAACACCTGAAGTGCCCAGAATCGTTCAATTTTTAACTTTGGATCGATATTATATACCACACGGGATTGATGATGCAAGACATCATTAACTAATCCTATAAATCTGAAGAACATAGATTTCTTCATAAGGGATCAGCTGTACTACATGTGGACATTGACTCTCAAAACTTCCATTAATAGAATTTAAAATGATATATTTCTATCATCGTTAAAATAATATGACCCTTATTCTCTTGAGAGTACTTAATTGATAAAAGTGGAATAATCACTTCCTACATAGGGCTGATGATGTACCTTAGTGTACTCATCCATATATCCTCTAAAAATGGTCATAATCAGACCTATTATCCAACCGCAGTCCAGCTTTTTCACAGCATATAGGACACATAACTAAATGGCAGGAACATTGGATAACACTGGGAAATCAAACACTATTTACAACTAGAATAAATTCGAACACCCTGAAGTTTGTGTTCATACCCAAAAATGGGTTATATGAATAAATCTTTAAAATGATTTAAATGGATTACTCAACCGTTAAAAATCCAGTTGCCTATGACTGCATGTGGACATGCAATTACACTGCAGACTATCATAACGCCTCCTTAGAATCTACTTATATTGGCCTGATCACCCCACATAAAATGTTTCCTAGAACTCCTAACGGGGGAAGCGTTTAGAGCACATCCAAAAGATTGTGTCAAGATGTGTCCACATCACCATATCACCAACTATAAACCTTATAATGCTGTCTTAGATCTATTTATCGGGCTTAATTAACCCAGATAAATAGATTCTGAGCACTAAAAACGGGAGAAGGATTTAGAGCACATCTCAAAGATTGTGGCTTGATGGGTCTCATATAGAGATTCGATGGTGAAGATTAGATCTTGAAGATCCTTCACATTCAGAACCCTTTAAATTCCAAGTAATTAGGTTCAATATGGATATTACAATCATCCCTGAGCTTGAAGCTCAGTTGACCATTTCAAAAATCATGAATAGTGATGTGATCATGAAGATCCACACTATTGAAACTGTTAAACAGTATTCAGACATATTAACTGGCAAACCGAATATTATCAAAATCACACATCCTTACTGCTAAAAATCCAGCTAGGATTGACATGCCAAGAATAATGGATGCAATCCACCAGTAGCAGAAGTAGATATCCTTAATGTATGAGATGACATACCACGAGGCTCCAAAGAGATGAAAACTGTTGGAGACCATTAAACAATACCACCACATGAAAGTGAGCTTATCTTTATATCCTCTTCTTTTCCAGAACCTATAGACGAGATGGTATAAATTGAAAAATTAATGTATAATGTACGTACATGGAGAGGTGTTTAGATAAAAACACACTTATCGTCGACAACTTATTCACGTTTCATTTTGCCACTAAATGTGATAATTATAAATATCGTTCCACATTCCGTTGCCTGAAGCAAACGTAGAGATTTGCCAAAAATGTGGAACAAGGAAATAATAAGCTAAGCTGGACTTGCTTATGAAACATGAAGTGTTTGGACCAGAAGTCCTGATATCAAAAGATATCAAACCTGTGGGCATAATGAGTATTGAATAAACACAAATATAAGTAAATAAAATCATATGCTATAAGCAATATGCCATAGCTTAGAGGTTCATTTCGCAGAAACCAGGAAGTAATCAAGTAAGATGAGGTTGACTCACTTATAAATAAAACTGATGCATCAGGTTTCCTTATTATGTTTGCGAGAATCTTGTGATTGGCAAAGGAAATTTTTGGGGTTTTACTGCTATGGATGTTGTGACAGCATACCCTTATAGATTTATTCCTAATTGCTTTACTTGTCTGAATAGATATAAAAATTCAACCAATAAAGTTTCTTACCAATATAAGGACTCCAACTAAAGGTTGTCTTTGCATCTTTAAAAGAGCAAAGAAAATGATTTGGGAGAATATATTTCAAATGACTCAAATCTCATTGGATTAAGAGAAAACGAAGTATCTGTCTAAGCCTAACTATCAAATATAATATGAAAGACTTAGGCAAAAATCTTGGCTTACAGACTTATCATCGAGAAGATGAACACATCATCCAGAAGATGAAATACTCATCTAGGAGATGAACACATCATCCAGAAGATAAATCTCTCATTCAGAAGATGAGCATATTATCCAGCAAATGAAAATATCATTTAGAAGATGAAAATAACATCCAGAGGATGAAAATCATGTGACATTTAACTTCATACACCAGAAGTTGATAAAGATACATGGACAATTGTAATCCACTAAATACACCAATTGGTTTTGTGGATTTATGTTAATACTCCTTCCATTCGCTGGAAGAGGGAAAGGATTTCCTAGGTCCTGAAATGCATTACTTGAGTGTCTTTGATACACTCCTTTATCTGGCCAACTACACGCTTCTCTATATAGCATCGACAGTAAATCTGTTTAGCCAGATACAGTGCAGCGCCTGTAGCGAATCACTAGACTAGAGCTACGCATCTTCTGAGCTACCTCCAAGGGTCACTACTATAAAGGATCATCCTCAATGTTAAATGTATTTACAGATGCATGTAATAAATCATCTCGATGACCACCTCGAAGGACATGCCACATCTTTAAAATATGGAAAGCATGCGACTAAGGCAAACATCATCCCACCATTCTGAGAAGCTCATCATCCAAGAAGCAAATCAAGAGTATACATAGCTACGCCCTGAAGTAACTTGCTGACACAGTGAACACTGAGTCAGAGATTAGAGACGTGGAGACATCTACCGAGTCTACTGATCGCTCCGGGACGTAACCCTAAAGAACGGTTGTAGTTTTACCGCAAGTGCACGGTGTAGCAGCGAGCGGGATATCGAACACAGGGAGGACGAATGACCGTGCTTGCTCCAATCAACCTGGCTATTTAAGAAGAAAGATTTGCCTTTGGCGATCCTGTCACAATCGTCAGACAAAGTATGGAAATATCAAATCAAATAAAGGACGTCTAGGGAATGGGGAATTCCCGCTACTCACCATATTTCATAAAAGTGGTTCATCGGTATCAAAATTGCTAGAATAAGATTTTGGATGAACTAGTTGCAACTGAATGTAGAACCAAGCTCACGCTCTCGCGCTGTTGCCTGTCTAAAGCTATCCTAGGCTCGGGTCCAATCTCTTGCAAACCCTAGCCTAGGGAAGCTAGCATAGGATCGACATCATCGTCCAATCGCGCACCGAGCCCAATCTCTTGCAAACTCGGCCCACGACCTAGATTGGGATAGTTCCTACCCGTCCAATCTCTTGCAAACGGGTATTGGCGCGGAGTTGGAACCGGAAACCCTAGTATCGGTCCAATCTCTTGCAAACCGATACTACGGAAATTCGATTCCAACCCAATTCGGATTTCTAGGGTTTCCTATCGAATTGGGATCCAATCTCTTGCAAATCCCAATCGGTATGAACTCCTAGCCATCCGTAGTAAATTGATCCCAATCTAATCTCTAATAGCAATTCTAGCAAAATTCCTACCAATTCATCACAATTATGAAATAGGGCTTGTAGGGTTCATCCCCACGCCCCGAGACGTGGCGACTACCACAATTCATAGCAAGATCACAAAAATAATCAATGAAATAAGCAATAGAATTCATCACAATATTGAGATATGCAATAAAAATAGAATTTTTAGAGAAGAGAAAAGCAAACCAATGGAGTTCTTCAATTAATCCAACAAAAATCAAATTTTGTCTCTTCTCCAATCTCAAAAATAAGGCTAAAAAGTAAATCTAAAAAGCTGCAAAAAATCTGAGAAGAAGCTCTCAAAACTAGGGTAAAAACAGGGGTTAAATAGCCCCCAAAATCGTCCAAAAACTGTGACCAAAATACCCCTGCGCAGCCTGTTTTCCGTAATTTTCGCTACAGGCAGCGCGTCGCACTCGGCCGAGTGACAAAAGTCGCTCGGCCGAGTGAAAACCCTGTAATTTTCCAGTAAGTCTCGATCCTCAGGGGTCTTCACTTCGGGGGCGGCTCGGCCGAGTGAGTTGTCGTCACTCGGCCGATGGCTTCATGGTACTCGGGCGGACGGGATTATCCACTCGGCCGAGTGGGTCTTCTGAAGCTCAGGCAGCCGAAAAACAGTAACATGGTGATTTTTGAAGGGCTTCGTCTGGGCGCCACTCGGGCGGACGAGATGTCGTCACTCGGCCGATGTGGTCTCCGTCGCTCGACCGAGTGCACATATGAATCGTGTCTGATCTGGTCGGCCGAGCGGTGTCTCGATGGTCGACCGAGTGGCTCCTCCACTCGGCCGAGTGGGACACAAAACATGCCCAATCTGCTTATTTTGGCCTCCTCGTCGCTCCTGCGACGTCCGTTCTTCTTCCGCTCCTCTCCAACAGCAAAATACCCCTTGGGGAGGTCGTCGGTGACCGTCTAGAGTAAGCGCATCTCGAGATCACTCCAAATCGCGCCAAATCACCTGAAATACGACAAAAACAACAAATCGTGAAAAGCATCGCAATATCGTCGATATATCGTGAAAAACATGAGTTGGGCGATCTAAATGGCATGCAAACATGCGGGAAAAAAGTGTAAAATAAGGAGTGATCAAAATCCCCCAAGCTTGCCTCTTACTCGTCCTCGAGGAAGATAAGTAAAAGGCGAACCCGGTGGATTCGGAAAACGAAAACGGCGGAAAAAAAGAAAAATGAAAAACGGAGAAGAGTGAAAAAACGAGATAGAAATAAAAAAGAAAGAAAGAAGCGATGAGGTAGGCTGCTAGATCATTTCCTCAGGACGTGGGTTCCGCTTACTCATATAGCATGCACTGAATGAAAAACATATGTCAAAAAATTTTATTTTGATATCATAGTATAATAGTGCACATAGAAATAGAAAACCCACGAACAACAATATAATCATGAAAAACGGAATAATTTTATAATTAATATCGTCTGAATCATTTAAAGCGGTATACAAATCATAGATCACACACTTTTCAATTGAATGCTTTCTATCAGGAGTATAAGAGTATCACACTATAGAATAAAGAGAATAGAAAAGTATGGATTTCATGAAATGAGTGCTAGGCTTAGATTTCTGGATTTCGTAAAGCTAGAAATAATCTCACCGAGTATAGAATATTACTTAGCCTAGGTTGTCGTGCAACGTCAAGTAGTCACTCTCTCACACATCAATGGATCCCCTCCCCAAGCTTATCTATAAGCGTGGTGGCATAAAAAATATTTACATCCCCATTTTTTATAAAGCTCCAAAAGTAATGAAAAGAGAAGAGAAAGAGAGGAAGTGAGATGGGATCTTTTATTGAGGATTTTCCTCTATTTTTTTTCAAAAGCAATAGCATATATACACAACGATCCCAACTCAAAGAGAGATAATGATATACAAGAATATTTTCTCTTTTCTCCTTTTTTTTCTCTTTTTTTTTTGTTTTTTTTGAATAAGAAATTTGGAGCTAGGAATTAATAGCGGGGGAAATGCCATATAATAGAATCGCTAAGGGGGGATTCACCAATGATTTTAAAAGTAGAGAAATGATGTTCAAGATTTGTGGAGAAAGAAATAAATATATCACTCGGTTCACTCTATAAGACATGCACAACAACTTCAGCAGGGTAATCTTATCTACTCAGTTTCGATCACAAAAAAGCTAACTAATCCGGATTTATCATAGCTAACATCATTCAATCATCCTGAAGTGAAATGTACAATTCATGCATAGAGAAGTGATATAGGAAAAGAAATCAGTACTCCAGATATAGGCATCCAATGCGTGAATCTTGGTGTGTTTTCTGTGATAGCATACATATGAATATTCAGACTCAGCTAATAATAAAATTTCATCCATTTTCATGTGGAAAAAGTGTGGGTTACTATCTCTAGATGCAAGGCAAGTCATAGCATATGATATCAGAAATAAAATCTAAGACATGACAAATATAGCATGCATATAGAATAAGCTAACTCCACGTCATCATCATCACAGAAAAGTCATCTCTAGCATGAGATGAAAAAGAAAGAAATAAAGATAAAGGGAAAATAGAACTATTTACAATGCGGCACACAGAAAAATAAGAAAAAACGTGATGCATGGCAAAATAAAAGAAAAATGATGAAAAATAAGTGCAAAAGCGAAGAATGGCGTGAAAAACTAAAAATAAAGGTGGCAAACCGAAAAAGAACGTGAGAACTCACTCCCCCAAGCTAAATGGCACAGTGTCCGCAATGTGCAAAGTGGGGCACACCGAGAGACAAGTAAAGGGAGGGGCAAGTGAGGGTACAAGCATGATGAAAATAAATGAAAATAAACGAAAAATAAAGAAACGAAAAATATGATGCGGACATGATGCATGCAGGAATGGAGTGATACAGATATAAAGGTGGGGCACCAAAACACTCCCTCTCTCCCAAAAAAGATATATAAATATACGGTCGAAATGAGAATCCCAAAATAAGTGAGGGGAGGGGGGGTGGACAAAAATGCAACAGGACCCAGCAGAAACGGGCAGCACAACAGCAGGAATAATCGATGGCATCAAGGGTGCCTAAGAAGGTGGTGCTGCGTCGTCGCCGTCCTGAGGCGGAAGTGGTGGTGGTGGCTGGACAGGCCGCTGAGCGGGTGTGGGTGTGGAAGTGGTGGCAGGCTGAGTGTGTGTGGAAGTGTGGGTGGGAACCTGCTGGGTGGGTGGGGGTACGCGGGGGAGACGCTCCAGGACCTGGGTAAGACAGTAGTGAATCTGGGGGAGCAGGCCGAAGCGGTCAGCCATCGCAGAGACGGTGGAGGACAGGGTCCTAAGGTCGCCTCAGAGGCCACTCACCGCCCCCTCTAGAGCACGAATGCTCTGAAGTACAGTGTCAGGGGGAGGTGGTGCAGAGGGACGCACCGGGCGGGGCTGTGCAGGGCGTGGCTGGCGTACTCGGGTCGCGTATGTGACGGGCTCAGCAGGGAAGGGAACGAAAGGCGTTGCGCTCGCAAAGGTGGGCCTGGCCTCAGTGTGAGGTTGGGGCACCGGCTGGTGAGAAGTGGAGGCAGCGACAACGAAAGAAGAGTTCAAAAGTGGCAGCGAGGCGGCCAGAGAGGTCAGCGGAACAGAAGTGTGGACAGACGCCACGACGCTCTCGGAAAATACAGCAGCAGTAGAAACAGAGGGCTCTCCGCACTCAACTACGGTCGGCAGGCGCTCGGGTGGGGCAGAAGAAACAGGCTCAGCAGACAGAGGGCCAGTGGGGGTGGTGACAGCCGCGGAAGCAGTGGAGGTGGGCTCAGCTAAGGTACTCCCGACACCGACAGAGGTGGGGACAGAGGTGTCAGGAGCAGCGGAAACATCAGGTATATGCTGAGGGGCCACAGGGTCAACAGGGGCGGCAGGCTCGGCAGGGGCAACAGGGTCTGCGGGGGCAGCGTGGGCAGCGTGGGCCTGCTCGGCCTCCTCGGCCTCGAGCACGTAAGCAGCGGGGATGAGAACATCCATCGCAGGGAGCCAGTCAACGTGGGTTGGTGCAATCTGAGTCCGAGCTGGGCTCGGAAGAATCATGTAATCGGCACCGTAAGGGCCGTGCAACCAGACCCAGTGACACTCACCGTGCGGACGAAGCATCTTCATCCGGGCCATAACATCGATCGACAAAGAAGTGGGGCCCGATACTCGCCGCAGGTCGTCAGGGAAGTCCTCGCCGGTCATAAGGGCAAGCAAGGTGATCAGGCCGCCGCAGCATATCGGTGAGCGAGCGCCCACCGATACAATGATGCGGTCCAAAAACCAAGCCGCGACATCAATCACGACGGCGGGGACCAGCTCATCTCCATCCCTAGATAGAGCTCTGGGACGTGTCATCGCGTAGAGCATGTAGAGCTCTGGCGTAGACATCGTGCCCGGCTCATTCTGGCCAAAAAGGTCGTCGCCATAAGGCGCTGAGCAATACGGAGGCAGGGATGGACAATGGCCGAGGCCTTGGCCCTACTAGGGTCGAAGGCAGCGTGAAGACCCGTAATCCGGGCCCAGAAGGCACTGGCGTCGAAGGAAGGTGGGGGGATATAGGTGGGGCCGTAACCGCGATCGGCTCCGGGGACAGCGGGCCACGAGAAAAATGCTCTCATCATATCGAGAGTGACCTGGCACTCCCGGTCCATGAACCGAAACGAGCATCCCTCGTCGGTCCGGGCGATCGAACTAAGAATCTCAAGTGTCGGGCGGGTGAAAGTGTCCGCCGACACCTGAAAGAAATCTCGCCAGCCCACGTTGTCGTACAACGTGAGCATCCCCTCGAGTACCCCCAGGCGTCTTAGGTCAGTAAGGTGTGCAAACCTGGAGGGTACGATCGAGCGCTGGGAGATACGCTCGAAGACGACGCGGTGTGCGTCGTCTCGGAACGTAATCCCGAGCGGCCCGACCAGTGGAGCCGGAGGTGGTGGCTGTGGAGCGGCATGGAGCGGCTGTGCGGGCTGTGCGGGCTGTGAGGGCGTTGCAGGCTGTGCGGGGTGTGCAGGGCCTGCAGGCTGTGCTGGGTGGATGGGGTGTATGGGAGAAGGCGGAGGAGAGTCCTCCAACTCGTGGGAGGGGCCGACGTCATCCGACCGCTTCCGCTTGGCGGAAGCTCTCTTCGACCGCGGCCGTGTCCGGGGCGGCATATCGGCCCCGAGCGCGAGCTGAAAAAGGTGTAAAAAGTGCGGCATGTGCAAAAGAAAGGAAAGAGTATACCCTGACACGCCGCGAGTGCTAAGCAATGGAAGAGTGCGAAGATAGCACCTCCGCGAAGCCCAAATCAGTCCGTAGAAGCTCCCCTGGGCTCCCTTAAGCTCCCAAAATCAACCTGCGCATGAAATGGAGATATCAGCGGGTAATATTCAAAACGTATGGAGCATTAGGGGTATAATAGATAGAGATAGAAATTGATTAGGGTTTGGGGTTCGTTTAATGCATGGATCCTCAAAAAACACACAAAAAGAGGAGAAATATGGCGAATCAGGCGATACCGGAGGGGGTCGGAGCGGCGGCCGCCGGCGGCGACTCGGGCGCGGCGCGGCGGGTGCTCGGCCGGCGGTGGCTGGCCGAGCGGCGACGCGGCGGCGGTCGGTCGGGCGAGTGGGGGCGAGAGCGAGGCGAACAGGCGAGGGGAGCTGAAGGGTCGTGCGCGATTTGGGTTTTTGCGTTTCGAAAAACGTGCCCCCCCTCGGCCACTTATATAGTGAAAGTTACGACTCGGCCTAGTGAATATGTCTCTCGGCCGAGTGAGATCAATGGAAATATCCTCCCCGCTTACGCTTCGGCCGAGTGGCTTTGCCAGCCTCGGCCGAGTGGAGTAAGTCCATTCGGCCGAGTGGCTCAAGCTACTCGGCAAGACTCGCCTTAGGAGCGTATCCGTTTTACTCGGCCGAGTGAAAATATATACTCGGCCGAGTAGCATTTATACTGAAATCAAGAAAATAAACAGAGAGTTGGGTACAGCAGACTTCCCTCGTTCGTGAGCGGCTCGGCCGGACGAACTTATGTACTCGGCCGAGTGACTAGTATACTCGGCCGAGTGAGCCTTGTCTTCTGCTGTTTGTCTTCGTTTGGGCTCGAAACTCCGTCTTTCTTCCTCCAGTCGATTTCATCTTACTCCTAAGCATCGAGCGTCTTCCTGGGGGGCTCCTCGTCGTCTCGTTCATCCTCCTCATGATGGATTTGCCTATCTCCTCTCCTGTCAGGAAAAATAGGACCCGTTATCACATAATTTTTAGGCGAACGACTCAAAACACTAAAAAGTTCTAAAACTAAAACAAAGAAGAAGTAAAAATAAAGAAATAACCGTCGGGTTGCCTCCCGACAAGCGCTCGTTTAAGGTCGTGAGCTCGACCCCCTATGATTTTCAATTAATGCGGGATGTTTGGTGCATATGAGATGCACCCATCAAACTTTCCGGGGAGCACGCTTGGATTCGGAAGATGCGGCGGCGTGTTCTCCCTTGGTGGTCTCCCGTCTCGAATAGTGTTGAGGGGAGGCTCCCCCAAGCTAGCGTTTGCTCCGGTCAACGGCTTCACCGGTGACGCCGATTTCCGTATCGGCGGAGCTTTCTTCGGAGACTTTAATTTCGAGAGCTTGCAGAGCTCTCGAATCCTTGCGACATCAGCGTCGCCTTCATCATTTTCAGCGGAGAGGTCGGGGGAATCATCTATCTTCTCATCTTGGCCTAAATCCGGGCCTTCCTCGAAATCTTCATCGAATAGAGCGACAATCGAGTGGGAGGTCGCCTCTTCAATTACCTCATCAAGGAGGTCCATGTAGTCAAGTTCCTCGTGGTAAGGCATGTGTTTCATAGCCTTTGGAATGTGAAGCTCCACCTCGATGTTGCCGACATTTAAAGTTAGTGTACCTTCTCGCACGTCGACAATCACTCCGACGGTGGCGAGGAACGGGCGTCCAAGTATCAATGAAGTATCTCCCTCCTCCTTAACGTCCATGATCACAAAGTCACATGGCAAGCATATTCCTCCTGGGACTTGTAGCGGGATATCTTCGGCGATCCCTACCGGCCTTGTTATTCGCCCATCGGCCAATTGTATCCGCATGTCGGTAGGTTTCAACTTCGTCCCGGTGTTTAGCCTTAAGAACATGGAGAGAGGCATGAGGCTCACACTGGCCCCTAGATCAACCAACGCCTTTTGAAGAGGGATGCCGCCCAAAGTGCAAGGAATCCGAAAAATCACCGAGTCTTTAAATTTGGCCGGCTCCCTCTCTCTCTTGGTGAACCAAGAGCCCTCCTCGGCTAGCATGATCTTCTCCTTCCTCTTTCTCCCCGAAATCAAGTCCTTTAAGAATTTAGCATATGTGTGGATTTCCACGATGGCGTCGAGGAAGGGAATGTTGAGGCTAACTCCTCTAAGATACTCGAGAAACTTTGCTAGCCTTTTCTCCATTTTTGCTCTAGCGAGCCTTTGGGGAAATGGGACCGGTGGCATGAAGCGCCTTTCCTCAATCAATTGCTCCGCTCTAGATTTCTCCTTTTCTTGTGGCTCTTTCTCCTTATCATTTTCAACTACCGGCTCAATCGGCTCCAAACTTTCCTCCACGGGCTCCTCGGTAGGAATCATGGCGGGGGTGGTATCCTTCCCGCCTCTAGTAGTAACGGCAACTACGACATTGATGTGGCTGGTGTTGCCCCGTGGGTTTTGCTCGGGTTGCGCCGGCAATCGTTGAGTGTTCCGATTGAGCAACGCCAATTGCTCCGACATTTGAGCCACAACGGTATTAAGGGAGTCTTGCCCCGCCTTCAAGGTAGCATTGACCTTATTTTGCTCGACCATAAACGCCTCCACTCTAGCTTCAAAGTCGGATCGTTGTTGAGCTTGTGGAGGGTTTTGATTTTGATTCCTCCACCCTTGATTGTATCCGGGAGGCCTATAAGGTGGAACTTGTTGCTTCGGTTGAAAATTTTGTTGTGGAGGCCCCCTCGGCGGATAGTGTTGTTGTTGGGGTGGTAGTGGTGGTCGAGCTTGTTGAGGCGGTGCTTGGGGCGGGTTCAAAGCTCCTTCATTGTTGGCGTAGGAGAATCCGAGATGATTTCTTGCGGCCGGATTGGCCCAATATCCTTGGTTCCCCGTGACATATTGTACTTGCTCCAAGGATCCGTCTCCTTGCTGTCCTCCCACATACATGGCTTGAGATTGGTCTTGCCAATCACACATTTGGTTCGTTGGAGCGGAGGTGGAAGGGGCTCCTTGGGGCTCCGTGATAAACTTCTCCAATCTCTCCACTACCTTGTGGAGAGAATCAAACTTGCTTGTAAGCTCCGCTACGGCCTTCGCCTCGTAGATACTAGTTGGCTTCAAGGAGGACGTGGAGTGTCCTCGCTCATCGCCCCATTGTTGGTTGTTTGAGGCCATCTCCTCAATTAGGGCCGTAGCTTCCTCGGGAGTCTTTGACAAGATAGCACCATTCGCCGCGGCATCAATAATTTGTTTGGTCCCCGGTTGGAGACCATTGTAGAAGCTATGCACTAGCTCCCAATCTTCTATGCTATGGTGCGGGCATTGGTGCTGCAGATCCTTAAAACGCTCCCAAGCCTCATAGAGCATCTCTTGGGGTCCTTGCTTGAAGGACATGAGAGCGCTCCGGATCTTCACCGTCTTGGAGGGCGGATAGAACTTGTCAATGAATGCACTCGCCAACTCGTCCCAAGAGGTGAAGATTCCCTCAGCCTGCGTCCTTAACCAATAGAGTGCCTTGTCCTTTAGCGTGAAGGGGAAGAGACGCAGTCTGATGGCATCGATGGAGACCCCCGGTATTTGGAATGTGGCGCACTTAGACAAGAATAATTGGATGTGGTAGTGAGGATTTTCATGGGCATTCCCATGAAATGGATCCTGCTGCATCAGAACCACTAGTCCAGTCTTTAGCTCGAAGTTCTTGTCAGCCGCCAACTCCGGCATAGCAATGGATGAGGTCGTAGAAGAGGTCTTAGGCCGGAGCCTATCTCGAATAGAAATTATCCTCGCCATCCTTGCCGCTAATTGGTCTGCAGTTTCCGGGTTGGTCATAAACCTCCCTTCCGGATTTTGTCTCCTTTCCGCTCTAAGTCTCCGCGCGGTACGTTCGATCTCGGGATCAAATAATATAGCTTCAGGGTCCGCCGTAGATCTCGTGTACATGCACAGGGAAAACAGAGTTTCAAAGAGATGATTAGTACCGTGGAAGGGTTAGGTAAAAATAAAGAGATGGAAATAATAATAATAATAATAATAATAATAAAAGGAAATAGCTAGGGTGGTAGGATCAAACGCAATCGCCTCCCCGGCAACGGCGCCAAAAACTTGATCGCTCCGGGACGTAACCCTAAAGAACGGTTGTAGTTTTACCGCAAGTGCACGGTGTAGCAGCGAGCGGGATATCGAACACAGGGAGGACGAATGACCGTGCTTGCTCCAATCAACCTGGCTATTTAAGAAGAAAGATTTGCCTTTGGCGATCCTGTCACAATCGTCAGACAAAGTATGGAAATATCAAATCAAATAAAGGACGTCTAGGGAATGGGGAATTCCCGCTACTCACCATATTTCATAAAAGTGGTTCATCGGTATCAAAATTGCTAGAATAAGATTTTGGATGAACTAGTTGCAACTGAATGTAGAACCAAGCTCACGCTCTCGCGCTGTTGCCGGTCTAAAGCTATCCTAGGCTCGGGTCCAATCTCTTGCAAACCCTAGCCTAGGGAAGCTAGCATTAGGATCGACATCATCGTCCAATCGCGCACCGAGCCCAATCTCTTGCAAACTCGGCCCACGACCTAGATTGGGATAGTTCCTACCCGTCCAATCTCTTGCAAACGGGTATTGGCGCGGAGTTGGAACCGGAAACCCTAGTATCGGTCCAATCTCTTGCAAACCGATACTACGGAAATTCGATTCCAACCCAATTCGGATTTCTAGGGTTTCCTATCGAATTGGGATCCAATCTCTTGCAAATCCCAATCGGTATGAACTCCTAGCCATCCGTAGTAAATTGATCCCAATCTAATCTCTAATAGCAATTCTAGCAAAATTCCTACCAATTCATCACAATTATGAAATAGGGCTTGTAGGGTTCATCCCCACGCCCCGAGACGTGGCGACTACTCACAATTCATAGCAAGATCAAAAAAATAATCAATGAAATAAGCAATAGAATTCATCACAATATTGAGATATGCAATAAAAGAATTTTTAGAGAAGAGAAAAGCAAACCAATGGAGTTCTTCAATTAATCCAACACAAATCAAATTTTGTCTCTTCTCCAATCTCAAAAATAAGGCTAAAAAGTAAATCTAAAAAGCTGCAAAAAATCTGAGAAGAAGCTCTCAAAACTAGGGTAAAAACAGGGGTTAAATATCCCCCAAAATCGTCCAAAAACTGTGACCAAAATACCCCTGCACAGCCTGTTTTCCGCAATTTTCGCTACAGGCAGCGCGTCGCACTCGGCCGAGTGACAAAAGTCGCTCGGCCGAGTGAAAACCCTGTAATTTTCCAGTAAGTCTCGATCCTCAGGGGTCTTCACTTCGGGGGCGGCTCGGCCGAGTGAGTTGTCGTCACTCGGCCGATGGCTTCATGGTACTCGGGCGGACGGGATTATCCACTCGGCCGAGTGGGTCTTCTGAAGCTCAGGCAGCCGAAAAACAGTAACATGGCGATTTTTGAAGGGCTTCGTCTGGGCGCCACTCGGGCGGACGAGATGTCGTCACTCGGCCGATGTGGTCTCCGTCGCTCGCCCGAGTGCACATATGAATCGTGTCTGATCTGGTCGGCCGAGCGGTGTCTCGATGGTCGGCCGAGTGGCTCCTCCACTCGGCCGAGTGGGACACAAAACATGCCCAATCTGCTTATTTTGGCCTCCTCGTCGCTCCTGCGGCGTCCGTTCTTCTTCCGCTCCTCTCCAACAGCAAAATACCCCTTGGGGAGGTCGTCGGTGACCGTCTAGAGTAAGCGCATCTCGAGATCACTCCAAATCACACCAAATCACCTGAAATGCGACAAAAACAACAAATCGTGAAAAGCATCGCAATATCGTCGATATATCGTGAAAAACATGAGTTGGGCGATCTAAATGGCATGCAAACATGCGGGAAAAAAGTGTAAAATAAGGAGTGATCATCTACATACCATACCATTTCCCTAGATCATCCTTGAGAAGGCTACATCAAAGGCGATGAGACAGAGTACACATCTTCAGAGGAGGTCCCTTGGTTTTCAGTTGTTGCTATATATGAGCGATACTTGTATGATGAACGATGCTTGTATTTTGTATTTTTTTTCTCAGAACGTTGTCAATGAGATTGATGTATAGATACTTGGGAGATCTGCAAGCCTGAAGCTTGTACAGATCAGGGGGAGTTAGTAGAGTTGTACTCTTTTTCTTAGATAAGGTTTTTCCGACTGGGTTTTCCATAGCCAAAGGTTTTAACAAGGCAACCACATTAACTCTAGATCCAAAAGTATCCACCCCGAGTAATATCCACAGAACAGGGGAAGTTAAAGAGACTTATAGTCTCTAAACCAGATTCCAGAAGTATCCACCCCTTGTGATACTCATAAGCATTATGAATCCTGAAGTATTCATATGTCGAGTTTACAATGATGGATGGATAAGGGGAAGTGTTATGATTAGGCTTGTGACCTTTGGTATAGGACCTTTGGTATCCACCATGATTGTAAAAGACCCTTGTATATATATATACTAGTCATTACCCGTGCCCATAGGGCACGGTTTATTTAATGGCTGAGTTTTTCTCCCCCACAAATTTCAAGTTCCCCCAAATTTCAAGTTTTCCCAAAAAATTTCAAGTTTCCCCCCAAATTTAAGTTTTCCCCCAAAATTTAAGTCCCCCCAAAATTGTCATTACCACCTAGGACAAACTTGCCACGTAGGACAAAGCTTTGTCCTAGTAGGATAAGATTCAAAATCTTCATAGAACTGGAAAAATAAAATGGCCGGAATGGGTGAGAATAAAAAGTGTGGGTGTGTGTGTGGGGAGGGTCCATAGGCAAAAATACAAAAACCGGGGTTGTATGTGCAAAATTCCCCGCCTCATCTTTTATCCCTCAAAATCTCATCTCTTATATTTTATCTTATTCAATTTCCCTGTTTTATATAATAGATATCCAAATTCTCTTATCCAATTTCTCATGTCCAAATTCTCTTATCAATTTCTCTTGCTAACATCCGTCTTTTATATAATAGATATCTCTTATCCAATTTCTCTTGTCCAATATCTCTTATCCAATTTCTCTTGATAACATCTCACGTTTGTAATATAGATATCTCTTATCCAATTTCTCTTGATAACATCACTCTTATCCAATTTCTATTGTCCAATATCTCTTATTCAATTTCTCTTGATAACATCCCTCTTTTATAATATAGATATCTCTTATCCAATTTATCTTGTCCAATATCTCTAATCCAATTTCTCTTGATAACATCCCTCTTTTATAATATATATATCTCTTATCCAATTTCTCTTGTCCAATATCTCTTATCCAATTTCTCTTGATAACATCCCTCTTTTATATTATAGATATCTCTTATCCAATTTCTCTTTTCCAATATCTTTTATCCAATTTCTCTTGATAACATCCCTCCTTTATAATATAGATATCTCTTATCTAATTTCTCTTGATAACATCCATCTCTTATAATATAGATATCTCTTATCCAATTTCTCTTATCCAATATCTCTTATCCAATTTCTCTTGATAACTTCCCTCTTTTATAATATAGATATCTCTTATCCAATTTCTCTTGTCCAATATCTCTTATCCAATTTCTCTTGATAACATCCCTCTTTTATAATATAGATATCTCTTATCCAATTTCTCTTTTCCAATATCTCTTATCCAATTTCTCTTGATAACATCCCTCTTTTATAATATAGATATCTCTTATCCAATTTCTCTTGTCCAATATCTCTTATCCAATTTCTCTTGATAACATCCCTCTTTTATATTATAGATATCTCTTATCCAATTTCTCTTGTCCAATATCTCTAATCCAATTTCTCTTGATAACATCCCTCTTTTATAATATAGATATCTCTTATCCAATTTCTCTTGTCCAATATCTCTTATCCAATTTCTCTTGATAACATCCCTCTTTTATAATATAGATATCTCTTATCCAATTTCTCTTTTCCAATATCTCTTATCCAATTTCTCTTGATAACATCCCTCTTTTATAATATAGATATCTCTAATCCAATTTCTCTTTTCCAATATCTCTTATCCAATTTCTCTTGATAACATCCCTCTTTTATAATATAGATATCTCTTATCCAATTTCTCTTGTCCAATATCTCTTATCCAATTTCTCTTGATAACATCCCCCTTTTATATTATAGATATCTCTTATCCAATTTCTCTTTTCCAATATCTCTTATCCAATTTCTCTAGATAACATCCCTCTTTTATAATATAAATATCTCTTACCCAATTTCACATGTCCAATATCTCTTATCCAATTTCTCTTGATAACATCCCTCTTTTATAATATAGATATCTCTTATCCAATTTCTCTTGTCCAATATCTCTTATCCAATTTCTCTTGATAACATCCCTCTTTTATAATATAGATATCTCTTATCCAATTTCTCTTTTCCAATATCTCTTATCCAATTTCTCTTGATAACATCCCTCTTTTATAATATAGATATCTCTTATCCAATTTCTCTTGTCCAATATCTCTTATCCAATTTCTCTTGATAACATCCCTCTTTTATATTCTAGATATCTCTTATCCAATTTATCTTGTCCAATATCTCTAATCCAATTTCTCTTGATAACATCCCTCTTTTATAATACAGATATCTCTTATCCAATTTCTCTTGATAATATCCCTCTCTTATAATATAGATATCTCTTATCCAATTTCTCTTGTCCAATATCTCTTATCAAATTTCTCCTTATAACTTCCCTCTTTTATAATATTGAAATCTCTTATCCAATTTCTCTTATCCAATATCTCTTATCCAATTTCTCTTGATAGCATCCCTCTTTTATAATATAGATATCTCTTATCCAATTTCTCTTTTCCAATATCTCTTATCCAATTTCTCTTGATAACATCCCTCTTTTATAATATAGATATCTCTTATCCAATTTCTCATGTCCAATATCTCTTATCCAATTTCTCTTGATAACATCCCTCTTTTATAATATAGATATCTCTTATCCAATTTCTCTTTTGCAATATCTCTTATCCAATTTCTCCTTATAACATCCCTCTTTTATAATATAGATATCTCTTATCCAATTTCTCTTGTCCAATATCTCTTATCCAATTTCTCTTGATAACATCCCTCTTTTATAATATATATATATATATATATATATATATATATATATATATATATATATATATATATATATATATATATATATATATATTATCGGATTAATGGGTATCATACGCCATATGAGATAGGCTCTCATACTCCCTCTCACATAAAGCAACCAAGTACAAGCCCACATGGGCTTGTACTTGGTTGTACTTGGTTGCTTTATGTGAGAGGGCGTATGAGAGCCTATCTCATATGGCGTATGATAGCCATTATTCTATATATATATATATATAGAATAATGGGTATCATACGCCATATGAGAGGGTCTCTCATATGCCCTCTCACATGAAGGGGGCAAGTACAAGCCCACATGGGCTTGTACTTGTTGTACTTGTCCCCTTTATGTGAGAGGGAATATGAGAGACCCTCTCATATGGCGTATGATACCCATTATTCATATATATATATATATATATATATATATATATATATATATATATATATATATATATATATATATATATATATATATAACTCCAAACTCCACAAGTTTTTTGGAAGATCCGATCCGTTCATCTCAATCTCCACCCTCTAAAACCCATATCCACCAATTTTCAGCTCGATCCGAGGTGTTTTGCCTGTTCATCCACCATTCACAAAAGTTCTATTCATGCGAACCCGTTAAATTTGGGTCGGATGGATGAACGGGTAAAACACCTCGGATCGGGCTGAAAATTGGTGAATATGGGTTTTAGAAGGTGGATATCGAGATGAACGGATCGGATCTTCGAAAAAACTTGTGGAGTTTGGAGTTTTTGACCGACACAGGAGAGGATTCTCTCCTGTGACACCCGATTTCCCGTTTCCTATATATATATATATATATATATATATATATATATATATATATATATATATATATATATATATATATATATATATATATATATATATATATGATCTATGGCCTCCACCATAGAGATTGATTCTCAACAATTGCTTTGTTATCTTTTATCTACGTGAACATTAGGTAGTTTCTACGCTGTGTTAGAAGATGTTAAAATAAAGATGAAACTAAAATTTTAAGAGCACTTCCAATGGAGGGCTGAACCATTCAGCCCATGCAGGGGCTAAATCTGATCCACTCAGTCAGATTCAGCCCCTCAGCCATCCCAATGTAAGGCTGAATCAGTGACTGAATGGTTACACATTTAGATTCAGTCCCTCAACCTTCCCAATGGAAGGATGAATCAGGGGTGAATGGTTACCCTGTCAGCCACTGCATGTGGATTATAAGACATCTGGCGTAACCCTATCAGACGTCTGGTAATCCAGCGCCTTAATTTTTTTTCCAAATATGAATTGGATCAGATGCCTGGTCGCCACCCACCAATCGTCTGATCCACTGTTAGTGGTTTGATTCTCGGCACAACACATGTCTGATGCGTCATCATTGGACGTCTGATCCATTCAATTTTTGAAAAAAATAAGATCCCGCCAGAGCCCGGCGTCTATTGGGTGCCAATCATACGTTTGGTCCATTCATATTTTGAAAAGAAAGGCTCGTTGCTGAGTCAGGGGCTGAAAGAGGGGCAGAACATGGGCTTAAAATTTTAAGCCCTTGTTCAGTCCTCTCTCTCCTACTTTTTGCACAAACTCCCTCCACCTACGATTAAGCCCCATAATAAGCCCCACATTCAGCCCTCGTGTGGAGTGCTCTAAGAACTCACCATTTTGTAATGAATACATGTGTAGATTTGTCTTGTTTGAAATGAACTACAAGATAACTGGGTGTTTTTAGCAGTTATTTTAGTAACGGTTTTAAACCGCTACTAAATATATTCCGTTTTAGTGGGTTTGAACCGCTAGAAAGATAAAATATGTTTCTAGCTGTTCGAAACCGCTAAAACATATCAACAGAAGTGGCGTGAAGAATCGTTCAAGGAGGGGCAAATCAATTTTTGTTTGTAGCGGTTAAATTTTCGTAGCAGCAGTTCGTAACCGTCCACACCAATTAACAAATGTGCACCCATCAATTGTTTTAGTTATTTAAAAAGTATTTTATCTATTTATAGCGGTTTGAAACCGCTCCTAAATGTTTGCAGGTCATTAGTAGCGGTTCGAAACTGCCACTAAAAGGTCAGATCATTCGTAACGATTTCGAACCACTACTGAAAAAGGTATATGTTTATCTACCCTTCTCCCGTTCTCCCTCAACCTTGGCGGTGGGATAGACAGTGGGATCGACGATGGGATCAATGAATGATGGGTTGCTTATGGGATTGGTGCCGGTTCTCTCTAAAAAAAATTTCCCCTTTAGAATCCCTTCTTCTTCCCCTTCGGATTCCATCAATCTTGTTGCTCCAGATGGGTTTCCGATGGATTGTCTTCCTCCAAATCGACCCGATTCCAAGTCGATGATCCCCCTCCCCCTTCATCCTCATTTATGCATCCCTTGGTAACTCTCTCCCCCCTCTCTCTAGCGCTGAATAATTTTGATTCCTAGCGCAGCGTCGTGTCGAAGCACAGCTGAGCGGAGCGGCCGATCTGCAGCCATCGGCGAGATCACAGATGGCGATGTAGGAGAAGTTTATGACATATGATAGGATGCTGGTCGGTCTTTGATTAGATCTATATGCTATTGTCCTTCGATTTTTATGCCATTTGGGTTTTTTATTTAAAAAAATTATGTGTTATGAGTGTTTGATATTGAATCGGATGGCTGCATGTGATGGTTCTACCTCATCCATTGATCAAGCACTGGATTTTTATCCTAAGGAACAGGCAAATTCAATTTTTTTAGAGAATTTGACAAGTCCTCTTGTTTAAAGGGAGTCGTCGTATAACAGCCAGCCGAACAACGTGAACTCTTTTATATTCGGGTGACTTCCCTACTGCATTGCTTCTCGAGGGATGGGGGAGACGCTGATGATGAACCAGAGTAATGGTTCTTCTGAACGGAGTTTAGGGATTCAGTCGACACAGAGTCTGACCAGAACTTTGGCAAGCTCGAGCTCAGCCGACCACCGACTGCAAGCTCGAGGTCCTAAGCTTTCAAACCTACCATCATTCAATTGAATTTGTTTAGATTTTTTCGTTTAAAATTTTAAATCAGATGGTTGCCTTCCCTTGTGGTGTAGAAGTTTGGAGATGATGGGATTTAATGCTCAAATGCCCACATCATGTTTATAAACATATGGTGTTTGAAAATTCTGTTGTGTTTGAAAACTCTATGAACTTGTTTTGTGTTCATGATGATGTGGTATTTTCACTTCGATTCTCCTACTAAATTTGTTAAACATTCATGAGTAACTGATGCCCATCTGTGGATGCAATAACCATGCTCATCTGAATGACATAATACTACTTTTTATGTATATTATGCTAGCAGTTGAGTGAGCTTAAGTTTTGTTCCGAGTTATTGGCCGAGATCTTGTAGAAGCAAGGCCTTCACTTTGTGGAGAAGTGCAAAACCTTCAATCTCCTGGTCAAAGTTCATGGATGCAAGCATGAGTATCTTTATATGCCTCTGTTGACGTCCCCGCGTTGTGCGTATCAGATGTGTGCAATATATGGTTGGGGGCATGAGATTTAAATATTTATAACCGCAAGCGCATGGTGTTGTAGTGTGGCTTGGGAGGTCAAACTCAGGGAGGCGTGGTTGTGCTTGCGTCAGAAAGGACCAGATTCACCCCATGGGTGAGCTAGCCCCAATCGGTAGATGTGTTTTCACGGAAAATAGAATGCGATGGATAAACAATATAAAGGGGAAACCCGGGACTTCGGTTCCACCCTATCATGCAATTCTCGCCAATACGGCCGACGGATGGGATAACGATCAGAATTAGGGTCTAATGGTGAGACGTTGCCTCTGAGAGTGATACCGACGTCCCATGGGCCAGATATTCCGGTCAGTGCCCAGGATGATACGCCGGACTTCCCGGGTTTGGTCAGTGGACATTCCCATGTCCATTAACACTGACCGACTCCGGGAGCACTAAGCTCGCAACGATAACTCCCGACATCTCGTCCTGCCGCTCCTGCGCGCTAGGATTCGACGTCTACGCTAAGGGCAATAGCTATGGCTAGGGAGCCAACCACCAAGGTTATTCCCCCTTGGCCCAACGGTCAAAGACGGTATTTTTCCCGCCGATGACAATGAAACACCCCGCGTAACCGATAGATTCCTAATCCCTGTCGATTTCCTAGTCATATGGATGCATTAGGGAGAACCCACAAAGGGGTTTCCACAAAAATCCCAGATTTGGGAACTACTCACACATATTAGGTAAAAAGCAATCTAAATGAAAATCGACCGTTAAAAGCATGATCGGGCGATTGAAAAGTAGTAAGAGCAATGCAAATAACACTATATTTAAGTTTGGTAAAGATCAGACAACTTACAAATATCTAGAAAATTACAGCCGTCAAGAGAGAGAAAAAAATAGCAAAAATAACAACTCTCCCGTTTCTGGAAACCTAGGGTCTCTATTTATAGAAAACGACATTACCCGATCGGGTGAAGAATCACCCGATCGGGTGACCTGCTGCGAACTTCGGCAGCAATCTTCAGCATTTCACCCGGTCGGGTGACAAGGTCGGTTGATGGAAGCTGCTTTTCGTTTGGATCTTGAGCTCATCGGGTGAACCGATCGGTTGGAATTGTTTCCCAAAAAGACAGAGGCTTGCGACATTTTGGCACGGTCAGCCAGCCGTCGGGTGAGCTCTCCGGGTCATCTTCTTTGGGGAAACGGCTACAGGTGAACTGATCGGGTGAAGATCACCCGATTGGTTGAGTTTCAGCTCCAATTTCCAGAGAGAACGGTCGGGTTGAACCGGTCGGCGGCCCGGTCGGTTGACACTTTCGTTGCTTCAGCGGCTGACCGGGTCGTGCACGCGTGCATCACCCGATCAGTTGGCTGTGTCCAACCGATCAGGTGGGGGTTGAAAGATGGTGATCTTCGTCATTTGACCCCCTGGATCACGCGTGACTCCTCATGTTTCTCCGGGAACTCATGATATTGTCGTTTTATGTCCCCTACGCCAACAACTCCTACAACCATACAAAAACACGGAAGAGTGAAAGAAAACAAGAAAATACGAGAAAACGGATACGAGACGACTGAAAATAACGGAAAAACACAAAGGAAAACGTGCGTGAATATATGAAATATAAACGCACGTCAAAATCCCCCAAGCTGAACCCTTCCTCATTCTCGAGGAAGACGAGTAAGAGTAGGAGCTCGGAGGGAGAAAATAGAGAGAAAGAGATAAAATAGAACTCTAAATCCTAACTCGCCCGTCAGGGCCAACAAAATAAAAAAAACACACACCAAGCCAGCAAACCCCAAATCACATCACTAAACCAAAGAATACGAGTCTAGACAAGTACCGTGGGCCCACGCGGTGAAGCGCGAGTGAGTGTGGTCGTGTGCTAGCAGACGGTGTCGCTATCTACATTATGCTATAAACTCCATATACACAAATCCAAGAAATGACCCAAATATCGATTCGATTTAGAAATTGCGGTGAATATATAGCTCAAGCATGCATGAGAAGAGTATGAGAATAGAAACACATCATGTGTCAGGGACTCCACAGCTAGGGACTCGGACATCACCGCACAATCGCCTAGATAATAGCTAGAAATTCCCTATTCCAAGTGTTTTCGAAAGCGATGGGGGTTGAGATGATGTGGAGTAGAACACTCGGTGCAAATTCTCGCCTTCCCTTTATTCTCGGCGGGTAGGAAAATATTCACACAAATTTTTTTTGGGTTTTGGATATATGTAATTTTGGACTTTTGGCTAAACATTTATGTATTTTTTTTGTTTTTTCTCTTTTCTTTTTTGGGTTTTTCTCTTCTCTCTTTTTTTCTTTTGGATTTTTGGATTTTGGGATATATTCACGTGTGTACTCTCCCAAGTGGGAGAACAATACACGACGAGGGGATTTGCACCAAGTAAAATAAAAAAGAAATCGGATTCTAAACACTTGGGCTAGGGAGATATTTCGCTAGTCAGAGCATAGGCCAAAATGGGTTATCCTAGTCCTAACCGTGGAATCCCGACACATGCGAAATGAAGCATACGATATATGTATATTCACGCATACAGAAGCAGATAAGATAGGCAAAATACCGCATATTCAAATCGAAGCATGATAATCTAGGGGTCATTCCTGGAAAGGTATATAAAACATAACCACAAAGTAGAAGCACACCAAATAGCTAGGCACGACACACGACTCACAAAAAAGCAAGAGGGACCCAGGATGCATGAAATGCAAGAGGACTCGACTTCCCAGGGTTAGTGAATGTGATTATCGAAGCCATGCTAGGTGAGTGTATGATTTTTGCGGTGATTCATCATAGGGTTCATCTCTAGGAAAAAGAGATAAAAAGAAGAAAAGAAAAAGAAAAAGAAAAACACGGAGAAAAACGACTCACAAAACGAAGAAAAACACGAAAATGACGCACAAAGTGTGACTCCCCCAAGCTGAAACTTGCATTGCCCTCAATGCAATAGATCTAAATACGGGAGGGCAATGAAAATGGGGGGGATACGCACCGACACAAAAAGATTGGAGAGACAAGAAAAACACACAAACGAAACTGAAAAGAAGAATAAAAAATAAAAATCACACCACACGACATATAAACAGAAAATAAAAATAGAAAATCACACGACACAACATATATAACAAACACACCAAGAAAAACATCACACGACAGCACACGTAAAAATTTGACATCCCCCAAGCTAGACGTGACAATGCCAGCGATAAGATGTGATCATGAAAATGCAGAGATATGCTTGGGGGAGGTCAATCAGAGTCGCTTGCGGTAGAATGGTAAGGAGATGGCGAGGAGGGTGGTGAATAATGGTAGAAGGAATCCTCCGAGGACGAAGGAGAGGGTGTGCGAATAGGAGAAGGTGGAGCAACAGGCTGGACTACCGGAGGATCAAGATTTATTGGTGGATCGTAGTGGATGATTGTGGCACAGGGTGGACCGACACACGGGTGCCAATCGGGATGATCCAAGGGTGGAAAGTGAACAAGTGCAGCGTACCAAGGATCTGGGTAGAACTCCCAGGGTAGATGTGTACGGAGTAAGGGGAAGCGCTCCGGAGATGAGGGTGGAAGGATGGCAAAAGGAGTGTAGGCCGGACTATAGAGGTAGGACTGCACGATCCTCCACAAAAGGAGTAAGCATACCGATAGAGATCAAGTAATTGCGATCGATACGGCTACGTCCCGGGACAATAGGGAGGTCGGGCGGCATCCTCAAGACATAACTGATAATAAGAGTGACAATCCCCCACAGCAGATAGAGCCAGAAGCTGCGCGGCTAACGGATAAGATCTCGTGGATGATCCAATGAGCGGTGTTTATAGGCAAAGGGATATTGCCATGAATCCGGTCATGGGACATGGCATAAAGAAAGAGCAGCTCATCCCTAGACACCGTGGATACATCTACACGAGCGAAAATGGTGTTGGCAAGGAAGCAATGGGCGAAGCGATATGTCACGACCCGCTTCCCTAAAATGGAGGCGAGACGTGAAAGGTCCGCACGAGAGTGGAGCTGTGAAGCCCCAAACCCGATAAGCGTAAATAAAACATAAGCAGGTCCCTGTAACCACAACGGAACAACAATAATAATAATAGGAGAGACTGAAATAAAATCTCACATCTCAAATATTGTCCAACATGAAAATAAGTTCAACATCCAGAAAAGCCACCAGGCTAAAAGAAAAGAGTCTAAAGGCCTAGAACAAGGCCAACAGAAGCAACGACATAACAAGGTATAGGTGCTATGCACCGATAACAAAACAACTGTCTAACGAAAGTAAAACACAACGAAGACACTAGGACTGGTCCCCAGTGTCCACGTACTCCCCGTCAAACACAAGCTCGGGCTCGGCATCAGCAAACACCTCGTCCTCAACAAGGTACTCAGGCTCAGGATCTAACATGTGTCACTCAAAAGAGTAAAGGGGCACATGTCAGCAAGTCTAAAAGACTTGGGCAAGGAAACTGAAAGTAAGGCAACTAGCAACCTAGCAGTTTAGTATGCATGACATGGCAGTTATAACATGAGTGCACAAGTAAGACATGGTGAACAATAAGTACAAGAGAACAATCATCGGGACAAGACAAGAGTAGCCAAGCTACTAACAATCTCAACCAATTCACTATTCACGTTTCACGTTGTTTGTAGATGTTTACGCCTTACAGCTGAACGGTTTCACATTCACGCTGAGTGGCCGCTTAACAACTACCCCAAAACCCAGAGTTTACGCCTTACAACTGCAGTTGCGGATCAGGCAGACTCCCAGTTGAATGACCGCTTAACTCTTACCCCATCCCACACGTAAACAAGCCAGGGTCCCTGCACATGAGCCCAGCAAGTGACCCAGGGTTGCCCCGCACGGGAGCTTGTTTTCCTATTTCACAAATCAATGTCTGGCGTTGGGGTTTCCAACTACAGGGCTCACTTCTGGAACACGAGCCAGGAACACAAGCATTGTAGCGAAGCTACGCAATCACAGCAACACTTAAAGAATGCAATGACATGACAATTAATTCGCGTACCGTTAATGGAAAGTAAACATGACATGGTAATTGTGCAACATGATATATGTCGGAACTAGCTTCGTTGTCAAGCTAGTTCCCCAATTTGCGCCTAGGCGAGTATCATTTCGTCGCCTAGCCTCTTTTACGCCTACAACAAGCAAATGGCCTGAAACATGGCCTAAACCCTAAGTGGCAAGTTTCACTTGCCTAGCACCGGGGATGACGACCACTTCGTCACACGGATGCCAATCTACGGGGAAATCGCGAGAGGAGGCGGAAGAAACACTCCGGAGAACCCTAGGATCAGATCTGGAAAAGATTGGAGAAGTTTGGAGAAACTAGGGTTTTGGGGGATTTGGGGATTTTGATGGATTTGGTGAGATTTTGGGGAAGATGAGAGGTAAATAGAGTGGATGGATGGTTTGGATGATGGATTTAGGGCTTGGAATGAAGGAATGAAGCTTGGAGGAAGATGGGGGCTCAAAGGGGAAGATTTTAGGGTTTTGGGTCGTGTTGAGGAAGATGAAAACGTTTGGGTTGGGTTTAAATAGGATGGGCTGGCGGCTGCCCAGAAATTAGGGTTTTAACACAGGTTAGTCGGTCAAAGAGCAACCACTGACCGACTAGTTTGGCAACTAGTCGGTCGGTCGACCAACGCAGACCGACTAAGTGTAAACAGTAACTCCTGAACAAAAATAGGATTTAGAATTAGTCGGTCCATGAACAAATACTGACCGACTAGTTTAGCAACTAGTCGGTCGATGAACGTTCTTAGACCGACTAAGAGTGAACAGTACTGATACTAAAATTTAGATGAAGTGTTAGTCGGTTAAAGAAGCAGTGCCGACCGACTAGTTTGCAACCTAGTCGGTCAACCAACGTTCTTAGACAGACTAACGATAAACAGTAGCTCCTGAGAAATTTAGAAAGCCAACTAGTCGGTCCAAGAAGGATTGCCGACCGACTGGATCGTCATCTAGTCGGTCAGTGCCCCTTCTTATACCGGCTAATGAGCACAAAAGTTCCGGTACGGAGCGCAGGGCCCAGGGATCGATTCCTAAGACTTCTAGGCTTGATCTAATAGTAAGATACGACCGTTATGAAGTCCGTCACGAATGACATACTTCGAAATCGACAATCCTAAGGAAGAAACGAGAAAATACGACGAATCGATCGAAAATGAAAGCTACGGAGACGAAAACCACACAAGAGGAGAAAATCCACCAAAACATATATTATATTATAATAAATCCAGATACATGAAAAGCAGTCGTTACATCCTCCCCAACTTAAGAAAAATTCCGTCCTCGGAATTTCCAAATACTCACGAGTCCGGAAACAAAAGTGGGAAACGCTCTCGCATCTCATCCTCATGAATCAAAAATTCAGTCCGCAGACCGGCTTCCACCTGCTCCCGAATCTTCACCAGCTTCGGATCCTCAGCCTGGCCAGCCTTAATCCGATCCACAATCGTCGACTGTACCTGCATGTACATCAACGACGAAGCCTCCCCAGGAAGAACAATCTCGACACCAGACTCGCAAAAATCCTGCTGCAATCTCCACTGCGAGGTCAAAATCATCACCGCTGGAAGCCTACTCAAAGCATCCGGAACCACATTCACCTTGCCAGGGTGATACTGCAAAGCAATCTCATAATCTGCCATAAGCTCCAACCATCGACGTTGTCGCATGTTGAGCTCCTTCTGAGTGAAAATATACTTTAAGCTTTTGTGATCGGTGAAAATCTTCACTTTCTCACTCAGCAAGAAGTGCCTCCAAATCTTAAGAGCAAACACAACGGCAGCCAACTCCAAATCATGCGTCGGGTAATTCTTCTCATGAACCTTAAGCTGACGAGACGCATACGCCACAACATGCCCATGCTGATGCAACACACAATCGAGACCCTTGCCAGAAGCATCGCAAAAGATCTCAAATCCACCGATGCGATCAGGCACAACAAGAATAGGGGCAGTCGTCAACCTCTCCTTCAGAACACCAAAAGCATTCTCACAATCACCCGACCAAACAAAAGCAACATCCTTCCGCGTCAACCTGGTCATCGGCTCAGCAATACGAGAAAAGTCCTTAATGAATCGCCGATAGTAACCATCAAGTCCAAGGAAACTTCGAATCTCAGACGCAGACGATGGAACAGGCCACTCCCTGATGGCCCGAATCTTCTCGGGATCCACTGAAATACCATCTCCAGTCACCACATGCCCGAGAAAAGCAACCATATCCAGCCAAAACTCGCACTTCGAAAACTTAGCATACAAACGATGCTTCCTCAAAATCTCCAACACCGTCCTTAAGTGCGAGGCATGCTCTTCCTCCGACTTCGAATAGATCAGAATGTCGTCAATAAAGATAACAACAAACTTATCCAAAAAGTCGTAGAAAATCAGGTTCATCAGATTCATGAAAACTGCGGGCGCGTTAGTTACGCCGAAAGGCATAACCACGAACTCATAGTGTCCATACTTCATCCTGAACGCTGTCTTCGGAACATCATCTTCCTTCACCTTCAACTGATGGTAACCACTCCTCAAATCCAATTTAGAAAACACCCTCGAACCTCCAAGCTGATAAAAAATATCATCGATGCGAGGCAACGTGTATTTATTCTTAATGGTCACCGCATTCAACTCCCGATAGTCCACGCACATGCGACGCGAACCATCCTTCTTCTTAACCAGCAACACCGGTGCTCCCCACGGAGACACACTAGGATTAATATAACCATTCCGCAAAAGCTCATCCAACTGCTTCCGCAACTCTTCCAACTCTGCAGGTGCCATGTGATACGGCGCCTTCGAAATCGGCTGCGCACCTGGAACAAGATCGATAGAAAATTCGAAAGCTCGATCAGGCGGCAAACCAGACATCTCCTTGGGGAAGACGTCGCCAAAATCTCGCACCACAGCTGGCCACTCCAGCTCCATCTGCATAGCCACCACCTCCACCGGCCTGGCCCGAAATCTGACAGGACCAAGCGAACTGCTGCCACGACTGAACTCAAATACTGGATGTCCGGGAATCTCGAACACCACCTTCTTCCTCCGACAGTCGATCGTAGCATAGAAGCTCGCAAGCCAGTCCATCCCAAGAACTGCATCATAGTTGATGATGTCGTGGACAATGAAATCAGCGAAAAGCTCATGTCCACAGACCACCAACGAGTAGGAATTGCAACCACGATGCATCGAGACCATGCCATTCCCTGTAACGATATTCCAACTCTTGGGAAGAGGGGACGTCAACAAGGAATGCCTCTCCACGAAGCTCCGAGAAATAATGCACATCGATGCACCAGAGTCAAAGAGGACTCGTGCAGGAAATGTGCAAACCAAAACCACACCTAATCGAGCAATTAACAATCAAAACCTAGTCTAGAAAACAACCATGTTCAAGCAAACAACACAATCTAACAATCAAAACCAGCTAGAAAAGTAACAGCTAGATTGAGAATTACCTGCGATAACCTCATCCACAGCCTCGCTCTCCGCAGCGGTCATCAGAAAAGCCTGCCTCCTTGGTGGAACAGCCTGCCGAAAAGCCTGCCCCTGTGGAACAAGAGCTGCCCCACGTCCAGCAGGAACAGACGCTCGCTGTTGCAACGGCTGTTCTGCAACAGGTGCCCTCCGCAGCTGATTCGCATGCCGACAATCCTTTGCGGCATGGGAAGCATCGCCACAAACCAGACACTGGCCCAAAAACTTCCGACACTGATCCTTAATATGGCCAGGCTTACCGCAGAAATGGCAAGTCTTCAGAATAGGCCCTCCTGGCCTCTTAAACTGAGCAGACTGATTAGGCCTGAATCCAGGTCTAACCACCGCTCTCGCCTGTTCCACAGGCCTCTTCCCCGCACCAACAATAGACCCTCTCCTCTGGTTCACAAGCAGCTCCTGCCTCTTTGCTGCTACCAGAACCTTCTGATAGGACTCCCGGTCAGAAGAGGTCACAAAACTCTGTAGCTCCGAAGCAAGCCCCTGCAGGAACCTCTGAGCTCTCTCCTCAGCGTCCTGCACCATCTTTGGCACAAACCGACTCAGCCTCATGAACTCTTGGTGATACATGTCCACCGACGAGCTCCCTTGCTTAAAATCGATAAAACGCTGCAGCATCTCCTCCCTGGCAGCTTTCGGAAAGAACTCACCCTCAAATCTAGCCTTGAAGGTAGCCCAAGCTATCGGCTCCACCAACATCTTCTCTTCCGCATCCCACCAATTCCGAGCATTATCCTTGAGTTGCCTCTTCGCCAAATCAACCCATCCAGCCGGGGTGATCTTGGCCATCTTCAGATTGTCCTCGATGTTCCGAATCCACTCATCGGCAGCCAGAGGACCCTCAGAACCATCAAAATATGCGGGACCCAGCTCCCGAAATTGCTTCGCTCCTAGCTCAGAGCGAGGGGCATCCGGAAGAGCCTGGGCAGCTCGAGCAAGTGGAGCATTCTGGACTTGCAGAAGCACGCCCTGCTGCACTTGCATCATCTGGAGCATCATCCGCATCATCTCACCACTGGTGGGTTCCCGCTCAGGCTCCTCATCATGAGGGAGCGCACCACTGCCCCCACCACGGGTGAAACGCCTTCCTGCCATCTAATGACACAAAGAACGAATCAGATTAGACTCATAGCTTATGACATCGGACGTCGAACTTAGTTTACTGGACATTCTAATATTATTATCGCTATTCCAAACATCGCAGTTACAGAAGGACCTGCATGGGCCACCACTAAAACCTGTCACGACCCGCTTCCCTAAAATGGAGGCGAGACGTGAAAGGTCCGCACGAGAGTGGAGCTGTGAAGCCCCAAACCCGATAAGCGTAAATAAAACATAAGCAGGTCCCTGTAACCACAACGGAACAACAATAATAATAATAGGAGAGACTGAAATAAAATCTCACATCTCAAATATTGTCCAACATGAAAATAAGTTCAACATCCAGAAAAGCCACCAGGCTAAAAGAAAAGAGTCTAAAGGCCCAGAACAAGGCCAACAGAAGCAACGACATAACAAGGTATAGGTGCTACGCACCGATAACAAAACAACTGTCTAACAAAAGTAAAACACAACGAAGACACTAGGACTGGTCCCCAGTGTCCACGTACTCCCCGTCAAACACAAGCTCGGGCTCGGCGTCAGCAAACACCTCGTCCTCAACAAGGTACTCAGGCTCAGGATCTAACATGTGTCACCCAAAAGAGTAAAGGGGCACATGTCAGCAAGTCTAAAAGACTTAGGCAAGGAAACTGAAAGTAAGGCAACTAGCAACCTAGCAGTTTAGTATGCATGACATGGCAGTTATAACATGAGTGCACAAGTAAGACATGGTGAACAATAAGTACAAGAGAACAATCATCGGGACAAGACAAGAGTAGCCAAGCTACTAACAATCTCAACCAATTCACTATTCACGTTTCACGTTGTTTGTAGATGTTTACGCCTTACAGCTGAACGGTTTCACATTCACGCTGAGTGGCCGCTTAACAACTACCCCAAAACCCAGAGTTTACGCCTTACAACTACAGTTGCGGATCAGGCAGACTCCCAGTTGAATGACCGCTTAACTCTTACCCCATCCCACACGTAAACAAGCCATGGTCCCTGCACATGAGCCCAACAAGTGAGCCAGGGTTGCCCCGCACGGGAGCTTGTTTTCCTATTTCACAAATAAATGTCGAGCGTTGGGGTTTCCAACTACAGGGCTCGCTTCTGGAACACGAGCCAGGAACACAAGCATTGTAGCGAAGCTACGCAATCACAGCAACACTTAAAGAATGCAATGACATGACAATTAATTCGCGTACCGTTAATGGAAAGTAAACATGACATGGTAATTGTGCAACATGATATATGTCGGAACTAGCTTCGTTGTCAAGCTAGTTCCCCAATTTGCGCCTAGGCGAGTATCATTTCGTCGCCTAGCCTCTTTTACGCCTACAACAAGCAAATGGCCTGAAACATGGCCTGAACCCTAAGTGGCAAGTTTCACTTGCCTAGCACCGGGGATGACGACCACTTCGTCACACGGATGCCAATCTACGGGGAAATCGCGAGAGGAGGCGGAAGAAACACTCCGGAGAACCCTAGGATCAGATCTGGAAAAGATTGGAGAAGTTTGGAGAAACTAGGGTTTTGGGGGATTTGGGGATTTTGATGGATTTGGTGAGATTTTGGGGAAGATGAGAGGTAGATAGAGTGGATGGATGGTTTGGATGATGGATTTAGGGCTTGGAATGAAGGAATGAAGCTTGGAGGAAGATGGGGGCTCAAAGGGGAAGATTTTAGGGTTTTGGGTCGTGTTGAGGAAGAAGAAAACGTTTGGGTTGGGTTTAAATAGGATGGGCTGGCGGCTGCCCAGAAATTAGGGTTTTAACACAGGTTAGTCGGTCAAAGAGCAACCACTGACCGACTAGTTTGGCAACTAGTCGGTCGGTCGACCAACGCAGACCGACTAAGTGTAAACAGTAACTCCTGAACGAAAATAGGATTTAGAATTAGTCGGTCCATGAACAAATACTGACCGACTAGTTTAGCAACTAGTCGGTCGATGAACGTTCTTAGACCGACTAAGAGTGAACAGTACTGATACTAAAATTTAGATGAAGTGTTAGTCGGTTAAAGAAGCAGTGCCGACCGACTAGTTTGCAACCTAGTCAGTCAACCAACATTCTTAGACCGACTAACGATAAACAGTAGCTCCTGAGAATTTTAGAAAGCCAACTAGTCGGTCCAAGAAGGATTGCCGACCGACTGGATCGTCATCTAGTCGGTCAGTGCCCCTTCTTATACCGGCTAATGAGCACAAAAGTTCTGATACAGAGCGCGGGGCCCCGGGATCGATTCCTAAGACTTCTAGGCTTGATCTAATAGTAAGATACGACCGTTATGAAGTCCGTCACGAATGACATACTTCGAAATCGACAATCCTAAGGAAGAAACGAGAAAATACGACGAATCGATCGAAAATGAAAGCTACGGAGACGAAAACCACACAAGAGGAGAAAATCCACCAAAACATATATTATATTATAATAAATCCAGATACATGAAAAGCAGTCGTTACACGATAGCATGGGTGTATGACGTAGGAGGTGAGGGCTACCACTGGAAAGGTGATATATCGGGTAAATCGTTGCCAAATACCATCAGCCCGAAAGTGAGAAAAGATTTCAGATCGATCATGAGTTGAGCATTCAACATGGCGATCGGGGTGAGGAAAGTTTAGAATTTCGTTAAGCGTGTTGAAGCTCATGGAAAAATCACAATTGAAGGCCCGGAAGGTGAAACCATCATCGGACACCTCGAGAGAACTGAGGAACTCAAGCATGAGATTCCTGTGTGTATTGGCGTGGGTCCGCAGAAGATAATCGCAACCTATGAAGCGAAAAAGTGCACAGAAGCCCCTAAAGAGTCCAAGAGATTGTAAGGTGGGGAAGTCGGCAAAAAGAGCAGGTCGCATAGGGCGATGAAGAAGGCCTTGTAAGCGATTTGATTGCTCTTCAGACGAAGGGTTTATGCCGAGGAAAGAAGGGGAAAAGGGACCGTATACGAGATGTCTGCGTGACGATGAGGCTATCTCCTTTCCCTTCCCAGACATGGTGATCAATGAAGAGGATGAAGCAGATAAAGTGTACAAACACAAATTCAAGACATTGCATAAAATGAAAGAAATGTGAAGAGTGGAGAGGGGTTACCCATTAACTTTGTAAGATCAAGCACCCGAAAGATCCCACGCAATATAAGGAAGCGATTTGGGAAGCCGCCGCTCGTTGATCCGTCAACAATCGAAATCTTCGAAAATTTGGGGGTTAGGGTTAGGGTTAGGGTTAGGGTTTGGACATTTGATGAGTGAATGTTGTTGATGGGAAGGGTGGTGATGGTGGGGGAGTATGAGAATGAGTGAGTATGAGGATTTAGGGGCAGTGGGGTAGATGGAGGAGGTTGATTCGGTAGATGGAGGAGGAGAGACGCGCGTTTGGGAGTTTGGGGGTCGGGTGGTCGAGGTCGTTCGAAGGAGAGGTATATATAGGGGCGAAAGCGAACCGATCGGGTGAGTTTTCACCCGATCGGTTGGGTAAGTTCGAAAATTTTTCCTTCGGCCAACAGCTACAGGTGAACCGATCGGGTGAGTTTTTACCCGACCGATTGACCGCTTCCAAAATTTTCCCAAGATTCTGTGAATTTTCACTCGGTCAATCACACGACCGCGGCTTCACTCAACAGATCGGTTGAAATATCCCCCAAATTTCCCGAGAACTCAGCCCTCCTCACACGATCAGCCACCCGATCTCAGCATGCTTCACCTGACCGGTTCGCTGGAGAGCAGATACAGGCCATCTTCTGATACGTCTCACCCGATCGGTTGATTGGTCACCCGATCGGGTGAGGGCTTGTTTCCTGCAAAAATTCACGAACTGCGTAAGTTTCGCGACGGATGATCCCGCGGCTAAATTTAATTATTAAAATAGAAGAAAAACAAAGATAATAAAAGTCCTAAAACGAAAATAAAGGTTTAGAGCATGGGTTGCCTCCCATGAAGCGCTTTTGTTTAACGTCGTTTGCTCGACGCCTCATTTGGTGATCAATTAGGATCCGGAGGGTTTGAGGAAGAGTCGTCGGTTTTTGAAAATTCGACCGAAGAGAATGCTGGTCTCCTACCGCATAGTGTTTAAGGCGCTGCTCATTGACTTTGAATGGCTCATCTCTTCCCATTATCTCGATAGCCCCATGCTGGAAGACCTTGGTGACGCGGAAAGGTCCCGACCACCTTGACTTGAGCTTTCCAGGAAAAAACTTCAGCCTCGAGTTGAATAGGAGAACTAAGTCTCCTTCCTTGAATTCACTCTTCAGGATGCGCTTATCGTGCCACCTCTTAAGCCTCTCCTTGTAGATCCGGGCATTTTCATAAGCATTGAGCCGGATCTCGTCGAGTTCGTTAAGTTGTAACTGTCGGTGCCCTCCGACCTCCTTGGCGTCAAAGTTTAGGTTCTTGATTGCCTAAAATGCCTTATGTTCCAATTCCATGGGCAGATGGCATGCCTTCCCGTAGACAAGTCGGTAGGGGGTTGTGCCAATCGGATTTTTAAATGCCGTCCTGTAAGCCCAGAGCACGTCAGGAAGTTTTGATGACCAATCCTTCCTAGAGTTGGCCACCGTCTTTTCCAGTATGCTCTTGATCTCCCGGTTAGAAACTTCCACCTGGCCGCTAGTCTGCGGGTGGTAGGCACGCCCCACCCGGTGTTGAACCTCGTACTTCTTCAAGAGAGCTTCGAATTTCTTCTCTATAAAGTGGCTCCCTCCATCACTGATCAGGACTCGAGGTACACCGAACCACGGGAAGATGTTGTTTTTAAAGAACTTGGCGACCACTCGGGAATCATTGGTAGGACTGGCTATCGCTTCAACCCACTTCGATACCTAGTCCACGGCTACCAAGATATACTGGTTCTCAGAGGAGGAGGGGAACGGTCCCATGAAGTCCACCCCCTACACATCGAAGATCTTTACCTCTAAGATGTAGTGCTGAGGCATCTCGTTCCTCTTGGAGATGTTCCCCGTCCTTTGGCATTTGTCGCAGGCTTGGACATAAGCATGGGTGTATTTAAAGAGGGTTGGCCAGTAGAATCCGCTTTGGAGAATTTTCGCAGTCGTCTTATAGGTGCTCGCATGCCCTCCACATTGCTGATCATGGCAATGAGAAATTATGGAGGTCGCTTCAGTTTCAGGGATGCACCTTCGTATCACTCCATCATTGCAGGTCTTGTACAAATGGGGGTCGTCCCAATAAAATTTACGAACCTCATGGAAGAATTTCTTCTTCTGCTGGTAGCTCACGTTGTGGGGGACGACGTCACAAGTCAGATAATTTACGATGTCGGCGTACCAAGGGGTCCCAGCGGAAGAGACGGAGAAGAGATGCTTGTCAGGGAGCAAATCATCAACCGAAGTAGCATTCAAATCGAGGGTAGACATTCTAGACAGGTGATCGACAACGACATTCTCCACCCCCTTCTTGTCTCTGATTTCCAGGCCGAATTCTTGGAGGAGGAGAATCCATCGAATGAGCCGCGGCTTAGCCTCCTTCTTGCTCAATAGGTATTTGAGAGTCGCGTGATCTGTGTGCATGATCACCTTATCACCAACGAGATACTGCCGAAACTTGTCCATGGTGTAGATGACCACTAGCAATTCTTTTTCCGTGGTAGTATAATTTTTTTTGGGCAGTGTCAAGGGTCTTGCTCGTATAATATATAACATGCAGATTTTTATCTTTCCTCTGCCCCAAGACGGCTCCAACGGCATAATCACTAGCGTCGCACATTAGCTCGAAGGGTAGATTCCAGTCCGGTGGCTGTATTACGGGCGCGGAAATCAAAGCTTGCTTTAGAAGGCAGAAGGCTTCCATACACTCCTCGTCGAAGACGAAAGGCGCATCCTTCACTAGGAGTTAGGTTAGCGGTCTAGAAATCTTGGAGAAGTCTTTTATGAAGCGGTAGTAAAATCCCGCATGCCCTAAAAACCACGGGCTCCTCGAAGATTGATCGGTGGTGGAAGCTTTTCAATCACCTCAACTTTTACCTTATCAACCTCAATTCCCCTAGAAGAAATGACGTGTCCCAGCACAACTCCTTCTTGGACCATGAAATGGCATTTCTCCCAGTTCAGGACTAGACCCTTTTCTTGACACATCTCCAGGACCTTAGTTAGATTGCTGAGGCATGAGTCAAACTCAGTTCCATAGACGGAAAAGTCGTCCATGAAAACCTCCATGATATCCTGGGAGTAGTCGGAGAAGATATAGGACAATAGTCTTTGGAATGTAGCCGGGGCGTTACAAAGTCCAAACGGCATTCTTCTATAGGCATATGTCCCAAATGGACAAGTGAAAGTCGTCTTCTCCTGGTCATCATTATGGATAGGGATTTGAAGGAATCTGGAGTATCCGTCCATGAAACAGAAGTAGTTGTGCTTCGCCAGCCTCTTGAGCATCTGATCAATGAAAGGGAGAGGGTAGTGATCCTTCCTCGTGGCCTTGTTCAGCTTCCTATAGTCAATGCACATCCTGTACCCTGTGACGGTCCTCGTAGGTATGAGCTCGTTTTTCTCATTGCGAACCACCGGCATTCCTCCTTTCTTGGGTACGACATGCACCGGGCTAACCCAGCGACTATCGGAGATAGGGTATATGATAACGACATGTAGAAGCCTAACAATCTCCTTTTTGACCACCTCCATCATTATGGGATTTAGCCTCCGCTGCAGCTCAATTGAGGAGGCTTGCTCATCCTCAAGCAGTATCCTGTGTGAGCAGAGGCCCAAGCTAACTCCTTTCAAATCTTCAATTGCATACCCAAAAACACTCTTAAATTTTTTTAAAACACCAAGAAGTTTGGTCATCTGGTCTTCAGGCAGCGAGGAGTTCACTATGACTGGCAGGGTCGAGCCCGTCCCCAAATATTCATACTTTAGTCCCGGGGGCAACTCTTTCATCTCAACTTCATGAGGTCCCGACGCATATTTCTCAAGCTGAGCATCCTCTAGTGAAAGGACTTCTTCGTGGATCTCTTGAAAGCCAGTATTCAGAACTTCACTCCCAGCTGTGGTTCCGCATGGCAAAGCCTCGCAAGGCATCGTGGGGGAAACCGAGGAAGGCGTCGGGTCTTTCTCAAACTCATAATAATTATCCGGGAAGAAGGCTTCGACGTGAAAATAGGTTTCAACAGTCGATGGTTCCCCACCATTGCTTCCAGCTTCCTCATTGTCCCATGATCCGGGATGCTCGATAAAAGTATGCAAGGAATAGTTCGGCACCTGTCCAACATAACCGACAGACTCTGCCTGGTGGTTCTCCTGACTAGACTCCGTGAACAATTCCTCTCCCCTGAACGCGGAACTGGGCATGTCGATATACGCCACATCATCAGGAGGAAGGAGAGTTGTCGTGACTGGAAGCTGCTACATATCATGATACCTCCTCTGATTTTCCACAGCGGCAGACAGAAGGGATAGAATATTCGAAGCAATTAGGGATTCTGTCAAAGTTTGTGCCAAACAGCGGATGTGGTGCGAATGATCCCAAATATCGCCCGAAACCGCATATAACATCCTCGTCGTGGAGCAGAAAACCTATAAGAAAGGAGAGAAAGAGAACTGCATAGATAGCAAACATGTCAAAAGCACGGGTTGCATAAACGGGAGGCGAATGCACGGAGCAGAAAACTTTGTGGAGAAGCGCAAAACCTTCAATCTCTTGGTCAAAGTTCATGGATGCAAGTGTCGGGATCGTCTAACCCTTGCAATACTAACAACACACACTAGAGGGGGGTGAATAGTGTAATGGCAATAAAATTGTCCAAATAAAATTTAACTTGCAAATGCGGAATTATAAATGCAAGAGGAATTAAATGGCACAATCAATCCAAACGCAAACACAAAGTTTTACCCTAGTTCCCCAAACTTGGGTACATCCAGCCACACCAATATTCACTATAATCCCACAAAGAGAAGTAAATACAAATCCCACAAAGGGATACACTCCCACAAAGAGAGAGACCTCACCAAGAGGATTTTACCCTACACAAGGACCCAACCAACCCTACACAAGGGTCAAGACTCCCACCAAGAGAATCACTAACTCCCACTCAGAGAATTAGGGTTAGTCCTACAATAGGACACAAAACTCTCACAAAGAGAGTATCCTAAGTCCCACAAAGAGACAACCTCCCACACAGAGAGAATCCTAATCCTACAAAGAGAAATAGGAAAATAATTTACACCATGTAAAGTAAATACTCTAACATATGCCTTGAGATGCTTACTCATGAATGAATGCAAGGCATGGAAGAAGATCTCCAAGTGTTGGAATACGCTTGAGAGCACTTGGATAATTTCCCTTGAGCTGGACTTCAATGCATGAGGAAAGATGAATGCTCAATAGAGGGAAATGAGGGAGCTTTAGAGTAGCTTATTGATCTCTTGAGATTTTCTATAGAGTCAAGAGTTTATCAAATGTTGTCAAGAGTTCTCAAGAAAGGCAGCACACTCATATATATAGGAATCCTATATCAAGCCCAAAAACCCAAAGAAACAGCCAGAAAATCAAATCTGCAACGGCTAGAAACTGGGTGAAAACGACAGGAACTGTCGACTGATGATCATAAGACAGTCGACTGATCAACGGCTAGAAAATAGCCAACGACTATAATCTGAGCCAGGACAGTCGACTGACGAAGTCAATACAGTCGACTGACAAACAGGACAGGCGCCTGTTAATCCTTCAGCAAATGACTGCTGCAGGGGATGGATCGAAACAGAGAGCTGCACTCTTTCTCCAATTCTTCGCACAGGCGACTGATGTTAATACTACAGTCGACTGTCAAATAGTCAGGCGACTGTACATTCTTCATCAGTCGACTACTGTAAAGTATGGAGAGAAGACAGAGAGATGCAGAGATTGCACTTACGCTAGACAGTTGACTGTTGACCAAATCTCAGGCGACTGTAAATATACAGGCGACTGGAAACCGCTCGACAGACGACTGTACGTAAAGCTCAAGTTTGAGTCAATAGAAATGATGACTTGAGCAGTGCATATCAGGCGACTGTAGAAGGATCTACAGGCGACTGGAAATCACCCAGTCGACTGCGTTTCCCTCAACAGGCGACTGACAGAAAGAGTGAACCTATTGGGTTGGATTCTATGATAATCCTAAGGTTCACTAAGATGGTTAAATGCATGTGCATGAATGAGTAAACCATCTAGCAAGGCATTACATCAACCCTAGACTCAAAAGAGAGAGAAAGCAATAAAGTAAATTACATGGATTACAATGCTTTCAAAAGAGTCGAAGTCTTCAATCTTGATGCCTTGATTGCTCTCTATCATCTCCAAGCTTTGGCACTCCTTGAGTCCAAACTTTGGCCCTTCATCACATGATGTCCATCCTTACACCAAGTGATTAGTCTTCAAGAAAGATATCCTTGAAATAAACTGAGAGACTAAGACATGAGATTTATTAGCAACAACATAATGTTGTGATCATCATCAAAATAAGATTGGTATGAAACACCAATACTCAACAGCAAGTATGCGTATCTTTATATGCCTCTGTTGACGTCCCAGCGTTGTGCGTATCAGATGTGTGCAATATATGGTTGGGGGCGTGAGATTTAAATATTTATAACCACAAGCGCACGGTATTGTAGTGTGGCTTGGGGGTCGAACTCAGGGAGGTGTTGTTGTGCTTGCGTCAGAAAGGACCGGATTCACCACATGGGTGAGCTAGCCCGAATAGATAGATGGGTTGTCACGGAAAATAGAATGCGAGGGATAAACAATATAATGGGCAAACCTGGGACTTCAGTTTCCACCCTATCGTGCGATTCTCGCCAATACGGCCGACGGATGGGATAACGATCGAAATTAGGGTCTAATGGTGAGACGTTGCCTCTGAGAGTGATACCAGCATCCCATGGACCCGATATTCCGGTCGGTGCTCAGGATGATACGCCGGACTTCCCGGGTTCGGTCAGTGGGCATTCCCATGTCCATTAACACTGACCGACTCTGGGAGCACTAAGCTCGTAACTATAACTTCCGACATCTCGTCCTGCCACTCCCACGCGCTAGAATTCGACGTCTATGCTAAGGGCGTGAGCAATGGCTAGGGAGTCAACAGCCAAGTTTATTCCCCCTTGGCCCAACGGTCAAAGGCGGGCTTTTTCCCACCGATGACAATGAAACACCTAGCGTAACCGATAGATTCCTAATCCATGTCGATTTCCTAGTCCTATGGACGCATTAGGGAGAACCCACGAAGGGGTTTCCACCAAAATCCCAGATTTGGGAACTACTCACACATATTAGGTAAAAACAATCTAAATGAAAATCGACCGTTAAAAGCATGATCAGGCGATTGAAAAGTAGTAAGAGCAATGCAAATAACACTATATTATAGTTTGGTAAAGATCAGACAACTTACAAATATCTAGAAAATTACAGCCGTCAAGATAGAGAAAAAACACCAAAAATAACAACTCTCCCATTTCTGGAAAACTGGGGTCTCTATTTATAGAAAACGACATCACCCGATCGGGTGAAGAATCACCCGATCGGGTAACCTGTTGCGAACTTCGGCAGCAATCTTCAGCATTTCACCCGGTCGGGCGACACGGTCGGTTGATGGAAGCTGCTCGTCGTTTGGATCTTGAGCTCATCGGATGAACCGATCGTTTGATAAATCAACCGATCGGTTAGAATTTTTGCCCAAAAGGACAGAGACTCGTGACATTTTGGCACGGTCAGCCGGCCGTCGGGTGAGCTCTCCGGGTCATCTTCTTCGGAGAAACGGCTACAGGTGAACCGATCGGGTGAAGATCACCCGATCGGTTGAGTTTCGGCTCCAATTTCCAGAGAGAACGGTCGGGTTGAACCGGTCGGTGACCCGGTCGGTTGACACTTTCGTTGCTTCAGCGGCTGACCGGGTCGTGCACGCGTGCATCACCCGATCGGTTGGTTGTGTCCAACCGATCGGGTGGGGGTTGAAAGATGGCGATCTTCGTCGTTTGACCCCCTGTATCACGCGTGACTCCTCCTGTTGCTACGGGGACTCATGATATCGTCGTTTTATGTCTCCTACACCAGTAAACTCCTGCAAGCATACAAAAACACGGAAGAGTGAAAGAAAACAAGAAAATACGAGAAAACGGATAAGAGGCAGCGGAAAATAACGGAAAAACACAAAGCAAAACGTGCGTGAATATATGAAATATAAACCCACGTCATCTGTCCAGCCCCTCACCACCGTATCCCAAAAATTAATTTTTTTAAAAAATAATTTTCAGCTAGTGGCTGTTTTTAACCGCCATTCTTAGTCTTTTTTGCAATTAATTTTTTTGCTTGTAATTTCGTTAGCAGCGGTTCGAAACCGCTACAACACGAAGTTTCAGGCGATTCATTTGTGGCGATTTGAAACCACTACAAACCTAGTTTCTCACGCCTCAAATACTAGCGATTGTTTGAACTGCTGGAAACCACGGTAGTGGCGGTTTCGAACCGCCACAAACCCATTTACGAACCTCTAAAAGCACCCCGTTATCTTGTAGTGAAACCAGGTTCCATATATATCCACCCCTTGTGATACTCATGAGCATTATGAATCCTGAAGTATTCATATGTCGAGTTTACAATGATGATGGGTAAGGGGAAGCATTATGAATAGGCGTGTGACCTTTGGTATTAGGACCTTTGGTATCCACCTTGATTCTAAAAGACCCATGGTATCCATCTTAATCTATATATATGATCTATGGCATCCACCATAGAGATTGATTCTCAATAATTGTTTGGTTCTCTTTTATCTACGTGAACATAAGGTAGTTTCTACGTTGTGTTAGAAGATGTTAAAATAAAGATGAAACGAAAATTATAAGATCACTTCCAATGGAGGTCTGAACCATTCAGCCCATGCAGGGGCTGAATCTGATCCACATCAGTCAGATTCAGCTCCTCAGCGCTCCCAATGTAGGGCTGAATCAGTTACTGAATGGTTACACAGTCAGATTCAGCCCCTCAGCCCCCAATGGAGGGCTGAATCAGGGACTGAATGGTTATCCTGTCAGCCACTGCATGTGGATTACTAGACATCTGGCGTAACCATATCAGACTTCTGGTAATCCAACGCAATAATTTTATTTTCCAATATGAACTAGATCAGATGCCAGGTCGCTACCCACCAGTCGTCTGATCTACTATTAGTGGTTTGATTCCTGGCACAACAGACGTCTGATGCATCAGCACCGGACGTCTGATTCATTCAATTTTTGAAAAAAAATAAGATCCCGCCAGAGCCCTGCATCTATTAGGTGCCAATCAGATGTTTGGTCCTTCCAAATTTTGAAAAGAAAATCTGGTTGCTGAGTCAGCGACTGAAAGATGGGCTGAATATGGGCTTAAAATTTTAAGCCCATGTTCAATCCTGTCTCTCCTACTTTTTGCACAAACTCCCTCCACCTAGGATTAATCCCCATAATAAGGCCCACATTCAGCCCCCATGTGGAGTGTTCTAAGAACTGAACATTTAGAAAAGAATACATGTGTGGATTTGTCTTAGAAAAGACACGGATTGGCACAGTTTAGCTATGAGAGAAGGTATCACTTATGAACCGTATGATGTATATCTAAAAGTACAGACGCTTAGATATTTTAGTTTCCAAGAAGTCGGATACCCACTTGTTGACTTCCTCCAGAAACTGCAGCCGACATTAAAAATCTTAAAAGCAAAGAGATAGAGATAAGATATCATGGGCAGCTGATCACCAAAGTAGTGCTGGCAGGAGAAAACGTTTGCCACAAACACTTCACTGCTCCAAATTCGACGTCATGAATTCATCATGCCAAATGATACGCTCAGAGATTAGACGTGTGTACTTTGTCGGGCCCTCTGGCCAAAAAACACCAGTGCACTGCAAAACCCTAGCTACGTCAGAGATCCTTTGTTCTGCGATGAAGATAATACCGACAACAGCAACAAGGATGGAAAATGCAACAAGAATTGAGTGCTGAGTTTGCGCTCTTGTAGGGACTGCTGTGGGTGCCGTGTTTGAGGATCCGTCCACTGGGGGGGTGGATTGCGCCACGGCGGTCGCCGTCGCCAAGAGCCAACAATCAACATGACGACATCCCAATTCCCAATTTGTTGGTGACATGTCAGTCGATTTGTCGGCTAGCATCAGCGTTGTAATATCCTGCGTTTGTTAGCTCTCAATATCGCGCTCGGTTGCCAGGAAAGGCCATCGGCTTCCGAGTTCTCAATGTGTTTGCAGGGGCCCCTTTGGCTGGTCCAGTGATTATTATGTTTTTTTAAATTCCCTTCTACGTCTTGCTCAGATGATTTATAGACACAAATGCAACTCTCAAGTCTGTTGATAATTGGTGATCCCCATCTCATCTTCTTTGTCTGGCAGCTTGCATCGTTATGTCGTGTTTAGTTCGGTTTGTGTTGCTTGAGAAGGCTTTTGTTTACAAGGTCCACTTATCCTCAATCGTGTTTCTTTTATCTTCGGCCGCTTTCAACGCATTGTCTGTTGTTTGTTGCGGAGTGTTTAGTGGATTGAAGTGCTCTCTCGTTATGGCAAGTTAAATCGAATTAATTTCAATGCTTTCTAACGTTTATCCATTGAGCAAAGTTATCTTTTGATGCTTATTGTGAGTATCCAATTGACAATAAGATAACATTGAGGTGTGTGATCTTTATCTTTTGATGCTTATTGTGAGTATCTTTTGATGCTTATTATGATAGCAATTTCAATACAGACAATATGAACTGATCATTTAATTATGTTCTTAATAGAACATCAAAGCATAAACTCTATACATTTGCAAATTTGAATTAAAGAGCTCCCCTTAGAGAACCAATTGTCGAGTAAGTTTATTTACGAGGCCAAGTGCATGGGTTCCATAACATTGAAGTGTGGCCCTTCAATATGTATCTAGAGGAATATGGGTCGCATATGAGTTGTCTAGCTCTCTTATATGGTGTTGCCATATATCGCTCTACTTATGTGCCTTTGTGTACATTGCTAGCTCTGACACTCGAACTCATGCAAACAGTGAAGGAGAAAAACGAAGCACAACACACAAAAAGAAAATAAGGCACTCGTTGATTTGTGCGCTGCTTCTTGGTGCAACATTACTGATATTATTCACTCCTATTTAATGCAAAAAAACAACAACAGAAAAGAAACGAACGTGCCAAATAATGCGCAACGTCCTAATCGTGAGAAACAAACCCACCCGACTCGGTCATGCGTTACACGTTCGCCACTCGATCCTAAAATGACGGCGCGCACGATGTGTGTGCGTTATTTTTTTGTGTTTTAAGCAAAACAGCCAACAACGAGATTATCTAACAAACTCCCCCTAATCTAGTTGTTCTGGATGTAGACGATGCCGAGCTTCGCGCGCAGGTCCTGGAACTTGACACGCCCAAGTGCTTTTGTCATTATATCTGCCGGCTGATCGTCGGTGTGGACATAATCGACGGCGATCTTGCCGCCTTCGACGTACTGCCTGATGAAATGGTTGCGCGTCTCGATATGTTTGCTCCGGTCGTGGAAAACTGGATTCTTGCAAAGTTGAATCGCTGATTTGTTGTCCACGAGCAGAGTAGCTCCGCTGGCCTCCTTGCCGAGAAGATCACTGAGTAGCTGTACGAGCCACACACCTTGGCATGCTGCTGTAGTTGCGGCAATTTACTCCGCCTCGCAAGACGATAGGGCAACCACTTTCTGCTTTTGTGATTGCCAGCTTACCGGGCTCCCCCGGAGAACGTACACCACACCAGTAGTGCTCTTTCTGTCGTCGACATCGCCGGCCATGTCGGCGTTGCTGTACCCCACGAGTTTAGCTCCAGAGATGTCCTTGGCGTAGCGACATCCATAGCTAATAGTGCCAGTAATAGACCTGAGTATGTGCTTGACGACGCTCCAATGCTCAGTCGTGGGCGACTCCATGTAGCGACTGACGTAGCCGACGGCGAACGTGATGTCGGGCCATGTGTGTACCAACACTACTACAAAATGGACCTTTAACAGCGCTTAAATAAGGTCTTTAATAGCGCTTTACAAGCGCTGTCTATCTCGTCGCTGCTAAAGGGGGGCTGGTTTTAATAGCGCTTTACAAGCGCTATTAAAGGGGGCCTTTAACAGCGCTTGTTTGTGCAAGCGCTGTTAAAGGCCCCCCTTTAACAGCGCTTGTTTGTGCAAGCGCTATTAAAGGGGGGCCTTTAACAGCGCTTGTTTGTGCAAGCGCTGTTAAATGGGTGCCTTTAACAGCGCTTGTTTGTGCAAGCGCTGTTAAATGGGTGCCTTTAACAGCGCTTGTTTGTGCAAGCGCTATTAAAGGCCCCCCTTTAACAGCGCTTCTTTGTGCAAGCGCTGTTAAAGGGGGGGCTTTAACAGCGCTTGTTTGTGCAAGCGCTGTTAAAGGCCCCCCTTTAACAGCGCTTGTTAGTGCAAGCGCTGTTAAATGTGGGCCTTTAACAGTGCTTGTACTAAAGAAGCGCTGTTAAAGGTCAGAGATAGACATCGCTTGTTTCAATTCATTTTATTGTTTCTTCCTGCGTTTTATATTTAAATAGATCCATTTAATATTCAAAATGCTTAAATAAACCACCAATAACATTCAATTACAAGAAACAATCATTATAAGAAACAATTAAATTAAATTGCTTTTATTCAACAATCACATAAATTAGACAATGTGCATTGATATTGGAAGATGATCTGTAATACAAATAATAAACATTATCGCTTATAAAACTTAACAGTCATTATCCATTTAGTATCCATTAAATCACTCCGAAGAATACATTTCACGACCAATTACATTGCAACTTCTGCAATTTCTGATTCTAAAACAACTCCCTAATGCATTTCCCCCTTTTCGGATGGCTGGATGAGCTTTCTGGCGTGGGAGCACGGACCCGAAGGCTCGCCAGGAGTACTCAGCAATTTTTATATATCCACTTATTGTCTCTATACATCAAAATCAATCTGCACCTCTGGTGGAGCAAGCGCAGGAGATTCCACAAAGTGAAGGTTTTGATCCCTGCAATACCAAACACCATGACTTCTCTCTTCGTTGGAAAACCAGCTATATGCAAGTACCTGGAGTATTGACATACATATGAACATGCAAGAAGAAATAACCGTTGTGTGAGAAATGTATCAGATACATTACGTACGAGATTTGGCTTGACCTTTCTTGAGGAGTCCGCCATCTATGCTTTTCGCCTGTGGAGAACTAATCCTGAACAAACAAAATATTTCAGATTGTGAGATACTCTTTCCCTATTTCCTCTTGGTATAAAAGAAAAGATATTTTGGTAATTCCAATAGGTTATGCAATTACAATGTCTCCGTCGTCCTTGAGGATCCTCATCATTGAAAGCCTGCACTCTTATCTGTTAGGGAATCAGTTTTCCAACCATTACTCTGCTCGTAAAATGGCATTCTGATGAAAGAAGGCAAACAAATTGTGCACCTTCCACAATGATCTAGCATAAAATACTGCAGGCGAATGCTTCACTGTCCGTGATTAAGCCTGTGAGCATATTCAAAGTCTGCACTGAAACTTCAATGGATGGATTGTCATCAACGAAAGTAAAAACTGAAATCTATTAGCATGACATCAGCCGTCAGAGTAAAGCTTACTTTCACTTAAAAGGCCTTAATTCTCGAACTTAAAAAAACATAAAAAACACGGGAAATTGATTTTTTTGCGTTGACACACATACATATGAGAGAATAATATGATTCCATATGGCATATAAGCGATCCCTCACACAAACGAATAACATGAAAGATTCTTATCCACATAGGACAAATAACCACATGGGATGCATTTTTTCGGTAATACATGCCTTTTATGATGGAGAATGCATATAAGAGATATCGCCCATGTCATATGATACCCATCATGTGCTCGCGTTGCTTTCAGGCAAGAAATTTAAATCTATAGTCATTTGAGCCTACAAGAGCATGCTGGGAGTAAGTACATAATAATTTGAATCTTATCATTAACATATCAACGATAAAAACCGGGAGACATAACATGCACAAAGAAGTGCTATAATTAAGTGTAGGCAGCAAATTCAGCACATACATTAACTTAAGATGTACACCATAAAAGACATTGGGTTCTAGAATTCTACAAGGCAAAAAAGACCGAAGGGCACAAATCAAACTTCGCCAAGGGCAACATGGAGATAAAGCAGTAAAGGAGAAAGAAAAGCCAAAGCAAAGGTCAACATACCCAAAGCGCAGGAGATTCCACAAAGTGAAGATTTTTATTATATTATAAATTTATTTACTAAGATTTGATATATTGATATACAGAATGTTTCATGATTAAATTATATTTCTCGATATATATGTTATTGAATAATCATTGATGTATCTAAGAAGAATCTCTGTTTGGGTATTTTTATTTTTTGTGAAACCATGCGTCGTGATTAAATTATATTTTTCATGTTATATATGTTATTGAATAATCATTGATGTATCTAAGAAGAATCTCTACTTGTGTATTTTTTTGGGTAACCTTGCGTCTGTAACTTATCTGATACTTGTATCGTATATGTGCAGCCTAGCAATTCATTACTCTTCATATAGCATCGAATGAAAGTAAGAAGACAATGATCATGAATGCCCTGCTTCTAAACCTAAAAAAAGATTTCTTTCATCCATATCCAAGGGAAAGAGATGAAGCATCAACACTGACTGGCTGAAACAGACGGGTTCGCATTAAGTTCAAGGTACATGGCAAAGAAACAAGAAGTCAGCCTTAAAAGTTTCAACGATATATAATAACTCCTCAACACCAGAAAATGCTAAAGGATACCAACAAGAACCTTGGCAGCAGGGTTATCAATGTGAAGTGACTTTAAAATAGTAGCGCCGTCATTGGTGATCGTAACAGTCCGCCCCCTCCCAGTGGATTGTAAAATTTTGTCCTACATCCACATGTATGTATCCTACGGTTAAATTGATTAAGTAAAACTGGGTAGCTAGTTCTTCATGTGATGACAAATAAAGTTTTGATTTGAAAAGTCACATACCATTCCTTTTGGCCCTAAAGTCGTCTTAACTAAATCAGCAATTGATACGGCACCCACATGTGTCACCTGCACCAATGACATAACAGTGAGATGGTGTCTGAAAATTTGGAGGGTGAAAAATAGATATATAGGCAAAGTATAGATGGCCATGTAAGGTAATTTAACAAATAATCCCTGCAAATGGGGAAAAAATAAGATCAATGTGTTTCTCATGCAATTTTCTCTGTTATATCAAAAGGGGTTTAATGATACAACCAGAAGGGACACACACACACTTGTGTTATGACATGTTTTAAATTGTTCCTCCTGTTTATACCTATTGAGTAGTTGTTACCAAAAATTGAATACACACACACAGCTTTCTAAAAAAATTTGTGAAAAAGACAGCATTCATACCAACTTGGCGCTCAGGTAGTGATTCAGAGACACCATTTGGAAGGTAAGATGTGGATGCGTTATTCATATCTGCATGCTGCATTATATTGGTTGATGCTGCTTGTTCTTCCTGCCTCTTCACTAATGCAGCATAATAAGCCTTGAGATACTCATCCTACAAAATTTCAAATCACAACAAAACTTCAATCACAAAGAAAAATGACACACTGTAGAATCCCATGGGTGTTAAAAGTAGTCTCCATCATTCAACTAACCTGAATGCTCTTTTCATCTTCATCTTCAGCTTTTGGTTTCTTCTCATCAACAGGCACTGAAATTTCATTGACCTTCTGCTCAGGCTTGATTTCTCCACGCTGTTCTTTCGTAAGACTCATACCTTATTTGATCATCCATGGAGGTAAAACTTTCAAGCCTGTAGACTTGGTGTCACTTGCAATGTCATCTTCTTTCGCTTCAACATCAGCTAAAGCAACCTCAAACTGCCAAATTTATTGGTAAAATTATTTAGTTCATCCAAAAATTTACCCATTAAGAACAAAAAATAACAATTTTAGTGTGAGTGCTCAAAAAGAAAAGAATAATAACTTCTTTGGTGATAACATATGGAGGGCTGTTGCCAGAGCAATAGATTTTAAATGGTAGATCCTTTGACGATCAAACATGTAGAAAATAATAAGTAAAGATCGGTTACTCTGCAATGGCTTCTCATAAAAGTGTAAGCAACTTTAAACATGCCAAAGCAGCTTGAGCTGATTTGTTGATTTAAAATATAACCATAGCAAACTAACTAATTTGGAGAGGGGTTGGACAAACAAGTATTCATAATAATGCAGCGTGAACCGGTGGCATTGCTGCATATTTTGATCGTTGACGCAGCTAAATTTGAACAAATTAGCATTATATATAAGAAACAAATGCAAGATGCAATTTTCATGAAACCTTTATCTGTAAACTTAAAATTAAGTAACAAGCATGTATGCATGCATAAAGGATATATGGAAAATGAGAAATAAAACTTGTTGTTGCCACCGCAAACAAATTGAGAACTTTGGACCAAAAATTAAATCAAAAATTAACATTGAAGAAGAAGAGATGGTTACCTTGCACATATTTGGAGGGCAGAGGCTGCATCCATGTGAGGATTTGTTGAAATCATGATAAGGAAAAATCATCAACCTTCCTTCTTCATCCACAACGCTCGGATTTGTGTTGATCTTAGTGAAACACTCAAAAATCCCATGATGCTTAAGGATTGTCTCGATGAAGAACGTGTCGGCATCACTCACCACCCTTAAATCACACCTATTCCTTAAAAAAATACACAATTTTTGAACTATATTAAAGCAACAAAATTTCAAGTAATGATAAAAGGCAGGGTTAAATATTTATATTCTAAGCATGACAATCCAATACACTATCTACATAAAAGATGCCATCAGTGAAAAGAAATGATGGTACTTACCCCAATGATAACCTGCAAGAGGGTACCCCAAATGGATGGTCCATACAGCACATTTGTGGGGGATAACACCACAAATGGATCTACCTTTCTTCCAGATTCATGCCTCCATGGAATCGCTTCACTGTGTGCAATATTGCTCCTCTGTCACCAAATCTAGCATGCGTCATTAATATGAATTAGAATTTTGTTGCACAACTTTGAAACAATGTAAATTTGATAACTCTGGAATAAATAGCAGCATCTTCCCAACTTTAACTTGGAATGCATCATAAATCATAGCAAAGTTCTCAATGGCATGCAATTTGACATGTGAAAATGAATTAAAAGCACAAATTAGACAAAAGACCTTCCAGGCTAGTTCAAATTTTTTTTAACTTTAACTTTAATCAATTTTTTATAAAAAATCATCTGATCAAAAGGCTAGTATGATTCGCCAATGAAATTGATGGCGTCTGAGAATCGTGTGCAATCGTCGTAGGTCTCGAGTAGCTCCAGCATAGCCTCTTCCAACTTGCTCACCATGTCGGTCTTCGTCTCTCTCTCTCGAGATCGACAGCGATGCCCTTGAATGTGTTGATCGCTTTTCTAATATCCTGAGATAGAGAGATGATGAGATAAAGAAAGGCTTTTAAGGGTTTTATTAGGGGTTTGAGAAAGAAGGGAAGCATACGGAAATTAGGGATTGGTTGTCGGAGCAGAGGGCGGCCGCTGCGGTGGGGATTCTTGAGACGCCGTAGATAAAGTAGAACGGCTGAAAATGTTTCGGAGACGGCAAGCTTCTCCCCTTCCGTCACTGAGGGTCGGAGACGCCGCTGGATTAGGCGCTGATGAAGTAGGAGGGGGAGGTCGAAGACGGTTGTTAGGAGGGGGAGGCTTGAGACGAGGGTTGGGAGGAGGGGGCGGCTAACTTAGGGCTTGAACACGAGAGGGTTCGCGGGAATCGGGAAATTTTTCCCTCAGAGGCTGGGATATTTTGTTTAAGCGCTATCTGAGCGTAAATGTATAATACCTTTCACAGTGCTTGTTTCAAACAAGCGCTGTTAAAGGGAGGCCTTTAACTGCGCTTGTAGAAAGAAGCGCTGTTAAAGGCCCCCCTTTAACAGCGCTTGTTTATGAAAGCGCTGTTAAAGGCCCCCTTTAACAGCGCTTGTCTGTGCAAGCGCTGTTAAAGGGGGGCCTTTAACAGCGCTTGCACAGACAAGCGCTGTTAAAGGGGGGCCTTTAACAGCGCTTCTTTCTACAAGCGCTGTGTATTATCTGTGCCTCTAATACACAGCGCTTGCAGAAAGAAGCGCTGTCTATTATCCGACCTTTAACAGCGCTTGTAGAAAGAAGCGCTGTCTATTCTCCGACCTTTAACAGCGCTTGCAAAAAGAAGCGCTGTCTATTATATGTGCCTCTAATTAACAGCGCTTATAATTGGCAAGCGCTATTAAAGATGTGCTATTAAAGGTCTTTTTTGTAGTAGTGCAAGTAGTGTAGACTCCCGACGATACTCCGGTAGAGCGTCGTATCCACCGGTGGGTTTTAGCTCTCCTTGCTCAGTTTCAATCGTGGCTCTATTGGGACGTGGACCGGGTTGCAACCGGTCATGCCCGCTTTCTCGAGCACCTTGTGTTGGATATGGATGACATGAATACACCCATGAGGGGATGTATGAGGGTATACTGACCTCAGATGTCGCGTGAACGAAAGCGTGCACGAAGGGAACCTTTTCTCGTGTGAAAAGGACCACTCGATAGGTGGAAAAAGTCACTTTATAAGTGCATAAAGGCACTCGATAAGTGAATGAAGAAGAGGATAAGTAAAAGGGCTAATATAGGCTAATAAGCATATAATTGGTTATTTCCTACAATAACTACCCCTAAAGCCTATAAATAGGACCCAAGGGGTATGCCTTTTACACCAATCTAACCATGCCATAAGTTTGCATAAGGCAACTTGTGTTCTTCTTCTCCCTTCCATTAAAATCCTCTTCTAAATAGAGATTTAGGCGGTGAAACTCTGATTCGATCCTCCGTGACGAAGTACCGACCGTTGTGGCGAATCCGAGGGCGAAGTTCCGAGATTACGGTGCCGCGTACGCAAGCGTAAGTCTCTACTTTATTATTCGATCCTAATGTCCTTTTTTGAAAGGATCCTACATTGGTATCAGAGCCATACGGGTTCGCCCCGGTCTAACTGTCGCCCCGGTCTCAACGATGAACGCGACGTTGTCTCTTTCACGAATGAGTCTCCTTCCATTATGGATATGGTAGGAACGCATCGTGACGGAGAGAATCACAATAGTTGTTCTTTTCACGTTAGGGTCTTCTGCCATTACAGATATGGCAGGAACTCTCCCTGACGGGAAGAACTTATCGTTCATATCGCCAAACTCGCGCTCCTCATGGATGCTGAGTCTCCATTCAATTGAGAATGTGAACTCTCTTCATGTAGAGGGTGAAGTTTGCGGCCTTGAAAATGCGTTCTCTTCATTTTTTAGCACACGGCCATTGAATCAAAACAGTTTTCTCGACGAACGGGTGCTTCATCGGAGAAGACGATGGTAGTTATTCTCAACAGAGAAGATGAAATTTTTGGTGCATGATCGCCATGGCCATATGGGCTATAGAGGCAATGCATTCCCCCTCCCCATGCGGAGGGGGTAGGCTACGGCCAATAACAACCACAGCCACCCCTCTGGCGGGGGTGTGCGGCCAACCCCAAGCAAGGGGGTGGCCGGCTATGGCCATATGGGCCATAGCCGGCAATAGCCATGGCCGGCCCTGGCCGGCCCCGGCCAGGGCCTGGCCGGCCCCGGCCCCGGCCAGGGCCTGGCCGGCCCCGGCCAGGGCCTGGCCGGCTCCGGCCGGCCAGGGAGCCCTGGCCGTGGCCAGGGCCAGGCCTGGCCAAGGCTAGACCAGGGCCAGGAGGCCCTGGCCGGCCTCGGCCAGAGCCAGGGGCCGGCCTTGCCGGCGTCGGCCCTGGCCGGGGGCCAGGGTTCCAGCCGGCCCTGGCCTAAGGCCAGGGGCCTGGCCAGAGGCCAGGGCCGGTGCCGAGACCTGCCAGGGCCACTGCCGGCCATGGCCAATACCGGCGCCAGGCCACTATCGGCCCCGGTCTCGGCCAGTGCTGAGCCCCAGTTGACCCTGTATTTGGGGGGGCTTGCATGAATGTGACATGCATGGCTAGCCCATACGGGGCCGACGGCAGTCGTCTGCGGCAAAATTCTCCTATAGGGGGGAAGCCCCTGGATCCATACGGGAGCCGGTGACAATGGCTTGCAGAAAAATCCCCTCAAGGGGGATCCGGCCTTGGCACGGCTACGTCTCAATCCCGGCAATGGCCAGGGATTGCCGTATATTTCGCTAGTATCATAAGGGTACTAAGTTGAAATATCGCATTTGCTTTTGAAAAATACGTTTTCAAAAACGCTTTTCCGCTGCGAAGTACTATAAGAGTACTATCGTTTGATAAGTGAGGGGAAAATATTGAAGGATTGTTCTAGATGGTGATTGGAATCATAGAGACCTTTCCGATTCTAGAGCAACATCTTCAATATTTTTTGAAAGTAACTTATCAAATATAATGATATCATTCCAAGTGGGATATTCCAAGTGGGAGTGATATCTATGTATAAGAATTTTATGCAATGATTTTTGATCGAACCTTCGGTTTTGTGTCTTTTGCAGCATTTTAAAGTTAAAATATCTTTTGCTTCAAAGAACATCGTCGCTGAGTGAAACAAAGGTGAAAAACTTAACGGCGATAATTACAAACTATGGTCCATCAAGATACAATACGTTCTAGAAGAGCAAGAAGTACTCGAAACTCTGAAGAACGTAATGATTGAACCTGAGTTGGGCACTACGGCCCAACACAGACGAGACAAGGAAGCTTTTGATTCTTGGTCTCGGAAGAACAAGATAGCTCGCATTACGTTATTGTCCATTATGGCCGATGACATAATGCGCATCTTCCGAGAGCATGACCTAGCCATGGACATATGGTCCAAGCTTGAGGAGAAGTTTGGTGGCACATCGGTGTCCAAACTTCGTTCTTTAACTATAAGATTTGATTCATACAAGAAACGTCCAGATCATTCCATGGGGAAACATCTGCGACATATGGCGAATCTAATCTCAGAGTTAAAAGATGCAGGACATGTGCTCTTTGATGAGCAACAAATCCAAGCATTCATACGTTCCCTACCAAATGGGTGGGACCAAATTAAGATGCATCTCACTCATAATGAGAGCATCAAGACCTTCAGCGATGTTTCCAAGCACCTCGAGTTAGAGGAAGAGCGGCTTGCGGCTGCCAAGCCAAGTGCAGAAGTGCACATGGTTGCTAGTTCCTCACACGGGGGGAAAGAAACGGAAAGATCATTTGAAGTCTACTACTGAACGTAATAAGCAACCTGAGTCTACCAAGAAACCCAAACATAAGGGTGGGCAGAAGAAATGGCACAAGAAGAAAGACTTGAAGAGGATCAAGTGCTTCAAGTGCAACAAGTTAGGTCACTATGACCGTTCTTGTACGGATGAAGGTGACAAGGTAACTTGTAATGATAGTTACATATGTGTTTCTAGTTCAATATTTCTTGTGGAATCTAATCCATTTTGGATAATTGATTCAGGTGCCACCGACCACATAGCAAGGGACAGACGGTCCTTCGTGGAGTATCACCGGATACCCCAAGGAACAAAGTGGATTTATGTAGGAAACAACACACGTGTTGAAGTGAAAGGCGTTGGGACTTGTAAGCTAGTCTTGGACAACGGCCGCACTATCTTACTACATAATGTCCTCTTCGCTCCAGATATTCGAAGGAATATTATATCTGTGGTCGTGTTAATGGGTCTTGGTTATAGCTGGTTTTTTCATGATTGTAAAGTGGACTTGTTATGTAATAATTCCTTAATTGGCACTGGATATGTATTCAAAGGATTTATTGTATTAAATACAATGTATGACTCTTCATTTTGTAATGAAAATTTCCTTGTTACAAATTCTTCGACTTATGAGTCTGATATAATTTGTTGGCACGCAAGGCTTGGTCACATTGGACCAACACGGATGGATAGACTTACCAAACGTGGCCTTCTATCCAATGTTTCAAAGGTCAAAATGTCGACTTGCGAACATTGCCTTGTAGGGAAATCTTATCGCAAGCATTTGGAACCGGCACAAGGGCCGAGGTTCCATTACAGCTCATCCATTCAGACATATGTGGTCCGATGAATGTCAAGACAAGTCGCGGGAAGTCCTATTTCATCACTTTTATTGATAACTTCACCCGATTCGGTCATATCTATTTTATATCTCACAAAAGTGAAGCATTAAGCTGCTTAAAAAACTATATGAGTTTGGTAGAAAATCAATTAGATCGCAAGATTAAGGTCTTGCGAATCGATAGGGGCGGTGAATATCAATCAGCAAGTTTTAAGGAACTTTGTGATGAAAATGGCATAGTTCATCAGGTAACTATGCCTTATACTCCACAACAAAATGGTGTTACAGAAAGGAGGAATAGGACTTTAATGGAAATGGTCTGTTCAATGATGGCGCAAGCTAACTTGCCGATCACCTTTTGGGGTGATGCATTATTGACGGCCACTTTCATTTTAAACCGCTTACCCTCGAAATCAGTTAGCTCCACTCCTTATGAGTTGTGGAACCAAAGGTCTCCTGACTTAAACATTTTAAAACCTTGGGGATGTGCATCCTACGCACATATTTCCTCCCATAAGTATGACAAACTTGGGCCACGGGAAAGGAAATGTATCTTTATACGATACGCAGAAAACTCCAAAGGTTATGTTTTCATTAGTCAGGAAGAAAATGGAGGTCTAATTGAATTTGAGTCGAGGGATGTCACTTTCTTGGAAAACGAGTTTCCAAGACAGGGCGAGATAAGTCAGGACTTGTCTCTATTTGAGGTTAATGATCAAGAAGTATTACCTCATTCGAGTGGGAGAATTCTTGGTGAAGATGAAAATACGTTTCAAACTTCACCAATGGATGATACGAATGACGCAAATCCTATTCCATACGGGAATAATGATCCAAGTGGGAGCATTTCTAACGACATTCCAAGTGGGAGTGATGTTAGAATTGATCTAAATTCGAGTGAACAAGGACTTGAAGAATCTCAAATACGACGTAGTAATCGTACAAGGTTGGCTCCTTTAAGATTTGAGGATGAATTTCCGCAAACCTTTATGACTTTACTACAGGATGATGACGAGCCTGCTACTTTCAAACAGGCCGTATCATGCCCTGCAAAAGACAAATGGATGGAAACGATGAAGGAGGAGTTGGAATCCATGAAAGTTAACCAAGTCTGGGACTTAGTTGACTTACCCAGAGGACGTAGAGCTATTGGGAACAAATGGGTTCTCAAGATCAAGCATAAGGCTGATGGCTCTATAGACAGATATAAAGCTCGCCTTGTCGCGAAAAGTTTTACGCAACAGGAAGGGATAGACTACGAAGAGACCTTCTCACCTGTTGTTCGTTTTACCTCGATTCGCCTGATTCTGGCTATGGTAGCTTGCTTAGACCTCGAATTACATCAGATGGATGTAAAGACTGCCTTTCTCAATTGAGAATTGGACGAGGAGATCTATATGGAACAACCATTAGGGTTTGTAAAAGTGATCACTCCGTATTTTACACCTTTTTTCCCGCATGTTTGCATGCCATTTGAATCGCTCAAATCATGTTTTTCACGATTTATCGACAATATTACGATACTTTTCACGATTTGTTGTTTTTGTCGTATTTCAGGAGATTTGGAGCGATTTGGAGTGATTCCGAGATACACCTACTCCGGAGGGTCACCGACGACTTCCCTGAGGGGTATTTTGAGATTGGAGAGGAGCGGAAGAAGAAAGAACGTCGTAGGAGCGACGAGGAGGCAAGAACATTCAGATTGGGCATTTTTAGCATCTCACTCGGCCGAGTGATGGAGTCACTCGGCCGAGCATCGAGACACCGCTCGGCCGGCCAGATCGGACACGCTCCAAGCAATGTATCAGCGTGCACTCGGCTGAGCATCAGATGCCGACTCGGCCGAGTGACATACCCCGTCCGCCCGAGTGGCACCCAGACGACGACATCAAAAACTCCCAAGTTACTGTCTTTCGTCAGTCTGAGATCAGAAGCCCCACTCGGCCGAGTGGCAATTGCCGTCCGCCCGAGTGAACAAAGCCCATCGGCCGAGTGACGACAACTCACTCGGCCGAGTGACCCCCGAAGTGAAGACCCCCAAGACCCCAGACTTACTGTAAATTCTCAGGGTCTCTCACTCGGCCGAGCGACTTTTGTCACTCGGCCGAGTGAGCCGCGCGCCTGTAGCGAAAAACACGATTTTGAAGAGGCGCAGGGGCATTTTGGTCACGGATTTTTGGGCAGTTTTGGGGGGTATTTAACCCCAGATTCTAACCTAGTTTAGGGGGCTTTTCTATTGCTTTTGGCAGCCTTCTTAGATTAGATTTTTTAGAGTTTAATTCTTGTGATTGGAGAGGAGAGAAAAGTGCTATTTTGTTGGATTCTTGGAAAGCTACATTGGTTTGTCTCCCTCTTTATTAAAAATCCTATTTTTATTGCTATTTTGAATATTTCTATGAATTCCATTGCTATTTCAATTGATTGTTCTTCCATTTGCGATATGATTTGTGAGTAGTCCTAACGTCTTAGGGCGTGGGGATGAACCCTACGAGCCCAATTTCCGATTTGTGACGATTTGGTAGAACTATTGCTAGAATTGCTATTAGGGTTAGTTTGGGATTGATATAACACGGATAGCTAGGTGTTCATATCGACTGGGATTTGCAAGAGATTGGATCCCAATTCGATAGGAAACCCTAGAAATCCGAATTGGGTTGAAATTGAGTTTCCGAAGTATCGGTTTGCAAGAGATTGGACCGATACTAGGATTCTCGGTTGCAATTCTATACCGATACCCGTTTGCAAGAGATTGGACGGGTAGGAACTATCCCAACCTAGGTCGCAGCCCGAGTTTGCACGAGAGTGGGCACGTGATGCGATTGAACAATGACTTTGATCCTCATGCTAGCTTGCCTAGGCTAGGGTTTGCAAGAGATTGGACCCGAACCTAGGTTTGCTATAGACCGGCAACAGCGCGAGAGCGTGAGCTAGGTTTTACATTCAGTTGCAACTAGTTCACCCGACATTCTACCCTAGCAATTGTTAAACCGATGAATCACAATGACGAGATACGGTGAGTAGCGGGGATTCCCTACTCCCTAGGCATCTTTATTTGATTTTATATCTCTTTAATTTGTTTGACGATTGTGACAACATCACCGAAAGGCAATTTCCTACTTTTCTGTCCATATAGCTAGGTTGTTCGGAGAAGGCACTGTCATACGTCCTCCCTGTGTTCGATACCCGCTCGCCGCTACACCGTGCGCTTGTGGTAAAACTACATGGTCGCTCTTTAGGGTGTACGCCCAGGCGCGATCAAGTTTTTGGCGCCGTTGCCGGGGAGGCGATTGTGTTTGATCCTACCACCCTAGCTATTTCTTTCTTTTTGTTTTATTTCTTCATTTTTTTATCTAACCCTTCCATTGTGCTAATCACTTCTTTGAAACTTTGTTTTCCCGTGCATGTACACGAGATCCACAGCGGACCCCATAGATATATTGTTTGATCCTGCGATCGAGCGTACATTGCGGAGAATCAGAGCGGAGAGGAGACCCGATACGGAAGGGAGGTTTATGAACGTTCGGGAGACGCCTGAAGAGTTGGCGGCAAGAATGGCGAGGATTATTTCCATTCGAGATAGGCTCCGGCCTAAGACTTCCTCCACGACCTCGTCCATAGCCATGCCGGAGTTGGCGGCCGACAAGAATTTTGATTTGAAGACCGGATTAGTGGTCCTTATGCAGCAGGATCCTTTTCATGGGAATCTCCATGAAAATCCCCACTACCACATCCAGCTCTTCCTATCAAAGTGCGCCACCTTCCAGATGCCGGGCGTCACCCTAGATGCCATCAGACTGCGTCTCTTCCCCTTCACACTAAAGGATAAAGCTCTTTATTGGTTGAGGACGCAAGCTGAAGGAGTCTTCACCACATGGGATGAGTTGGCGAGCGCGTTTATCGCCAAGTTCTATCCGCCCTCCAAGACGGTGAAGATTAGGAGTGCTCTCATGTCCTTCAAGCAAGGACCTCAAGAGACAATCTACGTGGCATGGGAGCGCTTCAAAGACCTGCAGTATCAGTGCCCCCTCCATAGCATTGAAGATTGGGAGCTAGTCCATAGCTTCTACAATGGTCTCCAACCGGGGACCAAGCAGATTATTGATGCCACGGAAAATGGGGCCATCCTATCGAAGACTCCCGACGAAGCTACGGCCTTAATTGAGGAGATGGCCTCGAACAATCAACAATGGGGCGACGAGCGAGGACACTCTTCGTCCTCCTTGAAGCCATCTAGCATCTATGAGGCCAAGGCCATGGCGGAGCTGACCAACAAGTTCGACTCTCTCCACAAGGTGGTGGAGAGACTGGAGAAATATATTACGGAGCCCCAAGGAGCCCTTTCCACATCCACACCAACGAGTCAAATGTGCGATTGGCAAGACCAATCCCAAGATATGTATTTGGGAGGAGAACAAGGAGATGGATCTTTGGAGCAAGTTCAATATGTCGCGGGGAACCAAGGATATTGGGCCAATCCGGCCACTAGAAACCATCCCGGTTTCTCCTATGCCAACAATGATGGAGCATTGAACCCCCGCAATAACTACCTCATCAAGCTCGACAACAACAACAACAACAACAAAATTATCCACCAAGGGGGCCACCACAACAAAATCACCCACCAAGGCAACAAGTGGGACCCTATAGGCCGCCCGGATACAATCAAGGGTGGAGAAATCCAAACCCTCCACAAGCTCAACAACGATCCGATTTTGAAGCTAGAGTGGAGGAGTTTATGGTCGAGCAGAAGAAGACTAATGCTTCCTTGAAGGCGGGCCAAGATTCCCTTGCAACCGTTGTAGGCCAAATCTCGGTGCAACTTGCGTTGCTCAATCGAAATAGTCAACAGTTGCCGGCTCAACCCGAGCAAAATCCACGGGGCACCACCGGACATATCAACACCGTGGTTGCAGTTACTACGAGAGGCGGGAAGGATACCACCCCCGTCATGATTCCAACCAAGGAGCCCGTGGTGGAGAGAGTAGAGCCAAGTGAGCCTGTCATTGAAGTTGAGAGAGAGAAAGAGCCGCAAGGGGAAGAAAAGTCCAGAGCAGAGCAGCTGATTGAAGAGAGGCGTTTTATGCCACCGATCCCATTCCCTCAGAGGCTTGCTAGAGCAAAGATGGAGAAACGGCTAGCCAAGTTTCTCGAATATTTGAGGGGGGTAAGCCTCAATATCCCCTTCCTCGACGCTATCGTGGAAATCCCGACATACACCAAGTTCTTAAAAGATTTGATTACAGGAAGAAAGAGGAAGAAGAAAATAATGCTCGCTGAGGAGGGGACTTGGTTCACCAAGAGAGATAAGGAGCCCGCCAAATTCAAAGACCCGGGGAGTTTCCGAATTCCTTGCACCTTAGGCGGCGTCCCTCTACAAAAGGCGTTACTAGACTTAGGGGATAGTGTTAGCCTCATGCCTCTCTCTATGTTCCGAAGACTAAACACCGGCACAGAATTGAAGCCTACCGACATGCAGATACAACTAGCAGATGGTCGGATTACAAGGCCGGTAGGGATCGCAGAGGACATCCCGCTACAAGTCCCGGGAGGCATATGTTTGCCATGCGACTTTGTGATCATGGATGTCAAGGAGGAGGGCGATACGTCGCTAATACTTGGACGCCCATTCCTCGCCACCGCCGGTGTCATTGTCGATGTACGTGAAGGGACTCTAACATTGAACGTCGGCAACATCGAGGTGGAGCTTCATATACCCAAGGCAATGAAACACATGCCCTATCATGAGGAGCTGGACTATATGGACCTCCTTGACGAGGTCATTGAGGAGGCGATCCCCCTTTCCATCGGCGCACTATTCAAGGATGATTTTGAGGAAGGGCTGGACTTGGGCCAAGAAGAAAAGATGGAGCACTCCCCCGATCTCTCCATGGAAATTGATGAAGGCGACGCTGATGTCGCAAGAATACGGGAGCTCTGCAAGCTCTCAAAGATGAGGACTCCGAAGAAAGCTCCACCGATACGAAAATCGGTGTCACCTGTGAAGCCAAGGCCCGGAGCAAGCACTAGCTTGGGGGAGCCACCCCCCAACACTACCCGAGACGAAGGAGCACTGAGGAAGAACACGCCGCCACAACTTCCAAATCCTAGCGTTCTTCCAGATAAATTCGACGGGTGCATCTCATATGCACCCAATATCCCGCAATGAATTGAAAATCCAAGGGGGTCGAGCTCAAGACCTTAAACGAGCGCTTGTCGGGAGGCAACCCGACGGTTATCGCTTTATTTTTACTTTGTTCTTTATTTTTGGTTTAGAAATTATTAGTGTTTTGAGTCGTTTGCCTGAAAAATTCGTGATAACGGGTCCTATTTTTCTTTTACAGGAGAGGAGAAAGGGATATATATCATTAGGAGGATGAACAAGGCGACAAAGAGCGCTCCAGGAATGCGCTCGATGCTTAGGAGGAGGAAGAAATCAACTGGAGGAAGAAAAACAGAGATTAGAGCCCAAACGAAGCCAAACAGCAGAAAACAGGAGTCACTCGACCGAGTAGAATATCCACTCGGCCGAGTACATAAGTTCGTCCGCCCGAGCGACGCACAAACGAGGGAAGTCTGATGTACCCAACTCTCTGTTTCTTTTCTTGATTTCAGTATAATTGCCACTCGGCCGAGTATATATCTTCACTCTGCCGAGTGAAACTGATACGCTCCTAGGGCGATAACTGCCGAGTAGCTTGTGCCACTCGGCCGAATGGACTTTTTCCACTCGGCTGAGGGTGGCAAAGCCACTCGGCCGAGTCGTAAGCGGGGAGGAATTTTCAAAAATATTTCCGTTACGATCACTCGGCCGAGTGACACTTTCACTCAGTCGAGTCGTAACATCTCCGATATAAGAGACGCGGGCTCGGCGCGGAATTCGAAGCGTTACTTTTTGTTTTCTCGCCCGAGCCTGAGCCTTGTTAACCCCCGACCGCTGCGATCTCACCCTCCACTCGCCCAACCGCCTCGCCGTCGGCGGCGCTCGGCCGACCACCGACGCCGATGACCGCCGCACCACCGACCGAGTCGCCGGCGACCTCCTCGCCGCCGGCCGAGCTCCGGTATGCCCAATTTTGACCATTTTCTCCTACTTGTATTTTTCGACGATCCATGTGCTAATCGAACCCCTACACCAAATTAACTTCAAAATTTATCTATTTTACCCCTAACCCCCCATACATTTTGAATATTACTTGCTAATATCTTCGTTTGATGTGCATGATATATTGGGGAGCTTAGGGGAGCCTAGGGGAGCTTTCGGGGAGCGTTTTTGGCTTCGTGGAGGCGGCGTCTTCGCACGCATCCACTATTTTGCTCTTGCGGCGTGTTACGGTATACTCGTTCCACTTACTTTCGCACGCCGCGTTTATTTCGCTTTTTGGTGAGCACTCGGGGCACCTATGCCGCCCCGGACACGGCCACGGTCTAGGAGAGCTTCCGCCAAGCGGAAGCGGCCGGATGAGCCTGGCCCCTCCCACGAGATGGAGGACTCTCCTCCACCTACACCACCTCACCCCGCACAGCCACAGCCTACAGTCCCCGTTCACCCCGCACAGCCACAGCCTGCAGTCCCCGTTCACCCCGCACAGCCACTCCCTGCCGACCCACTGCCACCACCGGCTCCACTTGTCGGGCCGCTGGGGATTACGTTTCGAGACGATGCACAGCGTGTCGTTTTTGAGCGTATTTCCCAGCGCTCGATAGTACCCTCCAGGTTCGCACACCTTGCAGACCTAGGACGCCTGGGGGTACTTGAGGGGATGCTCACGTTGTATGACAACGTGGGTTGGCGAGATTTTTTCCAAGTGTCGGTGGACACCTTCATCCGTCCGACACTTGAGGTGCTGAGTTCTATAGCCCGGACCGACGAGGGATGCTCGTTTAGGTTTATGGACCGAGAGTGCCAGGTCACTCTCGGTATGATGAGAGAATTCTTCTCGTGGCCTGATATCCCCGGGGCCGACCGTGGTTACGCCCCCACTCACATTCCCCCACCTTCCTTCAATTCCCACGCTTTCTGGGCCCGGATCACGGGTTTACCAGCTGCCTTTGACCCTAGCAGGGCCAAGGCCTCGGCCATCGTCCACCCCTGCCTCCGCATAGCTCAGTGCCTTATGGCGACTACTTTTTTGGCGAGGTATGAGCCTGGGACGATGTCCACGCTAGAGCTTTATATGCTCTATGCGATGATGCGCCCCAGAGTTCTAGCTAGGGGGAGTGACGAGTTGGTCCCCACCGTCGTGATTGATATCGCGAGCTGGTCTTTGGACCGCATCATCGTATCGGTGGGCGCTCGCTCACCGATATGTTACGGCGGTATGATCACCCTGCTCGCCCTGATGACCGGCGAGGACCTACCGGCCGATTTGCGTCTTTCTCCGGGCCCCACTTCACTATCTGTAGACGTCATGGCCCGGATGAAGATGCTTCATCTGCACGGCCAGCGGCACTGGGTTTGGTTGCACAGTCCCTACGGTGCTGACTACATGATCCTTCCGAGCCCAGCTCGGACACAGATAGGACCAGCACAGGTGGACTGGCTTCCGGCGATGGATCTCCTGATCCCCGCCGCCTACGTGCTTGAGGCCGAGGAGGCTGAGCAGGCCCACGCTGCACATGCTGCACCCGTTGACCCCGTGGCCCCTCAGCCTGTGCCATATATCTCTGCTGCTCCCGACACCACTGTCCACACTTCTGACGGTGTCTGGAGTACACTTGCTGAGACCACCTCCACTACCACCACTCCCACCACAGCTGGCCCTCTGTCCGTTGAGCCCCTTTGCTCCGCACTACCCGAGCGCCCACCTACTTTTGTTGAAAGCGGAGAGCCTTCTTTCGCTGCCGTCGTGGAGACCATGGCCAGTATGATCTCCGCTGGGATTTCTCCTTTTGGACCCCACACTGCCTCCCCAGCGGTTGTCACTTCTGTCCCACCGTAGCCGTACCTTCTGAGAGTGTCGTGACGTCTGTTCCCACGTCTGTGTCACTGACCTCTCTTGCCGCCTCGTCGCCACTTTTATATTCCACTTCCGCTGCTGCTGCTTCCACCTCACACCAGCCTGTGCCCCAGCCTCGCACTGAGGCTGGGCCCCCACTTGTGAGCACAGCACCCTTCCTCCACATGCTTGCTGAGCCCATCCACTACACCACCTGAGCCCGCCAGCCCCGTCCTACACAGCACAGACACGTGCGTCCCTCTGCACCACCTCCCCCCGACACTGTACTTCAGAGCATTCGTGCTCTTGAGGGGGCGGTGAGTGGCCTCAGAGGTGACCTCAGGACCCTGTCTGCCACCGTCACCACTATGGCCAGCCGCTTCGACCTACTTCCGGGCATTCACTATTGCCTCACTCAGATTCTCGAGAGGCTTCCTCGCGTACCGACCTCACCCACACCTACCCAGCAGGTACCCACACCCACTCCTACACCCACCCAGCCTGCTCCTACACCCACACCCACACTCCCACCCACCCAGCAGACTGTTTCCCAGCCACCACCACCCCCACCTCCACCTCCGCCTCAGGACGGAGACGGCGCAGCATCACCCTCTTAGGCACCCTTGATGTCATTGTTCTTTTTTGCCGTCATGCTGCCCGTCTCTGCTTCGTCCTGATGATTTTTGCCCCCCCTCCCCTCACTGTTTTGGGTCCACATTTTGATCATATCTTTCTTTATCATTTTTGGAAGAGAGGGAGAGTCTTTTTGGTGTGACACTCTTATATCTGATTCACTCTTATATCTGCATGCATCATGTCCGCATCATATTTTCATTTTGTTATTTTTATTTCTTTTTCATCATGCATGCATCCTCACCTACCCCTACCATTACACGTCTCTCGGTGTGCCACACTTTGCACATTGAGGACACTGTGCACTTTAGCTTGGGGGAGTGAGTTCTCACGCTTTTTCGATTTACCACCTTTATTTTTAGTTTTTTCACGCCATTTTCCGCATTTGCACTCATTTTCATCACTTTTTCTTTTTTTACCATGCATCACGTTTTTCTTATTTTCTTCGTGTGCCGCATTGCAAATAGTTTTATTTTCCATTTTTATCTTTATTTCTTTCATCTCATGCTAGAGATGATTTTTCTGTGATGATGATGACGTGGAGTTAGCTTTCTCTATATGCATGCTATATTTGTCATGTCTTAGCTTTTATTTCTGATATCATATGCTATGATTTGCCTTGCATTTAGAGATAGTAACCCACATTTTTTCCGTATGAAAATGGATGAAATTCTATTATTAGCTGAGTCTGAATATTCATATGTATGCTATCGTAGAAAACACACCAAGATTCACGCATTGAATGTTTATATCTGGAGTACCGTTTTCTTTTCCTATATCACTTCTATTTGCATGACTTGTACACTTCACCTCAGGATGATTGAATGATGTTAGCTATGATAAATCTGGATTAGTTTGCTTTTTTGTGATCGAGACCGAGTAGATTAAATTACCCTGCTGAAGTTGTCATGCGCGTCTTATAAAGTGAACTGAGAGATACATTTATTTCTTTCTCCATATATCTTGAACATTAATTCTCTGTTTTAAAATCATTGGTGAATCTCCCCTTAGCGAATCTAATATTTGGCATTTCCCCCGTTATTAAATTCCTAGCTCCAAATTTCCCAAAACCAAAAAGAAAAAGAAAAATTCTTGTATATCCTTCTCTCTCTTTTGATTTGGGATCATTGAGTATATATGCTATTGGAAAAAAAAGAGGAGAAAAAGAGAGAAAAAGAAAAAAAAAGAAAAACAGATTCGAGAATAAGAAAAGAAAAGAGAAAAGTAGTTCGAAAACGATCCCATCTCATATACTTTGTCTCTTTCTTCCCTCTTTTGTTTTATTTTTGACTTTTGTAGCTTCATAAAAATGGGGATGTAAATACAGTTTTGTATATGCCACCACGCTTATAGATAAGCTTGGGGGAGAGAATCCAATGATGTGTGAGAGAGTGACTACTTGACGGTGCATGACAACCAAGGCTAAGTAATATTCTATACTCGGTGAGATTGTTTTAGCTTCACGAAATCCAGAAATCTACGCCTTGCATTCATTTCATGAAATCCACGCTTTTCTATTCTTTCTATTCTATTGCGTGATATTCTTATACTCCTCATAGAAAGCATTCAATTGAAAAGTGTGTGATCTGCGATATTGTATACCGCTTTAAATGATTCAGACGATGTTAATCTTAGAATTATTCCATTTTTCATGCTATATCAATATTCTTGGGTTTTCTATCTCTATTTGCACCATTATACTATGATATCGAAATAAAAGTCTTTGACATGTGTTTTACATTTGGTGCATGCTATATGAGTAAGCAAAACCCACGACCTGAGAAAAATGATCTAGCAGATTCCCTCTTCGCTTTCTTCTTTCTTCTTCGTTTTTCGTTTTCCGTTTTTCCATCGTTTTCATTTTCTAAATTCACCGGGTTCGCCTTTTACTTATCTTCCTCGAGGACGAGTAAGAGGTAAGCTTGGGGGATTTTGATCACTCCGTATTTTACACCTTTTTTCCCGCATGTTTGCATGCCATTTGAATCGCTCAAATCATGTTTTTCACGATTTATCGACAATATTGCGATACTTTTCACGATTTGTTGTTTTTGTCGTATTTCAGGAGATTTGGAGCGATTTGGAGTGATTCCAAGATACACCTACTCCGGAGTGTCACCGACGACTTCCCTGATGGGTAATTTGAGATTGGAGAGGAGCGAAAGAAGAAAGAACGTCGTAGGAGCGACGAGGAGGCAAGAACATTCAGATTGGGCATTTTTAGCATCTCACTCGGCCAAGTGAAGGAGTCACTCAGCCGAGCATCGAGACACCGCTCGGCCGGCCAGATCGGACACGCTCCAAGCAATGTATCAGCGTGCACTCGGCCGAGCATCAGATGTCGACTCGGCCGAGTGACGTACCCTGTCTGCCTGAGTGGCACCCAGACGACGACATCAAAACCTCCCAAGTTACTGTCTTTCGTCAGTCTGAGATCAGAAGCCCCACTCAGCCGAGTGGCAATTGTTATCCGCCCGAGTGAACAAAGCCCATCGGCCGAGTGACGACAACTCACTCGGCCGAGTGACCCCCGAAGTGAAGACCCCCAAGACCCCGGACTTAATGTAAATTCTCAGGGTCTCTCACTCGGCCGAGCGACTTTTGTCACTCGGCCGAGTGAGCCGCGCGCCTGTAGCGGAAAACACGATTTTGAAGAGGCGCAGGGGCATTTTGGTCACGGATTTTTGGGCAGTTTTGGGGGGTATTTAACCCCAGATTCTAACCTAGTTTAGGGGGCTTTTCTATTGCTTTTGGCAGCCTTTTAAGATTAGATTTTTTAGAGTTTAATTCTTGTGATTAGAGAGGAGAGAAAAGTGCTATTTTGTTGGATTCTTGGAAAGCTACGTTGGTTTGTCTCCCTCTTTATTAAAAATCCTATTTTTATTGCTATTTTGAATATTGCTATGAATTTCATTGCTATTTCAATTGATTGTTCTTCCATTTGCGATATGATTTGTGAGTAGTCCTAACGTCTTAGGGCGTGGGGATGAACCCTACGAGCCCAATTTCTGATTTGTGACGATTTGGTAGAACTATTGCTAGAATTGCTATTAGGGTTAGTTTGGGATTGATATAACACGGATAGCTAGGTGTTCATATCGACTGGGATTTGTAAGAGATTGGATCCCAATTCGATAGGAAACCCTAGAAATCCGAATTGGGTTGAAATTGAGTTTCCGAAGTATCGGTTTGCAAGAGATTGGACCGATACTAGGATTCTCAGTTGCAATTCTATACCGATACCCGTTTGCAAGAGATTGGACGGGTAGAAACTATCCCAACCTAGGTCGCAGCCCGAGTTTGCACGAGAGTGAGCTCGGGATGCGATTGAACAATGACGTTGATCCTCATGCTAGCTTGCCTAGGATAGGGTTTGCAAGAGATTGGACCCGAACCTAGGTTTGCTATAGACCGGCAACAGCGCGAAAGCGTGAGCTAGGTTTTACATTCAGTTGCAACTAGTTCACCCGACATTCTACCCTAGCAATTGTGAAACCGATGAATCACAATGACGAGATAAGGTGAGTAGCGGGGATTCCCTACTCCCTAGGCATCTTTATATGATTTTATATCTCTTTACTTTGTTTGACGATTGTGACAACGTCCCCGAAAGGCAATTTCCTACTTTTCTATCCCTATAGCCAGGTTGTTCGGAGAAGGCACTGTCATACGTCCTCCCTGTGTTCGATACCCGCTCACCGCTACACCGTGCACTTGCGGTAAAACTACACGGTCGCTCTTTAGGGTGTACGCCCGGGTGCGATCAAAAAGACGGAAACGAACATAAGGTATGTAAACTTCGTAAGTCCATATATGGTCTTAAACAATCCTCGAGGAAATGGTATATACGATTTCAAGAAGTTGTCTTATCAAATGGTTTTTCCATGCTTGATGAAGATAACTGTGTATATATCAAGAGGATTAAGAGCAAGTACGTTATTATGTCTCTATATGTAGATGACATTTTAATAGCCGGAAATGACAAGGGCTTTGTGATGGATATCAAGGCTTGGCTTTCATCAGTTTTTGAGATGAAAGACATGGGAGAAGCCGCATATATCCTTGGAGTTAAGATTTCAAGGAATTGTTCGAAGAAACTTCTTTCTCTTTCACAAGAGACTTATATAAAGAAGGTTCTAGAACGTTTTAATATACAGGACTGCAAGTCCATTGATACTCCTATAAGCAAATGCGATAGTTTATGTCTGAAATCGTGTCCAAAGAACCAAAAGGAAAAGGAAATTATGGAAAAAGTTACATATTCAAGTGCAGTTGGTAGTCTTATGTACGCTATGATGTGTATAAGACCGGACATCTGTTTTGTCGTTGGAATGGTAAGTCGTTACCAATCCAATCCAGCGCAAGTACACTGGAAAGCGGTTAAGAGGATAATGTGGTATCTTACAGGCACTGCGGACTATGCTTTATGCTATCAAGGAGATGCCTTGAGGCTCGAAGGCTACACTGATGCTGATTGGGCGGGTGATCTCGATAAGCGACGATCGACCTCAGGATATGTTTTTCTACTCGGATCTGGTGCAATATCCTGGAGTAGCAAGAAACAATCATGCATCGCACTTTCAACTATGAAAGCCGAGTTTGTAGCATTTAGCATGGCAGTCCAATAGGCTGTTTGGCTTAGGAAATTCTTAGACAGACTAATTGATGCAAATGACTCAGGTGCTATACCAATACACAGTGACAGTCAAGCATCTATAGCCTATGTCAAAGATCCAAAATTTCATTGTAAGACCAAACACATAGATATCCGCTACAAATTTGCAAAAGACTATGATAAGACCAAGAAGGTAGACATAAGGTACATATCTACACATGCGATGATAGCGGATCCGCTTACGAAGGCGATCCCCATAGATGTGTTTTACAAACACTTGTCATCTCAAGGATTGCGTAAGAGCTGAGTTGTACAAATGAAAATTCCCATGTTGGTAAAAGATCAAATTTAATAAAAGAATAAGTTCTTTTTAACATTGCATATGAATTTCTTGAAAATGTTTGTATACATTTTTTTAAATCTCAGCTGGTTTTCTAGTATGTCAGACAGATTGAGGTTGGCTCTCTCACTTGAGCAACCGCCTTTATTATATCAGACGGATAGAATAAAGATAAGACATGCTTAAAGTCAAAATCGTCAGACGGATGATTTAGAGTCATGACTTAAACAAAATGGCCATATGAAAGATCTGCATCATATGGATGCTTACAAAAGATCTAATAGGATTATTAAATCCTATCTGTCTTATGCGGGATGTGGGTCCAGAAGATGATTTGAGTAGTAAAAGGGACTCAAAATCAGACATTGTGGTGTCTGATCATCATCCTTACAACATCATTAAGACATACGCTCCCTGGGAAAGGAGTGATGTTGTAATACGTATTCATACTACGTATGCATTTGACCATTGGGTTAGAATAGTAAATTGTGTTTACTATTATGTGAGACCCAAAGACCACATGGGTCTTAACTCGTTACCCTTATGGACTCTAATTGGTTCCTTTAGATTTGACTGGGTGATTGCTATCTTAGCATGTTACTTATGGACTATGGTCAATTCGGTCCGACGGGGCATGTTAGAAAAGCATGTCAAGTCAAGATCGAAAGGATCGCAGGAAGAGGAAGATTGCTTTCATATTCACATTTGGACTTTAGAGATTCAAAGCTGGCCAGCCAATTTTAATCCAGATGGGATTCAATTATTGAATATAAAGTATAAGAAATGTGAAGAAATAATCTAGGGTAAAGCATGCGTTGATCTACTCAACTTTGCACCTCGAGGAGTGTTGTGTATCTCTAACAAGTGCACAACAGCGGACTCTATGCGCATGATGGTCACACGGCCTATTTCTCGGTATGATAAACAGAAGAGTTAAAGGAAAGATGTTTCCTTACAATCCCCTCAAGTGTGAGTGGGAGATTGTAACGACCACTTTTCGTGGTACGTTGTTCGTGCACGTGCTTTTGACCATGCACGTGTTTGTTTTAGACCTTGTTTGCTCGTGAACACTTTTGTGTGATATGCCGTTGTGAACGTTTCTGAGAGTATTAAATAGTGGCACTATCTTGAAACGACACTTCTCGAGTCGTTTGTCCACAATTTAAACTTACTCGATGAGACGTGACGATTCTCACTCCTGACGGGAGACGTTTCTATTTTTAGTCTCATCGTCCGACGTCGAAATTGAGATCCGTCTTCTTAGTTAGCTCACATTTGTCGCCACGATCACCCCGATATTTATTTTATAATTTTTGGAGTTCATTTGACCACTTTTACATTTTTAACAAGTTTTATATTATTTTTAATAATTAATTTTTAAATTATTTTCGGCCAAATAAAATTTATTTGAGTTTAAAACATTTTAAAGAATTTTTGAGCCAATTTCCAGCTCATTTGGACCAAGTCAAATCCTTGGGTGAGTTGGAGAAGTTTAGATTTAAATTTTAAATATTTTTAAACTCCTAATCACATTAGGATTAGCCCTAGACCAAGTCAACCCATCTAAACTATATAAACAACCCCTAGGAAGACCCATTTTCGCAAGAAATTAGCCCTAGCCCCTTCCAAAACCCAAATTGGACGTTGCGACGATTCGTCGCAACGTTGCGACGAACTTCCCCCGCTCAGACCGAGAGAACGGGCTCCGTTCCCCCGCTCCGACCGCTGGCCGCCCCCGCACCAAGCTTGGTCCGCATCGCTGCACAGCCGCTCCGCTCAATTCTTCCGCACCGACCGAAGGGAGCTCTCGGTCAGACCGAGAGCTCAAGCGCCCGCTCCGCACCCAGTCGCCCGCCGCTCCTTTGCAATGCTCGCACCCCGCTCCGACCGAGAGGACAAATCGATCTGACCGGCCCGCTCCACCGCTCCGCATCGCAACCCCCGCTCCGCTGCAGCCCAAGCGCCCGACCGAGACGATCGACCGCTCAGACCGATGGAGCTCCCCACACCCGCTGCTGCACCGCTCCGCAGCGCTGCACAGCGCCGTGCGCTGTGTCTGACCGAGAGACTCTCTCGGTCAGGCTAGGGTACGACCGATGGCCAAACGTCGCAACCCCGCACCCGTCGCACCGCTTGCCACCGTGGGCCCCCCAAGTTCTCCAGAGTTATTGTGGTTCCCCCAAAGGTCCCTAGGACTACTGTGGGCCCCACCTAGGTGCGTTCTCTTCGACGACTTGCCGCGTACGACGTCGTCGCACGTCGTAGCCCGTCGTCGCACGTGCGAGCTTTGGAATCTGGAATCGTCGCCCGGGGTGATGCTCTGAACTTTCCAGCGAGGAAACTATATTGGAATCTGGACTTGGAGCGCGATATTATTATTCCAACCCCCGGCGTCGCTACCCGACGCCGGTGTAGCTTTCGCGTCGTGTTGAGGTAATGCTTTGCACCCCTAGGACCCCCAACCCAATTGCATGCTAATCAAGACTAAAATCAGTATTTTTAAAGTATTTTAAATGTTTTAAATTCACTAATGAAGATTAATAATATGGACTTTAGGCCGGTGGACTTGTGCACGTAGGATAATTGTGATGTTTGGACTCATTGGACGGTGTGCTCAGACGTCGAACTTGCAGGCAAGTGAAACTTGCCAACTCTGGTGTAGGGCCATGTTCTTAGGCCACTTCCTTGTTCCTAGCGTAAAAGAGACTAGTCAGTGAAATGATAGCTGGCTAGACGCCTACTTGATCTAGTTTGACAACGAAACTAGATCCGTCACCTAATTGATCTAGCTTGACAACGAAGCTAGATCCACCCCCTTTAAACTTGTTGTTCATGCATACTAAACTGTCACGTTTACTTTCCTTATCTGTACGCACTTTTAACATGCCATGCATTGCATTCTACATGTCATCCAAGTTGAATATTGCATTCGTAGCACACGCTACATACTTGTACTTGCTTGTCCTGGCTAGGTGCACCCCTACGCCATACTTGTTAAAAACACTTCCTGGCTCGTGATCCAGAAGCGAGCATTACCGTTCGGGGGTAAGGCCCTGGCTCGATACACGTGGGATGGGGTAAGAGTTAAGCGGTCAATCAGTTGGGAGTCTGCCTGATCAGCAACTGCAGCTGTAAGGCGTAAACTCTGGGTGGGGCGGAGTTAAGCGACCAATCAGTGTGAAAGAAAGTCATTTCAGCTGTAAGGCGCAAACTTTGCACATGACATGAAAACATGACTAGAGAAATCCTTGTAAATGTTATTAGTCTTGCCACACTTGCCATGCCATGCTAGTTTACTTGTTGTTTTCTTTACCTGCTGCACTCATACTTAAACTGCCATGTCATTGCATCATGCTAGAACTGCTAGGTTGCTTTACCTTACCTACTTTCAGTTTCCTTGCACAAGTCTCTTGTAGACTTGCTGACATGTGCCCCTTGCTCTTTTGGGTGTCACATGTTAGACCCTGAGCCAGAGACCGTTGCAGTGTACGTGATGTGTTGCTGACGTTGAGACCGAGTCCATGATTGCCAAGAGGATTTTGGTGGACACCGGTGACTATTCTTTGAGTCTTTGTTGAGCTTTATTTTGTTTTAGGCCTCTTGTTAGTTTGGTGCCTAGCGCCGTTGTTTTGTACTTTGTACTTTTGTTGGCCATGTTTGGGCCTTTAGTCTCTTTTCCTTTTAGCCTGGTGGCTTTTTCTGTGATGTTGAAATTTATTTTATGGACATTCTGGGATATCTCTTTTGTCTCATTTCAATATTATTATCTTTGTTTCGTTCGCATTGCAAGGACCTGCAGTTTAAATTTGATTGACGCTTATCGGACTTGCAGCTTTGTAGCTTCAAGTCTGAGCGGACCTTCTCACGCTTCGCCTCCATGTTTTTGGGAAGCGGGGCGTGACAGAGATGTTGGATATGGACGACATGAATACACCCATGAGGGGATGTATGAGGGTATACGGACCTCAGATGGCGCGTGCACGAAAGCGTGCACGAAGGGAACCTTTTCTCGTGTGAAAAGGACCACTCGATAAGTGGAAAAAGTCACTTTATAAGTGCATAAAGGCACTCGATAAGTGAATGAAGAAGAGGATAAGTAAAAGGGCTAATATAGGCTAATAAGGTTATAATTGGTTATTTCCTACAATAACTACCCCTAAAGCCTATAAATATGACCCAAGGGTATGCCTGTTACACCAATCTAACCATGCCATAAGTTTGCATAAGGCAACTTGTGTTCTTCTTCTCCCTTCCATTAAAATCCTCTTCTAAATAGAGATTTAGGCGGTGAAACTCTGCTTCGATCCTCCGTGACGAAGTACCGACCGTTGTGGCGAATCCGAGGGTGAAGTTTCGAGATTACGGTGCAGCGTACGCAAGCGTAAGTCTCTACTTTATTATTCGATCCTAACGTCCTTGTTTTGACAGGATCCTACACCTTGACCGCGTATGCAATCTGCCGCAGTGTAATCTCACCGGCGCCTTGTCGTACCTCAATGCTGAGGTAATAGACAAGCTTGCCGAGGTCGCTCATCTGGAACTTGGCCTTCATCTCTTGCTTAAAACGATCGATGGCCTTCAAGTGCACGCCCGTGACGATTAGATCGTCCACGTACATGCCCAGCAACAGCTTCTCATCGCCGACGCCTCGGGTGTAAACTCCATGCTCCGTTTTGTTCCTGTGAAACCCAAGTGATAACAGCGTGTCATCTAACTTGGCGTTCCACGCACGAGGAGCTTGACGCAGTCCGTACAAGGCCTTGTGCAGCCGCAATACTTTGTGCTCGTGCCCATCTCGAACGAATCCAGGCGACTACGCTACATGCACTTCTTGGTTTAAACATCTTGGGCTTGGGCTCCACTTTGATAAGATATTGTCTGCTCTGGGTCCGCATCGGCTCCCGCACGGTTTTAAACATGGGGCTTTCCCCCAAAAGGCCTCTTACCAATGGAATTCCCAAGCCACACTTTTAAAGCCACCGGATCCCCCATGTGTCTGATCTGAGACTATTTCGAAATCACAACAATCCTCCCCTCGAACTAGGACCACATCATGAGCCTATACTCGAACGATCATCCATCTACCACCCTTAACTGAGCTCCGACCAAGCGTACTTCATTGTTGTGGGTCGCGTCTCACCGCCGGCACTTTGGCTGCCTCCCCGTGGCTAGGAAGGTCCATCCCCTTGATGGCGTCGAGCAACTTCCACTTTCACCGAGCTCCGCCTCCGAGCTATACCTTTGAGGCCCCGCCTCTGAGCTGAGAGCTCTCCTCTATCAGCCTCGGTAGGCCGTGCCCGAACTCTCCTTCAGCTTGGTATATGAGTTCGCTCCGCCCTGAGCATTGCGGACTCCCATATGCAGGTATCCCACTATGGATCCGGCTCGGGCTCGTCACGGTGGGCATCACTCTGTTCGACAGCTGGAGCGATCCGTCCTTCTGTTCGGAAAAGCCGAGCGCCGTACTGCTCGGAAACACGCCGACTCCCATATACCGGCACCAGATCAAACACTTCGGCACAACTGGGTCCGGCTTTGATACCACTTGCTAGCTCTGACACTCGAACTCACGCAAACAGCGAAGGAGAAAAACAAAGCACATCACACAAAAAGAAAAGAAGGCACTCGTTGATTTTTGGGCTGCTTCTTGGTGCAGCATTACTGATATTATTCACTCCTATTTAATGCAAAAAAACAACAACAGAAAAGAAACGAACTTGCCAAATAATGCGCAACGTCCTGATCGTGAGGAACAACCCCCTCCCCCCTACTCGGTCATGCGTTACACGTTCGCCACTCGATCCGAAAATGACGGCGCGCACGATGTGTGTGTGTTAATTTTTTGTGTTTTAAGCAAAACAGCCAACAACGAGATTATCTAACATACATATGTATGTATGTATGTATGTATGATGTACACATCTAAAACAAACGATACGAAAATTTTCCTTTCTTCGATCAAAGATGTTATCGGAGAACAAGCTTTATAGTTTCCTACATCACCGGATTCCCAAGCATTCTTATCTAAATTCATACTTAATAAGAGCCTAATTTTGCCTCATCCAGAACATCAATCACCTCCGGTAACGGCCTTATCTAGGTTGAGATCGCGATTCTAATTTCAAAACTCAAGATTCTTAACTTGAGTTTGAGAGGGGATGTCAATAATAATAGTCTCACACTGGAAAAATAGAAAGGAGATGATATATCCATTAATTAATTAGTGTGCCTCTATCTATTGGCTTAAGCATTTGAATTAGAAATAGTTTCAACTAAAGATTAGTTACTTCATTAATGGGAAAGAGCTATGAGCCATCTCCTCTAAAAATTTAGAATTTTTTTTTCAAAATTCCCTATGCTATAATTTTAGCCACAACCTCAATTTGATCTTTTTCTTCTTCTTCGATGCTAAATATTGCAAAAAAAATTTGCAACCATCCATTTATTTCCCAATATCCCATCACATTATAATTTAAATCGGTTACATCCTCGGTCCCAAACTAAACTCTCCATACCCTCAATCTTCATTGCATCAATCTCAACCTAAAAATGATCTCCTCTAATCTTCATCACAAATAAACAAATTAAGCCTCATTCCACCTCTCGCTCAATGTCATTTGAAGCTTGTTAGTCACTTTCACCTTGATTGCGAAGTCTTCTACTATTGTTGGAACCTATGTCAAACCCAATTTAATCACCTTAACCCAACTGCCCATATAACTTGGTTTAGATCTGAACTAAGTCATATTTAAGTTTAGAATCTTTATATCTAATAGATTCCTTGCTACAACCCCATGACCTTAAGGGTGTGTTTGGTTAGTGGGAAAAGGAAAGAAAAGGAAAGAAATTATGAAGGAAAATGATTTTCCATTGTTTGGTTTAAAAGAAAAGTGAAAAGAAAAAGAAAATGAAGGAAAAGAGTGGAAAATAAATAGTAAAACTTTTCTTTCAAGTTTTCCTCCTCTTGACCCAAGGAAAATGAGGGAAAAGAAAGCAAAACTAACTATTCTCACATTCATGCATTTGTATTTTTTTAACAAATTTAATTAGCTGATATTTTAATGAATTCATAAATAAATCATGAACTTTTTCAAAAAATTATGAATGAATTTTTGAAAATATCATGAATCATTATCAAAATTTTACAAATGAATTATTTAAAATTCGCAAATTATTCAAAATCAGCAAATTTTTTCCGAATTTTTCAAAATAGAATGTGAATAATTCGGAATTTTTTTGGAAATAAAGAATATTTAATATATTTTTCTTTATGAACTTGTTCGAAAAATCAGCGAATAATTCGTGTAATTTTCATGTTTTGCTTGAAAAATTCCACGAATTTTTCTAATAGCTTTCAAAATATTTTCAACATTTTCATATAATTAGTAAATTATTCATGTACTATTTAATATCAAATTATTTACGAATCATGATATTTGTAGGGTTAGAGAATTATTCGTTACAATTCGTAAATTATTTTCTACGTTTCTGAATTATTCAGAACAACTAACAAATTTTTAATTTATTATGAGACTAAAATACCTCTTAAATTTTTAAAGCAAATTATTCATAAAGTTAGCAAATACACCTTTTAAAATTTTTTCATTTTGAACTAATAACATAATGAAAGAAATTTCCTTATTTTCCTTTCAACTTTCTTCAAAATTTTCTTTGGTAATCAAACATGAGAAAGAATCTCATTTCTTTTTCTTTTTCTTTTTCTTTCTTTTTCATTTTCATTTCACTTTTCTTTGCTGCATTTTCTATCAATCCAAACACACCCTAAGACTATCTTTGGCCTAATTTTGATGAACTCACGTCACCTTCGAATACTTCCGACAACCTCATCACTACCTCAAGATTTAGATCTAATCTTATCATAACATGACATTCTAGATTCAACATTAGCCTTGACTTCCCATATAACAAGCTCTCCAGCACCACAATCTCTCAACCTACTACTATTGAGATCAAGTTCTATAAGCTGTATTTGGTCGGCTCAAACTGACCTTTCGACACACTAGTATTTAGGTTACGATCTGTGAGCTGCTTCGTTTTAAAATAGACCAAATCCTCATCGACCCCGATCCCATGTATCTTCCTTTTATCCTCGTGTTTCCATGAGCCTAATGTTTTAAAACCTAAAAGAAATGTGTGTCTTATGCTTAAATTACTTTTTTTGATATGTTGAAAAAAAATCTTGGCTTTAGTCTTATGTGCTAGTTATTTCCATGGATAAGTTAGTCCTATTAACATTTCCCATTGTTTATGTTCAACGCTAAAGCATTAAAAATAATACTACATCAACGGTCACAATGCGATATAATCTTCAAGCCTTTGAACTCATGAGTTAAGTTCAGGGCACCATCAAATGCACAGCCGCTATTGCAGTCACAACATTAGTACGCGATGAGTTTTTATTTTATATCTTTTTCATATAGTTTTCATTCGCATTTCACTCCACTTCACCACACTTTCCACATCGTTCCTTACACTGTAGTTTCCTTTCACGCTTTGGGCTTCCGTGGTGTATTTCAAGTCAAAACATGGAGTTTTGGGACCCAAGAATGAGAATGAAGGGTTGAGGAGTGACGTGTGCCCCGGCTTGCTATCCGCAAATAGCCGGGGGACCCACGAGGGGGTTTAGAAATTTGTAACCGCAAGCGCACGGTGTTGTAGTGTGGCTTGGGGGTCGAACACAGGGAGGCTAGGATGTGCTTGAGTCAAGGAGGACCAAAATCACCCCGTAGGCGAGCTAGCCCGAATCGGTAAATGGTTGTCACGGAAAGGAATGAAGGGTACGAACAATAAGAAAATAAACCCAGTACCTTGGTTTCCACTCCGACGAGCGACTCTCACCGATACGGCCTACGGGTATGGATAGCGATCAGAATTAGGGTCTAATGGTGGGACGTTGCCTCTGAAAGTGGTACCGGCATCCCATGGGCCCGATATTCCGGTCGGTGCCCAGGATGATACACCGGAATTCTCGGATTCGATCAGTGGGCACTCCCGTGTCCATTAACACTGATCGATTCCGGGAGCACTAAGCTCGCAACGATAACTCCCAACGTCTCATCCTGCCGCTCCCGCGTGCTAGGATTCGGCGTCTACGCTAAGGGCGTGAGCTATGGCTAGGGAGTCAACCGCCAAGTTTATTCCCCCTTGGCCCAACGGTCAAAGGCGGTCTTTTTCCCGCCGATGACAATGAAACACCCCGTGTAACCGTTAGATTCCTAATCCCTATCGATTTCCTAACCCTATGGACGCATCGAGAAGAGCCCCCGAAGGGGTTTCCACCAAAATCCCAGATTTGGGAACTACTCACAAAAATCCATTAAAAAGCGATCTAAATGAAAATTAACCGTTGGAATCATAATCAGACGATTGGAATGCGGAAGTAATAGAGTAATTAAGACAATACTAAAATTTGAGAAAGATCCGAAAACTTACAAAAGAACAGTAATTACAGCCGTCACAATGGGAGAAAACAGTAAAAACTAGCAGCCCCCCGTTTCTGGAACCCTAGGGGTTCTATTTATAGACTCTCGTATCACCCGATCGGTTGACAAGTCAACCAATCGGGTGACCCGTTACAGATAATGAACAGAAAACGGCGAGTTTTCACCCGGTCATATGAACCGGTCGGGTGAGTTCTTGGAGTGACCGGTTGGATCTTGGTGCCATCGGGTGAAGTGATCGGTTGGGTGCCCGTGTCTTCAGCTCCTCAGCATCAGCTACAGATGAACCGATCGGGTGAGAGTCACCCGATCGGTTGGAATTTTGCTCGAAAAGACAGAGAACAGGCCCCCGCTGAACCGGCCTGTGAACCGGTCGGGTGACTTTCACTTGAGCTCCGGCTGAGACCGGGTGGTGCACGCGTGCATCACCCGATCGGTTGGAGATGACCAATCGACCGGGTGATGGCCTGAAAGATGTATTCTTTGACGTTTGACCCTCTGGATCACACGTGACTCCTCCCGTTGCTCCGGGGACTTGAGATATCGTCGTTAAACGTCCCCTACGCGGTCAATCTCCTGCAAACATTGAGAAACAAAGAAAAGTGAAAGAAAACGAGAAAATGCGAGAAAACGGATAAAAGACGGCGGAAAAACACGGAGAAACACAAAAGAAAACGTGCGTGAATATAGGAAATATAAACACACGTCAAAATCCCCCAAGCTGAACTCTTCCTCGTCCTCGAGGAAGACGAGTGAGAGTAGGAGCTCGGAGGGAGAAAATAGAGAGGAAGAAAGAAAAAGAAAACTCTATATCCTAGATCGTCCGTCAGAGCGAACAAAAATCAAAAACGACACACCAAGTAGGCAAACGTCAAATCACACCACTAAACCTAGGAAAACGAGTACAAATAAGTGTCGTGGGCCCACGCGGTGAAGCGCGAGTGAGTGCGGTCGCGTGCTAGCAAACAATGTCGCTTTCTACAATGTGCTATGAGCTCATATACGCAAATCCAGGAAATGACCCAAATACCGATTCAAATTTGAAATTGCGGTGAATATTAGTTCAAGCATGCATGAGAAGAGTGTAAGAATAGAAGCGTATCATGCATCGGGGACTCCACAACTTGGTTTAAGGAAATCACGCCACTATAGCCTAGATACTAGCTAAAAAGTTCCTAAGCCAAGTGTTTCCGAAAACGATGGGGGTTGAGATGATGTGGAGTAGAACACTCGGTGCAAATTCTCGCCTTCCCTTTATTCTCGGCAAGTAGGAAAATATTCACACTAGAATTTTTTTTTTGGTTTTGGGTATTTGTATTTTTTTTGGCTTTTTGGCTATACAATTTTTTTCTGAGTGCTGTTATTTACACTACACTTTGTTATGAATACACCACAAAATTTATTGTTTTCCAACTTTAACCTCAAGATATCTAATTTCACCCCTACATTGTCCATCTTCATCCCTTCGTTCATTTGCCTTCGTTTCTCCACAAATCCCCAGCATAAACAATAATACATCCCGTTAAATTTAGCAAACATCCCCCCCTCTTCCCATCCTCTTTCTTCCCTCCTCCCCTTCCTCTCTGATCTCTCCCGGCAACCATGGCCGGAAAGGGCTTGCCAGGCCCTCGACGCATCCTCATCTTCCTCGCTACAAGAATGGAGCTCGACCTCCCCATTCTCTTGATTCTCAAGATGGAAGCCATTCTTATGCTGAGTGATCTTTGCCGCGCCATGCGGCCCGCTGCTGGCCGCCCCCTTGGCCTCCGTCGGCTGCCGCACCTTCACCCCCCTTATCATCTGTTCAAATTGTTTCCAGCGCACAACAATCACAGCACACGAACATGCAAGTACAAAAGTTGCAACCAATTAGAGAAATTATTTACATATTTGTCGCGTCTGGCATCCGAGTATATCACTATGAAGTCCCCTTCCTGAAGCCCGTTTGCTCGGACAAAATCTCCTGATCGACACACAAATTTGATCAACAAAAGAAAAATCCGATCGCTACGTTTTTGTTTGTTGTTATCACCATATACCTACCGGTGTTCTCCAGAAGATACATTCGGCTCTTGTTGTTGGGCCAAAACCTAATTTTGATAAGTTTGAGCTTCAGATGGATCAAATATGCAATCAAAATTTTACTCTGCATCAAATTTGATTACCTGTACTTCATGTGCCACACACGAGAGGTGCCGATGTCCTCCATCGGGATGGAGATCCCGTCCCTTGTCTCCAGTTCCGGCAGGTGAATCTCCGCCTCCTTCTGCATCAACGGAGGACGAGGCGCTCCTTGAGTTCAAGGCCATGACGTCCGCCAGCGATGGCAACGTCTTCTGCATCAACGGCAAGGTGTGGGCCCTGCAGATGGAGCACATGGGCCTCACCGGCCAGCTCAACATCACCCCGCTTGCCGCCCTCCTCAGCCTCCGTGCCTTCAGTGTCATGGACAACAACTTCGTCGAGCCCATGCCGGACATCGCCCAGATCGGCGACCAAGGCGCTCTACCGCCCAACAACTTTGTCGACGCTTGTGTTGTGGTGAAAGTAGATATCTTGGGGTTAAAATTGGAAATCAAAAATTTTTGTGGTGTATTCATAAAACAGTGTAGTGTAAATAACAGCACTCTTTTTTTATTTTCTTTTCTTTTCGGGTTTTTCTTTTCTTTTCTCCTTTTTTTTTGATTTTTGGGTTTTTGGCTATGCACATGTGTACTCTCCCAAGTGGGAGAACGGTACACGACGAGGGAATTTGCACCAAGTAAAGCAGAAAAGAAGTCGAAATCTAAACACTTGTGCATAAGAAACTGTTCTCGCTAAATAGAGCATAGGCTAAATGGGTTATCCTAGTCCTTGAATGTGGAATCCCGACGCATGCGAATTGAAATATACGATATAAATATAGCATGCATATAATGGAAGCAAGTACCGCATATTCAAATCGAAGCATGATAATCTAGGGGTCATTCCTGGACAGGTATATAAAGTAAAATCACCAAGTAAAAGCACATCAAATAGCTAGGCACGACGCACGACTCACAAAAAAGCTAAGCGGACCCACGATGCATGAAATGCAAGAGGGCTCGAAATCCTAGGGTTAGTGAGTGTGATTATCGATGCAATGCTAGGTGTGTGTAATTTTGTGGCGATTCATCATAGGGTTCATCTCTAGGAGAAAGAGCTAAAAAGAAGAGTAGAGAAAAAAAAGAAAATATAAAAAAAAAACACGATGAAAACGACACAAAAAACGAAAAAGAAGGACTCAAATGACGCATACAATGCGACTCCCCCAAGCTGAAGTTTGCATTGCCCTCAATGCAATATGAGTGAGAACGGGAGGGCAATGAAGATGGGGGGAATACGCACCGACACAAAAAGAAATGAAAACAAGGAAAACACAGAGATGAAACTGAAAATAAAGAAAGATCAAAATCAAAATCAAACGACACGAAAATAAAAATAAAAATAAAACCACACGACACGACACTGAAAAGGGGAAAAACAAGCTCACACACGAAAATGAGAAAAACAACAAAACACGACAGCACACCAAAATAGACGTCCCCCAAGCTAGACCTGACAGTGCTAGCGAAATGATATGATCAATGAAATGCAGAAATATGCAAGGGGGAGTCGAAAACAGATAAAGAGATGAAATCAGTAAGCAGGAGAAGGTGAGTCCTCGTCCTCCTCGGAAGAGGGTGGGATTGGGTGGTCGGGGGAGGCTGGGGGTGTGCGGTGAAGTGGGGAATGAGGTGGAGGAATGGGTGCAGCGGTGGTGTGAACAATGGGAGGAGTGTCGATGGAGTGGGTGGTGGTGGTAGGAAGGCGATCAAGGCAGTGGTGAGAGGAATAGAAATGGGGGAAGAAGATGTGGTGGTGACGGTAGTGGGTGGTGGTGGGAGAGATCTGGAGCGCACCGGCAATTTCCTCCAGCGCACGTATGCAGTGATGGAGGAGGAGGGAGGAGGTAGCGTGGGTGCGATGGAAGTGGTCGGGAGGGGGGAAGTGGATGCCGGGATGGGATTAGATGAGGGAGGAGAAGAATGTGGTGAGGGGGGTGATGGATGTGGGGATGTGTAGGATGGTGGGGGAGAAGATCGCCGAGGTGGTTAAGGTGGAGGTGAAGATCGCCGAGGTGGTGAAGGTGGTCCGTGGATATGAGTGAGAAGGCGAAGAATGGCGGCCACGTTCCTCTCAAGTGTGAGGAAACATGGGTGAGTAAGAAAAGAGGACGGTGATGGGTCCGAGGAGGCAGAGGACATGTCGAGCTCACGAAGGGCAGCGACCTCCCTCTCAAGACCTAGACGGGCAGAGACCTGACGGCGACCAAAAGATGTGGACTGACGTGAGGCAGAAGTGGTGCCGACAGGTAAGGTCGAAGTGGTGCCGACAGCGGTGGTCATGCCGGCACAGGAGACAAGGCCAGAAATGGCCGCAAAGAGGTGCTCAGACGTGATGGGCCCTGGAGCAGAAACAGGACGACTCGGGCCAGCCCCTAAATCTCCCCGAGACACAGGGATATCCTGCTCGCCTAAGTGGGCGGCAGGGGACGGTGGTCTGCGTGCGTCTGCGGGAAGGAAAGGAAGGTTCAACCCCGCTAGGAAGTTGGGATCAGGTGGGAAGGTCCAATCTCCCACAAGAGCAATGGTCATGCGAGCGGGGTTGGGGAGTATGGTGTAAGGGGCTGGGGGTGGCCATAATTGAAGATGAAGCGGCCATCTGAGTGGAGTCTAATCATGTGGATGTGCCGCAGGACATCAATATCTAGTTGTGAGGGTCCTGCGGCAGTGGGAAGATTATTGGGGATGTGAATATTAAATTGGGGGCAAGAGCAAATGATAGTTATGATGCCCCCACAGAAAAACTTCCCCTTACCGGCCCGACTGATCTCGAGTAGCTTGTAAACAAGCCAATCGCCGCCATGGATGGGGACGGTAGGGGCCCTGAAGCTAATCCCATCATCGCCCCGGACAAAAGGGAAAGTCATGGCCCAAAGGATAAAAAGGTCAGGGATAGTCACGGTGTCGGACTCGTCCCTAGGAAAAAATGCAGATGATATGATCCTGTGGGCCAAACGAAACACGGTATGAATGATGGAGGAGGCCTTGGCCCTTCTTCGGGGATAGTCATGGAGCAGAGTGAGGCGTAACCAGAATTGATCGACGCTAAACTCGGGCGTGTACCCGTAGTGTCGGATGGAGTCATCCCCAAGATTGGGGAAACCAAATATATCGTTAATTGTGTTCAGATTTGTGGTGACACTCCTGTTACGCACCCGAAATTTAATGATCGACCCGGACTCCCAAACAAGTGTAGAGAGAAATTCGAGGGTGAGTGCCGGGTAGGATACGGCAGACGCATTAAGAAAGGCCAACCATCCTAAGTTAGCGAAAAGAGATTCGACCTCGGTGTAGACACCGAGATTGACAAGTGTTTGTGTGTGCGGGAACTTAGTAGATAGATGCCCCCGAGCATCGAGCCTACGGTAAAAATCCTTGTGCTCCTGGTTCCTAAATATATACCCATGCGGGCCCAACATTGGGTCCACAGGGGGGATAACAGGCGGGGGAGGGCCAAGTGTCAATGCTCGTGTGCGGGAAGGGGGACGTGTTTGTTTACGTCTCTTTCGAGACGGTTCCTCCTCCCGCATAATCCCCTTCCCCTTGTCCTTATCCTTAGCCATGCGTGAGTGTGCGTGTATGAATGAGTGCAAAAAGCAATGGATGCACACTAACACAAGCAAAACGAGCAAGCACAATTTATAGGGCAAAAATAGAAATATGAGCTTATGAACGAGTGTACCCAAGCGAAATGGCGAAGCTTGCTCGTAGATGTCCCCACACTGTGCAATGAGAGTGGCATGGAGCCGCGACGACCTCTTTCAGCAAGAATTTCCGAAATGGGCGTTGTTTTGGGGGAATTAGGTCAGAAAATCGAAGTGAAAGGAGAGAGAGGGTGAAGATGATGGAGGGATTGATGGAGGAGGTGGAGAGAAGGGGTAATGGAGGAGTAGAGGCCGTGGGGGAGTGAGAATCGGCCGTTGGGGAGGAGAGGCAGGTGAAACGACGGTGATTTTGGGGATCGGGCGAGGATGAAAACGAACGGGTGGTCGGGGGTTTATATAGGGTTTTAAGTCGAACCGATCGGGTGACTTGTCACCCGATCGGTTGACTGTTAGGTCAAAAATTCTTGCCGAAGAAATGCTACAGGCGAACCGGTCGGTTGACTTGTCAACTGATCGGTTGGCCGCTCCACTCATTTTCCCGAGAATTCTGGGCTGCTCACCCGGTCGCTTCAACCGATCGCGCTAGAACTCAACCGATCGGTTGATATTCCCCAAAAATTTCCCGAGAGTTCTCCACAGCTCACCCGGTCTGTCACCCGGTCTGTCACCCGGTCTCCTCATTCTTCAACCGATCGGTTCATTTGGGGACAGATCTCAGCTTGTATCGGATACATCCCAACTGATCGGGTGAGCTATCAACCGATCGGTTGGGGCTTTGTTTCCTGCAAAAACCAACAGATTGTCTAAGTCCCTGAACGGATGTTCTCGCGGCTGATTTTATTTATAAAAGTAGATAAAATAAAGTTAAAAATAACACTAAAAAGTGGGGAAAAAGTTTAGAACATGGGTTGCCTCCCATGAAGCGCACTTGTTTAACGTCGTTGGCTCGACGCCTGCAAGAGATGTTCACGGTGGTTGATACGGGTGATGCCCGAAGTTCGGCATCTCTTCTTCATCGGAGCTTAAGGCCTTTGGAGCAGTCAGTGGCTGGAGAAAGATTTGCTCGACTACCCTCTCCTTGTTCTTGGGATCCGGGGGCTTCTCTTTCGCATTGGTGCTTCCCGCCATCTTCTTTAGGATCCGGACCTCGTCTTTGGTGAGGTCCATAGGCTCTTTCCCCGTTCTCCTCGCAGGAGGAGCCTTGGGGAACCCGGGAGGGGTCGTATGTGCTGCACTCGCTTTCCCAGCAGCATCTTTGTTCTTGGGGCCGTCTCCATCCTCTGAATCCCCCAAGTCATCGGGGGGGGGGGGGGGGGGGGGGGTTTCTTAAGAGAATCTCCCAGGAGCTCTCTTCAGCAGCTTTTTCTTCTTCTACCTCCAGCAAATTACACCGAGGGTCATCTGGGGGATCGGGGTACTTCATGGACAACCCCAGATCAAATTCAACTTTTTCTCCGCTGACGTTTAGAGAAAGTTTTCCGTTCTTCACATCAATCAAAACGCCAGCAATGGCCATGAAAGGCCGTCCCAGGATGATGGGAGTGTGTGCGTCTTCAGGCATGTCCATGACTACGAAGTCCACTGGCACATGCACCCCTTTTACATTAACGGGGAGGTCATCCACAATTCCCACCGGATATTTGACCGACCGGTCAGCTAGTTGTAGGGTCATACCGGTGGGCTCCAAATCACCCATTCCTATCCTTTTATACATCGACAAGGGCATCAAACTTACACTCGCTCCGAGATCGACGAGTGCACGATGAATCTTTACTGCCCCGATCGTGCAAGGAATTGAGAAGCTCCCCGAGTCTTTAAGTTTCGGCGGATTTGCCCTCTGGATAAGAGCGCTACACTCCACCGTCAATACTACTTTCTCCTTTCTAGACCCTCTAGTCACCAAATCTTTCAGGAATTTCGCATAGGAGGGGATTGTTTCGATTGCTTCTAGGAAGGGGATTTGCAAGCTCAGGTCCTTGACCATGGCGAAGAACTTGCCATATTTCTCATCAATTTTGGCCTGAGCTAACCGTTGTGAAAATGGCACAACGGGTTTGAACACTTTCGGGCTCCCTTCCTCGTTCTTCTTCTTCTCTTCTTCAGAGACTCCCTCCGGAGTCATAGGATTTGATGACGAAGCACCGTCGTCGTTTGATTTTTCTATTGGTCGCTCAACGACCAACGGTGCTTCCGGTCTTTTAGGGGGCACTCTAGTAGGGATTTGTGTCCCGCTTCTCAGAACGATAGCGGACACATTTGCGTGCTCGTGCACGAGTGCCGACGTTTGGGTTGCTCCCCTCGGGTTCACCTCCGGTTGTGGCGACAATTGGTTTTGTGACCTTGAAAGGTTCGCCACTTGTAACCCCATCTGGGTTACTTGGTCCGTGAGGGCCCGCTGACCCATTTCCAGCTTTTGATTGATCTTCTCCTGGTTGGTTATATATTGAGTCAAGAGAGACTCAACCGGAGAGACGGCCCTCTGTTGGCCATACTGCTGCTGCTGCTGGATTGGCTGCTGATTCCTGGGGGCATAAAATTGTTGCTGAGGTTGTTGCAGATATTGTTGCTGCTGAATCTGACTCTACTGTGGCCTAGCCGGCTGATATGTTTGTTGCTACGGCTGCTGAGGCGGCGAGGGCTAAAATGGTGGCCGGTAACTGAAGTTTGGATGGTTCCGGTTGTTTGGAGAGTAGGCTGGGTTGGAATTGGTCCTTGGTGGATACGACGCATTTCCCGTGGGGTTGTAAAATAGTGCGCTCGCCTGATCCAACGGTGGTTAGATGTCACCACCGTCGAATTCCCCAAAGAATTCGGATTCTACCACTGAAATTTGCTGTGTACCGGCCCCACCGGCTCCTACCATTAGTGCGGAGATCTGGGTCGAAAGCAAGTCGAACATGCTTGAAAGTTTGTTGACGTCCTCGACTCTGTGTATACCCCCAGACCTGGGTGTGGCTCTCTCGTCAAACCACCGCTTATTGTTGGATGCCATATTTTCCAGAATATGTCTGGCATCTTCCTCGCTCCTAGACATGAAGGAACCCCTAGCCGCGGCGTCCAAAGAAGATTTCAGGTCATCCCTCAACCCATTGTAGAACAGATTAATAATCTACCACTTCGGAAGCTCATGGTGAGGGCATCTTCTTTGCATCTCCTTGTACCTCGTCCAAGCTTCATGCAAGGACTCGTGGCTGGTCTGGGAGAAGGAGGAGATCTCACTCCTCAACTTCATGGTCTTCCCCGGAGGAAAGAACTTCGTCAGAAAAGCGTTGGAGAGCTTCTCCCAGGTATTAAAAGTGTTGGGGTCCTTCCCCCTTAGCCATTGCTTGGCTTTGTCTCGCAAAGAGAAGGGGAACAGCTTCAGACGGATCGCCTCAGTCGTGACACCATTAATCCGGAAGGTGTCACATTTCTCCAAGAAGGAGTCTAGATGCTCGATCGGGCTCTCCATGGGTGCACCCGCAAACTGATCCTGCTGGATCCACGTCACCAAAGACGGCTTTAGCTCAAAGCTTTGGGCCGCAATAGCTAGAGAACGGATGGCGGAAGTGGACTCGATAGATGGCATCGAGTACTCCAACAGGGACTTGTGAGGCGGGGTGTTCTCCTCCATGGATTCGGGATCCTCTCTTCTTCGTTTCTCGGCGGCCAAACGCCTAAGGGTGGCGTTAATCTCTGGATCGAGGGGAATCAAGGCGTCAAGACTTCTTGAACTCCTGCGCATGAAAAACAACAAACACCCGTGAAGCGACAAGTGGGAAAGAAACAGATAAAATAAGAAATTAAAATAAGAAAAAGAAAAAAGAAAAAGGAGAATGCGAAAATTATCGCGAGGTAGGGATAAGAGCTAGACACTAGGGTTCAAGAGATCCTGAAATAACACGCACGTTGCCTCCCCGGCAACGGCGCCATAAACTTGACGTGTGCCCCGGCTTGCTATCTGCAAATGGCCAGGGGACCCGCGAGGGGGTTTAGAAATTTGTAACCGCAAGCGCACGGTGTTGTAGTGTGGCTTGGGGGTCGAACACAGGGAGGCTATGATGTGCTTGAGTCAAGGAGGACCAAAATCACCCCGTAGGCGAGCTAGCCCGAATCGGTAAATGGTTGTCACGGAAAGGAATGAAGGGTATGAACAATAAGAAAATAAACCCAGGACCATGGTTTCCACTCTGACGAGCGACTCTCGCCGATACGGCCTACGGGTAAGGATAGCGATCAGAATTAGGGTCTAATGGTGGGACGTTGCCTCTGAAAGTGGTACCGGCATCCCATGGGCCCGATATTCCGGTCGGTGCCCAGGATGATACACCGGACTTCCCGGATTCGATCAGTGGGCACTCCCGTGTCCATTAACACTGATCGATTCCGGGAGCACTAAGCTCGCAACGATAACTCCCAACGTCTCATCCTGTCGCTCCCGCGTGCTAGGATTCAGCGTCTACGCTAAGGGCGTGAGCTATGGCTAAGGAGTCAACCGCCAAGTTTATTCCCCCTTGGCCCAACGGTCAAAGGCGGTCTTTTTCCCGCCGATGACAATGAAACACCCCGTGTAACCGTTAGATTCCTAATCCCTATCGATTTCCTAACCCTATGGACGCATCGGGAAGAGCCCCCGAAGGGGTTTCCACCAAAATCCCAGATTTGGGAACTACTCACAAAAATCCATTAAAAAGCGATCTAAATGAAAATTAACCGTTGGAATCATAATCAGACGATTGGAATGCAGAAGTAATAGAGTAATTAAGACAATACTAAAATTTGAGAAAGATCCGAAAACTTACAAAAGAACAGTAATTACAGACGTCACAAAGGGAGAAAACAGTAAAAACTAGCAGCCCCCCGTTTCTGGAACCCTAGGGGTTCTATTTATAGACTCTCGCATCACCTGATCGGTTGACAAGTCAACCGATCGGGTGACCCGTTACAGATAATGAACAGAAAATGGCGAGCTTTCACCCGGTCATATGAACCGATCGGGTGAGTTCTTGGAGTGACCGGTTGGATCTTGGCGCCATCGGGTGAAGTGATCGGTTGGGTGCCCGTGTCTTCAGCTCCTCAGCATCAGCTACAGATGAACCGATCGGGTGAGAGTCACCCGATCGGTTGGAATTTTGCTCGAAAAGACAGAGAACAGGCCCCCGCTGAACCGGCCTGTGAACCGGTCGGGTGACTTTCACTTGAGCTCCGGCTGAGACCGGGTGGTGCACGCGTGCATCACCCGATCGGTTGGAGATGACCAACCGATCGGGTGAGGGGCTGAAAGATGTATTCTTTGACATTTGACCCTCTGGATCACGCGTGACTCCTCCCGTTGCTCCGGGGACTTGAGATATCGTCGTTAAACGTCCCCTACGCGGTCAATCTCCTGCAAACATGGAGAAACAAAGAAAAGTGAAAGAAAACGAGAAAATGCGAGAAAACAGATAAAAGACGGCGGAAAAACACGGAGAAACACAAAAGAAAACGTGCGTGAATATATGAAATATAAACGCACGTCAAGGAGAGATCGGAGACGTGACGAAGTTCAAAACAATCAATGGAGTGGGAACTGAGCAAAGACCGTTGTCACGTCTCGCTTTCCATTGTTCTTGGGAGTGAGAATATGAGCGGGTCCACATGTGATTAAAGCAAAGAAGAAGTACTTTTTTATTTCTTATTTGATTTAAGCACAATAAGCGTTTTGTGTATATAGCAACCAGTTCCTTGCAACTGCATTATCAGAAACAACACAGATAATTATTACAACTTTGCTCAGAGTTCAAAATCAAGTACACAAATAGGTTAGGCCTAGCATGGCCGTACCTTTTATTACATGAGCAACACACCTGCAATAATGAATAAAACGAAACAAATGAAGGCAGCATCAATAATCTAGTCCTCAGCCGGAAGAATCTCGGTGTCATCGTAGATCTGGTATGCGAGATCTGCCTCTTGGTTCTGATCCTCGTAGGTAGGGTCCTCGCTATACTCTGGCTCTGAACCTAACATATATTTCATAGTTTCATTGAAATATATGTCAGCGAAACGCCCTGCAAGATTTTATAGTAATTGAAAGCAATAACTTATCAACAAAAAATAACGTCAGACACATATATGATAAGCAAGTGCGTAAAGTAAAGTTTGAGCATGCTGGAATAGTTTGATAGGTGAGATGCATTTTGAAGAAGTTAACACATTTACAATGGATTTTTCTCAGTTATTTGTGCTCGTGCAAGTCTATGTCTGAGTAAGTATAGTGTCCTCGATACACCCTATCATCGGAGGTTTACCGTGATGCTTCTTGCCATCCCTAACCTGGAAAATGGCCAATATACTTGCTTCAATTAGTGTGGTATGGAAGTAGCCGTAAGATGTACAAGACACACTTACAGACTCTACTACATAGACCAACCTCATCCAAGTGTCTGTCTAGTCGTTCGACTAGGTTCATCGCATATGTATTCGATGGTGTTACATATGTTCATTTCGAGGGTTGTGTCCGACCCACTATCCAGTTTGGTTCGTTTTGTTAACAGGCAGTAGCAATTATTCTAAGCAATGAATTTATATTTACATTTCCATACATTTGAAAGCAACTACTAAAGAGAAAGCATATCATTCATTTCTAAAGTCTACAGGCATATCAACAACAGATTTCAGCATATATTAATATTGAGCAGTTTTGGTTTGCAATTCATTCACAATAAAATACTTTCCACGAGGTTGTTGGGTGATCCAGACTGTTGTTAGGGGAGGCGTGGTCGTTCTGCAAAGTTGGGTTTAATATCACTTGAATGTTCTTAACGAATCAATCACAGTATTAAGATTACCCTTGTATAGCTGATATAAGTATATTACTAACCAGATTCGGTACATTAATAAGACTGTTATAGCTAACATGATTTGATACATTGATATTAAACTATATTCAATGTCACATTCTAACTTTAATACTAACATATTATATTAATGAATGTTATGTCGAGATATTATAGTATTACGTATATTGTTATATATATATAACAACTAACATGTTATATTGTTATATATATTGAAGGGTTTTCTAGGCCCTTAGGGCACAAAAAACTCTATTCCCGTCCTAAGTCGGACAGAACATAGACATAAAAATAGCGCAGCGGAAGAATAAACAAGTTAATCTAATTAACATGCACTTAAACATTTTAACTTAGCCCTAAGGTACAAGACCCTTAGCCAAGATCTATACCGACTCGGGATGGATCTGACCATCCCTAGAAGGATCTAACCTACTGCGATTAAATTAAACTAATGCCAATAAAACACATACCCGGAATCTCAACCCTAGGGTGGGCAAGATGTACAGCACTGTCTTCCGAGCCGCTCCCTGTCCCACGTTGAGCCGCTCCTTGAACCGCTCTGCATTCCGAGGCAATCAATCCTCGTATCGCCGAGCCAACCACGCGTCGAAGAAAGTTTCCCCCGAGTGAAAGCCTCCGCTAAGATTTCGGATCTGAATCCGAACTCCTTTGTGGTTTTGCTAGAGCCCTTCAGGAGTAAGGCAGAAATTATAAAGAGATAGAGAATATTAATTTAAGCCTAGATACGAGCGTGCTCCAACATTTATGGGAGCCGCTCATATCTGGAGCTTGGGACGAGTTTTGAGGAGGTGAGCAGACCCCTATTTATATAGGCGGCTGACTGCTCCCCTTTACTCAAAATCCGATGTGGGACTAAATTTGGAGTTAACCAATTCAATTTAGTTTGCCTTTCACAAAGGCTAAACTTCCGTGAAGTCTAACTCCCTCACCATTGAGCTTCATGATTGATACAACCTATAAATACGAAGGGTGTTCAATGGTGAACACATATGGAAAAACGACGAGTCAATCGGAGTCCGTTTGACCCTCCAATTGATCGCTCAAAGTTCAACCCACGGCTTGATTTTCGTCCAAAATCAGTCGTCACAAATTGCTCACTGCCCTAGGGTTCTGTACCTGATGTGGGGCCTAGCATGTGGGCACCAGAGCCCAAAATCCGGCTGACTGGGTGCCTGGCCCAGGCCTAGGCGCCTGGGCCCTGGCGGGCCCAGGGCGCCTGCCCTGGGTGACTGGGCAGGCACCCAGGCCCTGGGCGTGGGTACGGGCCTAGGCCTAAGCCGACTGGTGCCTGGGTGCCCAGGCCCAGAGCGGGCCTTAGGCTGGCCAGGTCCCCAGGCCAGATCCGATCTGGTCTGAGTCAACTTGGCCTGATCCGGTTTGACCCATTGAGCTGTTATGGGCGTATCTTGGGAATCTAGCGTCCGATTTGGACGTTGTTCGAACCTAGGCGTAGACTGGGACATTCCCGTCTTATGTTTATTAAATATGGTCTTAACCTATTTACGAAAAATTTAATCTCTTTTGCATCATATGCAAATTAGTCCCCCATCTAAGCTTAAATTATTATATCGCATCAAATGCAATTATTCCATCCCTTGCATCAAAATGCAAAATATTCTCCCTAACTAATTTCTACCTATTACTAGACAAAGGTCGCACTCTGTGTGTAACCCTATGGCCTGACCCTACTACAGGTTGGGCTCGAAGCACTATACGGTAGTGACCACGAGCAGTGGCTGCCGCCAATGTTTCAGAATCATCATAATGTGGGTAGCTCATCAATATGAGAATTGTCGGGACCACCCTGACCGTGTCTGTGATGTGTTCTGCAGTTATAGTCTCTTCATCTAAACTATGTCGTGTAGATCAAGTCTAGGGTACGGTCAAACTGTCAACCCCAATAACTTGACTCTGGTTACTTTTTATCGATCTTTAGTCAACTAATGTTGGACTTCTTCCAACATACTCTGCGCAGAGATTTTACTAAAGACCGAACTAACTCTACGACATTAACTCCCATTGACTGGAAGAGATGAATCCTCTCTTGGTCATTACTCTCCTCGTACACTTCAAGTAACACCCAATCAAAGATCTTTCGACAGGCCTAGCCACGAAGCTAGGTCAGTGATTTAAGTGGCACCGTTCACACACAGGTTCGTAAATGACCTCAAGTCAAAAGACCAACTTGCCTATCATCGCTAAGAGTTATTATTGACAGATTGGTCAAAATAACCATATGATAAGTCTTGTGGATATGCAGTGAACTCATTCTCTAATGAGCACATGTGTCTCATCTTCGACTTCACCAAGTCGAATGATCATGAGATCATCGCCAACACTAAACGGTGAGGACTTAGACACAATGGTCTATCCGATGTTTTGATATCCTTGTCTCGAAACATCTACGACCACGAACCATTTTAGACTTATGCTACGGACGGTCAAACATTTCTCCATGATCGAGATACTCATCTCGATATATGTTTGACCTTGCATAAAGTCTCAGGACTTTACCTAAGTTAATATCTAATGTTTACTACATTATAACTTAGATAAATTATTACCAAACAGCTTACTGTTATTTTGAATAAGATGTTTATGCTATTCACACAGAGATAAATAGCCTCAAGGCCATCATCTCTCTACATCTTCCACTTGCATTCAGGCCCATTTATCTCGGTATCTTATACCGTTTTTACACATAAGTTTTCCCGACTTAATGTGGTAGAGTCTTTGTGAGTGGATCTGCTAAAACCGTCTACAGTATAGACTTAAGGGGTTCTATGTTCATGTTAGACCAACCGTTTGAATCTCATTCAAATAATTCACTTGGTCTGTCGAAATCCATAATATTTTATTTCCTTGGATCTTATCCAGTTCATCGTACCTTACAATAATTAGTTAAATTTGTTACTAGTCATTTCAAATGGCTCATATCTATTTCTGATAAAGTTTCAAACCTTTTGATTACTTTGTCAAAATGGATGTTCCATCACTTTGATGCCTCGCATGTATTTTATACGCTCCCACTAACCTTGAAAACTTTTTGGCTAATTCATATAAGTTGGTTCGTCTAAATCATATTTATAAAAACTAACGTATAATCGAATGTTCCAGCTTTAATGGTCATCATGAGCATTTACATTGAGTTCAGTCCGAGTATATCCGTACATATCTGCTAGCGAGACGGTTTCAACATAATCCATTTATAGAAATTAGGATGAAAACCGTTCTCGACCAACATAACTGTACTTCACTATATTCATTCTGCACCAATTTTTTAACTTAAAGTTTTACTTGCAGAAAATGAGGAAACATTTTCCTTAGGCACCTAAACTAAATTCCAAAATTTATTTACGCATACGGACCTATTCTGATTGCATCAAATTATAAATCGGAGTTACTACTCCGAATTTATCCTAGAAGTTGACTAAGTCATCATCAATTATGATGTCTAACTCGACTCTTCGTCTCACTAGATTCGAGTAATTATACAACTTCCCAATGATTGATTTAATGAATATCTTACTGATAATGTCCTCATAGAACATTATCATGTTGGATATGGACGACATGAATACACCCATGAGGGGATGTATGTGGGTATACGGACCTCAGATGTCGCGTGCACGAAAGCATGCACGAAGGGAACCTTTTCTCGTGTGAAAAGGACCACTCGATAAGTGGAAAAAGCCACTTTATAAGTGCATAAAGGCACTTGATAAGTGAATGAAGAAGAGGATAAGTAAATGTGCTAATATAGGCTAATAAGCTTATATTTAGTTATTTCCTACAATAACTACCCCTAAAGCCTATAAATAGGACCCAAGGGTAAGGCATTTACACAATCTTACCATGCCATAAGATTGCATAAGGCAACTTGTGTTCTTCTTCTCCCTTCCATTAAAATCCTCTTCTAATTAGAGATTTAGGCGGTGAAACGCTGCTTCGATCCTCCGTGACGAAGTACTGACCGTTGTGGCGAATCCGAGGGCGAAGTTCAGAGATTACGGTGCCGCGTACGCAAGCGTGAGTCTCTCCTCTTCATTCGATCCTAACATCGTTGTTTTGACAGGATCCTACATTGGTATCAGAGCCGTACGGGTTCGCCCCGGTCTAACCGTCGCCCCGGTCTAACTGATGAACGAGGCGTTGTCTTTTTCACGAATGTGTTTCCTATCATTATCGATATGGTAGGAGCACATCGTGACGGAGAGAATCGCAGCAGTTATTCTTTTCACGTTAGGGTCTTCTGTCATTACAGATATGGCAGGAACTATCTGTGACGGGAAGAACTGACCGTTCATCTCGCCAAACTCGCACTCTTCATGGATGCTGAGTCTCCATTCAAAGGAAATGAGAACTCTCTTCATGTGGAGCATGAAGTTTGTGACCTTGAAAGTGTGTTATTTTTTCATTTTGGCATACGTCCATTGAACTATAACTAATTTCTCGACGAACGGGTGTCTCATCGGAGAAGAAGATGGCGGTTGCAAATTCTCATCGAAGAAGAAGATCCCTTTGGTGCATGATCGATATGGCCATATGGGCCATGAAGGCTATGCATCCCCCCTCCCCATGCGGAGGGGGTTGGCTACGGCCAATAATAACCACGACCACCCCTCCGGTGGGGGTGTGCGGCCAACCCCATGCAATGGGGAGGCCGGCCACTGCCATATGGGCCAAGGCCGGCCATGGCCAAGGGGCCATGGCCAGGCCTCAGCCATGGCCTGGCCGGCCATGGGCGGCCTCGGCCAGGGGGCCCTGGCCGTGGCCAGGCCAGGGCCAGGGGGCCCTGGCCGGCCCTAGCCGGGGGCCAGGGCCTTTCCGGCCCTGGCAGAGGCCAGGGTCAGGCCAGGGCCTGGCCGGCCCTGGCCAGGGGCCATGGCCTGGCCTGAGGCCCTGCCGGCCCTGGCCTTAGGCCAGGGCCTGGCCAGGGGCCTGGCTGGCCCTGGCAGAGGCCAGGGCCGGTGCCCTGGCCTCAGGCCAGGGCCAGGCCAAGGCCGGCCCTGGCCACTGCCAGGGCCACGGCCAGCCCTGGCAGAGGCCAGGGCCACTGCCATTGCCGGCCCTTGGCCTCGGCCAGGGCCAAGCCCCGGTTGGCCCTGTATTTTGATTGGTGAAGGGGGGCTTGCATGACCAGGAGGGGGTGGCTTGCATGGCCGGTTTCTACGGAGCCGGCGGCAGTTCTCTGTGGCAAAATTCTCCTGTAGGGGGGAAGCGCTTGGATCCATATGGGAGCCGGCGGCAGTGGCTTGCAGAAAACTCCCCTCAAAGAAGTGTTCGGCCTTGGCCAAGTTGCGATGGCAACTCTCTCTTTGGAAGGAAAAAGAATTCGACCTTGGCACGGCCACGACACGACCCCGGTAATGGCCGGGGAATTGTCGAAATATTTCGACTATGTCACCCTGTAATGGGGTGTAGGCCCAGCAAAATACGTTTGCAAAATACGTTTAAAAAATACGTTTTCAAAACCCTGCAAAATACGTTTGAAAAATACGTTTGAAAAATACGTTTGAAAAATACGTTTTTCAAAAATGATTTTCCGCTGCAAAGTACTATAAGAGTACTATCATTTGATAAGTGAGGGGGAAATATTGAAAGTTGTTCTAGATGGTGATTGGAATCGTAGAGACCTTTCCGATTCTAGAGCAACATCTTCAATATTTTTCGAAAGTAACTTATCAAATATAATAATATCATTCCAAGTGGGATTTTTTTAAGTGGGAATGATATTAAACTAGTCTGAAATTTCACTTTCGATTGATTCAGTATCTCAATGGATCATGATTCGACCAGTGGTCTTTTGGACTAGTTTGTGGGACACCTCAGCTCAGTCTGGGGGTAGTGAACCATTGACTAGCCATTTCCCTGGTCGGTCCGCTGGCCGAGTCTAATGAATCATGAAAATGTAACAATATGATGACTATGTATAAGAAATTTTATGCAATGATTTTTGATCGAACCTTCGGTTTTGTGTCTTTTGCAGCATTTTAAAGCTAAAATGTCTTCTGCCGCTAAGAACATCGTCGCTGAGTTGAACAAAGGTGAAAAACTCAACGGCGATAATTACAAACTATGGTCCATTAAAATACAATATGTTCTAGAGGAGCAAGAAGTGCTCGAAACTCTAAAGAACGTAATGATTGAACCCGAGTTGGGCACTACGGCCCAACACAGACGAGACAAGGAAGCTTTAGATGCTTGGTCTCGGAAGAACAAGATAGCTCGCATTACGTTATTGTCCAGTATGGCCGATGACATAATGCGCATCTTCCGAGAGCATGACCTAGCCATGGACATATGGTCCAAGCTAGAAGAGAAGTTTGGTGGCACCTCGGTGTCCAAACTTCGTTCTTTAACTATAAGATTTGATTCATACAAGAAACGTCCAGATCATTCCATGGGGAAACATCTGCGACATATGGCGAATCTAATCTCAGAGTTAAAGGATGCAGGTCATGTGCTCACTGACGAGCAACAAATCCAAGCAGTCATACGTTCCCTGCCAAATGGGTGGGACCAAATGAAGATGCATCTTACTCATAATGAGAGCATCAAGAACTTCAGCGATGTTTTTAAGCACCTCGATTTAGATGAAGAGCGGCTTGCGGCCGCCAAGCCAAGTGCAAAAGTGCACATGGTTGCTAGTTCCCCACACGGGGGAAAGAAACGGAAAGATCGTTCGAAGTTTACTAATGAACGTAATAAGCAACCAGAGTCTACCAAGAAACCCAAACATAAGGGTGGGCACAAGAAATGGCACAAGAAGAAGGACTTGAAGAAGATTAAGTGTTTCAAGTGCAACAAGTTAGGTCACTATGCTCGTTCATGTACGAGTGGAGGTGACGAGGTAACTTGTAATAATACTAGTTACATATGTGTTTCTAGTTCAATATTTCTTGTGGAATCTAATCCATTTTTGATAATTGATTCAGGTGCCACCGACCATATAGCAAGGGACAGACGGTCCTTCGTGGAGTATCACCGGATACCCCAAGGAACAAAGTGGATCAATGTAGGAAACAACACACGTGTTGAAGTGAAAGGCGTTGGGACGTGCAAGCTCATCTTGGACAACAGCCGCACTATCCTACTTAATGATGTTCTCTTCGCTCCGGATATTCGAAGGAATATTATTTCTGTGGTCTTTTTAATGGGTCTTGGTTATAGTTGGTTTTTTCATGATTGTAAAGTGGACTTGTTTTGTAATAATTCTTTAATTGGTACTGGGTATGTTTTCAAAGGATTTATTGTATTAAATACAATGTATGACTCCTCATTTTGTAATGAAAATTTCCTTGTTGCAAATTCTTCGACTTATGAGTTAGATATAATTTGTTGGCACGCAAGGCTTGGTCACATTGGACCAACGCGTATGGATAGACTTGCCAAACGTGGCCTTCTATCCAATGTTTCAAAGGTCGATATGTCGACCGGCGAACATTGCCTTGTAGGGAAATCTTGTCGCAAGCCATTTGGTACATGCACAATGGCCGAGGTTCCATTACAGCTCATCCATTCGGACATATATGGTCCAATGAATGTCAAGACAAGACACATGAAGTCCTATTTCATCACTTTTATTGATGACTTCACCCGATTCGAACATATCTATTTGATATCCCACAAAAGTAAAGAATTAACATGCTTTAAAAACTATATGAGTTTAGTGGAAAATCAATTAGATCGCAAGATTAAGGTCTTGCGAACCGATAGGGGCGGTGAATATCAATGAACAAGTTTTAAAGAACTTTGTGATGAAAAGGGCATAGTTCATCCGATAACTATGCCTTATACTCCGCAACAAAATGGTGTTGCAGAAAGGATGAATAGGACTTTAATGGAAATGGTCCGTTCAATGATGGCGCAAGCTAACTTGCCAATCACCTTTTGGGGTGATGCATTATTGACGGCCACTTTCATCTTGAACAGCGTACCCTCGAAATCAGTTAGCTCCACTCATTACGAGTTGTGGAACCAAAGGTCTCCTGACTTAAACATTTTGAAACCTTGGGGGTGTGCATCCTATGCACATATTTCCTCCCATAAGTATGGCAAACTTGGGCCACGGGGAAGGAAATGTATCTTTATACGATACGCAGAAAACTCCAAAGGTTATGTTTTCATTGGTCAGGAAGACAATGGAGGTCTAATTGAATTTGAGTCGAGGGATGTCACTTTCTTGGAAAACGAATTCCCAAGATAAGGCGAGATAAGTCAGGACTTATCTCTATTTGAGATTTATGATCAAGAAGGATTACCTCATTCGAGTGGGAGAATTCTTGGTGAAGACGAAAATACGTTTCTACCTTCACCAATGGATGATACGAATGATGCGAATCCTATTCCATACGGGAATAATGATCCAAGTGGGAGCATTTCTAACGACATTCCAAGTGGAGTGATATTAGAATTGATCTAAATTCGAGTCAACAAGGACTTGAAGAATCTCAAATACGACGTAGTAGTCATACAAGGTTAGCTCCTCTAAGATTTGAGGATGAATTCCCACAAACCTTTATGACTTTACTACAAGATGATGACATGCCTGCTACTTTCAAACAGACCGTATCATGCCCTACAAAAGACAAATGGATAGAAGCGATGAAGGAGGAATTAGAATCCATTAAAGTTAACCAAGTTTGGGACTTAGTTGACTTACCCAGAGGATGTAGAGCTATTGGGAACAAATGGGTTCTCAAGATCAAGCATAAGGCTGATGGCTCTATTGACAGATATAAAGCTCGCCTTGTCGCGAAAGGTTTTACGCAACAGGAAGGGATAGACTACGAAGAGACCTTCTCACCTGTTATGCGTTTTACCTCGATTCGCTTGATTCTGGCTATGGTAGCTTGCTCAGACCTCGAATTACATCAGATGGATGTAAAGACTGCCTTTCTCAATGGAGAATTGGACGAGGAGATCTATATGGAACAACCAACAGGGTTTGTAAAAGAAGGAAACGAACATAAGGTTTATAAACTTCGTAAGTCCATATATGGTCTTAAACAATCCTTTCTTGGTGAAGACGAAAATACATTTCTACCTTCACCAATGGATGATACGAATGATGCGAATCCTATTCCATACGGGAATAATGATCCAAGTGGGAGCATTTCTAACGACATTCCAAGTGGAGTGATATTAGAATTGATCTAAATTCGAGTCAACAAGGACTTGAAGAATCTCAAATACGACATTGTAGTCGTATAAGGTTAGCTCCTCTAACATTTGAGGATGAATTCCCACAAACCTTTATGACTTTACTACAAGATGATGATGAGCCTGTTACTTTCAAACAGGCCGTATCATGCCCTGCAAAAGACAAATGGATGGAAGCGATGAATGAGGAATTAGAATCCATGAAAGTTAACCAAGTCTGGGACTTAGTTGACTTACCCAGAGGACATAGAGCTATTGGGAACAAAAGGGTTATTAAGATCAATCATAAGACTGATGGCTTTATTGACAGATATAAAGCTCGCCTTGTCGCGAAAGGTTTTACGCAATAGGAAGGGATGGACTACGAAGAGACCTTCTCACCTGTTGTGCATTTTACCTCGATTCGCTTGATTCTGGCTATGGTAGCTTTCTTAGACCTCGAATTACATCAGATGGATGTAAAGACTGCCATTCTCAATGGAGAATTGGATGAGGAGATCTATATGGAACAACCAACAGGGTTTGTAAAAGAAGGAAACGAACATAAGGTTTGCAAACTTCGTAAGTCCATATATGGTATTAAACAATCCTCGAGGCAATGGTATATACGATTTCAAGAAATTGTCTTATCAAATGGTTTTTCCATGCTTGATGAAGATAACTGTGTATATATCAAGAGGATTAAAAACAAGTATGTTATTATGTCTCTATATGCAGATGACATTTTAATAGCCGGAAATGACAAGGGCTTTGTGATGGATATCAAGGCTTGGCTTTCATCAGTTTTTGAAGATGAAAGACATGGGAGAAGCCGCATATATCCTTGGAGTTAAGATTTCAAGGAATCGTTCGAAGAAACATCTTTCTCTTTCACAAGAGACTTATATAAAGAAAGTTCTAGAACGTTTTAATATGCAGGACTGTAAGTCCATTTATATTCCAATAAGCATTTGCGATAATTTATGTCTGAAGATGTGTCCTAATGTAACGACCACTTTTCGTTGTACGTTGTTCGTGCACGTGCTTTTGTCCGTGCACGTGTTTGATTTAGACTTTGTTCGTTTGTGAACACTTTCGTGTGATATGCCGTTGTGAACGTCTCTGAGAGTATTAAATAGTGGCACTATCTTGGAACGACACTTCTCGAGTCGTTTTTCCACAATTTAAACTTACTCGATGAGACGTGACGATTTTCACTTTCGACGGGAGACGTTTCTATTTTTAGTTTCGTCGTCCGACGTCGAATTTGAGATCCGTCTTCTTAATTAGCTCACATTCGCCATCACGATCACCCCGATATTTATTTTTTAATTTTTGGAGTTCATTTGACCACTTTTATATTTTTAACAAGTTTAATATTATTTTGAATAATTAATTTTTATATTAAATTCGGCCAAAGAAAATTTATTTGAGTTTTAAACGTTTTAAAGAATTTTTGAGCCAATTTCCAGCTCATTTGGACCAAGTCAAATCCTTGGATAAGTTGGAGAAGTTAGATTTCAAATTTTAAATTATTTTAAACTTCTAATCCTATTAGATTTAGCCCTAGACCAAGTCAACCCATCTACACTATATAAACAACCCCTAGGAAGACCCATTTTCACAAGAAATTAGCCCTAGCCACTTCCAAAACCCAAATTGGATGTTGCGACGATTCGTCGCAACGTTGCGACAAGTTTCCCCCGCTCCGACCGAAGGAAACGGCCCCGTTCCCCCGCTCCGACTGAAGCCCAACCCCGCAGCCGCTCCGCTCCGCATCACTGCAGCAGCCGCCGCTCCGTTCCCTCGGTCTGACCGAGGCCTTGGCCCGCATCTGCTTGTCGCCCCGCTCCGCACAGCGCTCCGCATCGACCCCCGCTTGTCGCCCCGCTCCACACCCCGCACGACCGACCCGCTGCTCCGCACCGACCGGTGTTGCAAGTGTTGCAACGTTGCAACATCGCCCCGCCCGCATCCAAGCGCTGTGACCGAGCCGCCCCAAGCGCCCGACCGACAAACCCCTCCGCACCAAGGCCCGCACCGACCAAGCGCTGCACCAAGCCCGTTCCCCCGCAGCGACCGATGGCCGCCCCCGCATTTGGCTGAGTACGACCGAGAGCAAACGTCGCAACCCCGCACCCGTCGCACCGCTTGCCACCGTGGGCCCCCCAAGTTCTCCAGAGGTATTGTGGGTCCCCCAAAGGTCCCTAGGACTACTATGGGCCCCACCTAGGTGCGTTCTCTTCGACGACTTGCCGCGTACGACGTCGTCGCACGTCGTAGCCCGTCGTCGCACGTGCGAGCTTTGGAATCTGGAATCGTCGCCCGGGTTGATTGCTCTGAAATTTCCAGCGAGGAATCTATATTGGAATCAGGACTTGGAGCGCGTTCTATTATTCCAACCACCGGTGTCGCTACCCGACGCCGGTGTAGCTTTCGCGTCGTGTCGAGGTAACGCTTTGCACCCCTAGGATCCCCAACCCAATTGCATGCTAATCAAGACTAAAGTCAGTATTTTTAAAGTATTTTAAATGTTTTAAATTCACTAATCAAGATTAATAATATGGACATTAGGCCGGTGGACTTGTGCACGTAGGATAATTGTGATTTTTGGACTCATTGGACGGTGTGCTCAGACGTCGTACATGCAGGCAAGTGAAACTTGCCAACTCTTGTGTAGGGCCATGTTTTTAGGCCACTTCCTTGTTTTCAGCGTAAAAGAGACTAGTCAGTGAAATGATAGCTGGCTAGACGCCTACTTGACCTAGTTTGACTACGAAACTAGATCCGTCACCTAATTGATCTAGCTTGACAACGAAGCTAGATCCAACCCTTTAAACTTGTTGTTCATGCATACTAAACTGTCACGTTTACTTTCCTTAAACTGTACGTACTTTTAACTGCCATGCATTGCATCTTACATGTCATCCAACTTGATTTTTGCATCGTAGCACACGCTACAAAATACTTGTACAAATCCGTGTTTCCGTGTCCCTGGCTAGGTGCACCCCTAGGCCATACTTGTTTAAAACACTTCCTGGCTCGTGATCCAGAAGCAAGCATTCCAAGTTCGGGGGTAAGGCCCTGGCTCGACACACGTGGAGGGGTAGGGATAAACGTTCACTTGAGCTTAGGAGTGGCCTGATCAGCCCTCTAGCCAAAAGACGGAATCTCTGTGCACGAGGTGCTTACTTTTCTTGTCTTGTACTTGTCTTGTGAATGATTCATGTGATACTTGTCATCCATGCCATGTTTAAATGCCATGCTCGTACCTTACTTTACTTTACCTGTTGCACTCATACTTTAACTGCCATGTCATCGCATTCATGCTAGAACTGCTAGGTTGCTTTACTTTTACCTACTTTCAGTTTCCTTGCACAAGTCTCTTGTAGACTTGCTGACATGTGCCCCTTGCTCTTTTGGGTGTCACATGTTAGACCCTGAGCCAGAGACCGTTGCTGAGTACGTGATGTGTTGCTGACGCTGAGCCTAAGTCCATGACTGCCCAGGAGGATTTTGGTGGACACCGGTGACCATTCTTTGAGTCTTTGTTGAGCTTTATTTTGTTTTAGGTCTTTTGTTAGTTGTTGGTGTGTAGCACCTTTGTTTGTACGCTGTACTTTTGTTGGCCACGTTTAGGCCTTTAGGCTCTCTTTTATTTCAGCCTGGTGGCTTTTCTGCGATGTTGAAATTTATATTTATGGATATTCTGAGATTATTCTTGTGTCTCATTTAATTATTATTATCTTGTTTCGCTCGCATTGCAAGGACCTGCAGTTTTAAATTTGATTGACGCTTATCGGACTTACAGCTTTGTAGCTTCAAGTCTGAGCGGACCTTCTCACGCTTCGCCTCCATATTTTTGGGAAGCGGGGCGTGACAGGTTTTGTTGGTGGCCCATGCAGGTCCGGTCTTGCAATTGTGAATTAACGAAACAACGATAATAACGGAATGTCCATTAAATAAATTGCAACATCCGAGTATAAGCCCCGAGCCTAGTCGTTTTCTTATGACACTAGGAGTAAGAAGGCTTAGTTAGACGTTTGTGCTTGCTAGATAGAGGCCCTGACTGTTATTTAGACTCCCTGTCAGCAATTGATTTAATCGTCGTAGGAGTGACTTTAGGGGTTCTTGTCTAACCCTGACCCTATTAGACTCCTAGAATTTCCTTCCGTCGTTCGCTTGGGTTCATCAATTTCGGACCAAGCTGAACGCATTTCTTTACGGTCTAATCTTTAGAAGTCTTAGCGCTTAGTTTCTAATCTTTAGTTGGTCGACCGTATGAGTTTCCGTAGACTTTCCTGATCCATATCCTAGGCGTACGTATGCTTTGATCACCTGACCAATTTCCTTGCCTCGATTCACGAGATCGCCTCATGACGATCGTCGTCAATTTTCAAACATCGCCATTGCAAAACTTGAACCTTCTGAAAGTATTTTTCAATCTTCTCTTCCACTAAGTTTAATTTTGTTCAAAATTTTAATATACCTATATTTCATCCTCCTTCATTGATTTAAAATTTTAAAACGTTTGTCGGAATTTTTGAATACTAGCTTATGGTATTTTCCCAGCCTATGTTTTTCGTACTTAGGTAAATGCGTCGTCCCTTCATATATTAATTCTGAACCGTACCTTATTTTGCCCTATTCGATTTATGATTTTCCTTCTTATTTATGCCATTCGAATGATACGTCGTGTTTACTTTAATATACTTTCAAGACACATGGAATTTCAGCTTTCAGCAAGTTGGTCTTTACTCCTCGTTTTCGCTACTTCAGATTTTTGCAAAATTACTATCTTCATAACCTCTTCCTGCTTTAGACCCTCCTTGATATGATTTTAAGGATTTGCTATTCGATCTTGATAATTCTTATGCTAAGTTACTATTATTTTCTTCCGCTCACCATACACGTTTTTAGAAAAATTTCTAAACCAAATTGAATTTCAATTGTTTTTATATCCGTGCCAGACTTGTTGTGCTCGTATATTAAGAACCCTGTGTAAATCAGTTTTTCATTTTTGGCAAACCCTGGTTCCCTAAAAGTAGTTTCAAATTGATCATTTTAAATTTTCCATAGCCTAAAAGTTTTGAAAGCATTTAACATGAGTTTAAATTCTTCCGTTACTTGATTTCATTCTTTGACTTTCCAAAACTTTTTGACAACATTATATTAAATTACTAACGTATAAGATTTCTAAAACCTCGTCCTAAATATTCGTGTAAATGATTTTACTTCCTTTTACATTGATTTTATATAAACCAATAAAACATTTTCTCTTATTATGAATATTCGACTCAAACTTATTTCAACTCGCTTTATCGATCTTCAAATATTTTATACAGATGAGGAATTCCAATTTTTTTTTGAAGTACAATAGTTTTCGATTTTGCGTATTTTAGCTTATGCTATTTACCCTATTTTCTTTTCCCCCTCCTATATAAGCATCACTACATCTCTTTTTTTTCCCTCAACCTAAACACCACCATTGAGTTAATGTTTCGTCTAACCAAGCTGCCCCCTTGTACTCGTCCTATCTGAACTCGTGCTTATCAATCCTTCCCTCGTCACGCTTTCGCTCTCGACCTCTCTTTACTGCTTAGGCCTTAGGGTCCGTCAATGTCTGTGTCAACCCTTAATTGTTAGTAGGCCCTTGGACCTCGTGAGGTAGTTGTAGTGCACGTACCTAAGTTGTGTACGTGGGCTTGAATGAGTGTACCCCCATAGTATATTGATGCTTGCATATTGTGTGGTATATATATATATACTCGGAGTTATTCGTGATAGTATGAAGTTGTTATGTGTTAGTAGTTATAGATTTTTGTGTGGATAGCTATACTATACTAGGGATGCCTGTGTATATAAGAGTTAGCGTTGAAATATCTAATGGAGTGTATGTAGTTGGTGATACTTATAATGGTTGAAATAAAATGATTGGTAAAGCTATGTACATGTTAGGTTGTGGTAATAATAAGTGTTCGTATAGTTAAGAGAGTAGGCCTATTGAGTGACCTATATATTAGTACGAGTGAGTATGTGCTCGTAGGTAGATATATATGGTGCTTATATGTAAGTAGTTATGTTTTGTTGCCTGAGTATATATGTGATATACATATGGTAGTAGAAATATAATTTTGATTGGTATTGCTTGCTTTTCGGGATGTTGCATGCGTGCATACAGTGAGGTATACACGACTATTGCACATCTTAATTATGTATGTGTGGATGTGTTAGTATACTAATTATAGGTAGTAGGCTATGGTGTGAATGTATACATTATTTATGTGTGACTATACGGTGAATGTTTGTACTAGGGAGGGTATTATAAATATGTGGGTGCTGATGTCTGTAATGTTATTATTATGGTATATAATTAGATTGAACTATGTGGGTGTTATCTGACTAAATTTTAAGTGTGATTGATTTATGGAATGTATATGGTTGTATTGGTAGATGTATATATATGGGAGTGGTATTGGTATAGGTATGAATGTCGTGTTACGTATATAGAACATTCTGATATGTGTATTGAGTCTCACTCAAGCTTGAGTGAGTATACTCTAAGTATATTGAACGTATGTTTGTAGTTCGAATATAGCAATGCTTGATGTATGTATAGTGATAGAAGTGTTTGTGCCTGGTTGAGTTACACACATGACTGTGGGTCGCTACACCAGTATATAGTTATAGGTGTTGGTCTTGTGGTATAGTTATTTACTAAGGACTTGCTTGTGTGCTAGCTAAACTAGGTGCATAGATGTGCTAGTTATATAATGGTATGATTGGTGTATGTAAATGAAAAGCTAGCGTGTATGGGTGTGCACCATGCACGGGTAAGTATGTGCTTAGTTATAGGAATTGATGACTATGATATATGTGGCATGTCGTAAATACAGTTATAGGACCGTATGTGATGAGAATATATGGTGAACTATTTGCATGCATTTGAATGACTATATATTGTGAAACTATAGTAGTGGTGAATATATATATATATATATATATATATATATATATATATATATATATATATATATATAGTGAAACTTGATTAATAATGGTATGGTGTGACTACATGAGTTGATGTGTTTGGTATTGGATGTGTACTAGGAACTATTAGAGGGTAGTATACCCTTGATGTTTGTGCATAGGTAGCTACCTATAGGTAGAGCAATGATTGTATTTGCTAAGTGTGAGACTATCCTTATATGAGTATCTGAAATATTGTTTTGTAAGTAGTAGTGATATAAGGAATGTATGCTTAAATATATGATTGAAATACATGTATGAAATTGACTGGCTATAATAGGTATAAAGGTATAACGTATATGAATATATATAAATATATATACGTGATGGTAGTATTAATGTTTGACTACCTAGTGCATATATAAGCACTTGTAATGACTATACCTGGTTGAATTATAATATAACTTGATTAGGGTAGTTACTAGAGCGACTAGCTATATTAGAAAGTCCGAGGACGGACTTTATTCTAAGGTGGGGAGGATGTAACGACCACTTTTCGTTGTACGTTGTTCGTGCACGTGCTTTTGTCCGTGCACGTGTTTGATTTAGACTTTGTTCGTTTGTGAACACTTTCGTGTGATATGCCGTTGTGAACGTCTCTGAGAGTATTAAATAGTGGCACTATCTTAGAACGACACTTCTCGAGTCGTTTTTCCACAATTTAAACTTACTCGATGAGACGTGACGATTTTCACTTTCGACGGGAGACGTTTCTATTTTTAGTTTCGTCGTCCGACGTTGAATTTGAGATCTGTCTTCTTAGTTAGCTCACATTCGCCATCACGATCACCCCGATATTTATTTTATAATTTTTGGAGTTCATTTGACCACTTTTATATTTTTAACAAGTTTTATATTATTTTTAATAATTAATTTTTATATTAAATTCGGCCAAAGAAAATTTATTTGAGTTTTAAACGTTTTAAAGAATTTTTGAGCCAATTTTCAGCTCATTTGACCAAGTCAAATCCTTGGATAAGTTGGAGAAGTTAGATTTCAAATTTTAAATTATTTTAAACTTCTAATCCTATTAGATTTAGCCCTAGACCAAGTCAACCCATCTACACTATATAAACAACCCCTAGGAAGACCCATTTTCGCAAGAAATTAGCCCTAGCAACTTCCAAAACCCAAATTGGACGTTGCGACGATTCGTCGCAACGTTGCGACAAGTTTCCCCCGCTCCGACCGAAGGAAACGGCCCCGTTCCCCCGCTCCGACCGAAGCCCAACCCTGCAGCCGCTCCGCTCCGCATCGCTGCAGCAGCCGCCGCTCCGTTCCCTCGGTCTGATCGAGGCCTTGGCCCGCATCCGCTTGTCGCCCCGCTCCGCACAGTGCTCCGCATCGACCCCCGCTTGTCGCCCCGCTCCGCACCCCGCACGACCGACCCGCTGCTCCGCACCGACCGGTGTTGCAAGTGTTGCAACGTTGCAACATCGCCCCGCCCGCATCCAAGCGCTGTGACCGAGCCGCCCCAAGCGCCCGACCGACAAACCCCTCCGCACCAAGGCCCGCACCGACCAAGCGCTGCACCAAGCCCGTTCCCCCGCAGCGACCGATGGCCGCCCCCGCATTTGGCTGAGTACGACCGAGAGCAAACGTCGCAACCCCGCACCCGTCGCACCGCTTGCCACCGTGGGCCCCCCAAGTTCTCCAGAGGTATTGTGGGTCCCCCAAAGGTCCCTAGGACTACTGTGGGCCCCACCTAGGTGCGTTCTCTTCGACGACTTGCCGCGTACGACGTCGTCGCACGTTGTAGCCCGTCGTCACACGTGCGAGCTTTGGAATCTGGAATCGTCGCCCGGGTTGATTGCTCTGAAATTTCCAGCGAGGAATCTATATTGGAATCAGGACTTGGAGCGCGTTCTATTATTCCAACCACCGGTGTCGCTACCCGACGCCGGTGTAGCTTTCGCGTCGTGTCGTGGTAACGCTTTGCACCCCTAGGATCCCCAACCCAATTGCATGCTAATCAAGACTAAAATCAGTATTTTTAAAGTATTTTAAATTTTTTAAATTCACTAATCAAGATTAATAATATGGACTTTAGGCCGGTGGACTTGTGCACGTAGGATAATTGTGATTTTTGGACTCATTGGACGGTGTGCTCAGACGTCGTACATGCAGGCAAGTGAAACTTGCCAACTCTTGTGTAGGGCCATGTTTTTAGGCCACTTCCTTGTTTTCAGCGTAAAAGAGACTAGTCAGTGAAATGATAGCTGGCTAGACGCCTACTTGATCTAGTTTGACTACGAAACTAGATCCGTCACCTAATTGATCTAGCTTGACAACGAAGCTAGATCCAACCCTTTAAACTTGTTGTTCATGCATACTAAACTGTCACGTTTACTTTCCTTAAACTGTACGTACTTTTAACTGCCATGCATTGCATCTTACATGTCATCCAACTTGATTGTTGCATCGTAGCACACGCTACAAAATACTTGTACAAATCCGTGTTTCCGTGTCCCTGGCTAGGTGCACCCCTAGGCCATACTTGTTTAAAACACTTCCTGGCTCGTGATCCAGAAGCGAGCATTCCAAGTTCGGGGGTAACGCCCTGGCTCGACACACGTGGAGGGGTAGGGATAAACGTTCACTTGAGCTTAGGAGTGGCCTGATCAGCCCTCTAGCCAAAAGACGGAATCTCTGTGCACGAGGTGCTTACTTTTCTTGTCTTGTACTTGTCTTGTGAATGATTCATGTAATACTTGTCATCCATGCCATGTTTAAATGCCATGCTCGTACCTTACTTTACTTTACCTGTTGCACTCATACTTTAACTGCCATGTCATCGCATTCATGCTAGAACTGCTAGGTTGCTTTACTTTTACCTACTTTCAGTTTCCTTGCACAAGTCTCTTGTAGACTTGCTGACATGTGCCCCTTGCTCTTTTGGGTGTCACATGTTAGACCCTGAGCCAGAGACCGTTGCTGAGTACGTGATGTGTTGCTGACGCTGAGCCTAAGTCCATGACTGCCCAGGAGGATTTTGGTGGACACCGGTGACCATTCTTTGAGTCTTTGTTGAGCTTTATTTTGTTTTAGGTCTTTTGTTAGTTGTTGGTGCGTAGCACCTTTGTTTGTACGCTGTACTTTTGTTGGCCACGTTTAGGCCTTTAGGCTCTCTTTTATTTCAGCCTGGTGGCTTTTCTGCGATGTTGAAATTTATATTTATGGATATTCTGAGATTATTCTTGTGTCTCATTTAATTATTATTATCTTGTTTCTCTCGCATTGCAAGGACCTGCAGGTTTAAATTTGATTGACGCTTATCGGACTTGCAGCTTTGTAGCTTCAAGTCTGAGCGGACCTTCTCACGCTTCGCCTCCATATTTTTGGGAAGCGGGGCGTGACACCTAAGAACCAAAGGGAAAAGGAAATTATGGAAAACGTTCCTTATTCTAGTGCAGTTGGTAGTCTTATGTACGCTATGATGTGTACAAGACCGGACATCTGTTTTGCCGTTGGAATGGTAAGTCGTTACCAATCCAATCCAGGGCAAACACACTGGAAAGCGGTTAAGAGGATAATTTTGCAAAAGACTATGATAAGAACAAGAAGGTAGACATACGATACATATCTACGCATGAGATAATAGCGGATCCGCTTACGAAGGCGATCCCCAGAGATGTGTTTTACAAACACTTATCATCTCAAGGATTGCGTAAGAGCTGAGTTGTATCAATGTATATTCCCATGTCTATGAAAGATCAAATTTAATAAAAGAATAAGTTCTTTTTCGACATTGCATATGAGTTTCTTGAAAATGTTTGTGTACATTTTCTTTTAATCTCAGCTATGTTTTCTAGTATGTCGGAAAGATTGAGGTTAGCTCTCTCACATGAGCAACCGCCTTTATTTTATCAGACGGATAAGATAAAGATGAGACCTGTTTAAAGTCAAAATCGTCAGACGGATGATTTAGAGTCATGACTTAAACAAAATGGTCGTATGAAAGATCTTCATCATATGGATGCTTACAAAAGATCTAAGAGGATTCTTAAATCCTATCTGTCTTATGCGGGATGTGGGTCCAGAAGATTATTTGAGTAGTAAAAGGGACTTAAAATCAGACATTGTGGTGTCTGATCATCATCCTTACAACATCATTAAGACATACGCTCCCTGGGAAAGGAGTGATGTTGTAATACGTATTCATACTACGTATGCATTTGACCATTGGGTTAGAATAGTAATTGTGTTTACTATTATGTGAGACCCAAAGACCACATGGGTCTTAACTTGTTACCCTTATGGACTCTAATTGGTTCCTTAAGATTTGACTGGGTGATTGCTATCTTAGCATGTTGCTTATGGACTATGGTCAATTCGGTCTGGCGGTGCATGTTATAAAAGCGAGTCAAGTCAAGATCGAAAGGATCGCAAGAAGAGGAAGATTAATTTCATATTCACATTTGGACTTTAAAGATTCAAAGCTGGCCAGCTAATTATAATCCAGATGGGATTCAATTGTTGAATATAAAGTATAAGAAATGTGAATAAATAATCAAGGGTAAAGCATGCGTTGATCTACTCAACTTTGCACCTCGAGGAGTGTTGTGTATCTCTAACAAGTGCACAACGGCGGACTCTATGCGCATGACGGTCACACGGCCTATTGTTGGAACTTGATATTTTCTATCCTCTCTTCCATATGGTTTTGATGTGAAAAATCAATATATTTCATGTTACTAACTCTATCTATGCAGATGTACAGCTATAACACAAATTCATTTACATCAGCATATGATCAAAGTACAAGGAGACTCTGCAAAAACAGTGTTGCTACTCAAAATTACGTGTGAAACATGTATCTACGGAATGATGTAATTTTTACTTTTTAGATAGCTTCAGGGCCTTGGTTATATCATATCATATATCCCTAAAGCTCAAATCTACATAATCTCCTAACTCATTTGACCCCAAGTCAAAATTCGTATTTTTCAGTATTAGCCTACTAGGATTTTTCTTAGCCTACCAAAACAGTTATATTTTGACTTGATACTTTCAGACAAGGATCTATCCGTTGTCTATTCCACGTCACCTTAATTTTGTGTCCGTTTGTTACCGTTTCAAAATTGGCAGGCTACGAATTTTCCTAGCATGCGAAAATACTTTTGGGACTGAAATTTTCCAGAACAGTTTTCGACCGTTCTCCAACGTTCCTTTCAGTTTCTGAACGTTGTGCAACGTCTCTTTTAGAGCCGTTCACAACCGTTTCTAAAACCTATAAAAGGAGGGGTACCCCCTCTCATTTTTCACACACTTTCCTTCTCTAAAATTCTGATTTTGTTGAAAGCAAGTCATTTATTTTCTTAAGCAATTCAGCCATTAGTTGTTCTTTTCTTATTTGTAAGAAGAAATCATTAGATTTCTTTCTTCGTTTAAGAACGGAAGAACTTGGAATTTCAACATCACTTCTGGAAAGTTGTTTGTGTTCATAATTGCAAGAAGAAATCAAGTGTTGTTTGTGTTCATAATTTTCAACATCTCTCTCTTCTTTTATGAACCAGAGAACTTCAAGTGTTGCGCTTCATTACATATCTTTTACATCTTGAAGTTCATCTTCTAAACACCATCCTTGAATTCATTCTCTGAAATTTATAACAAGGCTATATGTGTTTTCTATTTCTTATTTAACAGGTTTGAATCTCTGTTTAGAGATTGTACAAAGTTTGGGACACGGGGAGTGTCGCCATTTTTGTAAGTTCGTGCTTGCGGGGAAAGTGATTATAGTGGATTGAAAATCTCTACGGGGTAGAGGACTGGAGTATGATCACAAGGATCCGAACCAGGATAAATCTCTGTGTTTGCGATTGATTTAATTTCAGTACTTGTCTTTTTATTTCTGTGCCATCTTTGCAAATATTACTAACATTTTATTTGCGACAATTTTCTAATATACACTATTCACCCCCCCTCTAGTGTATTGATCCTTACAGGCTAAAATTACATTTGGTATCAGAGCAAGGTTAAGATGGCAGAAAGTTCCTCAAACATGAACGCAGTTTCACACAACTACAATCAGCATCCTGAAGGGCACTCTCAAACTCGTCCTCCTCTATTTGATGGTTCAAATTACTCATATTGGAAAATACGAATGGAGATTCATCTCCAAAGTATGAATTATGAGATTTGGGACATCGTAGAGTTAGGATACGAAAAGCCAACAACTCCTGTTGCTGATTGGACCACCAACGACAAAGCTGCAAAAACCAACAACTCAAAGGCCATGAATGCTTTATTTTGTGCTATGGATAAACATGAGTTTAATCGAGTATCTCAAGCCAAAAGTGCAGAGGAGATTTGGCACATACTCGAGGTAACTCATGAAGGAACCAGTAAAGTGAAGGAAACTAAGATTTCCATCTTGGTTCACAAATTCGAGTTATTTAAGATGAAGGACCAAGAGACAATTGGAGAAATGAACACCAGGTTTACTAATATTATAAATTCTTTAAATGCTCTTGGAAAAACTTACACTTCTCTTGAACAGGTTCGCAAAATTCTTAAAGCTTTAACTCCAGTATGGCATCCAAAGATCACCGCTATTGAGGAAGCCAATAATCTTTCCACATTATCTATGGAAGATCTTATTGGTAATTTAATGGCCCATGAAGTTACACTACAAGATGAGAAAGAAGAATCAGATCAAAAGAAGAAAGTACTTGCCTTCAACGCAACATCAGATAATGAAGATTCAGATGATGATATGGCATTCTTTGCCAAAAATTTCAGAAAATTCTTTCAGAAAGGTAAGTATAATAATTTTAAATCTAAAAATACTGATTCTTCTCTTTGCTTTAGTTGCAATAAGCCAGGACATATGAAGAAAGATTGTCCACTTCTCAAAGCAAAGTTCAAAACATCCAACAATGATCAATTCAGAAGAGAAAGGAGATTTGACAAAATGAAAAAGGCATTTGCAGCAACATGGGATGATTCTTCAGATGATGAAGATGATGATCTAAATGAAAGTGCCAACATGTGCTTTATGGCACAAGATGAAGAAGATGAGGTAAGTTCTTTTAATAACGAAGAATTACTTGATGCATTAAAAGATCTCTATTCTAGTTTCAAAAATTAAATAATCAACATAAATCATTGAAACAGAATAATGATGATCTCCTTGCTAAATATCAAGAATTATCATCTTCTAAAAACATTGAGAATACTTCTTCTCAAGCTTTGGATCTTAGTAAAGAGAATGATATTCTCAAAACTAAGAATTTAGAATTACATACACAAATATCCGAAATGGATAAAAGTATTTCATCACTAAAGATGAAATACGACGAGATGTCATTCAATGTTAATAAATTTAACAAAGGAAAGACTAATCTCGATGATTTGCTTAAAATTCAATATCCAGCAAATCATAGACAAGGATAGGGGAATATTCTAAAAAGAATGTACCCAAGACTTATAACACTTCTTCCTCTTATGGTAAAACAACTATTGTTAAACCACAAAAGAAGAATCATGCATTTATTTACACGAAGAAAGTAAACATTCCTACTTCTTCTTCACAAAGAAATGTTACTAACATTTCAAAAACATTTCCTAGGAAACCTGCTACTATTAGTATATGGGTTCCTAAGGATTCATGTTTAAAAGTTAGAAATAGTTATATTTCTCATTATATGCATTCTATTGTTCATTCTAGTGATTATCTTAGAAAGCCAAACTCCACTTGGGTTTGGCTTCCAAAAATCTAATCCCAAGAAACCTCAAAAAGGGGTACCAATGCTTAATGTTTTATCTTTAAGGTACCTAAAAAGGAAAGATGGAATTTGGATAGTGGATGTTCAAAACATATGACAGGAAATGTCAAACTACTTTCAACCGTCAAGTACAAACAAGGAGGAACAGTTACCTTTGGTGCCAACAACAAAGGCAAAATCTTAGGCACTGGAACAGTTGGTAATACAAATCAGCCTATCATCGAAAATGTTCTCCTGGTTGATGGTTTGAAACACAACTTACTTTCCATTAGTCAGTTATGCGATAAAAATTACAAAATAGTTTTTGAACAAAATGATTGCATCATTTATGATTCTGATATGTCATCTATTTTATTTCGTGGTAAGCGTAAGAATAATATTTATATCTTATGCATGTCTATTTCCACTAATAATCATTGTTTAATGAGTACATTAGATGATACACTGTTATGGCATAAACGTTTTGGACACACAAATTTCAAAAATCTAGCACGTATTTCAAAACACAAGTTAGCTAATGGAATGCCAAATATTTCTTTCAAACACAAACATTTTTGTGATGCTTGTCAACAAGGAAAAATGCACAAATCTTCTATTAAATCAAAAGACGTTATCTCAACAAAGAGACCATTAGAACTCCTACACCTAGGTTTATTTGGTCCTTCAAGAGTAGCTTCTTTGAATAGAAGTAGATATGCATTTGTCATTGTTGATGATTTTTCTAGATACACTTGGGTTATATTTTTGAAAAACAAGAATGATGCTTTTGAAGAGTTTTCAGTATTTTGTAAAAAGATACAAAAAATCAAATCCTCTAACATTATCACTATTCGTAGTGATCGTGGGGGAGAATTTGAAAATGAATCATTTACCAAGTTTTGTAATAAAAATGGCATTACTCACAATTTTTCTTTTCCTCGTGCTCCTCCTCAGAATGGAGTAGTAGAAAGGAAAAATAGAACTTTACAAGAATGTGCTAGAACAATGCTTTGTGATAGTAATCTACCAAAATATTTTTGGGCAGAAGCTGTCGCAACTGCTTGCTACATTATGAATAAAGCTCTTATTAGGCCATTGCTTGATAAAACTTGTTTTGAATTATTCTTTAATCGCATTCCTCGTATATCATATTTTAAAGTATTTGGTTGTAAATGTTTCATTCTTAAAACTAAAGATGCACTTGATAAATTTGATTCTAAATCTGATGAAGGTATTTTTGTTGGATACTCAACACGTAGCAAAGCCTACAGAGTATACAACAAAAGAACTTCAACAGTTGAAGAATCACTTCATGTCACATTTGATGAGAATCCCTCATCTAATTCTCCCATCATTGATGATGAAGAGAATATATTACCTCTTTCTAATTCTTTAGATAATATGAAACTTGATGAAATTGATGTTACTAAACATTCTGTTGAGTCTATTTTAGATAATGCAGATCTTCCTAAGGTATTTGTACAAGTTCCAAATCATCCATCAGAGTTAATTATTGGAGATATTACAGATGGAGTAAGAACTCGTCACCAAATAGAGCAAATGGCACATTGTGCATTTCTCTCAACCATTGAACCAAAAAACATCAAAGATACATGTGAAGACAGTTCATGGATTATGGCTATGCAGGAAGAACTCAACCAATTTCAACAGAATGATGTTTGGGAATTAGTTCCCAGACCATCAGATCATTCAATTATTGGTACCAAGTGGGTATTCAAAAATAAATTGGATGAATTTGGTCAGGTAATTAGAAACAAGGCACGATTGGTTGCACAAGGTTATAATCAAGAAGAAGGTATTGATTATGATGAAACCTATGCACCAGTTGCTCGTCTTGAATCTATTAGAATGTTATTATCATTCGCTTGTTTTAAAGATTTTAAACTTTTTCAAATGGATGTGAAAAGTGCTTTTCTAAATGGTTTTCTTAAAGAAGAAGTCTATGTAGAACAACCTCCGGGTTTTATTCAGGAAAATTTTGAAAATCATGTTTTTAAATTGAAAAAGGCTTTATATGGTCTCAAACAAGCACCTCGTGCTTGGTATGAAAGACTTAAAAGTTATCTTTTAAATTCAGGATATTCTATTGATAAAATAGATTCTACTTTATTTATTAAAAACATAAATTCTGACATTATCATTATTCAAATATATGTTGATGATATTATTTTTGGTTCTACTAACGAATCTCTTTGTCAAGATTTTTCTAAAATTATGCAGAAAGAATTTGAGATGAGTCACATGGGTGAACTAAATTACTTCCTCGGTCTTCAAATCAAACAAATGAAGGAAGGATTATTCATCCACCAAAGCAAGTACTCTAAAGAACTCATCAAACGCTTTGGTTTAGAAAGTTCTGCAGAAAAACGTACTCCGATGAGTACATCTACTTCTCTCGACAAAGATTTAAATGGTAAGAGTGTTGATCAACGTCTATACAGAGGTATGATTGGCTCCTTACTTTATCTAACTGCAAGTAGACCAGATATTATGTTTTCAGTATGTTTATGTGCACGATTTCAGGCATATCCTAAAGTTTCACATCTAACTGCCGTAAAACGGATTATTAGATATGTTAAGTATACTTCTGATTTTGGTTTATTTTATCCTAAAACAAACACATTTGATTTATTATCATATATGGGACGCTTTTCCTTCTTTTTGATAGCCCGAATATTTAGGGCCGGGGGGTTTTCTTGCCAACAACGTCCGAGACGTTTCTCGCTCGGCGCCGCACTATGCTCCGCTTCCGGAGAGTGTACTAGAGCCCCTTTGCTTTGTTTGAGCGCTAAGGTTTGTTCGCTTCGCAAGTGATGGTTGTGCTCCTCTTCCTTCTCCAAAGCTAGGAGAAAGAGGTAGATATTCTTTCAAAGAGAAAGCGACTCCCCCCGTTCGTTCAAGGAGAGAAAATACTGCATCTAGAGGAAATAGATGATTGAAAGCCCCTGTTGAATCAGTCTCGAACCGATCTCGGTTGTCGTCGTGAGTGGTTAATAAACTGCGATTGCAGTTTTATTTAGGAAGTCCCAACGCTGTGAGGCTTAACAGACAAAGAAAACGATAGAGACTTTCGGGTATAAGATAAGGCGCTGTTAAGCCCTTCGTATCGGCTTGACTCAGGGTCTCGATCTCGTGGTAGTGGGGAACAAAAGGTTCTGAAAGAAAGCAAGAAGAGATGAAAGACGATTCGAAGACTGTCAATCTGAAGTTGGAAGATGGCTCGGTGGTAGTGCTCTGCCATAAGAACTTGGAGTCCGTATCATGGTGAAGGTAAGATAACGCTGTGATTCTTGCTCAAAAAACTGACCGAACACGTTCATTTTTTTCAACCTTATTTCTTCCAAATCTATCTTTCCCTCTTCATCTTTCTTCTAGCTTTTCGTTCTGTCTAGCGATTCCTGTAAAGAAATATGTCCTACGTCCCCTGATGGTCCGAAAGGCGTGGCAAGAGAGCGAGTTCAACTCGCGAACGATCCGCAAGTGTCACTTTCTCTTTTTCACATACAAAGGGAGAAAGGGTGACGATAGCAATCCCGTTGTTGGAACGACGTGAGCCGGGCCGGGAACCTGCGGCCTGTCTAACATCGTGATAATAAACTTGTCCGGCTTCAACCTTCCCCATAGAAAAAAGGCTATCTCGATACCCTTCTCCTCGTGCCGAACGCCACCAAACAGTAACCTTCTCGGCGATGGGCCTTAGCTCTAAACATATTGGCTACAAGCCCAGAGCCCACCCAAGCAGTACCAGAAGACTGGAAGATCAGTCCCATCTTCAACGTGGAAGACCTGACAGCATATCTAGGTCATCATGAGGATGAGGAAGAAGAAACTGCACTACGCCTTCCACTGAAGATGGAGGCATCTTGCCTCATCTTCAGTGAAGAGCATAGGTTTGTCGGAGAGCTTGAGCTGCTTCGAGGCCCTTTAGCTACTCAGATGTTTCAGTTCGCTAAGTTTGAAAAGTCCAAAGAGCGTAGTTTCGAACGGGCAAGGATGCTTCCTTTGAGACTTCCTTAACGGCCAGAGAGATCACTTTCCGTTGCATAAGGGATAGTGACGCAAGCGGAAATCCTTTTGAAGGATCAGGAACATGCCGAACTATTTTTACTTGAGGAACAGAAAGGAAAGACGGTCAATAGCCAAAAGCAGGAGATTCCAGGAATGCGTGATGGTCTAAAGCCTGTACTGGCGGCTATTCGTATTCAACCATCATGACTGCTAAGGGTCAATCACCTAGAAAATAGGAAATCCCCTTCTCGACCAACTGATCTACGATCTTTCGTCACGCATGCAATGACAGAAGGACAGAAGCGCCCTCTGGTTGGGAAGGCCGCTACGCACACTCGATCGAGGGTAATGTTAAGGCAGGTACCGACGATCCGCTGCAAGAGCAGTAAGAAGTCATGGTGGTTAAGAGTGCGGCGAGAACTGGAACTATGATCCGCATTAGGTGCTTAGAGAAGAATATGCCCCCTATCAATGCGCCGTTCCGAAAGACAGAATGCATATTCAGTATCTAAAGGAGGCGAAAGAATGAATTGAATGATGACTTACTCACAATAACAAATTCCTTTTCTTAGGAACACATACAAGAAAAAGGATAATGGTAACCCCACCATTAACTACTTCATTTTCATTTATTAATTTCATAATCGAAAGCTTCTAAAGTAGGAAGACTTGGGGAGTGAAGTAGAGGCCCGGAGTGAATCAAAGAACGTTGAAAAAGCAAAGACCACGGATTTAAAGCTGCATCTCCTTGCTCACGGAGCGGCATACCGAAAAAAAATGAACCCAGAGCAGGACAGTATTTGTTGTCTTTTTGGAGTCTCTGCAGTCGGCACACGCACGCGCCCGCCAGAGAATGAAGTCGAAGCAAGAAGTGTACTTTGGAACTGTTCTCCACCGCTTCGTAGCCGGAGCAGACACGTGGAGTTCACTGGAAAGGAGAATGGCGGGATTTCTTGCCCTTACACCTGGGATTCCCAACTTCCTCCCATTTCAATAGATAGAACAGAACCTTTCCCATTCCATTTCATATTCGGCTTTCGAAAGAAGGTAAAGGAAGGGCCGGTGTAGATTGCTTCCTTTCCTTGTGGTCGAGCCGAAACTTCATAACCTTCCTTTCCTTAAAATAGTGACCTTCGTCACCAAAGCGTCACACACGACAGCTTCCAAAGTCGTCATCTCATCTCCAGTGGGTGCCCAAGAAGTCGGAGCACGTAGGAGCTGCCCACTACATAAGCCGCTGGCAGAGAAAGATTTTCGAGCTTCCCTTCATTCGCTTCGCGGGAGTCGCACACAGCACATAGCTGGAAGTCAGAGGGCCCGTACTACCTTTTCCGCCATCCGTAATTTGAATGGTGATGCTACAGCACTCCAACTTATGGTTCTCTGGACCTTCCGGCTTTCTTGACATTCAGATCTGGCCTCACTCGACCAGACAAGCACTTGCCGCAATTGGCCATGTGAACCAAAAACCTATTAATAAATACAAACACATTCCTACAAGTTCCCAAAAAACATAAATTTGTATCAAATTAGTTTCATTCTTGCGACCGTACTCCCCAGGCGGAGTGTTTCACGCGCTTAGACCCCTGCTTTCCGGATTCCACCGCATATGATGACGAACGGAACAGATTCGAACTTCTCCTAGAATAGTTTCCGGTGCGAAATGAAATTCAATGAGTAATTCAAAGGAGAAAAATCTTTGATTTGAGGAATTTTGTAAGGCTAAAGTCAAGCAGAAATGATGGAAAAAAAGTGTTAACTTCACTTATAGTACGAGAACTTTTACTTCCGCACCTAGCTACTCTAGGTTGGGGGGTAGGTCCGGGGGGGGGGGAACTCGGCTCGAAGGTTCAGAGTCGGATGGGCGAAGAAAGGTAAGTATTATTCTGCAGGAAGAGAATCGCACTAATTGAGATCGAAGCGCGTATGCTGCATTCCAAACAAGCAAGCAGGAAAACAAAAGGCGTTTTCTGGTCCCCCCTTCGCCGGGGGTTGCTTGTGGGGGGGGGGGTGTGCCACGACGAAAGCCGTTTTCTCCAAAAATGGACTAGATCCTATTGAAAAAGAAATGATCAAAATTGAAGTTATTTTCAAATCCAATTTTTTCCAAAATTACTTAACTGCACAACCTCGAAAAGAAGATACTAAGCTATTTCGACTCGTCGTGAACAACGTCAGGCGACGATACCAACCGACGGCTATCGTAAGCCGGTTGTCCTGCATCAATTTATGGGACTAATGTTGACTTGCCAACCTGATGCAATCTATAGTTTTCACTCAGTTGAATAAGTTCTCTCTTAACAAGAAAACGCGAACCGCGTGGAGCCCTTCTATTCCTGCTGAAAAGCATTTGCGCACCTTTCTGGTGGCAAGAAGATGATGAAAGGGAGCTTGCTACGATGACTGTCTTGATTTTCGTATCAAAATCGACGCTCCGATCTCTTCCCTTCCGTGTCCTTCCGGTCTCTTTTCTTCTTTCCGTTCGGTTCGGGTCGATGAAATATGAACCGGAGATTGAATCTTGATATACCTCAGAACAATACATTTTTGTTACCACAAGATCTATTGGCTGCTGACGGTCATATGCGGGTCATTGCGACAGTCGTCGATCTCAACTCCTCGTAAACAGGAAGTAGCTGCCATTCGATGTTTTAAGTATTCTCTATTTTTTTCTTTTTGGTGCCAAGAACAGGGCTTCACTTAACGGTCGAGGAGCATTGGATTGACACCTTTGTTGAAAAAATTTCTTTTGTAATTCCTTACATAAGGACTCAGAAAATACCGGATCCCTGAAAAAAAAATGTAATTGGTCGTCTTGAAAAATCTACATTTTGTTTACCCAAGCCGTTCTTCCTACCTTATCCAAAAGATCACTGAAGTCCCTTCTGGACACAACAACCCGTCATGTCCGGTGATCGTCGGGAACTCCCGTTTTCCTTCGTGGCGGGGCTTCGACAACTCAACTATCTTCTAAAAGCCTTATTTATGTAGTATTGTCCCCACTGCGGAGCAAGCATCTACTAAAATAAAAGGAGTCCTTTCCACTCATTGAAGATTCTATCTATAAAAGAAGGTCAAGGATTACTATGAGTCAGACTCAATAGAATTTGATCAATCCTTTTTTCTGTCATTAAGGTGGAGTGGTCGATATGGTCCAATATTCAAAGCAAACCAACAATGACGAAGGTTTTTTTTCCGGCAAGGAAGTTAATTTTGAACTCTACCTCTAGTCTTGGCCTAAACTCTATCACCTCGCGGGGCCTCATCGTCCTCCAAGTAAGACGACTACAGTGCTATCTGTTCTCGCTTATTCCTCATTTAGTCTTCGAGAGGATACCGGAATGAATGAAGTCTTAAGAAAGAAAGCCATCTCTCTAGGCTCTGCCCTTTCTTTCGTAACAACGGCCCCTTATAAGTAGCTCCTTACTTTTCCTTTCCCCCGGAAGTAGCTAAAAATTAATAGAAAAAGTTCTATAAATTAATATAAACCGTTTCAGGTGCTTTTCATGATTGTGGTGTTTGATGCCCGTTTGTTCAATACCCGAACTCTAGTAAGTATCTTAATCTGTCGAGAAGTCCCTACCGGATCGGACATGTAACCAGTCTTCTCTGCTTGAGAGGGAAAGATGGCTGCTCTGTGAACAACCCTAGTTGTTGGTCCTGCTCGAACCCGCCGGTGACGACCTTACCTTTTTCGTAGATAGTCTCAGTGAGAGCTACTGTAGTCTCCCCCGTTGACCTTATTTTATAGATAGAATCTTCAATGAGTGGATCATCCATAATATCAAATAAATCATTTTCTTCTTTGGCAAATTTACCAAGAGCTATAGTCATAGTGATCCTCCTATTTAACTACTTCAACCATTTCCGAGCACTTCATCTTTGACTACCTCGTGGACGGACGAAAGAAGTGAAGTTACAGAACAGGGCAGTGAAGGGATGTGAGTCCAAACTTATTCATGTGCTCAAGCATTGGGAGAACATCGTGATCTTGAGCCTCTATTGGACCTTCATTTCCGTTGTCGTTCTCTGTGGTCTCGAATTTTCCAGAGGCGCCCGGAGGAAGCGGGGCGAGACTCATCTGATCAATGTGATCGCCCAAGCTTCTTACGCAAAGGCGTTCCGGAAAAGAAAGGTGTATTATCCAACTGGCCTTCACTTCTTGCTTTCAGCACCTCTTTTCTGTCCCTGTCTTGACTCATTCTTTCCCTTACTCTTTTGATTCTTGCTGTCGCTAATAGAACAGATATATTCACATCGCACCTACCATTTCTCAACATTTGACGAGAGCCCGGAATTGTCGAATGCGAAGAGTTCGGGAATCGGTTGGCCAATATAGAATTGGGAAAGAAAAATCACAAGGAGTAGTTAGAGCGCCACTCCAACAACTCGAGTCACAGACAAGGGGGACCTAGCTCGGATGAATGAAGGCCATACGCGCCTTCACGCAACCTAGGAAGCGCGCTCTTACGCTGACTGAGATCTGATGATACTTCGACTGCCTCTGCTCGACTTTTGTAATAGCCCTTCTTTACTGGATCGACTCTTTTCGGGCTGTAACCAGGCATCCGGATGTGAAGAGAGACTGTCCCGAAGGTTCGTCAATGATTAGCCTGCCCCCAGCCCAAGTAAAGTATAAACAGACTGATCCTCAGATCCTACCTTCGAAAAAAAGTCCAATGGGATGGCTCCCGATCATTGCTAGTATCTCCGGAGGTGTTCGGCATTCCATGGGTGTTTGATGAGAATACCCTCTAGAGTCTCGAGTTGGTAGGCCCCTGAGCTAAGGACCTCCCGGATGCGGTCTGACTAAGACTATAGGATGTTCCTGCGAATTATGACCTTCGCCCGGAATGTGAGCAAATATATCATGTCGATTGCTCAACCGTACTTTGGCTATCTTACGTAGAGCTGAATTTGGTTTTTTCGGTGTTCTCGTCCCTCACCCGATGCGGATTCAGCCTCGCATGTCTAATTGCTTACGAACTAAAATAAAAGCAGCCATCGTCTTTGTTTGCGTCTGCTGATACTCTGCGCTTTAATATCATAAGTAGGGAAGGGAGGCCAGGCAGGTGTTCAAATCAAGCATTGGTAGCAGAAGCGATCTTAGTATTTAGATTTTTAGATTCAAAATAAGATCAATTCAATTAGAAACTTGAAAAACGAGGATTGGGTTGCGCTATATATATCAAAGAGTATACAATAATGATGTATTTGGTGAATCAAATGCATGGGCGCCTGTGGAACCGGATTCCGTTCCTTGATTCGAACCAGACTGACATTAAGGTAGAGAACCTTCGTAATGAATGGATATTTTTTACATATAGTCATCAGACCATATGGATGATGGTAAGCAAGCGGAAACGGACATGTGAGAATCTTGTCCTTGCCTTGCTAGTGGAACAAGAAAGACATGGATGTATATTCAATACGCAAGAAAAATTGACTCACCCTTCACTGACCGAGAAAAGAAAGAAGGTCACTCCGCTCGGTCTAGAAGTCAAAGTGGCTCCATCCCCGAAGAATCCATTCCATTTGGAAAGAGTTCGGTGAGGCGCTATAAAGTAAAGTATGGGAGGCGAGTGAATAGCGAGTTATTTATATTATTTTATTACAGTACATGTTAGAATTTTTCTGTTTTTATGTTATTTTGTACAGTACAAAACCAATCAGACCAGTCAGCCAAGCAAGTCATAGTTAGGGCAGTCGGAATGGGCAGGGAAGCAAGTTATAGTTAGGGCATCAAGCAGTAGTTATTGGGGGTAGCCCCTGCCAATGAATGATAAGTATTTTTTTTATTCCAAATTAACGACGAGATTTATTATCGTTTCTCGCATGTCTCGCGAAAGTCAGAGTAGGCGCAAATTCTCCCAATTTGTGACCCACCATACAGTATTTGTATTTAATAACTTTTTTATTTTAGGGGGAACCTGAGACTAAAGTATTAGAATTTTCTTTGTGTAAGAGCATCCTATATCTACACCATGTCTAAACGGAATCTAAATAGAAAATATAAGTGGGGTTCCACTGTATGAATCTTTAAACAAGACATCATAGCAAATAAACTCTAAACTATGCGGTTTGATTTAATCAAAAAATGCTTTTTTGTCTAAGAAGTAGTAGCGACCTGCGCGAATGGTGTAACGACTGCCCCGCTGTCTCCGACATGGACCCGGTGAAATTGAATTCTCCGTGAAGATGCGGAGTACCAACGGCTAGACGGTAAGACCCCGTGCGTTGGATTTCTTCGAGACATTTTCCATTAAGTAATTTATACGAGTCATTAATCTTCCTTTCGTGGAGTTTTTCCATTATTCATATTGTTTCCAATATATGGAATCATAAAAATGATTTAAGCGCAATAACTGCCCCGTAGGAGTTCAAATTTGCACTCCAAAATGTCTGATTTCTGACACTGGTGCATTTGAGTTTGATAAGCGCTTTTGCGTCAAGGGTGGGTGGACGTGGTGGAGGGCCACGGTCCTGGGATGTTAGATAGATCTTTTGAGAGAGGCCCTAACGCCTTGAACCTAGAAAGGCCCCTTCGCCTGATGAGAGAGAAGGCGTAGTTCTTTCCTTCTCTGTTAACTAACGAGGTCCCCTGTAGATTACTTTGACTTTGACTACGAGCTGGATAAAGACAAAAAAATCTCCCTTCCAGATACGACCCCGCAGAGCAGCTTTTGCTAAAACTCTAGCAGTTTCTTGAAAACTTGCTTCGGATATGAAACTTTGAGTATTCAGAGATGCCTTTGTTATTCACAATAAAATGGCCCGATAACAGATAGCTTCGTCTAAAGCACGCCCTGCTCGTTCCGCTCGAAACAATACGATTAATTCTCCAGGTAAAAAAACATTAGACATTCCATCTTCTGAAACCAACACTTTAGATGTTACTTGCCGTACAATAATCTCTATATGTCTATTATGGATATGTACCCCCTGTGATCGATAAACCTTTTGGATCTTATAACAGGAAGAATTGCTCAGATACCCGTGAGCGAGGCTTATTTGGGTCGTGTTATAAATGCTCTGGCAATACGAAGTTCCTCACGCCTTTCTTTCTTTTTTTCTTTTCTTTTTTTACTTGGTCACCGGGCGTGATCAATGGATCTCAGATCGGGAAACCGTATCCAAGCTCCGTGGCTAGTCTGCGCTCTTTTGACTTTTCGATTCTGAAAAGCAAGCATTATTTGCTTAATATCAGTAGAAAGCAAGACAGATTGGCTCACATTTTCTTTGTTCCAAGATGGCAAGTGGAGCCTAAGGAACTTGACAGGCTTTCAATGTCTCATTTCTGGGTCCAATGGAATTCATAGGTATAGGAAGAAGCCCCATCAAATAGAGATTTTTTCTTTCGACCATCTTTTGGATCTCGCTGGTGCCACCTAAACGGTAGGTAGGCGGCGGATGTGTGACGTTTGGTCTCCAGAAAAGGGGATAGCGGCACCGGGACTTACTTCGACGCATTCATTCATTTCCTCTTCCTTCGAAATAGGATCCGGGTTCCGAGGACTCTCAATCAGAATCGGAACTTTCGTTCTTTTACCATATTTCATGCGAAAGTGGACCAACTTCTTGATCAATTGTTTTTGCTCACCATCCAAGTCTCCCATATAGCTGAGTGGATGTGGATTCAAAATCTTGATGCTAGTGCTCTTGTCAGCTCGTCTGTTGTGTCAGTGACTGAAAGACAAGGTTGGTTCCACTCCGAGGCCTTGCAGCTCAGCTATCGGGTTCTGGAGCTCTGCTAAACTCCTACAGTCGCCCCTTTTTGATGAGGTGCTCGATCTGATCCCGAAGGATCCTAGAATACGACCGATACGATTGATTGGTCTGTGCGCTTCTCTTATTACTTTTTTGTATCCCCCTGTTTCTCGGATACAATTCGATCCTTCTACGGCCAAATCTCAATTTGTGGAAAGCCTTCGATGGGTGAATGCTTGGCAGCGCCTTGGCTTACCCAGCCAGGGAATGGGAGTCTTCTGTTTGTTATAATTATTACGGGAATGAATCGATGGTTTAGAATTGCTCAGGAATTCTTTTATAGTGACTTTTGCCAGGTTCTAGGGGGGCTACTCTACTCCTCTTTTTTGTCGATCGAGCCGCTTTCCCTCATTCTACTCATCCAGCCCTCTTCACGAACTTGTACAATCAATGCCATGGAATTTATAAAAACCGCTAAATCTGTCAACTTAACCTACTACTTTTTTGTCCTCTTGTAAGTGGTCAAAGCAGCCAGAAGTCGCTTTTCTCTACCTGTGAGAGGCCAGTTCTGAAAGAAAGGGCCCTAACTAAATGGAGTACTCGCGCCCACTCTCAACCTGACAGCCTACTTACTTTCTTAAACGATGAACTACATGTATTTCCATAAGCACAACTTCATCTGAGGTCGAGTCGTCAATTCTTCTATGAATCTTGTAATATTCGGCCTGGGAGTAGGCGGTGGATTACGGATTCGCAGGGGGCTATTCGCCCTACTTAGTTGACTGACAATGACAAAGGCTTGCGAAAAGGACGCAGACCCGGGAGCTTTACCCAAATTGGGACTGTGCTCGGATTCTCCTGAGAAAAGGACATATCCCCCTCCCACTTGCGAAGAAGGAGAGGTCCACTACCAACAAACCGAGTTCACCTACTCCAAACACGAGTAATGTTAAGGGTCTGTCCTGATTCTAAGAACCTAGTGCAGTCTTCACCGTCTTGAAAAATCAACATTTTGTTTACCCAAGCCGTTCACATATACATTAGGGCTTCATGAATATGGAAACGATGTGCTTCAAAGCAGTCACTCCAACGGGGCACCGACACACGTCGACGGTGAGCCCTCCTATGGTGAACAAAAAGATGAACCCTACAGCAAATAACATGGGTGTTTTGTATTGTATCGAACCTCCCCACATGGTAGCGATCCAACTGCAGCTTCCAGTGTAGACAAAATGGGTCGGGCAGGCGCCCGGAGGAAGGAGGATCGGGCGTGGAAAACGGGGTTCGAACCCGCGACTTCTGGCGTGACAGACCAGCACTCTAACCAACTGAGCTATTTCCCCCTTTCATCGCTTTGATTCCGCCCATTGAAAACAATCAAGTCTAGATGATACAACTCGTTGGTCCTTTATGCATATCGAGAGAAGTGCAAAGAAAGGGAAAAATGCAAATAAAAGAAGGGGAAGCCCACCCGATAGGCAGAGGGATACAGAGTGGAATACATAAGTTAGGAATCACGATGATGTTTTTACTTTTAGGCCGTTCCGCACGTGCGAGTTCCCCCGCATACGGCTCAAGTGGCGAAGGCCCTTTCCTTCGCGCTTGGTAAGCGCTTCGCTGTAGCGAAGCTTACTGCTAGCCTATTGGTCTGACTCCATTCTTGCAGATAAGCCTTTCTAATTATTTTATGCGAAGGGAGATGCGAGATAACATGGTAGATTCAGCCCAGTAGTGTCAATAGTCTCGAAAAGGGTGCCATAGCTTTGTTGGCGTGTTGCGTAACAAGGGCAAGGGAAACAACGCTCGTAAGGAGTCCTATTGAAACCAAGAAATATAGGCCTGCCTGCCATCCACACCAGAATAGATGGAGTTTTCCGAAAAAACCTACTTTATGCAGTAGTTTTTGTCTTGCGGCGTTCCTTCGTAGATCTACGGATTTCACCCCTACACACGAAATTCCACTCTCCTCTGTCTCACTCAAGTGAATTGGTTTCGAGAGCATTCCGCCAGTTTTTGGCGACTTTCACTAATATTCGAGCCCGTCATTGCACTTCGGATAGCCCAAAGAATGGAAAGGATTCCTCAAGAGTCTCAGGTCCAAGAAGCGCGTGATAAATACCGCCAAAACCTAAGACTGCAGAGGAAATTAAGGAGGTATAGGATGGAACCGAATCCGCTTCGCGAGGGTATCGTTCGCACGACTAAAAGCAAGCCATGTTGAGGGCTCAGAAGAAGCTCATGTTGGAAAGCAAGCGTGTGCAAGAACCAATCAGGATACAAATCCTGAGGTCTTCCTGGATGGATTGACCTACGACTGATTGACTCAGGCCCTTTCTCACTGACTTCTTCCTTGGGATAGGGATAGAGGAAGAGGAAAAAACCGAAGATTTCACATAGTACTTTTGATCGAAAAATCAATCTGATTTATTTCGTACCCCTCGCTCGATGAGAAAATGGGTCAGATTCTACAGGATCAACAAACCTATGCACCTGGACGACTTCTAGATCATTCTCGGGATGGAGTTTCTGAATGCAGCACGGGCCCTTATCAAGAAGCAAGTGTAGTTCACCGGTTCCACCGAATGCTCCTATCTCTCGGTAAAGATCGTGTGAGTGTGCAATTATGCTTCGGATGCGGCGAAAGCACTCTACTGGGCCGACACTGACACTGAGAGACGAAAGCTAGGGGAGCAAATGGGATTAGATACCCCAGTAGTCCTAGCCTCTGTTCGGCCGGAGTGGACCAAAGGAGGACTGACGAGTTTCTAAGGTCATCAGGACGTGAAGCTATACAAGTCTAAACGGATAGGATGAGACACCTTGTCCCTCCAACTAGGGCAGCCGAAGAAGAACCCCTCTTCTTTAATAAAGGATACGTGCCTGATCCAACCCCTTAGTTAAACCATCAGTGGCCAAGAGAATAACCCTCCAATCCTCGATCAAACTTGCGTTCCCCAGCATGTCTGGACATTGGACCTTCTTCAAACTGGCCTTTGAACTTTAGCAAATAAAAAAAGAAAAGAAATAGTCTATTATTTCTCTATCAACAGCGACACCTTCCTTAGTCTTACATACTGTGATATTGCCCGCTTCCAAAAATGCAAGGGCAATGCACTTCATTTTGAACAACAAAGAGCGATTAATCAGGTCCGACAACAAGTTTTCCAAGTAGCGGAGCGGGGCATTTTCGGTGAGTAGCCCGCTTCTTCAGAAACTGTCACGACCCGCTTCCCTAAAATGGAGGCGAGACGTGAAAAGGTCCGCACGGGAGTGGAGCTGTGAAGCTCCAAACCTGATAAGCGTCAATAATACATAAGCAGGTCCCTGTAACCACAACGGAATAACAATAATAACACAAGGAGAGACTGAAATAAAATCTCACATCTCATAAATTGTCCAACAAGAAAATAAGTCCAACATCCAGAAAAGCCACCAGGCTAAAGGAAAAGAGTCTAAGGCCCAGAACAAGGCCAACAAAAGCAACGACGACAAAACAAGGTATAGGTGCTACGCACCGATAACAAAACAACTGTCTAACAAAAGTAAAACACAACGAAGACACTAGGACTGGTCCCCAGTGTCCACGTACTCCCCGTCAAACACAAGCTCGGGCTCGGCGTCAGCAAACACCTCGTCCTTAACAAGGTACTCAGGCTCAGGATCTAACATGTGTCACCCAAAAGAGTAAAGGGGCACATGTCAGCAAGTCTAAAAGACTTGGGCAAGGAAACTGAAAGTAAGGCAACTAGCAACCTAGCAGTTTAGCATGCATGACATGGCAGTTATAACATGAGTGCACAATCAAGACATGGCAAGACAATTTGTACAAGAGAGCAATCATCGGGACAAGACAAGAGTAGCCAAGCTACTATCAATCTCAATCAATTCACTATTCATGTTGTTTGTAGATGTTTACGCCTTACAGCTGAATGGTTTCACATTCGCTGATTGGCCGCTTAACAACTACCCCAAAACCCAGAGTTTACGCCTTACCACTGCAGTTGCTGATCGGGCAGACTCCCAGTTGATTGGTCGCTTAACTCTTACCCCCAATACCCACACGTAATGGAGCCAGGGTCCCCGCACATGGAGCTCAGCTAGTGAGCCTGGGGTTGCCCCGCACATGAGCTCGCATTCTTAAACATTTGGCGTAGGGGTGCACCTAGCCGGAAACAAGCAATTCGGGCATTGGCTATCAACCAACACATGGCCCGCTTCTGGAACACGAGCCAGGAACAGAAGCATTTGTAGCAAAGCTACGCAATCACAGAAACACTTAAAGAATGCAATGACATGACAATTAATTTGCGTACCGTTAATGGAAAGTAAACATGACATGGTAATTGTGCAACATGCTAAATGTCGGAACTAGCTTCGTTGTCAAGCTAGTTCCCCGATTTGCGCCTAGGCGAGTATCATTTCATCGCCTAGCCTCTTTTACGCCTACAACAAGCAAATGGCCTAAAACATGGCCTAAACCCTAAGTGGCAAGTTTTACTTGCCTAGCACCGGGGATGACGACCACTTCGTCTCACGGATGCTAATCTACGGGGAAAATCACTGTTATGGGGAAACAAACAACAAACAACATGAAATTTTATTAGGGTTTCATAAAAATATAAATAGGTTATGAAAACAACGGTAGATCGATTTCTTACCGAGAGGAGGCGGAAGAAACACTCCGGAGAACCCTAGGATCAGATCTGGAAGCAAAAGGAGAAGTTTGGGGAAACTAGGGTTTTGGGGGATTTGGGGATTTTGATGGGTTTGGTGAGATTTTGGGGAAGATGAGAGGTAGATAGAGTGGATGGATGGTTTGGATGATGGATTTAGGGCTTGGAATGAAGAAATGAAGCTTGGAGGAAGATGGGGGCTCAAAGGGGAAGATTTTAGGGTTTTGGGTCGTGTTGAGGAAGAAGAAAACGTTTGGGTTGGGTTTAAATAGGATGGGCTGGCGGCTGCCCAGAAATTAGGGTTTTAACACATGTTAGTCGGTTAAAGAGCAACCACTGACCGACTAGTTTGGCAACTAGTCGGTCGGTCGACCAACGCAGACCGACTAAGTGCAAACAGTAACTTTTGAACGAAAATAGGATTTTAGAGTTAGTCGGTCCATGAACAAATACTGACCGACTAGTTTAGCATCTAGTCGGTCGATGAACGTTCTTAGACCGACAAAGAGTAAACAGTATCCCAACTAAGATTAAGATGATGTGTTAGTCGGTTAAAGAAGCATTGCTGACCGACTAGTTTGCAACCTAGTCGGTCAACCAACGTTCTTAGACCGACTAACGATAAACAGTAACTCCTGATAAATTTAGAAAGCTAACTAGTCGGTCCAAGAAGGATTGCCGACCGACTGGATCGTCATCTAGTCGGTCGGTGCCCCTTCTTATACCGGCTAATGAGCACAAAAAGTTCCGATACGGAGCGCGGGGCCCCGGGATCGATTCCTAAGACTCTTAGGCTTGATCTAATAGTTAGATACGACCGTTATGAAGCCCGTCACGAATGACATACTTCGAAATCGACAATCCTAAGGAAGAAACGATAAAATACGACGAATCGATCGAAAATAAAAGCTACGGAGACGAAAACCACACACAAGGAGAAAATCCACCAAAACATATATTATATTATATTAAATCCAGAGACATGAAAAGCAGTCGTTACATCCTCCCCAACTTAAGAAAAATTCCGTCCTCGGAATTTCCGAATACTCACGAGTCCTGAAACAAAAGTGGGAAACGCTCTCGCATCTCATCCTCATTCTCCCAAGTAGACTCTCCAGGTGAGCCGTGTCGCCACATCACCCTCACAAGATTGACAATCTTGTTCCGAAGCGATTTCTGACTCCTGTCCAGAATCTGCACTGGATGATGGTCATACGTCATATCGGGGCGAACGGTAATCTCCGAAAAATCCACCGCATGAGACGGATCGCTAATGTATCGACGAAGCTGCGACACATGGAAAACATTGTGAACTCCTTCCAAAGATGGCGGCAAGGCCAAGCGATAAGCTACCTCGCCAACCCTCTCCAAAACGTCAAACTGTCCAATGTATCGCGGGCTCAACTTCCCACGCTTCCCGAAACGAATCACACCACGATTTGGGGAAATCTTCAAGAACACATGGTCGCCCGGCTGAAACTCCAAAGGACGACGTTTAGCATCCGCCCAATGCTTAAAACGGTCCTGAGCAATTCTCAACCTCTCCCGAATATTCCTGACGATATCCACTGCCTCCACGATCATCTCAGGTCCCAACAACTTCCGATCACCAACGTCATCCCAACTCAATGGCGATCGACATTTCCTCCCATAAAGAGCGGCGATAGGCGCCATGCCAATACTCGCCTGGAAGCTGTTGTTGTAAGAGAACTCCACCAAATGTAGATGGTCCTCCCACGAACCCTTGAAATCCAACATGCACGCCCTTAGCATGTCTTCCAAAATCTGAATCGTCCTCTCGGACTGGCCATCCGTCTGCGGATGGTACGCCGTGCTGAAACTCAGACGCGTACCCAAACTCTTCTGCAAACTCTGCCAGAACTAAGATGTGAACCTCGTGTCTCTGTCAGACACGATACTCACGGGGACTCCATGAAGTCGCACAACCTCCTGCACGATTCACGTTACATCACTATCCAAACTAGGAAAAGGAAATAAAACGGAGAGTAAAAAGAATTTTACCTCCATATATCTCCTCGCTAGCGCCTCAGTGGACTGTCCCACTCGGAACGGAATAAAGTGCGCGGATTTGGTCAATCGATCTACGATCACCCAAATCGCGTCATTCTGCTTCGGACTCCGAGGTAGTCCAGTCACAAAATCCATAGTGATGTGTTGCCATTTCCACTCCGGAATCGGAAGCGGTTGTAGCAACCCGGCCGTACGCTGATGCTCCGCCTTCACTTGCTGGCAAACCAAGCACTTGGCTACACTCCGAGCCACGCTCCTCTTTATACCATGCCACCAATAATTCAGACGAAGATCCTGGTACATCTTGGTGCCACCAGGATGCACAGAATACGGTGAACTGTGTGCCTCCACCATCAGCTCCTCTCTGATATCCCCAGCCGGCACACACAACCTGGCTCCGAACCTCAGCGAGCCATCCTCATGAATCAAAAAGTCAGTCCGCAGACCGGCTTCCACCTGCTCCCGAAAATTCACCAGCTTCGGATCCTCAGCCTGGCCAGCCTTAATCCGATCCACGATCGTCGACTGTACCTGCATGTACATCAACGACGAAGCCTCCCCAGGAAGAACAATCTCCACACCAGACTCGCAAAGATCCTGCTGTAATCTCCATTGCGAGGTCAAAATCATCACCGCTGGCAGCCTACTCAAAGCATCCGGAACCACATTCACCTTGCCAGGGTGAAACTGCAAATCAATATCATAATCCGCCATAAGCTCCAACCATCGACGCTGTCGCATGTTGAGCTCCTTCTGAGTGAAAATATACTTCAAGCTTTTGTGATCGGTGAAAATCTTCACTTTCTCACTCAGCAGGAAGTGCCTCCAAATCTTAAGAGCAAACACAACGGCATCCAACTCCAAATCATGCGTCGGGTAATTCTTCTCATGAACCTTAAGCTGACGAGACGCATACGCGACAACATGCCCATGCTGATGCAACACACAACTGAGACCCTTGCCAGAAGCATCGCAAAAGATCTCAAATCCACCGCTGCGATCAGGCACAACAAGAATAGGGGCAGTCGTCAACCTCTCCTTCAAAATACCAAAAGCACTCTCACAATCACCCGACCAAACAAAAGCAACATCCTTCCACGTCAACCTGGTCATCGGCTCAGTAACACGAGAAAAGTCCTTAATGAATCGTCGATAGTAACCAGCAAGTCCTAGGAAACTCCGAATCTCAGACGCAGACGACGGAACAGGCCACTCCCTGATGGCCCGAATCTTCTCAGGATCCACTGAAATACCATCTCCAGTCACCACATTCCCGAGAAAAGCAACTCGATCCAGCCAAATCTCGCACTTCGAAAACTTAGCATACAACCGATGCTTCCTTAAAATCTCCAACACCGTCCTTAAGTGCGAGGCATGCTCTTCCTCCGACTTCGAGTAGATCAGAATGTCGTCAATAAAGATAACAACAAACTCATCCAAAAAGTCGTAGAAAATCAGGTTCATCAGATTCATGAAAACTGCAGGGGCGTTAGTTACGCCAAAAGGCATAACCACGAACTCATAGTGTCCATACTTCGTCCTGAACTTTGTCTTCGGAACATCTCCCTTCTTCACCTTCAACTGATGGTAACCACTCCTCAAATCCAATTTTGAAAACACCCTCGAACCTCCAAGCTGATCAAAAATATCATCGATGCGAGGCAACAGGTATTTATTCTTAATGGTCACCGCATTCAACTCCCGATAGTCCACGCACATGCGACGCAAACCATCCTTCTTCTTCACTAGCAACACCGGTGCTCCCCACGGAGACACGCTAGGATTAATATAACCCTTCTGCAAGAGCTCATCCAACTGCTTCCGCAACTCTTCCAACTCTGCAGGTGCCATACGATACGTCGCCTTCGAAATCGGCTGCGCACCTGGAACAAGATCAATAGAAAATTCCAAAGCCCGATCAGGCGGCAAACCAGACATCTCCTTGGGGAAGACGTCGCCAAAATCACGCACCACAGCTGGCCACTCCAGCTCCATCTGCATAGCCACAGCCTCCACCGGCCTGGCCCGAAATCTGACAGGACCCAGCGAACTGCTACCACGACTGAACTCAAACACTGGATGTCCGGGAATCTCGAACACCACCTTCTTCCTCCTGCAGTCAATCGTAGCATAGAAGCTCGTAAGCCAGTCCATCCCAAGAACTGCATCATAGTTGATGATGTCGTGGACAATGAAATCAGCAAAAAGCTCATGTCCACAGACCACCAACGAGCAAGAATTGCAACCACGATGCACCGAGACCACACCATTCCCTGTAACGATATTCCAACTCTTTGGAAGAGGGGACGTCGACAAGGAATGCCTCTCCACGAAGCTCCGAGAAATAATGCACATCGATGCACCAGAGTCAAAGAGGACTCGTGCAGGAAATGTGCACACCAAAACCACACCTAACAAACAATTAACAATCAAACCCTATTCTAGCAAACAACCATGTTCAAGCAAACAATACAATCTAACAGTCAAAACCAGCTAGGAAAGTAACAACTAGATTGAGGATTACCTGCGATAACCTCATCCACAGCATCGCTCTCCGCAGCGGTCATCAGAAAAGCCTGCCTCCTCGGCGGGACAGCCTGCTGAAAAGCCTGCCTCTGCGGAACAAGAGCTGCTCCACGTCCAGCAGGAACATACACTCGCTGCTGCAACGGCTGTGCTGCAACAGGAGCCCTCTGCAGCTGATTCGCATGCCGACAATCCTTCGCGACGTGGGAAGCATCACCACAAACCAGACACTGGCCCAAAAACTTCCGACACTGCTCCTTGATGTGGCCAGGCTTGCCGCAGAAATGGCAAAACTTCAGAATAGGCCCTCCTGGCCTCTTAAACTGAGCGGACTGATTAGGCCTGAATCTAGGTCTAACCACAGCTCTCGCCTGCTCCACAGGCCTCTTCCCAGCACAAACAACAGACCCCTTCCTCTGGTTCACGAGCAGCTCCTGCCTCTTGGCTGCTACTAGAACCTTCTGATAAGACTCCCGGTCAGAAGAGGTCACAAAACTCTGCAGCTCCGAAGCAAGTCCCTGCAGGAACCTCTGAGCTCTCTCCTCAGTGTCCTGCACCATCTTTGGTGCAACCCGACTCAGCCTCATGAACTCTTGGTGATACATGTCCACCGACGAGCTCCCTTGCTTCAAATCGATAAAACGCTGCAGCATCTCTTCCCTGGCAGCTTTCGGGAAGAACTCACCCTCAAATCTGGCCTTGAAGGTAGCCCAAGCTATCGGCTCCACCAACATCTTCTCTTCCGCATCCCACCAATTTCGAGCATTATCCTTGAGTTGCCTCTTCGCCAAATCAACCCATCCAGCCGGGGTGATCTTGGCCATCTTCAGATTGTCCTCGATGTTCCGAATCCACTCATCGGCAGCCAGAGGACCCTCAGACACATCAAAATATGCGGGACCCAGCTCTCGAAATTGCTTCGCTCCTGGCTCAGAGCGAGGGGCATCCGGAAGAGCCCGGGCAGCTCGAGCAAGTGGAGCATTCTGGACTTGCAGAAGCACGCCCTGCTGCACTTGCATCATCTGAAGCATCATCCGCATCATCTCACCGCTGGTGGGTTCCCGCTCAGGCTCCTCATCATGAGGGATCACGCCACTACCCCCACCACAGGTGAAACGTCTTCCTGCCATCTAGTGACACAGAAAACGAATCAGATTAGACTCATAGCTTATGACTCGGACGTCGAACTTAGTTTATTGGACATTCTAATATTATTATCGCTATTCCAAAAATCACAGTTACAGAAGGACCTGCATGGGCCACCAACAAAACCTGTCACGACCCGCTTCCCTAAAATGGAGGCGAGACGTGAAAAGGTCCGCACGGGAGTGGAGCTGTGAAGCTCCAAACCCGATAAGCGTCAATAATACATAAGCAGGTCCCTGTAACCACAACGGAATAACAATAATAACACAAGGAGAGACTGAAATAAAATCTCACATCTCATAAATTGTCCAACAAGAAAATAAGTCCAACATCGAGAAAAGTCACCAGGCTAAAGGAAAAGAGTCTAAGGCCCAGAACAAGGCCAACAAAAGCAAAAACGACAAAACAAGGTATAGGTGCTACGCACCAATAACAAAAAAACTGTCTAACAAAAGTAAAACACAACGAAGACACTAGGACTGGTCCCCAGTGTCCACGTACTCCCCGTCAAACACAAGCTCGGGCTCGGCGTCAGCAAACACCTCGTCCTCAACAAGGTACTCAGGCTCAGGATCTAACATGTGTCACCCAAAAGAGTAAAGGGGCACATGTCAGCAAGTCTAAAAGACTTGGGCAAGGAAACTGAAAGTAAGGCAACTAGCAACCTAGCAGTTTAGCATGCATGACATGGCAGTTATAACATGAGTGCACAATCAAGACATGGCAAGACAATTTGTACAAGAGAGCAATCATCGGGACAAGACAAGAGTAGCCAAGCTACTATCAATCTCAATCAATTCACTATTCACGTTGTTTGTAGATGTTTACGCCTTACAGCTGAATGGTTTCACATTCGCTGATTGGCCGCTTAACAACTACCCCAAAACCCAGAGTTTACGCCTTACCACTACAGTTGCTGATCGGGCAGACTCCCAGTTGATTGGTCGCTTAACTCTTACCCCCAATACCCACACGTAATGGAGCCAGGGTCCGCGCACATGGAGCTCAGCTAGTGAGCCTGGGGTTGCCCCGCACATGAGCTCGCATTCTTAAACATTTGGCGTAGGGGTGCACCTAGCCGGAAACAAGCAATTCGGGCATTGGCTATCAACCAACACATGGCCCGCTTCTGGAACACGAGCCAGGAACAGAAGCATTTGTAGCAAAGCTACGCAATCACAGAAACACTTAAAGAATGCAATGACATGACAATTAATTTGCGTACCGTTAATGGAAAGTAAACATGACATGGTAATTGTGCAACATGCTAAATGTCGGAACTAGCTTCGTTGTCAAGCTAGTTCCCCGATTTGCGCCTAGGCGAGTATCATTTCGTCGCCTAGCCTCTTTTACGCCTACAACAAGCAAATGGCCTAAAACATGGCCTAAACCCTAAGTGGCAAGTTTCACTTGCCTAGCACCGGGGATGACGACCACTTCGTCTCACGGATGCTAATCTACGGGGAAAATCGCTGTTATGGGGAAACAAACAACAAACAACATGAAATTTTATTAGGGTTTCATAAAAATATAAATAGGATATGAAAACAACGGTAGATCGATTTCTTACCGAGAGGAGGCGGAAGAAACACTCCGGGAACCCTAGGATCAGATCTGGAAGCAAAAGGAGAAGCTTGGGGAAACTAGGGTTTTGGGGGATTTGGGGATTTTGATGTGTTTGGTGAGATTTTGGGGAAGATGAGAGGTAGATAGAGTGGATGGATGGTTTGGATGATGGATTTAGGGCTTGGAATGAAGAAATGAAGCTTGGAGGAAGATGGGGGCTCAAAGGGGAAGATTTTAGGGTTTTGGGTCGTGTTGAGGAAGAAGAAAACGTTTGGGTTGGGTTTAAATAGGATGTGCTGGCGGCTGCCCAGAAAATAGGGTTTTAACACAGGTTAGTCGGTCAAAGAGCAACCACTGACCGACTAGTTTGGCAACTAGTCGGTCGGTCGACCAACGCAGACCGACTAAGTGCAAACAGTAACTTCTGAACGAAAATAGGATTTTAGAGTTAGTCGGTCCATGAACAAATACTGACCGACTAGTTTAGCATCTAGTCGGTCGATGAACGTTCTTAGACCGACTAAGAGTAAACAGTATCCCAACTAAGATTAAGATGATGTGTTAGTCGGTTAAAGAAGCATTGCTGACCGACTAGTTTGCAACCTAGTCGATCAACCAACGTTCTTATACCGACTAACGATAAACAGTAACTCCTGAGAAATTTAGAAAGCTAACTAGTCGGTCCAAGAAGGATTGCCGACCAACTGGATCGTCATCTAGTCGGTCGGTGCCCCTTCTTATACCGGCTAATGAGCACAAAAAGTTCCGATACGGAGCGCAGGGCCCCGGGATCGATTCCTAAGACTCCTAGGCTTGATCTAATAGTTAGATACGACCGTTATGAAGCCCGTCACGAATGACATACTTCAAAATCGACAATCCTAAGGAAGAAACGAGAAAATACGACGAATCGATCGAAAATGAAAGCTACGGAGACGAAAACCACACACGAGGAGAAAATCCACCAAAACATATATTATATTATATTAAATCCAGATACATGAAAAGCAGTCGTTACAGAAACTTCCTGGCACATACATTAAGGGAGCCATCGAAAGGTGACTGAAACACCAGAAACGGGGGTGTTCTAATCGAGATAGATAGAAGAGAGTGGTTAGGAGAGAGAATCAATGTTTAGTAGTAGGCCCGGTTCACCAGGTTCTACCACTGCTCCATTCACGCCGCACTCACCAGCATCTAGATGCCGTTGGCACCGGCTTCGCGAGACCCCAAGTCTAGAAAGAAAGAGAATACCTAGGCAGTGAATTACTGCGAAGAGGCAAACTTTATAAAAACTGTTGTTTGAGACAGCCCTTTTTCTCTCTTACTTCGTTTTCATTGCTTTGCATTATTTCATTTGGCGTCCGCTTTAGAAGTGAGAGAACCTGTAGACGTGTGGTCCCGATACGAGCCTCTAGTGAGTTACAGACAGAGTTAGAAAAGATCAAATCTTTGATGATTACATCATACATGATTGAGTTGCGAAAACTTCTGGATAGGTATCCTACATCTGAACTGAATTCTTTCTGGTTAAAGAATCTCTTTCTAGTTGCTCTGGAACAATTAGGAGATTCTCTGGAAGAAATACGGGGTTCTACTTTCGAGGCGATCGAACAGTCTCGTAAATAAGTATTCTGGATGGATGGCCAACTCCTCGAACTGCTGGGTGATGGACTGGCTAAGCGGGCGGGCGTTACCTATATCGTAGTAGGTAGGGAGGAATATAAAAACAGGTGCTAGCTCCTTGGCCGGATTTCCCCGTCGGAGAGATATGAACGAACGCTGTTGGGGTTGTCACCAGAGGAAGGCTCCGCATGGCTTTCCCGCCGACCTTGACTCGCCTATCCGAATCTGAATCCTCGACTTTCTTTGTTTGTTCACCTGCCCGGTCTGGTTCACCTTACTCGCTGGCTTGGACGAGTACAGTGCTTCCCTTTAATTTAAAGAAGCACGAGTGGCTAGCACGAGAGCATCCCCTTTTCGCTTTAGGTTACATTCGAGTGAAGTGAAGTTCTGGTGGAATCCTTTCACTCACGGAGAGGCTCCACACTTTCAAACGAGACTAATACTGGCAAAATGAAAAAAGGTTTCTTTTATTTTAGAAAGGAAAAGGCCCTCAAGTTGAAGAGCATACCCATAGGTTGTACTCCCCGCTTTTCCGCCATCCGTAATTTGAATGGGGTTATCCCTGTCCATAATATTTTATTCAAAGCTTTAGTTTGTTACTACAAAATTAAAGGTACCTTTGTAGTTGAGCTCAACGCTGTGAAGTTAAGAAGTAAAGCACCTTCTCTTGAAGAACTACTCTTGGGGAACTACTCCTAGCAGCAAACAGTGGTCTTTGCAGGCAGCAGGAGCTTTTGAACGATACACACAAACTCTTGTGTTTTACTCCTCAGATCAGAACGTACCGGATTGACAGCTTTGCAGCCTATCTAGCGCACTTTCGGAGAAGCCAAATACTAAAGAGCAGCTACTCACCATTGGAGATGCTGTCAAGGAAAAGACTGCTGCCGTCGGTTGGAATTCCAGGTTGCAAAAAAGAAGAAGAAAAAGAAGCCAGAATCCGCTGGTCCCTCGGCTGAATGAGATATCCAGCAACAAGAAGAAGGAAAAGGATTGAATAGAGGAACTGAGCGGAAGTGCGATGTGTCTGGAAACTCGGGATCGTAAATGGATTCGGGTACCATTCTGATTGCCTCTTTCATGATCTTTTCTATGGGTAGAACTACTGTGCGCGGTCTAAACTTCGACCCTTCTTTCTTCATTTTTCAAAAGGGGAGCAAAGCCTGTTTTTTGCTCCCTCTTTAACGAGAAAAGGGCCATCCGACGTTTTTTGCGCGAGTTGTGACTTGGCTCACGATCTATAGAGATATTACGAGTCCTCCATCCCAGATTCCCTCGCCGCGGCCATCTGGTTCACCGGTACTACCAAAAAGTCTCATGCTTTAGTTACTGTGACTGATATATATGTATTATCTCGAACTAGAGAATCGTATGCTGGCAAACGAATTGGGCGGCGTGAAAGGAGGGTATCATCTACCCTTCTTTGTTTTTAGTAAGTCAACTCAGTTTCTTTCAGAACCTCTTCTTTGAGCTTCCCATGATTTGCTCTCCAGAATGCTCTTTTGGGTAAGGGTGGTGGGTGGGGTATCGGTCTTGGTTTCATTGGTAGTCTCAGTCCAGCTCATACTGACAGCATTAATCTAGGGACAATAATGGAGATCCCGGTTCACCACCCGCGGAGAAGGGCCATAAGCAGGTCTTCTGTCTGTTCGATACTCTCCGTCACTGGCGACTTTCCTTATAACTTACAAGCGAGAAAAGCCGACGGTGAGTGAAAGTTAATCGGTTAACGAGACTGAGGAAGATGTCTAGCTAGTTTTGAACCAGAGCAGGGAAGTTAAATAGCTAAATCGGGCTGGTTGGTGGTGGCACTAACAATAGCCCAGACCCTTTCTTCCAGGTCTTCTTCACTGTACACAGGGCGACGTCCAATCCAGCCACATATGGAGTGGAACCCGTTCCATGACTGGTTACAGAGCCATATGAAACTCTTTCTTTAGTCCGCATGCATTCGGGCTTACCTAGAGGGATGAGGTGGTCGTACCGCTTCTGGGACCACGATATGCACCACCAGGGGCTGTTTTTCAGACAGGAGATACCTTGACTCCTCAGCAGGTAAGCTTGTTCTTCTGCGAGATTTCCTTCTTCGTTTGCGTGGATGACCAAATCTCATTTATTTACCTTTTTCAAAAGTGTAAAAAAGAATGGCAAGGGCCCGTGTTGCATTCAGAAACTCCATCCCGAGAATGATCTAGAAGTCGTCCGTGAAAGGCGTCGGTTAGAATTTACGAATTTCAAGTCTTAAGCTCGCACACACCACCCGCTCAAACCGAATCACGCCAATGTTATAGAAGTTCCTGGATTGTGTGAAATAAGATTAGTACCATCCTCTGATTTCAGAATCAAATTTGGAAAATTGGCGAGTCGCAAAGTAATCATCATTATTAGTTGAAAGTTGTCAACATCATTATTCAAAGCAGCATTATTATTGTGAGTTGGAGAACATTATTATACTTTTTCCCTGTTGCGATCGTCAGCCGATGAAAATACCGAATACCTGTTTTGTGCCAACCTTCATTCAGTCGGTTTCGGGGATGCTGACCAAGTGGAAGCTTGTGATGCCATATTCCAAATCTTCCCTTGTGTTCGGGGATCATCTCTGAACTTCACTACACGGAATGAATTAAAACAAAGGAAGACGCCTGCGGGTAGTAACTTCGACCCAAGAACAGACCCGCAACCAGAAAAGAAAGAATAGTAGTTCATGAGGGGCAGCGCATCGACTCACCGATAAGAAAAAAACTTTATTTTGAAATCTTCATGGGAGGATCAAAAAAATCGTTATCGACAAAAGGATCTCATTGGTCTTCCATTCATCCAGGCTTTTTCTTCAAAGAAGGGCCCGCCCAGCCCTTTTCTAATTAAAAAAGAATTCCGGCTCGGACCGGGAAAGCGCTGGCAACAACATAAAGGAAGGGGTCCATGTAGCTGATGCGGTCTCAAATTCGCTACTGCTACCGGAAAGAGATATGATCTACAAAACCGGCTTATAGAAAAGCCGTACATGGTACAGTACGCTTCCCGCAACAAGAAGATGAGTTTTGTCGCTTCGCTCTCTTTAGGCCCTGAGCTATATCCCCCCGAGCCAAGTGGAGTATGCATGAAAGAGTCAGATGCTTCTTCTATTCTTTTCCCCGGCACAGCTGGGCCATCCTGGACTAGAACCATAGACCTCGCCCGTGAAGTAAATCATCGTCCAAACAAGAGTGAAACAAGAAAAGCAGGCGTGCTCTCTCTTATTATAGCACCTCCCACTATGGCGGTTCTTCCTTCTAATTACAGGCATATCTATGAATCTTTTCTACCGGATGAAGCAGCAGGCATCGGTCCGTAGAACCTGTGACCCCCTTTGTGAGGAGGCACCCCTTCTCCCGAAGTTACGGGGCTATTTTGCCGAGTTCCAATGATCCGATCCGCAAGGACCATGATTGGGAATTGTTTGATCGTCTTTCTCTGAGGAATAAGCGAAACATAATCAACTTGAATTCGGGACAGCTGATAGATACCTTTTGTAATAGCCACTCAACATCTCCCCCGTAGCAGAGGCCTTACCTCTCTCTACCTCGGAAAAGGAAAATAATGGGGAAGAATTGAGGGTCGGCGTTCACACGAGGAGACCCTTCGCTGACTTTAAAGCTCGCTAGGGGATGGGATTCATTCACTTGCGTTCCTGCTAGCACTACAAAAAGCTCCGGTCTTAACGCCCCTACGGAGAGGGGAGGGGCTACGCAAGCTTTTTAGTCCAGGAGTAAGCAAAAGACTCGTTTATAAGAAGCTGATAACTCAAGTGTTACCAAAGGTCAACGGTTACAGGTACTCGAGGGAAAGAAAGATTTGATGATCCCACTTAACCTTCAGGAGCAGGTGATGAACCAGACTTGTACTGGTTCAAAGTCTTGGTCTCATGTCAGGTAGGTGCTTCTTCAATCGGAGCAATCAAAGAAGGAGTAGCTTGGACTTGACCGACCATAGGTAGAGGGCAGTGAAAACAGTATCATCAAGAGTTTTTTCTTTACCGGGCCTCGAAGAAAAGAACTAGTATCCGAGAAGAGATAGGGAAATGCCGGTATAAGCGACGATGGCAGAATACGGGATAGAAAAAGATAGGCTTGAATAGACTTTTCTTCTACTTCGGATAGATTACTGGTCCCTAGGGGCGGATGAAAGGTACTCAAAATCCAAGATAAGTGAGAGGAGCCAAGCCATAAAAGAAGAAGTCGACAAGCTCCCGTAGTCAATCAGGGTAGGCTTCATCAGAAAAGCCGCATATCCAGAATGGCTCGCCAATGTCGTTCTGGTTAAGAAGGCAAACGGGAAGTGGCGAACATGCATTGACTTTACAGACCTGACAAAAATAGAACCGGGCTTCATTCATCTTGCATTGCATCTGTGCCCGGACGGAACGGACCAACTTTTTTGGTTCACCCCAACATTACCCACTGTCCGACTGTTGCTAAGCAGTTTTTGGATATCAAACGGACCTCCCCAGATGGTAATCTTAATGTGGCCGATTTATCCGATTCAATGACCAGAGTTAGACGAGGATATATAGCTCGGAGACGCTGAACAAAAATTCGTTTATTTGCATCAACGAACTGGGCCTATCTCTTCAGTCTATGGCCCTAACCAGAGATCAAAGGGAGGCCTATTTTGGGAAGGGCGGGACTGTGCATCGGCTTCGAGACTAGGCAGAAGAGCCAGCTGTGCACCTTCTAGCTGACGGTCGCTTTGACTTCAATCACTGACTTAACCATCAGACGTGTGGTCCCGATACGTGCCTGCATCAGAGAGGGAGGTTTCTCTATGGTTTTTTTGGACCGCACCGCCTATTACGTAAGGGCATATTTCATATAAGGCGTCTACGCACCGCACTGTAAGGAATAGAGTGATATAGCGCCTTGCTATTGTTCTTCAAAATAGTTAACCCATTCCTGCATGTCTTGCGGCACATGCGGTACCCGCTCTTGTTCTAGATGTGGCTCTTTCGGAAGTTGCGGAAGATAGTAAAGATGCAAGAAGCCCCATTGTAGTAGGATCCCCCCTCCCTCCCGTTAAATGGATTTACAAAAGTAGGCCTTTGCACACTTTGCCTTCCTCCCCCTTACACGTGAATCCAGGTGGAGGAGTCATTTATACTGATTCTTGAAGGTCACCATTCAAGGTTAAGCGCAAACTCATCTTCTTTTTCCCGTACTGATGACTCCTCATTTCTTCGTCTAGGCTGGAAAGTACTCTACAGCCGACCTCTTCTCTTAAGCCAGTTCGTAACCACTCCTAAAGGGGTCCTTTTGTCTTATTTGATTTGGCACCTGAATTCGCACTCGAATCGGACCTGAGGAAGTCCTCGTTAGGATGCTGTTCCTCGTTGGGAATGAGGTTTCTGAGAGGTCTGGGGCAGCAGTGGGGAATCTTGGACAATGGGCGAAAGCCCGATCTAGCAATATCGCCTACTTGACTAAACTAAGGACCTGCAAGCAAGGCAACTGATGCTTATGTTGAAAGTCGACTTTGTGGTCAAAGGTCCATTCATTACCGAAAATGCCGCACAATCTGGCAGGTTGATGCTTCAGCCCGGATATCTGCTAACGGCACTCCCGCTCCTTCACCTCGAAAACCCTCTCTCCAGCTCAAGATCACTTTTTTCTTTTTCATGAAGCCCGAGAGCGAGGTCCAATGATCCTCTTTTCAATCTCTTACTTACTATCTCGTGTGATTCACTCTCAAGCCATAGCGATTTAGCAAAGAGGCGATGGAATCCCTGTATCCCCACACAGCCCGATGGAATCCCTGGATGTTCTTCCCGTCGTAGGACCAAAGGAGGACTGACGAGTTTCTAAGGTCATCAGGACGTGAAGCTTTACAAGCCATTAAGAGAATGTCTCGATTCGCAAAGGACTGAAAATCCTTGTGTCAGTGGTTCGAATCCACTTCTAAGCGGGCTTTTGGCGGCTCTTAGCCACCTGGGGGTGTAGCATGTTCCAAGGGTTGGGCTGTTCGCCCATTAAAGCGGTACGTGAGTTGGGTTCAGAACGTCGTGAGATAGTTCGGTCCATATCCGGTGCGGGCGCTAGAGCATTGAGGGGACCTTTCCCTAGTACGTGAGGACCGGGAAGGACGATCTATGGGGCAATTACTTAGAAGTACATTTTGTGCAACAGCCCTTCCTATCTGATAGAAAAGGATCCCATGATCCTGAACCGACCTTACCTGAGATCGCTGGCTTCGAGAGCAGTAAGAGCTGATACGATCACATTTGAGAAGTATCAAGGGCTTCGACTTTCAAATTTCATTCTCCTGGTCCACCGAGGATGGTAGCCTGCACGATGAGTGCCTGCTGTTCTTCCAGCAGGCCCCTCTTCCACTCTTCGAGAGCTATAATTTGCTCCCCCTCGCCTACGGTACCTTCTATTTGTCAAGTTCGAATGTAAGATGGATTCAACCTATAGAATTAGCGACAAACTCTTAACTTGGTGTTCTGAAAGAAAAAGCCTTCGGAACCTCCCTTTTTCTTTTTTTCCATTCCATTGGTCAACAACCAACTCAGTTGACAACTTCTATAGATAAGGCGGAGCGTCCTTGGTTCAGCATTATAGCACATAGGCTTCGGCGCTCGACTCGACAGTAGAGGCACCAGTTATCTGTTCGGCCGGAGTGGACGCCCCTTAGTGACCCCTTTCGTAAACTTCAGTCGTCTGATCGTAAACATAAAATAAACTCCCTTCCTCGTCGCTTCTTTCTGGCGATCTGGCGACAAGCTCAACTATCTCACTATCACTTGTCCAGATCTAGCATATGCCGTCAGTGTGGTCAGCTAGTTCATGCAGGCCCCTCGCACCTCTCATCTTGATGCGATCTGTCTTGAAGTGGTCGAGGGAGTATATATTATAGCAATAGCACCCCCACTTTTGGCGTCTCAGATCGACATGAGTGGAGTCTCGGCTAGAACAAGCTGTTACATCATCCTACTCAGTTTGCCTCTCCGGATCGTTCTTAAGTGGTTCCATAGCTCCCTTCTACGCCGGTTTTGTAGTAGGTTCCGCCTCTCCCTTCGTCACCGGGCCCAAAGGCAGTATGTTTTTCATTCACTCAAGAGGAATCGAGATGGATGTATGTCTCCATCGCCTCTTCTTTCATATCTGAATCTAATGACCCCTATGTCTGTGATTCAATAAATCCAGTTAGTTGCTCAATATCGAATGAAGTAAACTCCTTTTTCATAGGAACTGTGAAAATCACGCCCCGAAAAGGTCAGTCGGCAGTGTGCGAGAAGGAGAGCACTGAGTTGACACAGTTGAAGCAGTGAGTGGAGAAAAGAAAGAAGAGAAATTGGGCCATGTTTCCCGAGAGAGACTGCCTTCTCTCAGGCCAGTGGTCTTCTACTTCTAGTCGACTGCTCTATGGCGGTCTGACCTCTTTTCCTGGGCTCTGCTCGCTCGTCAATTTTAGGCACGAACGAGGACCAATCTTTAAGACAAAAGAATTTCTTATAATTGAGAATGAGAATTCGTATTCTCTTATTTATCACATGTGTCTACTATTTAGGCAGAATGCCGTCGCCGGAGAGAGACACGGTGAAATAGACATGTCTGTGAAGATGCGGACTACCTGCACCTGGACAGAAAGACCCTATGAAGCTTTAATGTTCCCTGGGATTGGCTTTGGGCCCAGGAAGGTGATCAAAGGCCGTTCAGAGTGCGCCACCGCACAATGCATGCAGTTATTGATAGACAAAAAAATCATGGTATGCATTTTCGTGTACTAGCTAAAGCATTACCCTGGATCAGCTCTCATAGTGGGGGAATCAGAGTCAAGTTAGGCGCAAAAGATGGGGTTGATCATCGTGATTGGATCAATCAGTTTACGAGACGGACTAGTTGAAAGGTCTAAAAACCCGACAGAACTCTTTCTTTCCAGGAGATCGTGACAAGTCGTTACTACTAGCAATGACTTCCTCTTTCATTACTTCATGCTTTCCTTATCCCTCTCCCTTGTTCGATCTTACTCATCACCACGCTTTTCTAGAGTGATCATCAATAAAAGTGACAAAGTATAAGCACCAAGACTTTTTTCCTTCATAAAGCGCACGTCAGTATGAATCAAATCAAGAACATTGTTCTAATCTTATTCTTTTTTTTCCTGTTGTCTTGCTTGGCTATGCCTCCTTTCCTACCACCATCCATCCTGGCTCGGCCCGGTCGTCCCGACCTCTCGCTCAGTCCTTATCAAAACCCTAGGGCATCCTCAGGCATTTTCCTTATTACGTATGCTCCGCCCTCCCGGTTCACCTAGATCCATAGCTGACAGATAAGAAGAAAGAATAGTCCCCCAGTCTGGGTAGTCAAAGAGGGGGCTCAGAAGCTCAGAAAGCCGAATAGGACCTCTCCACCACGGTATGCTCCCTTCGACTCCATTGGGTCCCCGCAAAGAGACATACCATAGCGGCCTGATTGGGCCGCTCTGCCTACTGGGCCTGGCAATAACCAGATGTAGAATGCTGATTGTGAACCAGCCTTTACGTAATAGGCACGTGTGCCTCTCCTGCTCGACTCACTCATTGTCCCCTTAATCGCATTCAGCAGCTGCCCCCGCTCGACGCTGCTTTTCATTAAAAGACCGAGTTTCTATGGGATCAGTTCGAATGAACTTGGATCGTACGAGGTCGTGAATTTGTGTATTTCGATGGCGATTCCAGAACGGGTTGGAATCATGATAGCAAGGAGACCTCAAAAGTATAGCAGCCTTTCTGAGCGAGCCTCTGGGATCTCTTGTAAACCCCCATTATTTGGTAAAGGGAGGATATTAGCCCCTCTCTTTTGAGTGAGTATGTTGTTGGGTCGACTAACGGGAATCCGCCTTCGTCTTAGTCTGAGGGAGTGGAGTTCAGGGATCCCTTTAAAGAAGCCCTCTGTATGGGGGGAGATCAAAAAAGAGGGGGTATTGTTGCGTCTTCTTTTGCCGAGAAGGGACCGAAAGCCTCAAAAAAGGCAAGGAAGCCTACACCTATTCCATATCCCCCGTTGGAGAGCTTGTTCTAATTAACGTAGCGAGCTCTTCTATCGCTATCGAGTACCTACTTTCCGTTGAGGGCATGGAGTTCTTGCTTTACGAACCTTCAGATTCAAATCTTAAACCCGAGAAAGAAGAATTGGACTACAACTACCGGAAAGCTAAAAAGGCTTTCTACGAAATATTGGCGACAGCAAGCATTCCTTTATGATACCTTGATTCTTACATAATATTTTATTTATATGCACCGAAGAGGGCTTTTGCCGGCTATAACGACTGGTTTTTATTTTTACTTTCATCTGTATTTCTCTTGTATATTATTTTTCTGTATCCGTATCGACTTCTATTATCTTTTCATACTCATTATTATTATTATTTTTAAAACAACTAAGATAATCTTTTCTAATAATTATTTTAAAATAAATTCAATTTTCTTTTGAATTCAAAATTTGAAATTTAAACTTTTTAAATGTTGAAAAAAAAACTTTCCATTTTTATAATCCTATTAATTATAATCCTATTAATTACCAAAAATACCTGCCCTGAGAGATTGGCATTGGCCTGTGGCTCCGCTGTTCGTTTGTCGTTGGGGATTCATTGCTCGTTCTGCGGTTATCGGTAACGTGGCCAGCCTAATTTATAGAATAGGGATGCGGGCAGGAGGGCTCGATTAGAACACCAACCCAGCGAAAAAGAAGGCCCGCTTGACGCGGGCTAGCGCGCGTAGGGTGATTTGGAGCAGTCGGGCGGGATTCGTCTTTCTATCTCTACCTACTCAATTAGTATTAGCAGTGGTCTCTCTCTGCGCTCTGTCTTGATACGAGTGCTTTCCCCTGAGTACGATGCCCTAGATCCAGCGCTAAGCTACTCTTCAAGTGTATACTCTATTGCTAGATGGCCAACCTTTGTTAACGTTAATCTTCTTCAGCAGGAGGATCACGTCTTCCTTTTCCGGCAACAAAGAGTGGGATAGAAATCGGTTAGCCGAAGTTTTTGCGAGGCCCTATTCCAAATCTTCCCTGATTGAAGTCACAGTTGAGGTAGAAGCAGTAGTCCTGAAGTGGAAGTGGTCAACGGGGTCGGGTGAGCTAGCAAAAGCAGGTTAGTTTAGCTAGTTGTTTTTGAATTTCTTGCTCGGAATGCGCGACTGGCTATCGAGAATATGAAGATAAAAGACATTCTTTGCCCTTCTTTCTTCACTCTCGTTCTAGAAGGCATTCCGTCAAGCAGCATGGGATGAAGACGATTATGTGCAAGACAATTTTAGGCCTAAGGCACTTCACGAGACGGGCAAGGCAGCTATGGCAGTTACGAGGTTGAATCTCTGAGCAAAGGCATAGGGGGAGTGGAGTCAGAACTTCATAGCGCATCTATGCCTTCTTATGCTTAGGAGCTTCCATGGCTAACTAGACCGATCCCTCGTTAAAGGGAAAGGATGCTGGGCGGGACCTCGGTCCATATCTGGTTCATCCTTCGAAACCATATCACATCCCGGATCTGATGAAATAGGATGAATTGAGACGGTATTTTGTCTTTTTCCCTTCGTTCAGAGATTGACTATGAACTTCACTAGGAAGACAAGCACAAGGCAACCGCTCAAAGAACCAAAGACACGCACAAGACAACAAGCACTCAAGCCTAGACCTTCGTTCGGAATTATGGGTGCTCATTCCTGCTCGGAACCTACCATAGCAAAAACCAAAGACAAAGGTGGGCTAGCTTGATGATTCATCGAAATCTTCTCTTTCCCTTCCTATCCCAAGAAGCCGTCGGTTGGTATCGTCGCCTGACGCACGTCATTCGTCGGAAAGAATCTTTCGGATTTTATGCTCTGTTAGCAGAGCGTTTGGAGGCCGAGGCTCATCCGGCTGTTCCGGGTCGCACTCGTCCGCCCACCTGGGACCTCTCGAGGGAACGTTTGCATCACTCGTCTATTCTCTTATAATAAGAAGAGAAGAGTCTGACGAGGAAAGGTCATCTTTTCGAAAGAAAGTTGCTAGGCCCTGCAGCTACAGCCCGACCCTACTGGTCGCCCCGCGCGGTACGGAAGATTGGTCCGCTCCGTAAAGCTGTTCAGTTCGCTCCCCAGGCCGCTCAAAAACTGACAGAAGAGACATACAATGAGAAAGCTGGAGTTTCCCTTCATACGGCTCGAATCATTCTCAGATGCCCCGAGAGGCATCCTTTCCTTAAGGGGGTGGTTGGTTATGTAATAAAGCAAAAGAAATCGAGATTTCAAACTACGAGTCTCTGGATCAAAAGCATTTTGGCTAAAAGGTGCTTGCTTTAGCTTGCTCAACTGGATCCTAGCTAGCTAGACCACCAGGCTTGGGGCTCCCACCTCATCAAATCCGTAGAAAGGAAGCTAACTTGAGTAGAGCTCAGGGTAAGAGACAAGCAATTGAAGCGAATCTAGCTCTCAGATGAGCTAGGACACGAGTAGAGGCTGTGATTACTTTTATCCTTAGCCCTGAACCTTCCCCTCGCCGGGGGCTCACAACGGGGAACTACATAGCAAAAGAGGAAAACTCTCACTTGGCGGCCGGCGAGCGAGTGGTTAGTGGCAAATAGCGCCCTAGTTGATGGCATTCCTCTCTGCGGTGGCACCCGGAGCCTTTGCTTTCTCGCTGTGAATCGATCACTTTCAAACGAGAGAACTCGGTTAGACTTATACTAAGTCCGATGGAAGAGGTGATTCTCCCATTTTTGTATCGTATAGCTCTCGTGGTACACCAAGCTGTAAATCCATGATCTTTCCAATATAAAAAATGACAGAGCGCTACAGCTTACTTGGCAAAAAAAGACGAGGCTTCGGGCTTCGAAAGAAAAGAAGGAATTTCTTTTGAGCACAAGGTTCGCCCAACCGACATCACAATAGGATGAAGACGATACTTCTTATCTGCTTTTACGTGAAAATGGGATTTTTCCCTTGGATACCTTCGGACGCAGGCGGAGAATTCTCTAGCTTGTGACTTTTTCTTTTCTCTCGATGAGAACGATTATAGTGGGTAGGCTCTCTCCTCTTGTTTCAACACCAACACATACCCCGCTTGTGGCATTTGACCAGTACAATTTAAGGGGTTAGCGGATTGGTATTGCTTAGAAATAATATTCCACATATAATTCCAGACTTTTTTTGTGATGATAAATAACCTACTTAACTCAGTGGTTAGAGTATTGCTTTCATACGGCTCCCGTCCTTTATTTCATTTCAGATGATAGTGAATCTACTGACTGTCTCCCGGCGAGCACTCTCCAGAAAAGGGGATAGCGGCACCGGGACTTACTTCGACGCATTCATTCATTTCCTCTTCCTTCGAAATAGGATCCGGGTTCCGAGGCGTGCGCCAAGGCTTGAGGCAATGAAAACCCAGCCCTACCATGTTATCTCGCATCTCCCTTCGCATAAAATAATTAGAAAGGCTTATCTGCAAGAATGGAGTCAGGTCAGCGTTGATCTATTTCACTGAATCAGCAGATAAGGAAAGGCTTAGTAGGCTTCGAAGCCATGTTTCCCGAGAGAGACTGCCTTCTCTCAGGCCAGCGGTCTTCTACTTCTAGTCGACTGCTCTATGGCTGTCTGACCTCTTTTCCTGGGCTCTGCTCGCTCGTCTACGCTCCGACCAATTAATAAGTAAAAATGGAAAAAACGATGTTTCTTTCTGGTTGGGAAGTGTCTCTGTCCTTTTCACTTCTTATTACTCTTTTCGTTTACTATTTCTAACATTTCTAGTACCAACTAATTCCCTCCACTCTATCAATGGAAAGATCTCCGTGCGTGGCGTGAGTTGGAATCCTAGAAAAGATCGATTGAGACTCCCTCCCCGGTCACTTCCACATAGCCCTGAGGCTGTATCTCGATCTCCTACATGCGAAAGATGCGGGGACGGGGTCCCATGGGGATTCCCCGTCGGTCTAATTCCACGACGGAGAGTCGGCGTGGCGTAAAGTGAAGATTGGGGGAGTAGAGCGAAATCCCCCTGCTCCTCTAGAATGGCTGGTAATACCACTTAAACGGCTAGGCATCTGCGTCTGTCCCATGATCCGGATTGGGGATATGAAAAAATCCCGTAGTAAATGCGTCTTTTTTTTAGCTTTGCCATCCGATTCTATAAAGCACATCTCTTGCAAGAGACGATTGGGGGGCAAGATCAGCCTAGCGGTCGCCCCGCTTCTCGTTAAAGAAGTCTAGAAAGACTTCTATGTTCTTGTAATTGTAGGCGGCATTTTAGGCCAAGGCAGGGTTCCCGAAAGCCCTTATGAATCCTTTTATTCCTTTACGTTACGTTTATCGTATTGCCTCGGGACAAAAAACAGAACGTCGTGTGAATTTCTTTTGTCTTCCTCCAAAAATAAAAACACAATTTTGGCTCACTGATTCATTTAAGACCTTCCCTTCTGAGGTCCAGGAAATAAGAGAATGCCTTTACCTCTTCAAATTGAACTACTTGTCGCGAAGAACATTTCGAGCAGGAATGATCACGAAAAGTGTAAACATCACTAGAAAGGGTTCACAACTATTATAGGCCTTCTTAGAGAAGTATGGTTCTGTCTTCTTTCCTGCTTTTCTAGTAAATAAAGGTAAACTCTTTCTGGCCGCTACGCCCCTCTTCTAACATCAAATAGGGCAGTCAAATAGCTATTTCAAAGAGATGATTGAAACAAAGACTACTTCATCCGAACCTCACTAAAGAAAGGAAGGAACTCTCGCGAATATCTTGCTTTCTTGCCCTACGGCTCGAAAGCTGCAAGGGATTCGTGGGCCCCTATAGTCGGCTGTGGCAATAGGGGCGTGGTTTGGCAATACGCCAATTTTGCCACTATTAGTAGATAAAATTCTTTCTTTCACTTCTGAATCCCAAATAATTCGATTAGGAGTCAGTACACCTTCCTTCAACAAATAGAAGTGCGCCCCTAAGAGGCCGTATTAGTCTATGTCGATTAAGAGCTCTCCCTCCGAGGCTAAGGCGGACTTTGCTGAGGCTCGTACTAAGGATTACTATTGTGATCTTTCCGTTGTGGATGCCCCAGTAAAGACAGGCCGAGTAGCCGTAACGGGTTTTTTTAGTCGATCGGTCGAGTGGTCAAATACCCAGCTAGTGAGACCGGTTTATGGATTGAAGAAGAATAGTCTTCGGGAGGTTCACTCCATACCCCCACTCGAATACCAAAAAAAGTGGGGCATTTTGATTAAAATATGTTAAAATGTGCTCCCGGCAACTACTTCAATTAGGAACCGATTGCCATACTAAGTACAAAACCGATGTCACGCCCCGCTTCCCAAAATGGACGGAAGCGAAACGTGACGAGGCCCGCTTAGGCCAGAGCTTTAGAAGCTCGGACCCAATAAGCGTCTGTAGAGGTACCATTTTAAAAGATTTTCAGGTTCTTGCATTAATAAAGTTCGAAACAACATAAGTACAGAAAGAAAAAGGCATTCATTAAATAGAGATATAATATCCAACTGGTACAAAGTCTAAAAGAAGCCTAAGCATGGCAACAAAAGATTTAAAGACAAACCGAAAAGTAGCAACCTCTGGATGTGGCGACTAAAAGACCTCAAGGTCTGGTCCTTGTCAGGTACGTACTCTGATGACGACATCCCCAGCTCCACGTACTCCAGCGAGTCTGCCTCGTCCACGATCTCTGGCTGAACACCTGACGTACATCACCCAAGAAAAAGGAACTGTACGTCAGGTAAAGTCTACAAGAAGGGTTAGACTTTACTGCAAGTGCACCGAACTTTAAACAACGGTTTACTGGTTGATTAACATGCTGAGGTTCTTTTTGACAACAGTTTACTGGTTGATTAGCATGTTGTGGTTATAACAGGGTAACACGACAGGAAGTAACGCAGCAGGAAAGTAAAACGGGACAAGTAGTAGTCCTAGCGTGTGCTACCAACTACGGGACTAACCTACAGGTGTCAAGACAAGTCTGGACGTGGCGGGACAAGACAGGACAAACAGGACGGGACAAGACAAGACAAGTGTGACACGAAGGGTTCACGCCTTACGGTTCGAGGGGGATCAGACCCTCTTGCCGTGCGCACGCTCAACCCTACCCCAACCCCAGGAACTCAGGACAAGAAGTACAGGGATCACTTCCGCTAGGGAAGCATCCGAAACGCCCGAAGGCTTTTTGTATAACAGGGATCACTTCCGCAAGGAAAGCATCCGAAACGCCCGCAGACTTTTTGTATAACAGGGATCACTTCCGCAAGGAAAGCATCCGAAACGCCCGAAGGCTTTTTGTATAACAGGGATCACTTCCGCAAGGAAAGCATCCGAAACGCCCGAAGGCTTTTTGTATAACAGGGATCACTTCCGCAAGGAAAGCATCCGAAACGCCCTAAGGCTTTTTGTATAACAGGGATCACTTCCGCAAGGAAAGCATCCGAAACGCCCTAAGGCTTTTTGTATAACAGTCACGGGGATCACTCTCGCATGGAGAGCATCCGAAACGCCCGAAGGCTTTTTGTGTAACAGTGACATGACATGACAAGTGTAAGGAATTGTTATTCTAGGGTGTCCACACGCACGAACACACAAGATAGCCCTACGGTGTCAAAAGTTGTTGTTTGTCGAGCTTAGACTTCGTCGTCAAGTCTAAGTCATCAGGGGCGTCCCGGACGCTATCATTTCACGTCCGGTTCTATACATTCACAGTCTAACAGTTCTAGCAACCTAAGACCAAAGCACGGTCAAAACGCAAGTGGGTACACTTGCCTGAAATGGCGAGTGTGTCGTCCTCTCGAAGCGTCTCGTCCAAGCGTCTCGTCCGCAGAAGTCCGTCTGAAATATTGCCATGGCGACGATGTCAGGTCTCAAATTTATAAAATCCTATTAGGTTTCATTTCTAGGTTTTCGGGACTATCCTATTCGTCAAAAATCACATTTTGATGTTTCGTTCAACCTAGATCGACTACTATCCTATGTGCACAGAAAATTGTCCGATTGTCGATCTTTCTACAGTGAGCAGCGTTTTACAGATACCGAAAGTAAATTTAGTTCAAGTTGACCAAATTTTAGTTAGGGTTTGATTTAACTACGATGTGGGTTGCTACGAGTTCGGAGCACCAACCTGGTTCGACGGTCACGTGTAAGCTTTGACGTCGGATCTGAAATAACGGATCGGGTCGCCCTCACTCCAGTTCCTCGACTGCGAGTAGCGCAACAAAGAGGGAATCTCAGGTCCCAGGCGATAGCAAGGGGGCGTACTTAATTATCTGCGTCATTAAAAATTAGAGTTTATCAAGCCAAAGTACTCTACACTAACTATGGGTTCATACCAATTTGACATATACGTAGTGAGGCATTGAAGTTATGTAAATCAACGAGTAAAGCCAACCACTCCTCCCTACAATATAACATATAGAGGCTGTGTATACACTAACCTGTTACATAAAATAATTACTGATTAACAAATTAACATACTGATTCACTAACAGCTTGTTATACCTATACTAACATGTGCTCTGCTAACAAAGAAACTAACAGACTAAAATTGGTAGCAAACATAAAGATGTAATGCTAAGAACTCACAACTCTCGAGTTCACTACGTTGCCGATGCAATTGTCGTAGGCGGGGATGCGACCTCAGGTGTTACGACGAGGACGCGGGCGGTGGGGAGTTGTAGACGATCTGAACGGTGCGTGCATCGGTCAAGAATCGAGCGGTGACCGGCAATTACTGCAGCGCGGCGGTCGGTGGTGCCGCTGTTGCTTTTGCAGGAAGAGACCGCCGGATCTGGGCGGTCTCGGCGTTGCTGCGGCTGAGAAGGGCCCGGAGTGGTCGGCAACACTCGACGTCAGGCGGCGACCGCAAGGAGCCGCTCAGCTGCTGTCGTTCTCCACGCGAAGGAGATGGCCGTCGGATGTCGTTGTCGCAGCGAGAGCAGGCCGTCGGGGGTTTTGCTGGCGGTCGGGGCGGAGAACAGCGATCGGAGGCGGCTGCCTGGCCGTCGGCGTCTGGGGTCGAGAGCGAGAGGGAGAGGGCGATGCGAGAAGTCTGTGCTCTGGAGGGAAATGTTTTTGGCGGCGGCTGAGGAAAATAAGAGAATGCCCTAGGTCAAAAATAAAACTCGTTTGGGCTCTTCGTTTTGCAGCTGTGAATTGATTTGCCCCAGGGTGTAACACGTGAGGAGATTAAAAGGTGCTCAAATGCTAAACACCCCTAGATTAATAGTTAATTGCGGGAGGGAGAGAGATATAGGGCGGTGGAAAGAGGGGAAAGTTTAAGTGACCATAGAGGGAGATAATTTGGAAGGTCACGCATGATAGAATCATTAACCAGATTTGATCCTCAATTTGAAATTCAAATTGATTAGGGGAGGACAACGGTCGAGATTTAACCGGGAGGTAACTCTCGCTACGGGCGTCGGAAAATTAATCCAAAAATACTGGGGCGATCGCGGAGACGAGACACACAGATCTACGGAGCCTGATCGTGCGTAACGCCTACCCAGAATTTACGTAAAATTGGAAACGGCGTTTTGAGTCAAATGACTAAAACGCCCCCTATCTTTCAAAATCGTTTCGCGAGAAAACGAGCCGTGAAAAGACGTTCCCAAAAATTACTATAAAGTCCAACACCCCAAAACAATCGCAATGGCATATCGCATCGCATATGCCGGAGCTCAGAAATAGCCAAAAAGAATACGTGCACGATAAAGCACGTGCACGCAGAAAATACGAACGGTCGGAAAGCGGCCGTTACATTCTACCCACCTTAGAAATGTTTCCGTCCTCGGAATCGCTTACACTAATAATATTACCCTTATAACCTTATACTCGCAACTATCATATCTACTCACAAAGATTTCTAATTCTGTAACTTCGAACACGTTCCTCAATAATCCATCCTAGTCCATCTTTTCACTGGGCAAAGCCACGACTAAACTCTCTTCCTAATACTGAACTATAACCCATCACTACTGCCCAAATTCCCAACTCCAAGTCCTCACAAAAAAAAAATAATCATCTTCTCAATAATATCTTTTAAATTTCTCCATCTCCTCCCAATGTTAATCAATCTCCAAGAAAAATGAGATTCTAGTCAACTACCAATCCAAGACAAAAACATTTGTCTATCCAATAATACCTTCACCAATCAGCAATCGTCGTGTCTTCAATACATTCTCGTCATATCTCCCCATAAATTCATCCATCGAATGATTTGATCTGTCAGAATTTCCCTCATCCTACTCACTATAACTAATCCCAACCAACATTAAGTCCGACTGCCTAATCATCCATTTATCTCCACACGTCGTGTTATTCTCAAAGTCTTCTCACGTCAATTCATCAATCCGTCTCAATGCTAATATAAGCTCTACTCAATCTCATGATCACTCTAACTCCTACCATACTCTGTAGCCATCCCTATCTACCATTCGTCTAAGCCTCAAATCTGGGAAGTTCTCATCTTCACGCATATAATCTCATTCAACCAGAATTCTCCATTGAGTCCAACACACTTCGGTTTTATAAATAAGTCTCGGACAGCCCATTCGTTTCATCCGAAAGAAATCTATTCCAATATCCTATCGTTCCAAAATCGGTCAATCATTTCTATAACAAATCTCATCTCTCCCTGAGCCTACCCGCAAACAAATCTTACAACAATAATAGCTAGTCCCAACACTATAACAATCATAACATAACATTTTTAAATGGAGAGAAAAAGAAGAGAAATGGGAAACTTAAAACCCAAGACACGTTTCAAAACATTTGGAAAACGTGTAGAGTTGTGGCAAGGATGAGGGAGGATATGTGATTGGTGATCTCGTGAGCTAGTCTCAAAACTTTAAAGATTCGGTTTAAAAGAAAACAAAGTTTTGATACCATCACATTCAGTCAAAGTTAAGCTATTCTATAATCGCGAAAAACTACGTCTAAGGAAATTGCCTGCTATGACCCTATTCATATACATATGAATACCGTCATTCAAACAACTTCAATCATATCATGGTTAACACTGAGCACACATTCAACACACAAGGGCAATCATCAGGATCCTAATGATGACACACTCATAAAGGTCTACACACTCTACCTATACTCATGCACTACGACGACATCACCTACTAAAAGGGCCTACTGCCAAACTAGAGATAGCATGAACAGTTACAAGGACTAATGTCTAGATAATAGAAAGAAAAGAAAACTAGATCAAGAGCGAAACGAAATAAGATCGGAAAGAACGAGTTCAAATAAGACGGGGTAAGGAGATAGTTGGTTGGATGAGACAAAATATTTCTCAGAATAACTAGATAGATGAAGGAGATTGACGTGTAAAATATGATATCGTATACTTTATATTTATAAAAAAAATGAGCAGATGTAAAATTATTACAATGTGGAGAAGGAGTTGGATGAAGGAGATAAGGTAGGGTGAGAAACGATTGTTTTGCAAATGAAAATAAGTTTACACAAAGATTTTGAAATGTGGTCACGAAGAATATAGAACTGATATAATAATAATAATAAAATAATTGGAGTTCCCTCTAGTTTAGGAAATATTTTTAAAAAAAATATGCACGTTAAGTGGTTAGAAATATTTTTTTTCGGTAGTTTTATAAAAAGAATAATATTGAATTTTCAAAATAGTAACAAGTTTTAAAACCGAAATTCGAAAGATAATGATTCGAAAGCGAGTACGAGATAGTAACCTAAGAATTTACGACCAAGAAAGGTTTCAAGTCAATAAAAGAATTTTAATTCAACCGAAAAACAAGAAATTTTAAATATGTAGTATAGGGGTTTCCAAGGAAGTTAAGCTGAGCAAAAAAATTAATAGGAATTTCAAAAAAAAATACTTTTAGAGGAAGCAGGATTGGTCAAGGAAGGGATTCGAAGGATCGATGATGATCGTCAGGAAACGATCACGTGGATCGAGAGAATGAAAATGATCTCATGAAAAATACGTGTAAGATATGAATCGTGAAGAGCTACGATGGCACTCTAGGGTTGATAACATAAAAGTGAAATGATCAGAGAGATGCTAGAGTTCAAGGGTTCTAATCATCGGGTCGTCTAAAGATTAGGATAACTCAGCTCTAAGATTTCCTAATGAGCTAGACTATATTCAGGATCTAAAGGGAAGGTTCCTAAGAGAATCAAGGTTACGTTCTACTGGGCCCGACGTCGATGAGCCCAAGCGAACGATTAAAAGAGAGGGGCTCCAAAAATCTAACACGGTCAGAATCAAATGGGGATGCTAAAGTAGTCTAGGATGAGGACGACTAAATCTTAACCAAGGCGTCAGACTATCAAACCTAGGCGGCTATCTAAGTCTTCCTACTATCTAAGACTGGGAAACTAATTCAGACTTGTACGTGGATATTAAATGAATGCAGTACTTTTATTGTTCCGAACTTTTGCAGACCTGCATGGGCCACCACTAAAACCTGTCACGCCCCGCTTCCCAAAATGGACGGAAGCGAAACGTGACGAGGCCCGCTTAGGCCAGAGCTTTAGAAGCTCGGACCCAATAAGCGTCTGTAGAGGTACCATTTTAAAAGATTTTCAGGTTCTTGCATTAATAAAGTTCGAAACAACATAAGTACAGAAAGAAAAAGGCATTCATTAAATAGAGATATAATATCCAACTGGTACAAAGTCTAAAAGAAGCCTAAGCATGGAAACAAAAGATTTAAAGACAAACCGAAAAGTAGCAACCTCTGGATGTGGCGACTAAAAGACCTCAAGGTCTGGTCCTTGTCAGGTACGTACTCTGATGACGACATCCCCGGCTCCTCGTACTCCAGCGAGTCTGCCTCGTCCACGATCTCTGGCTGAACACCTGAGGTACAGCATCCAAGAAAAAGGAACTGTACGTCAGGTAAAGTCTACAAGAAGGGTTAGACTTTACTGCAAGTGCACCGAACTTTAAACAACGGTTTACTGGTTGATTAACATGCTGAGGTTCTTTTGGACAACAGTTTACTGGTTGATTAGCATGCTGTGGTTATAACAGGGTAACACGACAGGAAGTAACGCAGCAGGAAAGTAAAACGGGACAAGTAGTAGTCGTAGCGTGTGCTACCAACTACGGGACTAACCTACAGGTGTCAAGACAAGTCTGGACGTGGCGGGACAAGACAGGACAAACAAGACGGGATAAGACAAGACAAGTGTGACACGAAGGGTTCACGCCTTACGGTTCGAGGGGGATCAGACCCTCTTGCCGTGCGCACGCTCAACCCTACCCCAACCCCAGGAACTCAGGACAAGAAGTACATGGATCACTTCCGCTAGGGAAGCATCTGAAACGCCCGAAGGCTTTTTGTATAACAGGGATCACTTCCGCATGGAAAGCATCCGAAACGCCCGCAGGCTTTTTGTATAACAGGGATCACTTCCGCAAGGAAAGCATCCGAAACGCCCGAAGGCTTTTTGTATAACAGGGATCACTTTCGCAAGGAAACCATCCGAAACGCCCGAAGGCTTTTTGTATAATAGGGATCACTTCCGCAAGGAAAGCATCCGAAACGCCCGAAGGCTTTTTGTATAACAGTCACGGGGATCACTCTCGCATGGAGAGCATCCGAAACGCCCGAAGGCTTTTTGTGTAACAGGGACATGACATGACAAGTGTAAGGAATTATTATTCTAGGGTGTCCACATGCACGCACACACAAGATAGCCCTACGGTGTCAAAAGTTGTTGTTTGTCGAGCTTAGACTTCGTCGTCAAGTCTAAGTCATCAGGGGCGTCCCGGACGCTATCATTTCACGTCCGGTTCTATACATTCACAGTCTAACAGTTCTAGCAACCTAAGACCACAGCACGGTCAAAAACGCAAGTGGGTACACTTGCCTGAAATGGCGAGTGTGTCGTCCTCTCGAAGCGTCTCGTCCACAGAAGTCTGTCTGAAATATCGTCACGGCGACGATGTCAGGTCTCAAATTTATCAAATCCTATTAGGTTTCATTTCTAGGTTTTCGGGACTATCCTATTCGTCAAAAATCACATTTTGATGTTTCGTTTAACCTAGATCGACTACTATCCTATGTGCACAGAAAATTGTCCGATTGTCGATCTTTCTACAGTGAGCAGCGTTTTACAGATACCGAAAGTAAATTTAGTTCAAGTTGACCAAATTTTAGTTAGGTTTTGATTTAACTACGATGTGGGTTGCTACGAGTTCGGAGCACCAACCTGGTTCGACGGTCACGTGTAAGCTTTGACGTCGGATCTGAAATAACGGATCGGGTCGCCCTCACTCCAGTTCCTCGACTGCGAGTAGCACAACAAAGAGGGAATCTCAGGTCCCAGGCGATAGCAAGGGGGCGTACTTAATTATCTGCGTCATTAAAAATTAGAGTTTATCAAGCCAAAGTACTCTACACTAACTATGGGTTCATACCAATTTGACATATACGTAGTGAGGCATTGAAGTTATGTAAATCAACGAGTAAAGCCAACCACTCCTCCCTACAATATAACATATAGAGGCTGTGTATACACTAACCTGTTACATAAAATAATTACTGATTAACAAATTAACCTACTGATTCACTAACAGCTTGTTATACCTATACTAACATGTGCTCTGCTAACAAAGAAACTAACAGACTAAAATTGGTAGCAAACATAAAGATGTAATGCTAAGAACTCACAACTCTCAAGTTCACTACGTTGCCGATGCGATTGTCGTAGGCGGGGATGCGACCTCAGGTGTTACGACGAGGACGCGGGCGGTGGGGAGTTGTAGACGATCTGAACGGTGCGTGCATCGGTCAAGAATCGAGCGGTGACCGGCAATTACTGCAGCGCGGCGGTCGGTGGTGCCGCTGTTGCTTTTGCAGGAAGAGACCGCCGGATCTGGGCGGTCTCGGCGTTGCTGCGGCTGAGAAGGGCCCGGAGTGGTCGGTAACACTCGGCGTCAGGCCGCGACCGCAAGGAGCCACTCAGCTGCTGTCGTTCTCCACGTGAAGGAGATGGCCGCCGGATGTCGTTGTCGCGGCGAGAGCAGGCCGTCGGGGGTTTTGCTGGCGGTCGGGGCGGAGAACAGCGATCGGAGGCGGCTGCCTGGCCGTCGGCGTCTGGGGTCGAGAGCGAGAGGGAGAGGGCGATGCGAGAAGTCTGTGCTCTGGAGGGAAATGTTTTTGGCGGCGGCTGAGGAAAATAAGAGAATGCCCTAGGTCAAAAATAAAACTCGTTTGGGCTCTTCGTTTTGCAGCTGTGAATTGATTTGCCCCAGGGTGTAACACGTGAGGAGATTAAAAGGTGCTCAAATGCTAAACACCCCTAGATTAATAGTTAATTGCGGGAGGGAGAGAGATATAGGGCGGTGGAAAGAGGGGAAAGTTTAAGTGACCATAGAGGGAGATAATTTGGAAGGTCACGCATGATAGAATCATTAACCAGATTTGATCCTCAATTTGAAATTCAAATTGATTAGGGGAGGACAACGGTCGAGATTTAACCGGGTGGTAACTCTCGCTACGGGCGTCGGAAAATTAATCCAAAAATACTGGGGCGATCGCGGAGACGAGACACACAGATCTATGGAGCCTGATCGTGCGTAACGCCTACCCAGAATTTACGTAAAATTGGAAACGGCGTTTTGAGTCAAATGACTAAAACGCCCCCTATCTTTCAAAATCGTTTCGCGAGAAAACGAGCCGTGAAAAGACGTTCCCAAAAATTACTATAAAGTCCAACACCCCAAAACAATCGCAATGGCATATCGCATCGCATATGCCGGAGCTCAGAAATAGCCAAAAAGAATACGTGCACGATAAAGCACGTGCACGCAGAAAATACGAACGGTCGGAAAGCGGCCGTTACAACCGACAACTCAAGGGCGACGGGATGACTATGATGATTCAATTGCACACCCTATTTGCCATGAATCGACTTCTTTTTGAATAAAATACGTTGTTAGGGTCCCAGGTGGGCGGACGAGTGCGACCCGGAATAGCCGGATGAGCCTCGGCCTCCAAACGCTTTGCTAGCAGAGCATCAAATCTGGAAGATTCTTTCCGACGAATGACGCGTCGCTTCAAAGCGGAGGAGGATATCATTCGCAAAATGGAAGAGTTGGATCCTGAAGGGGGCTGGAGGGAGCGGGGGGCACAATATTTACAAAATATGCACTATGGCATTTGAGATGGGATCAATAAAAGAAAATAGAATTCATATATTATATAATGACGAGTGAAGTGAGGCGACCGGAGGGAGGATAAGATAAGGCTAAGCGAAAGCAAACAGGGGAGCCCGTTGGAAGATCTGGCCAAAGAAGGTGATAGCCCTGTGAATTCATTCCCGTCCCAGAAGCCCTTGTAGGTCCGATTGCACCCCTTCCGTCGGCACGGGGCTCAAGGATTCTAACTACCTCGGCACATTGTAAATCTAAAGCCACTTGCGAGTTGCGGTGCGTAGGCAAGCCTAAAAGGGAACGAACTCTTTTGCATCGACGCCTGACATGACCTTCTGTAAAAAAAATACCATGGACTCTTTTTTCGGCTTTTGAGTCAGGAAATCGTTATTGAATTCGGGACAGCTATTCGAAATCTTAGGGTGATTTGTTATCTCATGTCTGCTTTTCATGAAAAAAGACCATGGATCTTCAAACAATAATGTCGTACGAACTAATCCTCACCTGATCTATTGTTCATAATAAAATAACAAAGAGGGGAAAGGAAGACGTTAGCAGTAATTGAGCTTCAGGCTCTCGAACTCTGTCTGGCTTGCCCTTATTCTTGACGCCCCTCTCTTTTGAGTGAGTATGTTGTTGGGTCGACTAACAGGAATCCGGTTTCCTCCAGAACGAAAGCAAAATGGAGATAGGTATCGATTTGCGACTCAAAGAAGGGATTTTCGGAAAGGCCACGCTTTTCGTTTATTATTGTATTAAGACATTGTTCCGCTCACGTATTTCGATATCTCCCTCTTATCCAAAGGAATCGATTTGAGCGGGTAAAGTAACAAAGTCCAGCCTTTTTTAATGATATTTTTTATGGTTATGCCGGTGATGATAGGTGGATCTGGTAATTGGTTTGTTCCGATAGGTGACCAGTAGGGTCGGGCTGTAGCTGCAGGGGAAAAACCAATCATTGAGAAGATCGAAGAAAATGTTGTTCATATGTCAAGGGCTGGTAAGGTTTTGTGCGTTGTATCGAATTAAACCACCTGCTCCACCGCTTATGCAGGCCGTGCGTTAGGATTGAAACCTAAGCTACATCCGATTCAGAATCAATTCAGACAGTCAAAACAACTCATAGCTCCCTCGATGAAAACAATGAAATCAAATTTTTTTTCCAGTAAGGTTATGCTAATAAAATCAATAGAGGTACGGTAAACGGTTGGGGGCAATGAAGTAGGTGAAGTGGTTGGATTTTGCGAGCTGTTCCAACCACTGCTGGATGTGATTCCAAGAGCCGAACGAGAATGAATACCACACGTAGTGATGCAGATTTTGCTGGTTGCAAATCAGATCGTAAAAGTACTAGTGGTACATGTCACTTTTTAGGACATGCATTAGTTTCCTGGTTTACCAAAAAGCAAAACTCAGTTTCATTATCTACAACCGAGGTAGAATATATTGCCGCCGGTTTAGCATGTGCTCAAATTGTATGGATGAAACAAACTATTTCAGACTATGGTATTAATTGTTCCACATGTCCTATAATGTGTGATAATACTAGTGCTATTAATTTATCTAAAAAACATGTGCATCATTCACATACTAAACATTTTGATGTATGTCATCATTTTTTAGATGATCATGTTCAGAAAGGTGATATTATTTTAAAATTTATTTCTACTGAACATCAAATTGCCGATATTTTGACTAAGCCTTTGAAGGAAGAAACTTTTCACAAGCTTAGAAGAAATCTGGGCATAATTAGTGCATCAGAATTTGATTTATGAGTATATTCATTTATTTTTGATTTTTGTGAATTTTTCTATAATTTTTTTGTTACTATTTATTTTTGGCAGGCTACCAAATTTCGTAGCATGCCAATTTTAAAATTGTTTTCTCTCCGTTTTGTACCTACTTTGATCCTTGGAATTTGGATTTTTTTACACTTCTCCTATATTTTATTCTCAAAATCAAATTTCGTATGGATACTTCTTACCCGTTCTCTTCCACTTTGTCTCTATCTTTTATCTTTCTGATCTCTCTCCTGCCACATGGATACTTCTCTTTTGTCTTTTTTGATATCCTCTGCTTTTCACGTTGGACACTGCACTGACATTCATTTTCGTTCTTCGAACTTTCCACTATCACTCTATACTTTTAGTTTCTCTGTTGCTTTGGACTAAGATTTCACAAGAAGACAACTATTTTTTTACTTCTGCCACTTTCCAATGACAAAACCGCAACCCAATGGTACTTTCCTCTTTATTATCTTTCACCAACCACAACTTCCTCCCGTTGGAAATCCATTTATTTTTAATTTTTATTTATTTTATTCATTTTTTCTCACCTAACTGATTCAATTCGGCCTTCTCTTGTCTTGGAATTATTCATAACACTTCAAAGCACTTTCTATCTCTTCCACTTGGGTGCTTTTTATTGGTCCAAGCCACCAACCCGCCTTATCCCAATCAATTCGGCTTGCTTTGTACGGCATAACATGGGGACTTCCACCTTCTTTTATTTTATTATGACCATTATTTAATATATTTTTTCCAAGAGCATTCCCTGACATTTGTCTTGGAACTCCCATTTGACCTTTTTCCTTTCGGCCTGCACACCTATTGTGGCCTTCAATTTCTTTACCTCCTCCTTTATTATTTCAACTTCCAAGCTTTCACCTACCCTATCAATTCGGCCTGCCATGTTTTTTCCTCCTTCCCAATGCGCATCGGGCTTCTACACTATTTTTTTTAATCTTTGTTTTTAAAGACTTTTAAGTCTCCTCTTAACTGCTTACTCTTCTTCTCTTATTTTTTTTATTTATTTGGTTCTATCTTCCACCGGGTCTTCTATTTTGAAACCAACGGTTACACGCCTCATCCAACCGCCGCTTCCTCTTCTTCTTCCCGTCTGTTCAGTTTTGGTATTTTGAATATTTCCGTTGTTCAAAATTCTTTCAGTTTTTAGCAACTGCTTCCACTTCCTATCATGGCAACCGAACGGTTTTCTTTTTCTCTCTATTTATTTCATCTCTGTTCTTCTTTTTCTTTCACAATCTCTGTTTCCCTTTTCTTTCTTCTCTCTCATTTTGGTATCCTTTATTCCCTCCGATTCCCATGGCCGACCCAACTTTTCCTTCCCCCTCCGACCGTTTTCGTTCGACCGCCGCCCAAGCTCGCTATCTTCGCTCTGAAACAACCCGCTTTCATCCGGAACGATTCCTAGACTTTGGCATGCCGGCGATGATGCATGTCAAACAACTCCTCGCGGTTGTTGGGCTTCATCAGATTTGGTCGATCACCAACAAAATCCCATATTATCCTACCCTTGTGCGGGAGTTCTATGCTAATCTTGAGACTACGGTTCACTGTGGTCAGAAGTTCTTCTCCACCCAGGTTCGGGGAGTCTGTTTCACGGTTGATAGCACCAAGCTTGCCGCAATCATCAACCAGCCTCGAAACAATCTTGGCCTCCCTTCATTTCTGATGGACGACGTCGTTATCCTTTCTCGCCTCGCCCTGAAAATGACCCCCCATATGTCTGCGGCTAAACTCCGACCTGCGGCTCGCATCCTTCACAAAATCGTCATTTACAATCTGATGCCAAAAGCCGGTTCTGTGAATTACTTGAGTAATACTTATCTTCATTGCCTCTATGCGATTATGGCCGGTTATCCTATACACTTGGGCCATCTGCTTCTTCGTCATCTCATGAAGCCGGTTACCACTCACTTCTATTTGCCGTGTCTCATCACCCTAATACTTCACGCATTTGGTGTTCCCACTGACGGTGAACTTCTGCTTCAGATTTATGTTCACATTGATGAGAACATTCTCCAGAGCATGGGACTTCCCGGTGATGCTTCTTCTTCTCCCGACGACGACGCCGATGACGACAACGACGATGCTTCCGATGATGACTCTTCACACCCTCCTGCTCCGCCTGCTTCCTCTCGTGGCAAGGCCTCTTTTCCAGGCTCTTCCTTCTCCCGCTACGGCAAGAAGGTTCACGCCTCTAAGGACGGTGTTAGCCCCTCTCGCGAGACAAATGCAGTTCTCATTGATCATCTATCTACCCAAGTCGCTGACGGCTTCGCTGGCATTCAAATCCAAATGAGTAAATATGACGAAGTTCTCCATCATCACTCTACCGTCCTTGAACAAATCCAAGTCGAACAATTTTCCCTTCGCTCCTCGCTCGAATCCGAAAATATCCTACCTTCCCGTCGCACCCGCACCCATCACTCCTCCCCGGGTTCCTCGTCCTATCATCCTCGTTGATTTCCCTGTTTTCGTATTGGTCGCCTCACATCCCTGCCTGGCTTGTTGTTTTTCTATGACTTTCGGATCTCCTTGCTTCCCTAGTACCTTTGCCTCACCATATGACGTTTGGTTGGTTTTCATGATTCCCGGTTGTTATGTCGCTGGTTCTGGACTATCTTGGTAGCGTTAGTATGTTGGTTATTTTAGCTCTAGGTATATCATGGCTGTTTCTGTACTTCGAAGTTTCTGTATGTTAGTTTAGTGGCTGTTTGTTATATATATGTTGGTCTCTCCGATGTGTGCTATGTACTAGGCTTGATATGTCCTAGGCTGTTTTATCATGGTTGTTTTCATAATATACATAAGATGGTTATTTTTTGTACTTCGCCTCTATGCTCGCTGTTTACTTCAGTATTAGTTCATTTTGTTACTTATATGATCTTCTTACTACTCTGTCTCTGTTAGTTTTTCCATTTCCTCCGTTTTCTCATTTGGCCTGCTACAAAAAATCGTAGCTTGCCAAATTATCTTTTCCACTTTTTGTGGATGACAAAGGGGGAGAAATATGCATATATTCAGGGGGAGTAACATCAGTCTATATGAATATACTCAGGGGGAGTAACATCTATAACTTCACAATACATCATGTCACATTACATCATGTTCATAAACTCATTAAAACTTTTTCTAAACATGATTAATTCACATTTTATACTTCATTATTTGTCATCATCAAAAAGGGGGAGAATGTTGGAACTTGATATTTTCCATCCTCTCTTCCATAAGGTTTTGATGTGACAAATCAATATATTTCATGTTACTAACTCTATCTATGCAGATGTACAGCTACAACGCAAATTCATTTACATCAGCATATGATCAAAGTACAAGGAGACTCTGCAAAAACAGTGTTGCTACTCAAAATTACGTGTGAAACACGTATCTACGGAATGATGTAATTTTTACTTTTTAGATAGCTTCAGGGCCTTGGTTATAACATATCATATATCCCTAAAGCTCAAATCTACATCATCTCCTAACTCATTTGACCCTAAGTCAAAATTCGTATTTTTCAGTATTAGCCTACTAGGATTTTTCCTAGCCTACCAAAACAGTTATATTTTGACTTGATACATTCAGACAAGGATCTATCCGTTGTCTATTCCATGTCACCAAAATTTTATGACCGTTTGTTACCGTTTCAAAATTGGCAGGCTACGAATTTTTCTAGCATGCCAAAATGCTTTTGGGACTGAAATTTTCCAGAACAGTTTCTGACCGTTCTCCAACGTTCCTTTCAGTTTCTGAACGTTATGCAACGTCTCTTTTAGAGCCGTTCACAACCGTTTCTAAAACCTATAAAAGGAGGGGTATCCCCTCTCATTTTCCACACACTTTCCTTCTCTAAAATTCTGATTTTTTTGAAAGCAAGTCATTTATTTTCTTAAGCAATCCAGCCATTAGTTGTTCTTTTCTTATTTGTAAGAAGAAATCATTAGATTTCTTTCTTCGTTTAAGAACGGAAGAACTTGGATTTTCAACATCACTTCTGGAAAGTTGTTTGTGTTCATAATTGCAAGAAGAAATCAATAGATCTCTCTCTTCTTTTATGAACCAGGGAACTTCAAGTGTTGCGCTTCATTACATATCTTTTACATCTTGAAGTTCATCTCCTAAACACCATCCTTGAATTCATTCCCTGAAATTTATAACAAGGCTATAGGTGTTTTCTATTTCTTATTTAACCGGTTTGAATCTCTGTTTAGAGATTGTACAAAGTTTGGAACACGAGGAGTGTCGCCATTTTTGTAAGTTCGTGCTTGCGGGGCAAGTGATTATAGTGGATTGAAAATCTCTACTGGGTAGAGGACTGGAGTAGGATCATAAGGATCCGAACCAGGATAAATCTCTGTGTTTGCGATTGATTTAATTTCAGTACTTGTCTTTTTATTTCTGTGCCATCTTTGCAAATATTACTAACATTTTATTTGCGACAATTTTCTAATATACACTATTCACCCCCCCTCTAGTGTATTGATCCTTACAGGCTAAAATTACACCTATTTCTCGGTATGATAAACAGAAGAGTTAAAGGAAAAGATGTTTCCTTACAATTCCCTCAAGTGTGAGTGGGAGATGTTGGATATGGACGACATGAATACACCCATGAGGGGATGTATGAGGGTATACGGACCTCAGATGTCGCGTGCACGAAAGCGTGCACGAAGGGAACCTTTTCTCGTGTGAAACGGACCACTCGATAAGTGGAAAAAGCCACTTTATAAGTGCATAAAGGCACTTGATAAGTGAATGCAGAAGAGGATAAGTAAATGTGCTAATATAGGCTAATAAGCTTATATTTAGTTATTTCCTACAATAACTACCCCTAAAGCATATAAATAGGACCCAAGGGTAAGGCATTTACACTAATCTTACCACGCCATAAGTTTGCACAAGGCAACTTGTGTTTTTCTTCTCCCTTCCATTAAAATCCTCTTCTAAATAGAGATTTAGGCGGTGAAACGCTGCTTCGATCCTCCGTGACGAAGTACTGACCGTTGTGGCGAATCCGAGGGCGAAGTTCAGAGATTACGGTGCCACGTACGCAAGCGTGAGTCTCTCCTCTTCATTCGATCCTAACATCGTTGTTTTGACAGGATCCTACATATCAAAACCTAGGCATTTCTATCTGGGACTTAACCCAAAGGGAGTACTTAACTCAGAGGCATTTGATATGGATCGCAACAAGTCTAACTAAGTGTGATTCATACCTTTTAACACATCGATGTGTTAATAGACTTGACCTGAGAGAAAATCATATTTTCTTTTAATTACGCATGATTTTATATAGCTATGTATTTTACCATTCGATCTAATCGAATCAGTTTAAATACTTTTATCATTTCGTTCTTTGTTTTATCAGACTTGTGTTTCATCAAGAACATGTGTCTTAATAAAATATAAGAATAACTTATTTTGGTTAATCTAGACTTGGGTACATCAGTATGTACGAGACAGAGTTCGACAACTCATTCTCCCATTGTCTTACAGATGAGTTTCAGCCATTATATCTAAGAGGATAAGATTCACAAGTGTCCGCAGACTTCATAATACGATAGGTCAGACCCCCCCTTTATGTGACTTGTAAAGCTTAGTCTCTCGATACGGCCTAGTCTAATTTGCCATATAAGTTTGCTACTATCTTGTGTATTTATATATTAACATTTAATATATTATAGTTATTACAAATTACTAACACAAAACATTGCTTCAGAAGCAAGGTGCTGACATTCGTCAAAATGTGTTAGACGTCTTTTGTATAACAATAATTATGAAACCTTGACATCAAAATATGTCACATTTTCATTTCCTCATACTTCTGCCTTTACTAATGATCAATATAACTAACTTTCTCAATTGACTTTCCGGAGTGCCTTCTTCCTTTTCTAAATCATATTTAGATATTAAATCCCAATATAAATAAATAGCTATGCAAGCATCTCATGTATCCAAACGCCTGAGCTTTGCAACCTTGAGTGTAGCTCAACAAGTTGCTTGTCTCAAGATCCGATTGGGATACATAGCCTTGCACCGTTCTGTAGGATTCTGTCAAAACAATGATGTTAGGATCGAATGAAGAGGAGAGACTGACGCTTGCGTACGCGGCACCGTAATCTCTGAACTTCGCCCTCGGATTCACCACAACGGTCAGTACTTCGTCACGGAGGATCGAAGCAGCGTTTCACCGCCTAAATCTCTATTTAGAAGAGGATTTTAATGGAAGGGAGAAGAAGAACACAAGTTGCCTTATGCAAACTTATGGCATGGTTAGATTAGTGTAAATGCATTACCCTTGGGTCTTATTTATAGGCTTTAGGGGTAGTTATTGTAGGAAATAACTAAATATAAGCTTATTAGCCTATATTAGCACATTTACTTATCCTCTTCTTCATTCACTTATCAAGTGCCTTTATGCACTTATAAAGTGACTTTTTCCACTTATCGAGTGGTCCTTTTCACACGAGAAAAGGTTCCCTTCGCGCACGCTTTCGTGCATGCGACATCTGAGGTCCGTATACCCTCATACATCCCCTCATGGGTGTATTCATGACGTCCATATCCAACATCTCCCACTCACACTTGAGGGGATTGTAAGGAAACATCTTTTCTTTTAACTCTTATGTTTATCATACCGAGAAATAGGCCGTGTGACCGTCATGCGCATAGAGTCCGCTATTGTGCACTCGTTAGAGATACACAACACTCCTCAAGGTGCAAAGTTGAGTAGATCAATTGTCACGACCCGCTTCCCTAAAATGGAGGCGAGACGTGAAAAGGTCCGCACGAGAGTGGAGCTGTGAAGCCCAAAACCCGATAAGCGTCCACAATACATAAACATGTCCATGTAACCCCAACAGAATAACAATAATAACACAAGGAGAGACTGAAATAAAATTCCACATCTCACAAATTGTCCAACATCAGAATAAGTCCAACATCCAGAAAAGCCACCAGGCTAAAAGAAAAGAGTCCAAGGCCCAGAACAAGGCCAACAAAAGCGACGACATAACAAAGTATAGGTGCTACGCACCGATAATAAAACAACTGTCTAACAAAAGTAAAACACAACGGAGACACTAGGACTGGTCCCCAGTGTCCACGTACTCCCCGTCAAACACAAGCACGGGCTCGGCGTCAGCAAACACCTCGTCCTCAACAAGTAACTCAGGCTCGAGCTCTAACATGTGTCACCCAAAAGAGAAAAGGGGCACATGTCAGCAAGTCGAAAGACTTGTGCAAGGAAACGGGAACAATGGTAAACTAGCAACCTAGCAATTAAAACATGGTGCATGGCAAGTAAAGTACGGTGGTAACAAGTAAGGTAAAGGAGAGTACACATGGCAAGTATCAAGTGGTAGGGGTGACATGTAATGTCAAGTAACAAGTAAGGTACAAGGGATCACTCAACGAGTGCCCTATTGCCCGCAGGCTGTGTTCAAGTATCAAGTACAAGGGGTCACTCAACGAGTGCCCTATTGCCCGCAGGCTGTGATGAGCTCGTCTTCTGGAACACGAGCCAGAAAGTGTATTTGATAAGTATGGCGTAGGGGTGCACCTAGCCGGAACAAGTAAGACTAGTATGTAGCGATGCTACGCAATCACGATGAGTATTCAAGCATGCAATGTCATGAGCAGATAATTCGCATACCGTTACTTAAATTAAACGTGACAGGCGAAATGCAATGACATGAACATATTCGCGTACCGTTAATTAAATTAAACATGGCAGTTAAAATGCAATAGCGGTTAAGGATGCATGGATGACATGAACAGTTAATACGCGTACCGTTTAGGGAAATTAAACGTGACATACAAGCATGATGAAGGTGACGGACCAAGCTTCGTTGTCAAGCTAGGTCAATGGCGTCTAGACGGCTATCCTTTCACCGTCTAGTCTCTTTTACGCTAAAGCAAGGTAAATGGCCTAAGACATGGCCTAAATCAAGGGATGCAAGTTTCACTTGCCTAGCACCGGGGATGGCGACTACTCCGTCACACGGATGCCAATCTATGGGGGAATCACTGTTATGGGGGAACAACCATCAAACAACATGAAATTTATTAGGGTTTCATAAAAATACTAATAGACTATGAAAACATAGAGGAATCGATTTCTCACCAAGAGGAGACGGAAGGAACACTCCGGGGAACCCTAGGATCAGATCTGGAAAAGATTGGAGAAGTTTGGGGAAACTAGGGTTTTGGGGGATTTGGGGATTTTGATGGGTTTTGGTGAGATTTTAAGGAAGATGAGAGGTAGATAGAGTAGATGGATAGTTTGGATGATGGATTTAGGGCTTGGAATGGAGAAATGGAGCTTGGAGGAAGATGGGGGCTAAAGGGGGAAGATTTTAGGGTTTTGGGTCGTGTTGGAGAAGATGAAAACGTTTGGGTTGGGTTTAAATAGGATGGGCTGGCGGCTGCCCAGAAATTAGGGTTTTAACACTAGTTAGTCGGTCAAAGAGCAACCACTGACTGACTAGTTTGGCAACTAGTCGGTCGGTCGACCAACGCAGACCGACTAAGTGCAAACAGTAACTCCTGAACGAAAATAGGATTCTAGAGTTAGTCGGTCCATGAACAATTACTGACCGACTAGTTTAACATCTAGTCGGTCGATGAACGTTCTTAGACCGACTAAGAGTAAACAGTAGCTGATACAAAAATAAGATGATGAGTTAGTCGGTTAAAGAAGCATTGCTGACCGACTAGTTTGCAACCTAGTCGGTCAACCAACGTTCTTAGACCGACTAACGATAAACAGTAACTCCTGAGAAATTTAGAAAGCTAACTAGTCGGTCCAAGAAGGATTGCCGACCGACTGGATCGTCATCTAGTCGGTCGGTGGCCCTTCTTACACCGGCTAATGAGCACCAAAAGTACCGATACGGAGCGCGGGGCCCCGGGATCGATTCCTAAGACTCTTAGGCTTGATCTAACAGTTAGATACGACCGTTATGAAGTCCTTCACGAGTGACATACTTCGAAATCGACGATCCTAAGGAAGAAGCGAGAAAATACGACGAATCGATCGAAAATGAAATCTACGGAGACGAAACCACACAAGAGGAGAAAATCCACCAAAACATATATTATATTATATTAAATCCAAATACATGAAAAGCAGTCGTTACATCAATGCATGCTTTACCCTATATTATTTCTTCACATTTCTTATACTTTATATTCAATAATTGAATCCCATCTGGATTACAATTGGCTGGCCAGCTTTGAATCTTTAAAGTCCAAATGTGAATATGAATTTAATCTTCCTCTTCTTGCGATCCTTTCGATCTTGACTTGACTCGCTTTTCTAACATGCCCCGCCGGACCGAATTGACCATAGTCCATAAGCAACATGCTAAGATAGCAATCACCCAGTCAAATCTTAAGGAACCAATTAGAGTCCATAAGGGTAACGAGTTAAGACCCATGTGGTCTTTGGGTCTCATATAATAGTAAACACAATTACTATTCTAACCCAATGGTCAAATGCATACATAGTATGAATACGTATTACAACATCACTCCTTTCCCAGTGAGCGTATGTCTTAATGATGTTGTAAGGATGATGATCAGACACCACAATGTCTGATTTTGAGTCCCTTTTACTACTCAAATAATCTTCTGGACCCACATCCTGCATAAGACAGATAGAATTTAAGAATCCGCTTAGATCTTTTGTAAGCATCCATATGATGCAGATCTTTCATACGACCATTTTGTTTAAGTCATGACTCTAAATCATCCGTCTGACGATTTTGACTTTAAACAGGTCTCATCTTTATTTTATCTGTCTGATATAATAAACGCGGTTGCTCATGTGAGAGAGCCAACCTCAATCTGTCCGACATACTAGAAAATATAGCTGAGATTTTAAAATGTACACAAACATTTTCTAGAAACTCATATGCAATGTTGAAAAGAACTTATTCTTTTATTAAATTTGATCTTTTACAGACATGGGAATTTACATTGGTACAACTCAGCTCTTACGCAATCCTTGAGATGATAAGTGTTTGTAAAACACATCTCTGGGGATCGCCTTCGTAAGTGGATCCGCTATCATCTCATGCGTGATATGTACCTTATGTCTACTTCTTGGTCTTATCATAGTCTTTTGCAAATTTATAGCGGATATCTATGTGTTTGGTCTTACAATGGAATTTTGGATCTTTGACATAGGCTATAGATGCTTGACTTTCACTGTGTATTGGTACAACACCTGAGTCACTTGCATCAATTAGCCTGTCTAAGAACTTCCTAAGCCAAATAGCCTCTTGGACTGCCATGCTAAATGCTACAAACTCGGCTTCCATAGTTGAAAGTGTGATGCAGGATTGTTTCTTGCTACTCCATGATATTGCACCAGATCCGAGTAGAAAAACATATCCTGAGGTCGATCGTCGCTCATCGAGATCACCCGCCCAATCATCATCAGTGTAGCCTTCGAGCCTCAAGGCATCTCCTTGATAGCATAAAGCAGAGTCTGCAGTTCCTTTAAGATACCACATTATCCTCTTAACCGCTTTCCAGTGTACTTGCCCTGGATTGGATTGGTAACGACTTACCATTCCAACGGCAAAACAGATGTCCGGTCTTGTACACATTATAGCGTACATAAGACTACCAACTGCACTAGAATATGGAACTTTTTCCATAATTTCCTTTTCCATTTGGTTTTTTGGACACGATTTCAGACATAAATTATCGCATTTGCTTATAGGAGTATCAATGGACTTGCAGTCTTGCATATTAAAACGTTCTAGAACCTTCTTTATATAAGTCTCTTGTGAAAGAGAAAGAAGTTTCTTCGAACGATTCCTTGAAATCTTAACTCCAAGGATATATGCGGCTTCTCCCATGTCTTTCATCTCAAAAACTGATGAAAGCCAAGCCTTGATATCCATCACAAAGCCCTTGTTATTTCTGGCTATTAAAATGGCATCTACATATAGAGACATAATGACGTACTTGCTCTTAATCCTCTTGATATATACACAGTTATCTTCATCAAGCATGGAAAAACCATTTGATAAGACAACTTCTTGAAATCGTATATACCATTGCCTCAAGGATTGTTTAAGACCATATATGGACTTACGAAGTTTACAAACCTTATGTTCGTTTCCTTCTTTTACAAACCCTGTTGGTTGTTCCATATAGATCTCCTCATCCAATTCTCCATTGAGAAAGGCAGTCTTTACATCCATCTGATGTAATTCGAGGTCTAAGCAAGCTACCATAGCCAGAATCAGGCGAATCGAGGTAAAACGAACAACAGGTGAGAAGGTATCTTCGTAGTCTATCCCTTCCTGTTGTGTAAAACCTTTCGCGGCAAGGCGAGCTTTATATCTGTCTATAGAGCCATCAGCCTTATGCTTGATCTTGAGAACCCATTTGTTCCCAATAGCTCTACGTCCTCTGGGTAAGTCAACTAAGTCCCAGACTTGGTTAACTTTCATGGATTCCAACTCCTCCTTCATTGCTTCTATCCATTCATCTTTCGCAGGGCATGATACGGCCTGTTTGAAAGTAGCAGGCTCGTCATCATCTTGTAGTAAAGTCATAAAGGTTTGCGGAAATTCATCCTCAAATCTTACAGGAGCCAACCTTGTACGACTACTACGTCGTATTTGAGATTCTTCAAGTCCTTGTTGAATCGAATTTAGATCAATTCTAATAGCACTCCCACTTGGAATGTCGTTAGAAATGCTCCCACTTGGATCATTATTCCCGTATGGAATAGGATTCGCGTCATTCGTATCATCCATTGGTGAAGTTTGAAACGTATTTTCGTCTTCACTAAGAATTCTCCCACTCGAATGAGGTAATCCTTCTTGATCATTAATCTCAAATAGAGATAAGTCCTGACTTATCTCGCCCTGTCTTGGAAACTCGTTTTCCAAGAATGTGACATCCCTTGACTCAAATTCAATTAGACCTCCATTGTCTTCCTGACCAATGAAAACATAACCTTTGGAGTTTTCTGCGTATCGTATAAAGATACATTTCCTTCCCCGTGGCCCGAGTTTGCCATACTTATGGGAGGAATTATGTGTGTAGGATGCACATCCCCAAGGTTTTAAAATGTTTAAGTCAGGAGACATTTGGTTCCACAACTCATAAGGAGTGTAGCTAATTGATTTCGAGGGTGCGCGGTTTAAGATGAAAGCGGCCGTCAATAATGCATCACCCCAAAAGGTGATTGGTAAGTTAGCTTGCACCATCATTGAACGGACCATTTCCATTAAAGTCCTATTTCTCCTTTCTGCAACACCATTTTGTTGCGGAGTATAAGGCATAGTTACCTGATGAACTATGCCTTTTTCATCACAAAGTTCCTTAAAACTTGCCGATTGATATTCACCGCCTCTATCGGTTCGTAAGACCTTTATCTTGCGATCTAATTGATTTTCTACCAAACTCATATAGTTTTTAAAGCAGGTTAATGCTTCACTTTTGTGGGATATCAAATAGATATGACCGAATCGGGTGAAGTCATCAATAAAAGTGATGAAAAAGGACTTCCCGCGTCTTGTCTTGATATTCATCGGACCACATATGTCCAAATGGATGAGCTGTAATGGAACCTCGGCCCTTGTGCCAGTTCCAAACGGCTTGCGACAAGATTTCCCTACAAAGCAATGTTCGCAAGTCGACATTTCGACCTTTGAAACATTGGGTAGAAGGCCACGTTTGGCAAGTCTATCCATACGCGTTGGTCCAATGTGACCAAGCCTTGTGTGCCAACAAATTATATCTGACTCATAAGTCGAAGAATTTGCAACAAGGAAATTTTCATTACAAAATGAAGAGTCATACATTGTATTTAATATAATAAATCCTTTAAATACATACCCAGAACCAATTAGAGTATTATTACAAGACAAGTCCAGTTTACAATTTTGAAAGAACCAGCTATAACCAAGACCTATTAACACGACCACAGATATAATATTCCTTCGAATATCTGGAGTGAAGAGGACATCATGTAGTAAGATAGTGCGGCCGTTGTCCAAGACTAGCTTGCAAGTCCCAACGCCTTTCACTTCAACACGTGTGTTGTTTCCTACATAGATCCACTTTGTTCCTTGAGGTATCCGGTGATACTCTACGAAGGACTGTCTGTCCCTTGCTATGTGGTCAGTGGCACCTGAATCAATTATCCAAAATGGATTAGATTCTACAAGAAATATTGAACTAGAAACACATATGTAACTAGTATTACAAGTTACCTTGTCACCTCCATCCGTACAAGAACGGGCATAGTGACCTAACTTGTTGCACTTGAAGCACTTGATCCTCTTCAAGTATTTCTTCTTGTGCCATTTCTTGTTCCCACCCTTATGTTTGGGTTTCTTGGTAGACTCATGTTGCTTATTACGTTCATTAGTAAATTTCGAACGACTTTTCCGTTTCTTTCCCCTGTGTGAGGAACTAGCAACCATGTGCACTTCTGCACTTCGCTTGGCGGCCGCAAGCCGCTCTTCCTCTAACTCGAGGCGCTTAGAAACATCGCTGAAGTTCTTGATGCTCTCATTATGAGTGAGATGCATCTTCATTTGGTCCCACCCATTTGGTAGGGAACGTATGACTGCTTAGATTTGTTGCTCATCAGTGAGCACATGACCTGCATCCTTTAACTCTGAGATTAGATTCTCCATATGTCGCAGATGTTTTCCCATGGAATGATCTAGACGTTTCTTGTATGAATCAAATCTTATAGTTAAAGAACGAAGTTTGGACACCGATGTGCCACCAAACTTCTCCTCAAGCTTGGACCATATGTCCATGGCTAGGTCATGCTCTTGGAAGATGCGCATTATGTCATCGGCCATACTGGACGATAACGTAATGCGAGCTATATTGTTCTTCCGAGACCAAGCATCAAAAGCTTCCTTGTCTCGTCTGTGTTGGGCCGTAGTGCCCAACTCAGGTTCAATCATTTTGTTCTTCAGAGTTTCGAGCACGTCTTGCTCCTCTAGAACGTATTGTATCTTGATGGACCATAGTTTGTAATTATCGACGTTGAGTTTTTCACCTTTGTTTAACTCAGCGACGATGTTTTTAGCGGCAGAAGACATTTTAGCTTTAAAATGCTGCAAAAGACATGAAAAGAATGTTCGATCAAAAATCATTGCATAAATTTCATATACATAGCATCATATTGTTACATTTTCATGATTTAATAGTCTCGGCCAGTAGACCGACCAGGGAAATGGCTAGTCCATGGTTCACTACCCCCAGACTGAGATGAGGTATCCCACAAACTAGTCCAAAAGACCACTGGTCGAATCATGATCCATTGAGATACTGAATCAATCGAATGTGAAATTTCAGACTAGTTTAATATCACTCCCACTTGGAAAAAATCCCACTTGGAATGATATTAATATATTTGATAAGTTACTTTCGAAAAATATTGAAGATGTTGCTCTATAATTGGAAAGGTCTCTACGATTTCAATCACCATCTAGAACAACTTTCAATATTTCCCCTTCACTTATCAAACGAAAGTACTCTTATAGTACTTTGCAGCGGAAAAGCGTTTTTGAAAAAACGTATTTTGAAAACGTATTTTTCAAACGTATTTTACAAACGTATTTTGCAGTAGTTTGAAAACGATTTTTCAAACGCATTTTGCAAATGTATTTTACCGGGCCTACACCCCATTACAGGGTGACATAGCCGAAATATTTCGACAATTCCCCGGCCATTGCCGGGGTCGTGTCGTGGCCGTGCCAAGGCCGAATTCTTCTTCCTTCCGAAGTGAGAGTTGCCATCGTAACTTGGCCAAGGCCGAACACCCTTTGAGGGGAGTTTTCTGCAAGCCACCGCCGTCGTCTCCCGTATGGATCCAAGCCCTTCCCCCCTACAGGAGAAGTTTGCCGCAGACAACTGCTGTCGGCTCCGTAGAGACCGGCCATGCAAGCCACCCCCTCCCGGTCATGCAAGCCCCCCTTTCCCCATGAAAAATAGGGCCAATCGGGGCTTGGCCCTGGCCGAGGCCAAGGGCCGACAATGACAATGGCCCTGGCCTCTGCTAGGGCCAGCCGTGGCCCTGGCAGAGGCCAGGACCGGCCAGGGCACTGGCCAGGCCCTGGCCTGAGTCCAGTGCACCGGCCCTGGCCCCTGCCAGGGCCGGCCAGGCCGGCCCCTGGCCCCTGGCCGAGGCCGGGCAGGGCCTCCTGGCCCTGGCCTGGCCTCGGCCAGGCCTGGCCGTGGCCACTGACAGGGCCCCCTGGCCCTGGCCACTGCCGGCCAGAGCCAGCCAGACCATGGCCTGGCCATGGCCCCATAGCCATGGCCGGCTTTGGCCTATTTGGCCATGGCCGGCCTCCCCCTTGCATGGGGTTGGCCGCACACCCCCCACCGGAGGGGTGGCCGTGGTAGTTATTGGCCGTAGCCAACCCCCTCCGCATGGGGAGGGGGGATGCATTGCCTCCATAGCCCATATAGCCATGGTGATCTTGCACCAAAAATGTCATCTTTTCCATTGAGAATAACCACCATCGTCTTCTCCGATGAAGCACCCGTTCGTCGAGAAAACGGTTTTGCTTCAATGGCAGTGTGCCAAAAAAATGAAGAGAACGCGTTTTCAAGGCCGCAAACTTCACACTCTACATGAATAGAGTTCACATTCTCAATTGAATGGAGACTCAGCATCCATGAGGAGCACGATTTTGGTGAGATGAACGGTAAGTTCTTCCCATCACGGAGAGTTCCTGCCATATCCGTAATGGCAGAAGACCCTAACGTGAAAAGAACAACTATTGCGTTCTCCCCGTCACGATGTGTTCCTACCATATCCATAATGGAAGGAGACTCATTCGTGAAAGAGACAATGCTGCGTTCATCGGTTAGACCGGGGCGACGGTTAGACCGGGGCGACGGTTAGACCGGGGCGAACCCGTATGGCTCTGATACCAATGTAGGATCCTGTCAAAACAACGATGTTAGGATCGAATGAAGAGGAGAGACTTACGCTTGCGTACGCGGCACCGTAATCTCTGAACTTCGCCCTCGGATTTGCCACAACGGCCAGTACTTCGTCACGGAGGATCGAAGCAGCGTTTCACCGCCTAAATCTCTATTTAGAAGAGGATTTTAATGGAAGGGAGAAGAAGAACACAAGTTGCCTTATGCAAACTTATGGCATGGTTAGATTAGTGTAAATGCCTTACCCTTGGGTCCTATTTATAGGCTTTATGGGTAGTTATTGTAGGAAATAACTAAATATAAGCTTATTAGCCTATATTAGCACATTTACTTATCATCTTCTTCATTCACTTATCAAGTGCCTTTATGCACTTATAAAGTGACTTTTTCCACTTATCGAGTGGTCCTTTTCACACGAGAAAAGGTTCCCTTCGTGCACGCTTTCGTGCACACGACATCTGAGGTCCGTATACCCTCATACATCCCCTCATGGGTGTATTCATGTCGTCCATATCCAACACGTTCATGCACTCGTATTCGACTCAAACAGTTTGATCGAATTCTCAAACTTTGCGGATCAAAATTGGTTTTCCATACAACCTTGAGTGTAGCTCAACAAGTTGTAGGGAGAATTATACTTCGAATGACATGTAGCGTGAATTTATTTGTTGGACCCAGAACTTAAGGAAATCATATTTTTAAGTATGTTCTTTAAGAAGGCCATTTTAATGTCAACGAGAATATAGTTTAATTTTATCAATTAGAATTTAACTTTATATTCTATTAATCAACCTTTTTTACCAGTTAACTTATTTCATTAAAATATTATATTTTGATTCCTTCGGTAAACATAGTCTTGCCCTAGTTTAGCATAAGTTCAATATTAAATATAGGTAGAATGGCTTTTATCTATCTATATTCTCCCACTATTTTTACAATCATTCTTAAGCCTTAATAATGGACGATTTAATCAAATTTAAATTAATGGGTAAGAGGTCCAATCACCATGAGCCTAACAACCTAGAGTGTAGCTCAACAAGTTGCCTGACTCAGCGATCGGAAGATGATTCTTCATCGATCATATCAGATATGACCCTCTTATCGGTTTTTACCCCGAGCCATTTGTGATCATGAGTGTGCTCATCCAAATCACAATGTCTAGTCTAGTCGGACCCTTATTTTCGCGTCTAGCCTGACTTGCTCTGTGCTCGGTGTATTCATGAGACATCGGTTTGGGTCAGTTCTTAGACTACATCTGGCTAGACTACATCCTTAACTTATGCCGGCGCTCGGTGTATTCACGATAGACGGTTTGGGTCAAGTCAAGATTTCATCTTATGTATAGAGAAGTTGGTTTCTACAAGGTTACCATGTCACAGCTTGAGCGTAGCTCAACAACTGGAACACTGGTCCTATAGTTGCCAACCCCTAAAACATGGAGAGCTACGGCTAATTTTGAAGAAGATTATTAATGTATTGGACTTAGATAGAGTACAGGGTGTCATACAATCATGATTCGCATCATTGCGGCCCAGGGAAATGTAAGGATCGCCTTACCCTTGCAATACTAACAACACACAGTAGAGGGGGTGAATAGTGTAATGGCAATAAAATTGTCCAATTAAAATTTAACTTGCAAATGCGAAATTATAAATGCAAGATGAATTAAAAGGCACAATCAATCCAAACGCAAACACACAGTTTTACCCTGGTTCCCCAAACTTGGGTACATCCAGCCACACCAATATTCACTATATTCCCACACAGAGAAGTGAATACAAATCTCACAAGGAGATACCCCACAAAGAGGATTTATGCCCTACACAAGGTCCCAACCAATCCTACACGAGGATCAAAACTCCCACACAGAGAATCACTAACTCCCACTAAGAGAATTAGGGTTAGCCCTATACTAGGACGCTAAACTCCCACAAAGAGAGTTACTCCCACAAAGAGAGTTATTCCCACAAAGAGAATATCCTAAGTCCCACAAAGAGACAACCTCCCACAAAGAGGGAAATCTCTAATTCACACAAAGAGAATTAGAGACACAAATTACACCAAGTAAAGTAAATACTCTTACCTATGCCTTGAGATGCTTACTCATAAATGGATGCAAGGCATGGAAGAGGATCTCCAAGTGTTGAGATATGCTTGAAAGTACTTGGATGAATTCCCTTGAGCTGGACTTCAATGCATGAAGATGAATGAGAGCTCTTGAGAGGGAATTGAGGGAGTTTGAGAGTTGCTTATAGATCTTTTGAGATATTCAATTGCATCAAGAAACATAAGAGATAACAACACACTCATATATATGAACCATATATCAAACCCCAAAACCCAAGAAAACAGCCAAAGAATCAATTCTGCAACGGCTAGAAACTGGGCGAAAACGACAGGAACAGTTGACTGATGATCAAAAGACAGTCGACTGATCAATGGCTAGAAAATATCCAACGGCTATATTCTGATCCAGGACAGTGGACTGATGAAGTCGATACAGTCGACTATAAACAGGACTGGTGCATGTTAATCGTTCAGCAGGCGACTGCTGTAGGGGATGGAATAAAACAGAGAGCTGCACTCTTTCTCCAGTTATGCTGTCATGCCCCGCTTCCCTAAAATGGAGGCGAGACGTGAGAAGGTCCGCACAGACGTGGAGCTGTGAAGCCACACGCCTGATAAGCGTCAATAAATTAAATGCAGGTCCCTGTAACCACGAACAAAACAAAGATAATAATACAAGAGAGACAGAAATAAAATCTCAAATCTCAGAATTGTCCAACATTTAAAATTAAGTTCAACATCCAGAAAAACCACCAGGCTAAAAGAAAGAGTCTAAAGGCCCAGAACAAGGCCAACAAGGACAAACATAAACAGAGTATTGGTGCCACACACCGACAACAAAAACAGTCAAAAATAAAAGGGAAAGCTCAACGAAGACACTAAGACTGGTCTCCGGTGTCCTCAAACTCCTCGATGAACGCGGGTTCTGACTCAGCGTCAGCAAACACCCCGTCCTCAGCAGCACCCGCAGGCTCAGGATCTAACATGTGTCACCCGAAATAGTAAAGGGGCACATGTCAGCAAGTCTAAAAGACTTGGGTAAGGAAACTGAAAGAAGGTAACTGGAAACCTAGCAGTTATAGTATGCATGACATGGCAGTTATGGTATGAGTGCACAAGTAAGACATGGTGAAACAATAAGTGCAAGAGAACAATTATCAGGGCATGTCAAGAGTAGCCAAGCTACTAACAATCTCAATCTTTTCACTAGACATGTTTCAAGTTGTTTGTAGATGTATACGCCTTACAGCTGAACTATTGGACATTCACACTGATTGGCCGCTTAACACTACCCCAGAACCTAGAGTTTACGCCTTACAACTGAAGTTGTTGATCGGGCAGACTCCCAGTTGAATGGCCGCTTAACCCTTACCCCTGCCACATGTAAACAAGCCAGGGTCCCTGTACACGATGCTCAGTAAATGAGCCAGGGTTGCCCCGTACAAGAGCTTGTTTTCAGGTTCACAATTTGGCGTAGGGTTGTGCCCGCTAAAAGCAAGTGCCTAGCCTCAATCATTCACTAGGTGTAGTGGAGCTACACAATCACGGGAACATTTAAAGAATGCAATGACATGACAATTATTTCGCGTACCGTTAATTGAAATGAAACATGACATGGTAGTTATGCAACATGATAAATGACGGATCTAGCTTCGTTGTCAAGCTAGATCCTGAAATTGCGCCTAGGCGAGTATCATTTTGTCGCCTAGTCTCTTTTACGCCTACAACAAGCAAATGGCCTAAGACATGGCCTAAAACCCTAAGTGGCAAGTTTCACTTGCCTAGCACCAAGGATGACGATCACGAAGGTTCGTCTCACGGATGCTAACCTACGGGGAAGTCGCTGTTATGGAGAAACAATCATCAAAACAACATCCATTTTTATTAGGGTTTTACAAAAACACAAATGGGTTATGAGAATATGATAGAATCGAGTTATTACCGAATCGTTAGCGAAAGAACGATGCCGAGCAAGCACGGTGACGGAAGAACGATCCGGGAACCTACGGTTCAGATCTGGAAATGGGGAGAAAATCTGGAGAAATGAGGTTTTGGGGGTTTTCCGGTGGCCTAGAGGTGATGATGGCCGGCCTAAATGAAGAGGGAGAGGGGCTCTTGATGAAGGAGGAAGGCTAGGGGAAGATTGGGGGAGATCAGAGGTCAAGGGGGAAAGAAAAACGGCCAAGAGAGAAGAAGGAAAGAAAAGAAACGAAGAGGGGTTTAAATAGGAAACCATCCGGCGGTTGGGCGAAATCTAGGGTTTCGACAGCGGTTAGTCGGTCAAAGAAGGTTGGCTGACCGACTAGTTCAAGAACTAGTCGGTCGGTAGACTAACTGTGACCGACTAACACCAAACAGTAACTAAGGTCGACAAAATGGTCAATGAATTAGTCGATTAAAGAACAATGGCTGACCGACTAGTTTGCAACCTAATCGGTCGGTGGTTGTTCTTGGACCGACTAACGATAAACAGTAACTTAGGTAAAATTGATTGAAGGAACTAGTCGGTCTGAGAGCAAGTTTTGACCGACTAGTTTCACCTCTAGTCGATCGGTGGTTGTTCTTAGACCGACTAAGAGTAAACAGTAACTCCTGTACAATTGATTCAATGAACTAGTCGGTTCCAGTAGAGTTCCTGACCGACTAGATCTCAATCTAGTCGGTTGGTCCCCCTTCTTGAACCAACTAAAGTGCACTAAAAGTGCCGAATTGAAGCGCGATGTTCTAGGAAGATTCCTACGGCTTCTAGGATCACTCTAACTCTAAAATATGAGCGATTTGAAGTTCTTCATGAGTGACTTACTCCAAGATCAACGATTCTAAGGAAGAAGCTAGAAAATCACGACGAAACAATCGAAAACGAAAGCTACGGAGACGAAAACCACACATAAGGAGAAAATCCGCCAAAACACATATATAATATAGATAATCCAAATACATGAAAAACCAGTCGTTACATCCTCCCCAACTTAAGAAAAATTCCGTCCTCGGAATTTCCCAACACTCACGTGTCCGGGAACAAAAGTGGGAAACGCTGTCGCATCTTATCCTCATTCTCCCAAGTAGACTCTCCTGGCGAGCCGTGTCGCCACATCACCCTCACAAGATTGACAACCTTGTTCCGGAGCGACTTCTGACGCCTGTCCAGAATCTGCACTAGCTGCTGGTCATACGTCATATCAGGGCGAACAGTAATCTCCGAGAAATCCACATCATGAGATGGATCGCTAATGTATCGACGAAGTTGCGACACATGGAAAACATTGGGAACTCCTTCCAAAGATGGCGGCAAGGCTAAGCGATAGGCTACCTCGCCAACTCTCTCCAGAATGTCAAACGGTCCAATGTACCGCGGGCTCAGCTTCCCTCGCTTCCCAAAGCGAATCACACCACGATTCGGGGAAATCTTCAAGAACACATGGTCGCCTGGCTAAAATTCCAAAGGACGCCGTTTAGCATCCGCCCAATGCTTAAAACGGTCCTGAGCAATCCTCAACCTCTCCCGAATGTTCCTGACAATATCCATAGCCTCCACAATCATCTCAGGTCCCAACAGCTCCCGATCACCAACATCATCCCAACTCAATGGCGATCGACATTTCCTCCCATACAGCGCGACGAAAGGCGCCATGCCAATACTCGCCTGGAAGCTGTTGTTGTAAGAGAACTCCACCAGATGTAGATGGTCCTCCCACGAACCATTGAAATCCAACATGCACGCACTCAGCATGTCCTCCAAGATCTGAATCGTCCTCTCGGACTGGCCATCTGTCTGTAGATGGTATGCCGTGCTGAAACTCAGACGCGTATCTAAACTCTTCTGCAAACTCTGCCAGAACTAAGATGTGAACCTCGTGTCTCGGTCCGACACGATACTCACAGGGACTCCGTGAAGTCGCACGATCTCCTGCACGATTCACGTTACATCACTATCTAAACTAGGAAAAGGAAATAGAAACGGAGAGTAAAAGAATTTACCTCCATGTATCTCCTTGCTAGCGCCTCAGTGGACTGTCCTACTCGGAATGGAATAAAGTGCGCATATTTGGTCAATCGGTCTACGATCACCCAAATCACATCATTCTGCTTCGGACTACGAGGTAGTCCAGTCACGAAATCCATAGTGATGTGTTGCTACTTCCACTCCGAAATCGGAAGCGGTTGTAGCAACCCTGCCGTACGCTGATGTTCCGCCTTTACCTGCTGGCAAACCAAGCACTTGGCTACACTCCGAGCCACACTCCTCTTCATACCATGCCACCAATAGTTCAGACGAAGATCCTTGTACATCTTGGTCCCACCAGGATGCACAGAATACGGCGAACTGTGTGCCTCCACCAACAACTCCTCTCTGATATCCCCAGCTGGCACACACAACCTGGCTCCAAACCTCAGCGAGCCATCCTCATGAATCAAAAAGTCAGTCCGCAGACCGGCTTTTACCTGCTTCCGAATCTTCACCAGCTTCGGATCCTCAGCCTGGCCAGCCTTGATCCGATCCACAATCGTCGACTGAATCTACATACTCATCAACGAAGAAGCCTCCCCAGGAAGAACAATCTGAAATCCAGACTCGCAAAAATCCTGTTGCAATCACCACTGCGAGGTCAAAATCATCACCGTTGGAAGCCTACTCAGCGCATCAGGAACCACATTCACCTTGCCAGGGTGATACTGCAAATCAATCTCATAATCCGCCATGAGCTCCAACCATCGACACTGTCGCATGTTGAGCTCCTTCTGAGTAAAAATATACTTCAAGCTTTTGTGATCAGTGAAGATCTTCACTTTCTCACTCAGCAGGAAGTGCCTCCAAATCTTGAGCACAAACACGACAGCAGCCAACTCCAAGTCGTGTGTCGGGTAATTCTTCTCATGATTCTTGAGCGGATGCGAAGCATACACCACAACATGCCCGTGCTGATGCAACACACAACCGAGACCCTTACCAGAAGCATCGCAAAAGATCTCAAATCCTCCACTGCGATTAGGCACAACAAGAATAGGGGCAGTCGTCAATCTCTCCCTCAAAACACCAAAAGCATTCACACAATCACCCGACCAAACAAAAGGCACATCCTTCCGTGTCAATCTGGTCATCGGCTCAGTAATACGGGAAAAGTCCTTAATGAAGCGCCGATAGTAACCAGCAAGCCCAAGGAAACTCTGAATCTCAGACGCTGACTGCAGAATAGGCCACTCTCGAATAGCCCTGATCTTCTTGGGATCCACTGAAATACCATCTCCAGTCACCACATGCCCCAGAAAAGCAACTCTGTCCAGCCAAAACTCGCACTTCGAAAACTTAGCATACAAACAATGCTTCCTCAAAATTTCCAACACCGTCCTCAATTGCGATGCATGCTCCTCCTCCGACTTAGAATAGATCAGAATGTCGTCAATAAAGATAACGACAAACTTGTCTAAAAAGTCGTAGAAAATCAGATTCATCAGATTCATGAAAACTGCGGGTGCATTGGTTACACTGAAAGGTATAACTACAAACTCATAGTGTCCATACTTCGTCCTGAATGCTGTCTTCGGAACATCTTCCTTCTTCACCTTCAGCTGATGATAACCACTCCTCAGATCCAACTTCGAAAACACCCTCGAACCACCAAGCTGATCAAAAATATCATCGATACGAGGCAACGTGTATTTATTCTTGATGGTCACCACATTCAGCTCCCGATAGTCCACGCACATGCGATGCAAACCATCCTTCTTCTTCACCAGCAGCACCGGTGCTCCCCACGGAGACACACTAGGATTGACATAACCCTTCTGCAAAAGCTCATCCAGCTGCTTCCACAATTCCTCTAACTCTGCGGGTGCCATACGATATGGCGCCTTCGAAATCGGCTGCGCTCCCGGAATAAGATCAATCGAAAACTCGAGAGTTCGATCGGGTGGCAGCTCAGACATCTCCTCGGGGAAGACGTCATCAAAGTCCCGCACAATCGCTGGCCTCTCCAGCTCCATCTGCATAGCCACCATCTCCACCGGCCTGGCCCGAAACCTGACCGGACCGAGTGAACTACTACTCCGGCTGAACTCGAATACTGGATGTCCGGGAATCTCGAACACCACATTCTTCCTCCGACAGTCGATCGTAACATAGAAGCTCGCAAGCCAATCCATCCCAAGGACCGCATCATAGTTGATGATGTCGTGGACAATGAAATCAGCGTAAAGCTCATGTCCACAAACCACCAACGGGCAAAAATTGCAACCACGATGCACCGAGACCACGCCATTCCCTGTGACGATATTCCAACTCCTGGAAAGAGGGGACGTCTACAAGGAATGCTTCTCCAAGAAGCTCCGAGAAATAATGCACATCGATGCACCAGAGTCAAAGAGGACTCGTGTAGGAAATGTGCACACCAAAATCACACCTACAAACAGTCTAACAATCAAGCCCTAGTCTAGCAAACAATCATATGCAAGCAACCAAACATAATCTAACAAAAAAACCAACTAAGAAGGAAAAGCTAGATTGAGGATTACCTGTGATAACCTCATCCACAGCCTCGCTCTCCACCTCGGTCATCAGAAAAGCATGCCTCCTCGGCAGAAAAGCCTGCTGAAAAGCCTGCCTCTGTGGGACAAGAGCTGCTCCACGTCCAGCAGGAACAGGCGCTCATTGTTGCAACGACTGTGCTGTAACAGGTGCCCTCCGCAGCTGATTCGCATGCTGACAATCCTTCGCGACATGAGAAGCATCACCACAAACCAAACACTGGCCCAGAAATTTCCTACACTGATCCTTGATATGGCCAGGCTTGCTGCAGAAATGGCAAGTCTTCTGATTAGGCCCTCTTGGCCTCTGGAACTGCACCGGATGATTAGGCTTGAAACCAGGCCTAACCACTGCCCTGGCCTGCTCCATAGGCCTCTTCCCAGCTCCAGCAACATGTCCTCTCCTCTAGCTCAGGTTCAGCTTCTGCCTCCTCGCAGCTACCAGAACCTTCGGATAAGAGTCCAGATCAGAGGAAGACACAAAACTCTGAAGCTCCAAAGCAAGTCCCTGCAGGAACCTCTGAGCCCTCTCATCAGCATCCTGCACCATCTTCGGTGCGAACCGACTCAGCCTAGTGAACTCTTGGTGGTACTGGTCCACCGTCGAGCTCCCTTGCTTCAGATCAATAAAGCGCTGCAGCATCTCCTTCCTGGCAGCCTTCGGAAAGAACTCTTCATCAAACCTAGACTTAAAGGTAGCCCAAGCTATCGGCTCCACCAGCATCTTCTCTTCTGCATCCCACCAGTTTTGAGCATTATCCTTGAGTTGTCTCTTCGCCAAATCAACCCATCCAGCCGGGCTGATCTTCGCCATCTTCAAATTATCCTCAATGTTCCGAATCCACTCATCGGCAGCTAGAGGTCCCTCAGACCCATCAAAATAAGCAGGACCCAGCTCCCGAAATTGCTTCGCTCCCGGCTCGGAGCGAGGGGCATCCTGGATTGCCCGACCAACTCGAACAACTGGAGCATTCTGGACTTGCAGGAGCACGCCCTGTTGCACCTGCATCATCTGAAGCATCATCCGCATCATCTCCCCATTGGTGGGCTCCCGCTCAGGCTCCTCGTCATGAGGGGTCGCGCTACCACCACCACGGGTAAATCGCCTTCCTGCCATCTAATGACACAAAAAACGATGCAGATTAGACTCATAGCTTATGACTCGGATGTCGAACATAGTTTATTGGACATCCTAATATTATTATCGTTATTCCGATATTCGCAGTTACAGAAAGACCTGCATGGGCCACAAACAAAACCTGTCACGCCCCGCTTCCCTAAAATGGAGGCGATACGTGAGAAGGTCCGCACAGACGTGGAGCTGTGAAGCCACACGCCTGATAAGCGTCAATAAATTAAATGCAGGTCCCTGTAACCACGAACAGAACAAAGATAATAATACAAGAGAGACATAAATAAAATCTCAAATCTCAGAATTGTCCAACATTTAAAATTAAGTTCAACATCCAGAAAAGCCACCAGGCTAAAAGAAAGAGTCTAAAGGCCCAGAACAAGGCCAACAAGGACAAACATAAATAGAGTATTGGTGCCACGCACCGACAACAAAAACAGTCAAAAATAAAAGGGAAAGCTCAACGAAGACACTAAGACTGGTCTCCGGTGTCCTCAAACTCCTCAATGAACGCGGGTTCTGACTCAGCGTCAGCAAACACCACGTCCTCAGCAGCACCCGCAGGCTCAGGATCTAACATGTGTCACCCGAAATAGTAAAGGGGCACATGTCAGCAAGTCTAAAAGACTTGGGCAAGGAAACTGAAAGAAGGTAACTAGCAACCTAGCAATTATAGTATGCATGACATGGCAGTTATGGTATGAGGGCACAAGTAAGACATGGTGAAACAATAAGTGCAAGAGAACAATTATCAGGGCATGTCAAGAGTAGCCAAGCTACTAACAATCTCAATCTTTTCACTAGTCACGTTTCAAGTTGTTTGTAGATGTTTACGCCTTACAGCTGAACTATTGGACATTCACACTGATTGGCCGCTTAACACTACCCCAGAACCCAGAGTTTACGCCTTACAACTGAAGTTGTTGATCGGGCAGACTCCCAGTTGAATGGCCGCTTAACCCTTACCCCTGCCACATGTAAACAAGCCAGGGTCCCTGTACACGATGCTCAGTAAATGAGCCAGGGTTGCCCCGCACACGAGCTTGTTTTTAGGTTCACAATTTGGCGTAGGGTTGTGCCCGCTAAAAGCAGGTGCCTAGCCTCAATCAATTCACTAGGTGTAGCGGAGCTACACAATCACGGAAAAATTTAAAGAATGCAATGACATGACAATTATTTCAAGTATCGTTAATTGAAATGAAACATGACATGGTAGTTATGCAACATGATAAATGACTGATCTAGCTTCGTTGTCAAGCTAGATCCTGAAATTGCGCCTAGGCGAGTATCATTTCGTCGCCTAGTCTCTTTTACGCCTACAACAAGCAAATGGCCTAAGACATGGCCTAAAACCCTAAGTGGCAAGTTTCACTTGCCTAGCACCAAGGATGACGATCACGAAGGTTCGTCTCACGGACGCTAACCTACGGGAAAGTCGCTGTTATGGAGAAACAATCATCAAAACAACATCCATTTTTATTAGGGTTTTACAAAAACACAAATGGGTTATGAGAATATGATAGAATCGAGTTATTTCCGAATCGTTAGCGAAAGAACGATGCCGAGCAAGCATGGTGATGGAAGAACGATCCGGGAACCTACGGTTCAGATCTGGAAATGGGGAGAAAATATGGAGAAATGAGGTTTTGGCGATTTTCCGGCGGCCTAGAGGTGATGGCCGGCCTAAATGAAGAGGGAGAGGGGCTCTTGATGAAGGAGGAAGGCTAGGGGAAGATTTGGGGAGATCAGAGGTCAAGAGGGAAAGACAAACGGCCAAGAGAGAAGAAGGAAAGAAAAGAAACGAAGAGGGGTTTAAATAGGAAACCATCCGGCGGCTGGGCGAAATCTAGGGTTTCGACAGCGGTTAGTCGGTCAAAGAAGGTTGGCTGACCGACTAGTTCAAGAACTAGTCGGTCGGTAGACTAACTGTGACCGACTAACACCAAACAGTAACTCAGGTCGACAAAATGGTCAATGAATTAGTCGGTTAAAGAACAATGGCTGACCGACTAGTTTGCAACCTAGTCGGTCGGTGGTTGTTCTTGGACCGACTAACGATAAACAGTAACTTAGGTAAAATTGATTGAAGGAACTAGTCGGTCTGAGAGCAAGTTCCGACCGACTAGTTTCACATCTAGTCGGTCGGTGGTTGTCCTGTACAATTGATTCAATGAACTAGTCGGTTCCAGTAGAGTTCATGACCGACTAGATCTCAATCTAGTCGGTTGGCCCCCTTCTTGAACCAACTAAAGTGCACTAAAAGTGCCGAATTGAAGCACGAAGTTTTAGGAAGATTCCTACGGCTTCTAGGATCACTCTAACTCTAAAATATGAGCAATTTGAAGTTCGTCATGAGTGACTTACTCCAAGATCAACGATTCTAAGGAAGAAGGTAGAAAATCACGACGAAACAATCGAAAACGAAAGCTACGGAGACGAAAACCACACATAAGGAGAAAATCCGCCAAAACACATATATAATATAGATAATCCAAATTCATGAAAAACCAGTCGTTACATAAGCACACATGCGACTGATGTCAATAACACAGTCGACTGTCTATTAGCCAGACGACTATAAAACCTTAATCAGTCGTCTGCTGTAAATGATGGAGAAACAACAGAGAGATGCAGAGAATGCACTTACGCTATACATGCAACTAATGTCCAATCTACAGGCGACTGTAATTATACATGTGACTGTAAGCTGACCAATAGTCGACTGTGCATAAAGCTCAAGTTTGAGTCAATTGAAATGTTGACCTGAGCTGTGCATATCAGGCCACTGTAGAAGGATCTACAGGCGACTGGAAATCACCCATTCGACTGTATTTCCTTCAGCAGGCGACTGATGGAAAGCCAGAGACTCCAAATGAGTCTTTGGACAGAGTGAACCTATTGGGTTGGATTCTATGATAATCCTAAGGCTCACTAAGATGGTTAGATGCATATGCATGAATGTGTAAACCATCTAGCAAGGCATTACATTAATTCTAGACTCAAAGAGAGAGAAAGCAATAAAGTAAATTACATGGATTACAATGCTTTCCTTAGAGTCTAAGTCTTCAATCTTGATGCCTTGATTGTTCTCCATCATCTCCAAGCTTTGGCACTCCTTGAGTCCAAGCATTGGCTCAATCTTGATGCGTTGATTGCTCTCCATCTTCTCCACTTGATGTCCATCCTTGCACCAAGTGATTAGTCTCCAAGAAAGATATTCTTGAAATAAAACTGAGAGACTAAAACATGAGATTCATTATCAACAACATAATGTTGGGATCATCATCAAAATAAGATTGGTATGAAACACCAATACTCAACAATCTCCCCCTTTTTCATGATGACACACATTATGTAAAATACAAAGTATTAAAGCACAATGCTAATGAGCTCCCCTTACTTATATGTCCCAAATAAATAATGAGCTACACAATAGTAAATAATCATTCTACCAAATAAGATCATGGTGACATATAATAGGCATGGATTGTATAAACCTATTGTAAACCAATTGTAAAAGACAATTATCATGCAAACATGCAAGGTTTATCTAATCCCATATATCTCTCCCCATAGATATATCTCTCCACATATGCATATGAATATATCTCCACATATATATTTACATAATGCATATATCTCTCCCCCTTGACATCGTCAAAAAGGTGGACATCAAAAACATCCCCATTTGTCATCTTAACCAAGATGTGACAATTTGCAAGAAAAGAAAGATATGTATGATACCAAATTGAAAATTTTAGAGGGTGTCAATTCACTATCCCATGCTCCGCCTATATCATAGAAATGGTCAACGTTTGACTTCTAGGATCTAATAACAATTATACAAATAATGGAGCCATGGGCCGGACATGTATCAAAGCAATAAATATGGAAAAATCAAGCTTTAAAGATACACAAAGAATATTGCCAAAACAAATATATCATGAAGTATGTTGGCAATAAACAAGAGGTTTGGTTTGAGATCAAAAACAACCAAATGTGAATAATGATCTCAAATAACCTCCGAAATGAGAGTTAAAATATGTCTAAAAATACTTTAAACATATAACATATTAACTCCCCCATTGACATACACATGGATCAAGAACGCATGCATGTCAATAAACCCCAAGGTCCTCCTTTTCATGAAAAAAATAAGTTTGAAAATATTTTCAAAATCATGAAACACGCACAAACAATGGGTATGCTAAAAACATTCAAACACAATACACATGCAATATGCATATGTGTGAGGAACCTAAACATTAGGCAACCGAACCCAAGAGGAGTTTGATTTCCTAATGTAATCACATGAGGTGATCACATCCCTAACTAGAGAGTTGATGTAGCTATCCCTCTCTTGCACACTAACCTTGGCGGGAATCCATAATCTTAAGGATTTCCTAGGCAAGGGTTTTGCCTTTGCAAGAGGGGTGGATGTTGCATGCTTAGGTGTAGAAACGAATTTCTTGGCATGCAAAGAATGAGGGTTTTGCTTCTTAGCAAAAAATGAAGATTTTTCATTCTTACTCATTACCTCATGATCTATGTGTTTCTTGTTGATGTTATTGTCATACAAGAAAGCATGGTGATTCTTCTTAGGTGCTTTAGCAATATTTCTTGTATTTGCACCATAAGAAGAATTAGAGGTGGGTTTAGGTACCACATTTTGAATATAACCCAAACCCCCTCTATGATTTGCCGGATGTTGTTTTTCCAACAAATCGTGGAGTGAATCCCTAGAATACACAAAGCTTATGAGTTTACGGGATTCCTCTTCATATTTCAACGTAAATTGTTGAATGTGAGACTCTAAGCTAAGGTTTTGAGCAACAAGTTTTTCATTTTTATGGCTCAATTCCTTAACTTGAGAGAGAAGTGTGTCTCTCTCACTAGTTTCATAAGCATGCCTTTCATCATGAATTATACTAGTAATATCTAGTTCATGCAATCTACCCTTAGCAATCTTATATTTTTCTTTTAATCTATTGTAAGAGTTGATGCACTTACTAGCCTTTTCGGAGACTGAGTCGAAATTGTTCTTGAGCTCCTCATATGAGATCTTTTCTTCCTCGATCTCAACCTCATCATCATCCTTGCTAGAGCTTGATGATGACTTCTCCTCCATAGCCATGAGACACGAATCCTCATAGGAGTTGTAGGCATCAAGCCAAGCATCCAACTCTTCTTCATTTAAACCAGAGGGGATTGGAATAGGACCATCAATGGCTACAAAGCATGCGTGAGTATCATCCTTTGCATCCTCTTCTTCGTTACTCGAGTCCTCACTCGAATCATCAAAGGTCCCGACAAGTCCCTCCTTGTGATTTTTGGACTTGGACTTTCCTTTTCAATTCTTCTTCCCTTTACCCTTGTAAGTTTCTTTGTTGGGTTTGAAAGGGCATTCGGTGGACAAGTGACCTTTTCCACTGCAAGTGTAACAAGTAGGAACCATGTTAGAATTGGAGGCAAACTTTGACAAAGACTTACCTTGCTTGCATTTAATGAATGCTTTGAATTGCTCGGCAAGCTCCTCAATTTCTTCTCCACTTGCATCTTCTTGCTCATCTTCTTCACTAGGAGCTTCTCGATGGACTTTCCTCCTCCACTTGATTGGCTCCTCCTTGGCATGGAATGCAACCCACTTTTGCTTTTCCGGCTTCTCGGGCTTCGATGGTTGAATCTCCCTCTTGTGTTGAAGCTTCACTTCATACGCCATGAGATTACCAATGCACTCCTCAACGGAGTATTTGGACGTATCATATGACTCCAAAATTCTGTTGGCCTTTGACTCCCAATGAGGTGTGAGAGAGTCAAGGATCTTCTCTACACAATCCTCTTGGGAAATCATCTTCCCGAGTCCCTTCAAGGCATTCACGATATCAGTGAACCTTGTGAACATCTCTGAAATGCTTTTGCCTTCCTGCATCTTAAACATTTCATATTTAGATCTAAACACAGTTTGTTTAGATTTCTTTACCTTCGTAGTCCCTTCATGACAAATCTCCAAGGTATGCCAAATATCGTTGGCCGTTTTGCACATGGAGATGCGGTTGAACTCATTTGCTGAGAGAGCGCAATGTAATGCGTTCATAGCCCTCGCATTGAACTTGATCGAGTCCTTCTCCGCCTTTGTCCTAGATCTCAAATGACAGCTCCGTAATGTCCCATAGGTCTTGACCCTCCATGTAGATTATCATTCTGATCTTCCAACTTGGGCAGTTGGTTCCGTTGAAGAGCAGGGGTCGAACGGTTGAATGACCTTCTTCATGAGACGCGGATGAGGCATTGAATGCCATGGTTGCAGTATGTTATAACCTCGCTCTGATACCAATTGTAAGGATCGCCTTACTCTTGCAATACTAACAACACACACTAGAGGGGGTGTGAATAGTGTAATGACAATAAAATTGTCCAATTAAAATTTAACTTGCAAATGTGGAATTATAAATGCAAGCGGAATTAAAAGGCACAATCAATCCAAACGCAAACACACAGTTTTATCCTGGTTCCCAAAACTTGGGTACAACCAGCCACACCAATATTCACTATATTCTCACACAGAGAAGTGAATACAAATCTCACAAGGAGATACCCCACAAAGAGGATGTATGCCCTACACAAGGACCCAACCAATCCTACACGAGGATCAAGACACCCTTGAGATGAATTCCCTTGAGCTGGACTCAATGCATGAAGATGAATGAGAGCTCTTGAGAGGTAATTGAGGGAGTTTGGGAGTTGCTTATAGATATCTTGAGATATTCAATAGCATCAAGAAACATAAGAGATAACAGCACACTCATATATATGAACCATATATCAAACCCCAAAACCCAAGAAAACAACCAAAGAATAAATTCTGCAACGGCTGGAAACTGGGCGAAAACGACAGGAACAGTCGACTGATGATCAAAAGACAGTCGACTGATCAATGTTTAGAAAATATCCAACGGCTATATTCTGAACCAGGAGAGTCGACTGATGAAGTCGATACAGTCGTTGTAAACGGGACATGCGCCTGTTAATCCTTCAGCAGGCGACTGCTGCAGGGGAAGGAATAAAACAGAGAGCTACACTCTTTCTCCAGTTAAGCACACATACGACTGATGTCAATATCACAGTCTACTGTCTATTAGCCAGGCGACTGTAAAACCTTAATCAGTCGTCTGCTGTATAAAATGGAGAAACAATAGAGAGATGCAGAGAATGCACTTACGCTATACAGGAGACTGATGTCCAATCTACAGGCGACTGTAATTATACAGGCGATGTAAGCTGACCAATAGTCGCCTGTGCGTAAAGCTCAAGTTTAAGTCAATTGAAATGTTGACTTGAGCTATGCATATCAGGCGACTGTAGAAGGATTTACAGGCGACTGGAAATCACCCAGTCGACTGTGTTTCCTTCAGCAGGCGACTGATGGAAAGCCAGAGACTCCAAATGAGTCTTTGGACAGAGTGAACCTATTGGGTTGGATTCTATGATAATCCTAAGGCTCACTAAGATGGTTAGATGCATATGCATGAATGAGTAAACCATCTAACAAGGCATTACATTAATCCTAGACTCAAAAGAGAGAGAAAGCAATAAAATAAATTACATTGATTACCTTGATGCCTTGATTTCTCTCCATCATCTCCAAGCTTTGGCACTCCTTGAGTCCAAGCTTTGGCTCTTCTCCACTTGATGTCCATCCTTGCACCAAGTGATTAGTCTCCACGAAAGATATTCTTGAAATAAAACTGAGAGACTAAAACATGAGAGGCATTAGCAACAACATAATGTTGTGATCATCATCAAAATAAGATTGGTATGAAATACCAATACTCAACACGAAACATAGACATGGAATTGACTAAGCCAGGATCACTTACCCCTTAGACTAGTTAGGGTGATCCAACAAACGTAGCCAAGCACATTGACTGGATCCTAGTCCATTGAATGAAGCTTGTCATTTTTATATCCGTGCCATAGACTAAAAAGCTTTTATTAACAACTAATTAATCCTATCAACTAATTGAATCCTTAAATTCGAAATTTTAGGATTTGTTTAATAACTTTTATTAAATCCTTAGATTTATGTGCTATCCTAATCGTTATTAGGATTTTAATAAATTTATTAACAACGCTAAAAGCGAAGTCCTTTAATGAGAATTAATTTCATAACAATTAGAATTAAAATTTTCATTAAAGGGACTACCATAATCAGGAATTAGGTCTTAAAGTGTTGTTAATGTTTTATTAAAACATAGCATGTCTTTAGAATTTATCTCCTAAATTTTAACGAGTTCTTTAATGGCTAATCTAAGAGGGTTGTCTTGTGTTATCAAATAAGAGACACGATGACATAGCCATAAACATAAAGTTACACTAATTTTAACGCATAAAAATAGTGTACAACTATTTAAAAATTAAATAGAATAATGTTTATCACATAAATAATTTTAGCATGCATACTTAAATTTTACATTTAAATTTAAAATATGTTTTTTAAAACATTTTTATTTTTATCTCATAAAAACTTGTTTTAAAAGATCACAAAATTTGCATGCTGCTTAAAATATTTATTGCATAAAAATTTTAGGCTTTTAAAATCAGTTTTAAAATTATCACATAAATTTAAAACATCATTTTAAAATTTTCATGCTTAAAATTTTATCATATAAAATATTTAAACATCTAAGATCATTTTAAACTTATCGCATAAAGTATTAAAGCTTTAAAATAAGTTTTAAAATTATCACATAAATTTAAAACATCATTTTAAAATTTCATGTTTAAAATTTTATCATATAAAATATTTAAACATCTAAAATCTTTTTAAACTTATCGCATAAATTTAAAGAAACATTTTAAAAGGCATCTAAAACATTTTAAAAAATTATCTCATAACTTCAAAACAATTTAGAAGCATTTCAATGTTTAATAAAATCGCAGTGATAAATCGTTACACAAACCTAGGCTCTTATACCACTGAAGGGTTTTATAGGCCCTTAGGGCACAAAAAACTTTATTCCCGTCTTAAGTCGGACAGAACATAGACATAAAAATAGCGCAGCGGAAGAATAAACAAGTTAATCTAATTAACATAAAGTTAAACATTTTAGCTTAGCCCTAAGATACAAGACCATTAGCCAAGATCTATGCCGACTCGGGATGGATCTGACCATCCCAAGAAGGATCTAAGCTACTGCGATTAAATTAAACTAATGCCAATAAAACACATACCCGGAATTTCAACCCTGGGGCGGGCAAGATGTACTGCACCGTCTTCCGAGCCGCTCCCCATCCCACGCCGAGCTGCTCCTTGAACCGCTCCGCATCCCGAGGCAATCAATCCTCGTATCGTCGAGCCAACCACGCGCCGAAGAAAGTTTCACCCGAGTGAAAGCCTTTGCCAAGATTTCGGATCCGAATCCGAACTCCTTCGTGGCTTTGCTAGAGCCCTTCAGGAGTAAGGCAGAAATTATAAGGAGATAGAGAATATTAATTTAAGCCTCGATCCGAGCGTGCTCCAACATTTACGGTAGCCGCTCAGATCTGGAGCTTGGGACGAGTTTTGAGGAGGGGAGCAGACCCCTATTTATATAGGCGGCTGACTGCTCTCCTTGACTCAAAATCCGATGTGGGACTAAATTTGGAGTTAATTTAGTTTGCCTTTCACAAAGGCTAAACTTTCGTGAATTTTAACTCCCTCTTCGTTGAGCTTCATGATTGATACAACCTATCAATACGAAGGGTGTTCAACAGTGAACGCATAGGAAAAAACGACGAGTCAATCGGAGTCCGTTTGACCTTCCAATTGATTGCCCAAAGTTCAACACCCGGCTTGATTTTCGTCCAAAATCAGCCGTCACAAATTGCTCACTGCCCTAGGGTTCTGTACCTGATGTGGGGCCCAGCATGTGGGCCCTACAGAGCAAAATCTGGCTGACTGTGTGCCTGGCCCAGACCAAGGCGCAAATGCCCAGGCCTGGGCGCAGGCACCCAGGCGCCCGCCCTGGGTGCCTGGGCAGGCACCCAGGCCCTGGGCCTGGGTGTGGGCCCTGGCCCAGAGCGGGCCTTAGGCTGGCCAGGTTCCTAGGCCAGATCCATCTGGTCTGAGTTAACCTGGTCTGATCCGGTTTGAACCATTGAGCTGTTATGGGCGTATCGTGGGCATCTGGCGTCCGTTTTAGGCGCCGTTCGGACCTAGGCGTAGACCGGGACATTCCCGTCTTACCCGTGAGCATTTCCTTGCGTTTATTAAATATGGTCTTAACCTATTTAAGACACATTTAATATCATTTGTATCATATGCAAATTAGTCCCCTTTCTAAGCTTAAATTATTATATTGCATCAAATGTAATTATTCCATCCCTTGCATCAAAATGCAAAATATTCTCCCTAACTAATTTCTACCTATTAATAGACGAAGGTCGCACTCTGTGTGTGACCCTACGGCCTGACCCTACTACAGGTTGGGCTCGAAGCATTATACGGTAGTGACCACGAGTAGTGGCTGCCATCCATGTTTCAGAATCATCATAATGTGGTTAGCTCATCAATATAAAAATTGTCGGGACCACCCTGACCATGTCTGTGATGAGTTTTGCAGTTATAGTCTCTTCGTCTAAACTATATCGTGTAGATCAAGTCTAGGGTACGGTCAAACTGTCAACCCCAATAACTTGACTCTGGTTACTTTTTATCGATCTTTAGTCAACTAATGTTGGACTTCTTCCAACATACTCTGCGCAGAGATTTTACTAAAGACCAAACTAACTCTATGACATTAACTCCCATTGACTGGAAGAGATGAATCCTCTCTTGTTCATTACTCTCCTCGTACACTTCAAGTGACACCCAATCAAAGATCTTTCGACAGGCCTAGCCACGAAGCTAGGTCAGTGATTTAAGTGGCACCGTTCACACACAGGTTCGTAAATGACCTCAAGTCAAAAGACCAACTTGCCTATCATCGCCAAGAGTTATCATTGACAGATTGGTCAATATAACCATATGATAAGTCTTGTGGATCATGCAGTGAACTCATTCTCTAATGAGCACCTGTGTCTCGTCTTCGACTTCACCAAGTTGAAAGATCATGAGATCATTGCCACCGCTAAATGGTGAAGACTTAGACACAATGGTCTATCCGATGTTTTGATATCCTTGTCTCGAAACATCTACGACCAGGAACCATTTTAGACTTATGCTACAGATGGTCAAACATTTCTCCATGATCGAGATACTCATCTCGATACATGTTTGAACTTGCATAAAGTCTCAGGACTTTACCTAAGTTAATATCTAATGTTTACTACATTATAACTTAGATAAATTATTACCAAACAGCTTACTGTTATTTCGAACATGATGTTTTTGCTATTCACACAGAGATAAATAGCCTCGAGGGCATCATCTCTCTACATATATGACATGCTAACCTGTTAGTGTTACAACTACAGTTTCAAAAACATTAAGCTATATTAATCATCAACACCTATATAATAACATTATAATAATAGGCAGATGTACTAATATCATGCGTACAGTTAGTTTATAAACTGATAGTACAAATAATACAAATAATACAATAAGAACTAACACCTTAAAATATTTAACTATATATATAACTAGCCTATTAACATGCAGAGTCTTTACACTAAGAGGCTGCCCTTAAAACCTTTAACCAAGCCTTATAATAAACATATATGCTAAAATATTAAACTATATATATATATACACACAAATATTAAACTATAAGCTTGCGTGTTCTCTTGCAGGCGGCAATGGTGAGTTCAGCGGCGAGCGGCAACCCGGGCGACAGCGGGGCTGAGAGGGCGACAGATTCGACAAGTCGCCGAAGTGGGGGAGAGGCATGGGGTTTGCAAGGTCGGAGGTGCTTGGGCCCACTGGCTGAGGGAGGAGGTTACGCTCGAAGTGAAGGTCGGGTCACCGGCGTGGAGAGTGGAAGTGGGTGAGGGGTGTTGTCGCTGTCGAAGGAAAGGTGGCGTCGAAGCCTTGGGCTTGGGGCGCTGGGGTTCTGAGGGTCGGAGGTGAGGTGGCTTTGAATGGAGGCAGGAGCGACGTCCAGATGGGGTTGGTCGGAGGAGTAGGGGAGAGGTGCTCGGTGGCTGCAAAGGAAGGCACAGGCCAGCGCTTGGGGTGGCGCGGTGAAGGAGGAGGGGGAGTTCGGAGATAGTTCGTCGGATAGAGGAGCTTCGATGGGAGAGTGTGTGGGTCGATGTTTTTGCGTGACTGAGGCGGCGCTGGGTTTTTTTTTGAGGGAGTAAATGATGTGGGGATTGTTGTGTCTGCTGAGATCCCTTTGGGATCTCCTGTGCGTGGGTTACGTGAAGAGGACGTAGATGCACAGTTGGTTACGATTGTGTGTGCGTGATTTAGTTGATCCGCATGAAATCGGGCTTACGTGGGATGTGGGGTATTAGGTAGGTAATGTGTCCAAATTTTCCATATTTTCATAGCATCATTTCATTGCACTTCATGTCATATCTGCATCCAAATCCCACATTTTCATACGATACTGTGCTTCTAACGCTATATCTGAGTTTTGTAGAGATTTGTGGATTTTCAGGGATTTTGGAGCAATTTGGAGCCATTTTGGGACATGGACACATCTAGCACGTCCGTGACGCATTTGGCGAGGCTCTACGTGAGTTTTCCGAGGATTGGAAGCATATGGGAGGAGAAGAGAAGAAGCGAGCGAGAGAAAGGAGCCAAAGCCCAAATATAGGCAGTTTTTCCAGGCGACTCGACCCGAGTAGCACCATCTACTCGGTCGAGCTGACATGCGAATCCAGCAGGACAAATGCACGTTCTACTCGACCGAGTAGAGTAACGACTCGATCCAAGTCGATCCAGCTTTAAGCTCCCTCCCACCAGCATCCTACTCGACCGTGCAGGGCATACTCGACCCGAGTAGGCAGAGTGATGTTTTGGAGAAGAATATTTGACCCTCTGACGACTCGACCGAGCAGGGCCTACTCGAACCGAGTAGGCAGAGTGACATTTTGGAGAGGAGTTCCGACCTACTGACGACTCGACCGAGTAGTCGGGCTACTCGACCAAGTAGCCCGAATCTGTTTTCAAGCAAGCAATAGCTAAGGTGCCTGCTCAACCGAGCAGGCACCTACTCGACCGAGCATCCAACTCGGTCGACGACGTGTGGGCCCCAAACTTCCAGACTTTCAGATTTTCTTGCGGGGTCCACCCTCTATGTATTTAATATGATTTTCCGGAAGTTTTAGGGAACTTTTGAATTATTTTTAGAAGAGGAGAGATTTAATTAGTGTTTTTAGATCTAGGGTTTCCATTGTGCCGTCATTTCTAAAAATTGTATTTTTATTGTCTCTTGCACTTTGGAACCTATTGGATCTCGCTTATTTTCTATTGGCTATTGTTCTCTCTTGATTTTGGTACGTAAAATTCTCACCTTCACTTGTTTTAATTGCTATGATGTTTTCCATGGTAAAAATTGCACCTTTATTTGTTCTATTTGCCATGTGTGAGTAGTTCTATCTAGGGCTAATAGGTTATCCCTAGGATCTTAGGAAAAAGATGTAGATCTGGGATTTTTAGGTTGTGGTGGGAATAAAAGGGGAGTACTTTGGTTGATCCAACCAAATCCCTAGGAGAACTCGTACTGAGATCATGCCCACGGTTGGTGGAAATGATTATCTTAATGAGTATACTTAGGATTTAATTAGGGAGTTAGTGTATCCAACCAAGGCTCATGACCATGCCCGGCTCGTTCCTTGAGGAGATCTACCGACAAACTATATTACTACATTGACGGCTACCGTCATTGCGTCAATGAGAGCCACCAAAGTACCTCGAAGCTCTAATCCATGAGAGTGTACGAGCTGAGAGACAAATCCCATAAACCCAATGCAACATAAAAACCCCTAGCCTAATGTCGACTTCCAACGATCCTAGCGGTAATCCCTAAAGCCCTAGTGTCTTCTTATATTGAATCAATACCCTCACAACCAACCTTTCTAAACCGACTGCGATCTCATTCTGAGATCTAGAAATAACCTGAGACATCAATACTGTCACTGTCCCTGTGGGATTCGACAACCTTTTATACTATAATTTGACACCGTCTGCTTGCGGATAGAACCCAGAATTGACACCAAGGTACCATACAGTGCATGGCGACCGTCACACCTCCTGGTGGATTGTAGGTGTAAGTTCTGTGCGCGTCAAGTTTTTGGCGCCGTTACTGGGGACAGTTGCGGTGTTACCCAGTTTATTTTTATCTCGAAGAATTTGCTAGCAACTCTACTCATTTCCTATCTCTCCACTCTTTTTATTCTTCTTTATTATTACCTTGCTACTTATGGTATTGTCTAAGTTGTCTTGTGCATGATTACTTGCTTTCGAGCTATTGATAAAGAACTACTATTTTATCCTGAAATCGAGAAGACCGCAAGAACTCTCAGAGCCCTGAATAGGGGTCAGCCACCCTCAGATCCGATGGCAGAAAATACCGCCATTCTATCTCGCACCGGGTCCATCTGGGACCACATGAAACCGAGCTACGTGAACAATTCTTCCATTCTGAGGACGCAACTGGCGGCAAATAGCTTTGAGATTAAGACCAGGCTCATAAATCTGATGCATCAGGACCCTTCTATGGGAATCTACACGAGAACCTGAAACACCACATCGACACTTTTCTGGCAAAGTGCGATACGTTTAAGACCAAGGATGTAAGCAAAGACGCAATAAAGCTAAGGCTCTTTCCCTTCACTTTAAGGGATAAGGCTTCTTATTGGCTACAGGCCCCCCTGTCCAACCACTTCACTTCTTGGGAGCAACTGGCGCTTGCTTTCGTCGACAAATTTTACCTACCGTAAAAAATGGTGATGATCAGAGGAGCTATCTCCAGCTTTAAGCAAATGCCACAAGAGTCGCTCTACGAAGCCTGGGAAAGGTTCAAGGATCTTCAGCATCAGTGACCACACCATGGGATCCCATCATGGGATCTGGTCCAAAGCCTCTATAGCAGGTTACAGTCCAGTACAAAGATGATCATTGATGCCACATCACAATGCACCCTTCTAGACAAATCAGTAGATGAGGTAATTGACATGCTTGAACATATGGCGACGAACAACCGACAGTTAAGCGAGGAGCGCATCATTATCACCCGAATTGTGGAGGTAAAAGTTGTTAGCCACCTTGATACTCATATTGGAACCCTATATAAATTGGTGGCAAGGATCGAACAACTGTTGAATGCTATTCCAACAACCTCTAGTGCTCCAGCTTATCATCCTCAATAAGAATACGGAGAGCAAAGCTACGTTCCCAATGAAGGACCTTATGACAGAGCCGAATCACAATCTGAGTAAGTACAATATGTACAAGGAGATGGGCACAATTAGTGGAAACATCCGGCCGCAAGGAATCACCCCGGATTGTCCTATGGAAATCAAAGTGGAGGGTTGCAACCTCCACAGTTTCAGAGGCCACCACTCCTTCCTCCTCAACAACAAGGACCGCTGCCACATCAGCAGCAGAACGGATTTAGGCCATCTGGGCCATATCGACCACTGGGCTACCAATTCAATCGCCCGCCTCAACAAAACTATGCACCAACACCACCACGTTCTAATTTGGAGGCTACATTAGAATCATTTATGAGCGGACAAGTAAAGTTCAATCAAGACACGTCTGCTCAATTCAAGAACATCAACACATCACTTGATGAGCTAAGATGTCAAATGTCCCAATTACTGAAGCATCAAGGGAGGTTTCCTTCGCAACCGGAGCCGAATCCAAGAGCTCAAGCAAATGTCGTGGTCCCTGTCACCACGCGAGGACGTAGGATAACCGACGTTTTGATGGTGCCGGTTACAAGCAAGGAACAAGCTACAACTGAAGATGTCCCTTTTGGCAACAATGAGGAAGAGGCTATGGATGAGCCTATCATGAATGGAGAGAGGGAGGCTTCGCCTTCCACCTTACCCACCATCACACCGGCACCAAAGGATGATGAAACCACTTCCAATAAGCCAACTCCTAAGGACACCACCAAGGATAAGGGAAGCCGACCCCTTCTGCTGTATCCACAGAGGCTAGCTTTAGCAAAAATGGAGAAAAAATACGCAAAGTTTACGGATCTCCTAAAGGGTATTCAACTCAACATCTCTTTTATGGATGCCATTACAGAAATTCCCATCTACGCAAAATTTTTGAAAGACCACATCACCGGAAAGTGGAAACATGAAGACATGAAGCTTTTGGAGGATTCAACTTCCATCATAAAGAACCACCTATCAAAGAAATTACCGGATCCGGGAAGCTTCACAGTGCCATGCTCTATTGGAAGTACGCCTATTAACCGTGCATTGATCGACTTGGGAGAGAGCATCAGTTTGATGCCACTCTCCATATTCAAAAGGCTACATACCAGAAGCGAGTTGGAGCCTACCATCATGTCTATACAACTGGCGGACCACTCAATTACATATCCAATAGGTATTGCTAGAGATATCATTTTGCAAATGTCGCCCGGATTAAGTGTATCGGTGGCTTTTATTTTAATGGATATGCCGGAAAGAGTGAGTTCCCAACACATACTTGGCCGTCCTTTCATGGTGACGGCCGGTGTCTTGATATATGTTCGCGAAGGGACTCTCTCAATGAATGTGGGTAATATTGAAGCTCAATTTCAGTTACAAAAATCCATGATGGAGCATGTCCAAGAAGAAGGAGCGAGGTATCTTGAGCTCTTAGAAGATGATGCTATATAGGAGTATACTACTGAAGGGGTCATGAAGGACCCGGTGAAGACAAGCGTTGATGACGATGACAACTCCATCTACAATAAGGCGATTACCGCCTATCTTCGTGTGCTTGATGAGAGGCCCCCGGATGACTCATTGCACCAAGAAGACTAAGAAGACATTCTCTACATGCAAGAAGGGGACCATGGAGAGGAAGCATGCCAAATACTGCCGCACGGTATCGTTTGCAAGCAAGATGCGCACATCTCTTACGTGCCCAATATCTATTGAAGAACTTCAGGGAGTTGAGCTCATGACTCAAAACGAGTGCTTATTAGAAGGTAACCCGACTTTCTATATCTTAGATTTTCTTTTTCAATTTTTGTTTTGCCCTATCCATCCCAATAACCAAGTAAAAATGCTTTCTATTCCATAAAAAATACAAAACTACGAAGATCTGACAAGTTCTTCCTTCCTACAGGTCGAAAGTTGAGGGGAGCATACAAAACAATGTATTGAATGGAAGGGAGCCAGGAGAAGAGCATTCGATAGAACAAATGCTTAGGAGAAAAGAGTTACAGGTGACTCGATCGAGTATGCACCTACACGGTCGAGTAGCAGAGAGCGCAGGAAAACAAAAGAAAACAATGTTCTACCTACACGGCCCGAGTATACCCTACTTGGTCGAGTAGCCACCTACTCGGTCAAGTATCCACATACTCGGTCGAGCGCCCGAGGAAGCAGAAAAAAGGTGAAAAATAGCGTTCTGTCTACGGCGCCCGAGTAGACCCTACATGGTCAAGCAGCTGAGGGAGTATTCTAAACTTATATCTCTTTATATTTAATTATTTCACTCGACCGAGCACCTAAGCTGCTCGGCCCGAGTAGCGGAACACTTGCTTAGAGGGGCCCACCTAGCAACTGAGTTGGTTTATATTCTAACAAACTCGGGTTTTAAACCATAATCCTATTTTTTTCCCCCAAATACGCTGCTCGAGCAACTTCCCCCTAACCTACTCGACCTCGACCCGCAGTAGCCACAGACTCCTCTGCCGTCTACGCCGCCGTCTGCACCACCACTCCGGTCCACCCTCCACTATCTCTCCTTATCTCTCCCCCTCTGCATATCTACACCTATTTCTCTCTCTCCCTCTCAATTTCTTTTCCCCTCTGCTCCAGTGATCACCAGAGCAACGCTGTCGACACCTCCCAGTACCGACATCATCGCCCCCACCCCCATCCCACCACTTTTAATCCCCCCTCATACCCCCTCTCATATTAGATCCCTCCACTGCCCTCCATCTTCCCTAGGCATCCTGACGTACTAAGTCGAGCACACTTAGTTCTCGGTCGAGTACCCTGCCCCTGCCCCCTCCCTGTCCGACCTACTCGACCGAGCACAATTAGTGCTCGGTCGAGTAACCCTCCCACCACGGCACCCCCCGCCCGACCTATTTTACCGAGCACAGCTTGTGCTAGGTCGGGTTTCCCACTCCCATCCAATTTGCCACCCATCCTATTCGACCGAGCATGGTCTTTGCTCGGTTATCACCCATCCCCCTTACACCCACATCTTCCCACACATGTCTCCCCCTACACGATACTTTTTCTCCCACTGATACTATTTTCTCTTTCTATTTCAGGTACATTGTGCTTACAAAGGAGGACACTGCCAGGAGCAGCTTTCGGGATACCTCGGATTCGCAGACAGGCACGTGCACGATCACATTGCTCTTGCAGCGACTGTCATGTCGATACACTCTACCCTCTCTTTATTTTTATTCCGACACACTCTGCATGCCTGTAGCACGATGCCTCCTCGCACTAGGCCGAGGAAGCCCATACCTGTGCGGTAGGGGAAGAGGAAGGCCACTGATGCCTCCTCTTCTCGGCCCGCCCACCGCGCTCGCCGTACGGCTTCACCCACCACCAAGGTTGAGTACGTGGGCGATTCATCGTCTCGTCCGACTCCTCAGACTACGTTACCACCCTTCCACTAGTCATACTTGCCACCCACGATCACCCGCCACATCGCCCACATATCCTCGCCACTTCTGCCCCCCATCCCTACTACTACACCACCCGCCCCTCCCGTCCCTCTATCACCGCGGGTGCAGACGTTCGGCATCACCTTTCAGGACGATGCGCACCGCGACTGCTTCATCATGCTGTCATAGCTGAGGATCGATCCCACACTATTCATCCATCTCCTCATCCTCCGACGCCTAGGACTCCTATAGGGGGTCCATTGACTTTACCGCACCATCGGGTTCGACCGATTCCTCGCCTCCTACGCTTCCACTACACCCGCCTCACTCTAGATGCATGAGTTACATTGCCTGCACACCAGCCGGTGATGGAATTAGCTTCAGGCTGCTAGACCATGATGTCGTGGGCACGTATGCCCAGATCCACGCTCATTTCCACTTCCCGCCATCCCCGACCCTCGCACCGCCTTCTCACCAAACTACGAGCTTGCTACGTTCGATGCCAATGCATTCTGGCATCACATTACCGGTCTGGACCTCAACTGCCCTAGTCGGGCGAAGGCATCATGCATTGTGCACCCTTGCCTTCGATATGCCCAGCGTCACTTGCCGCCACCATATTTTATCGGCCAGAAGTCGGGACCATGTCCCTACCCGAGCATCCCAACTCATGGGAATGACCCGACTATTGCGCTACCACCCTGACGGCTCCCTCCACCCCTTCGTCCTTTTCAACGCAGCCCGCTGACTATGTTACCGCCTCCTATAGACCGCCCACACCTGCTTCCCCATGGATATCTGCTGCGGTGGATTTTTCACTATCTACGCACGGATCTTGGGCCTGGATCTTCCTGATGGCCTAGTGACCCCTCGACCCCATGCTCTTGACTTTGGGTGTGCTTGAGCACATGCACATCATCAGGCCATATGGGGCATGTCACTGGGCCTATCTTTTAGGCACCCATCACTCACCCCAATTTGTCCTGCCTGCCCCTCACCTCACCACCATAGTGCCGGTCTAGCAGAGCTGGATGATCGATAGGGTCTTTCCACTTCCTGTCCTCCACGTCCTCGAGCCCCCCGAAGCGCCCATTGATGTCGATGCCGATGACTGGGTGCTCAGCTCTTCTGAGGATGAGGAGCCCGACCTGGCTGCTATTGTGGCAGCCCAGCCTAGCCTAGCCAGCGCACCCACCACTAACAAGAGGCACAACCGTCTCGCCCCCCCTGTCGCCATAGCTGCCACTACCATAGGGAACACGGTGACTATCACCACCCTCTACCCCGATGCCCCTGCCGTTGCCTCCTCCGTGCCTATACCTGAGGGTACGTCTTTCCTATCCGCTCCGATCCTATTGCTCCACATTTTTTGGAGCAGGATTCCACCAGCACCTTATCCCCACTATTGGACCTACTAGCTTCAATGCCCACCTCCTTAGGTTCCACATCACTACTTACTGGCACCACCACTACACCCGTAGCAGCCATCCTTACCGAGAGCGTCTCAACTTCTGTCCACACGTTTGTAGCAACGACAGCTCCTTCTTCTGCTGACATTGCTGCTGTTTCCACAACTTCTCCTGATCTCGGTCGCACTACACTGCCCACTACCTCCGCTGAGATCCCTACGAGTTCACCCTCACTGACCTTTCAGCCTAGGCACCGTGGATCCACTCCACAGGGCCGTTTTACAAGTGTGGTGTCTCATAGTTTCCGTCCTCCCCTCGAATCCCATACCACCGACACTCGTCTGACAGCGATGGAGGATGTGACTTCTTGCCTTCGATGAGATTTCGACGACTTCACCCGCTCGACTGCCACCCATCAGCAGAAAGTCGAGGCGGACCTTGCTTCAATTATAGACCTGTTGCAGACACGGGGCCCACCTCCTGTGATCCTTGCTCATGCCCCTCCCCCAGGACAGCCCATGTCTCCACCGCCACACCACTCAGTGCCCCACACTCTCAGGCTTCTGTAGAGCACGTCACTTCTGCCCCTGAGTTGGTAGCCACGGTAGTAAGCACTTCAGTCGTCGACACACACACTTCCACACTAGTCGAGACTGCCATCGTCCCATTTTAGCCTAGCCTGCTGCCTCTTCTACTTACCTACAGGTCGACCCAGTTGTCGAGCCTAAGCCTCCTACCACTACCTCTGATCTTCCTGCTGACACACTTCTCGAGCCACAGCTTGCTGCCACAGCCACAGCCCACAGCCATAGTTTTTGGTCCAAAGCAGGGGGGACCCATCACCACCCACAGAGGGTGGTGCTCCTGCTTGATGCTGTCCCCCACCACTTTTTGTCTATGTCCCTTCCTCATCCTATTTTGTGCCCATCTGTCTTTTCGGGGACTCAGTCTTACACAGCTTGGGGGAGGACCCACCATGCATCATTCCATGCATTTGCATCATCACTTTATCCTTGCATCATATCACTTTGCTTTCATTTACACAGTTTTATTTTCAATTCACTTTCTATCTTCTTATCCACTCACCCACCATCGCCTCATTTCCCACATGCCAGCGTGTTCTCAACACTGAGGACACTGCTGTGTTTAGGTTGGGTGATGAGTGCTACCGCCTTTATTTTAATTTTTAATTTTTTATTTTTTATTACTTTCTTTCATTTTACACCTCTTTATTTTCATTTTCCACCCATTTTCCACCATTATTTTCTTTCACATTCAGCGTCACGTTTTCCACTTTTTGCCATGTCTGCTTGCTTGTTTTCATTTTCTTACTTTCTTCGCCCTTTTTTCCCTTTTGCTAGAATTGTTCTACAAGATTATATCTCTTATAGCCCTCAGTAGCTACTCACGATATTTATATCTTTTGACGTGCTATTTAGAGTAATCTTAGTCTTACTATCTATATGCTTGCATATTCTCTTGTTGATATTTCTAATTTAATGCCTGATATGAATTGAAACTGAATGCATGAAGTAGTATCTAGGACGTTCTTTGTTGTGTAATGCACCTAGGTTCAAGCATTATTAGAATATTTGGAGCACCTATTTGTTATCTTATCTACTTCTGTTTGCATGCCTGATATTATTGTGCTTTATACCGCATGCTTTCATTATTCGTTCAGATGAATGATAATATTCATGCTAGCTATGAGTTTAGTTAGAGTATTATCACATTGAACCATTGTACACATCTCATGAGTGAACCGAGTGATATATTATCTTCCTTCTCCACATATCTTTATGATTCTTCACATATCATTTAGTTTCACCCACTACAGCCACTTTTACCACAACTACCTCCCAAAAATCCCAAAAGAAAAAGATAGCTTCCAAAGACCCAAAAATATGAAAAGAAAAAAAAGAAAAAAATTTGAGAAAAAGAAAATTATTTCCTATCTCTTTATTAGAAGCTACTACAAATACTTGGGAAAAGACAAAAATTTCACATCCGATTCCTAGATGCGACGCCTCAAGGTAAGCTTGGAGGGTTGAACCATTTGATTATATGAGTGAGTATGACATTAGAGTGGAGATGGTGCACAATGAGAGATTCGATAATACTTAAACTTTACGAAATATTTTAGCTTTGGAGATTTTTCATGATTTGAAATGAATATTTGGATGCCATGACCTCTTTCCATTCTCTATTGCATGTTGGTGCGATCTCAATGTTCTTCACTTATATCTATTGATTGAAAAGTGTGTTGCCAACTCTTTTTACACTAGACTCTATGGATTGCATGATGTTGATATGAGTTGAAGGCATGATTTTAGAGGATCCCTACCTTTGTCTTTATTGCATACAAGCCATATGATTAGTAAGATTTGAAAATACTATTAGCATGTGTTTTGTTATTCAAAGCATTGTGATATGTTGCTTGGGCTTGAGATTTGACTTAACATTTTAGCACCCCTATCCATCTCCTATCTCTTCTATTTTTTTATTTATCGCACTGTGAGCCTAGTATTCGTCTTCCTCGAGGACGAGTAAGAGGTAAGCTTGGGGGATTTTGAAGTGTCCATATTTTCCATCTTTTCGTAGCATCATTTCATTGCACTTCATGTCATATCCGCATCCAAATCCCGTATTTTCATACGATACTGTGCTTCTAACGCTATATTCGAGTTCTGTAGAGCTTTGTGGATTTTCAGGGATTTTGGAGCGATTTGAAGCCAATTTCGGACATTGACACATCCAGCACGTCCGTGATACCGTTGGCAAGGCTCTACAAGAGTTCACCGAGGTTTGGAAGCATATGGGAGGAGAGGAGGAGAAGCGAGTGAGTGAAAGGAGCCAAAACCCAAACCCATGCAGTTTTCCCTGGCGACTCGAACCGGGTAGCATCAGCTACTCGGTCGAGCTTACACGCAAATCCAGCAGGAAAACATGCACGTTCTACTCGATCGAGCAGAGTGATGACTCGACCTGAGTCGATCCAGCTTCGAGCTCCCTCCCACCAGTATCCTGCTCGACCGAGCAAGGCCTACTCGACCCGAGTAGGCAGAGTGACATTTTGGAGAAGAATATTTGATCCTCTGACGACTCGACCAAGCAGGGCCTACTCGATGTCACGCCCCGCTTCCCAAAAAGGACGGAGGCGAAGCGTGACTAAGGCCCGCTTAGGCCGGGGCTGAGAGCCCAGACCCAATAAGCGTCTGTGGTATTCCAAAACGAAGGAAACAGGTCCCTGCAAGTTAGTACGAAACTATAAAAGTACTGAAAAGAAAGAGCATATCATTTTATTCCAAACATAATCATCCAAAGTACTGAGAGTCTAAAACGCCCGAAGGGCTACAACTGCAGAAAATAAAACTACCGGTGCAAGCACCCAACCTAGTCAAGAAAACAAAAGGTGCTACGCACCCAAACTAAACTGGAACAGAACTTTGGATCAGCAACTAGAGGCCTCTAACTCTGGTCCTCCTCTGGGTCGTACATCGGATCAACGTCCTCCGGCTCTCCGTCTGCTGGCAAGTCCTCCTCGTCGACGTACTCTAGCTCAACACCTGACGTACATCACCAAAAAAGGAACTGTACGTCAGGTAAGGTCTACAAAGAGGGTTAGACCAAACTACAAGTGTATCAACTTTTAGACAACGATTTACTGGTTGATTAACATGATGGGGTTATAACGGAGTAACAAAAAGAAGTGACGCAGCAGAAAAGTAAAGCGTAGAAAGTAGTAGTCGTAGCGTGTGCTACCAACTACGGGACTAGCCTACAGGTGTCATGACAAGTTGGGACGTGACGGGACAAGACGGGACAAGACAAGTGAGACACGAAAGGGTTCACGCCTTACGGTTCGAGGGGGATCAGACCCTCTTTACGTGCGCACGCTCAACCCAACCCCAAACCCCAAGGAAGACAAGACAAGACAAGACAACAGTACAAGGGATCACTCGCTCTAGCTTGGCGAGTGCCCTATTGCCCGCAGGCTGTGTATCCGTACAAGGGATCACTCTCTCTAGCTTGGAGAGTGCCCTATTGCCCGCAGGCTGTGAATCTATACAAGGGATCACTCGAAGAGTGCCCTATTGCCCTCAGGCTGTGCAAGAAGGGACAGGACGTGACAAGACGGGAATGGTTATTCTAGGGTGTCCATACACACGCACACACATGATAGCCCTACGATATCAAAAGTTGTTGTTGTCGGGCTCAGACTTCGTCGTCACGTCTGAGCCGTCAGGAGTCATCCCGGACGCTATCATTTCACGTCCGGTCCTTTTTGTTCACAATTATCAATTCTAACCAACTAAGGCCTAAGCACGGCCAAAAGTGCAAGTGGATACACTTGCCTGTGATGGCGAGTGTGTCGTCCTCTCGAAGCATCTCGTCCGCGGAAGTCCATCTGAAACAGTGCCGTGGCGACGGTGTCAGGTCTCAATTTCATCAAATCCTATTAGGGTTCATTTCTAGGTTATCGTGACTATCATATTCGTCAAAAGTCACTTTTTCGATGTTTCAGCCTAATCGACGATCTAATCCTATGTGCACAGTTAACAAAGTCCATTCGTCGATTTTCTTGATTTGTACAACATTTTAATGGTGCTGGAAAATAAATTTTAGTTTAAGTTGACGATTTTTAGTTTAGGGTTCAGTCAGCTATTATGGGGGTTTCTACGAGTTTCAGGGAACCAACCTGAACCGGAGTTTGTCGTAGATTGGAAGTCGTGTCTGAACGGAGGACTCCTCAGCTTCAGATCTGGTCCTTGCACGATTCCCCAAAAGTTGAAACTAGCGACGAAGGCCTTCGACGTGTCGTAACATCGTAGACGGCAAATCCGCGAAGTAGCACACCCAAGTGGGGCCTACAGCAGTGCTAGGGGTCAATGGGGGACCCATAACACCTCTGGAGAACTTGGGGGGCCCACCACACGAGTTGGTGTGAGAGAATCCAAGTTGTGACGAACTGTCGTCAGTCAGACACCGTCGGTGCGGGGGTTTCTCTCGGTCAGACCGAGAGAAGCTCTCGGTCGGGCGTGGTGCAGCGCAGCAGAGGCGGGGTCGTGGTGCGGTGCGATGGAAATCCTCGGTCAGACCGAGCGGGCCTCTCGGTCGGACACGGTGGGTGCGGGCGTGCAGCACTGCGGAGCGATGCGGAGCGGCCTCTCAGTCGGTGCAGAAGATCTCGCCGGTCGGGCGCTAGCGGGTGCGGGGCGGATGCGGAGCGGCTGCAACGAAGCGCTGCAGCGAGCGGACGAAGCAGGGTGCGGGCTGTTCTCTCGGTCGGAGCGGGCGATCTCCTCGGTCGGAGCGGGGGGTTGCAACGTTGCAACTTGCAACGAAGCGGAGCAGAGCCCGGCTGCGGGGCTTGGCCTCGGTCAGACACAGCCCGATGCGGTGGTGGCTGTCGGTCGTGCACGGGGCGGCTGTCGCAACGTTGCGACGAAGCTTGGGGTGGAGTTTTTGACGGCTAGGGTTTGTGTGATGCAGAAATTAGCTAGCCTAGGGTTTATTTAAATAGATTAGAGCTAGGGTTAGGTCTAGGGTTTAAGAAAACGTAATTAAAATAATTAAAATAATTAATTTAAAACAATTTTACTCTCATCTCCCTCACGCAAGATGGGTGCGGCCAAAAATTCTGAAATTTGGTCTAAAAATTCTTTAATATGTTATTATAATATAGGAATTTTATCATAATTAAAAAACTTATAAAAGTAGGTTTTAAAAATATTTAAAAATTTCAAAAAAATGGAAAATAGGTCAAATTAAGTCCAAAAATTGTAAAATAATTATTGGGGTGTTCGGGGCGACGAAATAAAGAGAGTGGAGAAGACAGATCTAAATTTCGACGTCAAGAGACGAAACTAAAAATAGAAATGTCTCGCGTCAAAACAGAAAGTTGCGATGTCACATCAAATAAGCTAGTATCGCGGAAGAACGACTCGAGATATGTCGTTCCAAAGTTGTTCCACAATATAATACTTTCAGAGACGATCACGTCAACATATCACACAATATTGTTCAAAATCAAATAGAGTCAAAAATAAATACGTGCACGATCAAGAGCACGTGCACAAAGAAAGTACGATCGGAAACCGACCGTTACATCCTCCCCAACTTAGAAATGATTCCGTCCTCGGATCAACATCAAGCATCGCTGGGAAAAATATGCGGGAAGCGCTCTCTCATATCATCCTCACGCTCCCAGGTGGACTCTCCAGGTGATCCGTGACGCCACATCACTCTCACCAGTTCGACTATCTTATTCCTCAACTGTTTCTGTCGACGGTCCAAGATCTACACAGGCTGCTGGTCGTATGTCAGGTCCGGGCGAACCGTAATCTCTGAGAAATCAACCATGTGCGACGGATCACTGACGTACCGACGTAGCTGAGATACGTGGAAAACGTCGTGAACACCCTCCAAAGATGGTGGCAGAGCAAGGCGGTAGGCCACTGCTCCCACACGCTCTAGCACATCAAATACCCCCAATATGCCTCAGACTCAGCTTTCCCTTCTTCCCAAAACGAATAACTCCGCGGTTCGGAGAAATCTTCAGGAAGACGTGATCTCCAGGCTGAAACTCCAAAGGTCTCCTCTTGGCATCTGCCCAATGCTTGAAGCGATCCTGTGCAACTCTAAGCTTCTCCCTGATGTCCCTCATGACATCCACAGCTTCCACTATCATCTTTGAACCCAACAGCTCCCGATCTCCGATGTCATCCCAGCTCAGTGGCGATCGACACTTCCTTCCATATAAGGGAGCAAACGGCGCCATGCCAATGCTCGCCTGGTAGCTGTTGTTATATGAGAACTCCACCAAGTGAAGATGGTCCTCCCATGATCCCTTCAAATCAAGCGTACAAGCTCGTATCATATCCTCTAGAATCTGAATAGTCCTCTCGGACTGGCCATCAGTCTGCGGGTGGTACGCCGTGCTGAAACTCAGACTCGTACCCAAATGCTCCTGCAGACTTCTCCATAACTGAGATGTGAACCTCGTGTCTCGGTCAGACACAATGCTCACGGGGCCTCCAGGCAAGCATACAATCTCCTGCACTTACACGGTCTACGTTACAACCAACTCAAGCGGAAATTAAAAGTGAAGTAAAAAAAAGAAATTTACCTCCAGATATTTCCACGCCAAAGCTTCCGTAGACTGGCCCACTTGGAATGGGATAAAGTGCGCAGACTTGGTCAACCGATCTACGATCACCCAAACTGCGTCGTTCTGCCTCGGGGTCTGAGGTAAACCAGTCACGAAGTCCATCGTAATATGTTGCCACTTGTAATGACCCCAAAATTCATATACGTGTATTAATACACATTCTTGGACGTATATATATGCGTATAAATTTTTGGGAGTCCTTGTGTATTTTATTTAATTTTGTCACGCTAAATATTATTTTTAAATAATTTCTATGACATGATTTTATTAAATGAAATATATAGGTGGAATACTAAGGTCTTGATGAGTAAGTATTGCATGTGTATTAAGTGTGTATAATTATTTTTTTAAAAACAAAATCCTAATATTTTACATAAGTGACACCTCACCCTTTGATGTGTCAATAGCTCCTTGATCCTTACCTAACCCATGGCTTGGTGGCATGCTTAGAGGATTTTAGGGAGATGAGGTGGCTACTCTAGGAATTAGAGAGAGTGTTTTATTCACTCACTCTCTCCCCAAAGATCAGACCGAATTCATTCCTTCCCGTTGCTCTCTATTAGACATTAGGGGGGCTGAGTACCCGAAGGGCTACGCCACCCTCACTCTGCACACACCCGGAGCATCCATGTCGTCGTTTGGGTGCTGTTGTTCATTCTGGGAGCTTGTGGAGGAGAAAGGTTTGAAGAAGGAGGAGCCATAGGGATTTGGGCTACCCCCTTGTCTCTCATCACCCCTATGGTAGGATTCCATCTCCAACTAGTATTAGAGTTGCATGCTTAGTTTCATGGTTGTTGTTGTTGAGGTTTTATATTTTCTTATGTTAATCCTGAGTTTTGTATGGTTGCGCGCGGTAAGCAATCCTGAGATTTGTATGGTTGTGCGCGGTGAGTAATCCTCAGTTTTGTATGGTTGTGCGCGGTGAGTTATACTGAGTTTTGTATGGTTGTGCGCGGTGAGTAATCCTGAGTTTTGTATGGTTGTGCGCGGTGAGCAATCCTGGTTTTTGGGTGGTTTTGTGCGGTGAGCAATTCTGGACAGATTTACATGCTGATTGTTCTGATTAGTCCTCCCAATCTAGAATTGTGTTTGCTCTGAAATTTTTATGGCTTAAATATTGGACTGTTATCTATAACTTTCATGTTGTGACCTTTTACCAATTCGAACTGGAAATATGAGTAAAAATTCCATCTTTACAACATGTCGGCATTTCATCCAGTCTGGACACAGTTTGGCAAAACGTAGATCAGTCCCTACACACTCCATAGAAATTGATGAACTTGGTCTCGTTGGAAAGATAACAACTTTTTCTACAACGTTCTTTGAGTGCACATTTTCGAGATTCTAACTCTAACATGTCTTAAACTAGTAATCTTTACATCTCTTAGAATCTGTCTGAAAAACAGATTCGTCAGGTCTCAACAAACAATTCACCATAAATCACCCAGTTCATATTTCTGCATGAAAATTTATAGGTGAATCCAGAACAACCATATCTACAACTTTTGTTTGGATTGTATGTGCATGTTTGATACAAAATTAGGGAGAAATATGCTTCTTATTCTAACTATTCTGCTTTTCCAGCAAACTGAAAGACTTGAATGTTGTTCTAAGTTCCTTTTGAGGTTAAACTTGCCATCAATGTTCTTGATTATTTCTGTTACATGGTGATATGTGGTTTATGTTCTTGGCACATGCAAAATGATGATGTGAATATGGTTATACGTTTCATGTATATTATGAGAAATGAGAAAGGGAATGCACAAGGCGATGCATTTCCCAAATATGTGATGAACTGTGGAAAGAAAACAAATGCAAAGTGTTATGTTTCAAGAAAATGACTAAGTCCTCTTAAAGGAGGGTGACATGGGGTTTGGGGGATACACGGGTAAATTAAAGGAGTTAAGGAGCGGACAGATGATATGAATTCTCACCCGATGTATCACTCCCGGAAGGGCGAGTTGAAAAGGTTTGGAGAGGCCGCTGGTGTACTCGTGATGCATCATAACGGTAATTGATGGTTTACTCCGTTTGTCCGACAGAAAAACCGAGCAAGTCTCGCTCTAGTGCCTTGCCCCGTTCGGGCATAGAGTTGCGAGAGGCCCCCTCCGGTGCCCGTGTTGCTGGTTGGGGTACCACTTTTCACCCACCCTTGGTGAAGTCCGACTCCTTAAGGTCCTAAGATTTATCCGGGTTCCAAAATGATAACCAATGAATTAATTGTTAATCCTTATTACTCGTGTAGAGATGGTAAATGTATGCGTTGTTTACTTGTGTTTCCTTACTATGGTTCTTTTATGTTGTATATTATTGTTGTACACCTAACCTGTTGCACGTGCACGCTTTCACATGTTCATAGTTATAGTTGTTGCTTCCTTTACTACAGTAGATGTTTATGCCATGACATACACTCTGACTGCTCACGTGCACTCTTTCCACACTTCATGTAAGGACTAGTTGAGATATGGAATTCCTACTGGGTCACGCGTTGACGTGCCCCACCGTTGACTTTTCAGGTTGGTTCTTTGAGTTGGAGGCCCCTAGACTCAGTTGGTTGAAGTTGCGGGTTGTGAGAAGTGTGGATGACTTGGGAGTGTTGTTGTATTTGGGTGAGATGTGAGTTTTTGTACCTTATTGAGATGTGGGTAATATTGTATATGGATTTGTATAAGGAAGTTGTATACAAACAGTTTTATTTATATACATCAGTGCTTGAGTTGTTGGTTCTCTTGTGTTTTGGGTTGACTGGAATGCTATATGTACTATCCCAGCAGTGCGCAGTGGACCTGCTTGTGTTTGTAATTTCGTATTTTCTTCGTAGCGCCCGTCTCTTTGGGAATACCTGATACGGATTCGTACTTATCGGGTATCCCGAGGACCGGGTCGTTACAGGTGGCGGCCCATGCAGGTCTCCGCACTGCGACTGTGTAAGGGTAGTGCGTGTAGTGATCCAGAGGTAGTTTGGTCTTAAGGTGGGTAGTGGTTCTTCCTAAAGATAGAGCCCTGATATCAGAAGTATGAGGTATAGAGCCCTGATGGTAGACACTAGAGTGTTGACTGAGTAAGAATGTGTGTATATATCTATGTGTGAATGTATGTGTACCTATACATTTGTAGCTCTATATGTGTTGAATATGGCTTGTCGAGTATATTGAGATGATATACTTATGTACTTATGACTATGGTATATGTATGAATGATTATATGACTATGTGATTGTATTTAAAGTATATGTGTTAATATATGGTTGACTTATGAGTATTGTGTATAATTGGGTTATATACTTGATTGAGGTGTATGTAGTGTATAGTTGTATTGTGTAGTGGCTATATACTATATGTGATGTATGCACATGTAGAGTGTGTCGAAGCATGTGTGGATCTTTGAGTTCCACCCATGTATGTATTGCTATGTCTTAAGAATATTAGTTTTATGTGTTGATATATGTGATGAGTATATGATAGATGTATGGCTGTAAATTGGAACGCTTACACCTGTATATGGATGAATATAGTTTTGTACGGTTATCTATGTGTATTGATATTGATATGATAAAACTTGTGTAATAATACATCTGTGAATGTTGGATGTGTACTAGGAGACATACATGATTGTATGTCTGAGTATAGAGGTACATGTGTTATGTGTTAATATATGGTGACATATGAGGAGTGTGTATTATGGATCTACATAGTTAATTGAGCTCTAGGCGATGTATAGATATGGCATGATGTCTATGTTTGTTATATGTGGTGTATGTGTACATGCTGATTGTGAAGATCCATGTGCGAATCTTTGTGTTCCGCTCAGGTATGAGTGGACATGCCCTAGATGTATTAGTGTTGTGTGTTTGATATATATATATATATATATATATATATATATATATATATATATATATATATATCTTGAAGATGTATATGGTTGCGTGCCTGGTTGTAAGCGGATACGCTTACACCGGTGTTTGGATAGATATATCATTAGGTGAGTATCTGTATGTATTGATATTGTTGTATGAGACTTTATGTGGTGACATGTATATGTGTGCTTGGATATATGCTAGGAGACATACATGGTTGTATGTCCGCATCTATATAATGAGATGCATGTGTATGTGTACAGTACCATGAATGCGTGTATTGTGAAATGATATAAGTGTTGATATAAGAATGTGTTTATATATAAGTTTGGGGTAGATTGACCATATATATCTCTATTCACCCTTAGCTATGTCCTGAGTTGGAAAGTCCGAGGAAGGACTTTATTTTAAGGTGGGTAGGATGTAATGACCCCAAAATTCATATATGTGTATTAATACACATTCTTGGACGTATATATATGCGTATAAATTTTTGGGAGTCCTTGTGTATTTTATTTAATTTTGTCACGCTAAATATTATTTTTAAATAAATTGTATGACATGATTTTATTAAATGAAATATATGGGTGGAATACTAATGTCTTGATGAGTAAGTATTGCATGTGTATTAAGTGTGTATAATTATTTTTTTAAAAACAAAATCCTAATATTTTACATAAGTGACACCTCACCCTTTGATGTGTCAATAGCTCCTTGATCCTTACCTAACCCATGGCTTGGTGGCATGCTTAGAGGATTTTAGGGAGATGAGGTGGCTACTCTAGGAATTAGAGAGAATGTTTTATTCACTCACTGTCTCCCCAAAGATCAGACCGAATTCATTCCTTCCCGTTGCTCTCTCTTAGACATTAGGGGGGGCTGAGTACCCAAAGGGCTACGCCACCCTAACTCTGCACACACCCGTAGCATCCCTGTCGTCGTTTGGGTGCTGTTGTTCATTCTGGGAGCTTGTGGAGGAGAAAGGTTTGAAGAAGGAGGACTACCCCATTGTCTCTCATCACCCCTATGGTAGGATTCCATCTCCAACTAGTATTAGAGTTGCATGCTTAGTTTCATGGTTGTTGTTGTTGAGGTTTTACCTTTTCTTATGTTAATCCTGAGTTTTGTATGGTTGTGCGCGGTGAGCAATCCTGAGATTTGTATGGTTGTGCGTGGTGAGTAATCCTCAGTTTTCTATGGTTGTGCGCGGTGAGTAATCCTGAGTTTTGTATGGTTGTGCGCGGTGAGTAATCCTGAGTTTTGTATGGTTGTGCGCGGTGAGTAATCCTGAGTTTTCTATGGTTGTGCGCGGAGAGCAATCCTGGTTTTTGGTTGGTTTTGTGCGGTGAGCAATTCTGGACAGATTTACATGCTGATTGTTCTGCTTAGTCCTCCCAATCTAGAATTGCGTTTGCTCTGAAATTTTTATGGCTTAAATATTGGACTGTTATCTATAACTTTCATGTTGTGACCTTTTACCAATTCGAAATGGAAATATGAGTCAAAATTCCATCTTTACAACTTGTCGGCATTTCATCCAGTCTGGACATAGTTTGGCAAAACGTAGATCAGTCCCTACACACTCCATAGAAATTGATGAACTTGGTCTCGTTGGAAAGATAACAACTTTTTCTACAACTTTCTGTGGTGCACATTTTCGAGATTCTAACTCTAAGATGTCTTAAACTAGTAATCTTTACATCTCTTAGAATCTGTCTGAAAAACAGATTCGTCAGGTCTCACCAAACAATTCACCATAAATCACCCAGTTCATATTTCTGCATGAAAATTTATAGGTGAATCCAGAACAACCATATCTACAACTTTTGTTTGTATTGTATGTGCATGTTTGATACAAAATTAGGGAGAAATATGATTCTTAATCTAACTATTCTGCTTTTCCAGCAAACTGAAAGACTTGAATGTTGTTCTAAGTTCCTTTTGAGGTTAAACTTGCCATCAATGTTCTTGATTATTTCTGTTACATGGTGATATGTGGTTTATGTTCTTGGCATATGCAAAATGATGATGTGAATATGGTTATACGTTTCATGTATATTATGAGAAATGAGAAAGGGAATGCACAAGGCGCTGCATTTCCCAAATATGTGATGAACTGTGGAAAGAAAAGAAATGGAAAGTGTTATGTTTCATGAAAATGACTAAGTCCTCTTAAAGGAGGGTGACATGGGGTTTGGGGGAAACACGGGTAAATTAAAGGAGTTAAGGAGCGGACAGATGATATGAATTCTCACCCGCTGTATCACTCCCGGAAGGGCGAGTTGAAAAGGGTTGGAGAGGCCGCTGGTGTACTCGTGATGCATCATGACGGTAATTGATGGTTTACTCCGTTTGTCCGACAGAAAAACCGAGCAGGTCTCGCTCTAGTGCCTTGCCCCGTTCGGGCATAGAGTTGCGAGAGGCCCCCTCCGGTGCCCGTGTTGCTGGTTGGGGTACCACTTTTCACCCACCCTGGGTGAAGTCCGACTCCTTAAGGTCCTAAGATTTATCCGGGTTCCAAAATGATAACCAATGAATTAATTGTTAATCCTTATTACTCGTGTAGAAATGGTAAATGTATGCGTTGTTTACTTGTGTTTCCTTACTATGGTTCTTTTATGTTGTATATCATTGTTGTACACCTAACCTGTTGCACGTGCACGCTTTCACATGTTCATAGCTATAGTTGTTGCTTCCTTTACTACAGTAGATGTTTATGCCATGACATACACTCTGCCTGCTCACGTGCACTCTTTCCATACTTCATGTAAGGACTAGTTGAGATATGGAATTCCTACTGGGTCACGCGTTGACGTGCCCCACCGTTGACTTTTCAGGTTGGTTCTTTGAGTTGGAGGCCCCTAGACTCAGTTGGTTGAAGTTGCGGGTTGTGAGAAGTGTGGATGACTTGGGAGTGTTGTTGTATTTGGGTGAGATGTGAGTTTTTGTACCTTATTGAGCTGTGGGTAATATTGTATATGGATTTGTATAAGGAAGTTGTATACGAACAGTTTTATTTATATACATCAGTGCTTGAGTTGTTGGTTCTCTTGTGTTTTGGGTTGACTGGAATGCTATATGTACTAACCCAGCAGTGCGCAGTGGACCTGCTTGTGTTTGTAATTTTGTATTTTCTTCGTAGCACCCGTCTCTTTGGGAATACCTGATACGGATTCGTACTTATCGGGTATCCCGGAGACCGGGTCGTTACACCACTTCCACTCTGGAATAGGAAGCGGTTGCAGCAACCCAGCAGTACGATGGTGCTCGGCCTTCACCTGTTAGCATATCAAACACTTGGCAATGCTCCGTGCCACACTTCTCTTCATGCCAATCCACCAATAATTCAGACGGAGGTCCTTATACATCTTGGTGCCTCCAGGATGTATAGAATATGGCGAGCTATGAGCCTCGCTCAACAGCTCCTCACGAACATCACCTGCAGGTACACAGAGTCTGCTGTCATACCGCAGCGAACCATCCTCATGAATCACGAACTCCGTCCGTAGCCCCGCTTCAACCTGCCTCCTGATCCTCTACAGCTTCGGATCTCCTACCTGTGCTGCCTTGATCCGATCCACGATCGTGGACTGAATCTGCAAATTCATGAATGAATGAACTACACCAGGTAGGACAACCTCCAAATCCATCTCCCTCTGCTCCTGTTGAATCCTCCAGTCGGTAATATGCATCATCGCATTAGGAAGTCTACTCAAGGCATCCGGCACTACATTCACCTTCCCCGGATGATACTACAAATCAATCTCGTAGTCAGCCATGAGCTCTAACTATCGCCTCTGACGCATGTTGAGCTCCTTCTGCATAAAGATGTACTTCAAGCTCTTGTGATCGGTGAAAATCTTCACACTCTCACCTAGCAAGAAGTGCCTCCAAATCTTAAGTGCAAAAATCACTGCTGCCAACTCCAGATCGTGTGTCGGGTAATTCTTCTCATGGGTCCTCAACTGACGAGAAGCGTACGCGACCACATGGCCATGCTGATGCAAGACGCATCCTAGGCCCTTCCCTGATGCATCACAATAAACTTCGAAGCATCCGCTTCGATCCGGTACTGCCAACACCGGTGCCGTGGTCAATCTCGCCTTCAAGATACTGAAGGCCTCCTCACAAGCATCTGACCAAAGAAATTCCACGTCCTTCCTTGTCAGCTTCGTCATCGGCTCTGCAATTTTCGAGAAATCCTTGATGAACCGCCGATAATAGCCTGCTAAACCAAGAAAGGTCCTGATGTCTGACGCTGACTGCGGAGTCGACCAATCTCTGACTGCTCTGACCTTCTCCGGATCCACATATATGCCATCACCGGACACCACGTGTCACAGGAATGCGACTTTGTCCAGCCAGAACTCGCACTTGCTATACTTGGCATAAAGCTTGTGTCGCCTCAGCGTCTCCAGCACTGTCCTCAGGTGACAGCTGTGCTCCTCCTCAGACTTCAAATAAATAAGAATGTCATCAATGAAGATGACAACAAACTTATCCAGGAAGTCGTAAAAAATCAAGTTCATCAAATTCATGAACACAGCTGGAGCATTGGTCACGCCAAACGGCATGACCACGAACTCGTAATGTCCGTACTTCGTCCGGAAAGCCGTCTTCGGAACATCATCCTTCTTCACCTTCAACTGATGGTACCCGCTCCTCAAGTCCAACTTCGAGAAGACTCTCGAACCTCCAAGCTGATCAAAGATATCGTCGATGCGCGGCAGCGGATACTTATTCTTCACGGTGACAGCATTCAATCCTTGATAATCCACGCACATCCTGCGGGACCCATCCTTCTTCTTCACAAGTAAAACTGGTGCACCCCATGGTGACACACTAGGGTGGATGAAACCCTTCTGCAGCAACTCATCTAGCTGCTTCCGCAGCTCCTCGAGCTCAGCGGGAGCCATACGGTACAGCGCCTTCGATATCGGCTGCGCTCCCGGCATAAGATCAATACCAAATTCTAAAGCTCTGTCGGGTGGCAGACCCGAGATATCCTCCAGGAAGACGTCGTCGAAGTCTCTGACGACTGCTGGTCGCTCGATCTCCATCTCCATCTGCATGGCTGCAACAATCGGCACCTCCGGCTTGGCCCGATATCTGATGGGCCCAAGCGACTCATCTCTGCTACGGAACTCAAACTCTGGATGGCCTGGAATCCAGAACACCACCCTCTTGCTGTGACAGTCGATCGAGGCGTGTAAATCTCCCAACCAATCGATGCCAAGAACGACATTGAAGTGCGGCAGATCGTGGACAATGAAATCTGCAAAGAGCTCGTATCCACTGACCACCAAAGAAATCGATCGACATCCCAAGTTCACTGTCACCACTCCATTCCCTGTGGTGATGTCCCAACACTTAGGGAGTGTATGGGTGGGAATGGAGTGCTTTGTTACAAACCTCCGGGATATGATGCACATAGATGCACCGGAGTCGAACAAAGCGAAGGCTGGGTGAGAGGACACTAGAAAGGTGCCTAAGATATAAACAACTATGGTCAAACCAAGCTACTCTAATAAACAAGTCACCAAACAACACAATATAATAAGATCTAAACTATGAAATGAAAGACTAGGATCAAGAGTTACCTGCTATAACTCCATCCAGCTCCTCAGTCTCAACATCAGTCATGGTGTACGCCGGCCTCTGGGGCTGCGCTGCTCTCTGAAACATCTGCCTCTGTGGCGCCAAAGGTGGTCCACGAATAGCAGGTCCTCTCTGAACTGGAGCAGGCGCTCTCATCTGCAGCGGGGCTGGCGCTCCAACTACAGCATAAAGAGCTCTCGGACAATCCCTCGCAGCATGCGAGGCATCTCCACAAACTAAGCATAGCCCCATCTTCTTCCTGCAGGTGGCCTGAACATGTCCAGGCTTTCCGCAGAAGTGGCACGGGCACTTGCCCTGAATCTAAACTGGTGCTCCAGGCCTCTTGAATGGTACTGTCTGAACTGGCCTCATCGCCGGCCTAGCAGGTGGACGGTACTGCTCTATGGGACACTTCCCCTTATCAGCTGGAGGGTCAGGTAGGAGCGAAATAAGCTCATGATTCTTCGCAGCATCCATCACCTCCCTCATAGTCGTGAAACTCGTCGAAGACATAGAAGCCTGAATCTTCGAACGCAGTCCCTGACGAAAGCAATCAGCTCGCTTCTCCTCCTTCCTCACCATATGCGGGGAAAAACGGCTCAGCATCTCGAACTCAGCTTCATACTCCTCGACAGTCATATCCCCCTGCTTCAGATCTATAAACTTGCTCAGCAGCTCCCTCCTAGCAGAATTGGTGAAATACATGTCCTTGAACATAGACCTGAAGGTCTTCCACCCCACTAGCTTCTCAAGACGCCTCTCCTCGATGCGCTACCAGTTCCTCGCATTCTCCATCAGCTGCATCTTCGCTATCTCCACCCGGGTATCGTCAGGAATCTTCGCAGCAACTAACTTCTCCTCCGTGCTCTGGATCCACTCGTCAGCAGCCAGGGGTCCCTCCTTCCCCGAAAATGTCCTCGGCTCGAGCTCGATGAACTGCTTCACTCCTGGAGCAGCTCGTGGGGCAGGCAGAGGTGGTGGTGGTGCAACTGGAACAGCCTGGGCAGCACGCTGGGACTACTGAACCAACTGATGCTGAACATCCAGCATCTCCCTCATCACACCCAGAAACTGACGGAAGACTCCGCTCTGGTCCTCCGGAACTCCATCGCCTAAGTTCCCCGATCGGGTAACACGTCGTCCTGCCATCCTATTGACAGAAACATAGAGATTAGACTCGTACGATTACTGGATGATAATAAAATGAATTTCAATACTTCGATTGTTCTGTATTCGCAGAAGGATGGGACCTGCATGGGCCACCACTAAAACCTGTCACGCCCCGCTTCCCAAAAAGGACGGAGGCGAAGCGTGACTAAGGCCCGCTTTGGCCGGGGCTGAGAGTCTAGACCCAATAAGCGTCTGTGGTATTCCAAAACGAAGGAAACAGGTCCCTGCAAGTTAGTACGAAAAAATAAAAGTACTGAAAAGAAAGAGCATATCATTTTATTCCAAACATAATCATCCAAAGTACTGAGAGTCTAAAACGCCCGAAGGGCTACAACTGCAGAAAATAAAACTACCGGTGCAAGCACCCAAACTAGTCAAGAAAACAAAAGGTGCTATGCACCCAAACTAAACTGGAACAGAACTCTGGATCAGCAACTAGAGGCCTCTAACTCTGGCCCTCCTCTGGGTTGTACTCCGGATCAACGTCCTCCGGCTCTCCGTCTGCTGGCAAGTCTGCCTCGTCGACGTACTCTGGCTCAACACCTGACGTACAGCAGGAATGTAACAAAACTACAAGTGTATCAACTTTTAGACAACGATTTACTGGTTAATTAACATGATGGGGTTATAACAGAGTAACAAAAAGAAGTGACGCAGCAGGAAAGTAAAGCGTAGCAAGTAGTAGTCGTAGCGTGTGCTATCAACTACGGGACTAGCCTACAGGTGTCATGACAAGTCGGGACGTGACGTGACAAGACGGGACAAGACAAGTGAGACACGAAAGGGTTCACGCCTTACGGTTCGAGGGGGATCAGACCCTCTTTCCGTGCGCACGCTCAACCCAACCCCATACCCCAAGGAAGACAAGACAAGACAAGACAACAGTACAAGTGATCACTCGCTCTAGCTTGGCAAGTGACCTATTGCCCGCAGGCTGTGTATCCGTACAAGGGATCACTCTCTCTAGCTTGGAGAGTGCCTTATTGCCCGCAGGCTGTGAATCTGTACAAGGGATCACTCGACGAGTGCCCTATTGCCCTCAGGCTGTGCAAGAAGGGACGGGACGTGACAAGACGGGAATGGTTATTCTAGGTTGTCCACACACATGCACACACATGATAGCCATACGATATCAAAAGTTGTTGTTGTTAGGCTCAGACTTCGTCGTCAAGTCTGAGTCGTCAGGAGTCGACCCGGACGCTATCATTTCATGTCCGGTCCTTTTTGTTCACAGTTATCAATTCTAACCAACTAAGGACTAAGCACGGCTAAAAGTGCAAGTGGATACACTTGCCTGTGATGGCGAGTGTGTCATCCTCTCGAAGCGTCTCGTCCGTGGAAGTCCGTCTGAAACAGTGCCGTGGCGACGGTGGCAGGTTTCAATTTCATCAAATCATATTAGGGTTCGTTTCTAGGTTATCGGGACTATCCTATTCGTCAAAAGTCACTTTTTCGATGTTTCAGCCAAATCGGTGATCTAATCCTATGTGCACAGTCAACAAAGTCCATTCGTCGATTTTCTAGATTTGTACAACATTTTACTGGTGCTGGAAAATAAATTTTATTCCAAGTTGACAATTTTTAGTTTAGGGTTCAATCAGCTATTGTGGGGGTTTCTACGATTTTCGGGGAACCAACCTGAACTGGAGTTTGTCGTAGATTGGAAGTCGTGTCTGAACGGAGGACTCCTCAGCTTCAGATCTGGTCCTCGCACGATTCCCCAAAAGTTGAAACTTGCGACGAAGGCCTACGACGTGTCGTAACGTTGTAGATGGCAAATCCGTGAAGTAGCACACCCAAGTGGGGCCCACAGCAGTGCTAGGGGTCAATGGGGGACCCACAACACCTCTGGAGAACTTGGGGGCCCACCACAGGAGTTGGTGTGGGAGAATCCAAGTTGCGACGAACTGTCGTCGGTCAGACACCGTCGGTGCGGGGGTTTCTCTCGGTCAGACCGAGAGAAGCTCTCGGTCGGGCGTGGTGCAGTGCAGCGGAGGCGGGGTCGTGGTGCGGTGTGAGGGAAATCCTCGGTCAGACCGAGCTGGCCTCTCGGTCGGACACGGTGGGTGCGGGCGTGCAGCGCTACGGAGCGATGCGGAGCGGCCTCTCGGTCGTTGCGGAAGATCTTGTCGGTCGGGCGCTAGCAGGTGCGGGGCGGATGCGGAGCGACTGGAACGAAGCGCTGCAGCGTGCAGACGAAGCGGGGTGCGGGCTGTTCTCTCGATCGGAGCGGGCGATCTCCTTGGTCGGAGCGGGGGCGCTGCGGATTGCAACGTTGCAACTTGCAACGAATCGGAGCGGAGCGCGGGTGAGGGGCTTGGCCTCGGTCAGACACAGCCCGATGCGGTGGCGGCTGTTGGTCGTGCACAGGGCGGCTGTCGCAACGTTGCGATGAAGCTTGGGGTGGAGTTTTTGACGGCTAGGGTTTGTGTGATGCGGAAATTAGCTAGCCTAGGGTTTATTTAAATAGATTAGAGCTAGGGTTAGGTCTAGGGTTTAAGAAAACGTAATTAAAATAATTAAAATAATTAATTTAAAACAAATTTACTCTCCTCTCCCTCACGCAAGATGGTGCGGCCAAAAATTCTGAAATTTGGTCTAAAAATTCTTTAATACGTTATTATAATATAGGAATGTTATCATAATTAAAACACTTATAAAAATAGGTTTTAAAATTATTTAAAAATTTCAAAAAAAAATGGAAAATAGGTCAAATTAAGTCCAAAAATTGTAAAATAATTATTGGGGTGTTCGGGGCGACGAAAGAAAGAGAGTGGAGAAGACAGATCTAAATTTCGACATCAAGAGACGAAACTAAAAATAGAAACGTCTCGCGTCAAAACAGAAAGTTGCGCCGCCACATCAAATAAGCTAGTAACGCGGAAGAACGACTCGAGATATGTCGTTCCAAAGTTGTTTCACAATCTAATACTCTCAGAGACGAGCACGTCAACATATCACACAATAATGTTCAAAATCAAATAGAGTCAAAAATAAACATGTGCACGATCAAGAGCACGTGCACAAAGAAAGTACGATCGGAAACTGACCGTTACACTCGACCTGAGTAGGCAGAGCGACATTTTAGAGAGGAGTTCCGACCTATTGATGACTCGACCGAGTAGGCATGCTACTCGACCGAGTAGCCCGGATCCGTTTTCAAGCAAGCAGCAGCTAAGGCGCCTGCTCGACCGAGCAGGCGCCTGCTCGACTGAGCAGTCGACTCGGTCGGCGATGTGTGGGCCCCAAACATCCAGACTTTCAGATTTTTTACGGGGTCCACCCTCTATGTATTTAAGACGATTTTCCTTACGTTTTAGGGAGCTTTTAAATTATTTTAGAAGAGGAGAGATTTAATTAGTGTTTTTAGATCTAGGGTTTCCATTGTGTCGTCATTGCTAAAAATTGGATTTTTATTGTCTCTTGCGCTTTGGAACCTATTGGATCTCACTTATTTTCTATTGGCTATTGTTCTCTCTTGATTTTGGTACATAAAATTCTCACCTTCCACTTGTTTTAATTGCTATGATGTTTTTCATTGCAAAAATTGCACCTTTATTTGTTCTATTTGCCATGTGTGTGTAGTTCTACCTAGGGCTAATGGATTAGCCTTAGGATCTTAGGAAAAAGATGCAGATCTGGGATTTTTAGGTTGTGGTGGGAATAAAAGGGGAGTACTTTGGTTGATCCAGCTAAATCCCTAGGAGAACTCGTACTAAGATCATGCCCACGATTGGTGGATTGATTAGCTTAAGGTGTATTCTTAGGATTTAATTAGGGAGTTATTGGATCCAACCAAGGCTCGTGACCATGCCCGGCTCATGCCTTGAGGGAATCTACCGACAAACTATATTACTACATTGACGGATATGGCCATTGCGTCAATGAGAGCCACCAAAGTACCTCGAAGCTCTAATCAACGATAATGGTACGAGCTGAGAGACCAATTCCATAAACCCAATGCAACATAAAAACCCCTAGCCTAATGTCGACTTCGAACGATCCTAGCAGTGATCCCAAAAGCCCTAGTCTCTTCTTATGTTGAATCAATACCATCAAAACCAACCTTTCTAAACCGACTGCTATCTCATTCTGAGATCTAGAAATAACCTAAGACCTCAATACACTGTCATTGTCCCTATGGGATTCGACAATCTTTTATACTATAATTTGACACCGTCCGCTTGCGGATAGAAACAAGAATCGACATCTATGGACTATACAGTGCCTGGCGACCGTGACACTGCCAGGTGGATTTTAGGTGTAAGTTTTGGGAGCTTCATTAGGATATTTAGATATCTTTGTTAGGGCAAAATTAATTAGGATATGAAAACATCAATTAGGATAATTAAGATTTAGGGAAATATTTGTTAGAGTTTGAATTAGATCTCTTAAAATCCTTTAAGATTTATTAATACATATAAGAGATGATTGGGTTAGTAATATGGTTAACAATATCCAAACTATAACAATTTTGTCATTGCATGCCAATGATGTCCAAAAGTGACAAAGTTAGTGTCAGCGCGATTGTGAAGTCGAGTGCATCGTAAATATGGCAATGGATCATGCATACATGCTAATTAACAAAATCATAACACGAATAATCCCATAAATCAATACATCGCAAAAAATACGTACGAAATATGTACGATGAATACCGGTCGTTACATCTTACCCACCTTATAAAAAATTCTGTCTCCAGAATTCTATTAGCTAGGGTTCATGAAATAGATAAGGATAGCGCTCATGCATTTCATATCCCCGTTCCCAGGTGGATTCTCCAGGTGATATATGATGCCACATCACTCTAACAAGATTGACGACTTTATTCCTGAGGGTCTTCTGTCGTCGGTCCAGGATCTGAACTGGCTGTTGCTCGTAGGTCAGATTTGGTCGAACAGTAATCTCGGAGTAGTCAACCGAATGAGTAGGGTCACTAACGTAACGATGCAGTTGGGAGACATGGAAAACATTATGAACTCCCTCCAATGAAGGCGGTAGAGCTAATCGGTAAGCGACTTCTTTAACTCGCTCTAGCACATCAAATGGTCCAATGAATCTCAAGCTAAGCTTCCCTCGCTTCCTAAATAATATCACTCCTCTGTTTGGAGATATCTTCATGAAGACATGATCTCCCGGTTGAAACTCCAAGTGGCGACGTTTGGCATTAGCCCAATGCTTGAACCGATCTTGTGCAATGCGTAACTTGTCTCTGATGTCACGCACTACATCCACGATTTTTACTATCATCTTTGGACCAAATAATTCTCGATCGCCAATGTCATCACATCTCAATAGGGATCGACACTTCCTTCCATAGAGTGCTACAAATGGAGCCATGCCAATATTGGCCTGATAGCTGTTGTTGTAGGCAGACTCTACCAAATGCAGATGATCTTCCCACGAGCCTTTGAAATCCAGCTTGCAAGCTCGTAACATATCCTCCAATATATGGATGGTACGCTCTGATTGTCCGTCTGTCTGCAGGTGATATGCAGTGCTGAAACTATGGCTGGTACCCAGATTGGTCTGCAGGCTCTTCCAGAATTGAGATGCAAATCTGGTGTCCCAGTTAGAGACGATGCTCACTGGAACTCCATGCAGTCGAACAATCCTCTGTACGATAACGGGTCACATCACAAAGTATACTGGAAGAAGTTGTAATGGTAAAGGATAGGTTATTACCTCCATATACTTTTTCGACAATATTTCTGTAGATTGTCCCACTCGGAACAACATGAAGTGTGCCATTTTTGTTAATCTATCAACGATCACCCTAATCGCATCATTCGGCTTAACACTCCGAGGCAGTCCAGTCACAATATCCATAGTCATATGCTGCTACTTCAACTCTGGAATAAGCAGAGATTGAAGCAATCCAGCAGTTCGATGATGTTCAGCCTTCACATGCTTACGTACTAGGCACTTCACAACACTGCGAGCTACTCTCCTCTTCATACCATGCCACCAGAAGTTCAGACATAGATCCTTGTACATCTTGGTGCCACCAGGATGAATAGAGTGGGGATAGATGTGCGCTTCATTCAATAGTTCATCTCTGATATCACCGGAAGGCACACAAATCCTACTACCATATCTCAAGGAACCATCCTCATGAATAAGGAAATCCGTCCGAAGTCCAGCTTCGACTTGTTCCCAGATCTTCCGTAACTTTGCATCTCCAGTATAAGTAGCTTTAATTCGATCCACGATAGTAGACTGAACTTGCATATTCATCAATGATGCGGAAGCAACATGTAGGATAACTTCAATCTCCATCTCCCGCATCGCCTGCTGCAGTCTCCATTGAGCTGAGAGGGTCATGATCACTGGTAATTTTCTTAATGCATCTGGAACGACATTCACTTTCCCCAGATGATACTGAAGATCGATGTCATAATCAGCCATAAGCTCTAACCATCTGCGTTGCCTAATATTGAGCTCATTTTGAGAGAAAATATACTTCATGCTCTTGTGGTCGGTGTAGATCATTACTTTCTCGCTCAATAGAAAATGCCTTAAAATCACCAGAGCAAACATGACAGCAGCCAACTTCAGGTCATGAGTCAGATAATTCTTCTCATAAGTCTTTAGCTGTCGAGATGCATACACAACCACATGACCATGCTGATGTAGGACACATCCGAGACCCTTGCCAGATGCGTCACAGAAAACTTCGAATCCTCCGGTTCTATCTGGTATAGCCATCACTGGTGTAGTCGTCAGCTTCTCCGTCAACTCTTCAAATGCTTGTTCACAAGCCTCGGACCAAATGAACTTGATGTCTTTCCTCGTCTGGCAAGTCATAGGTTCAGCAATCTTTGAGAATTCTGTGATAAAGCGACGGTAATAGCCATCCAATCCGAGAAAACTTCATATATCTAAAGATGACCAAGGAGTTGGACAATTTCTAACTGAGGTGACTTTCTTTGGATCAACAAAAATACCGTCTCCTGATACCACATGCCCAAGGAATGCGAATCGACCTAGCCAGAATTCACACGTGTTGTACTTGGGGTAAAATCGATGATGTCATAGTGTCTCCAATACAATCTGTAGATGCTCGGCATGTTCTTCTTCATTCCTTGAATATTCGTAGTGCCCATACTTGGTCCTGAATGCCGTCTTCGGAATATCTTCACTTCTGACCTTCACTTGATGATAACCACTTCTGTGGTCCAACTTTGACAAGACTCGCAACCTACCGAGTTGATCAAAAATATCGTTGATATGCGGCAGTGGATACTTGTTCTTAATGGTCACCTTGTTCATCTCTTGATAGTCTACACACATTCTTCTCGATCCATCATTCTTGTTTACCAATCGAACAGGCGCACTCCCAGGAGATACGCGGGGATGTATCAATCCCTTCTGTAGCGCATCGTCGAGCTATTTCCGAAGTTCTTCCAGTTCAGCAGGAGCCATGCGATAAGGTGCCTTCGAAATCGGTTGAGTGTTCGGCAAATGGTCGAAAGTGAACTCCAAAGCTCGATCAGGTGGTAGTCCTGAAATATCTTTAGGGAATACAGCTGTAAAATCTCGAACCACTAGGTTTCTCAAGCTCGACTAACATCGATGCAATGATCATATCGTTCAGCTTGGCCTGAAACTTGATCGGTCCAAGTGAACGGTCTCCACTAGCAAATTATAACACCGGATGGTCATGGATTTCGAACACTACCTTCTTCCTGTGATAATCAATGGTAGCGTAGAAATTTCCAAACCAATCCATGCCGAATATTGCATCGATGTTTGGCGTATCGACTATCATGAAATCTGCAAACAACTCGTGTCCACAGATCACTATAGGGCAAGATTTACAGCCATAGGAAGTTTTCAATACTCCACTCTCAGCAGTGATGCTCCAACAATTAGGTAGAGGGTCAACATGAATAGGGTGCTTCTCTACGAATCCTCAGGATATGATCAATGTGAGGCGCCAGAATCAAACAGAGATAGAGTTGAGTGAGAGGCTACTAAGATAAGACCTAGAATATAAGGGAAACACCTTAGCAAAAGATAAACAATCAAACACACATATATGCATACTATAAGCATATAAAAAGAAAGAGTTTAGATAATACCTTAGATTACTTGCTCGTCAGTCTCAGCCTCAGCGACTGTCATAGTGAATGCCTGGCGTCACGACTGGTTCTGCCTCGCCTGTTCATAAGACTTTTGTTGTGGAGCCAGAGGAGGTCCATACTGAGTAGGTCCAGGAGGTCCACACTGAATCGGTCCAGATGATCCATATGGTCCAACAGTCAATGGTTTGTTGGTGTGGCGAGCGCAGTCTCTGGTAGTATGCACCGATGCTCCACATAGTAAACATTGGTTCAGTAGTAGACCCGACCGCGGTTCGGTTCCGGTTCGGTTCCGGTTCCGAACCGTCGGTTCCGGTTCCGACAAAACCCGGAACCGGAACCGAACCGCTTTAGAAGCGGTTCGTTTCCGGTTCCCGACCGGTTCCGGTTCCGGTTTCGGTTCCGGTTTCGTTTCGGTTCCGGTTCCGGTTCGGTTCCGGTTTGGGGTCGGTTCCGGTTCGGTTGTGGTGAAAAATATAAGAAAAGTAAACAAATTTTAAAGGATATAACTTAAAAAAGAAATATATCTTGTCACTAATCAACTTAATACAAGTTACATATGAGAAAATTGAGGATGTGACAAACCAAACCGGGGAATGTGAGAAAACTTTGTGAGAAAATTGAGAATGTGAGCCAGTTGGCCAAAACCGATTCGGTTCCGATTCGGTTCCCCGGTTCCGGAACCGGGGAACCGAACCGGGGAACCGGGGAACCGGAACCGCCGGTTCCGGTTCGGTTCCACAAAAGGGCAAACCGGAACCGAACCGGCTTGGTCCGGTTCCGGATCCGGTTCTTGGAACCGGCCGGCCGGTTCCGGTTCGGTTCGGTTCCAAATCGGTTCGGTTCCGGTTCGGTTCCACGGTTCGAACCGAACCGCGGTCGGGTCTATTCAGTAGCTCCCAACAGTCCTTCTTGAGATGACCAATGCTCTTGCATTGAAAGCACACCATCTAAGGTTAGTGGTTGGCAGGAGCGGCAGGCCTCTTGAATTGTGCAGTCTAAGTAGGCCTGAGATTTCCCCTGGGTAGCTCTGGTGAACATCTGCTTCCTCCAATCTGAAGCGCCTTCTTTTGATTCATAATGTGTTCGTGCTTCCTAGCAGTATCTAGTATGTCCTGGTGTGTAGACAGATTCACCAAAGACATCAAAGCCTGAAAGTCTAGGTCCAGACCCTGGCAAAACTGATATACACAGTCATCAGGATCCTCCACCAGATGTGGAGCGAATCGACTAAGTATTGCAAACTCTGCCTCGTATTCGTCAACGGTACGATTGCATTGCTTCAGGTTGACTAATCGTTGCTATAGTTCCCTCTTCGCTGATCGTAGAAAATACTGAGCATCGAAACGCTCTCGGAATATGGTCCAGTTGATGGGCTTGACCAGACGAGCTTCTTCAGTGTCCCATCAGTTCTGTGATTGCCCGTCAGTTGCTTCTTATCCACTTCCACCCATCCAGCTTAATCAATACGAAAAAGACTCAGATCGTCTTCCGTACTCCAGGCCCATTCTTCAGCTTCTAGTGGCCCTTTCCTTCCAGAGAAGCTCTTCGGGTTCAGCTCCCGTAATTGCTAGTCCCCCAGTGCAGTTCGTTGTGGCAGTGGAGCATGTTTTACAGCTTGATGTTGTTGACCTTGCTGAATAAGTTGTTGTTGGATCTCCAACATGCCTCTCATAACTCCCATGAGCTCGTGTATCTCGGGAGTTCCGTTCCCGTTGACTCCATTCCCATTACGAGTATTGGGTTGTCCTAACATGCTGCAAATAAAACAAGGTAAACATTTGTGTAATAATTTGTCTAAACAACCTAGTTAGTTATAATATTTGTATTGTACATGAAATTTCTCGCAGGTTGCAAGAGGACATGAATGGGCCACCACTAAAACCTGTCATGCACCGCTTTCCATTGTTCTTGGGGGCGAGAACATGAGCAGGTCTGCATGTGCTTAAAGCAAAGAAGAAGTACTTTTTTCTTTCTTCTTTGGTTTAAGCACAATAAACGTTTTGTGTATACAACAACCAGGTCCTTGCAACCGTATTATTTAGAAACTACACAGATAATTATTGCAACTTTTGCCCAGAGTTCAAAAGCAAGTACACAAATAATTTAGGCCTAGCATGGCCGTACATTGTATTACATGAGAAACACACCTGTAATAATGAAAAAAAACTAAACGAATGAAGGCACCAACAATAATCTAGTCCTCAGCAGGAAGAATATTGGCATTCTCGTAGCTCTGGTCCGCGGGATCTGCCTCATGGTTCTGATCCTCGTAGGAAGGGTCCTCGCTATTCTCCGTCTCTAAACCTAACATATATTTCATAGTTTCATTGAAATATATATCAGCAAAAAGCCTCTGCAAGATTTTATAGTAATTGAAAGCAATAACTTAGCAACAGAAAAATACGTCTGACACAGATATAATAAGCAAGTGCGTAAAGTAAAGTTTGATCATGCTGGAATTGTTTGATAGGTGCGATGCATTTTAAAGAAGTTAACACATTTACAAATGGATTATTCTCAGTTATTTGTGCTCATGCAAGTCTGTGTCAGAGGAAGTATAGTGTCCTTGATACACCCTATCATCGGAGGTTTACCGTGACGCTTCTTGCCATCATTAACCTGGAAAATGGCCAAGATGCTTGCTTCCATTAGTGTGATATGGAAGTAGCCGTAAGATGTACAAGACACACTTACAGACTTTACTACATAGACCAACCTCATCCAAGTGTCTGTCTAGTCGTTCGGCTAGGTTCATCCCATATGTATTCGACGGAATTACATATGTTCATTTCGAGGGTTGTGTCCTACCCACTATCCAGTTTGGTTCGTTTTATTAGCAGGTAGATAGCAATTATTCTCAGTAACGAATTTATATTTACATGTACATACATTCGAAAGCAACTACTAAAGAGAAAGCATATGATTCAGTTCTAAAGTCTACATGCATATCAACAACATATTTCAGCATAAATTAAAATCGAGCAGTTTTGATTTGCAATTCATTCACAATAAATTACTTGCCTCGGGGTTGTTGGGTGTCCAGATGGTTTTTAAGGGATGCGAGGTCGTTCTGGGAAGTTGGGTTTGATATCAGTTGAATGTTCTTAACGGATCAATCATGGTATTAAGATTACCCTTGTATAATTGATATAAGTATATTATAACCAGATTCGGTACATTAATAATAACTGTTATAGCTAACATGATTTGATACATTAATACTAAACTATATTCAATGGCACATTCTAACTTTAATACTAACATATTATATTAATGCACTATTATGTACAGATATTATAGTATTACTTATAATGTTATATATATACCAACTAACGTGTTATACTGTTATATATATGACATGCTAACCTATTAGTGTTAAAGCTGCAGTTTTAAAAACATTATAAACAACCAATATTAATCATCAACACCTATACAATAACATTATAATAACCGGCAGATGTATTAATATCATTCGTACTATTAGTTATAAGCTGATAGTACAAATAATATATCTAAAACAAACACCCTAATATATTTAACTGTATATATAACTAGCCTTTTAACATACAGAGTTATTACACTAAGAGGCTGCCTTTAAAACCTTTATCCACGCCTTATAATAAACCTATATGCTAACATAATAAACCTATATATGTGGGATGTGGGATATTAGTTAGGATATTTAGATATCTTTGTTAGGGGAAATTAATTAGGATATGAAAACATCAATTATGATAATTAAGATTTAGGGAAATATTTGTTAGAGTTTGAATTAGATCTCTTAAAATCATTTAAGATTTATTAATACGTATAAGAGATGTTTGGGTTAGTAATATGGTTAACAACATTCAAATTATTACAATTTTGCCATTGCATGCCAATGATGTCCAAAAGCGACAAAGTTAGTGTCAGCGCGATCGTGAAGTCAAATGGGTTGCAAATACGTCAATGGATCGTGATACATGCTAATTAAAAAAATCATAACACGAATAATCCCATAAATCAATAAATCACAAAAAATGCGTACGAAATTCGTATGACGAATACTTGTCGTTACAACTGTCACGGTTGTGTGGCACCACACAATCGTGTCAGATATCACCACAGAATTGAGAGTGTATGAAGCTCCACACGACCGTTTGACACAGTTGTGTGGACCATTTTGTGGAGAGCTAAAGGCAAACTAACACGGCCTGGTGGCCATCCACACGACCGTGTCAGTCAAAATAATAAAATAAGGTAGTGGTTGTGTTCTGAAGCACTGCAACGATGCAGTCGTGTGGATTTCCACACAACCGTATCGAATCATATATTCTGAAGGGATTTTGAAGGCACAGTTTCAAGCTTCAACGACACGACCGTGTCAACATCTCGCACGGTCGTGTTAGTTCGGGTTTTCTGCATCTTTGCTATGGATTTGGGCATGCTATAAAAGCTTGGGAGCACCTTTTTGACGGGGGAACTGACTATTATCTTCGTTTTTCTTCCAGTTATCGTTTCCTTTTCTTTTGTAATTAGGAATAAAATTTGGTTTAGATTAGTTTTATTCGCATTTTCTCCTTGGTGCAAGCTTGTAATTGAGGATTTTGTACATCAATCATTGAGACACGTATTTCATTCTTTGTTTTCCTCTTTATTATGTGTTTTCTTATTATTATCTATGATTATCTCTGTGCTCTTTCAATGTTTAGTGATTAGTTTTTAATATATGGCATGGTTAATCTCTTTTAAAGGATGAATTTGGGTTGAATTAATTGTTTGGCTATTGAATCATCAAATTAGGGTTTTGCTTAGGAAGTTTATTATCTACATAGCTTGGTTTCCACAAATTGGTTACTAACGATAGTGAGGGACAATCTAGGGTTTCCAACCCTTATGTCGATTCATACGAATTATGTTGCCAACAACAGGTGGGACGTAATTTAGAGTCCTTCTAGTAATGACCGGAGTTCTATCCATGATAGTGGCATGATAGATTGCTGGGAAAATTTTCGAGCATCATGCACCTATCATGCGACGATGACCAATGAGAGTTAGCTTTGCCACACAAGGGGTAGTCATATCATAGAATCATGATAGTGAGGAGGTAGGTGATAACACGAAGGACAATCCTATCATAGCATCACGAGAGTAGGTGGTATGTGATGACCATAGTTTAGACAACGACATCCTAGGATCGATTTGATAGTTAGACAACGAGTTTATTCCCATGTTCATCCCACATTAGAAAGATACATATCCCTAGAGACCTTTCTTCTATTTGTTTTTCCCTTATTACATATAATTCCCACAGAGCTAACTGTACCCTAGGATTGGCTAGTACTCAATTACACAACCTCTCCGCAGACGACCCGTTAAGTGATAGGACGATGTCGTGTGATTGAAGGTATTAATATTGAAACTTCTAGACACATAACAAGTTTTCTAGCGTCGTTGCTGGGGAGGTTGCCTTGATTGATATTAGTTTGATCTTATGTTCGTTAGGCTACATGCATATAAATAAATGCATTAAAATTTCCCCCACCACCCCATATTTTTGCTATTCTCTTGTACCACAGACGCGTATCTCCTAGGTTTATCTTTTCTTTTACAGGTGCACTTGGAGTAAATGTGGAATCCTAATTTCGATGCCTCCATGCAACATGGTGCTCAGATGAGAGATACTAATAATTTTTTGCATGTTGCAACGAGCTATGATATATGTAAGATGTAGGGGCATGAAACTAACCAATGCCAATATTTTGCCAACCCCCACTTCCCACCCCTATATGCAAACAACTCGCACGATGAACCCTCCCATCCATACCCCCAAATCTATATGCACATACCTCCACCAAAGTCTAGCCTTGAGCTTATCTTAGAGAATTATCTTTCAAACCAAGGCCAAATAACTTTTCCTTCCCTCACCACTCCGATCGATACGCATCTAAACGAGATTGCCCAACATTTAAACCAAATTTCTAATCCACAAGGGCAATCGGATCTTCATGCTTGGGATCAGATCACCAAGGGTACATCAATGAGAGGGAAGCCTCTAGAAGACCATTTATCACATTCCCTACATACACCAGTCTTCCACGGCCTGATGGAGGAGGAACCACTTCTACAATTGGGGTTCAAGCAAAGAGACACCAGATAGCTGATGACCAGATAACTAGCTTCACCCATTTTGACAGATAGACTCTTTGGTAAGCTTGGGGGAGGTTCAACAAGCTAGTGGATAGCTAGTCATATCATAAAGTTAGCACATTTTGGCTCATCTGTTACTTTAGTGGAGGACTGCAGGTCCACCTACATGAGTCCATGACGAGGATGAATGGTGGCCAATTCTTTGACATGTCGCCTGAAGTAGCTTGGAAGTATACGGAATCTGTTGTGTTGTCTCACACCTCTTTGGACACCTGCATTATTGGAGGTAGTTCATCTTTACAACACCTTTAAAATTTTGATATGAGTTCATCTTCCCCTACATGTACTATTATCGAGACATGTTCTACCGATGACCACATCCATCACTACATCCCAGATGATGAAAAGATGGATGATGAACCATCCATAGGCCAATGGAGGGAAATAATAATCCTTGGAAAGTTTGATGGCGAGCATGGAGCATACGAGGGGCCACCCAAGATTTCTAAATGCAAAAAGCTCATTCCTTTCTTCCCCCTCGATTGCATTCCATATTATGAGCCTTGCGAGAGCACCAAGGAGACCAAATGGGATGTGCACATTGATGAGGAGGCAGTGCATGTAGGCATGGACATAATGATTGACTTCACAGAACCCGAAGCACCTCTCTCTCTACCTTCACCTCCGCAGCCTCTCCCCTTTCCAGTAGAGGCACCACATCCATTGGAGCATAACGATCCCACTCAGGGAGATCTCATAAACTACATGTTTGAATCTTATATTTCTTTGTGTAATCCTGTAGATTCAGATATTTCTGACATGACATACTTCTCGCAGGTTATATGTGCACATTCCACGAAGGTTGGCTGGATCGGGGCAGCACCTAACGAGAATGTTGAAGAAAATAACAAGGAGTTGATTGCATAATCCAAAGGGAGTAGCGTACAACTTCCAGGGAGTAGTCGTCACCATTTCTTATCTTTTTAAAACCTTTTTGACAATTACCTCTGGAACACATTTATTAGCGGGATAAATTTTTCATATCGAACTGATGCCCTTATCTCTTGTATGATTCAGGTGGTTGTACTCGAGAGATGCTAGAAGGAGATTGTTGGAGCCCGATGGAGTTCATGGTGTGAAGCTGTTAGCTGAGCCACGAAAAGGAGCAGGTAGAGCGACTGTCTGCTCCACTTTTGATTCGAGATCCACCGTTTGAAGCAGGTGTACTCAATCTAGTAGTGTAAATATTTTATATTGCTTTCTAAGATAGTTCTTTTAATAAAATCATATCCTCTCAATAGAGAAGGAGATTATTAGGTTTAGGTTTAGATTTGACAATTTTACTTTGAATAATCACATAGACCCCTCATTCGGCACGGACCAAATCACGAAAACCCAAAAAATCCAAAAACTTTAACCAAAATTCTGATCTCCAATTTTCGTTGAATGATTGTGTTGCAGGGACATCCAACACGACCGTGTGGCATAACCCACATGATCGTGTCAGAAAGGAGCACAGAAAGCATACATCAGTAGCTACAGGACCCTTTGGAGATTATTCAACACGACCGTGTTAGGCCTACACACGGTCGTGTGGTATCTTGTCAGAGAACAACAAATTTATGGAGAGTTTTAAAGCCAATTCCACATGGTCATGTGGAATTTCCACACGACCATTTCAGAAGATCACTAAAAAATAGGCTACTGGACTTATTTTTACCATATGGCCACACAGTCATGTGAATCCTCACACGATTGTCTGACTTGAGCCCAGCCATGCCTAATTTTTTAACCCCAAGGGGAGACACAACCATGTCACACGGTCGTGTCACCGCCCCTATTTATACACACAAACCCCCAAACAGTCGAGCTCCCGCATTTCTCTAACCCGTTTTGACTTCCTCTTTCAAAAATCTCGACCCTCAGTCCTCTACAAGCCAAGAACCTCCATCATCATCCTCAGATTTCACCTCCTCTGTCCCCCTCACACACCAATTCCATCATCAACTCCATCGCCTATGAAAATTCGCCCCAATCGAAACCCTAGCAACCTTTTGAAGCTTTTTAGGCAAAATTATACTGTTGGGCATACTACAGCTGAAATTGGAGCTAAGGGCATTTGATTGTGGTCCAGAGCATCCCATCATAGATACAATTGCCGCCAATTTTGGGTATATTCTATCCATAACTCAATTTCTCGGTTTTTGTCCTAAAAATGTAGAATTTTTCGTTGTTTGATTTTTTAAATTCAGCTGTGTTGGTTGGTTGCGCATTCCTTAGTTGCCGCATATTATTTCACATTCTCATGCCCATATATTTCGTCATGCCTCTATGCACGAAACACACGGCACCACAACAACAACCACTCCAGTGAGAATTACACCACCCCAAATCGACACATTAAGGATAGAGGTTAGGAATGCCATACAGTTATCCACTTTCGAAAGACTAGCTCGAAGGCGCATGACCGCCACGAAATTGTGAGCCCTCATGCTCTCAATAAAATAAGGGCGCTTGAGGGCATTCAAACACTCTTTTCCAACATAGGGTGGGTTGAGTTCCTAGCATGCGAAGCCAACACATATCATTTCCTTAGATTGGAGTTTCTTAGCTCCTTCGCCAATACAGGCTCATGCGTAGAGTTAAGTCTCATGAATGATGAAACACCATCACGGTCAATACCTTGAACAGCATTTTCTGATGGCCTGCTGCCACTATCACTGATTTCATTAGATCTGCTAGCACTTTTCCCCCAGCTTTCCATGCTTCCCGATTTTGGAAACAATTCACCGGGGCAAAGCCCGACTCCCCTAGCCAAGTGAAGGCTCCATCTATTATTTATACGTGCCTTCCCCTAGCCCATTACATTATCGCGAACACCATTTTTTGTAGGGAGGCCATATGCGCTGTCACATGGAACGTGCTATTTTTTCTATGGACCATGACCCAACCAGTAGTCATCCGCCATTATGCCACTAAATCTCCATTCATTTTACGTAATGTCAGACAGTGGTTGGTCAATAGACTCCACTCCATTAGCCAAGTGATCGGCTCTGGACTAACACCTGGAATAATGTCGTCTTATCGCAAGCACATGGTATAGCGGCGAGCGGATACTGAACATGGAAATGTGGTGCTACACTACCAATCTACTCCTAGTTTGGGTTAGGCTTGCGTATTCTTATTGTGGAGGTGGATCACGAAATAGTTTGTAATTTCAATGGAAGTGAAATACATGGGTGTCACGATCACCAAAACACAACCGAAGACTCCACACAAAAGAAAACAAATAAAACAAAGAAAACAAATGGGAGAAACATCGCTATGGTGTCGAGATCCCCGTTACGACTTTCAGGCTTGGACCTCAGGTTAAGGATCATTTCGTTGAACATTGAATGAGGGTATGAGTGTCACATCTGGAGATGGGAACGAGTACTTAACTTTTCTTGTCCTATTAATGTAATGTATCCATATGCTCAACCTCTTTTGCAATGAACTTCATGCATGGATACATGCATTACGCTTGACACTGGTTCTCGTATCACAGATCTGTATACATTCTCATGATCTACGGATTGGGATGCTACACAATGGTTGGTTCTAGCAGTCGAGCTACTCTCATAGTCACCGACTAGCGGATCATGGATTAGTAATCACACCTAGCGCACGAGTCACTCTCATTATCACGAGCCCTTGGAAACGGCCACTAAGCCCTAATCAGATTTGTGTGGATTTTTGCTAGAACATGGAGCTACTTTTGCAATCCCCCAATTCTAGGGCTAGTCCCCTAAAATCCTTGTTCAAACTATCATAGAGGAACTCTATATTCATTCAACTAAGGTTAACCTAACATCCAATCCCTAGGATCCTAGGGTTCATCCCTAAGCCATAGCAATAGATCTACTCAATCATGGCAAAAGATATGAAAGCATTAGAGATCCACATCACAAGCATATACACAAATCAATAAAGAAGATTCAACAAAAGAAACACTTATCTTTGCAATAGATCCGATGCAAAATCACCAAAGAGGGGCCCAATGGCATAACCTAACCTCTGAAAATAGTCTCCAAGAATCCAAAACGAGATCCCGCCAATGATGGCGGCCCAATACATATATATAGCCCCAAGAAAAATCCTGAAAAAAAAAATCCTAACCCAACCTGGGCCCAATCTGGTAGCCCGCTACGTTCGGCCATGCTGTGCACAGGTGCTCGGCCGAGCACAATTTCCAGCCTGCCCGAGCAGAGTTCCCAGCGCAGATTCACCAAATTGCATAAATTCCATAGGACTCATCCAACCTCTGTTTGGTGCGTTCTTGGTGGCGTTGGAATATTTATGAAGTCTACTATTTGATAAAAATATGATAAAAATAGTGTTAAATCTTAGATGATAGCAGATCTTCAAATAGTGGATGTCTGTTTAGAATCATATGCTTTCTACTCCTTTCTGTCGAGCGCCTCTTGGTTGCTTCAATCTTCAAGTCTGGCAAGAGAAACAGCTCGGTCGAGCGGTTGGGCCACTCGGTCTAGCAATCAATATATATTTTTAGGCCAAACTTGGTGGTCGTCTGCAGAGGATCACTCGATCGAGCGAGACGTGTTGCTCGGTCGAGCGACCCGCGTCTTGTAAGCTTTCTTTGGCCTTCTCTTTTGCGACATCGACTCAATCGACCGTGTGATATGCTCGGCCAAGCGACCTGGCATTCCAGCTCTTGGTCCACTTCTCTCTTTACTTCTCTTCTTTCTTTCCCTATTCCTTTCTTTCTTCCTTCCTTCTTCCTTCTTCGACAGATTCAGCTCATCATATGTGACGCCGTTGACGATCCGGCCTCGACGAATTGTCCTTCTCTTCAATATACTCCAAATTGATCGATATTCCCTGAAATGCAACTAAACTCTCTCGAATTCAAATAGGTTCAATTATCAACATAAAAGCGTTTAAAATCAATTAAATATGGTGTGGATGTGGGGTATAAAACATGTAAAATACCGACACATCACCAAGCCACGACTGGCCATATTTGTTGTGGGGCTTCATTACTGTGATTGCCTGCCACCTACCCATCTCCCTCCCGGTCCTTAATGATTTACCAAAGGCCCCTGGCCCCACATCTCTTGATATTCCTGTAATGACTAATATGCTTATGATTAACCATACTTTGGCCATGAGGTACCTTTGGTTTTATAGCCCATCCCACACACCTTACTCTATCCGTCCCAACTTAAGCACACTCGTAATGACGAGTTAGTGTAGTGGATATTCCCACTGACCCTGACTTTGCACCTGCTATATAGCCTCAGCCCACTCTGGCCCAGGCCATCCGTGATCCTCCCCTTGTTGTACATCCTGAGGAGCCCATTGTAGTACCACCTCCACCACTCCCCCCTCCACTAGGTGGTGACGGCTCTAGCACCTCTGGAACTTCTCCTCCTCCTGATACACAGACATGCTTACTTATATTGGAGGAAGATGTCCGGTACCTTAGGACCACAGCGGATGGAATTAAAAACACAGTCTCCACAATGCACATCATGCTCTCTGCCATACACTAGAGACATTTCCCATCCACTATACCACCGCCCCCCTGCCACCACATGAGGATGGTGCTTCTTGACCCCCCCCCCCCCCCCCCTTCAACATCCACCCCCCCACACATTTTGTAAGCTCTAATTGTCCACTTCCTCCATCACATATAAAGCATATCACTATTCTAACTTGGGAATGGCATCCTCTCATCCGTTTGCACCTCCTTCCCCCTCACATATTTCCTCCTACGATCACTTCTTTTTCGCACTGAGGATAATGCTCACTTCTAGCTTGTGGGAGGAGCATTATATGCTTCATTTTCATATTTTCATCTTCATTTTCATACTTTCATATCATATGTACATATTATATTTTATCTTTCTTTATCTTTCTTCTTTTCATGCATCATACTCTTTCCTTTTATCTTTCCACGAAACATACAAATATATATATAGGCATCGCATTTCATGCATCTTGCATCCCCACATCATCCTACATCCATTTGTACATATATGTTTCTCCATATAAAAAATTTCACGATGTCGAGCTTTTTATATGCATGGATTTCTGAGTGACAAATTTTCAAATTTACATATCTATTTCTTTAGTTTCTCGACGCCAATCGTGATATATGCATTAGGGTTAGTTTTTAGTTTGAGATCTCATATAATATATTTATTATGCTTATGCTCATAATTTCTAGGATAGAAGTACCCGAAACAGGCCTATGTTGTATTTTGTGTTGAGAATCCATGTTATGCATGAATCTTGAAAGTTTTAGTTGAGTATGATGCTTAGCAATCTAATAGGATTTGGATAACAACATGTCTATTCACTACTGATGAGTGGAGTTTCCTAGCTTGCCCATGTTTGCAAAAAGTGAAAAAAGGAGAAGAGAAGATAAATAAATATGCATTGTTCTTCCAACTACATCGAGTGGCCGGGTTCTCATGCCTCAGGAAGCATTGGGGATTCGCGTCGAAATATTTAGTTTAGGGGAGTGTATAGGAATCAGATTTTTAGTTGGTTTAAGCTAGTAGGTCAGAGGGTTCTTCATGGCCTAAATCACATAAGGTCGTCAGATCTGGGAGTCATTGACCCAACTCTCCTTACACAAACCAACTAAAGTTTGAGAAAAAGAAAAAAAAGATCACTTGTATATATATAAATAAAAGCATGGGCAATTCTATCAACCCCACAAATCAATGAACGACAGCGTGTTGTGAGAGCCATCTCCTTAAAATAATTGCATGAAATCATACGATATTAATTCTTCTCTCGATCATTGCATAATTTCGATTTCCATTCTAATAACCTAGTACGGTATAGATGAAATATCCTAGGATTTGAGCATAACTATGATTTTGCATATTGTGTGTTGATTTCTACTGAAAATGATACCCTAGGATATATCTTGATTGGTAAAGAAGAATTGATAAGTTTGTTATTTTCGAAATCTGATTTCTCTACTCACCAATGTATATGAATGCTCGATGTTTTGAAATTTTTGATATCATTTGTATGCATGCTTGCATTTCTCCAACCTCTACTCTCTTTGTCTTCCTTGAGGACAAGAAAGAGTTTAGCTTGGGGGATTTTGATGAGTGTTTATTTTATATCTTTTTGATATAGTTTTCATTTGCATTTCACGCCACTTCACCACACTTTTCACGTCATTCCTTCCACCTTTGTTTCCTTTTCCTTTCATACTTTGGGCTTCCTTGATGTATTTCAGGTCAAAAAATGGAGTTTTGGTACCTAAGAGCGAGAATGAAGGCTTGAGGAGCGATCGGACGCGACAGGGTTCAAAACAATCAATCGAGTAGTGGGAGCTAGTAAAGACCGACAAGGTCGTGTGGCCTATCCAACACGATCGTGGAAAATATCACTCCAGAAGAGAGCCAATGAATCCACACACGACCGTTTGACATGGTCGTGTGGACCATTTTGTGGAGAGCTAAAGGTAAACTGACACGGTCGTGTGGCCATCCACATGAATGTGTCAGTCAAAACAAGAAAATATGGCAACGAATGTGTTCTGAAGCACTGATGTGACGCCTTCGTGTGGATTTCCATACGCTCGTGTCGAATCAAATATTCTAAAGGGATTTTGAAGGCACAATTTCAAGCTTCACTAACACAAACCGTGTCGACTTCACACATGTCACGCCCCGCTTCCCAAAACTACGGAGGCGAAGCGTGACTAAGGCCCGCTTGGGCCGGAGCCGTGAGACTCGGACCCAATAAGCGTCTGTAGGGGGAAAAACATCTTAAAATTTCAGGTTCTTGCATTTATAAATTTCGTAACAACAGAAAGTACTGAAAGGAAATGCATTCATTTTATTCCATCAAGATATCCAAAAGTACAAGAGTCTGATAAAAGAAGTAATGCCCAGCATGGCAACATTGCAGAAAGTAAACTATTGGTGCAAGCACCCAACCTAGGCAGAAAAAGTAAATGGTGCTACACACCCGAACTAGAAAGAAGGAAAAACTCTGAACTGCTACGGTGAAGGACCTCTAAGATTGGTCCTCGTCAGGTACGTACTCTGGGTCGACGTCCACTGGCTCCACGTACGCAGGAATGTCCAGCTCGTCCATGTGCTCTGGCTCAACACCTGACGTACAGCACCCAAGAGAAAAGAAACTGTACGTCAGGTAAAGTCTACAAAAGAGGGTTAGACTCTACTGCAAGTGTACTGTAATTTAAAACAACGATTTACTAGTTGATTAACATGCTGGGGTTATAACATGGCAGTTAATGAAAGTAAACCGGTGCAGGAAAAGTAAACACGACATGCTATAGCCGTAGCGTGTGCTACCGACTACGGGACTAACCTAAACGGGACAGGACAAGACAAGACAAGGAAAGAAGCGTGTCACTAAGGTTCACGCCTTTCGGTCTGTACCGAGGGAATGCTCAATATTTTGCACGGGACAAGACAAGACTGAGGATGTGTCACTAAGGTTCACGCCTTTCGGTTAGAAGGCGGCCAGCACCTTCTCAACCAAGGGAATGCTCAACCTTGTGCATGGGACAAGACAAGACTGAGGGTGACAAGTGAGATTCACGCCTTTCAGTTTGTGGGTGGCCAAACCCGCCAAGCCGAGGGAAAGCTCAACCTTCCTCCACCCAAAGTGCTCAAGACAAGACAACCAGAGATCACCCTCGCATGGAGGGCACCGGAAACGCATGTAAGATTTCGTGACATGACATGACAAAGTTGAAGGAAGGTTCATTCTAGGGTGTCCACACACACGCACACACAGAATAACCCTAAGGTGTTAGGTGTTGTTGTTGTGCTAATACTTCGTCGTCAAGTCTAAGCTGTCAAGGGGGTGTCCCGGACGCTATCATTTCACGTCCGGTTCTCTTTGCTTACGTTTTAACAGTTCTAAGAGTCTATGGCCTAAACACGGCCGAAAGTACAAGTGAGTACACTTGCCGGCGGTGACGAGTGTGTCGTCTGTCTGGAGCGTCCCGTCGAAATGTCGTGTCGGCGATAGTCCGTCTGAAACAGGATCACGGCGATGTCAAATTTCACTTTTTGGTCAAACCTATTATTGTTTGTTTCTAAATTTGGTGGGACTAACCTATCAGTCAAAAAGTCAAAATTTTTATGTTTGTCCAGTCTAGATCGACGTCTACCCTATGTGCATAGAAAATTAGTCTGTTCGTCGATATTTCCTTTGGTGGGCAACGTTTTACAGATGCTGAACTTAACTTTAGTTCGTGTTGACCAATTTTAGATTAGGTTTTGATGAGTAATAGTGTGGGTTTTACTACTCGTTAGGGAAACCAACCTCGTGACGTCGTCCACCAAGCGGAAGTCGGGTCTGAACGGTGAAGCGTGGGCATCATTTGGAACTTCTCGGCCATAGGTAGCGCAGCAAGGTACCACTGGACAGCAAGGCGATGGCACGAAAACAGCGAGCTAGCGGCGATCTTCTTCCCGTTGCGGTTAACGAAACGGATCTTCACGAGGGTGGCGACGTCGGGTAAAAACACGTGTGTACAGCGACGCACGTGTACTCCGAGAGTCCAAGGGGGCTGTTGGTAGATGAAGTAGGATCAGTGGAAGATGCTCGGCCCGGTGGGTGGTCGACGGCGTGAGAGTATGGCGGTGGGTGGTCGTGAGAATCCGGGGAGGACAGATTCACACAACGTTCGTTGTCGCACATCTCAGCGGAAATTCAGCTATGAACAACTCCAACAGAAAGTTACAGAGGCTAAAGGACTTCAAGATGAAGCCATCGGTGGTGGAGTTTTCTCCGGAGGTGGTCAGAGGTGGTCGTGCGCCGGCGTCGAAGTTCAGCGCACAGATCTGTAAAAACAGCAGCTGGGCTTGGTTTCAACGGATTTTTCAAGATCTACATATGGGATATGAGCGTGAGGTAAATTGTAGTTGGTAGGGGGTTTTGATAGGAGTCCAATGGCAGTAGGATGGTCTTCGTAGGTGGCCGGATGACTGGTGGACATGAATTTGAAGTGGCGATGCGCAAACTGTCAAAAACAGCGGCTAGATCTGAGTTCCACGGGGTTTTCGAGGAGATCGAGACGTGGGAAAGGGGTAATGGGAATTGGAGACGACCAGGGGGTCAGGTAGAAGTTGAATGGCGGTGGCGGTGGTGGCTGGATATGGCCGGAGTGGGGTGGTCGTCCGTTTTTCCGGCGGGCGCGCACTGCAGGCATGGGCTGTGAATTTTTTGGTGTTTTAATGGATTTTCGATGTCTTGGAGAGGTGGAGATGGAGGATATGATGGTGGAGGAGCAAGTGGTCAGAGAGGGGAGGTTGGGGGTGGCCGTCGGCGGCCGGAGGATGAGCAAGAGCGACGTTTAGGGCTGTCAAAAGGAAGTTGCGGCCATGGGGGTTTGTGGGTGTTTTTAGGGGGAGAAAGAGAAGAGGAGGGAGAGAGTAAGGTGGAGGGAGGTTGGCCGGAGTTGGGGGGGTTCTGGTGGTGCCTCGCCAGAGGTGGGGAGATGCACAAATGAAGAAGAAGGCGGCTGTAAAAATGGGTTGTGTTTGATGCCTAGGGTTATTTCGGTTGTGTTTGTTTTAAAGAGATGACATATGCTATTTAGGGTGTGTATTTAAGGGATGTGTAAGAGAGAGTGTGAGAGAGGGGGTGTGCACAGAGGGGAATAGCTGGGTGAGGGTAACAAATAGAATCCCACATTTTCATGATACGTATGATTTGATTAGGATTTGATTAAGTTTGAATTTCGAAATTGGATTAGGCTAATCAACGGTTGCAAATTGATTAGGGGATATCTTCCACTACGGGCATCGGAAAAATAATCCAAAAATACCGAGACGATCGTGGAGACGAGAAGTACGTGGCTATGGGGTCTGATTGCTACACCTACCAAAAATTATCGTAAAATCGGGAACTGAGTATTAGTGCCAAAAGACCAAAACGCCCTTCCATTCAAAGCTGTTTTGCGAGAAAACGAGCCGTGAAATGACGTTCCCAAGAATTACTATAAAATTCTACACTTCCATATGGTCATAACGGCATATCACATCGTATTTACTGAAACCAAGAAAGAGCCAAATAAAATATGTGCACGAAAAGTACGTGCACGTAGAAAATACGAACGGTTGGAAAGCGGCCGTTACATTCTACCCACCATAGAAATGATTCCGCCCTCGGAATCACTTATACATATTGTACTAATATCTATATACACTTATGCCTACAACTCTCATATCTACACATAATGATCGCTAATCCCATAACTTCAAACATCGTTCCTCGAATAATCTGTCATAACACGTCTCTCCACTGGCTAATGCTACATCTAGAATCACACCCTAGAACCTGAGTATAGATCCACATTACCGTCCCAATTTAACAATCATCTCGTCCTCAATATATTTTCTCCATCATATCGGCTCATAAACCTATTCTCCTTAATCAATGAACCATCGAACCACAACTATCCTTAACCCAATTATCAGATCTCCTAATCTTATTAATATCCATCTTCCTAACATCCCATCTGTCTCAACATGTCGCATCATTTCCATTGTCTTCTCACGTCAACTCAATAATCAAGTCTTGATGCTTTTAAATGCTCTACTCATTCTCATGACCGCCCTTACTCATACTATCCCATCCTAGCTACCCTTATCTATCACTCGTCCAAATTCCAGATCGATTAAATACTCATCTCCCTATAAATAATTTCATCCAAGCAGAGTTCTCCATTGAATCCTTCACACATTGGTATTATAACTAAGTTTTGGACACCTCATTCTTTTCATCCGAAAGAAATCTAATCTACTATCCTTGTTATTCAAAATCAATTAATCATCGCTACGACATATCTCACCTCACTCTAAGCCTACCTGCAAACATAACCCTATTAAAAATAGCTAGTACTAACAACATCATAACAATAAAAGAAATAACACTCCCGAAGAGGGAAAGAAAAGAAAGGAAATTTAAGGCCTATGACATATTTTAAAACATTGGGAAAAACGTGTGCTGTCGTGGTATTAGATGAGTGAAGATAGGTGGGTTGTGATCTCGTGGACTAGTTTCAAAACTTTAAAGATTTGATTTGAAAGGAAACAAAAGTTTTGAAACATACATAAGCAGACAAAAATATAAGCTAACTATAATATAAAAGACTAAAACTATGGAGTTACCTGCAATGACGCCATCCACTGCTGTCATGACATATGCTCCACGGACAACAACTCCTCTCTGGGTAGGGGCAGGCGCTCTACTCTGAAGTGGGGCCGGTGCTCCGCCTTCCACATGGCGATACCTCGGGCAATCTCTAGTGACGTGTATGGCGGCTCCACACGCCAGACACAAACCCAGCCTCTTCCTGCAATCGTTCTGACGATGTCCCAGCTTGCCACAGAAAAAACATCGCTTTCTGGCCTGGCTCTGACAGGTGCTCCTGGCCTCTTGAAAGATACAGACTAAACTGGTCCCACTATAGACCTAGCAAAAGGCCTATGCTGCTCCATCGGTCGCTTTCCTCCATCATCAGAAGGATCAGGTAAACGTGCCACGATCTCATGATTCCTGGCGGCATTCAGCACAGCTCCCATGGTCGAAAAATCTGTCGAGGACATGGAAGCTTGAATCTTCGGACGTAGACCCTGACGAAACTGATCAGCTCGGTTCTCTTCCTTCTTCACCATATGAGGGGCAAAATGACTCAGCATCTTGAACTCCGCCTCGTACTCGTCAACCGTCATGTTCCCTTGCTTCAGATCCATAAATCGGCTCAGGAGCTCCCTCTTAGCAGCCTTAGGGAAATACTTCGCTCGGAACATGGACTTGAAAGTCTTCCACTCCACTGGCTTCTGCAGACGCCTCTCCTCAATGCGCCACCAGTTCCTAGCATTCTCGATCAGCTGCATCTTCACTATCTACACACTGGTATCCTCAGGAATCTTCACAGCTACCAGCTTTTCTTCTGTGCTCTGAATCCACTCATCAGCACCTAACGGTCCTTCCTTCCCAGAAAAAGTCTTCGGCTGAAGCTCATTGAACTGCTTCACTCCTGGAACAGCTCTCGGGGCAGGTGGCGGCGGGGGAGCCTGGACGGCTCGGGCAGCCTGATGGGACTGCTGAACCAATTGATGCTGAACGTCCAGCATCTCCCTCATGAGGCCCAGAAATTGACAGAATTCACTGCCCTGGTCTCTCGGAACTTCATCCGTTGAGCTCCCGGCTCGGGTATTGTGTCTCCCTGCAATCCTATTGACAAGGAAGATCCAAATTAGACTCGTACATGATAACTGGATAAATAAAAATTAATGCGAGTAATACTATTGCTACGAACTTTTATAATTACATGACCTATATGGGCCACCACTAAAACCTGTCACGCCCCACTTCCCAAAACTACGGAGGCGAAGCATGACTAAGGCCCGCTTGGGCCGGAGCCGTGAGGCGCGGACCCAATAAGCGTCTGTAGGGGGAATACCATCTTAAAATTTCAGGTTCTTGCATTTATAAATTTCGTAACAACAGAAAGTACTGAAAGGAAATGCATTCATTTTATTCCATCAAGATATCCAGAAGTACAAGAGTCTAATAAAAGAAGTAATGCCCATCATGGCAACAACGCAGAAAGTAAACTACTGGTGCAAGCACCCAACCTAGGCAGAAAAGTAAATGGTGCTACACACCCGAACTAGAAAGCAGGAAAAACTCTGAACTGCTACGGTGAAGGACCTCTAAGATTGGTCCTCGTTAGGTACGTACTCCGGGTCGACGTCCACTGGCTCCACGTACGCAGGAATGTCCGGCTCATCCACGTGCTCTGGCTCAACACCTGACGTACATCACCCAAGAGAAAAGGAACTGTACGTCAGGTAAAGTCTACAAAAGAGGGTTAGACTCTACTGCAAGTGTACTATAATTTAAAAAAACGATTTACTGGTTGATTAACATGCTGGTGTTATAACATGGCAGTTAAAGAAAGTAAAACGGTGCAGGAAAAGTAAACACGACACGCTATAGCCGTAGCGTGTGCTACCGACTACGGACTAACCTAAACGGGACAAGACAAGACAAGACAAGACAAGATGTGTGTCACTAAGGCTCACACCTTTCAGTCTGTACCGAAGGAACGCTCAACCTTGTGCACTGGACAAGACAAGACAAGAAGTGTGTCACTAAGGTTCACGCCTTTCGGTTAGAAGGCGGCCATCACCTTCTCAACCGAGGGAACGCTCAACCTTGTGCACGGGACAAGACAAGACTGAGGATGTGTCACCAAGGTTCACGCCTTTCGGGTAGAAGGCGGCTAGCACCTTCTCAACCGAGGGAACGCTCAACCTTATGCACGGGACAAGACAAGACTGATGATGTGTCACTAAGGTTCACGCCTTTCGGTTAGAAGGCGGCCAGCACCTTCTCAACCGAGGGAATGCTCAACCTTTTGCATGGGACAAGACAAGACTGAGGGTGACAAGAGAGATTCATGCCTTTCGGTTTGTGGGTGGTCAAACCCGCCAAGCCGAGGGAACGCTCAACCTTCCTCCACCCAAAGTGCTCAAGACAAGACAACCAGAGATCGCCCTTGCATGGAGGGCACCGGAAACGCCTGTAAGCTTTTGTGACATGACATGACAGAGTGGAGGGAAGGTTCATTCTAGGGTGTCCACACTTATGTACACAGAGAATAACCCTAAGGTGTCAGGTGTTGTTGTTGTGCTTAGACTTCGTCGTCAAGTTTAAGCTGTCAAGGGGGGTGTCCCAGACGCTATCATTTCACGTCCGGTTCTCTTTGCTTACGTTTTAACAGTTCTAAGAGTCTATGGCCTAAACACGGCCGAAAATACAAGTGAGTACACTTGCCTGCGGTGGCGAGTGCGTCGTCTGTCTAGAGCATCCAGTCGAAACGTCGCGTCAGCGATGGTCCGTCTGAAACAGGATCACGGTGATATTAGATCACGCTTTTTGGTCAAACCTATTATGGTTTGTTTCTAAATTTGGAAGGACTAACCTATCAGTCAAAAAGTCACATTTTTTATGTTTGTCCAGTCTAGATCGACGTCTACCCTATATGCACAGAAAATTAGTACGTTTGTCTATCTTTCCTATTGTGGGCAACATTTTATAGATGCTGAAATTAACTTTAGTTAGTGTTGACCAATTTTAGATTAGGTTTTGATGAGTTATAGTGAGGGTTTTACTACTCGTTAGGGAAACCAACCTCGTGACGTCGTCCAACAAGCGGAAGTCGTGTCTGAACGGTGAAGCGTCGGTGTTGTCTGGAACTTCTCAGCTGTATGTAGCACATCAAGGTACCACTGGACAGCGAGGCGATGGCACAAAAACAGCGAGCAAGCGACGATTTCCTTACCGTTGCGGGTAGCGCAACGGATCTTCACGAGGGCGGCGACGTCGGGAAAAAACACGTGTGTACGGTGACGCACGAGTACTCCGAGAGTCCAAGGGGGCTGTTGGTAGATGAAGTAGGATTAGTGGAAGATGCTCGGCCTGGTGGGTGTCCGACGGTGTGAGAGTACGGCGGTGGGTGGTCGTGAGAATCCGGGGAGGACAGGTTCATGCAACGTTCGTTGTCGCACATCTCAGCGGAAATTCAGCTATGAACAGTGCCAACAGAAAGTTGCAGAGGTTAAAGGACTTCAAAATGAAGGCATCGGTGGTGGAGTTGTCACCGGAGGTGGTCAGAGGTAGTCGTGCGCCGGCGTCGAAGTTCAGCGCATAGATCTGTAACAGCGGCTGGGCTTGGTTTCGACAGATTTTCCAGGAGCTATAGGTGGGATATGATTGTGAGGGAAATTGCAGTTGGTAGGGGGTTCGATAGGAGTCCAACGACGGTAGGATGGTCTTCGTAGGTGGCCAGATGACCGGTGGGCATGAGTTTGAAGTGGCGACGCACAAACTATCAAAAACAGCGGCTAGATCTGAGTTCCACGGGTTTTCAAGGAGATCGAGACATGGAAAAGGGATAATAGGAATTGGATATGACCGGGGGGTCAGAGAGGAGTTGAATGGCAGTGGTGGTGGTGGCTGGAGATGGCCGGAGAGGGTTGGCCGGCCGGTTTTCCGGCGGGCGCGCACAGCAGGCCTGGGCTGTGAATTTTTGGTGTTTTGATGGATTTTCAATGTATTGGAGAGGTGGAGATGGAGGATATGATGGTGAAAGAGCTGTTGGTCGGAGAGGGGAGGTTGGAGGTGGCTGTCGGTGGTCGGAGGAGGAGCAAGAGAGGTGTTTAGGGCTGTCAAAAGGAAGTTGCGGCCATGGGGGTTTGTGGGTGTTTTTAGGGGGAGAAAGAGAAGAGGAGGGAGAGAGGAAGGAGGAGGGAGGTTGGCCGGAGTTGGGGGGTTCTGGTGGTGACTCACCGGAGGCGGGGAGATGCACAAATGAAGAAGAAGGTGGCTGGAAAAATAGGTTGCATTTGATGCCTAGGGTTATTTCGGTTGTGTTTGTTTTAAAGAGATGACATATGCTATTTAGGGTGTGTATTTAAGGGATGGGTAAGAGAGAGTGTGAGAGATGGGGTGTGCAAAGAGGGGAATAGCCGGGTGAGGGTAGCAAATAGAATCCCACATTTTCATGATACGTATGATTTGATTAGGATTTGATTAAGTTTGAATTTCGAAATTGGATTAGGCTAATCAACGGTTGCAAATTGATTAGGGGATATCTTCCACTATGGGCATCGGAAAAATAATCCGACAATACCGGGACGATCGTGGAGACGAGAAGTGCGTGGCTATGGGTCTGATCGCGTGCTACACCTACCAAAAATTATCGTAAATCGGGAACTGAGTATTGGTTCCAAAAGTCCAAAACGCCCTTCTATCCAAAGCTGTTTTGCGAGAAAACTAGCCGTGAAATGACGTTCCCAAAAATTACTATAAAATTCTAAACTTTCATATGGCCACAACGGCATATCACATCGTATATACCGAAACCAAGAAAGAGCCAAATAAAGTACGTGCACGTAGAAAATACGAACGGTCGGAAAGCGGCCGTTACATCACTTGGGTTTTAGGCATGCTATAAAAGCTTGAGAGCACTGTTTTGACGAGGGAGCCGATTATTAGCTTTGTTTTTCTTCCAGTTTTCATTTCTTTTTCTTTTGTAATTAGTTTTAGGAGTTAGCTTCTGTTAAGATTAGTTTTATTCATATTTCCTCCTTAGTGCAAGCTTGTAATTGAGGATTGCAATCATTGGTATAAGTATTTCTTTCTTTGTTTTCCCCTTTACTATGTTTTTTCTTATTATTCTATATGGTTATCTCTGTTCTCTTTCAATGTTTAGTGAGTAGTTTTTAATCTAGGGTATTGAGTGATAATTCGTTTTTAATCTAGGGTATTGAGTGAATATTTCATATGTTTTTAGTGGGGTTTATCCATGCATTATATCATACAAAACCCACTTTATATATCCCCTCATCATACTTTCATTCACTTTCACTATTCGTATGTTTTTATGAGTTTCAGATCAAACCCCAACTAAAAGGAGCAAAGTGGAGTCAATGAGCGAAAAGAAGCAATGCGTAGTAACAGAGTCCAAGTAATGGATATTTTGTGAATTTCAGTCCCCAAACAGCCGTATGTATCCCTACACATGACCGTGTGGAAGCATACAACAGAAGCACAAAAGAGTGCCCCAACACGACCGCGTGAGAGTCTCACATGGTTACGTTGGAAATTAAAGATAATGATGAACCCAGACCGACAAGGTCGTGTGGATTTCCATGCGACCGCGTCAATACGAAGTCAGGAAAAGAACATGGTCTGTTTATGAAGCACTGCAATGATACGGTCGTATGGCTACCCTCTAACGACCACGTCGGATCTTGATTTCTAAAGGTCTTTTGAGCCGCTCTTCTGAGTAGATTGACACGACCACGTCAATTACTTAAGCAGTCGGGTCGGGTCGGGTTCTACCTGACCCACTAGGGTTTTTTGGGTTCATATTTAAGTCTTGTGTGCCTTTGGAGAGAGGAAGCCAACTTTGGCCGTGATTTGTCTCTAGTTTCTCCTCTTTTATTTCCTTGTGATTAATTTAGGGGTAGGATTAGATTTTGATTAGGTTTTATGTGTTTTCCTCGTTGGTGCAAGCTTGTAATCCCCATATCTTTGTATTGCAGCCCATTGAGCTAAGTTTTTTTTTCTCTTTTCTGTTATTATGTGTTCTTTTATTGCTCTTATAGTTATCTCTTTGTTTCTCTATATGTTTAGTGAGTACTTTTCAACCCAGGGCATTATTGATCTCTTTTGTGGAATGATTATAGGCTGAGCTTGTTGTTTTAGCTATTTAACCATCAAATTAGGGTTATGCCTATAAAGTTATTATCTACATAGATTGGCTCCTCTTAATTGATCTCTAATGAGAGTTAGTATTAATCTAGGGTTTCCCACACTTATGTTGATCTACACTAATTATGCTGCCAACGGGAGTTGGGGCATAGTTTAGAGCCCTCATTGCATTGACGGATTTCCAACCTCGAGAGTGGCATGAACTATGGTTAGGTAATATTATCGAACTTCATGCACCCATCATGTTGTTATGACCAACGATGGTTGGATTGGTCACACGAGGGGTAGTTATGTCATAGCATCACAAGAGTGGGGTTAAGTTATAACATGTGGGTTAATCCTATCATAGCATCACGAGAGAGGGTACGTGACACCCTTAGGTTAGACAACCACACACTAGGATCAATTCAATAGCTACACAATGAGTTCATTGCCGTGTTCACCCTACATCAAAGAGATACCGAGCCCTAGTGCTCTTTCCTTCTGATTTATTCTTCATATTCCATATATTTCCCACGTAGCTAACAATACCCTAGGATTAACTAGTACTCAGTCACATAACCTCCCTGCGGACAACTTGTTAGTGCTACAATGACACCGTGCACTTGTGGTTAAAATATTAAGACATCTGCTTATGCAACAAGTTTTCGTACACCGTTACCAGGGAGGTTGTCTTGATTGATATTAGTTTAATCTTAGGTTCGTTAGTCTACGTGCATAAACATTTATAAATAAATAAAAAAAATTTCCTCACCACCAAATTTTTTAATACTCGCTTGTACCAGTGATGTGCTTCTCTTAGTTTTTTTATTTTTCTTTGGCAGGTGCACTTGGAGTATAATGTGGAACTCTAATTTCAATTCCTCAACGTCACATGGTTCTTAGATGGGAGACTTTAATAATTTTCTACAGGTAGTGGCGCTTTGTGGAATATGTGGGATGTAGGGACATGTGGCCACCTATTGCCAAGATAGTACACATCCCTACAACCCATACCTATATGCCTACAACATATACCATGAGCCCTCCCATAAACAACCTATGTGCCTCCACCTCCACATGTTGGACGCAACGATCTAGGATCTCTTTGTTTGATGATGACAAACGTGTCGTGATATCTAATGTGTGTGCTAGTGCGTTTCAGGATTGGCGAATCAATATATCTCTATTCATATGGAGGAATTACTAAGTATAAAGCATTTGGGAGAGAGAGAGAGAGATTGATGTGCTTAAAGCAAGTGGACTTGGTCCAAAGAGTAAAAGGGATGGAGCCAAATTTGAATTCAAAAGGGGTTTGATCAAATCTTTTAGCCAAATTTGCAAATATTTGATCTTACCCATTTCCTATTCAAACTTCACATACAAATCCCCTATTCCTATTTGATAATGATCAAATCAATTACAAAGTCATTTCACTAACCAATTCCAATCTCTTAGGGATTCTCTCCTAAACCTTAGGATATTCTATATAAGAAAACATCCCATCCATAGCCTATGGCGCGGCAATCAAAAATTGAAAGGGGGCCGAAACAAAACATCAATGAGGGTAGCAACATCTTGCGGCCAACCTAAGCCCTACCCAAGCCATCATCTAGCCGCAACAAAGAAGAAGATAAGTTGACCAAAATTCCCTAGCAAACCCCATAGCCACAATTTATTATCTCCTTGCTAGCCAAAATTGTTGACAAAAAGATTTCCCTTGCAAAAATCATTTGCCGTAACCTCTCTCCCTCAAGCCATCAAGCCACAATCTCCTTTAATCAATAAACAACAAGTTCCAAGGTGCAGCAGCCGGCCAAATTGAAACCCAAGCACCTGCCGCGAGCTTTGAAGTCGCAAGCACTATAAATCCTGCTGCAATCCTCAAGGACATCAAGAAACTTGATTTTTTTCTCTCATCAAATCCAAGGCCATAAGCTTTAATTCTCCAGGTATGTTTTGTGATTCCTTTTTTAAAAAAAGAAATTGAAGTTGTCTTTTTTTTGTGCAGGGTCGACATCATCACGTGGGGGTCAATTTGTTTGTTCTTCATCTTTTTGAAAATCCCACCTCATTTTTAGCCGAAATCAAAATAGCCGGCCACCTGACAAATCAAACAAGAGGCGCTCACCTTGTGATTGTTGCGCCTAGGGCTTTCAAAATGGGTGCTTTTTTTCTCTTGATATTTATTTGTTAAAGGGATAAAGGAGAGAGACAGAGGCCAAAATTCTTGGTGCTGGGAAGAATAAATTCAAGTGCACTCTTTAGGCCGGCCGAATTAATTTTTGAGGGGTTTCTGTTTTTAATTTCAAAAATTTTTTTTCAGGAGACAGCTGCACATTCTTTTAGAGAGCTTGGCAGAAACATTTTTTTGCTTGATAGAAATTCCTCTAAGCAGCCGCATTTCTCAAATCTTCAAACATCATGTCAACGCAACAAGCAACCATCTATAAAGTTGAGAGTGCCATCATCAAATCAATCTTGCAGATGCCGAAATCTTTTTCAAGTGCCGCAAGCTTCTGTTATTAAGAAAGAATCCGTAACTTGAGTTACCGGTGTCGAGGAGACATCTACATCTACGTCAGACGAGATCTGACCTGTACTAATTGACGAAGACAACGCCGCTACACAAACTGAGCTTTCTAAACTATGTTCTTTATTATTGTGTGTAGTTGTTGTGTTAGATCTTCGTAGGGGAAACTTTACTATCTTTTGTGACTTTTTTGGGACTTGTCTGGTTGGGGCTAGACAAGTGGGACCCAGCTAGTTTGTGACTAGCTGGTAGAAAGCGTTACTAGGATTGATAGTGAGAGAAAACACAGTGAGTGGGGTACTAAGAGCCTGGCGAGTGTAGAGACGTAGAGGGTGCTCTGAGCATGCTCTAACTTGTGGTTTTGTACCTATTGCACTATTCAATACTTGTATCTGCTTTGGGGGCGAGAGTAGGTTGTTGGGACGACCGAACCAGGGTAAATCTGCTGTGTACTTTGTGTCTGCATTTTATTTACTCTGCTGCTGCTATAACTGCGTGAGTTTGTTCATGGGTTGCATGAATTATTATATAAGCCTATTCACACCCCTCTAGGCTAGGATCCAGATCCAACAAGTGGTATCAGAGCAGGTTTTAGGATGTAGCCTAGGATTGACCATGAATAACCATATGGATAGTTCTTTTGCTGAGGGTCAGTCTGTTTCCCGTCCCCCTAGGTTTAATGGAGGTGATTATTCTTATTGGAAAAATCGAATGAAAATCTACCTTATTTCTGTTGATTATAAAACTTGGCAAATAATTGAAAAAGGTTATAAACTGCCTGTTATTAAAGTAGATAATGTTGAGATTGAAAAACCAAATGACAAATGGGATGATAATGATTGGAAATCTTATTCTTTAAATGCTAAAGCTATGAATGCTCTCATTTGTGCACTTGATAAATCTGAATATAATAGAATCTCACATTGTCTAACTGCGCAGGAAATATGGCATACTTTAGAAGTGACGCACGAGGGAACGTCACAGGTAAAGGAGTCTAGACTGTCTCTTTTGAGTGCAGAGTTCGAGGGATTTCGCATGCTACAATCAGAGAGCATATCAGAGATGTATGCGAGGTTCACCGACATAGTCTACAAGTCTAGCTCGCTTGGAAAGCCATATGATAGCCTCGATCAAGTGAGGAAGATCCTAAGAGCATTGCCAAGCTCTTTCAGACCAAAGGTCACAGCCATCCAGGAAGCAAAGGTATTGTCACAATTGAAGGTGGAGGACCTTATTGGTAATTTGATGTCCCATGAGTTAGAACTGCAAAATGTTGAATCAAGAGAGAAACCTGAGGAGAAAAAGAAAGCCATAAAGCCTCTTGCTTTGCAAGCTAGCGAAGAAGAGGATGACGACGACGACATAGTGCTAATGGTGAGAAACTTCAGAAAGTTCATCAAGACCAAGCATGGGAGAAACGAATTGGCACCCAGGTTTAATCGTTCTAACTTTAATAATTCTTCCAAGCAATTTAATGATCAGAAATCTACTGATAGAATGCAATTTTTTAAATGCAAGGGAAGAGGACATCTGATGAAGGATTGCCCAAATGAAACTGCTCAGCTCGCTAAAGGAAAAGGAAAAGCGAAGGTATTAACGTGGGATATGGATAACAAAGCTGAAAGCGAGGAGGAACGTGAATCCCATTCTTGCATGGCTTTGATGGGCATCCAAGATGAGACACCGTTAGGTAGCAAAGCTGAACTTCTTAAAATTTGTGAAGAAATGCATAATCAAATAGTAGATCATGAGTTCACTATTGAATGTCTCCAAAATCAGAACTATGACATGCAAGTTAGAGATGATACGGTGTTTAAAGAGAATGAAAAACTTAAAATTGAACTTAATGCATGTAAGTCTACTATTGAAGTCATGAAGAAGGAAAAAGAAAGCTTTGATGAAAATGCTCCTTGTATTTCTTGTTTCTCATTATTAAACCAAATTAGCTTGTTTAAACTTGATTTGATTAAGCTTGAAACTGAAAAAGACTATGTGATTAGAGAGCTTAATGATAAATTCTGCATGTTGGATAATGACTTTAAAAGAAAAATGATTGAATTTGAAAAGAAGGAAGAGGAAAACAAGAGAGCTTTTATTAGTAAATGCACGATGCTTGTGGAAGAAAATAAACAATTAAAAACCAAAGTCTCTCATCTTGAAATAACCATTAAGAAATTCTCTATGGGCAAACAATCGTTGGACACTATTTTAGAGAATCAATTATATGGCAATAATAGAAGAGGACTTTGTTTTGGTCTGAAAAACGTTGAAAAGCAAAAAAATTCAAGAAATTCCATAATGTACCCTCTATTGCAAAGAACAGATATGCAAAGTGCTTTACTTGTGATAGTGTAGGCCACACTTCATATTATTGTAAATTTAGGAACACAAATATCAAGTTTAAACAAGTTTGGGTTCCTAAATATTTATTGGCTAACACTCGTGGACCTTGTTGGATTCCAAGGTCACACTTAACACCTTTCTTGTAGGTGTGATGGAGGTTTGGCAAGGAGCAAATTTTTAAAGTCTCATTCTATTTCTAGCTCCTTCGTCAAATATCGATGAGAAGGTATAATTTTTTTCCCTCTTTGCATTTCATTGCATACCTTCATAGATTGTTTTGTGTGCATGATTTATTTTTGTTTGTGTGCTTGTGTGCATGATTTTTTAATGTTTTTATTTCTGAAAAAAACAAAAAAAAATTGAAAAACCAAAAATAAAAAAATGAGCTTAAAAGAATACCCTTTATGATTTATCTTAAGTGGTATTGTATGAATGTTCAAATCTATCCCTTGTAGAAGTTAATTCATTATTGTTGTAGCTACATGAACATGTTGTTATCTTTTTAGTAGCCATGACATGTCTCAAAAATTTCAAATTTGACTTCTACACCTACATTTGCACTTTCACGATAATTGACTTTTTAGTGCTTTTAGAGATTTTTTTGAAGAATAATGGAAGGTGAATGTAGGAATGATTAATTTCTATATTTTCTAAGGGAGATGAAGTGTTTAGCCATGAATAAAAATTGAGCACAAAAGAATTGCAAATGAAAAAAAATGAAAATTGCTCCGTATGAAAAATGGATACACTTCATGGCTAATACACAACCCACGAGTATCCAACTTATGCTACATGGGTAATCATTAGCGTTGGTGTATGTAACTCGTCAAGCAATGCCACCCCACATTTAAAAGTCCTTTTAGGCCTTGTTTTGGGGATCAGTAACTTGAACTCATCTTTGATGAGGTGGGAAAAATCAATCCTAATGATAATCATGAAAAATTGGAAAATGTGGGTTGATTTGGTTGATTTTCTGAAATTGAATCTCCTCTTGTACTTTATTGTCTATATCACTACACTTACACTAAGGTGGAGAAGTCTTGTTATGAAATCATATGAGCTTGGATTGTCTATTTTGTGGAAAACTCATGCAAATTGCACGCTACATTTAATAATGGTTTATTTTTGCATGGAATACTTTTGTGGCTTCATTAATCCACTTTTGGTGATTACAAAGGGGGAGAAAGAAAAAAATGGGGAGCATGAAAAATAATGTTGAAGTGGGAGCTTGAGAGAAGGGGGAGCATGCTTTTATATTTACTATTTGTTGTGCATGCTATGTAATGCTTGAATGAACTCATCCATACATCATATTCCATTACACCCTTCAACACACTTCATACACCCATCTATTGCTCAAATCTTTTATGGGTTTGTCATCACCAAAAGGGGGAGATTGTTGGACACAACGATCTAGGATCTCTTTGTTTGATGATGATAAACGTGTCATGATATCTAATGTGTGTGCTAGTGTGTTTCAGGATTGGCGAATCAATATATCTCTATTCATATGGAGGAATTACTAAGTATAAAGCATTTGGGAGAGAGAGAGATTGATGTGCTAAAAGCAAGTGGACTTGGTCCAAAGAGGAAAAGGGATGGAGCCAAATTTGAATTCAAAAGGGGTTTGATCAAATCTTTTAGCCAAATTTGCAAATATTTGATCTTACCCATTTCCTATTCAAACTACACATACAAATCCCCTTTTCCTATTTGATAATGATCAAATCAATTACATAGTCATTCCACTAACCAATTCCTATCTCTTAGGGATTCTCTCCTAAACCCTAGGCTATTCTATATAAGCAAACACCCCATCCATAGCCTATGGCGTGGCAATCAAAAATCGAAAGGGGGCCGAAACAAAACATCAAGGAGGGTAGCAACATCTTGCGGCCAACCTAAGCCCTACCCAAGCCATCATCTAGCCGCAACAAAGAAGAAGATAAGTCGACCAAAATTCCCTAGCAAACCCCATAGCCGCAATTTATCATCTCCTTGCTAGCCAAAATTGTTGACAAAAAGATTTCCCTTGCAAAAATCATTTGCCGTAACCTCTCTCCCTCAAGCCATCAAGCCACAATCTCCTTTAATCAATAAACAACAAGTTCCAAGGTGCAGCAGCCGGCCAAATTGATACCCAAGCACCTGCCGCAAGCTTTGAAGTCGCAAGCACTATAAATCCTGCCGCAATCCTCAAGGACATCAAGAAACTTGAATTTTTTTTCTCTCATCAAATCCAAGGCCATAAGCTTTAATTCTCCAGGTAAGTGTTGTGATTCCTTTTTTAAAAAAAATAAATTGAAGTTGTCTTTTTTTTGTGCAGGGTCGACATCATCACGTGGGTGTCAATTTATTTGTTCTTCATCTTTTTGAAAATCCCACTTCACTTTTTAGCCGAAATCAAAAGAGCCGGCCACCTGACAAATCAAACAAGAGGCGCCCACCTTGTGATTGCTGCGCCTAGGGCTTTCAAAAGGGGTGTTTTTTTCTCTCTTGATATTTATTTGTTAAAGGACTAAAGGAGAGAGACAGAGGCCAAAATTCTTGGTGCTGGGAAGAATAAATTCAAGTGCACTCTTTAGGCCGGTCGAATTAATTTTTGAGGGGTTTCTATTTTTAATTTCAAAACATTTTTTTCAGGAGACAGCTGCACATTCTTTTAGAGAGCTTGGCCGAAACATTTTTTTGCTTGATAGAAATTCCTCCAAGCAGCCGCAATTCTCAAATCTTCAAACATCAAGTCAACGCAACAAGCAGCCATCTATAAAGTTGAGAGTGCCATCATCAAATCAATCTTGTAGATGCCGAAATCTTTTTCAAGTGCCGCAAGCTTCTATTGTTAAGAAAGAATCTGCAACTTGAGTTGCCGGTGTCGAGGAGACATCTACATCTACGTCAGACGAGATCTGACCTGTACTAATTGACGAAGACAACGCCGCTACACAAGCTGAGGTTTCTAAACTCTGTTCTTTATTATTTTGTGTAGTTGTGTTAGATCTTCGTAGGGGAAACTTTACTATCTTTTGTGACTTTTTGGGACTTGTCTGGTTGGGGCTAGACAAGTGGGACCCAGCTAGTTTGGGACTAGCTGGTAGAAAGCGTTACTAGGATTGATAGTGACAGAAAACACAATAAGTGGGGTACTGAGAGCCTGGCGAGTGTAGAGACGTAGAGGGTGCTCTGAGCGTGCTCTAACTTGTAGTTTTGTACCTATTGCACTATTCAATACTAGTATCTGCTTTGGGGGCTGGAGTAGGTCGTTGGGACGACCGAACCAGGGTAAATCTGCTGTGTACTTTGTGTGTGCATTTTATTTACTCTGCTGCTGCTATAACTGCATGAGTTTGTTCGTGGGTTGCACGAATTATTTTATAAGCCTATTCACCCCCCCCCCCCTCTAGGCTAGGATCCAAATCCAACACCACATGCAGAGGTTTATGTGCAGCTGAATAAAGGCCATTTTTCGACATGTCGCCTGACGAACTTGGAAATACATTGAAGATGCTGTCGTATCTCATGCATCATCGACAACATAAACTACAGAAGGTAACTCATTTGAACAACATTTTTAAAAATATTGATATGCTTTCCCTCCCCAATGCAGGTACAACCTCTGAGACATGTGTCGTTGATAACCACATCCGTGCTACACTTCTGATGATGAGATGGATGATGGACCACGTGTAGGCCAATTGAGGGATACAATAATCTTTGGCTAGGTCAATGTCAAGCATGAAGCATGCGAGGACCCATCCAAGATTTTCAAATCTGAAAAGCCCAAGACATTCTTCCCACTTGATCGCATCCCACATTTCGTGCCACGTGAGAGCACCGAAGAAGCAGCGGAGCATGTGCATATGACAAGGAGGATGCACATGAGGCCATGGATACCATGATTCATTTCATTGAGCCTAAGAAATCCTTGTCTCAGCCTTCGCCCCTGCAGCCCTTCCCCACCACCAAACGCACTATATCCACTTGAGCTTAATGATCCAACTCAAGGAGAGATTCTAAACTCCATATCTGAACCTCGGATTTTAGTATATAATCCTTTATATTTAGATTTTTCTGACATGACATACTTCCAGTAGGATTTAGGTACACATTCCACGGTGGTACACTGGGTCATGTCAGCACCTGATGAGCGTGTTGAATGAAATAATGAGGAGTTGATCGTGCATCCTCAGGGAGTAGCATACAGCTTCTAAGGAGTAATCGTCACCACTCGTTAACTCTTTTGATCTCTTTTTATGATTACCTATGGAATACATATATAGGCAGGAAAAGTTTTCCACATCGGACTAATGCTCATTTTCTCTTGTAGGATTCAGGTGGTTGTCCTCGAGAGATGCTAGGAGGAGCATTGCTAGAGCCGGATGAGGTTTGTGTGAGGTGGCTTGCCGAACCATGAAAGTAGCAAGAAGAACAGTTGCCTTCCCCACAGGAGATCATTGATCCACCTTTTGACTAGGTGAATCTTATTCTAGTAGTTTAGATATTTTATATATGCTTTCTAGGTAATGCTTGAATAAACTCATCTCCTCTCGATAGCAATGTGACTTAGATTTTGAAAAAGTCTCACCTACCATATGGCACACACATTTTTATCATGACCCAAAACCCATTATATGCCTTAATGGCCATTCTTTGCCCTTGTCTCACATTTTTATATGACTACAACACCCAAGCCCCACCACAATTAGGTCCTCATTTTCTAGTTCTTCATTTAATTGTGGGCATGTTTCATGTTAGCTTGGGGGAGGCACTTCTATACATACACCATTTCCTTCTTCCTATTTTCCATTCGTTTTAGTATTGAGGACAATGCTTGCTTTAATCTTGGGGGTGGTGCATTTCATGCATGATTTGCATATATGTCATATTCAGAATTCCAGTAGGCCAAGTTTTTATATGCATGGGTAGGTTGAATTTTTTTCAGATTTACGTCTTTTTTGTTCAATTCTTCTCTCCATCATTCAATATTTACCCTTAGGGATGTTTTTAGTATTAAATCTCATCGCAATATGCATTGTGCTTGTGCTCATATCCCCTATGATAGACGTACTCGAAACGGCCTAGGTTATGTTTTTTCTTGGGAACACATCTTATGCATGTATCTTGGATATTTTAGTTAAGGATAATGGTTAGTGATCTCATATGACTTGGATTAAGGGCACGACTATCAAGTACTGAGAAGTGATGATGCTTAGCTTGTTCATGTTTGAAAAAGAAAAGAAAAAAGGGGAAATGGGGGAAGGGAAAAGAAAAGAAAAGAAAATAATAATAATGCATCGTTCTTCTAGCCACATCGTGTAGCCGGTTCATGTGCCCCATGAAGCATTAGAGATTCGTGCCAAAAGGTTTAGCTTGAGGGAGTACATATGACTAAAAAATTTTTAGTTGGTTTGAGCTAGTAGGTCGAGGAGTCCTTCTTTATCCATTGCCATAAGGTTGCCTAATCTGAGAGCCATTGACCCAACGCTTCTTACACAAATCAACTAAGAATCCAAAAATATATATTGAAAATAAGAACATGAGTGAAGCTAGCAACCCCACGAGTCAAGGAACAATAGCATGTTATGAGACCCATCTTAATAGATTCATCACCCATTATATAATACTAAGCCTTCTCTTGATCCATCACATAATCTCGATTCCCATTCTAATAACCTATGTAGGATAGAAGAAAATGTTTAGGATTTGAGCATGACCATAGTAATGTATATTACATGTTGATTTATACTAAAAATAATGTTGTAGGCTATGTCTTGATAGGTTGATAGGGGTTGACATGCTCATTAATTCCAAAATCTGAAATTTTCATGTTTCATGTATATATGCTTGATGTTGTGAAATTCTTGATATCATTTGTTGGATGCATGCATCCGCCCATCATTTACTCTCTCTTTTTCTTCCTTGATGACAAGGAAGAGTTTAACTTGGGTGATTTTGATGAGTGAATTTTTCAAATGTTTTTAGTGGGGTTTATCCATGAATTATATCATACAAATCCCCACTTTATATATCGCCTCATCATACTTTTGTTCACTTTCACTCTTCGGGTGTTTCTGTGCATTTTTAGATCGAAACCCAGTTAAAAGGAGCAAAGTGGTATCAATGAGAGAAGAGAAGAAGCGTGGCAAAGAAACGGAGTCAAAGCAATGGATATTTGCTGAATTGTAGCCCCCAAATAGCCGTGTGCATCACCACACATGGCTATGTGGAAGCATACAGTAGTAGCACAAAAGATTGACCCAACACATCCAGGTGAGAGCCTCACACGGTCGTGTAGCAATTTGAGATGAGGCTGAACCCAGATCGACGTGGTCGTGTGGATTTCCATGCGACCGCATCAATACGAAGTCACAAAAATCATGGTCTTTTTTTGAAGTACAGCGGCGACGCGGTTGTGTGGCTACCTAACACGATTGCGTCAGATCTTGATTTTTAAATGGCTTTTGAGCCCCTCTTCTGAGCAAATCGATGCATGTCGATTAGTCGATGCGGTCAGGTCAGTTCGAGTTTTACCTGACCCACTAGTGTTTTTTGGTTTCTTATTTTAAGTCATGTACACGTTGGAGTGAGGGAGCCGACCTTTGGCCATGTTTTTGCTCCAGTTTCTCCTATTTCCCATGTAATTAGTTTAGGAGTAGGATTAGATTTAGATTAGGTTTTATACATTTTCCTCATTGGTGCAAGCTTGTAATCCCCATATCTTTGTATTACAATGCATTGAGCTAAGTATGTTCTTTCTCTTTTCTGTTATTATGTGTTCTTTTATTGTTCTTCTGAATATCTCCTTATTTAACTATAGGTTTAGTTAGTAGTTTTCAATCTAGGGCATGGTTGATCTCTTTTGTACAATGAATATGGGTTGAGCCTGTTGTTTTAGCTATTGAACCATCAAATTAGGGTTATGCCTATGAATATTATTATCTACATAGATTGGCTCCTCTAAATTGGTCGCTAACTAGAGTTAGGATTAATATAAGGTTTCCAACTCCTATGTCGATCTACACTAATTATGCCGCCAACGGGAGTTGGGGCATAGTTTAGAGCCCTCCTAGCATTGACTGGATTTCTGACCTCGAGAGTGACATGAATGATGGTTGGGGAATATTATCGAGCTTCATGCACCCGTTGTGTGGCTATGACTAACGAGAGTTGGCTTGGTCACATGAGAGTTAGTCCTGTTATAGCATCACAAGAGTGGGGGTAGGTTATCACATGAGGGTTGATCCTAGCTTAGCATCACGAGAGATGGTACGTGACACCCTTAGGTTAGACAACCTCACATTTGGATCAATTCGATAGCTAGACAATGAGTTCATTCATGTGTTCACCCTACATCAGAGAGATACCTAGCCATAGTGCTCTTTCATTCTGTTTTATTCTTCATATTCCATATATTTCCCACGTAGCTAAACATAGCCTAGGATTGGCTAGTACTCAGTCACACAACCTCTCTGTAGACGACCCGTTAGAACTACGACGACGTCGTGCACTTGTAGTTATAAATATTAAAAATTTTGCTCATGCAACATAGGGCATGGTTGATCTCTTTTGTAGGACGACTGTGGGTTCAATAAATTGTTTGGCCTTTGAACCATAAAATTAGGGGTTTTCTTAGGAAGTTTATTATCTACGTAGATGGTTTCTTCAAGTTGGTCGCTAAATAGAGTTATGGCCAATCTAGGGTTTACAACTCTTACGTCGATTCATACCAACTATGTTGGCAAATACAGTTGGGGCGTAATTTAGAGCCCTCATAGAAATGACCGGAGTTCAATCGACGATAGTGGCATGAACGATGGTTAAGGAATATTATCGAGCATCATGCACACATCGTGCGATGATGACCAACGAGGGTTGTCTTTGCCACATGAGGGGCAGTCCTATCATATCATCAGAATAGTGGGGATAGGTGATAACATGAGGGGCAATCCTACCATAGCATCACAGTAGTGGGGGTAGGTGACGCCCTTAGGTTAGACAACATCATCCTAGGATCTATTTGATAGTTAGACAACGAGTTCATTTCCATGTGCATCCCACATTAGAGAGATACCTAGCCATAGAGCGCTTTCTTCTATTTATTTTCCCCTTATTCCATATAATTCCTACATAGCTAACCATAGCATATGATTGGATAGTACTCAATTACACAACATCTCTACGGACCCGTTAAACGCTACGACGACGATGTGGTCATAATATGTAGTGAAACTTATTGACACAAAAATACGTCTCACCAATTTTACCACTTAATCATTAGCATCATCTTCATTTGGTTCTTAATCCTTTATATCTACTACTAGCAATATATCAGATTTTATCCGAACTACATGGATTCAATTTAATAAGTAGACATGGCCTACATTATAAGTTTGGTCCCCATTCCTATATGTCTATCCATGGAGCAGTTAACCATATCATGAGAATAGTGGATCGCTTTTAGTTGAATTTTTATCTATTATGATTTGCTTAGGACTAGCAATGAAAACATGCTAAGTTAGATTGGGTTGGTGATAAGCGCCGACCCCGTCCCTAACATACAACGTGCCTAAAATCCGGTCTTGGCCCAGCCATAGGTCTTTTAAATGGTAGCCTAACCCTATCCTAATGGGCTTTTGGATCAACGATTATGATTTTGGGCCGACCATTTACTTGTTTCAATTACAATCCTATTCCATGATTATTAATAATAACATATCAAACAAAAATTAAGAGAAATAATGCACATGTATTCTATAGGTCTAATAATAATGTTCATCAATTTTATAAGTTTCGTTTGTGTTAGTGCTCATGATTACTGTCAAAAAGGTATGCAAGTAATATCTTTATGAAAGAGAAGTTACATTAATGTATTTCTTATAGTTCTTATCTTACTACCTCATCAAATCTTCTTCTAACAGTTCAAACTAATATCATTAGATAGAAGAGGAGGAACTAAATAAACAAGATTCAGATTTAAAGAATTGAATAAATAAGAAATCCAATCATATTTCATGCAAGAACTGCTGATCTAATCACGATTAAAAAACAAAGTCAAAATTATTTGGAGCAAATAGGAGACACCATATCTTAAGCAACAAACAAGCAATGATTCAATTTGAAAGAAAGACGAGCTGTCATCTTAATTACATATGGTCGAATACTAAATTCTAATATCATACCAATGACTAAAATAACTAGTTGTGAATTATCAACATAATTATTTAATTTAAACAATGATTTTAATAAGCAACTATCATAACTAAAGCATTAAAAACATTATGTGTTACGCCAATTATGGCATGCACTCCACGCCATTAATTCAACAATTAAATCAGGCATTCATGGCATTCAAATGATGGTAATTACTCAAGTCAAATGCTGCCTCAAATGCATCCTCATCAATGTGACCATAAAGCCTCATCATTTCCTTTGACATTAGAATGGGATGGCTCACATATATGAATGCCTGGGAGGTAGTAGCTCTGGAGGGAGAGATCTCAGAGATCCTACACTGAGATAGTCTAATATCAAATACCAATTCTACCAAATTAAATATCTTCTTACATTGCTCGATCAGAGGACAATTGTAGGGCCTACCAATGGGTCGAATCTAGCACCATTGAGACCCCTTTTTGAGTCAGCCACTGACTTAAGCATCCGATGGGATTTTGTTAGGCCCCAGACCCGACCCCCCCCCTGACGATCTTCTTGGGTTGCAAATAGCAAGGGAGATAGCCCGGTTCAGGCTCCCATGGCGTATGTCGGAGCCCCACCGATCGGGGGCCATCTCATCCAATCGCCCACCGGCGCGTACTATGGCTACCCCAACCAGGATCATTCAAAACATCCTTAAACCCTCAATGTGAGGATTTAACTCGTAACATTTGGTGCCTTCTATGGGATCGTGTCAACATCCACGTCTTTAACCACATCGACAAATATTCGTTCCACTAATCAAATACCGTCAACTTTCAAAGATCATGGGAGGTGACACCTTTCTTTTTGGATCCAACATCCCTCCCTCGATTTAGTTTTTTCAGCCAAAGATTCCACTTTTGGAGCCTCGATGGACTTTATCTTGATCTCAAATCCACTGTGAAATCATTGGATAACGTTGCTAGATCGGGCACGGGTGGTGTCCCAACCACTAGGCTCTTCACCCGTGGTCAGGACGAACATCCTCTCTATTGATGCCACTCCAGATGGCAGCATCCTCTCTACCCTCTCCCTCTCACACCTCGAGACCCTCCTCAAGAAGCGAACTAGTGATCCAGCTACTTGCGTCTCCGTCTTCTTCGACGTCATGGCTAGATCCTGAACGGGCGGCATCCTGACTACCATGCTCTTCACCTGTGGTCTGGGCGGCCATCCTCTCCATCGATGCTTTTCCAAAGGACGACATACTCGCCACCCTCTCCTTCTCTCCCCTCAAGACCCTCCTCAAGAAGGGAACCAGTGTTCAACCGCCTATGTCTCCGACTTGTTCGACACAATGGCTGTAACTGGCACAAGTGGCATCCTGGTCGCCATGCTCTTCACCCACAGTCAGGACGACCATCCCCTCCATTAATGCTGCTTTAGACGGCGGCATCCTTGCCACCCTCTCCCTCTCTTGCCTCAAGACACTCCTCAAGAAGGAAACCGACGATCCAGCCACATGTGTTGTTTGATATCCCAACACTTTGGAAGTGTGTGGGTGGGAATGGAGTGTTCTGTGACGAATCTCCAGGATATGATGCACATAGATGCATCGGAGTCGAACAAGGTTAGTGCCGGATAAGATGACACTAAAATGGTACCTAAGATATAACATGTAATAACTAAGGTCAAACAAAGTCTATTAATCTAACTAACAAGGTTATACAATCAATTGCAAACAATATGCACTATGCTATAATATGACAGACTAGTTCCATAAGGTTACCTGCAATGATGCCATCCACGTCCTCAGCCTCCACGGCTGTCAAGGTATATGCTAGCCTCCGTGTTGGCACTGCCTTTCGTTACATCTACTTCTGTGGAGCCAAAGGGGCTCCACGAATAGCAGCTCCTCTCTGAATCGGAGCAGGTGATCCACATTGCATTGGGGCTGGTGCTCCGTCCCTAGTATGACGTGACCTCAGGAAATCTCTAGCAACGTGTGTGTCATCTCCATACACCAGACACAGTCCCAGTTCTTCTTGCAATTATTCTGCGTATGCCCCGGCTTACCGCAGAAAAGGCATAGACCCATGGTTTGGCTCTGTGCAGGTACTCCTGGCCTCTTGGAAGGCACTGACTGAACATGCCTCACTGCAGGCCTAGCTGCAGGCCTGTATTGCTCCATCGGTCGCTATCCTCCACCACCAGGAGGATCAGGAAGTCTTGCCACAGTCTCATGGTTCCTGGCTGCATTCAGTACAGCCTCTATAATGTCAAGTCCACCGAAGTCATATAAGCCTAGATTGGGGTTCAGTCCCTGGCAAAACTGATAAGATCGGTTCTCTTCTTTCTTGACCATATGCGGGGCAAAATGGCTGAGCATCTCAAACTCCGCCTCATACTCAGCCACTGACATACTCCCCTGTGTCAGATTCACGAACCGTTGCAAGAGTTCCCTCTTCGCAGCCTTAAGAAAACACTTCACCTAGAACATATATTTGAAAGTACCCCACTCAACTGGCTTAGTAGACGCTTTTCCTCTAAGCGCCACCAGTTCCTAGCATTATTAGTTAGTTGCAGGTTCGCTATCTCCACCTTAGTCTTCTCAGGTATGTCGGCAGCTATCAGTTTGTCCTCTGTGCTCTGGATCTACTCGTCAGTGTCCATAGGTCCTTCCTTTCCCAAAAAAGTCATCGGCTACAGCTCATTGAACTACTTCACTCCTGGTGCAATTCGAGGGGCACGTGGTGCAACATGAGCAACCTAAACAACATGTGCAGACTGATGGGTCTGCTCAACCAAGTGGTGCTAAACATCCAACATCTCTCTCATGACACCTAGAAATTGGAGGCATTCACCACCTTGGCCTTCTATGGCCCCGTCAGCCGAGGTCTCGGCTCGATTAGGGCGTCTTCTTGCCATCCTGTGACAAGGAGAACACAAATTAGACTTGCACATGTTAAACTAGAAATTAAATGAATGCAAGTACTTTTATCGTTCCGAACTTTTCGCATGGATCTGCATGGGCCACCACAAGAACCTGTCACGCCCCGCTTCCTATTAAACGGGTGCGAGAACGAGACGAATGTCCGCATGGGTCGGAGCTATGAAGCTCAGACCCAATAAGTGTTTATAGGGATACACCAAGCAATGTACATGTTCTTGCATTAAAGTTCAGAATAATAAGAGTACTCAAAGAAACATCATTCATTCATTAAGATATAATCCAGCAGTACAAAAGAAAGTCTAATAAAGCAGCCTCAGGCATGGCTACAACTTAAAAGGGAAACTACTGGTGCAACACACCCAACCTAGACAAGAAATTAAAATGGTGCAACACACCCAAACTTGAAAGCGGTAAACTCTGAGTCAGCAACTGAAAGGAAACTCTAAGACTGGTCCTCGTCTAGATCGTACTCCTGAACAACGTCATCCTGCTCTAAGTCTGCAGGTACTGTCTGCTCGTTTGTGAACTCTGTCTGAGTACATGACGTACAAACACCCAAGAGAAAAGGAGTTGTACGTCAGGTATAGTCTACAAGTAAAGGTAATAAAGACTCTACTGCAAGGTGTACAGAAAATAAAGACAGTTATTTAAATGTGTTTCATGGCATTTTATAAGATGCGACATCATGACGTTTATATAGCATGGCAAGAAAGTAAAGACAGTGCAGGAAAAGTAAACATGGCATGTCAATGGCCGTAGCGTGTGCTACTGGCTACAAGACAAGACAAGACAGAGTAATGTGTATGTCACGAAGGGTTCACGCCTTACGGTTAGAGGGCGGTCAAACCCTATAAACCATGCGACCGCTTAACCCTACCCCAACCCAAGTGCACAAGACAAGTCTGGACAAATGATCACTCTTTCTATCTTGGAGAGTGCCTTATTCCCTGCTAGGTTATCTGGACAAAGGATCACTCTCTATATCATGGAGAGTGCCTTATTCGCCGATGGCTTATCAGAACAAAGGATCACTCTCTCTGCTTGGATAGTGCCTTATTCCCCGGTGGGTTCAATACAAATTAAGCAGAAAGTCACATGGCAAGACAAGAATGATGCATGTCCATTTTAAGATGTTTAACAACATGGCAGTTATAGTAAATTGTGCCAAGACTTCGTCTCAAGTCTAGTCTATTGTGAGGGTGTCCTAGATGCTATCATTTCACATCTAGGTCTCTTGTTCAAATATTTACAAAGTAAGGGAAGTAATTTCCTAAACATGGCCGTAATAACGCAAGTGAGCACACTTGCCTATTTCTGGTGATAACCGGTGTCGTGTGTTCGTCTTGACGGATGTTACGCTATGGAATGACTAGTTCTCTGTTTTGATTAAACACATGTTTGAATCAGATTCGTTCCAAAATAATAAAACAGTAATTCATTCTTTTTATTAGGTTATCTACCCTAGGGGTGTTCAAATCATATTATTAACTAATGTTACTGTTTATGCACTAACATCCTAGGACAATCTACTAACAAATGGTACTGCTCAAGCATTATTAGTAACTGTTTACCTACCTTGCACACAGTTTACTAACAAACTATATTAAGGTATCATATTTCATGTTTTATAACCTAACACTAAATGTGGTACTGTTTATATATGTTAATTAGGCTAGGTTAACATTATTAGGCAGTATTATATATGCCTAATATATATCAATCCTAAAGTGTGTACGTACCATAGCCCTATCTAACAACCTGATACTCTAAAACTTCTGTACACACTAATACACGGATTATGCATACACAGATCTTGCACATATAAATTAACATGCATGAATTAGTATACTGATATCTTAAAAGCTAACTTGCTAACACATTTACTAATGTAGCTTCTGTTAATGACTACTCACTTTAATTCAGTAAGTTACCCTACTTATCCTTAATATATTTAAACATACGGCATGCATTAAAAACATCTTACGTATGCTAATGCTCTCGTTACTTGCAGGGGAAGGTCAGACGATGAGCTGGCAGGGATACGGAAGCAGCGTCCGGTGTCGATGGATGCAGGCGGAGGCGCAGCGACTCCGGGCGCAGGGCAACGGCGAGGGGAGGTTCGGGAGCCGGAGAAAGGCGGGCTGGGGTTGGTGGGCGCTGGAAGGTGGGGAAAACTGCCGTGCGGCTGTCGGGGGTTCGGCGGCTTGGAGAGATGACCGACGGCCTGCTGGAGAAGGAGGCTACGTGCGTGGAATCGAAAGGGGGGTGGCTGAGAGTTGTGCGTGCGGGAGGAGGAGGAAAAGTCCGGCGGTTTTGAGGGCGTGGTGTGGCGCTGGAGGGTGAGGTGGCCGGAGAGTAACCTGCTGTAGGAGAGGGGATGGCTGGAGTGGAAGAATAGGGCTGGGCGCCTGGGGTTGCCTGGGGGTTGGGTTTCGTTGTAGGGGAGATGGGTTGCCCAGAGTTTTTGTAGAGGGTGATGAACGTGGGAAGCCACGTGCGTCTTTGGGGGAGAACGTGAAGTGAGGTGGAATGGTACCTGGTTTGATAGTATCTAATTGGCTGGTTTAGTTAAAAAGAAATTGATTTCAAAAAGATTTCCTTCCTCTTTTCCCTTAACCGTTGGGATTATTAATAAGTTAGGATTATAATAGGTTAGTTGAGATTTTGATATAGGATTTTTTTATAAAAAAATATTTAAGTTTTGATTAAAACATGTATAGCATATGAAATTCAAATTGAAAAAATGTTTTTACTAATTAATAAAGAGTTATTGTAGATAGGTCCATCAACGTCCAAAAATTACAAAGAAAATACCGGGGTGGTCATGCCTCAGAAAGGATCGTGAATACGAGGTTCGATCGCACATTAGGGCTAAATAATACAATAGTAAAAATCGAACACGACAAATACGTGTACAAAGAAAAACACACACTAGAAATACGTACGGTCGAAAAGTGACCGTTACACTGCTCGAATCTGGTCTGTGCGTAAATCAATTATCTAATCTGCAGAATCGGCAGCAGTCTTTCCGTAAAGTATGTTTCTGCCATGTCTTCCAAAAATTGTAGTAAATCAACCCGAGCTCAAAAAAATCCCAATAAATACTCGTTGGAATTGTGAGCTTGTCCTTTTCGACTAAAAATAAGAAAGGGCCGATTTGGATGTTCTTGTGGAGAGGAATTCTTAGATCTTTGATGTAGTCCTAGTGCTTGGAATTTGATCACTTGGACTTTGCTTCTTCAAAGATGGTGGCCTTGGTTGCTTGCACATCTAGGTTGAAGATGGATTATGCTTGGATATCTACCTTGATGATGGATGGATCCTTACACTTGCGGAAAGGCTAGAAGATGATGAAGAACTTTGCTCTAAAAGATGATGAAATATATGAAGCTATTCAAAATACAACTCATGCTAAAATAAATACCACTGATTTAATACAGAGATTAAAATAAAAAATATCAGCATGTTGTAGAGCACTAAATTGTGATCGTCCTGGTGCAAACGGTTCATCGATCCACTCTTTGTGGAGAAAGTTATGCACTTTTTAGCGTCGTTTGTCGAGCTCATTCTTCTTCCTGTGAATTTGATGATCTCTTTGAAGCCTGGAGGATAAATTCGGCCAAAATGAAGAGAAATGAGTCTAGGACCGGCCTTGTTTACTTTTTCTCTCTCATTTGGAAGTGGGTTTATATAGGAGGAGGTGGAAACCAATTAGGCTCTTGTAGAATCCCTTAGAATAAGGAGATTGGAGGGAATCCTATCTTGAATAGGATTTGAAATAATCATATGGAAGATCTATTTCAATCACGATATGATTTGGAGTTTGAATTGGATTTGAAGAGGATCTCATTTAATCATAAATTGATTTGCATTAAATGTTGTTCAATCACTTATGATATGAATGAGATCTATACATATCTCTCCATCTTTGTCCAAGTCTAATTGCAAATGAATTGCAATTTATTCATCACTTTGAATAAGTCTTCTTTGCATATTTATCCATCACTTTGACGAGGTCATCCTTTGAGTACTTACAAGCTTGACACTCCCGAAACACTTAGCACACACATCAAAGCGTTCAAACACGTTTGTTATCATTAAACACAAAGTCATCGATCGTTGTTTCCAAATACATGTTGTATCCAACAATCTCTCCCTTTTGATGATGACAAACCAATATAAGATTTGAGTAATAATGATTCAAATAATACATCGTGACATATATGTGTGTGAAGAGAGATGATGGAGGAAATAATACAAATACAATGATGTGCAATGATATTCAACAATATGCATGCTCCCCCTATATTCATGCTTCCCCTTTATTCATGCTCCCCCTTGAACACATATTCATTAAGCACAATATTCACATATTGACATTATTCATTAGACACATTAAGCATTAAGCACATCATTCAACCAAATCTTCTCATTATTCTCCCCCTTTTGTTATCAACAAATGTGTAATTATGAGTTAATTTCATACCACATGCAAAAAGAGAGTATTATAAATACAACAAACACTTGCATGTAGACATTCGTAGAATAAGCACTTCAAATTAAATGAAAGTTATAACATATACTTTTACACCATCGTGTAAGTGTGATGATTAAACATTTAAGCACTTAAGGAGAACTTTCAAGAAATTCAACCAATTTAATCCACTTTCCATGTAACATGGTATCATCTAGGATTGATTTTTCCCAGCTCATAGAAAATGAGTTCAAGTTACCACACCCAAAACATAGCCTATGAGGACTCTTAGATGTGGGATGACATTGCTTGACTAGTATAACACCAATGTTAAAGTTTACTTTTAAAGCTTATGTTGGATACTCGTGGGTAGTGTCGTTGCCATGGATCGTATCCATTTTTCATATGGAGCTCTTTTCTTTCTTTTCACACACACACACACACACACACACACACACACACACACACACACACACACACACACACACACACACACATATATATGTATACATACATACATACATACATACATACATACATACATACATATATATATATATATATATATATATATATATATATATATATATATATCAATTCAATTCTTTTGAGCACTATTTTTATCCAAGGCAAGACACATCATATCACTTAGATTTTCAGTTATTTTTAATCCTATATTTACTTTCCAATATTTCATAAAAGGTATCTCCAAATGTATAATAACATTTAATACTTGTGGAAGTGAAAGTGTAGGTGTAGAAATCAAATTATTGTAATCATTGAACATGTCATGGTTATTTAGAAAATCAAACATGCACATGTAGCCATACCAATAATACATCAATTTCTACATGGATATGAAAATCATTCATTAATATCACTTTAATGATTCAAAAGAAAGATACACATTAAGCACTATTTTTATAGATTTTTGTATTGTTCAATTAGTTTTGTTTTTATAAAGAACTAAAGCATCTTAACAAATGAACTAGCACACAAACAAAAACAAATCAAGCACACAAAAATGCTATGAAGGTATTCATGCCACTCAATCAAGAAAACATGCCTTTGCATTTTCGTTTGGCTAAGGAACTTTTTAATGAAATGCTACGTCCAATCCATTAGTTCCTTGCCACTCCATCTTACATACACGAAAGATGTTAAGTGTGACCTTGTAATCCAACAAGGTCCACTCATGTTAGTCATCAACCTCTTAAGAACCCAAATTTGCTTGAATTTAATATTCTTATTCCTATATGTGCAATAATGTGACGTATGATCAACATAACCGCATGTAAAGCACTTTGCATGAATATTTCTAGCTTTTGTTGTCGCAATGTGAACTTTCCTATATTTTGACTTTTCAACACGTTTCAAATCATATCAAGTCCACGCCTATTATTGCCATATATTTAGTTTCTTAGAAATATTTCCAAAGATTGTTTCCACACACCAAATTTCTTTATGGTCAATTCTAGGTTCGTGACTTTAGATTTCAGATAATTATTTTCGTTCACAAGCAAAGTGCATTTACTAATGAAAGCTTTCTTCTTCATTCTTTTTCATGTTTTCAGCTTTCTTTTCAAAATCAATTATTCTTTCTTTAAGCTCAATATTTAGCATGCACATCTTTTCAATAAGCTCTTTATTTTCAGTTTCTAGCTTAATCAGATTTTCTTTATACATGCTATTTTCTTTTAATAAAGTGGGAAAAATAAGACATTCAACTTTTTCATGCAATCTAGATTTTTCTTTTTTCAGCACATCAAAGGTAGAATTACATGCAACAAGTTTTTCTTTCAGATTATCAATTTCTTTAGTCATGTCACAATTTTCTTATTGCACTTCAAAGCTACCATTCCTATATCAATCTAAAGTAGATTCTAGCTCATCAATTTCATCTTGCATTCCCTTACAAATATTCAAAAGTTCAAATTTAGTGCAAGATTTTACCTCGTCGTGCTTTCCAATTAAGCACAGGGAGGAGTTGACAGTCTCCTCCTCAGTTTCATCTTCGCTATCCATATCCCACGTTATTGCTAAACATTTCCCTTTCTTTTCAGCGACGTTATTCTTTTCTTGTGGGCAATTCCTCATGAAGTGTCCATTCTTCCTGCATTTAAAACATTCCATTTTATTAGTAGTATTCTGTTCAGAGGAATTTCTAGCATGATTAGATTTGTTAGAGCGACTAAACCTTTGCACCATCTCAGCTCTTCCTTGGTCGATCTTGATGTTTCTTCTAAAGTTTCTGATCATCAATGATTGCTCCTCATTGACATCCCCTAGATTTAGCAATATTGGCAATAGGATCGGGGATACCAGATTTAAATATTTATAACCGCAAGCGCACTGTGTTATAGTGTGGCTTGGGGGTCGAACTCAGGGAGGCGTGTGTTGTGCTTGTTGTCAAGAAGGAACCAGTTCACCCGATGAGTGAGCTAGCCCGATCAATCGGTAGGCTGTCACAGAAAATAGAAATACGGTGGATGTAAGATATAAAAGGAAACATAGGACCTTGGTTTCCTCCCTATAATGTGACCTCTCTATTACAACCGATGGATAGGATTAAGATTGGATTTTAGGGTTTAGTGGTGAGACATTGCCTCTAAGAGTGATACCTAGCATCCCATGGGCCCGATATTCCTGTCGATGCCCAGGATGATATGCTAGGACTACCCGGGTTCGGTCGGTGGGCATTCCCATGTCCATTAACACCGACCAACTCCGAGAGCACTAAGCTCGCAACGATTACTCCCAACATTTCATCCTGCCATTCCCACGCGCTAGGATTCAATGTCTACTCAAGGGGTACGAGCTGTGGCTAGGGGATCAAACACCAGTTTTATTTCCCATTGGCCCGACGGTCAAAGGCGGTCTTTCTCCCGCCAGTGACAATAAAACGCCCGCGTAACCGTCTAAATTCCAACCCTATCGAAATCCTATTCCTATGGTTGTTCTAGGGAGAACCCACGAAGGGGTTTACACCAATGCCCTAGATTGGGGAACTACTCACAATTCATGGTGAAAATGGCATAACAATCAAACTCAACCATTGAAATCATAATCAAGCAATAGAAAAGAGAAGCTACTAGTATTAAGAACAATGTATCAAAGTTATAAAATGATTAGAACACTTACAAGATAAAATAGAATTCCAGCCGTCAAAAGACCCAAAAAGACAGAAAAACAATGGGGGTCTGCGTTTGGGAAAACCTAGGGCACTATATATAGAAAATGAGGCCACCTGATTGGTTGAAGCATCAACCAATCGGGTAAGCTGCTAGTCGCTTTGGCCATCAGGCTTCAGAAGCATCAACCGGCCACTGAGCTGAGCGTTTGGCGCCATCGGGTCGTGAATTGGGGAAATACGGCTACAGATGAACCGATCGGGTGAGATGTCATCCGATCGGTAGGAATTCAGCCCAAAATAACAAAGAGCTCTGTCGATCTCACCCGATCACTGACCCGATCGGGTAAGCTGCTTCTCTTCTGCTACTTCTGTCCGATTCGGATACGCGTGCACCAACCGATTTGTTGGCTTTGTCCAACCGATCGGTTGGGGGCTGAAATATAGTAATCTCGACGTTTGGCCCTCTGGATCGGGGGTGACTCCTCCCGTTGCTCCGGGGACTCATGATATCTTCTTTATACGTCCCAACGCTGGAAATCTCTGACATTTACACAAAACCACAAAGAAAGTGAAAATATACAAAAAAACACAAAAGTAAGTGTACAGAACGATGGAAAACAACGAAAATTCACTAAGAAGACGTGTGTGAATATATAAAATATAAACACACGTCAAAATCCCCCAAGCTGAACCCGTCCTCGTCCTCGAGGAAGACGAGTGAGAGTAGGAGCTCGAAGGGAAAAATAGAGAGAGAGAGAGAAACAGAAAGAGAAAACAAAATCCTGGATCGCTCGTCAGAGCCAACAAAATCAAACACGCCACACTAAGCAAGCATGCGATAAAACACATAACTAAACCAAGGAATGTGAGTCCATACAAGTGTCGTGGGCCCACGCGGTGAAGCGTGAGTGAGTGTGGTCGTGAGCTAGCAGACGGTGTTACTATCTAAATTGTGCAATAAAGCTCCATATACACATACCCAAGGAATGACCTAAATATCGATTCAATTCGAATAAGCGGTGAATAATAGCTCAAGCATGCATGAGAAAAGAATAAGAATCGAAGCGTATCATATGTCGGGGACTTGACTGCTAGGAACTAAAAGATCACCGCACTATAGCTTAGATAATTGCTAGAAAATTCCTATGCCAAGTGTGCTCGAAAACGAGGGAGGTTGAGAAGGTGTGGAGTATAACACTCGGTGTAAATTCTCACTTTCCCTTTATTCACGGTGGAGGAATAATATTCACACTGAAATTTTTTTGGGTTTTGGGAATTTGTATTTTTTTTGGATTTTTGGCTAGACATTTTTTTCTTTTCTCTTTTCTTTTTGGATTTTTCTTCTCTCTTTTTTTCTTTTGGGTTTTTGTATTTTTGGCAATACACTTGTGTACTCTCCCACGTGGGAGAACGGTACACGACGAGGGGATTTGCACCAAGTAAAACAAAAAAGAAATCGAAATCTAATCACTTGGGCAAAAGAAAATTTTTGTCAAATTAGAGCATAAGCTAAATGGGTTATCCTAGTCCTATTGGTAGAGTCCCGACACATGCAAATTGAAGTGTACTATATGTGTGTGTGTGTATATATATATATAGACATGTAATGGAATACTATATTAAAATCAGAGAATGTTACATATTTACAAACTAGATTCGTCTCAAGGGAAAGTAAGAGGAGAGGGGATTGGGCACAAGCGCCGTCACCCTCTTCATCCTATATTCCAATAAGAACAATCCAGTCAAGAAATCGAAAAATGCCAAAGAATACAGTTATCCATTATCAAGAAACCCCCAATTGGAAAACGGACTATCAGAAGGGGGGAGCCTCTTTCAACATTACGAAGGATAATTCGCACATCCGAAGCTATCTCCTCAAACAGGGCAACTCTCCCTACTTCTTTCCCATCAAATATCCTCATATTACATTGCTTCCAAAGATGCCAGACCATAGTAGCAAGAGCCGTTTTGGCTAGCACTCCCACACAATCCTTAGATTGGTATGAAGAATATATCAGATCTCCGACCTCCTCAAGGGAATTTGGCACAACTCCTCGGTATCCCAATTTGAGCAGACTCCTCGTAAGTATGTATTTACTATAATCACACTCAAAGAATAGGTGTTTGGAACTTTCAAATTCAGCCGAATTACATAAGACACAATTACCATCCACCGACGGATCCCACCTCGATATAATATCTTTTGTTGGCAACTTGTTGCGGAAAGCTCGAAGTAACGTCAATGCCATCTTAGGAACATGTTGCCCATGCAAAATCAATTTATAGTATGGAAATAATGTACCTGGAGTGCGGGCTCCCTCCCAGGATTTTCGAAAACTGTAATTTGTTCCATCCGCCCAAAGCCAAACATCCAGGCCTGGGGAAAGTTTAATTGCTTGGAGAATTAGAAGTAGAGGAAGAATATCCGGGCTCTGAATCCACCCATTACCCTCCCAGTAATCACGTACCAGGGCCATTTCAGATCCATTTGGTGGGTTATAATGCTTGAACAGGGGGCCAATAGGATGCCAATTATCGTACCAAAAAGACGTTGTTGCTCCATCGTTAATTACCCGTTTGATGAGTTTTTGAGATATAGGTCTATTCCTCAGTAGGAATTTCCACGTACCTGATTCAGTTGGTCGTGGTATAGCAGTGTAGAACCCAGCTTCGGAGCCCTGATTATTCCTCATCAATTTTGCCCATAAGCCCTTAGTCGAAAGATATCGCCAATTAAGACGAACACCCGAAGCTGCATTTAGATCTTTTAACTGCCGCAAGCCTATCCCTCCATCCTTCTTAGGGACACAAAGATCCTTCCAAGCCCAAATATTTATTTTTCCCCAAATAAATCTCCTACAAGATGAATTAATAGTCCGAATAACAGAGGTAGGAAGAGAGTATGCCTGCATCCAAAAACTTACCATGCCATAGATCACGGATCGCACGAGTTCAATCCTGCCAGAAATGGACAGTAAAGAGGAAGACCAACCCTGGAGTCTCTTTTTACACTTGTCTATCAACCGCCCAAACATGGAAGCTTTAGGATATTTTGAGGTGAGGGGAAGACCCAAATATGTTGTTAGGGAAGTAACAATTTTGATTCCAAGCATATCCGCAAAATCCCTTGGATTTTTTGTGCCCTTACTAAAAATAGCTGTACTCTTATCCAAATTGACCTGCAATCTAGTGAATAGGTTGAAGGTGTGAAGAAGATCCATAAGACCCCTGAAGGACTTGGTATTTGCATGACAAAATACCAAAAGATCATCCGCAAATAGGAGATGGGAGATAGATCCAGATCTCCTCATATGTTGAATAGACATAACAGATTCAGCTTTTGCCATCAATAAAGAAAATGCCTCCATAATCAACACAAAAAGATAAGGTGACAGAGGATCACCTTGCCTTAAGCCCCTTGTAGAAGTGAAGTACCCTTCAGGAGCTCCCTCAATCAAGATAGAAAAAGTAGGGGTATTAATGCAATTTGAAATCCAATTAATAAATCTGCCCCTGAACCCCATTTGATATAGCATGTAAATGACAAAGTTTCTATTGACACTATCAAATGCTTTGCGGATATCCAATTTGATGCAAGCCCTAGCCCCCATTGGATTACTGAAATCCCGGATTTGTTCATGGGCTATAAGAGTACAATCAGCTAGTAACCTGTCCTTTAAGAAAGCAGCCTGATTTGGGGAGATTAATTCACTGATGGCCATCTTCAACCTATTGCACATGACCTTGCTAATGATTTTATAGATTACATTACAGCATGATATTGGTCTGTAATCTCCCAACCCCATAGCCTTAGCATTTTTAGGAATCAAAGTCAGAAAGGTATGATTTATTTGTCTTAGAATATAACCTGATTGGAAGAAGGAGGAAATCGCCGCAGTAACATCTTCTCCAATAATACCCCAACAATTGTGATAAAAGAAAGCATTGAATCCTTCAGGCCCAGGTGCCTTATCCTTTCCAAGCTGAAAGGTAGCAATTTTAATCTCTTCAGTAGTTACATTTCTATCCATCCAATCAGCCGCTTCTGGGGATAGTTTCCGTTTAGGAACAATAGAAGGGAATGAAGTCCTATAATTGTTTTGATTGTACAATTCTTGATAGTATTGAGGAGCCTCAGTGCATAATTTTACGATTGCATCATTCATATCACCATTAGTAGAAACTAGGTGACATAGGCTATTGTAATAGGAACGGGTCTTCATTGCTGAATAAAAGAAATTCAAGTTCCTATCACCCAAGGTGATCCAATTCTGTCTACTTTTTTTTGCCTCAAATCAGCTTCCTCCACATCCAAAGCTATAGCAAGATTACTGGCCGCCATTTTCTCCAACTTTTGAATCTGGATGTCAGTATTCAATCTTGGGTCCTTATGAATATCTTCCAGCTTCCTTCTACACAAATGGACATTGACACCCTCCCTCTGAACAACCGACCATTTTTTAAGCTCAAGCTTCAGCAATTTCAGTTTATCCACAAGCCTCTTCATAGGTGAACCTACAGTATTAATTCGCCACATAGCATTGATCAAATCATAAAACCCTGGAAGAGAGGCCCAAGAATTAAAGAACCTGAATGGTCTTGGAGCTTGAATAATTTGAGGATGAAGATATACAGTCATAGGGTTATGATCACTTGTGCCAGGATCTGAGTATTCGCTGAAGGAATTAGATAGGACTTGGAGATATGAAACATTGGCTAGTGCACGGTCGAGACGGGCGACTATTCTGTCAGACCCAATGCGCCTGTTATTCCAAGTGAACAAGCTCCCCTTACTTTTCAAATCAGTTAGCCCACAACTGCAAATTGCTGCATTAAATGAATCCACTGCAACCGAATCAACCAATCTGCCTCCTACCTTCTCATTTGAACTCCGCACGCAATTGAAATCTCCCCCAACTAACCAAGGCATTGACTGAATAGTAACTGAGTCCGCTACCAGATAATTCCAGAGGGCTAATCGAGAGTTTGCTGAATTCAACCCATAAACAGTAGTGAGGACTAAGCTGAACCCCCCAGAATTGGTAAGAGAGCACGTAATATGTTGCTCAGATGATGTAATAAGAACACAGTTCCAAAACATGGTATTATAAAAAATAATTATACGACCACCCTTGCATATGCTCCTGTTATCAACACTTAGCCAATCCTTTCCAAAGCATTTTGTGATCCTCTCAGAATTATTAATCTCCACTTTAGTTTCCAGCAAGCACACAACAGAAGGCTTGATGCCTCGCAATTTTTGCTTCAAATCAGCTCGACGGATCGGGTTGTTTAGACCCCTAGTGTTCCAGAATAAAATTGACATTAATTCAAGATTGGGGTGGAGGCGTTACCTGCACTCCGTGTGCTACGACGGGTAGACTTCGGGGAGGATGGAACTGATTTAGTCTTATGTTTAGCGACCGTTGCTTTGAGGGCCACATGCTTAATAGTCCATTCCAGGACCGCAACAGTCCAGACTTTGGGGACTTCAGCATTGTGTTGCTGCGGTAGTGTGTTGCTGGAAGCTGGAACCTCAACACTCTCAGGCGAAAGCTTCGGACTTGTGTTGCTGTGTACTGCCACTTGAATATTAGATGGCTGCTTCTCCAAGCATACTTCTTGGGCTTCATATAGTACTTCCCCTTCACAGGTTAATGTTGACGCTACAAGCCCCACATGAACATTTGAAGCAGTAATATCTGTAGGCTCCCGCACTTGACATTTAGTACTCGGGCCCTGGACATCAATGTTACTCGGGTCCTGCACTTGCACTTGAACACCCTGTAATTTATTGTCTTGATTGATAACAACTTCAGATAAAGAATCTCCCAGAATTGCCTCATTAACTAAATTATTCAAGATAGAATCAACAGCAATTTGGTTGGCACAACCCGAGCTTTCCCATGGTAAAATCTCAACAGCAGGGACTTGTGGAATTGATTGCAAATCAGGCATTGGTTTATGGATCGAATTGGGCTCTTTCTCCATTGACTCGATAGAGCATTGAGTGTTCAAGTGGCCAAAACTTGAGCACGAAGTACAACGGGGGGGGGGGGGGGGGGGGGGGGGGGGGGGGGCTCTCCTTCGTATTTTACCGTGACTAAAACTGTTGAACCATCATCCAGTTCTACAATCACATTTCTCGCCAACGGTTTACTTGCTTCTACTTCAACTAAGCACCTTGCATACATTATTTTGCTCAAATTAGCAGTCCCCCGATCTAGACAAATTGGTGTACCTACACCACTCGCGATTCTATTCAAGATGTCTTTAGACCACATGTGAAGGGGAATATTGTGTAGCTGGATCCATATGGGCACTGCTGTAAGGAAATCACGGTCATGCTTCATTAACGGGCTCCAGCATTGCAGCACTACCAAACGCCCATCAAAAAAGCCATGGGCCCCCATGAAGAATATTGTCACAGTCTTCTTCCTTTTCAAAACAGAAGTAGAAAAACCCATTCTCCTTACTGTAAATCTGAAGTCCCCCCTTTAGCTTCCAAAGCCTGTCAGTCCACGCCCTGATTTGTCCATAGTACGGGATATCTCCCAAGACATACCCCACCAATGAGTTCTTCCATCGAGCTATCCCCCCTTCCAATTGGGCATTTGAGATTTTCACCTTAGCAATACCATTCTCTACTCCAGCTGGTGGAATAAGAGACATTATTAGGGGATCATCATATTTCCGACGCTGGGAACAAACATCAAGCAAAGATTTTTTACCCACCTCTGGATTAATACGGATAGATGTCATTGTCCTAATAGGAGATTTTTCAAACACCTGCTGGGCACGGCTTGTTTGGCAGTCTGTTTGTTGATTTCTTCTCATAGGGAATCTACTTCCTTCTCTAATTCGATTACGGGACAAAATATTATTGTTGAACCCAGATCGAGTAGGGGACCTACCTCTTACCCCTCCAGCAGAAGAACCCCTATTATCATGAAACTTGGCCGCTCTCCTCTTCGCGTGGTCCACCCTTTGCCAACCATCATCAGTCTTCGAATCACCTCCGATGGTCACATTCACTGATGGTGTGACATCATCCCCATTATTGAGATCCTTAACATATGAAGAGTGGCCGCCATCTACACGATCGCCAGCGGAATCGCATCTAGGTTGCGCTCCACCAATCTCGGGCATGACTTCTTATATATATATATATATATATATATATATATATATATATATATATATATATATATATATATATATATATATATATATATATATATATATATATATATATATATACCGTGCATGTAGAAGTAGACAGTAGAGGCAAATACCGCATATTCAAAATTGAAGCATGATAATGTAGGGGTCAACCAAGGACATGTATATAAATCAAAATCACAAAGTAGAAGCACACCACTAGCTAGTCACGACACACGACTCACATAAAAGCAAAGTGAACCAACGCAGCATGAAATGCAATATGACTCGGCTTCCTAGGGTTAATGAATGTGATTATCAAAGCAAAGCTAGGTATGTGTGTGTGATTTTGTGGCAATTCATCATATGGGGTATCTCTAGTAGAGGGAGATAAAAAGATAAGAAGAAAAAGAAAATACGATGAAAACGACTCAAAACGAGGAAAAAGACACAACTGACGCACAAAGTGCGACTCCCCCAAGCTGAAACATGCATTGCCCTCAATGCAATAGTAGTAAATACGGGAGGGCAAAGAAAATGGGGGGGAAGTATGCACCGACATAAAAAACATGAAAAACGTGCAAAACACACCCAAAGAACACAAACACACAAATGAAGGATAGAAAAACACATCTGAAGAACACATGTAAACAAGCACACAACAATGACATCGCACGACAAAACACACAAAATTCGATTTCCCCTATGCGGAACAGGACAATGCTAGCAAAATAATAAGATCATGGTGATGCAGAGATAATGTGCTAGAGGGTAAATTGGAAAAGAAAAAGAAAGAGATCAAAATGCAGGAGAGGAAGTGTCCTCGTCCTCCTCGGAAGAGTCTGGAGGGGTGTGGGCGGGAGAGGTGATGGGTGTGCAGAGAAGTGGAGAAAGGGGAGGATGGATGGGTGCGGTGGTGGTGTGTATGATGGGTGGAGTGGTGGTGATGATGGTGAGTGGGAGGGATACAGTGGCTAATGAAGTAGGTGAGTGAAGTGATCTTGAGTGCATCGGTAATTTCTTGCGACGAGCGTATGCGGTGATGGAAGTGGAGGGTGGCGGAGGTGGTGGGTCAGGAATAGTGTGTGGAGATGTAGAAGCGGGAATGGAAATGGTGGTGGCAGGAGGTGATGATCATCGAGGAGGTGATGGAGGAGGTGAAGGGGGAGGAGTGGGTGGAGGCAGACCATGAATTTGAGGAAGAATGCGTAGAATGGCGAACACGTTTTGCTCGAGTGCGAGGAAACGTGGGTGCGAAAAGATAGAAGAGGATGGGTCCGAGGAGGTAGAGGTATATGCACCAGCGCTCAGAGAAGCTAACTCATTCTCTAGAGTGAGACGAGCAGAGGTGGCTCGACGAAAATCAGAAGAGGTGCCGGCGGTAGTGGTCGTGCCGGCACCGGAGGCAAGGCCTAAGAGGGCCGAAGTGAGAGCCTCAGAAGAAATAGGGACAGAAGCCGGGGTGGCACCACTGGGTCCAGCCCCGGGGTCTTCTTTAGACGTAGGGATGTCCTGCTCGCCTAAGTGGACGGCAGGGGACGGTGGTCGTGGTGCATCAGGGAGATGAAACTGAAGATGCAACCCCCTTAAAAACTCCGGGTCAGGAGGAAACGACCAATCTTCCTCTAGATGGATGGACATACGGCCTGGGTTGGGCAGAATGGTATAAGGAGCAGGGGGTGACCGTAGTAAAAGACAAACTGACCCACGCCTCGCGGCTTGATCATGTGGGTATGCCACAGGACATCAAGATCTAAATATGTAGATCCTGCGACGTGTGGAAGATCTCGGGGGATGACGATGTTGAACAGGGGATATGAAGCAATGAGGGTGATGAGCCCCCCGCAGCAATACTTGCCCTTATCGGCGTGGCTAATATCATGTAATTTTTGAATAAGCCCAGCACTGCCATTAATGGGTATGCGAGGGGCCTCAAAAGCGATCCCGTTAGCACCATGAATAAAATCAAAAGTCATAGCCCACATGATAAAAAGGTCATGGATAGTCACGGTTTCGGACTCATCCCTGGGGAAGAATGTGCTCGAGATGATGCGGTGCGCTAGACGGAATAAGAGGTGGATAATGGAGGAGGCCTTGGCCTTGTCTCGAGGATAATGATCATGAAGGGTAAGCCGATTCCAAAATTGGTTGACATTGAAGTCACGGTGATATTCATAGGGGCAGATATCGGCACCGAGAATGGGGAAACCGAAAATGTTGTTGAGAGTGTTCACGTGAGTGCAGATGTTTTGGTTTCGGAGGCAGGAATCGACAAGGGACCCGCCGTAGTTTTGAGGGATGAGAGGAATTCTAGTGTGAGGGCGGGGTAAGATTGTGCATGGGCGTTGAAGAAGCCTAGCCAACCTACGTTTGCAAAGAGAGTCTCGACACCGGAGAAAACTCCGAGATCAATCAGGGTTTGGGTGTGGGCAAACTTAGTGGCTAAATGGGACCGTTGGTTTAGTCGATTGTAAAAATCCTTATGCTTAAGACTGAAGAAACGGTATCGCCACGGTCCCCTTAGTGGGTCCTCGGGAGGAATGATTGGTTGGGGTGGGGTTGGGTAGGGGAGGTTGAGGAGAACATGCATGTGGATACATGTAGATTTGTGTCTCTTGCTAGACAGCCCCTCTTCCCTCATGATTCCCTTATCCTTGTCCTTGTCCTTAGCCATGAGTGTATGGTTGTGATGAAAATGCAAGATAATATAAATGCACACAAACAACGGCAATCGAGCGAAATTAAAATACTAGGGCAAATGTAAAAATAGAGCTCAGGAACGAATATACCCAGCAGCGAAGTGATTCTTTGTTCGCAAAACACCCCACGCAGCGCAGTTGAATTAGGTGTGAAGCCGCAGCACTTCGATCCAACAAGAACAGAGTTTTTCGAAATGGGGGAAAGTAGGGTTAGGGTTAGGTAGAAATTTAGGGATTAATGTGGTGGATGGGAGGGGATTGATGGTGAGGGAGAGATGGAGGAAGTAGGGAGTGGATTGAGGAGTGCTGGGAGTGAGAGAGATGGTCGGTTGAGGGAGAGGGAAGGCGAAACGATCGGAGGAGAGAGAGAGAGTCCGGTGAGAAATGAATCGGTTGGAGGGGAGGGTTATTTATAGGGTTTAGGCGAACCGATTGGGTGAGATCTAACCCGATCGGTTGGGTTAATTTTCGAAAAATCTTGTTGGAAGGCAGCTACAGGCGAACCGATCGATTGAGTTTTCTATCGATCGGTTGGCTGCTTCACAATTTTTTAGAGAGCACTGCTGACTTCACCCGGTCTTCCACCTGATCATAGCTTCCGCTCAACTGATTGGTTGATTTAATCCCAAATTTTCCCGAGAGCTCTGCTATTTTCACCCGATCTTCCACCCGGTCAGCCGCATTTGCCACCTAATTGGTTGGCTGATGTCTTGATACGGACATCTGCAGATACATCTCAACCGATCGGTTGATGCATCATCTGATCGGTTGAGGGCAATTTCCTGCAAAACCATAAAAATTCATCTAAGTCTCCCGACGATTATCCCCATAGCAGTATTTATTCACCAAAAATAAGAAAACTAGTGTTAAAAATAACGACGAAGGTTTAGAACATGGGTTGCCTCTCATGAAGCGCTGTTGTTTAAAGTCGTTTGCTCGACTCCTGGTATATGATCTTCAAGGTGGTCGGTACAGGTGATGCCCAATGATTGGCATCTCATGAGCTTTTGGAGCAGCGGACCTTGTCGGTGTTAGGTGTGACAGGTAGACACTCTCAACGATCCTCCCGCTGGTGGTGTCCGAGGGCTTCTCCCTCATGTTGGCGTCTACCGCCACTCTTCAAAGTATACGGACTTCCTCAGCAGTGAGCCACATGGGCTCTTTTCCCTTGCTCCTCGTCAGAGCAGCCTTCTTGAATCTTGGATGGGTCGTCTGTGAGATACACACTTCTCCAGCTGCGTCTTCTTCTTTCACCCCAATGTGCTCCTCAAGGCCACCCAAGCTATCGGGGGGGGGGGGGGGGGGTTCCTCGAGAGAACCTCCCAAGCTCTAGCTTCAACTATTCTCTCTTCTTCAGCCTCCAGTACATTGCAATTTTGCTCCACCTGTGGGTGCTTCATAGACAATCCAAGATCAAATTCTACTTTCCATTCACCCACATTGAGGGATAGCTTCCCCTTCTTCACATCAATAAGGACGCCAGCTGTCGCCATGAAGGGCCTCCCAAGGATAATCGGGGTATGGTTGTCCTCCGGCATGTCCATGACTACAAAATCCACAGGCACATGTATGTCGCTGACATTCACTGGCAAGTCATCCATAATCCCCACCGGGTATTTCACCGATCTGTCGGTAAGTTGCAACGTCATTCTGGTGGGTTCAAGGTCGCCCATTGTTATCCTCTTATATAATGATAGAGGCATCAGACTCACGCTCGCCCCCAAATCTACGAGCGCCCGCTTGATCTTCACCTCTCCTATCGAGCATGGGATAGAGAAGCTACCTGGGTCCTTGAGCTTTGGCGGGTTTGCTGGTTGAATCAGAGCACTGCACTCCACTGTCAAGACAACTTTTTATTTCCTCGTACCATTCTTCACCAAATCCTTTAGAAATTTTGAATAGGAGGGGATGGTCTCTATGGCTTCTAGGAAGGAGATCTGCAAACTCAAATCTTTGACCATGTTGAAAAACTTGCTGTATTTCTCGTCTATCTTTGCCTTGGCAAGTCTTTGAGGAAATGGTACCACATGTTTGAAGACTCTCAAGTTTCCTTCCTCATTCTTCTTATTTTCTTCCTCAGAGACTCCCTCCGGAGTCATGGTCTTTGATGACGAAGCTCCATCGTCATTTGCTTTTAGATTTGGTCGCCCATCGACCAACGGAGCCTCGGGTTCTTTAGCAGGCACCCTAGTTGGAATCTGAGTGCCGCTTCTCAATAGAATCACAGACACATTTGCATGGTCATGCGTCAATGCCAATATTTTATTCGGCCCTGTAGGATTGACTTCCGGCTGACCCGGTAATTGGCTCCGCGCCCTCTCAAGATCTTCCACTTGTAACCCCAGCTGGGTTACTTGATCTGTCAATTTCTTATGTCACATCTGTAGCTGCGGGTTTATCTTCTCTTGGTTTGTTATATATTGGGTCAAGAGACTCTCGACCGTAGAAATTACCCTTTGTTGGTTATATGGCTGCTGCTGTTGTGGCGGGGGCTGCTGATTCCTCAGGGGGTATTACTGGTACATCTGCTGGGGCTGTTGTTGCTGCTGATACAACTACTGCTGCAGCCGAGGTGGCTGATACAATTTTTGCTGAGGTTGCTGGGGCTGCTGATATGGTGCCCTATAACTCAGGTTCGGGTGGTTCTGGTTATTGGGAGAATAAGCCGTATTTGAGCTAGTCTTTGGTGGATACGGTGCATTACCTGTTGGGTTGTAGAAAAGAGCACTCGCCTGATCCACCGGTGGTGAGATATCACCACCATCAAACTCTCCTGGGACTTCATCTTCCACTGCTGCTACTTGCTGGGTATTGGCACCTCTAGCTCCCACCATAAATGTCGAGATCTGTGTAGATAGCAAATCAAATTTGCTAGATAATTTATTGACCTCTTCGACTATGTGCATCCCTCCAGACCTTGGCATGGCACACTCATCTCCCTACCTCTCATTATTAGGTTCCATGTTCTCTAGAATGGTTTCGGCATCTTTCTCATTCCTAGACATGAAGGACCCTCCAGCCGCGGCATCCACCGAAGATTTCAGATCATCCCTCAACCCATTGTAAAACAGATTAATGATCTGCCATTTGGGGAGTTCATGGTGAGGGCATCTCCGTTGCATCTCCTTATATCTCATCCAAGCCTCGTGAAAGGATTCGTGGCTGGCTTGGGAGAAGGAGGAGATCTCGCTCCTCAGCTTCATTGTCTTCCCCGGGGGAAAGAACTTGTTCAAGAAGGCGTTGGACAGCTTCTCCCAAATTGTGAAGGTATTGGGGTCCTTCCCCTTTAACCATTGTTTGGCTTTATCCCGCAAAGAAAACGGGAATAATCTGAGCCGGATTGCATCAATCGACACTCCGTTGATTTTGAAGGTGTCGCACTTCTCTAAAAATGAATCCAGATGCTCAATCGGGCTCTCCATTGGTGCCCCTGAAAATTGATCCTGTTGGATCCACGTCACCAATGACGGCTTTAGCTCAAAACTTCCGGCCGTGATGGCCGGTTGGATGCTAGATGTGGACTCGATGGATGGCATCGAGTATTCCAGTAGGGACTTCTGGGGAGGATTATTCCAGCAGCGACATAACAAAGTATTGGTGCTACGCACCGATAACAAAACAACTATCTAAACAAGGTAAAGCACAACGAAGACACTAGGACTGGTCCCCAGTGTCCACGTACTCCCCGTCAAACACAAGCTCGGGCTCGGCGTCTACAAACACCTCGTCCTCAACGAGGTACTCGGGCTCAGGATCTAACATGTGTCACCCAAAAGAGTAAAGGGGCACATGTCAGCAAGTCTAAAAGACTTGGGCAAGGAAACTGAAGGTAAGGCAACTAGCAACCTAGCAGTTTAGTATGCATGACATGGCAGTTATAAAATGAGTGCACAATTAAATCATGGCAATACAATTTGTACAAGGGGACAATTTATCGGGACAAGACAAGAGTAGCCAAGCTACTATCAATTCAATCAATTCACATTTTGTAGGTGTTTACGCCCTTCGCTGAATGGCATAGCATTTCAGACCGATCGGCACTAAACACTACCCAATACCCACACGATATGGAGCCTGGGGTCCCCGCACATTGAGCTCAGCTAGTGAGCCTGAGGTTGCCCCGCACATTGAGCTCGCATTCTTAGTTCACAATTCAATATATATCGAGCGTTGGGGTTTCCAACTCATTATGCTCGCTTCTGGTCACGAGCCAGGAACACAAGTATGGCGTAGGGAACACCTAGCCGGAACACGCAATTCGGGCATTGGCTATCAACCAACACATGGCCCGCTTCTGGAACACGAGCCAGGAACACAACATTGTAGCGAAGCTACGCAATCACAGCAATACCTAAAGAATGCGAGGTCATGACAATTTATTTGCGTACAGTTAATTAAATTAAACGTGACAGGCGAAATGCAATGACATGAACATATTCGCGTACCGTTAATTGAAAGTAAACATGACATGGAAATTGTGCAACATGCTAAATGTCGGAACTAGCTTCGTTGTCAAGCTAGTTCCCCAATTTGCGCCTAGGCGAGTATCATTTCGTCGCCTAGCCTCTTTTACGCCTACAACTAGAAAATGGCCTAAAACATGGCCTAAACCCTAAGTGGCAAGTTTCACTTGCCTAGCACCGGGGATGACGACCACTTCGTCACACGGATGCTATCTACGGGGAAATCGCTGTTATGGGGGAAACAAACACCAAACACATGAAATTAATTAGGGTTTCACCAAAATTATCAATAAGTTATGAAAACAACGGTAGAACGATTTCTTACCGAGAGGAAGCGGAAGAAACACTCCGGGGAACCCTAGGATCAGATCTGGAAAAGATTGGACAAATTGGGGAAACTAGGGTTTTGGGGGATTTGGGGATTTTGATTGGTTTTGATGGAGATTTGGGGAAGATGAGAGGTGGATGGAGTGAATGGTTGGATTGGATGATGATTCTAGGGCTTGGAATGGAGAAATGGAGCTTGGAGGAAGATGGGGGTTGAAGAGGGAAGTTTTTAGGGTTTTGGGTCGTGTTGGAGAAGAAGAAGTCGTTTGGGTTGGGTATAAATAGGTTGAGCTGGCGGCTGCCCAGAAATTAGGGTTTTAACACTGGTTAGTCGGTCAAAGAGCAACCACTGACCGACTAGTTTGGCAACTAGTCGGTCGGTCGACCAACGCAGACCGACTAAGTGCAAACAGTAACTCCTGAACGAAAATAGGATTCTAGAGTTAGTCGGTCCATGAACAAGTACTGACCGACTAGTTTTACATCTAGTCGGTCGATGAACGTTCTTAGACCGACTAAGAGTAAACAGTAACTGATACAAAAATAAGATGATGAGTTAGTCGGTTCAAGAAGCATTGCTGACCGACTAGTTTGCAACCTAGTCGGTCAACCAACGTTCTTAGACCGACTAACGATAAACAGTAACTCCTGAGAAATTTAGAAAGCTAACTAGTCGGTCCAAGAAGGATTGCCGACCGACTGGATCGTCATCTAGTCGGTCGGTGCCCCTTCTTATACCGGCTAATGAGCACAGAAAAGTACCGATACGGAGCGCGGGGCCCCGGGATCGATTCCTAAGACTCCTAGGCTTGATCTAACAGTAAGATACGACCGTTATGAAGTCCGTCACGAGTGACATACTTCGAAATCGACAATCCTAAGGAAGAAACGAGAAAATACGACGAATCGATCGAAAATGAAATCTATGGAGACGAAAACCACACAAGAGGAGAAAATCCACCAAAACATATATTATATTATATTAAATCCAGATACATGAAAATCAGTCGTTACATCCTCCCCAACTTAAGAAAAATTCCGTCCTCGGAATTTCCAAAAACTCACGAGTCCGGAAACAAAAGTGGGAAACGCTCTCGCATCTCATCCTCATTCTCCCAAGTAGACTCTCCAGGTGAACCGTGCCGCCACATCACCCTCACAAGATTGACAATCTTGTTCCGAAGCGATTTCTGACGCCTGTCCAGAATCTGCACTGGATGCTGGTCATACGTCATATCGGGGCGAACGGTAATCTCCGAAAAATCCACCGCATGAGATGGATCGCTAATGTATCGACGAAGCTGCGACACATGGAAAACATTGTGAACTCCTTCCAAAGATGGCGGCAAGGATAAGCGATAAGCTACCTCGCCAACCCTCTCCAAAACGTCAAACGGTCCAATGTATCGCGGGCTCAACTTTCCACGCTTCCCGAAACGAATCACACCACGATTCGGGGAAATCTTCAAGAACACATGGTCGCCCGGCTGAAACTCCAAAGGACGACGTTTAGCATCCGCCCAATGCTTAAAACGGTCCTGAGCAATTCTCAACCTCTCCCGAATATTCCTGACGATATCCACGGCCTCTACGATCATCTCTGGTCCCAACAACTCCCGATCACCAACGTCATCCCAACTCAATGGCGATCGACATTTCCTCCCATAAAGAGCGGCGAAAGGCGCCATGCCAATACTCGCCTGGAAGCTGTTGTTGTAAGAGAACTCCACCAAATGCAGATGGTCCTCCCACGAACCCTTGAAATCCAACATGCACGCCCTCAGCATGTCTTCGAAAATCTGAATCGTCCTCTCGGACTGGCCATTCGTCTGCGGATGGTACGCCGTGCTGAAACTCAGACGCGTACCCAAACTCTTCTGCAAACTCTGCCAGAACTGAGATGTGAATCTCGTGTCTATGTCAGACACGATACTCACAGGGACTCCATGAAGTCGCACAACCTCCTCCATATATCTCCTCGCTAGCGCCTCAGTGGACTGTCCCACTCAGAACGGAATAAAGTGCGCAGATTTGGTCAATCGATCTACGATTACCCAAATCGCTTCATTCTGCTTCGGACTCCGAGGTAGTCCAGTCACGAAATCCATAGTGATGTGCTGCCACTTCCACTCCAGAATCGGAAGCGGTTGTAGCAACCCGGCCGAACGCTGATGCTCCGCCTTCACTTGCTGGCAAACCAAGCACTTGGCTACACTCCGAGCCACGCTCCTCTTCATACCATGCCACCAATAATTCAGACGAAGATCCTGGTACATCTTGGTGCCACCAGGATGCACAGAATACGGCGAACTGTGTGCCTCCACCATCAATTCCTCTCTGATATCCCCAGCAGGCACACACAACCTGGCTCCAAACCTCAGCGAGCCATCCTCATGAATCAAAAAGTCAGTCCGCAGACCGGCTTCCACCATCTCCTGAATCCTCACCAGCTTCGGATCCTCAGCCTGGCCAGCCTTAATCCGATCCACGATCGTCGACTGTACCTGCATGTACATCAACGAAGAAGCCTCTCCAGGAAGAACAATCTCCACACCAGACTCGCAAAAATCATGCTGCAATCTCCACTGCGAGGTCAACATCATCACCGCTGGAAGCCTACTCAAAGCATCTGGAACCACATTCACCTTGCCAGGGTGATACTGCAAATCAATCTCATAATCCGCCATAAGCTCCAACCATCGACGCTGTCGCATGTTGAGCTCCTTCTGAGTGAAAATATACTTCAAGCTTTTGTGATCGGTGAAAATCTTCACTTTCTCACTCAGCAAGAAGTGCCTCCAAATCTTAAGAGCAAACACAACGGCAGCCAACTCCAAATCATGCGTCGGATAGTTCTTCTCATGAACCTTAAGCTGACATGACGCATACGCCACAACATGCCCGTGCTGATGCAACACACAACCGAGACCCTTGCCAGAAGCATCGCAAAAGATCTCAAATCCACCGCTGTGATCAGGCACGACAAGAATAGGGGCACTCGTCAACCTCTCCTTCAGAACACCAAAGGCACTCTCACAATCACCCGACCAAACATAAGCAACATCCTTCCGCGTCAACCTGGTCATCGGCTCAGCAATACGGGAAAAGTCCTTAATGAATCGCCGATAATAACCAGCAAGTCCAAGGAAACTCCGAATCTCAGACGCTGACGACGGAACAGGCCACTCCCTGATGGCCCGAATCTTCTCAGGATCCACTGAAATACCATCTCCAGTCACCACATGCCCGAGAAAAGCAACTCGATCCAGCCAAAACTCGCACTTCGAAAACTTAGCATACAAACGATGCTTCCTCAAGATCTCCAACACCGTCCTTAAGTGCGAGGCATGCTCTTCCTCCGACTTCGAATAGATCAGAATGTCGTCGATAAAGATAACGACAAACTTATCCAAAAAGTCGTAGAAAATCAGGTTCATCAGATTCATGAAAACTGCGGGCGCGTTAGTTACACCGAAAGGCATAACCACGAACTCATAGTGTCCATACTTCGTCCTGAACGCTGTCTTCGGAACATCTCCCTTCTTAACCTTCAACTGATGGTAACCACTCCTCAAATCCAATTTAGAAAACACCCTCGAACCTCCAAGCTGATCAAAAATATCATCGATGCGAGGCAACGGGTATTTATTCTTAATGGTCACCGCATTCAACTCCCGATAGTCCACGCACATGCGACGCGAACCATCCTTCTTCTTAACCAACAACACCGGTGCTCCCCACGGAGTCACGCTAGGGTTAATATAACCCTTCTGCAAAAGCTCATCCAACTGCTTCCGTAACTCTTCCAACTCCGCAGGTGCCATACGATACGGCGCCTTCGAAATCGGCTGCGCACCTGGAACAAGATCGATAGAAAATTCCAAAGCTCGATCAGGCGGCAAACCAGACATCTCCTCGGGGAAGACGTCGCCAAGATCTCGCACCACAGCTGGCCACTCCAGCTCCATCTGCATAGCCACAGCCTCCACCGGCCTGGCCCGAAATCTGACAGGACCAAGCGAACTGCTACCACGACTGAACTCGAACACTGGATGTCCGGGAATCTCGAACACCACCTTCTTCCTCCGACAGTCAATCGTAGCATAGAAGCTCGCAGGCCAGTCCATCCCAAGAACTGCATCATAGTTGATGATGTCGTGGACAATGAAATCCGCAAAAAGCTCATGTCCACAGACCACCAACGAGCAAGAATTGCAACCACGATGCACCGAGACCACACCATTCCCTGTAACGATATTCCAACTCTTGGGGAGAGGGGACGTCGACAAGGAATGCCTCTCCACGAAGCTCCGAGAAATAATGCACATCGATGCACCAGAGTCAAAGAGGACTCGTGCAGGAAATGTGCAAACCAAAATCACACCTAATCAAGCGATTAACAATCAAACCCTAGTCTAGCAAACAACCATGTTCAAGCGAACAACATAATCTAACAATCAAAACCAGCTAGGAAAGTAACAGCTAGAGTGAGGATTACCTGCGATAACCTCATCCACAGCCGCGCTCTCCGCAGCGGTCATCAGAAAAGCCTGCCTCCTCGACGGAACAGCCTGCCGAAAAGCCTGTCCCTGTGGAATAAGAGCTGCTCCACGTCCAGCAGGAACAGACGCTCGCTGCTGCAATGGCTGAGCTGCAACAGGAGCCCTCCGCAGCGGATCCGCTTGTCGACAATCCTTCGCGACATGAGAAGCATCACCACAAACCAGACACTGGCCCAGAAACTTCCGACACTGATCCTTGACGTGGCCAGGCTTGCCGCAGAAATGGCAAAACTTCGGAGTAGACCCTCCTGGCCTCTTAAACTGAGCAGACTGATTAGGCCTGAATCCAGGTCTAACCACAGCTCTCGCCTGCTCCACAGGCCTCTTCCCAGCACCAACAACAGACCCCTTCCTCTGGTTCACGAGCAGCTCCTGCCTCTTGGCAGCGACCAGAACCTTCTGATAAGACTCCCGGTCAGAAGAGGTCACAAAACTCTGGAGCTCCGAAGCAAGCCCCTGCAGGAACCTCTGAGCTCTCTCCTCAGCGTCCTGCACCATCTTCGGCGCAAACCGACTCAGCCTCATGAACTCTTGGTGATACATGTCCACCGACGAGTTCCCCTGCTTCTGATCGATAAAACGCTGCAGCATCTCCTCCTTGGCAGCCTTCGGGAAGAACTCACCCTCAAATCTGGTCTTGAAGGTAGCCCAAGCTATCGGCTCCACCAACAACTTCTCTTCCGCATCCCACCAATTCCTGGTGTTATCCTTCAGCTGCCTCTTCGCCAAATCAACCCATCCAGCCGGGGCGATCTTGGCCATCTTCAGATTGTCCTCGACGTTCCGAATCCACTCATCGGCAGCCAGAGGACCCTCAGAACCATCAAAATATGCGGGACCCAGCTCCCAAAATTGCTTCGCTCCTGGCTCAGAGCGAGGGGCATCCGGAAGAGCCCGGGCAGCTCGAGCAAGCGGAGCATTCTGGACTTGCAAAAGCACGCCCTGCTGCACTTGCATCATCTGCAGCATCATCCGCATCATCTCACCGCTGGTGGGTTCCCGCTCAGGCTCCTCATCATGAGGGAGCGCACCACTGCCCCCACCACGGGTGAAACGCCTTCCTGCCATCTAGTGACACAGAAAACGAATCAGATTAGACTCATAGCTTATGACTCGGACGTCGAATTTAGTTTGTTGGACATTCTAACATTATTATCGCTATTCCAAAGATCGCAGTTACAGAAGGACCTGCATGGGCCACCACTAAAACCTGTCATGACCCGCTTCCCTAAAATGGAGGCGAGACGTGAAAAGGTCCGCACGAGAGTGGAGCTGTGAAGCCCCAAACCCGATAATCGTCCACAAATACATAAACAGGTCCCTGTAACCACAACAGAATAACAATAATAACACAAGGAGAGACTGAAATAAAATTCCACATCTCACAAATTGTCCAACATCAAAAATAAGTCCAACATCCAGAAAAGCCACCAGGCTAAAAGAAAAGAGTCTAAAGGCCCAGAACAAGGCTAATAAAAAGCAGCGACATAACAAAGTATAGGTGCTACGCACCGATAACAAAACAACTGTCTAAACAAGGTAAAGCACAACGAAGACACTAGGACTGGTCCCCAGTGTCCACGTACTCCCCGTCAAACACAAGCTCGGGCTCGGCGTCTGCAAACACCTCGTCCTCAACGAGGTACTCGGGCTCAGGATCTAACATGTGTCACCCAAAAGAGTAAAGGGGCACATGTCAGCAAGTCTAAAAGACTTGGGCAAGGAAACTGAAGGTAAGGCAACTAGCAACCTAGCAGTTTAGTATGCATGACATGGCAGTTATAAAATGAGTGCACAATTAAATCATGGCAATACAATTTGTACAAGGGGACAATTTATCGGGACAAGACAAGAGTAGCCAAGCTACTATCAATTCAATCAATTCACATTTTGTAGGTGTTTACGCCCTTCGCTGAATGGCATAGCATTTCAGACCGATCGGCACTAAACACTACCCAATACCCACACGATATGGAGCCTGGGGTCCCCGCACATTGAGCTCAGCTAGTGAGCCTGAGGTTGCCCCGCACATTGAGCTCGCATTCTTAGTTCACAATTCAATATATATCGAGCGTTGGGGTTTCCAACTCATTATGCTCGCTTCTGGTCACGAGCCAGGAACACAAGTATGGCGTAGGGAACACCTAGCCGGAACACGCAATTCGGGCATTGGCTATCAACCAACACATGGCCCGCTTCTGGAACACGAGCCAGGAACACAACATTGTAGCGAAGCTACGCAATCACAGCAATACCTAAAGAATGCGAGGTCATGACAATTTATTTGCGTACAGTTAATTAAATTAAACGTGACAGGCGAAATGCAATGACATGAACATATTCGCGTACCGTTAATTGAAAGTAAACATGACATGGAAATTGTGCAACATGCTAAATGTCTGAACTAGCTTCGTTGTCAAGCTAGTTCCCCAATTTGCGCCTAGGCGAGTATCATTTCGTCGCCTAGCCTCTTTTACGCCTACAACTAGCAAATGGCCTAAAACATGGCCTAAACCCTAAGTGGCAAGTTTCACTTGCCTAGCACCGGGGATGACGACCACTTCGTCACACGGATGCTATTTACGGGGAAATCGCTGTTATGGGGGAAACAAACACCAAACACATGAAATTAATTAGGGTTTCACCAAAATTATCAATAAGTTATGAAAACAACGGTAGAACGATTTCTTACCGAGAGGAAGCGGAAGAAACACTCCGGGGAACCCTAGGATCAGATCTGGAAAAGATTGGACAAATTGGGGAAACTAGGGTTTTGGGGGATTTGGGGATTTTGATTGGTTTTGATGGAGATTTGGGGAAGATGAGAGGTGGATGGAGTGAATGGTTGGATTGGATGATGATTCTAGGGCTTGGAATGGAGAAATGGAGCTTGGAGGAAGATGGGGGCTGAAGAGGGAAGTTTTTAGGGTTTTGGGTCGTGTTGGAGAAGAAGAAGTCGTTTGGGTTGGGTATAAATAGGTTGAGCTGGCGGCTGCCCAGAAATTAGGGTTTTAACACTGGTTAGTCGGTCAAAGAGCAACCACTGACCGACTAGTTTGGCAACTAGTCGGTCGGTCGACCAACGCAGACCGACTAAATGCAAACAGTAACTCCTGAACGAAAATAGGATTCTAGAGTTAGTCGGTCCATGAACAAGTACTGACCGACTAGTTTTACATCTAGTCGGTCGATGAACGTTCTTAGACCGACTAAGAGTAAACAGTAACTGATACAAAAATAAGATGATGAGTTAGTCGGTTCAAGAAGCATTGCTGACCGACTAGTTTGCAACCTAGTCGGTCAACCAACATTCTTAGACCGACTAACGATAAACAGTAACTCCTGAGAAATTTAGAAAGCTAACTAGTCGGTCCAAGAAGGATTGCCGACCGACTGGATCGTCATCTAGTCGGTCGGTGCCCCTTCTTATACCGGCTAAAGAGCACAGAAAAGTACCGATACGGAGCGCGGGGCCCCGGGATCGATTCCTAAGACTCCTAGGCTTGATCTAACAGTAAGATACGACCGTTATGAAGTCCGTCACGAGTGACATACTTCGAAATCGACAATCCTAAGGAAGAAACGAGAAAATACGACGAATCGATCGAAAATGAAATCTATGGAGACGAAAACCACACAAGAGGAGAAAATCCACCAAAACATATATTATATTATATTAAATCCAGATACATGAAAAGCAGTCATTACAGTAGGTTGTCACAGAAATAGAAATATGGTGGATGTAAGGAAACCTAGGACCTTTGTTTCCACCCTATTATGTGCCCTCTCTATTACAACCGACAGATAGGATTAAGATTGGATTTTCGGGTTTAGTGGTGAGACGTTGCCTCTAAGAGTGATACCTAGCATCCCATGGGCCCGATATTCCGGTCGATGCCCAGGATGATACGCTAGGACTACCTGGGTTCGGTCGTTGGGCATTCCCATGTCCATTAACACTGACCGACTCCGGAAGCACTAAGCTCGCAACGATTACTTCCAACATTTCATCATGCCATTCCCACGCGCTAGGATTCATTGTCTACGCTCGGGGTGTGAGTTGTGGCTAGGGGATCAAACGCTAGTTTTATTTCCCCTTGGCCTGACGGTCAAAGGAGGTCTTTCTCCCGCCAGTGACAATAAAATGCCCAGCGTAACCATCTAAATTCCCAAACCCTATCGAAATCATATTCCTGTGGTCGTTCTAGGGAGAACCCACGAAGGGGTTTCCACCAATGCCCTAGATTGGGGAACTACTCATAATTCATGGCGAAAATAGCATCACAATCAAATTCAACCATTGAAATCATAATCAAGCAATAGAGAAGAGAAACTAATAGTATTACGAACAATGTATCAAAGTTACAAAATGATCAGAACACTTACAAGATAAAATAAAATTCCAGCCGTCAAAAGTCCCAAAAAGACAGAAAAAAAAGGGGGTCTGTGTTTGGGAAAACCTAGGTCAATATATATAAAAAACGAGGCCACCCAATCGGTTAAAGCATCAACCGATCGGGTGGGCTGCTAGTCTCTTAGGCCATCGGGCTTCAGAAGCATCAACCGACCGTTGAGTTGAGCAGTTGGCACCATCGGGTCGTGAATTGGGGAAATGCGGCTACAGATGAACCGATCGGGTGAGATGTCACCCGATCGGTTGGAATTCAGCCCAAAATAATAGAGAGCTCTGTCGATCTCACCCGATCACTGAACCGATCGGGTGAGCTGCTTCTCTTCTGATGCTTTTGTCTGGGTCGGATACGCGTGCACCAACCGATCGGTTGGCTCTGTCCAACTGATCAGTTGGGGCTGAAATATAGTAATCTTCGACGTTTGGCCCTCTGGATCTCGCGTGACTCCTCCCGTTGCTCTAGGGACTCATGATATCTTCTTTATACGTCCCCAACGCTGGAAATCTCCTGTATTTACACAAAAACACGGAGAAAGTGAAAAGGTACAAAAAACACAAAAGAAAGGGTACGGAAAGACGAAAAACAACGGAAAATCACTAAGAAGACGTGCATGAATATATAAAATATAAATGCACGTCACTCATCAAGATCATCGTTGTCATCTTCCTTAACTTGAAGAGCTAGTGGGTTGGGAGCCTTGGTCTCTGGTTTCTCTCTAGCTTTGATGCTCTGTAGATCAAGCTCATGGGACATTAAGTTATCTATCAAGTCATCCACTCTCATCTTTGATATATCTTTAGCTTCTTGAATGGCTGTGACTTTAGGACAGAAGGAGCTCGGTAGTGATCTCAAGATCTTCCTCACCTGTTCCAAACTAGAGTATGGCTTACCAATGGAGCTGGACTTGTAGACGATGTTTGTGAACCTCGCAAACATCTCTTTGATGAATTCTGATGGAAGCATGCAGAAGCTCTCATATTCTGTACTTAACAAAGAAAGTCTGGACTCCTTCACCTGCGACGTTTCCTTATGTGTCACCTCCAGCATATTCCATATTTCCTGTGCAGTTAAACATTGTGAGATACGATTAAATTAAGCTTTATCCAAAGAGCAAATAAGTGCATTCATAGCTCTACTATTCAATGAATAAATTTTTCTATCAGTAGCATCCCATTTATCCTTTTCTTTTAGAATTTTAGTGTCTTCAATTTTAATAGTGGGGGTTTCATATCATTTTTCAACAATGTCCCACATATCATAATCAACAGACACTAAATAAATTTTCATTCTCGCTTTCAATAGGCAAAGTCTACTCTATTAAACTTAGGAGGTCGGGCAATAGACTGACCTTCAGCAAATGCTGAATCAGAGATATACTTAGTTAATCTAGCCTAGATCTCTAACCTGCTCTGATACCACTTATTCGATCTGGATTTAAGCCTGGGGGGTGAATAGGCTAATAAAAATTCATGTGAACACACAATCAATCGCATGAAGTTAATAATCAGATCCAGTGTAAATATAAAGCAATCATAGAGTGCACAAAAGATTTACACTGGTTCGGTCGCCCCAACGACCTACTCCAGTCCCAAAGCAATTACTGGCATTAATATGTTACTGTGTACAACCGTTAAGCTCCCTGAGCCCCAACTATCTGCTCACCCGGTTCAGTACCGCACTCACCAAAGTACTAAACACTATTAATATAGTAATGCTCTCCCTTGACAAGCACCAAATTGTCAAGACTCTAGTCTAGCCCCAACTAGACAAGAGCCCAAAAGAATGAATAAAGTAACATACAAAGATCGATACACCAAGTACATGAATATAAAGTAATAAGAGTTTAGAGAAGCTTAGTTCGTGTCGGTGTCATCGTCTCTGTCGACCATCACGTCGTCAGCTTCACGCTGGTGCAAACATTGTCTCAATCCGATGTCTGGATATCAAGATATAGCCCTCTGAAGTTTAATGTGCAATTCTGCCTGAATCTGGTCTGTGCGTAAACCAATGCAGAATCGGCAGCAGTCTGTGTGTAAAGTATTTTTCTACCCCCATCTTCCATAAATTGTAGTAAATCGACCTGAGATCAGAAAAATCCGAATAAATACTCGTTGGAATTGTGAGCTCGTCCTCTTCGATAAAAAAATAAGAAAAGGTCAATTTGGATGTTCGTATGGAGAGAAATTCTCAAATCTTTAAAGTTCGTCCTAGGGCTTGGAATTTGATCTCTTCGACTTTGCTTCTTCAAAGATGGTGGCCTTGGTTGTTTGCTCCTCTAGGTTGAAGATGGATTATGCTTGGATATCTAGCTTGATGATGGATGGTTACTTATGCTTGCGGAAAGGCTTGTTGATGATGAAGAACTTTGGCCTAGGAGATGATGAAATATATGAAGCTATTCAGAATACAACTCATGCTAAAATAAATACCACCAATTTAATACAGAGATTAAAATCAGAAAAATTTCACCATGTTGTAGAGCACTGAGTTCTGATCGTCCTGGCACAAATGGTTTGTCGATCTGAGCTCTGTAGAGAAAGTTATGCACTTTTTAGCATCGTCTGTTGAGCTCCTTCTTCTTCCTCCGAATTTGATGATCTCTTTTAAGCCTGGAGGATAAACTCGGCCAAGATGAAGAGAAATGAGTCTAGGGACGGCCTTGTTTGCTTTTTCTCTCTCATTTGGATGTGGGTTTATATAGGTGGTGGTGGAAATCAATTAGGCTCTTGTAGAATCCCTTAGAATAAGGAGATTGAATGGAATCATAACTTGAATAGGATTTGAAATAATCATATGGAAGATCTCATTCAATCACAATAGGATTTGGAATTTGAATTGGATTTGAAGAGGATCTCATTTAATCACAAATTGATTTGCATGAGATGTGGTTCAATCACTTTTGATATGAATGAGATCTATCTGTATCTCTCCATACCAAGTCCAACTTGCAAATGAATTGCAATTCCTCCATCACTTTGACTAGTTCTTCTTTGCATATTTCTCCATCACTTTGACTAGGTCATTCTTTGAGTATTTACGAGCTTGACACTTCTGAAAACACTTAGCACACACATCAAATCGTTCATACACATTTGTTATCATAAAACACGAAGTCATCTATCGTTATTTCCAACTACACGTTGTATCCATCTCATGTGTCTCTGACTTGTTCGATGTTGCAGATGGATCTGTCACAGACAGGCATCTTGGCTGCCATGCTCTTCAACAATGGTCAGGACGACCACCTTCTGTTTGTCGACGATGAAGCCATGCGATTCCTCTGTAAGGACCGGAGGAAGATCGCCCCCACCGCTTTCTCCTCCAAGAACAAATGGATTCTCTGGTAAATACTCCAGCGGCTCCTGAAAAGAATCAAACTCAACCGAATGGGACCCGCCTACACCCTTACAACTCCGACACCGTCGGTAGAAACAGCTTGATCTTGCTGAAAAGCGATGGAGGCGACCTCATCGATGGCCATGACACGGTGATCTGCCTGAACAACATGAGGATCCAAGGCAACAACCACTACATGGAATTAAAGACGGCCATATCCTTTGTTAACAACAACATCCTCCACCTCTATGCCAGGCGGCATGGTTGCTTCTGCCATCCATACAGAGAGAAGGTGCTCATCGTGATGCACATCTGCCAGTTACTTCACCTATTTGACTATGCAGCCTATAACGCTACGCACAAAGCCTTGTTGCCCATCACTGACAGAAAGTTCGATGTGCTCTATGATCGCATCGTGAAGTACAAATCCCTGAAAAGGTTTAAGCAATAGACCTGTATTCCCGCGGAAGAGTGGGCCATGGTTCACCAAGGGAAGATGTTTCATTGCTCGATGGGGATGCAGGTGGTGTCGATGGTGGTAGGGATCCTCAAGTGGGTGAGCATGTTTTGGTGTGGAAAATCGAATGAAGCTCATCACCACTACCATACCAATCAAAAGGCGGAGCTTGATTTGTCATGATTATAGGGCTGAGTAGGCATTCTAATGGGATCTAGGCCCCATCCATTCTCCATCCTACTTTGTCTGATTATAACTGCTTGTGAAATTCCAATTCCTCTCCCTGAACTGAACCTTTAGCTTGTCCGATGTCTTAGCCATTCTGTCACTATTATGAAGTTTTCAGGTTTTCTTGAGACAACCACATTGTGAAGGAGGCTGAAAATCTGGCCGTCAGTTTAAGCCAATCCAGTTTGGTGTACTCATCTGACCTTTTGGGAAATAATGCATACTCAATTGCATAAAATAGTTCCCCATTTTGCATTATTCGTCGACACAATAAGGAATAGGCTGACCAACCAAGTAGGAGACTGACCAGACTAGGCTGACCAAACTATGTTGTGACCAGGACGACTTACACAAGAGGAGGTCGACCAGACCCAGGATGAGACTTACCAGACGAGGTCGACCAACCCAAGACGAGGACGGTCGACCCAAGAGGATGCCGACCAAACGAGGCCGATTGACCCATTACGAGGCTGTCTGACCCATAGGAGGCCGTAAGTTGAGGGGCCACATATATCTCCACCGAACGAACCAGTTGGATGTAAGGCTGGGGGTCACTCCCCTTAGCAGGCCGACTAGCTCCTACGTCAGTTGTAAGTTGAGGGTCCACTCCCCTCACCAAAGAATGAACTTATCGACCGTAAGGCAATGGTACACTCCCCCAGCATGTCGACTCGCTTCTTCGTCATTCGTAAGTCGAGGGGCCACTCTCCTCTCCACCGATCAAACCAGTCGGTCGTAAGGCTGCGGCCACTCCCCCAGTGGGCGGACCCACTCCTTCATCGGTCGTAAGTTAAGAAGCCACTCCCATCACCACCGAATGAACCAGTCATCTGTAAGGCTAGGGGCCACTCCCTTAGTAAGCCGACCTGCCTCTCACCCACCGTAAGTCGAGGGGCCACTTCACTCGCCATCGAACTAACCAGTCTACTGTAAGGCTGTGGGCCACTCCTATAGTAGATCAACCCCCTCTTTTGTTGACGGTAAGCCAAGGGGCCACTCTGCTTGCCATCGAACGAACCAGTCGACCTAAGGCTAGGGGCCACTCTCCCAGCAGGCCGACCAGCTTCTTTGTCGGTCGTAAGTTGAGGGGCCACTACTTTCACCACTGATCGAACCAGTCGACTGTAAGGCTGTGGCCACTACACTAGCGGGCCAAACCGCTCCTTCATCGGTGGTAGGTCGAGGGGGCCACTCCCCTTGGTGAAGGGTTTTCTTGGGTCATTAGGGCAATAAAATCAACGTCCGGCCTATGTCGCACGGACGGCGAGATCAAACAAGCAGACAGATTTAAAACTATTTTAAATCAAGCCCTAACAAAACAACCCTAGCCAGAATCTCTACTATCCCAGGATTGGGTCTGACCAACCCATAAGGATGGATCTATAAACATATTTGCAATTATCAAAACATGAATATTTAAACTACACACATTTAACTTTGTTTCCATAGAATACGAAGCATTGTTTTCAGCAAAATTTCTTTGGCCCTGTGCCGCTTCTCCCAAGTTGAATCACATCCCGAGCCGCACCTCGTCCGGAGCCGAACCACTTCCCGAACTGAACCGTATCCCGAGGCAAGCAACACCCTTGACGCCAAGCCAACCATGTATCGAAGAAAGTTTCACCTTAAGTGGATCTTCCTTCAAGACTTCGGATCCAATCTGAACTCCTTCGTAGCTTTGCTAGAGCCCAATCAGAGCAAGGAAGAATTTAGGGAGAAAAAGGGAATATTTACTTTAAGTTCATATCCGGCTTGCTCATGTTTAATGGAGCTACTCAGATCTGGATCTTGAGGCGAGTTTCAAGGAGGGGAGTATGCCCCATTTATATAGGTGGCTGACCCATCCTCTCTTCTTAATTTCCAATGTGGGACTAAAGTTTTGGAGAAGAAAAAAAATCAATTTAGTTTGCTTACATGAAGGCCAAACTTTGATGAATTTTCTATCCCTCACCATTGAGCTCCAAGAATGATGTCACACATTGTTGCGAAGAGGGTTGAACATTGAACACATAGGAAAAACACAACTCCATTCCGAGTTCGTTTGACACCTCAAACGAGGCTCCAAAATCAGCCCAAAACGTTGTTTTTCACAAAAACATAGCCGACATACCAAAAAAATCCCATTAGTTCAGAAAACTAGGTTGTGGGGCCCACAGCGTGGGCCCCACTGGCATGCACTCAGCACGCACTAAGTGCCACAACATGCGGACGGATGCTGTGCACGTGCCTGCGTGCACGCAGGGCAGGGCCCCGCCTGGCAGGTGCTCGCCTGCCTTGCGGGCCGGGCGGCCCACGGGTGTGTGCCCTAACCCGTAATGCCTTTAATGTGCTTATTGGGCTGTTTTGGTTCTAAATTTTGGGTTTCGAGTCCGTTTTGGACGTTGTTTGAGCCTGCGTTTAGACCAGGACATTCACATCATACAGGTAACATTTTGCTTGCGTTTATTATATTAAATATGCTTATAAACATTTTACGAAATATTTAATTCTCTTTTGCATCTTATGCAAAATTCACAAAGCCTTAATTTTAAAATCAATTTTCATCAAATACAAATGAACTGAGGGCATACATCCCTCAATATCTTCCACTTGCACTCAGGATCATTTATTCCGAATTCAAAAGCTATCTGTAAACTCTTAGCAGTTTTCTGTATCTTGCATCAAATACATTTTCTCCCTAATTTCTACATATTGCTTGATGAAGGTCTCACTATGTATGAGACCCTACAGCCTGACCCTAGTACAGGTGGGGATCGAAACCCCAAACGATAGTGACCACGAGCAGTAGGTGCCGTTGGTATCATACTTATGTGGTTAACTCATTGACATGAGTATTGTCGGGACCACCATAAATGTGTCTGTGATGAATATTGCAGTTTTAGTCTCTTTGTCAAAACTATGCCGCTTAGTCAAGCCTAGGGTATGGTCAACTGTCAACCCTACTAGCTTGAACGTGGTTAGTCTCCATCGATCTTTAGTCAAGTAATGTTGGACTTCTTCCAACATACTTTGCCAAGAGTTTTCCCTAAATATCGAACCAACACTGCGACACTAACTTCCCATTGACTCCAGGGACGAATCCTCTCTTGGTCATTACTCTCATCGTACGTTTCAAGTGTCGCCCAACCAAAGGCCTTTCAACGGGGCTTTTCCGATGCTAGATCAGTGATCTATGTGACACTGTTCACTCACAGGTTCGTACAATGACCTCAAGTCAAAAGACCAACCTGCATATCATTACTAAGAGTTAGTTCTTTTATAAGAAATCCTTGTTTGGGTTGCTAAGCAAAGACTCCAGCTTCAGCAGTTCCAGTTCCGAAGGTTGGTCAAAATTAACCATATGGTAACTCTCGTTGGGTTGTTCAGTGAACTCATTCTCCAATGAGCACATGGGTATTGTCTTCGACTTCGCAAAGTAAAAGGACCATGAGTTTGTCATCACCATTACATGGTGAAGAAGACACGATGGTCTATTCGATGTGTCGATATCCTTTTCTCGAAACATCTACGACCACGAACATTTTTAGACCTATGCTACAATCGGTCAAACACATCTCCATGATCGAGATCTCCATCTTGATACATGTTTGACCTAGCATTAAGCCTCGGGACTATACCTGAGTTCTAATAAAGACTACACTATAATTAACTTAGGTAAATTTTTGCTAAACAGCGTACTGTAATTATGGACGAGATGTTTGTATACTTACACATGGATGAATTTTCCTTAAGGGCATACCCATCTCTCAACATCTCTCAATTGCACTTAGTCCCATTTATCCCGGTATCGCATACCGCATTACACATAAGTCTATCTAGATTTTATGTGGTAGAGTCTTCGTAAGTGGATCTGTTAAACCGTTTTCAGTATAAACTTAAGTGGTTCTATGTTTCTGCTTGATCACGAATTTGGATCCCATCCAAATTGTTCCTTAATACTCTTGGAATCCATAAAATTTGTCTTGCCTGGATCTCATCCAGATTCTCGTCATCTATGAGCATAATCTAAAATAGTCAATGGTTATCAGGATGGTTCATAATTGTTTCTAATAAAGTGTTAAACTCTTTGACCACTTTGTCACACCATATGTTCCAGCTCCTTGATGCCTCGCATGCGTTTTATTTGCTCCCACTGAACTTGAAAACTCTATAAGTTTGTTCTTCTAAATTATATTCAGAAAACATGTATATATATATTCCAGTTTTTGTGGTCATCATGCGCATTTACATCAAGTCTGATCTGAATAGACCTGTACAAGGCTGTTGGCGAGAAAATTTCATCACAATTCGTTTATAAGAGATCTGATGATAACCGTTTTTAACCATCATAACTTGTACTTCACTATTTTTCATCTGGACTAATCTTCTGTCTCGAAGATTCACTTGTATGCAAAGGAAACACTTTCCTTGGGCATGTAAACTAAAGTCCATACTTTATTTACGTCCACATGACCTTTTTCGGATTGCATCAAGCCATTTCTTATAGTCACTACTCCGAATGGTATCCTGGAAGTTGTCTAGGCCATCATCAACTATGATGTCTTACTCGACTTTTCATCTCACGAGACGCGAGTAATCCTTTAACTTCCTAACCATTAATTTGAGGAGTATCATATTTATAAGGTCCTCACAGAAACTTATCAAGAAACTAGGCATTACTATGTGGGACTTAACCCAGAGGGAAGTTTGCAACTCAGAGTCACTTGCCATGCATCACACCATGTCTAACAGAGTGTGTTTCATGCTCTCCAACACACCGATGTGTTAAAAGACTTGACCTGAGAGAAAATATCATTTTCTTTTAGTTACGTAAAAAATACATAGCTAAATATTCGACTCTTCGATTCAATCAAATCAGTTCAAATACTTCTGTCATTGTGTTCTCTATGTTATCGGACTTGTGTTTCATCAAGAACACATGGCGTAATAAAATAAGAATACCTTATCATGGCTTATTTAGACTTGGGTCTGGGTACATACATTTGTACGAGACTACGAGTTCACCAACTCATTCTCCCACTGTTTTACAGATGGAATTTCGACCATCATACCTTTGAGACAAGATTCACAAGTGTCTTTCGACTCATAATACGAGATGTTAGACCCCTCTTTTTGTGACTTGTGAAGCTTAGTCTCTTCGATATGACCTAGTCTATTTTGTCATATAAGATTTGCTACTAACTTGCGTATACATGTATTAACATTTAATACATCATCATCATACAAAACATTCACATCAAAACATTTCTTCTAAAGCAATGTGACGACATTTGCCAAGTGTGATATACGTCTCATATAGTCTAAAGACAACTTTTGTTCATTAACCAATATGTGAGATTATCTTTGTATATCAATTATTCTGAAATTTTAGACATCAAACATGTCCTTTTTTCAGTTCCTCCTACTATGTCCTTTTCCATGCTAGACCAAACATTCCTTCTCAATGAATTTTCCTTAGTGCCTTCTCCTTTCTAAATCATATTTAGACATTTCATGTCCAAACACAAATATTAGCTATGCAATCATAACATGCATCCAAATACTTAAGCTTTACAACCATGATTAGACTTAAGAGTTTGTTCGTCTCAAGATCTAATTTGGATACATGGTCTTGCACCGCTCTTACACTCATCTTCAAGTCAAACAGTTTGATCAAAGTTTCAAACTTTGCGGATAGAAACAGTTTTCCATACAAACTTGAGGAGACTCAACAAGTTGTACGGAGAACCATGCTTTGAACATCAGTATGTTTAAGTTAACCCTGCTCATAGAGGGGAGAGTTAAATAGCGTGCTTTTTTGTTAGACTTTAGAGATTAAGGAAATCATTGTCCTTAACTCTGTGTTAGGAAGGGCACTTTAATATCGGTGAGAACATAGTTTGGTTTATCAAATATTCCTTAACTAATCATTTTGTCCATCTGACTTGTTTCTTTTAAGGATATTACGATTTGGATTCCACCTTTGTAAAACATAGAATTACCCTAGTTTAGCATATATTCATGATTTTTAAATATATTTAAAATGTCTTTTATTCAACTATATCCTCCTACTTTTTCTGTGATCATCTTTAGCCATATAAATGAATGAATATAGGTATTTCAATGGGAGGGGGACCTAACCACCCCAAGTTTCACAACATTAAGGAGACTCAACAAGCTGATCGACTCTGCAGTTGGTAAATAAACTCATATCAATCACATCTCATGTAACTCCATATTGGTTTTTACGCCCAGTCACTAATGATCTTGAGGAGACACAACAACCCATAATGACTAGTCTAGTCGAACCCTTGTTTTTATGTCTAATATTAACTTACACAGATACTCGAGGAGACCCGATGCAGCAGATTGGGTTAATACCAGACTACATCTCATGTATGATGGAGTCATTTTCTAAAAGAGACCATGTCATAGCTTGAAGAGACTCAACAACCATGACAGGCGTCTTTTAGTCCCCTAATACAAAAACAAGAAGGGCTACGGCTAACCTTGAAGAAGATTTTTAACGTAATTGACTAGAAGTAATTGATAATTTCACATAATCATAATTCGCATCCTTGTAGTCTAGCGGAACACGACAATGGATTTGGCTAGGTCAGGATCACTATCCCTAGTCAAGCTAGGGTGATCCCCAACACTAGTAAAAAAACACTAGACCGGATCATGGTCCATTGAAGGAAACTAATTATTCATTTGTGTTCCATCGACTAGAAATGGCTTCATTAAAACTAGTTAATTCTATCAACTAGTTGAATCCTAAAATTCGAAATTATTAGGATTGGTTAATAACTTTTATTAAAGTCCTTATCAACTATAAGGATTTTTATGGTGCCATCCTAATCTTGCATTAAGCATTAAAAATTCAAGTTGCAATAATTTAAATCATGGCCTTTGTTCAAAATTATTATTAGAAAAATTAAAATAATAATTATGGGAAATGGCTACCCTATTCATGTATTAGGAGTTTAATTTGTTGCAACAATTTTAGATCATAGCATGTCCTTAAAAATTATCATATAATTTTCTTAAAGCTTTTAAGGGCTATCCTAAAAGCCTTTCTTATTTTATCACATAAGAAGCCAGAACAATTTAACCATTAAAAATTTAACTAAACAATTTAGCATGTTAACAGATTAACTAAAAATTATCACGTAAATTTTAGCTAAACGTGTAACTTAAAATTTATCTCATAAGTTTAATTTACACAAAATTAATTATCATCATATAATAATTAAGATCTAATTTTAAAATTATTAAATGATTTTAAAATTAAATCTAATTTTCAAAAACAATTTTCGAAAATAAAAAAATTACTAGGAAACGACTATTTTAATAGTTTAAATAACAACCTCCATCTTATGTAGAAACATGCTGTTTCACATACATTTTGTAAATGAAAAATATATAGATCATGGTAGACTGGCTCTGATACAACTGAAGTGTTTTCTTGGGTCCTTAAGGCAATAAAATCGACGTCCAGCCTAAGTTGAACAGACGACAAAATCAAACAAGCAGCGAAAAAACAGATTTAAAACTATTTTAAATCAAGCCCTAAAGAAACAACCCTAGCCAAAATATCTAATATCCCGGGGTTAGGTCCGACCAACCCCTAAGGATTGATCTATCAACGTACATACCTTTCACCTCGTTTTCGTATACGAAGCGTTGTTTTCAGCAACATTTCTTTGGTACAGCGCTGCTTCCCCCAAGTCGAACTGCGTCCCAAGCCGCACCTCGTCCCGAGTCGAACCACTTTCTGAACTGAACCGCATCTCGATGTAAGCAACACCCGTATTGCCAAGACAACCATGCACATAAGAACGTTTCACCTTGAGTGGATCCTCTGTCAAGGCTTCGGATCCGATCCAAACTCCTTCGTAGCTTCGCTAGAGCCCGATCAGTAGCAAAGAAGAATTTAGGGAGAACGAGGGAATATTTACTTTAAGCTCATATCCGGGCTTGCTCATGTTTAATGGAGCTACTCAGATCTGAAGCTTGGGACGAGTTTCAAGGATGGGAGTATGCTCCTATTTACTTAGGCGGTAGACCCTTCCTCTCTTCTCAATTTCCGATGTGGGACTAAACTTTTGGAGAAGAAAAATCAAATTAGTTTGCCTTACACAAAGGCCAAACTTTGATGAATTTTTTCTCCCTCACCCTTGAGCTCCAAGAATGATGTCACATAATGTTGCGAAGAGAGTTGAACATTGAACGCGTAGGAAAAAACGGTACTCCATTTCAAGTTCATTTCACCCCTCAAATGAGGCCCCAAAATCAGCCCAAAAGTTTTTTTGCAAAAACGTAGCCGCCATGCCAAAAAAATCCTATCATTTCAGAAACCTATGTTGTGTGGCCCACAGGGTTGGCCCCACTAGCGAGCACTCAGCACGTGCTAGGTGCGTGCACAGCATGCCTACGCGTGCTGTGCACGTGCCTGCATGCATGTGGTAGGGCCCCGCCTGTTGGGCACAGGTGCTCGCCTGCCTTATGGGCCGAGAGGCCGACGGGTCGGGCGCTTGCGAGTGTGGGCCCCGACCCGCAATGCCTATAATGGGCTTTATGGGCTGTTTTGGCTCTAACTTTTGGGTTTGGAGTTCGTTTTGGACGTCGTTTGAACCTGCATTTAGACCGGGACATTTCCGTTATCCAGGTAACTTTTTTCTCGTGTTTATTATATTAAATATGCTCTTAAACATTTTACGACATATTTAATTCTCTTTTACATTTTATGTAAAATTCCCACATCCTTAATTTTAAAATACATTTGCATCAAATACAAATGAACTAAGGGCATACATCCCTTAATACTCACCACTAAACAAACTAATCGGCCATATGGCTGGTTCAACTCCTCCAGTAGGCCGACTCACTCCTTCGTTGGCTATAACTCTAGGGGCCCACTCCCCTTGCCACCGAACGAACCCATTGGCAGTAAGGCTGGAGTTCACTCCCCCAGCAAACCGACCTACCTCTCGTCAATCGTAAGTCAAGGGACCACTTCCCTCACCACCGAATGAAACAATCAACCGTAAGGCCAGGGGCCACTCCCCCAGCGGATCAACCCACTTCTTCGTCGGCCGTTAGTCGAGGTGCCACTCCCCTTGCCAACGAACGAACCAGTTGGCCATAAGGCTGGTGGCCACTCCCCCAGTGGGTCGACCCACCTATAGTCAATCATAAGTCAAGGGGCCACTCCCTTCGCCACTAAACGAACCAGTCGGCTATAATGGTGGGTGCCATTTCCCCAGCGGATCAACCCACTCCTTCATCGACCGTGAGTGGAAGGGCCACTCCTCTCGCCAGCAAAAAAAACCAGTTGGTAGTGTGCTGATCCAGTCCACGTCGGTCGAGGGGCCACTCCCCACAGCACAAAACGAACCAATCGGCTATAAGGCTAGTGGCCACTCCCCCAGAAGAATGACCCACTCCTTTATCGGCTGAAACTCGAGGGGCAACTCCCCTCACCACCGAATGAACCAGTCGGTCTTAATGCTGGGAACTACTCCCCCAGCACCGACCCTCTACTCTAAGTCGTAAGTCAAGGGTCCACTCCCCTCATTGTCGAACGAACCAGTCGATCGTAAGGCTTGGGGTCACTCCCCTAGTTGGCTGACCTGCATATTGTCGATAGTATGTCGAGGGGCACTCCCCTTGACACCGAACAGACCAGTCGGTCATAAGGCTAGGGGCCACTCTCCCAGTAGGATAACCCACTCATTCGTCAGTCATAATTCGAGTGGCCACTCCCCTCACCACCAAACAAACCAATCAGCCATAAGGCTAGGGGCCACTCTCCTAGTGGGCCAACCTACCTATCGCCGACTGTAAGTCGAGCACCACTCCACTTGCCACCGAACAAACCAGACGGCCTTAAGGCTGGGGGCCACTCTCCTAGCGGTCTGACCAACTTCTCGAGCCAACCAATTAATGTACATAGTCTACATTGCAAGCCGAACTAATTTTACAAAACGAGCCACTTCATTCTCTCATACTACATCTCCTAACCTCAACCTTTGCAGCGGTTGAACTCGAGAGATGGGGGCATTTGTTATGCCAATTATGGCATGCACTAAAGCCATTAATTCAGTAATTAAATCCAACAATCATGGCATTCAAATTATGGAAATTACTTAGGTCAAATGCTGCCTCAAATGCCTCTGCATCAATGTGACCATAAAGAGTCATCATTGCCTCGGACATTAGAAGGGGATGGCTCACCTATATGAAAGCCTGGGAGGAAGTAGCTCAGGAGGGCGAGATCACCGAGATCCTACACTGAGGTAGTCTAATACCCAATACTAATTCAGCCAAATTATATATCCTCTTCTATAGCTCGGTCGGAGGACTAGAATATCCCAATGGGTCGGACCTAGCCCTACCGAGCCCCCTTTTTAAGTTAGCCATTGACTTAAGCATCGGAGGGGATTTGGACGGGCCTAGACCCGACCACCATGACGATCTTCCTGTATTGTAGATTGTGAGGGAGATAGCATGGTCCCAGCTCCCATGGCATAGGTCGGAGCCCCTCCGATCGGGGGCCATCTCATCCAATCGCCCACTTGCCGCGTGTCATGGCTACCCCCAACCATGTTCATTCAACAAAACCCTCAAACCCTTGATGTGCAGATTTAACCGTAACATTAAGTATGCTAAAGAGCAAAAGAAATAACAATAATAGAAAATTTGTAGCAAAATGAATGGAATCAAATCAAATCATTATAAATATATCAATATTAAATCAAATCATTATAAGGAGCAGTGATGAAAAATTAAACTTCAAGCATATCAAAAGAAAAATGCACAGAGAATATGCAACTACACATCTTTCTACTAGATAAAATTCGGAATTAATACTGTTTTCTACTGATTATATCATGATCTAATGCATATCTATAATCAATTTTATCCGAAATTGGGTAATTTCTTTTATTGTCTTATCATTGATCTAAAGGCAACTATTTTGAATTAGTGTGTGTCAAATTCATGATGAACAAATTACAAGCCAGTGGTGTGGCAAAAAAATTTATTTAAATTAAACAAACCCTTTTATTATAAATTAGTACTTATTGTAGAAAACATAAAACGAAAAAAATAAACTGGAAAACCCCCTAGATCAGGCTTGAGATCGATACATTTGTGGTTAGATCATGCAATTGCTTATCCATCAACCACGAATTGCAGGAATCTATAAGGCGGTTATCTTGCTCCTTTGGTGCCAAATCGAAGGAATAGATAATGCAATTTCTAGTTTTCATGATTTTGATTTTTTTGAGGAAACAAGGAGGAGATATAAATAAAGATCAATTTTTTTTTAAAATTTTTTAAATGGGTAGTTAGTTTTTTATTTTAGGAAGAAAGAAAGAGAATGAATGGTTTAAAAGTATATGTGTGTTGCAAAGATGATGGCTACTGAACCCATATCCCTATATTCATAGTAGAAAGGTTACAATTGGGTGGATACTCTAGCCCTACAAGGGCTCTACTTGGGCCTACAAAAGCCCATTCATAACACTTCCCCCTATCCATCCATCTTTGTAAGGTCAATATATGAATACTTCAGGATTCATGGTGCTTATCAGTATTATGAGGATTTGGATACTTCTCAATCCTATGTTAGGAGGTCTTGCCTCGTAAATCCTTTGGCTATGGAAAACCAAGTGGGAAAAAACAATAGTTAAGGAAAAAGAGTACAAGTCTCCTTAACTTCTCCTGATCTGTGGATATCACTAGGGGTGGATACTTCTGAATCCAGAGTTAATGTTGTTGACTCGTTAAAACCTGTGGCTATGGAAAACCCATTAGGAAAATCCAATAACTAAGGGAAAAGAGTACAACTCTTCGTTAACTCCACCTGTCTGTCCAAGCTTCTGGCTTGCAGGTCTCCTAGGCAACTATACATCAATCCAGTTTACAACATTCCAAGAGTAAATACAAAATACAAGTATTGCTCATCTATGGCAGCTGCTAAATCCAAAGGAGTTTTAGAGTTGTGTGTTCTGTCTCATCACCTTTGATGTATCCTCCTCTAGGTTGATCTAGGAAACTGTCATGGTCTGGAACTTGGTAGGTAGCTCCATTTCTCAAGTATTTGACCCAGTCATTACTGGTCTGTAAGGTACTTCAGGGCTTAGCCAAACACTCTTGATTTGCTTCTTGGATGGTAAGCTTCTCAGATTGGTAGGATGATGTTGTGTTAGTTGGATGCTTTCCAGATCTCCAGGAGGTGTCCATTCCTTCATAGTGGTTATCGCCATAATATATTACCTGCATCAGTAAATACATTTAACATGGAGGATGATCCTTGACATTTGGAGGTAGCACGGAAGATGTGTAGGTCCAGTCTAGTGGTGCACTGCAGGCACTGCATTGTATCTGGCTAATAGATTTACTACTAGCACTATATCGGGACGCGTGCAGTTTTGCTAGATAGAGAAGTTTCTTGGTAAGGTACTTCAGGACCTAGTATTTCATCCCTCTCTTCCAGCAGATGGAAGGGGTCCTTATGTATAACCATACAACCTATAGGGGTATTTAGTGGATAATAATGGTCCATGTTTCTTCATTAACTTCAGGTGTATGAAGTATCATGTTACATAATTTCCATCTTCTAGATGATATTTTCATCTGCTGGATGATATTTTCATCTTCAGGATGATAAGTCTGTAAGCCAAGACATGTCTTTATTTTTTCCTATGTCTTACATATCGTGTTAGACTTAAACAGATCTATCGATTTTCTCTTCAACAGATCCGATAAGATTCGAGTCTTTCTCAAATCATTTTCTTTATTAATTTTATTTTATTATTTCTTGTAGAATTGGCATACCAAAGTCTATTCAGGAAATTAATGAAATTAGGAATAAATCCTTAGGGGTATGATGTCACAACATCCAAAGGAATATATCAGCAATTTCTTTTGCCAATTGTTAGGGTTTCACAATTATAACTAGGGAGTATTATGCATCATTTGCGTTTTATAAGTGAGTCAAGCTCATGTTACTTTATTACTTCCTGGTTTCAGTGAAAAGAAACCTCTAAGCTATAGGTTATAGCTTATAGCATAATTATTTATATTTTATACAATACTAACTATTTCCACAGATTTGATACCTTTTGATATCAGGAGTTCAGGTCCAAACGCTTCACATTTCATAAGTGAGTCCAGTTCAACTTATTTTTGCCTCGTTCCACATTTTTGGCCAATCGCGTTTTCTTTTTAGCAATGATTGTGTATCGATTACTATCATTTAAATGGCAAAATGAATCATGAATAATTGTTGACAAGTGTGTTTTTATCCAAATACCTCCCGAGGTACGTATATTATTCATTTATATATCAATTTATTCCAGAATCTCCCCTTCTGGAGGTCTCGAAAGGGAGATGATATGGAGATGAGCTCACTTTCATGTGGCGATATTGTTTTAAGGTCTACATGAGGGTTTCCTCTATTTCGAGCCTCATGGTCTGTCCTCTCTTCACTGAGGACCTCCACTTCTGATGCTAGTGGGTTGCATCCATCATTGTTGGTATGTCAATCCTAGCTGGATTTGTAGCAGCAGGTATGTGTAATTTTGATAATATTCAAATTGTCAACTACTATGTCTTATGAATTTTTAACAGTTTCATAATTTGTGGAGGATCTTCAGGATCTCATCATAATTCATAATTCTCGGATCATAGATTTTGATATTCTGATGTGGTTAACTGAGATTTAATTTCAGGGATGATTTTGACATCCAATTTGAACCTAGTACTTGGAAATTAAAGATTTCTAAATGTAAAGGATCTTCATGATCTCATCGTCATTATCGAAACTTTAAATGAGTGCCCATCAATGCACAATCTTATGAGATGTGAATTTAAATGCTTCCCCTGTTTGGAGTGCATTTTTATGGTTTATAGTGGTTTTTTATGGATGTGAACACATCAAGGCGTAATCTATAATATGTGCGTTGAACGCCTCCTTCGTTTGGAGTTCTAAGAATCTATTGATCTGGGGTGATTAGGCACTGATAAATGGGTTCTTTGATGGCCTGTAATGTAATTTCATGTGCCATGTACTTACCATCAACTGGATTTTTAATGAATGAGTCATCCGTTTGAATTAATTTAATGATTTACTCATATGACCCATTTTTGGGTGTGAACACAATCTTCAGGGTGTTCTACTTTATTCCAGTTTACAAATAATTTTTAATTTCCCAGTATTATCCAATTTACCCGCCATTTAAATATGTGTACTCTTTACTTTGAAAAGCGTGGTCTACGGTTGGATATTAGGATTGCTTATGACCATTTTAGAGGATATATGGATGAGTACATTAAGGTACTTCATCGGCCCTTTGTAGTGAGTGGATAATTCCAATATTATTCCTTAACTACTCTCAAAAGACCTAAAGGTCTTTTATGATAGATTTTGTAAACAATTCTATTTGAGGAAGTCTTGAGAGTTAATGTCCACATGTAGTGGAGATGATCTCGTAATCATTTTTCCCTTTGAATGGGACAATGAAAGCTCACCCTTCTGAGGAATCTTTATGTTCATTCAGGTTATGATTATAGGATATAGATTTGATCATATTATGTTGTACAAATTTAAAACTAGGACGATTTTGGGCACTACTGGTGTTAATTTACTGCCTCTTTTTGAATTTTTGTAGGACTTTTGAAAGTCCATTTGAATGCTCAGGTATGGTCTTCAGGCCATTATTTCTTAAGTCATTCATTATGGATTTTGTTTTGACAAATATCCATCGAAACTTTGTAAGTATCTTTTTAAGAGAGTACTGGGCATCCTAATATAGAGTATTCAGGTTTGTAATTCCTGAATCTCAAGTCAGACATCACAAAATAGTTATCTACTAGACTATTATAAGGGTAAAATAATATTGATAGCATACGTCTTGAGGTGTCAATGTGGATAATCGTTTTATTGACAATTAATAAGGCGCATATTATTTTACAAATGTTAAAAACAAAGCATAAATTTTGAATTATAAATAAATGCAATGCCTTATTAATCACAAGTCACAATATTATTCATTCATGATAGGAAAAACATGCCAGTAGTTATAATGTAAATGAAACCGTTTCTATTAAATTTATTGTGCTAAATTGATAAAAGAGGGCATCAGTCTAGGAGGTCGGCGGTAAACCGAATTAGAAACTGGACTTGATTCTCCACCAGATTTTTCTCAGCAGTATACTTCAGGCTTGCTTGATACAAATCTTGAAGGTGGCGTGGAGTTCGACATATCCTGGACTAATGTCCAATCATGCCACATCATTGGCATTTGTCTTTCCCGTCTTTCTTGAGAGCATATGTATGTTCATTGTTCTGCCACCTCCACGTAAATTTCTTATTTCCCTCATTATTTTTGTGTTGTGGGGGACATCTGGCCAGCTTCTTCATTGATTTACCCTTCTGGGGTTTACTTTTGTGCTAGTTTTTCTGCTTCTGGAAAGAAACCGTGTGTACCTCCTAGGTAGGAGTAGTGCTAGCAGGGCGCAGGTTATGGGTGGACAGCAAGAATTCTCTATTCTGTTCTGCCATCAGAAGGCAGAAGAGGAGCTCTGAGTATTTTGTGAATTTATGTTCACGATACTGCTGTAAAAGGATGACATCCTTCTCATGGAAGGACGTATAAGTTTTCTCCAGCATGTGTGTCTCTATGACTTCTTCACAACACAACTTCAGACGTGAGGTGAAACTAAACAACGCTAAGTTATAATCGGCTATGGAATTTAAGTCCTGAAGTCGGAGATTCTCCCATTCATAGCATGCTCGAGGAAGGATAACATCTTTTTGATGTTTGTATCTATCCTCGAGTGCAGTCAATAACTCATATGAGTTTTACACAGTTTATTATTAGACCTTCGGGTCCGATCAATGTGGCGTTTGATATAGATAATGGCTTTCGCCTTATCTGTATCACTTACTGTATTATCAGCAGTGATTGCAAGACTCAAGCCCTGAGAGCGCAAGTCGAACTTTATGGCCAGTTGCAAACTCAGTTAGTTTTTGCCAGTTGCATCCAGAACGTCGAAATTAACACTCGTTTTCTTGGCCATTTTATCTAAGCATATAAATTTGCAAGAATTAAATATTTTCTCAGATAAACAATAATGCAAACTAAAAATATAAGCTTGTTGCGTGGATCGGCTAGTCACCATATAAAAATACAGTCCAAAGTCCATATACAGTCCCAAATGAATAAAGAGAAAAGTACAACTTGGGAACCACATGGGCCCCATCTTCTGGCAAGTTGGTATCAGTATTCATGAGATGTGACTCTGGGTTTGATTATTTTTAATTTGACCTCACCACATTTTCGCTCAAAAAATAAAAGATGCGAGAAAAGAAAACGGGTGAAAAATTAGCCAATCCAAAACCACAATGAAGCAAATAATATTCATCACAGATATTAAATATAACCGGGCATATAGATTTACTACGCAGAAATTTAGATATGCTTCATGCATTAATAGTTTGCATCACATGCATTTAGATATGCTTTAGGCATTAATAATTTGTATCATAGACATTTAGATATAATTCAAGCATTAAAAATTTTCATCATAGAAGTTGAGTATGTTAAAGGCATTTAAATTTGTGTTATAGGCATAGAACGAACCAAAGATAAAGGTGAAAAAATCAAGAATTTATTATACGTACTGAAAAATCATGTATAGGATTTAATAGCTACATTATACAAATTCTTCCCAAAAGCCCTAATTAGGGTTTGGTTTTGGTTTTCGTGTTGTGTGCACAGCGACGACCGTCATGGCCGCAAAAAATGCACGAGGGTGCTACATCAGCCTACGGGGTCATGAAAAGTGACGTTCTAGGGTTGCAGCCTTTGGGGCCGCGAAAAGTGCCGTTCTATGTTTACTGCCTTCGGGGTCGGGATTTCACGCAAACGGGGCTGCCACGAGAGAGATAGCGGGGTTGCTACTGAAAAACTCTGAAAACATAGCAAGAGTGTGTTAGGTTACTGGCCCCTTCAAAACAGAAGCATCATCGACAGGGGGGATACTTGCCCCCCCACAGATCGACGTGGTGAGGGGGCTTCCGCCCCCCAGATCGGCATGGAAGGGGTTGTCGCCCCTCCTCACGAAACAAAGCAGCAGGGGGGGCTACAGGCCCCCCTAATCGGGGCAAAGATGGGGAAGGGGGAGGGGCCTGTGGGGGCGAAGGGTCCCCCTCCCGTCGGATAGTTTGATGCGGGAGGTGGAGTCGCCGTATTCGGAACAGTGGTGCCTCCAGCGGGAGGTGATTGACCGCTGGGGCCGAGATCCCCCTCCAGAAGGATGCGCGCATGAGTTCCCCCTCTATTAAAAAATCTTCTTTTTCCAAAAAAAATGTGATTTTTATTGTAAAAACTCAATTGTTATCATTGAAATCAACATTTTTTCTCATAAAAATTTGATTTTTATCGTTGAAAAACATCGATTTTGGTCCATAAAGTATCAAATCTAAATGTATTCTTGAATAAAAATAGGTTTAGATCAAGTTTTTGATTTATTACCTCTAGATCCATCCTTTAGATCTAGCGACGGTTGAGATGCTTACGGTGGATCCGACGAATCACTCTTCATCTAACAAAGATCGTCGCAAAATTCCTTATTTGATCGAAACATGCTGATAACGTGTTGTGAAGTTGACGACTATTGAACTTGTAGCCCTATATTTATAGCAGAAAGGTTACAATTGGGCGGATTTACTAGCCCTACATGTGCTCTACTTGGGCCTACAAAAGCACATTCATAATAAGGTGGTAATTTTTAAATATTATGTGTGTTAAATTAGATGTTTAAATAGACTTTGGAATTATATATTTTTAAAAATTATAGGGATGCTGTGAGGGCCTAGACTTGGACTGGCCCTAATGTCGGTCTCAGCCCCGACCTGAAAAAACATAGGGCTTAATGAAAGCCATTGATAGAGTCCCGATCGATTGATGTGATACTTAAACACTAAACATTTAGTATTAGTGATAAGTTATCAACAAAAAAGTTCTCGAAAAAAACATGCATCAGAAGAAACATAAAGAATTCATAATATTAAAGATAAATTAAACAAGATTAACAACCAAACTAGCTACACAAACGAATCACAAACACTAAGCAATTATACTAGTTTAGTCAACCCCAACATACGTCTAGTTCGTAAGCAAATCCTGCTTAAAAGTTCCACTATTCACTTGTAAACCAGTATAACCTCACAACTTGGCAAACACATTTGCCAATAGTGAAACCCAATCTGAACACACTGAGATTGAAAATCTCTTGAACCAGAGGACACCATCACCTCTTAATTGAGGCTAACTCCTCTCAACTATGGTACACATTATAGAATTAGACTACAAGAACCCTATATCCTTGAAGATAACGCTTGTGATTGAATGTGCCTTGTGGAATATGTTTTTATTGGATATTATTTGAACTCTTGGAAGAATGGAAACTTGGCTCAAAGAGATAAGAGATGAGAGCGCAAGAACTTGGGCAAAATGGGGTTATTCTCTTGTTTTTCTTTTCCTTTTCTTTTCTAAATAACCTAGAATTAATCCCTATTTATAGAGAGAAAATTTAGTGAGGAGAACGACCAAAAATGCACTAAACAATGGCTAGAAAATGGCTAATTGCATAATTCCATATTTTGCAACGATAATGTGGCTAGTCCACTAGTGTTCAACCATTAGTTGACTAATAGTGATGTTAGTCGATTAATGGGAGTACTCTAGTCGACTAACCTGACGGCCAGAATTCTCAGCCAGTTTTCAGTCAACAATTAGTAGACTAGGACTTGTATATTGATCAATTAATATATACTTAGTCGACTACTCTTATCGACTATCCAAATAGTCAAACTCTCAGTCTATTTTCAGGCAACTAAAAGCCGACTAGGGATCCTACATTGATGGACTAATACTAATATAAAGCACAAATTAAGTATTAAACTTAAGGGATTTGAAATGAATTAATTCCATATGCATTCTAAGTTATTTCCTAGGGTTTCATATGTGTGTTTGTGACAACTTCAAGGCTTTTAATAAGTAATATAAGACCAGAAATGAATATGTCATCAATTACATAATATGCCTTCAATATCTTGATTGATGCATCCATGTTGATCTCGTTGTCATAGATATCTTCATGTCATCTTTGCATTGGCTTCCCACACCATCAAGTGAATAAGTCAAGCTTGCTACGTGCTTTCGCTTTGTTATCCATGATTGGTGCATTATGTTTTCTCATAATCATGACTTATATTGGGCGATTCTAATATCCAATATTCTCCTCCTTTTTTATGATGATAGATATTTATAAATCGAAATGAAAAATATTAAATATTTAAACATTTCAAGTTCGAACACTTTAAATATTTTTATATTTTCCGTGGCTTTGTGCATACTCCCATGAATTAATAAGTCCATTGAGTTTGATGCTTCCTAATATATCTCTTCCTTTGGTATCACCAAAAAAGGACTTCTGATACCAATCATAGGAATCGCATCTAATTGCATGATTCCCTCTTTTTATTTTGAGTACTTGAAAAAAAATCATATAACTTGGTACCCTTGTAACTTTGGGTCCCAGGGGTTAGTCAATAAGATTGAATCTGTTGGGTCATCCATGATGCTTTTGGTCTTGGCATTAGTGTCACTTGATCTTCTGCCTTGAATGTGGTGGGATCTATATTGGACTATATATGTCATGAGTCATGTTGTATGGCATGTCAAAACATTGTTCACAACTTGCAGCATATGGTGTTCATGTTGTAAGTCTTGTTGTAACACTATTTATAACATACTTATCTGATACTCAGATGCAGGATTATTGTCTTTAGGTATTTAGATCTAGATTGGCTGTTTCGTTCAGATCTATTTTACCTTCCCAGAATCTCTTGTAATCTTGATGGCTACTATATTTATTGGGAAATATCTGCATGAGATTTGATTGAACTATTTTACACGAAATGTTTAAATGGTTCCTTGATTTATGGGACTGCTTGCCTGAAATGATTCATAGATATATGGCAGAAAATCTGCATGAGATTTGATTGAACTGATTACCCGAAACAGTTCCTGAAATGGAGGAGGCTGGTTTATATAGCGCTCATGCGGATTTAACTGGGGTTTATCTCTTTCGTGAAGATTGTTGATCAATATCTTAGGAAGGAGGCCGACAGCTACAAAGGTAAGGATCGAAGGAAGTTTGATCTAGTCGGTTTATACAAGGGGATCTTGCGCACAAGGGGATCATGCGGTGATTACTCCAAGGCATTGATTGGGATCACCCATTATAGTTTGCATTGAGGGGGAATGTGTTCCTCCAAATGTAATTGCAATATTAGTGATTGTAATCATTTTTGATATAATGGAGTAATATGATTTTTTCTGGGCCTGACCTCGCAAATGTAGGTGTGCGCACCGAACTACATTGCCAAGTTTTACATGTTCTTGAGTTTTTTCTGTATGTTCTATTATTTATGTGATTGATCCCTAAGTACTTAATTATAATTGGTATCAGAGCAGGTCATCCGTGTTGCTTTGTTGTCAAAGTGGGTGTGATCTTGGTTTATTAGTACTTCAATCATGAATACTTGAGCAGGTGCTTCCATTACTCATCATCTGCTATTTGTAGGTAACAACTACACATATTGGAAGTCAATGATGCAAGCCTTTATCAAATATCTAGATGAAAGATCTTGGATTTCTGTGCTTGAAGGATGGTCTCCACCTTTTGAAGTTGACAAAGATGGGAAGGAACGTCTCAAGCAAACAAAATAATGGAGTCAAGATGAAGATCGTGCAGATCATGAAAATTCTAAAGAGGTTAATGCTATTTTCATGTTAGTAGATGAAGAACAATTCAAACTCATCTATACCTATCAGTATGCTAAAGAAGCTTGGGACATTCTTTAGAATGTTCATGAAGGAACCAATACTGTAAGAGTCTCAAAACTTCAAATGCTTGCTTCACAATTTGAGGAATTAAGAATGGGTGATGATGAGACCATTGCTGAATTTAATGGAAAATTGATAGATATAGCTAATCATGCTTATCAACTTGGAAAAAAATATTCAGAGGTGAAGTTGGTACATAAAACTCTAAGATCTCTCCCAGAATGTTTCTTTGCTAAGGTTGCAGCTATTGAGAAAACTAGAGATATCTCAACCAAGAGACTTGACAAACAAATGGGATCCCTACAGACCTATTAGATGAATCAGAAACAGAATAAAATAGATAAAGGACTGGCCTTAAAGGTTGATTATGGAGATGTTTCTAAAGATGATGACGAGTCTAGTCTTGATGGTGATATAGTTTTGTTAACCGAAAACTTCAGTAGGATGCTTAAGAAGATCAATAGTAAAGGATAGAATTTCATGGCCAGAAATAATGTGCCTCGATCGAGTGATATGTCTACTGGCAAAACCTTCAACCGAAATCAAAATGATCAGAACAATAAAGGAAAAGGAATTCAATGTAGAGAGTGTGAGGGGTATGTGCATATTCAGACTAAATGTGCAAACACTCTGAAAGCAAAAATGGAAGTCCTTAACTAGTACTTGGAGTGAACATGAGTCTGATGGATGTGCTGAAGATGAGGAAATTCACCACTAATTATGTTGTCTTTGCGGCATCTATGAAGAAGAAATCATACTACAACACTAGGAGTCATGTTAGATCTGATGTTACAACATCAGTCTTGATATCTGCCAACAAATTAGACAATGTCAGATCCAGTGTTACGACAGCTTCCATGACATCTACAACCAAATCAGACTCTGAAAATGACAGCGATGAGGAAGTTAGTGAAGAAGATATCCGAACAGTATATCAAATGATGTATGTAAAGTGGATGAAAATCTGCAATATTAACAATATACTAAAAGAAGAAAATGAACGACTGAAGGAAGAGAAGGAGAAAGTCAAAACCAAATGTCTAGAAGTTGAGCAAAACTTTAGAGAGCTGGGGAGTACCTTTGTAAATGGTCTTCTCCAGGCAGAGAGAGCTGAATGCACATTGAATAAGTGGAACTCTGGAAAAGCAAAACATGATGATAACTTGAACATACGTAAGATTTCAGGAGATCACACTGGAGTGGACTATAATAGAGGATTTAATTATAACATTTCTTCTATGAAAAGGATACAAGTCACGAAGGGACATGAGAAAATTGATCTGCACAAGGGCTATGATGGTAAGAAGAAGTTAACTAGAACTGTCAAAGGTGAAAGTATAGTGTGTGGATATTGCAGAATTATTGGTCATTCTGAGAATAACTTCTTTAGTCGTATGTGTCATTTCATGGAGGGAAGAATATTAAGTCCTCTCGGCAGGAAAGTGAAAAAGTAATGGGTAGGAAGACTGAGTTATACGGCATGGTTACCTATACATCTCTAATAGCATCTTCAGATAACATTTGGTATTTTGACAATGTCTGTTCACGGCATATGACAGGCAACAAGGAGTTTCTTGATGACTACAAAGTCAGTAGCGGGGTTTGTGTGACATTTTGTGATGGTCGAAGGAGCAAGGTTGTTTGAAAAGGAAATCTGAATGTTGTCGTACTTCCTAAACTTAAGAATGTCGCTCATCGAAGATCTTAAAGCCAATCTTATTGGCATCCGTCAACTGTGTGATCATAGGTGGTTGGTGAGGTTTACTAAGGAGAAATGTTTGGTTTTTGATGATAATGAAGAATGTATTTTGATGGGTAAGAGTTCAGCCGATAATTGCTATCTCCTTCAAGACTCTAATACTTATCTACGGACTGTTGATGATGAATCTGAACAGTGGCATCAGAAACTTGGACATCTTAATTTCAAAACTCTTAGTAAGATTTTAAAGAATGGGGCTGTCAGAGGGATGCCCATTCTGTGCAGAAAGAAGGATGGTATATGTGGTCCTCGTCAATTCGACAAGCAGCATAAAACATCGCATAAGCAACTGCAGAATATTACTACATCTCAAGTGTTGGAATTTCTTCAAATGGATATCATTGGTCCTACTTCTGAAACAAGTGTTGGAGGTAAGAGGTATATATTTGTTTGTGTTAATGATTTTTCTGGATTCACTTGGGTGGATTTCCTTAAAGAAAAATCTGACACCTTTGAAGCATTTAAAAAATTGTGTATCCACCTTCAGAATGAGAAAGTAAACGTCATTAGCAAAATTATAAGGATCAGAAGTGATCATGATAAGAAGTTTGAAAACCGTTTGTTTGCTGATTTCTGTGAATCACAAGGGAGTGCTCTTGAATTCTCAGGTCCAATAACTCCTCAACAGAATGGAATGGTGGAAAGAAAGAATCAGACTCTTCAAGAGATGACCCAAGTCATGCTAAATGCAAGAATAGTTAGTGTGAGGTGGTGGGCTGAAGCAATAAATACAGCGTGCTACACTATTAATAGAGTATATCTTCGCTCAAGAACTGAGAAGACACCATATGAGATTTGGAAGGAAATAAAGCCAAATGTATCTTATTTTCATATCTTTTGAAGCAAGTGCTATATCTTGAATGAACGTATGCAGTAAGGGAAGTTTGATGCTAAAAGCGATGAAGGAATCTTTCTGTGATATTCTACATCAAGTCAGGCATATCGGGTATATAATAATTATATGAAAACAATGATGGAGTTTATAAATGTTGTTGTTAATGATTTTGAACAGCAAAGAGAGAAAGCCACTGGTGAAGGACGTTCGAGGCATTTAAGATAGTATAGTGAAAGAAGAGCATGGTATGTCTGATGTTGCAACACTTGAAATGACACAACACAATGTTGCGACTGATGTCGTGACACAAGAAAAAACATCGTCTGTAGAAAATCAAGGTGAGCAACCAGACACTAATTTTCATGAAGTTGCCACCAGAGTTATCAAGAATCATGCACCTGAGTTGGTCATAGGAGATATCTTTGAAGAGCGACAAACAAGAGGCACAAGTCGTATCAACTATCGTGATCTCGCTGGGTATGTATGCTTTACATTATTGTTTGAACCAACGAATGTGAAGGAAGCTCTTGTAGATGAATACTGGGTGTCAGTTATGCAAGAAGAGCTTAATCAATTTCAAAAAAATGATGTGTTGAATCTTGTTGAAAAACCAGATGGGGTAACTGTAATTGGCACCAAATGGATCTTTAAGAACAAGACTGATGAAAAGGGGAACATCACGTGCAACAACACAAGACTAGTTGCTCAAGGATACTCGCAAGTGGAAGGTGTGGATTTTGATGAGACCTTTGCTCTGGTTGCTCGGTTGGATTCCATCAAAATTCTTCTTGTTGTTGATTGCAGATTTAATATCAAGCTTCACCAAATAGATGTGAAGAGTGCCTTCCTGAATGACATTCTTACTAAAGAAGTGTATGTTGAGCAGCTCAAATGATTTGAAGATCCTCATTTCCATGGTCATATATATCAGTTGAAGAAGGCTCTCTATAGATTGAAGCATGCACCAAGGGCTTGGTATGAGAGATTGATCAAGTATTTACTTCAGAAAGGCTATGAAAGTGGGGAAGCTGACAAGACCTTGTTTGTTCAGATAAACAAATCTGAAGTAATATTTGTGCAAATCTACGTTGATGATATTGTGTTTGGATCAACTTCATCAAAATTGGTTTGGGAATTCATTGATTTGATGCAGAAGGAATTTGAAATGAGCATAGTTGGTCAACTTAATGTCTTTCTTGGATTACAGGTGAAATAGACCAATGAAGGTGATGAGTGTTTATTGTGTATATTTTTTCGCTCCTTTTCATCCACATTTTACATCGTTTTATTCTCCATTCCTTCCCTATTTTCCTGTGTTGTCTCCTCTTTTTCTTTTATGGTCTCTCATTTGCTTTGTAGGAAATATGTGCCGATTAGAGACCATATGGCGAGATTCTATCGCAAAGAGGCGAAAGGAGCGAAGCCGGGGGTCAATTGATGCAAGAAAAGAGGATTTTGTGAATGACATCAACTGATGTGCCCGAAACTAACACCTAAAACCCACCTAGTAATAGCACAAATGTCAAGGCTAGATGTATCCTAAATGTAACTCTCGGAGAGTACCACAATCATACGGTGTTAAGTTATAATATAAAAGATATCGATCCCACAAGGAGGTGAATGCTATTATTATCGTGTGTAATCTCTAAATATATAGAATAATGCTAGCAGTCAGTTTCAGAAGATTGTTTTTTGCAGAGTTATCTTTCAAGCAAGATTTTAATCAATAATAAAAGACTAGGGTGTTATGACTCACCACTAGGATCATCGGATGTCGATGCTCGGTTAAAACTCTTACGTTGCATTGGCTTTATTAGGGGTTGTCGCATCTAAGATGTAGAATAATGGCGAGCTAAAATTAGCACCATTTGTCTAATGTATCACATGCTTACCCCCACTCTCATGGGTGGCCTCACATACGATTCGTGCATTAGGATCGACAACTATTCATGCCACTCTTGTGGATATGATGATCTCCATTCATGCCACTCTCGTGGATAGAAATTCAATGTGTAATTTAGTGGCTTTCATTGACGCAAGGGCGATTGTCGTCAATTAGTAATATAAGATGTCGGTGGATCCCATCAAGGAGCGCGTCGGGCATCGTCACAAACCCTAATTGAATCCACTAACCTCCTAATTAAGTCATAGGATACTCCTTAAGCGTGCATGTGCCACCGATCATGGAAACAATCCCAACTCGAGATATCCTACAAACTTAGCTGATCAACCAAAACACGTCCCTTTTATACCAACGCAACTTAGAAATCCTAACTTTAATTCTAAATCCTAAGATCCTAAGGCTAATCCACTAGCCCTAGACAGAACTACTCATAGATCATATCAAGAGATATGAAAGATTCAATAAAGCAAAGAGAATTCCACCTCCACCAATAAACTCTGAGCTTGTCCACACCACACCATCCCCACCACACGTTGACACGGCAGCTGAGCATTTAGCTGATGCCGTTGTCCTATCCACTCCACCCACTCCACTCACCCAGCCACCACCTGACGGTTGCTCAGCTTGATTGGAGCACCACATTTTTGGTACCCCCATCATTTACCCCATGCATCACACACTTGCATTATTCCTGGCACAATTTATATAGCTTGGGGGAGATTCACCTGGGTCTCCATCCCCTCATTTTATTTGTCATCACGTTGATTTTCTGTGTTCTCTTTGCGTTGAGGCCAACGCTTGGTTTAGCTTGGGGGGAGGAGCTCTTTCGCCCTAACTTTTTATTTTTATCCTCTTATTTTCCTATTTTTATCGTTTTATCGTTTTTATTTCACTTTTTCTTTCTAATTTTTTTCATCTTTCTTTCTTATTCATATGCATCATGTTTAAATTCAATATATGATTCAAAAGCCAAAAAATGAAAAAAAAATCCAAACATCCAAAAATATTTGCTTTCGCATCATGCATCTTGCACCTGCATACATTTGTATATACTTGCATTTGCCTTGAGAATTTTTCGAAAATGAGTTTTTATATGCGGTGAATCCTGAATTGAAATTCGTTTTCCGAACTTTTATCCTTGATTTCCATGATGTCGACTTAAATATGTGAATAGTTCATAACCTTAGCTTAAATCCCTTGTAATACCCTAGCTTTGGCTGTCCTCTCAATCCTAAGATAGGAGTACTTGAAATAGACCTAGATTGACACCTAGGAACCCACTCTTTGCATGGACCGTAGAGCCCATAGTTGTGTATAATGGTTTATAATCCCTCGAGACTTGGATAACCACACTTCACCTAGTACTGAGGATTGAATCCACCTGGTCTACTCCATTCTTTCCGTACAACAAAAATCAAAGAAAAAAAAAATTGTGAATAGAAAAAATAATATGCACCGTTCCCCCAGCGAAGCTGAGTAACCGGGTCCCCACGATAGTAACCGTCGGGGCCTCACGTAAAAAGGCCTAGCTTGGGGGACTTCATATGAATAATGATTTCACTTGGATTGAGTTAGTAATTCCGAAGGGTCCTTGGCCCGGTGCCCTAAGGTCGTCTAATCTGGAAGTCATCAACCCAACGCTTCTTACCCAACCCAATTGCAAATCCCAAAAAAAAGAAAAAAATTTGTGTATATAAATTTTTTTATATACATGTATATATATGAAATCATGAATAAACTGGGCAATTTCTTGAATGAAGGAACTGTGTCGTGTCGTGAGCGCCACTTACTCGATCGACCAATATCCCGTTATCACATACGTATCCCCTCATCGACCATTATATAGCTTAGGTTCCTACACTTTCAATCTAAGATCGGGTTAGAGGAAATGTCTTAGAATATGAGTATAGCCATCGTCTAGTGTATTTCTTTGCGATTTGAGTAAGGATGAAGTTTGAGTAAGGATGATGTTCTAGGAACTTATTCTCGTCGACGGAAATATTTCCGAGGATTTAAGTTTCTTGAATTCGATTCTTCATTTCACTCACGTATATATTCTCGATTTTTGAAAATTCTCGAAGTTTCATCGCATCATTTGCATGCTGACTGCATTCCTCCAATCTACACTCTCCCTTGTCTTCCTTCAGGACAATCAAGAGTTTAGCTTGTGGGATTTTTATGAGTGTTTATTGTATATAGTTTTTTCCTCTTTTTCATGCATGTTTTACACTGTTTTATTCTCCATTCCTCCATGTTTTTCCTGTTTTTGTCTCCTCTTTTTCTTTTGTGGTCCCTCATATGCTTTGTAAGAAATATGTGCCGATTAGGGACCATATGGTGAACTTTAACGCAAAGAGGCGAAAGGAGCAAAAACCGGGGGGGGGGGGGGGGGGGGGGGGGGGGGGGGGGGGGGGGGTTAATTGGTGCAAGGGAAGAGGATTTTATAAATGAAAACAACCCACATGGCCGCGTCATTATGTACCAAACGCCTGCATTAAACTGCATTGGAGATGAAATCTATGCAGCCACTTCGAAGACCACTAAATGGCCGCATCAAAGACCACCAAACGACCAAGTTAGAGAAGATACAGATTGAAGATCCAAAGCCTACGCGCGGCCCGCAAGAATGAAGACGATGCAGCCACAATTTTTCAAAGACCTAAGCATATAGGCGCGACCGTAGCAACGATAACGTGGCCGCGTAGCCGCTTTCGATGCAAACACATCTCTAATGATGCGATTGCATCGCTGAAGCCCCATGTTCCAATTTCGCACAAGGTATCGACGCGACCGCATCGTTTTCGACAAGATCACATCAGACTGATTTTCTGAGGCGGCTATGTTGAAATCTGGGGCTATTTTGGTCTTTTGGCACACAAATATAAGCACCCCTTCTTCCTCCTGCGAGAGGAATCTTCTTTTTAGCCATTTTTCTGTTATTTTCTAAGTTTTGGGAAGTTTTGTAAGGATTCTACACTCTATTTCTTTGTTGTTTTTATTGTTCTTATTGCTTATTAGTGTAATAGTTTAACTTCTCTCAATTGAAACTCTTTCTCTTTGTTAATATTGCATTGTTTTATCATCTACTACTAACCTAATCTGAATCTATGGCTTTAGATGCTTACCCATTGCTAGGAATTCCTTCCATTGTAATGTGTAGTGAGTGATTTCCTTCTAGGGCAATGGGATGAACTCCATCGGATTAGGGCTATGGAGTGGACTAGTTAATTAACTTAATTGCTAGGCTAATTGAGATTAGGGGTACATTGGGACGATTATTATCATCGTAGATTCGACCCCCTCCCTTTGGGGTGATCGGATTAGCCGCCAACCAAAAATCAGGACCAATCCAGGGATCTGATCCCTATGATGACCCATTCTATCGGTGTGGCAAACGAGAGTCAGGCACCCATTAGAGCTCTCCCAATGTAGGTCTAATCCCCGAACGCCACTGTGGACGGGAGGAAGATTGGGGATCTTCGTCGAGCGTATTGCGCCTAACGTACACCGATGCATCGGAGACCACTGACATCAGTGTAGGTTGGGTTGGCCTATCATTGCATCGCGACAGTGGGGGGTAGGACATGACATAAGGGAATAACATATCATGCATCACGACAGTGGGGGGGATAGGCAAATTCTCTTAGGGCACACGATCTCTCCCGAGTCTGAAGGAACACGGCAACCGGTTGATTACTAGTCTAACCCTAACCTTAGTCCAATGGCATGGGTTCCCCACGACCTGGATCTTTTATCTATTGATCCAAAAATTTTCTATTTTCACCGACTACTCACCGATTTTATTCTGTAGCTTTCACTGAAGACTTACAAACCGGTACTCACTGATTGCCTCCTCGTGTTCGACCCATGAGCGACTACACACGACCCGTGAAATGCGGTATTATTAGTGTCGTCATTTGGGCGACGATCAGAAGGTTTGTTTTTCTATGAAATCAAGTATGCTAGGAATCTTGTTAAGAGGTTTGGGTTAGAGAACTCCAGACATGTTCTCACTCCTAAGTCTGTTAGTGAAAAGCTAACTAGATATGATAGTGGAAAGTCAGTTGATGTCACTATATACAAAAGTATGATTGGTAGTCTCTTATATGACAGTGGTTGTTTTTATGTATACAGAGAGCATTGCTGGTGGTTGTTTTTATGTTGTTAATAAACTGGTTTCATGGTATAGTAAGAAGCAGATCTCAATTTCATTGTCAACGGCTGAAGCCGAATGTAATGCTGATTGGAGCTGTTGTACTCAACTCTTGTGGATGAAGCAGATGCTGATGTACAATGAAGTACAACAAGCAGTTTTAACAGTGCTCTGTAAAAATCAAAGTACTATAAATATCTCCAAGAACCCTATGCAACATTCAAGAACAAAACACATTGATATTCGGCACCATTTTATCATAGAGTTCGTGGAGTAGAAAGTTATTGGCATGGACTATGTTAAAACATTGAATCAGTTAGCAGACATTTTTACTAAGCCACTTGATTCAGGAAGGTTTGAGGAGTCACGGAAATCTCTTGGCCTTTGTCATATTTAACTTTACAGTTCAAATTGAACTTCTTAAAAATAAGAGAAGAGGGGGGAAAGTAATAAAAGGTAGTTGTTTTTTAGGGCTTCAAAATTTTGTTCATTCTATCTTCTCAGAAAGGGGAAATTTCCAGGGCTTCCTCCTCCTCTTCGCAAAAGACCGATCTCTCTCATCTTAATGTCTCGTACTAAAGGAAATGATCGTTCTTCACAGGCTCGCCGCTAGTCTCGACGAGCTGCCTCTCCAAATGTTGATGCGTCCTCATCCAATGTTCCTCCAATGAAACGAAACAGCAACGTGCATCGATCTACCCGGGCATCTATGTCATCTTCTACTGTGTTCCTCAAAATTCCGCATGCTCACTTACTTCAAGGACGTCCGTGGACATGCAGGTCGTCGCCACTACATTTCTAGAAATTGTCCCATTAGTCCAAACCTCGATTAAATGTGAGGTACCATCTTCTTCATCAAAGCCTACTGATCCTGAAGATCTATTGGCTTATTTTTCCATTTGAGAGAGACGGTGGAAATGTTTGATTTGTCACATATGGACCGTTCTGGACTGCATATTGGTGATGTTCATCTTGACCGTCTTGGTAGGTTGCTAAAGAGTGTGCGTAACATGGATGAAGACACATTAGTTCTGGTCACCACTAAGCCTCGGCCTCGTCCTTCCTCGATAGTATTTACGAAAATAGTTGTGTTGGATGAATCTGATTCGTCAAGGACCGAATCTTCTGATATCAAGGGACTTAAGACAGGCGATGAGGAAACTTCTGTTCCACGAGATTCAACTTTTCCAGATCATGAGTGTTGACTAGAGATTCCAGATAATATTGCATCTGACTATCGAATTGATGAACAAGATGCCTCTGATGATTGCAATAGTGCACCTGATGTTGCATCAAATAACCATGTTGCACCTGATGTTGCCCCTGATGTTAAGGACCATGTTGTGCCACAGGACATAACATGTGCCTCCTCTCCACCAGCTGATTCCACACCTTCACCTACTCTGACTGATCTGGAAGTTATTCAATCATGTCGACGTCGTCATAGCTCTGCAAAGTGATGTGGTTCCCCTTCCAGTTCACTATCTCCTTCTCCGTCAATGTCGGCTTCAAAAAGGGCTAGAGTTACTCCTGAAGCATCTGCTCCCTCTACTCCTCTATTTTTAGTGTTAGATGCTTTGAACAAAATTTTCTTCGATCAAGACCGCAAGAAAGGCTGGTCTTTGTATTTTGATAGATCTATTATTGCAGAAAAGCACGTGGCTATGGATGCGTTCTCCCAGACCAGTTTCATCTCAGTTTTGAAGGATATGCAGCTATTTCACTCTGCCATGTGCTTAAAATCATATTATCCTATGCTTGTATGAGAGTGTTATTGCAATCTCTACAAATTAGTTGGTGATTCACAGTCGAGGTGGTCATTTCACTCATATATACGAGGGAAAATAGTTGCATTTCCACTTCTTTGATTAACAAGCACCTACACTGGTCCTGTCCTGCCTCAATTTCTTCTTATATTGATGATGTTGGTGATGAATACGAATGTTTCATTAGAGTGGTTACAGAAGAGAAGTTGCGACACTGGTCGAAATCCATTTCATTTTCTTCATCTTCTCTTTCGGTTAAGTACTTGCTGTTGTATCGTATTGCAACTAAAACTGGCTTCCTACATAAAATGTGTCTGTTGTCACCAAAGATATGTGCAAACCCCCATTCTGCGTTGGCACCAAACAACCAAAAAATTTGGGGAGGATTATCTTCGACTCTATAGTTGCTCAACTCGAATCTTATTTTGCATCACCACTTTGCCACATCCGTGTCTGATCTCTCAGTTGCTTCAGTCTCAAAAGGTTTTACTTAAACCACATGATTTGGTAGACTCATCTGAAGGGATTGGTTTTAATGTACGGACAATTGCATGTAAGACTGATGACATCTCCACTGCTCATGTATCTCCTATTACTGAGGATCTGCTCCTTCTAAGTCAGCTTCATCTACTCCTACTCCTCCTACTTCTGGACTAGTATCTAAGTCTCCTTCAGCTCCTCGTATACTTGAGGATATAGCCATCTATGAGACTGCCTTACATGACATTAAGAGTCAGATTAGCATCTTAAAGTCTCAAAAGGCCAAATTTGGTAGCAGAATTCAGACCCTCACATGGCTGGTGTCTACTTCTTCGAGTGCTGGCCTATCGGACATTGCTTCTGGCACATCTGCATGCTTTAACCTTTGGATTAAGTGGCTCAAAGGGGGAGAATTAGTATGTTGTAATATATGTGTGATATATGTGTGATAAATGTATGGTTATCTATGTGGATGTGTGGTTGTCTGTTATCTTGTTATTTGCTGATGGATACTGCTGTTGTTTCTAGTTGTGCCACTCAATGCTAAAGGGGTAGTTTGTTGGGTCATCCGTGATGCATTTTTGGCCTTGGCATTAATGTCACTTCATCTTTTTTCTTGAATGTGGAGGGATCTATATTGGACTGTATATGTTATGAGTCATGGTGTACTTCATGTCATAACATTGTTCACATCATGCAGCATCTGGAGTTCATGTTGTAAGACATTGCAAGTCATGTGGTAAGTCATGTTGTAGCACTATTCACAACATACTTATCCGACACTCAGATGCATGATTATTGTCTTCAGGTATTTAGATCTAGATTTAATGTTCCGTTTAGATCTATTTTACCTTCCCAGAATCTCGCTGTAATATTGATGGCTACTATATTTATTGGGAAATATCCGCATGAGATTTGATTGAACTATTTTACCCTAAACGGTTAAATGGTTCCTTGATTTACAGGACTACTTGCCCGAAGTGGTTCCTAGATGTATGTCAAAATATCTGCATGAGATTTGATTGAACTGATTACCCGAAATAGTTCCTAAAATGGTGGAGGCTGGTTTATAAGGCACTCATGCGGATTCTACTAGGGTTTATCTCTTTTGTGAAGATTGTTGATCAATATCCAGTGAAGGAGGCCAATGGCTATAAAAGGTAGGATCGAAGGGAGTTTGATCTAGTTGGTTTATACACGGAGATTTTGCGTGCAAGGGGATCTTGCAATGATTACTCCATGAGGTTGATTGGTATCACCCATTGTGGTTTGTATTAAGAGGGAGTGTGTTCCTCCTAATGAAATTGCAATATTAGTGATTGTAATCATTTTTGATATAGTGGAGTAATCTTATGTTTCTGGGCGTGGCCTCGCAAATGTAGGTGTGCGCACCGAAATGCGTAACCAAGTTTTGTGTGTTCTTGAGTTTTTGACGTATATGTGCTATTATTTATTTGATTGATTCCTAAGTACTGAGTTATAGAATCATTAAAGACTCAGTTTTAATTCAATGATTATTAACTTAAAACAATTCAAATACTAGTCCAGAAAATACAAGCCATTTTCTCATAAATAATTCATTATTAAATTATTATTATTCGTAACACATTATTAATTCAAATTTAAATTTGATTTAATAATTAATTTATCTTAGGTATCCTAGAGATATGCATACAACATAGATACCCATATAACTTTGGAATCAAAATAAGCAATAATTTAGAACCAAAAAACATTTTGGATTGAATTCTTTGATTTTTACGTATAAATAGTTATTGGAATTGTGTACATTTATAGTACATATATATATACACCTTGTTTGTTTACGTTTTTGGGAATCCACATGGAAACCTTAGTATTTTTATCATGCAATTTATTATGTTTAGTGGATTCTCCCCTTTTATCGCATTCATAATTTTTATACATAAAAGCATAATTTTTCTTAACTTGTTTATCATGCAAATTCTTTTCAACATGTTTCATTGTATTATTAAAATTTAATCTTTGCTTAGATCTGAAAAATTTTGTCGGGAGACATTTTTATTCATGTTAGCTTTTCTAGTATCAACATTGCTAATGATCTTTTCATGTTTCAATTTAAATGATAATATTTAATTTTATTTAGATCTTCAATTCTACTATTTAAACCATTACATTCTTTTCTAAGTTGAGAATTTCCTTCTTTTAGTGTTGTATTTCCTGCAACTAAGTTTTCATTAGTTAAATTAAAATTTTCTAACTAATTTGTACACAAAACATGTTCATTCTTTAATTTATCATAATCAACTTTTAATGATTTATCAATATTTGTAACTTTTTATGCTTCTCAAACAAATCAAAAAGCTTCCAAATAATTAATATCTTCGCAATCAAAATATGAACTAATCTATTCATCAGTTTCTGCCTTAAAACAAATATTTGACTTTTCTTGTTTTCCTTCGTCTTCACCTTCGAATGATAATTCCTTATAGGTTGGATCTTCATGATCCTTAATCATGTCTCATAAGTGATTTGTCAATGTTTCTTCTGACACATGGTTAAAAACATTGGTACTCAAGAAAGTAAACAAAATATTCATTACTATTGCATGTCGTTTCTTTTTCTTCATTTGTCCATTGTGAGGTACGTGTTGTAGGTTTGCTATAAGGCCTCTCCACGAAATTTCATAAATCATAGTTGATGGATTGAAGGTAGATCGCTCATTCTCCTTTTCCAATGACTGTAGTTGGAGCCAATCGAACAATGGTGATCTTGAAATGGAGTGTCCTTTGGAGAATTATGATGTTTATCTTATTGATACTATCCAATAAACTCCTCTGATACCAATTGATAGAATCTCTGCTGGTGAATGTGATGCTTAAATACTTGTAATGAAATAAATGCAAAGAATTATCACAATATTAAATAAAAAGTAAACAAGATAAACAACCAAACCAGACATGCAAACTAATCATAAACACCAAACAATTATACTAGTTCGGTCAACCCGACCTGCATCATGTCTCTAAGCAAATCTCACTTGAGAGTTCCACTATTCACTTACAAACCCGTAAGAATAGTACAACCTTGCAACTTGGCAAACACTCTTGCCAATTATGGAACTCAATCTCAATAACATAAGATTGTAACCCCTCTCGAACCCAAGGGCAATAGTAGCTACCTCTTAATCAAAGTTAACTCTTCACAACCGAGGTATACCTTGTAGAGCAAGATTACAATAACCCTATAGCCTTGAAGATAAAGCTTGCGATTGAATGGGGCTAATAGAATATGTTTATGTTCTATAGGATTTGAACTCTTCGAAGAGTAGAAACTTGGCTCAAAGAGATAAGAGATGAGAGCACGAGCCTTGGTATAAATGAGGTTATTCTCTTGTTTTTCTTTTCCTTTCTTATGTAAATAATTTAGAATTAATCCATATTTATAGAGGAGCAATTCTGTAAGAGAGAAAGACCAAAATGCTCTAAACAACGGCTAGAAAATGGCTATTTTTGTAATACCAGATTTCGCAACTTAATGTCATTAGTTGACTAGTGTTCAACCATCTATCGAATAATGGTGTCGTTACTCTGCAAATGGGATTACTCTTGTCAAAGAACCTGACCGCCAAAAGTCTCAACTAGTATTTGCCGATAATTAGTCGAATATGGCTTATACGTTAGTCGACTAATATATAGTTAGTCGACTAGTTCTTCTACTTAGGTCAACTATACTGACAACCAAACTCTGAGTCTATTTTTAGCCAACTATTAGTCAACTATGGAATCTACATTGGTTGACTAATACAGATATAAATGCAAAGACAAAGTATGAAACCGAGGAAATCTGATATGAATTAATTATCAATTAAGTCAAAGTTATTTTCTAGGGTTTCATGTGCATGTGACATCTTCGAAGCTCTAACAAGTAACCAAAGACAAGAAACAAAACTTACATCGATTACATAATTTGTCTTCAATATCTTGATTGATGCCCTTGCTCATCTCTTTATTATAGATATCTTCTTGTCGTCTTTTCCTTTGCTTGTCACACCATTACGTAAATATTGTAAGGAACCTGGCTATGAGGAAAACAATAGAAGGAGGGTTAAATAGTGTTCGTAAAATTTAAGCGATAGTTATACAAATTTAAATTCCTAACTAACAATACATGCGGAATTATAAATTAACCCAAAATGAAACAAGCTAACACAAAGTCTGTTTCAAGGGTTCAGATTACCCAAGTCCAATCCCGACTTGTTCCCTGTAAACTTACGTCCCTTCCACCCGGATACATTCGAATACTCAAGTTAGAACCCTAACTTGAGGTTTCCTTTAAACCCACTTGTAGCAACGGTACAAGTGTAATCGAAACACAATTAATGTCCTGACTCCCACAACTTGTGATTAAGCAAACTACTCTCTCAAACCAAGAGTGAAACTAATTACGAAAGTTATGAAATTTGAAATGAAATAGCAACACTTACAATCACCTATGCCTTGAAGTAGAACTAGAAGGAGCAAGTGTGTTGTGTGTTTAAGTCTCTTCCAATAAGAGAGAAAGCCCTTTCTCTTGTCACCACCAAATTCCTAGAGGATATGACTTTGATTCTAGGTTGGAGAGCAAGAGAGAATGAGATTGGAATTCTAGGGCTTTTTGAGAATGAGATCTTAGAGATGAAAGCTTGAATTCTTAAGAGCTAGCTTGGGGGGGGAGAGAGAGAGCTCCAATGGAACAGTATAAGCTCTCTTTATATCTTCTCAAAAACCCTCAATCAGAGTACCCAAAAAACCCTTTGAAATCTGCGTGGAAACAGCCAACGAATAGAATTTATACAGCAGATAGTCGACTGATGAAGAACTCACAATCTCCTGCTGCAATGTGTCAGAGGGTAGGTGAGAATTTAAACGGTAACTTACCATGTAGGACAGTCGACTGATGAAGGTTGCACAGGCACCTGTAAACCAACAGGCGACTGAGAAACTTCTACATGTGATTGAGCGAAACATGAGTTAGTTATGAAAACTTAGGAAGTTTTGAAAAGACAGGACATGCGACTGATGTGGTATCCACAGGTGCCTGTGCCATGAGCATGCGACTGAGAAACCAACATCAGTCGTCTAGCCAAAACTGGCGTAGCTTGACAAACACCATATGTTAGGGCAAGGATATACATGAGACTGTAGACGTATTCATAGGCGCCTATGCCATGGGCAGGCGCCTGTGAAATCAGCATCAGTCATCTGACCGAAACTTGCATAGCTTACCAAACACCAAGTGTCAGGGCAAGGATTGATAGGTGATTGTAGAATCATTCACATGCGCCTGTGTCATGAGCAGGCGCCTGTGAAAGCAATATCAGTCGTCTGACTGAAAGATGACAAGTTAGAGAACTTTGGGCAAGAGAGAGAAACAGACGACTGACTAACAAGTCACATGCACCTGTAATTGGACAGGCGCATGTACTTTCTACAACAGTCGCCTAATAAAAGTTATAGTAGAAAGCCCAAAAACCAAGTGACAATGTAAGTGCAAAATAGATGACTGTAGAACAAATCATAAGTGACTGTTTGGAGACAGGCGCGTGTAAATCATTCAGCAGTCGCATGTAGAAAATCCAAAATGCACATGCTAGAGAATAATGAATTGGAGGCCAAGGAAATGAGTTCTAATGATTTCCTAGGATATAAAGAAAGATGTGTGTGCTCCAACATAGTTCTACTTCTAGCTACATACTAGAAGAGAATAAAAAGATTACATCTTGTATTTTCCTCTATTCTTTCTGTTGAATGAGCTTGAAGTCTTCTATGAGCTTCAATCATCATCTTCTATCATCCAATCCGCTTTACATGCTTTGATTGACCTTGAATAGATCTATTGCTAATTGATCTTCATGATATGCTTAGGTAATGGATTAAATGCAAGTAGGAGATTAGTGACAAATATTTATGTTTGCTCATCATCAAAACCAAGTAGGGAGAAGTCCAATACTCAACATTCTCCACCTTTTGGTGATGACAAACAAACATAAACAAAAAGATAAATAATTGTGCTTAAAGAATACTTACTCCCCCTACATCGATGCCTAACAAGTTAGTTAATTTAAGTAAGGGCATCTATAGATCAATTTAAGCAAACATGTAAGATATGAATGAATGAAATGATTTCAATACTAGAAATTTAGTATTTTATAATCCAAGTTCATTATATCTTACTCCCCCTGAATCTAAGGCAACTTCAATCTTAGATTCAAGTTTAGATTATACTTAACAAAAAATTATGATTTTTTTATTTCTCTCCCCATATGACATTATCCAAAAAGAGATAGGAGAAAACAACAACAGTGCTAAATAAGATCTAAAACAATCATGAGAGTCTAAAGAATGTGAGACATATTAAAAATGATACCAAAATAAAATCGAGAAACCATGAAGGTGCATTACAATGATATATGTCAAATACTCATCAACAAAAGATATTTTGGTTGACCAAAGAAATTAGAATCCAATATCAACATTTCATAGGCAAGAAAATGTCTCACATCACATCATGTATGTAATAAAAAATAGGGAGACAAACTTGTTGGGTTTTCAAGGTCCCTTAGGGCATATATACTAGTCGGTCCTAAGTCGGACGAGCAAAAATATAAAAGAAGCAGCAGAAAATTCTTATTAAACTCTTTAATAAAAGCTACCCTAAGGAAACATGCTCCCTAGCTAGGATAATCTACAGACTCGGGCTGGGTCTGACCAACCCGAGAAAGGTCTATCTACTGTAAAAGATGAAAAGCATAATAAAAGGGACTCACCCGGAATCTTGCATTGGTACAGGCAAGATGTATCGCACCGCCTTCTCTCATCGTGCCTCGAGCTGAGCCGCTTTTACAACCGCAACGCTCCTCGTCTTGAGCTGAACCGCCTCGTGAGCCGTACCGTGCCTCCGAGCCGATCACTTGCGGAAGAAAGTTTTACTTGAGCAGACCCACGCCCGGGATTTCTGGATCAGATCCAAACATCCTCGTAGTCATATTAGGACCCGACCGGAGGACAGAAAGAACTATAGAGGAAGAATAATTTTAGTCTTGATCGAGCGTGCTCAAAATCAGGAGCTCCTCAATCAGAGACTTGGTGCAAAAAACAATGAAGAGAGGGCACCCCTATTAATATAGGAGGCCGGCCCCTCCTCATTTACCACGAACAATGTGGGACAGTAATATGGTGCAATAGGGTTGATTTCGTAAGAAGTCCAAACTTCTAAAATCCACCATAAATCCATTTCTGAGTTTCGACTTTCAAACGACATGTCTAATCGAAGATCTCGAGACTGCGATCGCATATGAAAAAACAGAATACAATTCCGATTTCATTTGACACCTCAATTGTCAAAAATAGACTCCAAATCTCGTTTTTGCAAAAACAGTACAAACCAGCTATTTCATGGTGGTTCTGACCTGCCAGGTGCGAGTCAGACCCACAAGCCCAATAAGGGCCTTTCCTTAGCTGTTTTTGCGTTTCTGGGCTCGTTAGAGCTCCGATTTGGATGCGGTTTATTTACGTGGATTTCTCAGGAAGTCCCCATCATTCCTATGCGTCTAAGTCAATATAATACCAAGTATTAATATGTCCCAAATGCTAAATTCTTTAACTTTACATCTTACAACTGACTTGTGAGTTTAATCATTCCATTGCATCGAATGCATTCCTCTTTAACAATCTTCCTATTATTAAGACGTGAATACTACTCGAAGTGAGACCCTACTACCTGAACCTACTATAGATTGGGACTCGAAGTCCCTAGACGATAGTAACCATGAGAAGCAGGTGTCGTCCCTGTTTCAGAATCATACTTACGTGATTGACTTGTCGGTACAAGTGCCGTCGGAATCACACTGACTGTGTCCGTGATAAATTCCGCAGTTATAGTCCCTATATCTTAAATATGTCACTTGCCTAGACTAGTGTATGGAACTCTGTCAACCCTACTATATATCATCGGTCAGTGTTCATCGGTCTCTGATACATTCATGTTGTACATCCTACAACACACTTTGGCCAAGGTTTTACCAAGAGCCATACCGACCTGCGACATTAGCTTCCCTTTAACGGAAGAAACAAATCCTGTTTTGATCACTACTCAGTACGTATGCTTCAAGTGTCACCCAGCCTAAGATCTTTCAGCAGGCCTTACCTCGAAGCTAGATCATAAACCTAAGTGACACTGTTCATGCATGTCTTCCTACAATGATCTCAAGTCCTAAGGACAAACTAGCCTATCATCACTAGAGTTATTTATGACAGTTAGTTAATGTTTAACCATTTGATAACTGTTTATATGGGTCGTTCAGTGGACTTATTCTATAATGAGCACTTATGTCTTGTCTCCGACTTCCTCAAGTCGTATGATTATGAGACCAACAAGACAAAGACACAAATGTCTGTCTAATGTGTCGATATCCTATCTCAATGCATCTACGACCACAATGCTTTTAAGACTCAAGCTTCTATCGTTCAGACATTTCTCATAATCGCGATCTTCATCTCGAAACATATATGACATACCTTGGAGTCTAATTAAATTATCTAAGCAATATAAAATAGATAATCACTCAGACAATTGGTACCAGAAAGCATACTTTCATTAATGAAAAAGATGTTTACAATGATAAATAGCCTTGAGGGCATACATCTCTCTACATCTCCCACTTGCACTCACACCCTTTTATCTTGGTATCTCATACCACATTTACACACTAGACTATTTAGACGATCGCATGCCAGCGCCTTCGTGAATGGATCCGCTAAGTTGTCTTCCGAACAGACTCTAAGGAGTTCTATCTTTCCTCTTCTCTATATCCCGTATGAGGTGATACTTCCGAAGAATGTGTCTGGATCTCTTGTGGAATCTGGGTTCTTGAACCAGAATGATGGTTGCATTGTTGTCGCAATACAGAGGTATTGGATTTTCAATTGCAGGTACCAATCCCATCTGGTTTATGAACTTCCTCATCCAGACTGCTTCCTTTGCCACATCGTTGGCCGCTATGTATTCGGCTTCCATCATGGACTCTTCAACAACATCTTATTTGGAACTCCTCCAACTAACTGCTGCTCCATTGCGAGTGAAAACATATCCAGAGATCGATTTGTTATCATCTATATCACTTTGAAAGCTGGAATCTGTGAATCCTTCAACCTTGAGCTCTTCACTTTTATAAATCAAGACTAAGTCTTTATTCCTTCTTAAGTACTTAAGAATTGCCTTGACTGCTCTGTAGTGTTCGTCTACAGGATTAGAATGATATCGACTTACTGCACCTAGTGCATAAGCGACATCGGGTCTGGTACAGATCATGGAATACATGAATTATCCTACTGCTGAAGCATATGTGATCTTACTCATACGATCCTTTTCCAAGTCAGTTTTTGGAGACATCTCCTTGGAAAGGTTTATCCCATGATTGTCTGATATTAAACCACCCATACTTTTTTCCATGCTAAACCGTTTGAGCACGGTGTCAATGTATCTGGTTTGGGAGAGTCCTAGCATCTGTTTAGATCTATCTCTATAGTTCTTTATACCTAATAAGTAGGATGCTTTGTTGAGTATTGATTCCCCAGATTTGGTTTTGGATGATGAGCAAACATAAATATCTCGTACTCAGGGACGGAGCCATGAAGGGGCCAGGGAGGCACGTGCCCCCTGGAAATCGAGAAAAAAATTGCCTTTATATCTTTCAATTAAAAAAATTAACAAGAAAACATAATATTTATATTTATCTTTCAAAGAAAAACAGCAACTGCAAACTATCTTGTTGGTAATACCTCGTGAAACAAGTGTTTGTCAGCCTGGGTTCGATTCCCGGTCCCAACAATGATTCTTAGTTTTGCCCCCTTAAATATGTTTATAGTAAAAGTGAATTATCATGACAAAAAGGTATTTCTAAATATTTCTTACAGTCAAAAAAGCGGAAGCAAGCAAGCTTGCTGGTAGGACCGCGTGTATGCTTTGTTAGCAATTTGGGTTCGATTCTCAGGCCTTGCAAAGTTGCAATAATTATTTTTTTGCCTTCTTAAATATATTTATACCCTTCTATTAAGGGAATTATCATGACAAACATAGTATTTATTTATATTTTTTAAAGGGGTTTTCTCACCTTCGGGTTTGCAAAGGAACTAAGGTTCAAAATCAATACACTGTATATAGAAAGTTATGCGAATCTCTTTAACTTATAAGATGTTAATTTTTTTTGAAATTTATGTGAATCTCTTTTCAAAAAAATTAATCCGTTAAAAAAAATTGTGCCCCCCTGAATTCAATTCCTGGATCCGTCACTGCTCGTACTAACTCTTTGTGAGCGCAGTTATGGAGATCGTCGACAAAAGAATACGTACATCAAAAGTGACGTCTCAAGACTTCTCAATACACGTGATCATGTGCCTGAAGCTTCGTTGAAGCTCAAGGAGTTTTATTGAAGTCAAGAGTGAAGATTGAAGCTTTGAAGACGATTCGTCTTGTTTATATTTATTGTCTTCTAGCTTCATAGAATAGAATGTTAAGCCTTGAGTAGGACTTACATTATAATCTTCATTTCGCTCATATCTTAGAGCTAGGATTATCTTAGAATCCATTAGAAACTTTTCCGAAGCCTATCGCTTCTTCCCTCGGCTTCTAGTGCATCTTAGTTGGTTCAAGTAGAAGAACCAACCGACTAGATGACGATCTAGTCGGTCGGCAATTCCTCTTGAACCAACTAGATGTCGTTTCTCATTTCAGCCTGGCACTGTTGATCAATTAGTCGGTCAAAGAAGAGTCACCGACCGACTAGATGACGATCTAGTCGGTTAAGAATACTTCTCAGACCAACTAGTTATCATTGCCTCTGTACAGCCTATCTTACTGTTTACAGTTAGTCGGTCTAAGCACATCGACCGACCGACTAGTTGAGAAACTTGTCGATTGGGAGTTGTTCTTAAACCAACTAGCTGTACTTGAATTCAGCCTATTCGATTTCGACTCTTAGTCGGTCAAAGAAGACTCACCGACCGACTAGTTGTGAAACTAGTCGGTTGGCAAGTATTCTTGGACCGACTAGTTCATATTGCCTGGAACTTTCTCGTTTGGCTGTGAGCCAGTTAGTCGGTTCATGAAGAATCACCGACCGACTAGTTGCCAATCTAGTCGGTTAGTGATCCTTTTTAGACCGACTAACTGCTTCAGAAATATGACCGTTGTGAATCTTTTGAGCACGATTTTTCTTGCCTCTATAAATACAAACCTGATTTGTTTGAGGCAAGGTGAGAGGTCCATTATCAAAGTTATTTCACACCTAAGAGAAGAGTTTTCTCAATCTATTTCCAAGCTCTCTCTTCTCACCAAGAATCTCTCCTTCACTCTTTGAGACAAATTCATCAAGAGAGATTCTCACCATTGTGAGCTTTCCAAGCCTAGAGCTTGAATCAAGGTCACCAACATCTTCCTAGGCTTCCATTGCTAGTCAACTTCTTGGAGCTAGGTTTTGGTGACATCTTCTTCCTCAAAATCCCTCTTTGCCCTAATTTGGTAAGTATACTCAAGGCATAGGATTTTGTGGTAAGTGTTTCATTATTTCATCGCATTTGATATTTGAATTGTTCTCTCGGTTGTGAGAGAAGTGTGTGATCCCGGGTTGTGGAGTCACATTTTCATTGTGTATGATTTGGTCTTGTAGAGGTTTTCTACAAGAATTTCATAGTGCTAAATCTTGGGTTAGTGGTTTCTAACTCAAGTATCCGGAGGGGATCCAGGTGGTTGGGACGTAGGATCACCGGGAACAAGTCGGTGAGACTTGGGTGGATCCGAACCCGTTACATGCTTTGTTTGCATTTGTTAATTCTTGTTTATTGTTGTTTATTCTGCATTGTCGTTTGTGTTTTGCACAATAGTTAGGAATACCGTTCTTAATTATTTTAAAGTACAATTCACCCACCTCTAGTACATGTGCAGTAGCTTCACAGGGCACTACAATTGGTATCAGAGCCAGAGTTTAAAGCTATGACAAACAACGACTACAACGTCTTCAAGGATCGTCATGGATCTTCTTCAGTTATTGAAGGACAATCCTCTGTCAGGCCTCCTCACTTCAACGGTACCAACTATGGGTATTGGAAATGCCGGATGAAAACCTTCCTCCAGAGCGCTTCACTTTGGAGAGCCACATTGACGGAGTATGTCGAGCCCGCCGAACAAGAATTCACGAAGTTGACTACCGTGGAGGTTGCCGCGGAGGTAAACAATGCCAAGGCAATGAATGCCTTGCAATGTGCGTTGGAGCCCGAAGACTTCAACAAGATATGCACATGTAAGAGTGCATATCAAGTATGGAACCAACTCCTCATCTTGCATGAAGGAACGAGTACGGTAAAAGATTCTAAACTCGTTGTCGCTAACAAAGAATTCGAGTTGTTTCACATGGAACAGTGTGTAACTATGAAGGACTACTATGCTCGCTTCGTGGACATATCCAACGAATTGGAAGCTCTTGGGAAGATCTACACCCAAAAGGAGAAAGTCGCGAAGATTATTGACGGACTTCCTTCTTGTTGGGAAAAGCGTACATTTGCCATCGAGGAAGGTAACGATATGAATAAGTACACGGTTGTACAACTAATGGGTACCTTGTTGTCTTACAAGGTATGCAAGGAAAGTAAGATCAAGATGAAGGAGAGGATGAAGGCGTACTTGAAGCAAGACGAGCCAAAGAAAAAGGCGATTGCGTACAAGGCCGCTCCATCTACCGATGATGAAGAATCGGAAGAAGAGTTGGACATGGAAGCTTTGGCCGATTTGGCAAATAAGTTCGATCGATTCTTTCGACAAGGTAAGTTGAAGAGTAAATTAAAATTTATTTCGACTAATGTCTCCTCTCCCGTGTGTTATAAATGCAATAAGCCAGGACATATCAAGCCGGATTGTCCTCTAAACCAACACAAGGAGAAGTGGAAGGCATCCAAGTATGACAAGTCGAGAAAGTACAAGAAAGGACTTGTCGGCACATTCACCGACTCCGACGAGGACTCCTCAAGTGGAGAGTCGGACGACTAAAATGTGGAGAAAGCACACACGTGTTTCATGGGAAAAGAGGAACGTGATCAAGAGACCTCCTCCGATGAAAGCGGGGATGACAGCGAGGATGAAGGCGAAGAGGTAACTATGGATGAACTTAGATTAGCCAACAAACAACTTTGGAATAAGTTTTCTAATTTGGCTACTAGATTTATTAAGACTAAAAATGAGTTAACTAGTCTTCAAACCTCACATAAGCCTATCATCGTCAACAACGACACCGTTGTTGAAGATTTGAGAAATGAGATTGTAAATCTCAAATCTCAACTTGAGCATGTTCATATCGAGGATTCGGATGAACATGTGATAGCGGATTTGACGTCTCAAAACTCAACTTTGAGTATTGAGAATAAAAATCTCAAGTCACGTGTTTGTGCACTCACATCGCAAGTGTCCACCTTGGATGCTTCGATGCACTCTCTCACCGAGAAATATGAGTGCACATTAGGCCGAATCAATGAATTCAATAAAGGTAAGGGCCATTTGGATAATATCCTAAATGACTTACTTCCGGCCAATCATCACATTGGCTTGGGGTATAAGATGGGAGATTCATCCAAATCGTCCACCACCTTTGTTAGGCCAACTCCGATGCTTCTACTAGTGGGAGTAAACACTTCATGGGTAGTTCTCCTATCAATGGTGCTTCCGCTAGGTACACACCCCCATTTGGAAAGAAACCCACTTTGGCTGGACCTCCAAAGAGGGGTCATGCTTTCATGTATACCATGACACGTAGGAACGCACATCCTAATCCACATGTTAGCACGTATGATGACTTTTATGCTCCGCATCCACGAGCACGTGCACACCATGTGAGACACACTCATGCACGTGTTCCACCACATGCATATGTTCATTCACATTCTCATATGAATAAGTATCATCATGCACCATTGCATCATATGGCATATGCTTACCCACAACATGCATCACATAGAAATCAACAACGTATGCATGTTCCCAATAGGATTAGGACTCCCAAGACATACACTATTTGGGGTCCGAAGAACACAAGCATGCATGCTAAGGATATGTATGTGCGATCGTATATTAATGATATTATTTTGAATGATGATTATGTTGGGAAATCACGGTCCTCGTGGACTTGGTTTCCGAAGGGTTTGTTTCCGTTGACCCTTCATTACTTGGTACCATAAGTTTAATTTCATTTTATAGGTACCAAAGCAATTGTGGTAAGAATTGGTTTATTCTTTTTATTTGCATATTGATCTTGGATGTGCATGATTGCTTGAAACTTAAATTCATATTGATTTTGAATTTAGTTGGGTTATGGGTTACGTTAATTTGAATTTAGTTTGTTAAAATTATTGCCTAACCCATATGATCCAAAAGGGTTTTTGGATAACAAGAATTGTGTTTTCTAGGTTCAATCCATCATGGGATACCAACCCTACCAACTCTTTGATTTGCAAAGGATTTTAATTCAAATGGAGTTGATGGTGCTTAAGAGATGCACCAAAGTAGGGGGAGCTTAATGTTGTAAGTATATTCTTACTTTTGATATACATTTGGTATCCATGTGTGTTGAATGCAACTATTGGTAGACTATATTTCAATTGATGTCATTTTGTACTAGAATTGTGTATGCCATAAGTTTTATGATGTTCTATCTATTTTCTTTGGCATAACACTTTTGCAAGTTACTTTTGGTATCAATTTGCTTCATTTGGTTTTCTCATTGGATTTATTTGTCTCTGATGTTGATTTCGTCGCTCGACGATTAACTTGGTTAAATAGAATTGATTTTATGAAAAACATAGAATTGTTTTCCATGCACTTAATTAACCAAGAATGTTGATATTCGAGAGTATGTTCCAAAACTTAATACGTGAAATTGATTTGAGTTTTGATGATTTCGTTTTTCGATTTTTGCCTATGGTTTGATGATTTCATTTTTCGATTTTCGCCTAAGATTTGATGATTTCGTTTTTCGATTTTCGACTATGGTCATGTTGGCACGCTTTGATTTTCTTCGGTATTTTACATTTGGTATTTTACATTGGTGTCATTTGGATCGTGGTCGTATTCTTAGACTCTCATGATTTAATTTCTTAGCCATTGTAATCTTGTCGTTGATCTCCTCCCGCTCTTTTTGCTAATGCCAAAGGGGAGAGAACTAATAATGACAATGTGCTAATTGATTATTCAAAGCAATTTACCATGAATCTAATTTGATATGTTAGATTAAGGAGGAGTTAAGATATAAAATGGATTTAGATCCTAAATTACAAATAATAGGATTCATATTTTATATTTCCCTCGCCTGCTTGATGCGTATGATTATTATTGAATACGGAACTAACGTGTCATCAATGCAGGGGGAGTAAGTAAATTTCATTTGAATCATTATTATTGATTATTATTTATGATGGTTTGTCATCACCAAAAAGGGGGAGAATGTTGAGTATTGATTCCCCGGATTTGGTTTTGGATGATGAGCAAACATAATTATCTCGTACTAACTCTTTGTGAGCGCAGTTATGGAGATCGTCGCCAAAAGAATACGTACATCAAAAGCGACGTCTCAAGACTTCTCAATACGCATGATCGTGTGCCTGAAGCTTCGTTGAAGCTCAAGGAGTTTTATTGAAGTCAAGAGTGAAGATTGAAGCTTTGAAGACGGTTAGTCTTGTTTATATTTATTGTCTTCTAGCTTCATAGAATAGAATGTTAAGCCTTGAGTAGGACTTACATTATAATCTTCATTTCGCACATATCCTAGAGCTAGGATTATCTTAGAAGCCATTAGAAACTGTCCCGATGCCTATCGCTTCTTCCCTCGGCTTCTAGTGCATCTTAGTTGGTTCAAGTAGAAGAACCAACTGCCTAGATGACAATCTAGTTGGTCGACAATTCCACTTGAACCGACTAGATGTCGTTGCTCATTTCAGCCTGGCACTGTTGATCAATTAGTCGGTCAAAGAAGAGTCATCGACTGACTAGATGACGATCAAGTCGGTTAGGAAATCATTGCCTATATACAGCCTATCTTACTGTTTACAGTTAGTCAGTCTAAGCACATCGACCGACCGACTAGTTGAGAAACTAGTCGGTTGGGAGTTGTTCTTAAACCGACTAGCTGTACTTGAATTCAGCCTATTTGATTTCGACTCTTAGTCGGTCAAAGAAGACTCACCGATCGACTAGTTGTGAAACTAGTCGGTTGGCAAGTATTCTTGGACCGACTAGTTCATATTTCCTGGAACTTTCTTGTTTGGCTGTGAGCCAGTTAGTCGGTTCATGAAGAATCACCGACTGACTAGTTGCCAATCTAGTCGGTCAGTGATCCTTCTTAGACCGACTAACTGCTTCAGAAATATGACCGTTGGGAATCTTTTGAGCACAATTTTTCTTGCCTCTATAAATACAAATCTGATTCGTTTGAGGCAAGGTGAGAGGTCCATTATCAAAGTTATTTCAGACCTAAGAGAAGAGTTTTCTCAATCTATTTCCAAGCTCTCTCTTCTCACTAAGAATCTCTCCTTTACTCTTTGAGCCAAATTCCTCGAGAGAGATTCTCACCATTGTGAGCTTTCCAAGCCTAGAGCTTGAATCAAGGTCACCAACTGTCACGCCCCGCTTCCCAAAAACGTGGAGGCGAAGCGTGAGAAGGTCCGCTCAGACTTGAAGCTGCAAAGCTGCAAGTCCGATAAGCGTCAATCAACTTTAATTAGCAGGTCCTTGCAACGCGAACGAAACAAAGATAATAATAATAAAATGAGACAAAAGAGATATCTCAGAATATCCATAAAATAAGTTTCAACATTACAGAAAAAGCCACCAGGCTAAAAAGAAAAAGAGTCTAAAGGCCCAAACATGGCCAACAAAAGTACAAAGTACAAAGTAAAGGTGACACGCACCGACAACTAACAACAAAACCTAAAACAAAAGAAAGCTCAGCAAGGTCACCAAGAAAGGTCACCGGTGTCCACAAAACTCCTCCTGGGCAGACATGGACTCAGGCTCAGCGTCAGCAAAACACCACGTACTCAGCAACGGTCTCTGGCTCAGGGTCTAACATGTGACACCCAAAAGAGAAAGGGGAACATGTCAGCAAGTCTACAAGAGACTTGTGCAAGGAAACTGAAAGTATGTATGGCAACCTAGCAGTTCTAGCATGAATGCAATGACATGGCAGTTTAAAGTATGAGTGCAACAAGTAAAGTAAAGTACGAGCATGGCATTTAAACATGGCATGGATGACAAGTTATACAAGTAACACTCACTAGTACAAGACAAGTAAAGTAACCACCTCGTGCACAGAGATTCCGCCTTTTGGCTAGAGTGGCTGATCGGGCCAACTCCTAAGCTCAAGTGATCGTTTATCCCTGCCCCTCCACGTGTATCGGGCATTGGCTTTTGACCAACAGATGAGGCCCGCTTCTGGATCACGAACCAGGAAGTGTTTTCAACAAGTATGGTGTAGGGGTGCACCTAGCCGGACAAGGAAGTACAAGTACAAGTATTGTAGCGTGTGCTACGAATGCAACATTCAATGCATGGATGACATGACATGGCAAGTAGTACGGAGTACAAGTAAAGAAAGTAAACATGGCCGTTTAGTATGCATGATCAACAAATTAAAGAGTAGGATCTAGCTTCGTTGTCAAGCTAGATCAATTTAGGTGACAGATCTAGTTTCGTTGTCAAACTAGATCAAGTAGGCGTCTAGCCAGCTATCATTTCACTGACTAGTCTCTTTTACGCTAAAAACAAGGAAGTGGCCTAAAAACGTGGCCCTACACAAAAGTTGGCAAGTTTCACTTGCCTGCAAGTCTACAACGTCTGAGCACACCGTCCAAGAGAGTCCAAGTCACAAATAACCTACGTACACAAGTCCACCGGACTAAAGTCCATATTATTAATCTTGATTAGTGAATTTAAAACATTTAAAACTTTTTAAAAACATCAATTTTAGTCTTGATTAACAGGCAATAGGTTGGTGGTCCTAAGGGTGCAAAGCGTTACCTCAACACGACGCGAAAGCTACACTGGCGTCGGGTAGCGACGCCAGGAGTGGGAATAAGAGAACGCGCTCCAAGTCCTGATTCCAATATAGATTCCTTGCTGGGAAGTTCAGAGCATCAACCGAAGCGACGAGTCCAGATTCCAAAGCTAGCACGTGCGACGACGGGCTACGACGTGTCGTAACATCGTACATGGCAAATCGTCTAAGAGAAAGCTCCTAGGTGGGGCCCACAGTAGTCCTAGGGACCAATAGGGGACCCACAATACCTCTGGAGAACTTGGGGGACCCACGGTGGCAAGCGGTACGACGGGTGCGGGGTTGCGACGTTTGGCTCTCGGTCGTACACAGCCAATGCGGGAGATTGGCTTGGTCGGACACTGGGGGTGGGCATGCACATCGCAGCGGGTCGGTGCGGGGTCGGGCTCTCGGTCGGTGCAGGGCAGGCCAACGGTCAGACACGGGGAAAAGCGGGGCCAGGCGCTGTAGCGGTGCTTTGCAATGTTGCAACCGTTGCAACGTTGCGGAGAGCGGCGTGAGCGGGCGGGCGTCTTGGTCGGGCACAGTGCAGAGCGGGCTTGCGGAGCGGGGGCTTGCAGCGATGCGGGTGCGGAGTGGAGCGGGGGAATCTCTCGGTCTGACCGAGAGATTCTCTCGGTCGGAGCGGGCTTGATGCGGGGTTGGTGCGGAGATGCCTTGGTGCGGGTGGGAGCGTCGGTCAGGGCGGGGATTTTGGGGTGTTTCATCAATCGGTGCGGGGAAAGTTCGTCGCAACGTTGCGACGATTCGTCGCAACGTCAAATTTGGGTTTTGGTAGCGGCTAGGGTTATTTTCTTGCGAAAATAGGTCTTCCTAAAGGTTGTTTATATAGTGTAAATGGGTTGACTTGGTCTAGGGCTAATCCTAAGGGAATTAGGAGTTTAAAATAATTTAAAATTCAAATCTCACCATCTCCAACTCACCCAAGGCTTGGGTGCGGCCCAAATGAGCTGGCAATTGGCGCAAAAATTCTTTAAAATGTTTTAAACTCAAATAAATTTTCCTTGGCCGAAATTAATTTAAAATCTAGCTTTTAAAAATATTTTAAACCTTGCTAAAAATATAAAAGTGGTCAAATGAACTCCAAAAATTATAAAATAAATATCGTGGTGATCGTGATGATGAAAGGAAGCTAACTAAGAAGACGGATCTCAATTTCGACGTCAGACGACGAAACTAAAAATAGAAACGTCTCCCGTCAAAAGTGAGAATCGCAACGTCTCATCGAATATGATTAAATTGTGAGAAAACGACTCGAGAAACGTCGTTCCAAATTAGTGCCACAATTTACTACTCTCAGAGACGTTCACAACGGCATCACACAAAAGTGTTCACATCCAAACAAAGTCTAAAATAAACACGTGCATGGCCAAAAGCACGTGCACGAACAACGTACAACGAAAAGTGGTCGTTACATCCTCCCCCCACCTTAGAATAAAGTCCGTCCTCGGACTTTCTAACACAGCTAGTCGCTCTAGTAACTACCTCAATCATGTCACATTATAAATCAAACCAGGTATAGTCATTACAAGTGCTTATATATGCACTAGGTAGTCAAACATTATCACTACCAACACGTATATATATATATTCACATATGTCATACACTTTTACCTATTATGGTCAGTCAATTTCATACATGTATTTCAATCATATACATATACGTACATCCCTCATATAACTACTACTTACCTAGTCACAAAACAATATTTCAGATACTCATATAAGTATGGTCTCACACTTGCAAATAAAATCATTGCTCTACGTATAAATAGCTACCTAGGCACAAACAACTTGGGTATACTTCCCTCTAATACTTCCTAGTGTACATTCCATACCACACATCAGCACATGTGAGCACACTATACCATTATTAAATCAAGTTTCACTATATCTAATATACATTCACCACTACTATAGTTTCACAGTATAGTCATTCAAATGCATGCAAATAGTTCACCATATATTCACATCACATACGGTCATATAACTGTATTTACGACACGCCACGTATACCATAGTCATCAATAACTATAACTAAGCACATACTTACCCGTGCATGGTGCACACCCATACACGCTAACATTTTATTTACATCCACCAATCATACCATCATATATCCAGTACATCTACACATATAGTTTAGCTAGCACACATACATTCATACAGGCAAGTCCTTAGTAAATAGCTATACCTCAAGACCAACACCTATAACTATATACTGGTATAGCGACTCACAATCTTGTGCGTAGCACAACCAGGCACAAACACTCCTATTACTATGCATACATCAAACATTGCTATATTCAAACTTCAGACATACCTAACAATATACTTAGAGTATACCCACTCAAGCTTGAGTGAGACTCAATACACATATCAGAATATTCTATATACGTAACACGGCATTCATACATATACCAATACCATTCCAATATTTACACATCTACCAATACAACCATATACATACCGTAAGTCAATCACACTTAATATTTATTCAGGTAACGCCCACATAGTTCAATCACTCTATATACAATAATAATAATAATACATACATCAGCACACGTATAATTATAATACCCTCCCTAATACATGCATACGCATTCATCATATAGTCACACACATGTAACATATATACTCACACCATAGCCTACTACCTATAATTAATATACTAACACATTTATACATACATAATTAAGATGTGCAATAGTCGTGTATACCTCTCGGTATGCACGCATGCAACATCCCGTAAAAGCAAGCAATACCCTTCAAAATTATAACCCTACTACCATATATATACCACCTATATACTCATGCAACGAAACATAACTACTTACGTCCAAGCATAATACATATCTACCTACGAGCACATACTCACACGTACTAATATATGGGTCACTCAATAAGCCTACTCACTTAACTATACATACACTTATTATTATCACACCTAGCATACACATAGCTTTACCAATCATTTTATTTCAATCATTACAAGTATCTCTAACTACATACACTCCATTAGATATTCCATCACTAACTCTTATATACACATGCATCTCTAGTATGGTATAGCTAACCACACACAAAGCTATAAATACTAACACACAAACAACCTCATAATATCACGAATAACTCCGAGTATATATATATATATATATATATATATATATATATATATATATATATATATATATATCACAATAGGCAAGCATTAATATACTATGGGGTTATACTCATTCAACCCACGCAGACAACCTAGGTACTTGCACTACGACTACCTCACAAGGTCCAAGGCCTACTAACAACTTAGAGTTGACACAGACATTGACGGGCACTAAAGCCTAAGCAACAAAGGGAGGGCGAGGTCGAAAGCGTGACGAGAGAAGGATCGATAAGCACGAGTTCAGATAGGATGAATACAAGGAGACAGCTTGGTTAGGTGTAACAGCGATTCACTGATGAATGTTTAGGTAGAGGAAAGGGAGATGTAGTGATACTTATATAGAATTGATAAATGAAATAACATAAGCTAAAATACGCGAAATTGAAAATTGTTGTACTTCAAAAGTTGGAATCCTCGTCTGTATAAAAATATTTGGAGGTCGATAAAACGAGTTGTTCAAAATAAGTTTGAGTCGAATATTCATAATAAGAGAAAATGTTTTATTTGCCTATCGATAATCATTAAGAAAAGGAAGTCATTCATTCACATGAACATTAAGGACGTAGTTTTTAGAAAATATTATACGGTAGTAATTTAATATAATTTTGGCAAAAATTTTGGAAATGAAATTAAAGTAACTGAAGAATTTAAGCTCGTGTTAAACGCTTTCAAAGTCTTTAAGCCAGGGAAAGGGAATTTAAAATGATCAATATTGGAACTACTTTTAGAGGCACCAGGTTGTGCCAAAAATAAAACTGGTTTACATAAAGTTCTTACCATACGAGCACAACGAGCCTGGTACGGGTATATAAATAATTGAAATTCCATTTGGTCTAGAATTTTTTTTTCTAAAAACATGTATGGTGAGCAGAAAGATAATAGTAATAACTTAGTAGGAGAATTATCAAAATGACAGCAAAGCTTTAAAATCAAATCATGTAGGGTCTAAATCAGGAAGTGGTCATGAAATAGAAATTTTATAAAAATCTGAAGTAGAAAAACGACGAGCATAAAATCGACTTGCTGAAAGCTGAATTTCCACGTGACTTGAAAAGTATATTAAAGGCATAGGTCAGGAAGGAAAATTATAAATCGATTTGGGCAAAATAAAAGTACGGTTCAGAATAAAATTATTATATGAAAAGATAGTGTGTCACGACCCCGCTTCCCTAAAATGGAGGCGAGACATGAAAAGGTCCGCACGAGAGTGGAGCTGCGAAGCCCCAAACCGATAATCATCAATAAAACATAAGCAGGTCCCTGTAACCACAAACGGAACAACAATAATAACACAAGGAGAGACAGAAATAAAAGTCTCACATCTCATAGTTTGTCCAACACGAGATTAAGTTCAACATCCAGAAAAGCCACCAGGCTAAAAGAAAGAGTCTAAAGACCCAGAACAAGGCCAACAAAACCAACAACGTAACAAAGTTTACGTGCCACGCACCGACAACAAAACAGCGGTCTAAACCAAAAGGAAAGCTCAACGAAGACACTAGGACTGGTCCCCAATGTCCACGTACTCCTCGACAAACACAGGCTCGGGCACGGCGTCCGCAAACACCTCGTCCTCAACAACGGACTCAGGCTCGAGATCTAACATGTGTCACCCAAAAGAGTAAAGGGGCACATGTCAGCAAGTCTAAAAGACTTGGGCAAGGAAACTGAAGGTAAGGTAAACTAGCAACCTAACAGTTATAGTATGATGCATAGCATGGCAAGTATCGCATGGGAATAACAAGTGAAGTACAAGTAGCAAGTAACAAGTGGTAGTTGTGACATGTAATGTCAAGTAACAAGTACAAGGGATCACTCAACGAGTGCCCTATTGCCCGCAGGCTGTGTCAAGTACAAGTCAAGTAAATCACGTCAAGTAAAACACGTCGTGCACAGAGATTCCGCCTGTTGGCTAGAGTGGCTGATCGGGCCAACTCCTAAGCTCAAGTGACCGTTTATCTCTACCCCTCCCACGTGTGTCGAGCCAGGGCATTACCCCCGAACACGGAATGCTCGCTTCTGGGACACGAGCCAGGAAGTGTGATTAACACGTATGGCATATGGTTATGCCCACGTATAGTGGGTGCTTAGCCGGAAACTAGTAGGTCGGGCATTGGCTATCAACCAACACATGGCCCGCTTCTGGAACACGAGCTAGGAAACATAAGTATTGTAGCGTGTGCTACGAATGCGACATACAACATGGTTAGCATGGATGATAATGTATTCGCGTACCGATAATCAAAATTAAACATGACATGGTAGTTATGCAACATGGTAAACAATGGTCCTAGCTTCGTTGTCAAGCTAGTTACGGAATTGCGCCTAGGCGAGTATCATTTCGTCGCCTAGTCTCTTTTACGCCTACAACAAGCAATTGGCCTAAAACATGGCCTAAACCCTAAGTGGCAAGTTTCACTTGCCTAGCACCGGGGATGACGATCACGAAGGTTCGTCTAGCGGATGCTAATCTACGGGGAAGTCGCTGTTATGGAGAAACAATCATCAAAACATCAAGTAATTTCATTAAGGTTCCACAAAACACAACGAGTTATGAAAACATCAAGAGATCGATTTCTTACCGTGAGGAGGCGGAAGAAACACTCCGGAGAACCTAAGGACCAGATCTGGAAATGAATGGAGAAGTTTGGAGAACTAGGGTTTTTGGGGGATTTTGGGGATTTGATGAGATTTTGGGGAAGATGAGAGGTAGAATGTGTTGAGGGATGGTTTGGATGATGGATCTTGGGCTTGGGATGAAGGAATAAGGGTTTGGGGAAGAAGGGGGCTCAATGGGGGAGAAACTAGGGTTTTTGGTCGAGTGGAGGAAGAAGAAAACGTTTGGGAGGGGTTTAAATAGGATGGGCTGGCGGCTGCACAGAAATTAGGGTTTTAACACAGATTAGTCGGTCAAAGAGCAACCACTGGCCGACTAGTTTGGAAACTAGTCGGTCGGTTGACCAACGCAGACCGACTAAGTGTAAACAGTAACTCCTGTACAGAATTAGGATTTAGATTTAGTCGGTCGATGAACAACTAATGACCGACTAGTTTGACATCTAGTCGGTCGGTGAACGTTCTTAGACCGACTAAGAGTGAACAGTACTGATACCAAAAATAAGTTGAAGAGTTAGTCGGTTAAAGAAGCATTGCTGACCGACTAGTTTGCAACCTAGTCGGTCAACCAACGTTCTTAGACCGACTAACGATAAACAGTAACTCCTGAGAAATTTAGAAAGCCAACTAGTCGGTTCAAGAAGGATTGCCGACCGACTGGATCGTCATCTAGTCGGTCGGTGCCCCTTCTTACACCGGCTAATTAGCACCAAAAAGTTCCGATACGGAGCGCGGAGCTCCGGGATTGATTTCTAAGACTCCTAGGCTTGATCTAACAGTAAGATACGACCGTTATGAAGCCCGTCACGAATGTCATACTCCGAAATCGACGATCCTAAGGAAGAAACGAGAAAACACGACGAAACGATCGAAAACGAAAGTTACGGAGACGAAAACCACACATGAGGAGAAAATCCACCAAAACATATAATATAATATAATCAATCCATATACATGAAAACCAGTCGTTACATCCTCCCCAACTTAAGAAAAATTCCGTCCTCGGAATTTCCAAACACTCACGTGTCCGGGAACAAAAGTGGGAAACGCTCTCGCATCTCATCCTCATTCTCCCAAGTAGACTCTCCAGGCGAGCCGTGTCGCCACATCACCCTAACAAGGTTGATAACCTTGTTTCGAAGTGACTTCTGACGCCTGTCCAGAATCTGCACTGGATGATGGTCATACGTCATATCGGGGCGAACGGTAATCTCCGAAAAATCCACCGCATGAGATGGATCGCTAATGTATCGACGAAGCTGCGACACATGGAAAACATTGTGAACTCCTTCCAAAGATGGCGGCAAGGCTAAGCGATAAGCTACCTCGCCAACCCTCTCCAAAATGTCAAACGGTCCAATGTATCGCGGGCTCAACTTCCCTCGCTTCCCAAAACGAATCACACCACGATTTGGGGAAATCTTCAAGAACACATGGTCACCCGGCTGAAACTCCAAAGGACGACGTTTAGCATCCGCCCAATGCTTAAAACGGTCCTGAGCAATTCTCAACCTCTCCCGAATGTTCCTGACAATATCCACGGCCTCCACGATCATCTCAGGTCCCAACAGCTCCCGATCACCAACGTCATCCCAACTCAATGGCGATCGACATTTCCTCCCATAAAGAGCGGCGAAAGGCGCCATGCCAATACTCGCCTGAAAGCTGTTGTTGTAAGAAAGCTCCACCAGATGTAGATGGTCCTCCCACGAACCCTTGAAATCTAACATGCACGCCCTCAGCATGTCTTCCAAAATCTGAATTGTCCTCTCGGACTGGCCATCCGTCTGCAGATGGTACGCCATGCTGAAACTCAGACGCGTACCCAAACTCTTCTGCAAACCCTGCCAGAACTGAGATGCGAACCTCGTGTCCCTGTCTGACACGATACTCACGGGGACTCCGTGAAGTCGCACAACCTCCTGCACGATTCACGTTACATCACTATCCAAACTAGGAAAAAGGAAATAAAAACGGAGAGTAAAAGAATTTTACCTCCATATATCTCCTCGCTAGCGCCTCAGTGGACTGTCCCACTCAGAACGGAATAAAGTGCGCGGATTTGGTCAATCGATCTACGATCACCCAAATCGCGTCATTCTGCTTTGGACTCCGAAGTAGTCCAGTCACGAAATCCATAGTGATGTGTTGCCACTTCCACTCCGGAATCGGAAGCGGTTGTAGCAACCCGACCGCACGCTGATGCTCCTCCTTCACTTGTTGGCAAACCAAGCACTTGGCTACACTCCGAGCCACACTCCTCTTCATACCATGCCACCAATAATTCAGACGAAGATCCTGGTACATCTTGGTGCCACCAGGATGCACAGAATACGGCGAACAGTGTGGCTCCACCATCAACTCCTCTCTAATATCCCCAGCTGGCACACACAACCTGGCTCCAAACCTCAACGAGCCATCCTCATGAATCAGAAAGTCAGTCCGCAGACCGGCTTCTACCTGCTCCCGAATCTTCACCAGCTTCGGATCCTTAGCCTGGCCAGCCTTAATCCGATCCACGATCGTCGACTGTACCTGCATGTACATCAACGAAGAAGCCTCTCCGGGAAGAACAATCTCCACACCAGACTCGCAAAAATCTTGCTGCAATCTCCCTTGTGAGGTCAAAATCATCACCGCCGGAAGCCTACTCAAAGCATCTGGCACCACATTCACCTTGCCAGGGTGATACTGCAAATCAATCTCATAATCCGCCATGAGCTCCAACCATTGACGATGTCGCATGTTGAGCTCCTTCTCAGTAAAAATATACTTCAAGCTTTTGTGATCGGTGAAAATCTTCACTTTCTCACTCAGCAGGAAGTGCCTCCAAATCTTGAGCGCAAACACAACAGCAGCCAATTCCAAATCATGCGTCGGGTAATTCTTCTCATGAACCTTAAGCTGACGAGACGCATATGCCACAACATGTCCGTGCTGATGCAACACACAACCGAGACCCTTGCCAGAAGCATCGCAAAAGATCTCAAATCCACCGCTGCGATCAGGCACAACAAGAATAGGGGCAGTCGTCAACCTCTCCCTCAGAACACCAAAAGCATTCTCACAATCACCCGACCAAATAAAAGGTACATCCTTCTGTGTCAACCTGGTCATCGGCTCGGCAACACGGGAAAAGTCCTTAATGAAACGCCGATAATAACCAGCAAGTCCAAGGAAACTCCGAATCTCAGACGCAGACGACGGAACAAGCCACTCTCTGATGGCCCTAATCTTCTCGGGATCCACTGAAATACCATCTCCAGACACCACATGCCTAAGAAAAGCAACTCTGTCCAGCCAAAACTCGCACTTCGAAAACTTAGCATACAAACGATGCTTCCTCAAAATCTCCAATACCGTCCTCAAGTGCGAGGCAACGGGTATTTATTCTTAATGGTCACCGCATTCAACTCCCGATAGTCCACGCACATGCGACGCGAACCATCCTTCTTCTTCACTAGCAGCACCGGTGCTCCCCACGGAGACACACTAGGGTTGATATAACCCTTCTGCAAAAGCTCATCCAGCTGCTTCCGCAATTCTTCCAATTCTGCAGGCGCCATACGATACGGCGCCTCGGCTGCGCTCCCGGAACAAGATCAATAGAAAATTCTAGAGCTTGATTAGGTGGCAAACCAGACATCTCCTCGGGGAAGACGTCATCGAAATCCCGCACCATAGCTGGCCTCTCCAACTCCATCTGCATAGCCACGACCTCCACCGATCTGGCCCGAAATCTGACAGGACCAAGCGAACTGCTACCTCGACTGAACTCGAATACTGGATGTCCGGGAATCTCGAACACCACCTTCTTCCTCATACAGTCAATGGTAGCATAGAAGCTCGCAAGCCAATCCATCCCAAGGACCGCATCATAATTGATGATGTCGTGGACAATGAAATCAGCACAAAGCTCACGTCCACAAACCACTAACGGACAAGAATTGCACCCACGATGCACCGAGAACACACCGTTCCCTGTGACGATATTCCAACTCTTAGGAAGAGATGACGTCGACAAGGAATGCTTCTCCACGAATCTCCGGGCTAAAATGCACATCGACGCACCTGAGTCAAAGAGGACTCGTGCAGGAAATGTGCAAACCAAAACCACACCTAGCAAGCAGCCTAACAATCAAATCCTATTCTAGCAACAAACATGAGCAAGCAACCAACATAATTAACAATCAAACTAACTAAGGAAGAAAATAGCTAGAACGAGCGTTACCTGTAATAACCTCGTTCACGGCCATGCTCTTCTCCTCAGTCATCAGAAAGGCCTGCCATCTCGGCGGAACAGCCTGCCGAAAGGCCTGACTCTGTGGAACAAGAGCTGCTCCACGACCAGTGGGCACAGGGGCTCTCTGCTGCAACGATGGTGCTGCTACAGGTGCCCTCCAAGGCTTCTTCGACCTCGGACAATCCTTCATGGCATGGGTAGGATCCCCACAGACGACACACTGGCCCAGGAATCTCCTACACTGATCCTTGACGTGTCCGGTCCTACTGCAGAAATGGCAAGTCTTCAGAATAGGCCCTCCTGGCCTCTTAAACTGGGCGGGCTGATTAGGCTTGAAACCAGGCCTAACCACCGCTCTGGCCTGCTCCATAGGCCTCTTCCCAGCACCAGAAACATGTCCTCTCCTCTGACTCAGGTTCAGCTCCTGCCTCCTGGCAGCGACCAACACCTTCTGATAAGAGTCCAGATCGGAGGAAGACACAAAACTCTGGAGCTCCAAAGCAAGTCCCTGCAGGAACCTTTGAGCCCTCTCGTTAGCATCCTGCACCATCTTCGGTGCGAACCGACTCAGCCTAGTGAACTCCTGGTGGTACTGGTCCACCGTCAAGCTCCCTTGCTTCAGATCAATGAAACGCTGCAGCATCTCCTTCTTAGCAGCCCTCGGAAAGAACTCCTCATCAAACCTGGACTTAAAGGTAGTCCAAGCTATCGGCTCCACCAGCATCTTCTCTTCCGCATCCCACCAGTTCCGAGCATTATCCTTGAGTTGCCTCTTCGCCAAATCAACCCATCCAGCCGGGGTGATCTTGGCCATCTTCAGATTATCCTCTATGTTCCGAATCCACTCATCGGCAGCCGGAGGACCCTCAGACCCATCAAAATATGCGGGACCCAGCTCCCGAAATTGCTTCGCTCCCGGTTCGGAGCGAGGGGCCTCCGGAGTCGCCCGAGGGGCACGACCAGCCGGAGCATTCTGGACCCGCAGGAGCACGTCTTGCTGCACCTGCTTCATCTGAAGCATCATCCGCATCATCTCCCCGTTGGTGGGTTCCCGCTCAGGCTCCTCATCATGAGGGGGCGCACCACTACCTCCACCACGGGTGATTCGTCTTCCTGCCATCTAGTGACATAGAAAACGAAACAATTAGACTCAAAGCTTATGACTCGGACGTCGAACTTAGTTTATTGGACATTCTAATATTATTATCGCTATTCCGATAATCGCAGTTACAGAAGGACCTGCATGGGCCACCAACAAAACCTGTCATAACCCGCTTCCCTAAAATGGAGGCGAGACGTGAAAAGGCCCGCACGAGAGTGGAGCTGCGAAGCCCCAAACCCGATAAGCGTCAATAAAACATAAGCAGGTCCCTGTAACCACAAACGGAACAACAATAATGACACAAGGAGAGACAGAAATAAAATTCTCACATCTCATAGTTTGTCCAACACGAGATTAAGTTCAACATCCAGAAAAGCCACCAGGCTAAAAGAAAGAGTCTAAAGGCCCAGAACAAGGCCAACAAAACCAACAACGTAACAAAGTTTAGGTGCCACGCACCGACAACAAAACAGCAGTCTAAAACAAAAGGAAAGCTCAACGAAGACACTAGGACTGGTCCCCAGTGTCCACGTACTCCTCGCCAAACACAGGCTCAGGCACGGCGTCCGCAAACACCTCGTCCTCAACAACGGACTCAGGCTCGAGATCTAACATGTGTCACCCAAAAGAGTAAAGGGGCACATGTCAACAAGTCTAAAAGACTTGGACAAGGAAAACTGAAGGTAAGGTAAACTAGCAACCTAGCAATTATAGTATGATGCATAGCATGGCAAGTATCGCATGGGAATAACAAGTGAAGTACAAGTAGCAAGTAACAAGTGGTAGTTGTGACATGTAATGTCAAGTAACAAGTACAAGGGATCACTCAACGAGTGCCCTATTGCCTGCAGGCTGTGTCAAGTACAAGTCAAGTAAATCACGTCAAGTAAAACACGTCGTGCACAGAGATTCCGCCTGTTGGCTAGAGTGGCTGATCGGGCCAACTCCTAAGCTCAAGTGACCGTTTCTCTCTACCCCTCCCACGTGTGTCGAGCCAGGGCATTACCCCCGAACACGGAATGCTCGCTTCTGGGACACGAGCCAGGAAGTGTGATTAACATGTATGGCATATGGTTATGCCCACGTATAGTGGGTGCTTAGCCAGAAACTAGTAGGTCGGGCATTGGCTATCAACCAACACATGACCCGCTTCTGGAACACGCGCCAGGAAACACAAGTATTGTAGCGTGTGCTACGAATGCGACATACAACATGGTTAGCATGGATGATAATGTATTCGCGTACCGATAATCAAAATTAAACATGACATGGTAGTTATGCAACATGGTAAACAATGGTCCTAGCTTCGTTGTCAAGCTAGTTACGGAATTGCGCCTAGGCGAGTATCATTTCGTCGCCTAGTCTCTTTTACGCCTACAACAAGCAATTGGCCTAAAACATGGCCTAAACCCTAAGTGGCAAGTTTCACTTGCCTAGCACCGGGGATGACGATCACGAAGGTTCGTCTAGCGGATGCTAATCTACGGGGAAGTCGCTGTTATGGAGAAACAATCATCAAAACAACAAGTAATTTCATTAGGGTTCCACAAAACACAACGAGTTATGAAAACATCAAGAGATCGATTTCTTACCGTGAGGAGGCGGAAGAAACACTCCGGAGAACCTAAGGACCAGATCTGGAAATGAATGGAGAAGTTTGGAGAACTAGGGTTTTTGGGGGATTTTGGGGATTTGATGAGATTTTGGGGAAGATGAGAGGTAGAATGTGTTGAGGGATGGTTTGGATGATGGATCTTGGGCTTGGGATGAAGGAATAAGGGTTTGGGGAAGAAGGGGGCTCAATGGGGGAGAAACTAGGGTTTTTGGTCGAGTGGAGGAAGAAGAAAACGTTTGGGAGGGGTTTAAATAGGATGGGCTGGCGGCTGCACAGAAATTAGGGTTTTAACACAGATTAGTCGGTCAAAGAGCAACCACTGGCCGACTAGTTTGGAAACTAGTCGGTCGGTTGACCAACGCAGACCGACTAAGTGTAAACAGTAACTCCTGTACAGAATTAGGATTTAGATTTAGTCGGTCGATGAACAACTAATGACCGACTAGTTTGACATCTAGTCGGTCGGTGAACGTTCTTAGACCGACTAAGAGTGAACAGTACTGATACCAAAAATAAGTTGAAGAGTTAGTCGGTTAAAGAAGCATTGATGACCGACTAGTTTGCAACCTAGTCGGTCAACCAACGTTCTTAGACCGACTAACGATAAACAGTAACTCCTGAGAAATTTAGAAAGCCAACTAGTCGGTTCAAGAAGGATTGCCGACCGACTGGATCGTCATCTAGTCGGTCGGTGCCCCTTCTTACACCGACTAATTAGCACCAAAAAGTTCCGATACGGAGCGCGGAGCTCCGGGATTGATTTCTAAGACTCCTAGGCTTGATCTAACAGTAAGATACGACCGTTATGAAGCCCGTCACGAATGTCATACTCCGAAATCGACGATCCTAAGGAAGAAACGAGAAAACACGACGAAACGATCGAAAATGAAAGTTACGGAGACGAAAACCACACATGAGGAGAAAATCCACCAAAACATATAATATAATATAATCAATCCATATACATGAAAACCAGTCGTTACATAGTGTATTTCCATAGGGACAAAAGTGTAGGCTGGGAAAAAATACCATAAGCTAGTATTCAAGATTTCGACAAAAGTTTTTAAGAATTCAAGTCAACGGAGGAGCATGAAATATATAAGATATATATTAAAATTGGAACAAATTTAAACTTAGGGAAGGAGGAAATCGAAAAATACTTTCAGAAGATTCAAGGATTGTAATGGAGAGGTTCGAAAATTGACGACGATCGTCATGAGGCGATCTCGTGAATCGAGGCAAGGAAATTGGTCGAATGATCAAAACATATGTACGCCTAGGATATGAATCAGGAGAATCTACGGGGAAACTCCTACAGTCGACCAACCAAGAAACTAAGCGCTAAGACTTTCTAAGGAGCTAGACAGTAATGAGATGCGTTCAGCTTGGTCCGAAATCGATGAACCCAAGCGAACGACTGAAGGAAATTCTAGAAGTCTAATATGGTCAGAGTTAGACAAGAACCACTCAGGTAACTTCTACGACGATTAAATCAATTGCTGACAGGGAGTCTAACTAACAACCAGAGGCCTCTAACTAGCAAGCACAGACGTCTAACTAAGTCTTCTTACCACCTAGTGTCATAAGAAAACGACTAGACTCAGGGCTTCTGACTCGGATGTTGCGATTTATTTAATGGACATTCTGTTATTATCGTTGTTCCGTTAATTCGCAATTACAAGACTGGACCTGCATGGGCCACCAACAAAACCTGTCACGCCCCGCTTCCCAAAAACGTGGAGGCGAAGCGTGAGAATGTCCGCTCAGACTTGAAGCTGCAAAGCTGCAAGTCCGATAAGCGTCAATCAACTTTAATTAGCAGGTCCTTGTAACGCGAACGAAACAAAGATAATAATAATAAAATGAGACAAAAGAGATATCTCAGAATATCCATAAAATAAGTTTCAACATCACAGAAAAAGACACCAGGCTGAAAAGAAAAAGAGTCTAAAGGCCTAAACATGGCCAACAAAAGTACAAAGTACAAAGTAAAGGTGCCACGCACCGACAACTAACAACAAAACCTAAAACAAAAGAAAGCTCAGCAAGGTCACCAAGAAAGGTCACCGATGGCCACAAAACTCCTCCTGGGAAGACATGGACTCAGGCTCAGCGTCAGCAAAACACCACGTACTCAGCAACGGTCTCTGGCTTAGGGTCTAACATGTGACACCCAAAAGAGCAAGGGGCACATGTCAGCAAGTCTACAAGAGACTTGTGCAAGGAAACTGAAAGTATGTAAGGCAACCTAGCAGTTCTAGCATGAATGCAATGACATGGCAGTTTAAAGTATGAGTGCAACAAGTAAAGTAAAGTACGAGCATGACATTTAAACATGGCATGGATGACAAGTTATACATGTAATACTCACTAGTACAAGACAAGTAAAGTAAGCACCTCGTGCACAGAGATTCCGCCTTTTGGCTAGAGTGGCTGATCGGGCCAACTCCTAAGCTCAAGTTATCGTTTATCCCTACCCCTCCACGTGTATCGGGCATTGGCTTTTGACCAACACATGAGGCCCGCTTCTGGATCACGAGCCAGGAAGTGTTTTCAATAAGTATGGCGTAGGGGTGCACCTAGCCGGACAAGGAAGTACAAGTACAAGTATTGTAGCGTGTGCTACGAATGCAACATTCAATGCATGGATGACATGACATGGTAAGTAGTACGGAGTACAAGTAAAGAAATTAAACATGGCCATTTAGTATGCATGATCAACAAATTAAAGAGTAGGATCTAGCTTCGTTGTCAAGCTAGATCAATTTAGGTGACGGATCTAGTTTTGTTGTCAAACTAGATCAAGTAGGCGTCTAGCCAGCTATCATTTCACTGACTATTCTCTTTTATGCTAAAAATAAGAAAGTGGCCTAAAAACGTGGCCCTACACAAAAGTTGGCAAGTTTCACTTGCCTGCAAGTCTACAACGTCTGAGCACACCGTCCAAGAGAGTCCAAGTCACAAATAACCTACGTGCACAAGTCCACCGGCCTAAAGTCCATATTATTAATCTTGATTAGTGAATTTAAAATATTTAAAACATTTTAAAAACATCAATTTTAGTCTTGATTAACAGGCAATAGGTTGGGGGTCCTAATGGTGCAAAGCGTTACATCAACACGACGCGAAAGCTACACTGGCGTCGGGTAGCGACGCCAGGGGTGGGAATAAGAGAACGCGCTCCAAGTCCTGATTCCAATATAGATTCCTCGCTGGGAAGTTCAGAGCATCAACCAGAGCGACGAGTCCAGATTCCAAAGCTAGCACGTGCGATGACGGGCTACGACGTGTCGCAACATCGTACACGACAAATCGTCGAAGAGAAAGCTCCTAGGTGGGGCCCATAGTAGTCCTAGGGACCAATAGGGGACCCACAATACCTCTGGAGAACTTGGGGGGCCCACGGTGGCAAGCGGTGCGACGGGTGCGGCGTTGCGATGTTTGGCTCTCGGTCGTACACAGCCAATGCGGGAGATTGGCTCGGTCGGACACTGGGGGCGGGCTTGCACAGCGCAACGGGTCGGTGCGGGGTCAGGCTTTCGGTCGGTGTGGGGCAGGCCATCGGTCAGACACGGGGAAAAGCGGGGCCGGGCGCTGCAGCGGTGCGCTGCAACGTTGCAACCGTTGCAACGTTGCAGAGAGCGGCGTGAGCGGGCGGGCGTCTCGGTCGGGCACGGTGCGGAGCGGGCTTGCGGAGCAGGGGCTTACAGCGGTGCGGGTGCGGAGCGGAGCGGGGGAATCTCTCGGTCTGACCGAGAGATTCTCTCGGTCAGAGCGGGCTTGATGCGGGGTTGGTGTGGAACGGTTGCAGCGGGTGCGGAGATGCCTTGGTGCGGGCGGGGAGCGTCGGTTAGGGCGGAGATTTTGGGGTGTTTCATCGGTCGGTGCGGGGAAAGTTCGTCGCAACGTTGCGACGATTCGTCGCAACGTCAAATTTGGGTTTTGGAAGCGGCTAGGGTTATTTTCTTACGAAAATAGGTCTTCCTAGAGGTTGTTTATATAGTGTAGATGGGTTGACTTGGTCTAGGGCTAATCCTAAGGGGATTAGGAGTTTAAAATAATTTAAAATTCAAATCTCACCATCTCCAACTCACCCAAGGCTTGGGTGCGGCCCAACTGAGCTGGAAATTGGCGCAAAAATTCTTTAAAACGTTTTAAACTCAAATAAATTTTCTTTGGCCGTAATTAATTTAAAATCTAGCTTTTAAAAATATTTTAAACCTTGCTAAAAATATAAAAGTGGTCAAATGAACTCCAAAAATTACAAAATAAATATCGTGGTGATCGTGATGACGAAAGGAAGCTTACTAAGAAGATGGATCTCAATTTTGACGTCAGACGACGAAACTAAAAATAGAAACGTCTCCCATCAAAAGTGAGAATCGCAACGTCTCATCGAATAAGATTAAATTGTGGGAAAACGACTCGAGAAACGTCGTTCCAAATTAGTGCCACAATTTACTACTCTCAGAGACGTTCACAACGGTATATCACACAAAAGTGTTCACATCCAAACAAAGTCTAAAATAAACACGTGCATGGCCAAAAGCACGTGCACGAACAACGTACAACGAAAATTGGTCGTTACACCAACATCTTCATAGGCTTCCATTGCTGGTCAACTTCTTGGAGCTAGGGTTTGGTGACATCTTCTTCCTCAAAATCACTCTTTGCCCTAATTTGGTAAGTATACTCAAAGCATAGGATTTTGTGGTAAGTGTTTCATTATTTCATCGCATTTGATATTTGAATTGTTCTCTCGGTTGTGAGAGAAGTGTTTGATCCCGGGTTGTGGGAGTCACATTTTCATTGTGTATGATTTGGTCTTGTAGAGGTTTTCTACAAGAATTTCATAGTGTTAAATCTTGGGTTAGTGGTTTCTAACTCAAGTATCCGGAGGGGATCCGGGTGGTTGGGACGTAAGATCACCGGGAACAAGTCGGGGAGACTTGGGTGGATTCGAAACCGTTACATGCTTTGTTTGTGTTTGTTAATTCTTGTTGATTGTTGTTTATTCCGCATTGTCGTTTGTGTTTTACACAATAGTTAGGAATAACGTTCTTAATTATTTTAAAGTACTATTCACCCCCCTCTAGTACATGTACAGTAGCTTCACAGGGCACTACATGCTTCTCCCAAGTCTTTCATGGAGAAGTTAGTTGAAAGGCATTCTTTAACAGAAATCAACATCTCTATGTTGTTACCTATTATCAGAATATCATCCACATATAGAACGAGGATAACTAACGAATTATTACTGGGCTTTTTATAGATGCACGGATCATCATCATTTCTGACAAAACCAAACTCGTTGACCGTCTTGTCGAAACGGATACTCCAACTTCTTGAAGCCTGCTTTAGTCCATAAATGGACCTGTGTAGTCTGCACGCGTTTCCTTTACTCCCACTGACTTCGAAACCTTTTGGTCAGTTATGTAAATCTGCTCTTCTAAATCACTGTTTAGAAACGCAATTTTTACATCCATTTTCCAGATTTCGTAGTCATAGAGCGAGTACAATCCAAATAGACTTGTGCATGGCGACTGGTGAGAATGTCTCGTCATAATTTATACTTAGAATCTGACGATAACCTTTCCCAACCAGCCTAGCCTTGTACGTTTCTATTTTTTCCATCTGCACCAATCTTCTTCTTGAAGATCCATTTGCAGCCGATAGGAGTGCTATCCTTGGGCACGTTTTCTAAGGTCCATACCTTATTCACGTGCATGGAATCTATCTCGGATTTCATTGCTTCTATCCATTTATCAGAGTCTCTACTCTTTATGGCATCCAGGAAGCTAATAGGATCATCATCTAATATGATGCTATCCTCAATTCCTCCGTCTACGAGAAAATCATAGTACCTATCAGGGACTCGAGGAATCCTATCAGACTTCCTAACGACTGGTTGGGAGATATTAGGTTCTAATTCTCCTACTGGTTCCGACATTTGTTCCAGTGTAAATATTTGTTCTGAACATTCGTCCAAATCAATCACCTTGCCAGTTAATTCCTTCACAAGGAACTCCTTTTCTAAAAAAAGTGGCATGTCTAGATACAACAATTTTTTTTTGCTCTGGATGGTAAAAAATATATCCTATGAATGTCTTGGGTACCCAATGAATTTACACAGAATAGATCTGTCTTTCAGTTTGTCTGGATTATGCCTTTTGACATATGCCAGACAACCCCACACCCTTAAGTGATATGGTGTCATCGGCATAGACCTTGATGGAACCTTATTGAGAATATATATAGCAGTTTCTAGGGTATAGCCCCAGAGGGAAGTTGTTAAATTAGCTTCACTTATCATGGATCGTACCATATCTAACAAGGTGCGGTTCCTCCTTTCTGACACACCGTTATGTTAAGGTGTGTAAGGAGATCTGACCTGAGAGAGAATCCCATTCTTTTTTAAATATGCAAGGAATTCATGGCTCAAGTATTCTCCCCCTCAATCTGATCGAAGGATCATGATACTTTTGCCAGTATGTTTTTCAACTTCGTTACGATATGCTTTGAATCGCTCAAAGGTTTCGGATTTGTGTTTCATCAAGAACATATGTCCAAACCTAGAGTGATCATCAGTAAAGGTAACGAAATATGAAAATCTTCCTTTGGCAAATGTTGACACGGGTCCACATACATCAGAATATACTAGACCCAAGAGTTCAATAACTCTCTCCCATTGACTTGCAAAACGAGTTTTGGCCATTTTACCTTTGAGGCAAGACTCGCAGGTGTCGAATGACTCATAATTCGAGAGGCCCAAGAGCCCCTCTTTATGTAACTTGCTGAGTCTCTTCTCTCCGATATGTCATAGTCTACAGTGCCAAAGGTAGGTTTCTTTAAAACCGGATTCCATACGTTTTCTTGTATTAATATTTAATACAACTTTATTACACAAAATGTATGCACCATTGTTTAGTGTCCCAAAACCTAGCAACTTACCATCAAAGAAAATGTTCATAACATTTTCGTTGATAGCAAAATTATAACCTTCTCTAGCCAAAGCCGAGACGAAGATAATATTGCATAGGAAGTTTGGGATGTAGTAACATTGCTTCAAAAGCAAGTCAGCTTCACTAGCTAATGTGTGTCTTAGATCTCCCACGGCTACAACATCAACCTTTGCTGCGTTGCCGACTTGGAGAACGATTTCATTCTTTCGAGCTTTCGAATAATTCTTATTTCCTGTAACTGATTACAGATATGAGGGCCCACACATGTATCTAATACCCATGCATTAGAATTCATAGAAAGAATTAAACTTTGCATTATTGAAGTTGAGGCATTAAAATGTCCTTTCTTCATTTGTTCATGTACCGCTATTATTTTTCTTTAGCCAGTCTTCTTTATTATTACCAGTTAATATATTCTTATCTTGGATATATTTAGTATTAATCGTCATGCTGCTAAGATTAGAACTCTTATAGTTAGCATGTGTTCAAAATATTTTAAATATAATTAGAATGGTTTTTATCCATTTATACTCTCCCACTATTTTAAAGATCATATAAGCCATAACATATTTAAAATTTTAGTGGGACATGAATCCAACAACCCCGAGTCCCCCGACCATGAGTGTAGCTCAACAAGTCGTTTGACTTTGCTGTTGGTAGACAAACTCTTCGTCAATCATATTGACGTGCGTTTATATTTCATATATTTGCGCACGTTTTCTTCCATGTTTCTCCGTATTTTCTGCCGTCTTTTATTCATTTTCTCGTGTTTTCTTGTATTTTCTTGTTTTCTTTCACTTTTCCATGTTTTTTGTATATTTGTAGGAATTTACAGCATTTGGGACATAAAATGACGATATTCTGAGTCCCCTGAGCAACGGGAGGAGTCACGCGTGATCCAGGGGGTCAAACGACCAAGATTGCCACTTTTCAGCCCCCACCCGATCGGTTGGACACAGCCAACCGATCGGGTGATGCATGCGTGTCTGACCCGGACTGAAGCTGGAGCGAAGCGCAAGGTCAACCGATCGTTTCGTCGACCGGTTCATCCCAACAGAGTTCTCGGGAAAATGGAGCTGAATTCCAACCGATCAGGTGACCTTCACCCGATCGGTTCATCTGTAGCCGATTCCTCCGAAGGACGACCCAATCACACCACCCGCTCTCCTCTGCGCCCGGTTGATGCTCCCGAAGGCGACGTCCGAAGCAACAAGCCGCTCACCCGATCGGTTGACATTTCAACTGATCGGGTGGCCTTTTCGTCCCCTTTCATGCACCGCTGCTCATTCATTGAAGATTTTCTATCATTCCAGAAGGATTTTGGGTGATCTCTTATTTTTCTAGCGTTGGCAACGTCGTTAGCTTTCCAACGATAGGTCGCATGCCCAAATCCAATTTTTTTAGATTTTTCTGGAATTTTCTGAGCGCAGCTATGTGCTAAAACTGGCTATAGTCTGGAATTTCATTTCACCCGATCGGTTGACTTGTCAACCGACCGGGTGAGATCTGTTTCTGCGAATCTGAGCTCTCTGTTTATTCCACCCGATCGGGTGAGTTTCCACCCAATCGGGTGGGCCTTTTTTGACAGTTCTAAACCCGACCCAAGATGGTTTTTGAGGGGTTTATAAATAGAGATTGGGGGCACGACTTGGGGGGAATTCTCCTCTAGTTTTAAGGGCTTTTTCAGCCCCTTTGTTGGGAGGCTTAGGGTATATTAGATTAGGTCTTTGCTCAATAAATCTTGTACCGGATTGTTGGATTCGAATCAAGATAAGTATTTTTCTTCTCTCATTTTCTATTGTATTGTGTTGTTTTCATTTTGCTCTTTGGTGAATGTTTGTATGTTATTTGTTTTGCTTGTTTTTATGTTTCTCACCATGGAGTAGTGTTGATGAACCCTAATACGGGTTAGGGTAGGATTGATGCTTGGTTGTTTCATTTGACTTGGTTGCATGGCATGTGCTCGATGAAATGTGTCAATGGGGATTTCCTGCAATCTGAGTCCAATTCGTATGGCAACACACTAGATGTGTTGGGGATTGGGGTCCGGTGCTTGTCCAGTCAAGATCCGCTTCGATGTATTGCTAGAAATCACATTCGACCTATTTGGCCATTAGGGTTACGCGGGGGTGTTTCATTGTCATCGGCGGGAGAAAGGCGGCCTTTGACCGTCGGGCCAAGGGGGAATAAACTTGGCGGTTGACTCCCTAGCCATAGCTCACACCCCCAGCATAGACATCGAGTCCTAGCGCGCGGGAGCGGCTTGGACGAAGTGTTGGGAGATATCATTGTGGCATTAATGCTCCCGGTTGCGGAAGGTGTTAATGGACATGGGAATGCCCACCATCCGGAACCGGGTAGGCCTAGCGTGCTTGGCACCGACCGGAATATCGGGCCATGGACGCTAGGTACCACCTTTTAGGGCAATGTCTCACCCTGGGTCAAGTCAAATGCCAAGTGTCATGAGTGCTCTAGCCCGTGTTAGCGGGGATTCATTTCGTGTCTTTTTCATTTCTTTCTTTTATTTCTACACTTCCACCCACATCATCCGTGTAGCTAGCACACGACCTAGGCGAGGCTAGTAGCCACTCAAGCTATCCACCTCCCTGAGTTCGATAAACCCGCACCCTACACTAACCGTGCACTTGCGGTAAAACGACACCGCGCCCATACCGTAAACGGGGCGCCGGTCAAGTTTTTGGCGCCGTTGCCGGGGAGGCGTTCGGTTGGATATTAGCTTAGCTTGGGTTCGTTAGACTGCGCATAAAAACACAAAAAAAATTTCTTTTTTTCTTTTTTTTAAAAAATATATTCAATAACCAAGAAATTTTTCCCACACCATTATATTATCTTTTTGTTATTCTCTTGTACTATTGACGCTCCTCTCTAGTTTTCTTATTTTTGTTGTCCAGGTAGCTTTGGTGTAACCATGTGGAGATTAAATTTCGATGCTCAGATGGGAGGATACGATCCTTATTCAGTTGTGGTTTGTGAGACTTGTGGGATGGTGGGGCACATGTATTATGATTGCCCATTTACGCTTGAGAGCCTCCCCCCACTCCAAGGCCAAACATTTTCCCACAACCTTAGCCCAAACACCTCCCATCCATTTCCTCAACCTTATACCCCTCCACAAACACAAGAAGAATCAAGTCTCGTGTCTCTACTTGAAAGTGCCATGTTTAACCAAGGCCAAATATTACAAAACTTTATGGTACCAATCACCGAGTCGACATCGAGAAGAGGTGATGAAGGAGAGGATATACCCGCTTTCATGGTTGAGACCACCATGCCATCGGCCACCATAGACACATCTCAAGCCGATACCCCATTTTTCCATCACTACCACTTGGATGACGAAGCATTTTTTGATGATGATAGTGAGGATGGGGTGATTTCTATAGGATCTGTGGGAGAGACTTCTTGTCTTGATTTGGATACCCCATATGAGTCCTATGAGAGCACTGAGGAGTTTACAGAGATTATGCATACCGATGAGGAGGATGTGCGTGAGGACGAGGACACCACGACCACATACGAGTGGTCCGCTCCACATCCACCTCCACTGTCATCTCTGTTGCTGCTTCTTCCTTGGTCTGTGGTCAACCACGAGGATGTCATTCAGGACATCGGGCAGATGGTGGAGCATGAGCATATCGTCGAGGAGGATGTGCATGAGGGCTTGGATACGATGGTCCACTCTATAGAGCCCGAGTCACATCTACATTTACCGTCGCTCTCCACTTCTTCTGCGGCTGAGCATCTATTTGAGCATATTGCCCCTATTCAGGGAGATTTTCATACTCACTCTCACTCCACTTTTGAGTCTCGCTTTTCACTTCCTATTTCTTTAGACTCGTATATATTTGACATACCATATCTCTCGCAGGACACATGATCTACTTCCCCTGAGGTATGCTGCGGTGTGTCACCACCTGGAGAGCCACTTCTCATGGAGAGCGAGGATTTGGTCGTCGCTAGTACAGGGGATAGCGACCCATTCTCAGGGAGTATTCGTCACACTTTCACTATTTTTCCATCTTATTTTGACGATTATCTCTAGGATACTTTTATTTTGGGGAAAGATTTTTTGCCATGGACTAATGCACCTCGTCCTTTGCAGGTCACAGGTGGACACCTACGAGGGATGCTTGGAGGTGCATTGCTTGGGTCCATTGGCACACGTGGCACAGCGCTTCTGGAAGAGCCACAAAAGGAGCAGTTAGAGCAGCTACCTGCCCCACTTCAGATCTTGGATCCGCCTATGCTCAGGTGTATCATAATCCAGTAGTGTAAAAATTTACCGCTTTCTAGTTTAGATTTAAATAATCTCGTTTCCTCTCATTAGCGAAGGGAGCGTATCTAGGATTTGCTTTTGCATCTTAATAACCCATCATGTCGTGCCCTTCTATCATTTCACCTGCATCCTCTTCCGAGGAGAATGATCACACCGTCTCTCCTGCATTTTGATTTCTTTCTTTTCTTTTCCGATCTTCCCCTTGCATATTTCTGCATCACATTGATCATATCATTTCGCTGGCATTGTCATGTTCAGCTTGGGGGAAATTGACTTTTGTGTGCATGTTTTTGTGTGTCGTTGTCGTGTGTTTGTGTCTTTGAGTCCTTCGTTGCGTTTTATATCTTTTATTTTGTATGTTTCTTTCTCTTTATTTTTCAGTTTCGTTCGTGTGTTTTTCGTGTTTTTCATTTTTTGTGTCCGTGCACCCCCCCAATTTTCATTGCCCTCCCGTATTCACTACTATTGCATTGAGGACAATGCACATTTCAGCTTGGGGGAGTCACACTTCGTGCGTCATTTGTCTCTTTTTCTTCGTTATTTGAGTCATTTTTCTCCGTGTTTTTCTTTTTCTTTTTCTTTTCTTCTTTTTATCTCTTTCTCCTAGAGATGAACCCTATGATGAATTGCCACGAAAATCACACGCACACCTTGCACGGATTCGATAATCACATTCACTAACCCTAGGATATCGAGTCCTCTTGCATTTCATGCATCGCGAGTCCACTTAGCTTTTTGTGAGTCGTGCGTCGTGCCTAGCTGTTTGGTGTGCTTCTACTTTGTGATTTTACTTTATATACCTGTCCAGGAATGACCCCTAGATTATCATGCTTCGATTTGAATATGCGGTATTTCTTTTCCCTGTCTACTTCTGCATGCTCTATATATATATATATATATATATATATATATATATATATATATATATATATATATATATATATATATATATATCGTGTACTTCATTTCGCATGTGTCGGGATTCCACAATTAAGGACTAGGATAACCCATTTAGCCCATGCTCTATGTAGCGAGAATAGTTTCCTTTGCCCAAGTGTTTAGATTCCGACTTTCTTTTTGTTTTACTTGGTGCAAATCCCCTCGTTGTGTACCGTTCTCCCACTTGGGAGAGTACACATGTGTATAGCCAAAAACCCAAAAATCCAAAAAAAAAGAGAAAAGAAAAGAAAAAACCCAAAAAGAAAAGAAAAGAAAATTTTTGTATAGCCCAAAATCCAAAAAAATACAAATACCCAAAACCCAAAAAAATTCCCGTGTGAATATTTTTTCCTACTTGCCGAGAATAAAGGGAAGGCGAGAATTTGCACCGAGTATTCTACTCCACATCATCTCAACCCCCATCGTTTTCGAAAACACTTGACGTGGGAACTTTTTAGCTAGTATCTCGGCTATAGTGGTGTGATTTCCTTAACCCTAGTTGTGGAGTCCCCGATGCATGATACGCTTCTATTCTTATACTCTTCTCATGCATGCTTGAGCTAATATTCACCGCAATTTCAAATTCGAATCGGTATTTGGGTCGTTTCCTGGATTTATGTATATCGAGCTTTATTGCACAATGTAGATAGTGACACCGTCTGCTAACACACGACCACACTCACTCGCGCTTCACCGCGTGGGCCCATAGCATTTGTCTGGACTCGTATTCCTTAGTTTAGTGATGTGATTTGGTGTTTGCTTGCTTGGTGTGTCGTTTTTGACTTTGTTGGCCCTGACGGGCGATCTAGGATATAGAGTTTTCTTTTTCTCTCTTTCTCTCTATTTTCTCCCTCCGAGCTCCTACTCTCACTCGTCTTCCTCGAGGACGAGGAAGAGTTCAGCTTGGGGGATTTTGACGTGCGTTTATATTTCATATATTTGCGCACGTTTTCTTCCGTGTTTCTCCGTATTTTCCGCCGTCTTTTATTCGTTTTCTCGTGTTTTCTTGTATTTTCTTGTTTTCTTTCACTTTTCCATGTTTTTTGTATATTTGCAGGAATTTACAGCATTTGGGACATAAAACGACGATATTCTGAGTCCCCGGAGCAACGGGAGGAGTCACGCGTGATCCAGGGGGTCAAACGACCAAGATTGCCACTTTTCAGCCCCCACCCGATCGGTTGGACACAGCCAACCGATCGGGTGATGCATGCGTGTCTGACCCAGACTGAAGCTGGAGCGAAGCGCATGGTCAACCGATCGGTTCGCCGACCGGTTCATCCCAACAGAGTTCTCGGGAAAATGGAGCTGAATTCCAACCGATCGGGTGACCTTCACCCGATCGGTTCATCTGTAGCCGATTCCTCCGAAGGACAACCCGATCACGCCACCCGCTCTCCTCTGCACCCGGTTGATGCTCCCGAAGGTGACGGCCGAAGCAACAAGCCGCTCACCCGATCGGTTGACATTTCAACCGACCGGGTGGCCTTTTCGTCCCCTTTCACGCACAGCTGCTCATTCATTGAAGATCTGCTATCATTCCAGAAGGATTTTGGGTGATCTCTTATTTTTCTAGCGTCGGCAACGTCGTTAACTTTCCAACAATAGGTTGCATGCCTAAATCCGATTTTTCTAGATTTTTCTGGAATTTTCTGAGCGCAGCTATGTGCTGAAACTGGCTACAGTCTGGAATTTCATTTCACCCGATCGGTTGACATGTCAATCGACCGGGTGAGATCTGTTTCTGCGAATCTGAGCTCTATGTTTATTCCACCCGATCGGGTGAGTTTCCACCCGATCGGGTGGGCCTTTTTTAACAGTTCTTAACCCGACCCAAGAGGGTTTTTGAGGGGTTTATAAATAGAGATTGGGGGCACGACTTGGGGGGAATTCTCCTCTAGTTTTTAGGGGTTTTTCAGCCCCTTTGTTGGGAGGCTTAGGGTAGATTAGATTAGGTCTTTGCTCAATAAATCTTGTACCGGATTGTTGGATTTGAATCAAGATAAGTATTTTTCTTCTCTCATTTTCTATTGTATTTTGTTGTTTTCATTTTGCTCTTTGGTGAATGTTTGTATGTTATTTGGTTTGCTTGTTTTTATGTTTCTCACCATGGAGTAGTGTTGATGAACCCTAATACGGGTTAGGGTAGGATTGATGCTTGGTTGTTTCATTTGACTTGGTTGCATGGCATGTGCTCGATGAAATGTGTCAATGGGGATTTCTAGCAATCTGAGTCCAATTCGTATGGCAACACACTAGATGTGTTGGGGATTGGGGTTCGGTGCTTGTCCAGTCAAGATCCGCTTCGATGTATTGCTAGAAATCACATTCGACCTATTTGGCCATTAGGGTTACGCGAGGGTGTTTCATTGTCATCGGCAGGAGAAAGACCGCCTTTGACCGTCGGGCCAAGGGGGAATAAAATCGGCGGTTGACTCCCTAGCCATAGCTCACACCCCCAGCATAGACATCGAGTCCTAGCGCGCGGCAACGGCTTGGACGAAGTGTTGGGAGATATCATTGTGGCCTTAATGCTCCCGGTTACGGAAGGTGTTAATATACATGGAAATGCCCACCGTCCGGAACCGGGTAGGCCTAGCGTGCTTGGCACCGACCGAAATATCGGGCCATGGACGCTAGGTACCACCTTTTGGGGCAATGTCTCACCCTGGGTCAAGTCAAATGCCAAGTGTCATGAGTGCTCTAGCCCGTGTTAGCGGGGATTCATTTCGTGTCTTTTTCATTTCTTTCTTTTATTTCTACACTTCCACCCACATCATCCGCGTAGCTAGCACACGACCTAGGCGAGGCTAGTAGCCACTCAAGCCATCCACCTCCCTGAGTTCGATAAACCCGCACCCTACACTAACCGTGCACTTGCGGTAAAACGACACCGCGCCCATACCGTAAACGGGGCGCCAGTCACATATCGTATATGACTCCCTATTTGATTTTTCCCCTAGTCATTTGTGATCATGAGTGTGCTCTTCCAAAGCACTATATCTAGTCTAGTCAAACATTTATTTTCGCGTCTAGCTTGACTTACGCCGGTGCTCGGTGTATTCACGACCCGATGGTTTGGGTCAAGCCTAGACTACATCATTGCCTTAACTTACGCCGATGCTCGGTGTATTCACGACGCGACGGTTTGGGTTAAGACACATGTATGAAGAAATTGGTTTCTGTAAGGTTACCGTGTCACGGCTTGATTGTAGCTCAACAACTGTAACACGGATCATACAGATCCTAACGTCTAAAATAAGGAGGGCTACGAATTATCTTGTAAATGATTTATTATCATATTTGACTAGATATAGTTGACAGCATTGCATAATAAAGATTCGCGTCCTTGCGGTCCAACGGACACGGTGATCACTCCATATTTTACACCTTTTTTCTGCATGTTTGCATGTCGTTTTGATTGCTCATATCGCGTTTTCACGATTATTCAACAATATTGCGATGCTTTTCACTATTTCTTGTTTTTTCGTATTTCAGGAAATATGGAGCGATCTGGAGCGAATTTGAGATCAAGGGATTTGCACGCGCTTAGTAGTCTCGCCCACAGCTCATTCGAGGACTTATCAGCGATGGAGGATGAGCAGAAGAAGAAGGAAATCAATAGGAGCGACGATGAGGCGAGAAGAAGAATAAATACGCTCAACAGCACACCACTCGGTCGAGTAGACCACCCACTCGGCCGAGTAAGAAGCCCTACTTAGTCGAACGGAATGGATACGCACACGATTTTTTTTAGCGTATACTCGGCCGAACAAAGGAAGCCCACTCGGCCGAGTGAGAGAGTTCACTCTCTCGAGTGGTACAAGGAATTCATCCAGAGAAAGGCCCAAGTTACTGGAATTTTCAGAGATCCTGAGGAGGCCCACTCGGCCGAGCATGAATGCTCACTCGACCGAATGAAGAAGTCCACTCGGCCGAGCCACCCCCAAAGACAGACCATGAAACCCCCCGAAGTTACTGTTTTTCTACAGGGTTTGTCACTCGGCCGAGTGACCCTCTCCGCCTGCTGTTAGGGTTGCGATTTCTGGGCTGCGCAGGGGCAGTTTGGTCACAATTTTCTGGACAATTTTAGAGGGTATTTAAACCCAGTTTTGCCCTAGTTTAGGAGAGGCTTGAAATATATTTTTTAGACTTTCTTTTAGGATTTTGACAGCTACTCTTTTGTGAATTCTCAGCTGGAGATCGTTGGAATCAACATTGGTTTGTCTATTCTTATTAAAAACTCAATTTTTATGAATTATTTCTCTTTTGCAATGAATTGTGCCACGATTATTATCGTTATTTATGAGATTTGCATGATGCTTAGTGAGTAATGCCGTCGTTCTAGGGCATGGGGATGAACAATATGGACCCTATCTCTGAATTGTGATGAATTTGTTGATTTGTTGCTAGAATTGATTAGGGTTAGGTTATGATTGATTGATTACGGGTAGCTAGGAATTCATATCGATTGGGATTTGCAAGAGATTGGATCACAATTGGTAGGAAGGCCTGAATATTCGATTTAGATTGACACTTGGATTTCTCTAGATTTGGTTTGCAAGATATTGGACCAAAGCTAGGATTTTTAATTGTGAATCTATACTAATATTCTTTTGCAAGAGATTGGATGAATAAGACCTATCATAACCTAGGTCGTAGCTCGATTTTGCATGAGCGTGGGCTCAAGATACGATTGAACAATGATGTCGTTCTTCACGCTAGTGGCTTAGGCTATAGTTTGCATGAGAGTGGGCCATATCCTAGGTTTGCTATATACCGACAATAGCGCGAGAGCGTGAGCTTGGTTCTACAATTAAGTTCCGACTAGTTCACCTATATTCAAGCTTAGCAACAATGAATATATGAATCAAAAGGATGAGAGACGGTCCGTAGTGGGGATTTCCTATCCCTAGACGCTTTTTATTATATTGATATTTTCTTGAAACTTGAACGATTGTGACTATTGCACCCAACTATTCTTGTTCTCTCGATAGCTAGGTAATTTGAGTAAGACATGGTCATTTGTCCTCCCTGAGTTCGATACCCGATTGCCGCTACACCGTGCGCTTGCTGTAAAACTACAAGTCGTTTTTCGGGTATACATCTGGAATGGCGATCAAGTTTTTGGCGCCGTTGCCGGGGAGGCGATAGTGTTTTATTTTCTTTACTTAGTTATTTCTATTATTATTATTATTTATCTTTTTACTCCTATATCGTGCTAACAATTCCATCGAAGCTCTATTTTTCTGTGCATGTACATGAGATCTACGGCGAATACCGAGGATATAATATTTGATCCGTATATCGAATATACCGAAAGGAGGATTAGAGCTGAGAAGTGACTCAACATGTAGGATGGTTGTATGAACCGACCGGAGACACCGGAAGAATTAGCAGCATGCATGGCGAGGATAATATCTATCAGAGATAGGCTTCGGCCTAAGACTACCTCCACTACTTCTTCCATCGCTATGCTGGAGTTGGTGGCGGATAAGAATTTCGGGCTCAAAACGGGACTAGTGGTCTTAATGTAACAAGACACATACCATGGGAACTCCCATGAGAATCCACATTATCATCTTCAGCTATTGTTGTCCAAGTGCTTCACCTTTCAAATGCCGGGTGTTTCCGTCGATGCTATCCGATTGCGAATCTTTCCCTTTACCCTCAGAGACAAAGCTCTATATTGGTTGAGGACACAAGCGGAGGGGATCTTTACTACGTGGGATGAGTTGGCTAGTGCTTTTGTTAATAAATTCTACCCACCATCCAAGACGGTGAAGATAAGGAGCGCACTCATGTCCTTCAAGCAAGGACCGCATGAGACCCTATACGAGGCATGTGAGTGATTTAAAGATCTCCAGCATCAGTGCCCCCACCACAGCATCGAAGCATGGGAGCTAGTACACAACTTTTATAATGGACTCCAACCGGGCACTAAGCAAATTATAGATGCAACCGCTAACAGAGCCATTTTATCCAAGACGTCGGATGAAGATACGGCCCTATTAGAGGAGATGGCATCTAATAATCAATAATGGGGCGACGAGCGAGGGAAATCTTCTACCTCTTTGAAGCCAACAAGCATATATGAGGCCAAGGCCGTAGCAGAGCTTTCCACTAAGTTTGACTCTCTCCACAAGGCCGTGGAGAGATTGGAGAAGTTGATCACCGAGTCGCATGGAGCTCCCGCTATATCTACGCCGGGAGGTAATATGATCAATTGGCAAGACCAATCTCAAGCTATGTTTGTAGGAGGATACCATGGAGAAGGAGCCTTAGAGCAAATCCAATATGTAGCAGGGAACACCGGTTATTGGGCCAATCCGGCCATGAGGAATCATCCGGGATTCTCGTATGCTAATAATGACGAAGCTTTAAATCCACCACTACCTCAACAACCTCAAGCTAGGCTTCCACCTCCACAACCTCAATACCAACCGAGGGGGCCGCCACAATAAAACTACCCGCATAGGCAACAAGCGGTACCATATAAGCCGCCGGGTAATAACCAAGGTTGGAGAGCTCCGAATCCACCACAAGCACAACCAAGATCGGGTCATGAAGCTAGGGTGGAGGAATTCATGGCGGAGCAAAGAAAAATAAATGCTAGATTGACAGTGCAACAAGACTCGCTCATAACCGTCATTGCGCAACTAGGATAGCAACTTGCGTTGCTTAACAAAAACAATCAACAATTGCCGGCTCAACCGGAGCCCAATCCACGGAGAAATACTGACCACATAAATGCAGTGGTGGCGGTCACTACTAGGGGCGGGAAGGATACCACTCCAGCCATGGTCCAAACCAAGGAGTCCGTGGAAGAGATTTTGAACGACAAAGAGCCGGCTATTGAGGAGGAGAGCACAAAAGAGCCACTAGAAGGTGGAAGTTCTGAAGTTAAGAAGCCAAATGAGGAGTGCACCTACATGCCACCAGTGCCCTTTCCGCAACGGTTGGCGAGAGCTAAAATTGAGAAGCGTCTCGCCAAGTTCCTTGAATACTTGAGGGGAGTAAGACTCAACATACCTTTCTTCAATGCTATTGTAGAGATCCCATCATACGTCAAGTTGTTGAGGGACTTAATTTCGGGGAAGTAAAGATAGGAGAAAATATTTCTTGCCGAGCAAGGAACTTGGTTCACCCGGAGGGAAAAGGAGCCTACTAAATTCAAGGATCCCGGAAGCTTTCGCATCCTATACACACTTGGAGGAGTCCCACTACAAAAGGCTTTGGTAGACTTGGGAGCAAGAGTGAGCCTAATGCCCCTTAACATGTTTCGAAAATTGAATACGGGGACCGACTTGAAGCCAACGGACATGAGAATACAACTTGCAGATGGTCGGGTTACTAGGCCGGTAGGGATTGCGGAGGACATACCGCTCCAAGTATTGGGAGGAATATGCTTGCCGTGCGACTTCGTCATTATGGACATCAAGGAGGAGGGCGACACTTCACTAATACTCGGACTCCCCTTCCTAGCCACCGCCGGCGTGATAGTCGACGTGAGAGAAGGTACTTTATCTTTGAATGTTGAAAACATCGAGGTTGAGTTCCATATCCCAAAAGCTATGAAGCATATGCCCTACCAAGAGGAGTTCGACTATGTGGACCTCCTTGATAAGGGGATCGTTGAAGCCATTCCACATTCTATTGGTGCTCTACATGATGACGGCCTTGAAGAATGCCAAACTTCTAGCATTGGAGAAAAGTTGGAGGACCCCCTGGATAGCTCTATGGCTGATGACAAAGAAGACGATGCTGATGTCGCGAGGATTAGGGAGCTATGCAAGCTCTCCATGGCCAACAATTCAAAGAAAGCTCCGTCGGATATATGGTCGGTGTCACCAGTGAAGAAGAAGATTGGTGCTAATTCAAGCTTGGGGGACTTATTTCCCAACTCTACCCATGTGAGGGGACGTCGAGGAAAGCCCACATGCATCAAAATCCAAATCCAAGTGGCCTTCCCGGCAAATTTGACGGGCGCATCTCGCACGCGTCCAATATCACGCACTAAACGAAAATCATAAGGGGTCGAGCTCATGACCTTAAACGAGTGCTTGTCGGAAGGCAACTTGACGGTTTTATATCATTCTTAGTTCATTTTTATTTTTATTTTAGATTTTTCTTAGTGTCTAGAGTCTTGCGTCTATAAAACTCATGACCACTGGCTCTATTTTTAATGACATGAGATGGAGAATGTGAAATCATTCATATGGAGGATAGCCATGGCAAGGGAGAGCGCTCCAGGAATGCGCTCAGGCCTTAGGAAGAGGAAGAAACTGCGAGAACGAGAAAAACAGAGATCGGAGCAAAAACAAAGAGCCGAGGCTGGAAATTGCAAGCCACTCGGTCGAGTGCACATGGCACTCAACCGAATGAAGACTCTACTCGGCTGAGTAGAGTACCGATCAGGGAAGATCCTTCAGACCCACTCTCTGTTATTTTTTGAGTTTACAGTACTATTGCCACTCGGTCGAATTACTATGTTACTCGGCCGAGTGAATCAGATACCCTACACGCTTCAAAAATTGCTGAGTGGCCATGCCACTCGACCGAGTGGAAATTATCCATTCGACCGAGTGGGAAGAGCTACTCGACCGAGTCATAAGTTGTGGGAGTTTATTTCGAAATTTTTTCACACAGCTCCACTCGGCCGAGTGTTCTTTTGACATCTTTATATATAAGCTTCGAGGCGATGTGTGAATTTCGAAAAACGCAAAATTCCCAAAATTCGTCGCCCAGTGCCCGAGCTTCGTCGCTTCGACTCCCAATGCCCGAATCCGCGTCTTCATCGCCCAAGCCGCTTCGACGCCACCGACCGACCATCGCCACTGGTCGCCGACGTCGCCCCGCCGCTACACTTCACTGGAGTCGCCTCCCTCACCACCGTTCATCCCCATTTCACCACAATTTTCCTATTTCTTCTCCATTCTCCCAATCTGAACGCCCATTGTGCGCCAAATTCAAATTAATTCATATATATATCTATTATCCCCTATCTTCCCCATGTATATTGATTATCATTCGCTGATTTGATTGTTTGCTTTTCAGGTTAGCTTGGGGGAGCTTGGGGGAGATACAAGACGCTCCAGAGCTTCGCGGAGGAGGCGATTTCTTCGCACTCTATGTATTTTGCACTCGCGTCGTGCTCAGTTATACTCGTTTCATTATATAGCACTTCACATTTTCATTCGGGGTGGGCATGTCTCGCTGCACACATGCCGCCTCGCCTTAGGCCACGCACTCGGGAGCCCGCTTTCAAGCGGAAGAAGTCAGGTGATCCTGGCTCCTCTTCTGCTAGGGCAGACTCCCCTTCACCTAGCTCACCACCACCAACACAGCCGCCTCCTACCGCACCCATTCCACCACCTGCACAGCGTGTCCCCGTGTTCGATGCGATGGGAATTACGTTCCGAGATGACGCCCAGCGCGCCAGATTTGAGCGTATCTCCCATCGCACGATCGTACCCACTAGGTTCGCACACCTAGCTGACCTTGAGCGCCTAAAGGTCCTAGAGGTGCTAATCCAGTTGTAAGACAACAAGGGGTGGCATGATTTCTTGTCGGTGTCGACGGACACTTACATCCGCCTGACACTAGAGGTCCTTAGCTCTATCGAGCGGACCCCTGGAGGATGCTCATTTTGCCTGATGGATCAAGAGTACCAGGTCAATCTTGACATGCTCCGAGCATTCTTCTAGTGGCCCGCTGTCCCTGACCTAGACCGAGCTTACAGCCCCACGCACATCCCACCGCCGTCATTCGACACCCATGCTTTCTGGACTCGGATCACATGATCACCCCTTGCCTTTGACCCTAGTCGGGCCAAGGACACTGTCGTCCTCTACCCGTGCCTCCGCATGAACAGCACCTTATGGCGACCACTTTTCTTGCGAGGTACGAGCCAAGGACGTTGTCGACGCCAGAGCTCTACATGCTCTACGCGATGACACGTTCTAAGGTCTTTGATCGAGGAGACGTTCTGGTCCCTGCTATAGAGATCGATATCTCCAGTTGGTACATCGACCGCATCATTATTTCTGTCGACGCTCGTATGCCTATCTGATGCGGCGGTTTGATTACCCTCTTGGCCCTATTGTGCGGAGTTGACCTTCCAGCCGGCTTGCTGAGACCACCGGGCCCCACCTCTCTCTCCTTAGATGTCATGGCCCGGATGGTGATGTTGCGTCCTCATGGTCAGCGCCACTGGGTGTGGTTGCACGGTCCCCATGGTGCCAATTACATGATTCTCCCGAGCCCTGCTTGGACACATATTGGACCTGCGGGCAGGGAGTGGATTCCATCGATAAATCTCCTCATCCCTGCCGCATACATGCTTGAGCCTGAGGGTGCTCAGCAGGAGCCCCTCCTCCCACCACTTGACCCCATGATCCCTTAGCCTGCACTTGCTTCGTCTGCCCCTCCCGACACCTCTGTCCACACTTCTGTTAGTGTCGAGAGCACGTGAGCTGAGTCCACCCACACCACCACCACCACTGTGCCCATGTCGATAGATCCCATATCTGCTACTAGCCACGAGCCTCCCCCCACCGTAGTTGAGTGCGGCGAGCCTTCTTTTACTTCTGCGGTAGAGACCCTTTCTTCATTATTGTTCTCAACTCCCGGGGAGTCATTTTCTGCACCCTTCACGACCTTCCCGGTCGTCGACCTCACTGTCTCCACCACCGCTGTATTCTCCGAGAGTGTCGTGACGTATGTCCCCACGTCTGTGTCACTGACCTCTCTGCCCGCCTCATCGCTTGCCACCACTACCGTTTCTGCTGTCACTCATTCCTCTTCAACCATTTCCGCGTCTCAGCCTCCCACAGAGGCTAAGCGACACTTGGCGAGCACAACACCTCCTCACCACCCCACTGTAGCACCCATCCTTTATATTAGCCGAGCGAGACAGACCCTCTCTTCCCCTGTTCGTCCTGCTCGACACGCTGCTCCACCACCCCCCGACACCTTAGTTCAGCACCTATGTGCTCTTGAGGGGACGATGAGTGGACTTAGAGCGGATTTTCGGGCTCTCTCCGCTATTGTTAGTGCTGTCCAGACCCGCGTTGCATTGCTTCCTGGTATTCAGGCTTGCCTGAACCAGATTCTTCAGCGCCTGCCTCAGCCACCCACCCCCACCCAGCAGCCTCCACGACCACCACCTCCGCCACAGGACGGTGCTGGTCAACCCCCACCCACCTAGGCACACACTGGATGCCTTTGATATTTTTTGGTGATTGTTATGCTGGATATTTTCTGAGCCTGCTGATTTTGCACCCCTCCTCCACACACTGTTTTGGTCACATTTTGGTCATATCTGTCTATATCTTTTTGGGAGTGAGAGAGTACTTTTGGGGACACCTATCTGACACCATTTTGATCTCTAGTCGCATCACTTGCATTCACATTGCATACTTTTTATTTTTTTCCTTTTATTTTTTATTTTCATGCCTGCATCCTCGCCCTCCCCACCCAATTTTTGCCTCTCGGTGTGCCACACTTCGCACATTGAGGACACTGTGCACTTTAGCTTGGGGGAGTGGGTTCTCACGCACTTTTTATTTTTGTTGCCTTTTATTTTATTTTTTCCCACATTTCTTCGTTTTTACACTTGCTTTCACCCACTTTTTCTTTTTTATCATGCATCATGTTTTTTTATTTCACGAGTGTGCTGCATTGTACAGTAGTTTTACATTTTCTTTTATCCTTATTTCTTTCATCTTTTTGCTAGAGATGATTTTTCTGTGATGATGATGATGTGGTGTTAGCTTATCTCTATATGCATACTATCTTGTCATGCCATAGTTTTTATTTCAGATATCATATGCTATGTCTTGCTTTGCATTTGAAATAGTAACCCGCACTTTCATTTATGAATATGGATGAAATTCTTTTATTAGCTGAGTCTGATAATTTATATGTAAACTCTTCGTAAAAAACACACCAAGCTTCACGCATTGATTACTTATATCTGGAGTACTGCTTTCTTTTCTTGTATCACTTCTTATTGCATGAAAATTGTGCGCTTCACTTTCGGGTTGAATGAATGTATGTTCGGTTGATATAACTGGATTAGTTTACTTTATAAGATTAAACTGAGTAGATTACATTACTCTGCTGAAAGTTGTCGTGCACGTCCTATAGAGTGAACCGTGTGTTTTATATATTTATTTCTCCACATATCTTGAGCATTATTTCTATACTTATATTCATTGGTGAATCTCCCTTAAGAGGATCCTATATTGGCATTTCCCTGCTATTAAATTCCATGCTCCAATAACCCCAAAATCAAACAAAATATGAATATCTTTCTATCTTTTGATTTGGGATCTCAGATGTATATATGCTTTAAAAAGAGAGAAAAAAAGAGAGAAAAAAGAAAAGAAAAGAGAAAAGTGTTAAAGGAGTTTTGGAGAGGAGTAAAAATAATCTCTAATCAAGAGTAGCCATGGCATAAGCCATGTCTCTCTCTATATTCATTGAGCTAGGACTTTGGAGTCCAAAGGACTCCCCACTAACTTAGTGGGGAGTAATGGTGAGATGATGAGGGGAGGGAGGCCAAAGGCCTCCCTCAACTCACAACACTCCCTCTCATCTTTCCATTACCTTGGGTTAAGCATATGAATACTTCAGGATTCAGTATGCTAATGGGGTGGATACTTCTGGATCTAGAGCCACTGTGGTTGCCTCGTTAAAACCTTAGCTGTGGAAAACCCAGTGGGAAAAACCAGCAGCTTCAGGAAAAAGAGTACAACTATCGAGGGACTCCCTCTAATCTGTACAAGCTTCAGGCTTGCAGATTCGTATGTATCTATACAATCATCTCCTATTTGTCTATACATCCATCATGTTCTGAAAGCAAATACAGTCATCACTCATCTATACAAGTTTCACTCATCTAGCGGCTATTGGAAAGTAGTGGCGCTCTGGAGTGGAATGCTCTTCGAAGTTGGTAGATGACTCCACTAAAGTATTCTTTGAATCAGTCTTCTGTGTGATTGCAAGGTACTGCTGGACCTAGCTGAGCGTTTTCAATACTTGCTTCTTGGATGATGAGCTTCTCAGAAGATGTAGACATTGGAGGATGATGTATAGATATTTAGGAGGTGGCCGGCCTTTTGTGTTTTAGTCATCGTGATGATCTTTAAAACTGCATATTCGATATATATTCCTTGACCATTGAAAGTTGCGCAAAAGCAGCTTATCATTGGTCTAGTGGTGCTCTCCAGGACAACACTGTATCTGGTTAACAACTTTACTGCAGACGTTCTATCAAAGACACGTGCAGTTGGCCAGATAAAGAAGTGTAACAAGTACACCAAACGTGTTGATAACGTGTTAAAGGAGTTTTGGAGAGGAGTAAAAATAATCTCTAATCAAGAGTAGCCACGGCATAAGCCATGGCTCTCTATATATTCATTGAGCTAGGGCTTTGGAGTCCAAAGGACTCCCCACTAACTTAGTGGGGAGTAATGGTGAGATGTTGAGGGGAGGGAGGCCAAAGGCCTCCCTCAACTCACAACAAAAAGAAGCTTTTACAGGATCCCATCTCAGACTCTTTCTCTCTTTCTTCCATCTTTTGTTTTTATTTCTATTGGAGCTCCAAAAATGGGGGATGTACTTATTGATTTATCTGATGCCACCACGCTTATAGATAAGCTTGAGGGAGAGGATCCAATGATGTGTGAGAGAGTGAGTACTTGACTGTGCATGACAACCTAAGCTAGGTAATTTTCTATACTCGGTGAGATTACTAAAAGTTTTACGAAATCCAGGAATTGAAACTTAGCATGCATTTCATGAAAACCACTTCTTTCTATTCTTATTGCTTCTTATTGTGTGATACATCTTATACTCCAAATAGAAAGCATTTAATTGAAAAGTGTGTGGTCTATGACTATGTATACCGCTTTAGATGCTTCATACGATGTTAATCCTAGAATGATTCCAAATTTCATATTGTTTTGATATTCTTGGGTTTTCTGTTTTGAATGCATCCTTATATTATGATCTCGAGATAAAAATCTTTGGCATGTGTTTTATATTCACCGTGTACTATATGAGTAAGCAAAACCCACGTCCTGAGAAAATAATCTAGCACATCTCTCTCTTTGTTTTCTTTCATATTTCCTTTTTCTTTTTCCCTTATCTTTATTTTTTCCATCAAGTTCGCCTTTTACTCATCTTCCTCGAGGACGAGTAAGAGGTAAGATTGGGGGATTTTAATCACTCCATATTTTACACCTTTTTTCTGCATGTTTGCATGTCGTTTTGATCGCTCATATCGCATTTTTCACGATTATTCGACAATATTGCGATGCTTTTCACTATTTCTTGTTTTTGTCGTATTTCAGGAAATATGGATCGATCTGGAGCGAATTTGAGATCAAGGGATTTGCACGCGCTTAGGAGTCTCACCCACGGCTCATTCGAGGACTTATCAGCGATGAAAGATGAACGAAAGAAGAAGGCAATCAATAGGAGCGACGAGGAGGCGAGAAGAAGAAGAAATAAGCTCAACAGCACACCACTCGGCCGAGTAGACCACCCACTCGGTCGAGTAAGAAGCCCTACTCAGCCGAACGGAACGGATACGCACACGATGTTTTTAGCGTATACTCGGACGAACAAAGAAAGCCCATCAGCCGAGTGAGAGAGTTCACTCGCCCGAGTGGTACAGGGAATTCGTCCAGAGAAAGGCCCAAGTTACTGGAATTTTCAGAGATCCTGAGGAGGCCCTCTCAGCCGAGCATGAATGCTCACTCGGCCGAATGAAGAAGTCCACTCGGCCGAGCCACCCCCGAAGACAGACCATGAAAACCCCCGAAGTTACTGTTTTTCTATAGGGTTTGTCACTCGGCCGAGTGACAAGGGTCACTCGGCCGAGTGACCCTCTTCGCCTACTGTTAGGGTTGCGATTTCTGGGCTGAGCAGAGGCTGTTTGGTCGCGATTTTCTGGACGATTTTAGAGGGTATTTAAACCCAATTTTTGCCCTAGTTTAGGAGAGGCTTGAAATATATTTTTTAGACTTTCTTTTAGGATTTTGACGGCTACTCTTTTGTGAATTCTCAGCTGGAGATCGTTGGCATCAACATTGGTTTGTCTTTTCTTATTAAAAACTCAATTTTTATGCATTATTTCTCTTTTGCAATGAATTGTGAAATGATTATTGTCGTTATTTCTGAGATTTGCATGATGCTTAGTGAGTAGTGCCGTCGTTCTAGGGCATGAGGATGAACCCTATGGACCCTGTTTGTAGATTTGTTGCTAGAATTGATTAGGGTTAGGTTATGATTGATTGATTACGAGTCGCTAGGAATTCATATCGATTGGGATTTGTAAGAGATTGGATCCCAATTGGTAGGAAGGCCTAGATATTCGATTTAGATTGAAAATTGGATTTCTCTAAATTTGGTTTGCAAGAGATTGGACCAAAGCTAGGATTTTTAATTGTGAATCTATAGTAATATTCGTTTGCAAGAGATTGGACGAATAAGACCTATCATAACATAGGTCGTACCTTGAGTTTGCACGAGAGTGTTCTTGATATACGATTGAACAATGATGTCGTTCTTCATGCTAGCGGCTTAGGCTATGGTTTGCACGAGAGTGGGCCATATCCTAGGTTTGTTATATACGAGCAATAGCATGAGAGCGTGAGCTTGGTTCTACAATTAGGTTGCGACTAGTTCACCTATATTCAAGCTTAGCAACAATGAAATTTATGAATCACAAGGATGAGAGACGGTCCATAGTGCGGATTTCCTATCCCTAAACGCTTTTTATTATATTCACATTTTCTTGATACTTGAACGATTGTGACTATTGCACCCAACTATTCTTGTTCTCTCGATAGCTAAGTAATTTGAGTAAGACACTGTCATTTGTCCTCCCTGAGTTCGATACCCGCTCGCCGCTACACCGTGCGCTTGCGGTAAAACTACAAGTCGTTTTTCGGGTATACATCCGGACGCGATCACACGGCTAGGGAATTGACTAAGCCAAGACCACTTAACCCTTAGTTGAGCTAGGATGATCCAGCAAACTTAGCCAAGCTCATTGACCGGTATCATGGTCCATTGAAGGTTGCTTGTCATTTATATGCGTACTATCAACTAAAGGCTTTTATTAATGCTAGTTAATCCTTATCAACTAGTGGATCCATAAAATTCAGAATTTTATGGATTTGTTCAATGACTTTTATTATGTCCTTATCAACTATAAGGATTGTATTGATATGCTGCTACCCTAATAGTCCATTAGGCATTAAACAATTTTATAATCATAGCTTGGAAACTTAAAATTATCTTATAATAATTAGATGATTTTTAATTGCTAACCTAAGAAGGTTCTTGTGATATCAAATAAGCAAGAATAAAATAAGTCATTTAAACTATTAAAGAGGCATCACATGATTTAAGTTTCTAATTATCTTATAATTAACATGCAAATCTTATTCGTTGCAGCATTAGAACAAAGTAGACATGGTTCCGATACCAATTTTGGGATTTTCAAGGTCCCTTAGGGCATATATTCTAGCCCGTCCTAAGTTAGACGAGCAAGAATATAAAAGAAGCAGTGGAAAAATCTTCTTAAACTCTTTAATAAAAGATACCCTAAGGAAACATGCTCCCTAGCAAGGATAATCTACTGACTCGGGTTGGGTCTGACCAACCCGAGAAAGGTCTAACTACTGCAAAATAGGAAAAGCATAATAAAAGGGACTCACCTAGAATCTTGCCTTGGTACAGGCAAGATGTATCGCACCGCCTTATCGCACCATGCCTCGAGCTGAGCCGCTTTCTGAATCGCACCACTCCTCATCTTGAGCTGAACCGCCTCCCGAGCTGCATCGTACCTCCGAGCCGATCACTTGCAGAAGAAAGTTTCACTTGAGCATACCCACTCTAGAGATTTCTGGATCAGATCCAAACCTCCTTGTAGTCTTGCTAGGACCCGACTGGAGGTTAGAAAGAACTATAGAGGAAGAATAATTTAAGTCTTGATCGAGCGTGCTCAAAATCAGGAGCTTCTCAATCAGAGACTAGGTGCACAAAACAATGAAGAGTGGGCACCCCTATTTATATAGGAGGCCGGCCCCTCCTCATTTACCACGAGCAATGTGGGACAATAATATGGCGTAATGGTGTTGATTTCATAAGAAGTCCAAACTTTTAAAATTAACCATAAATCCATTTCTGAGTTTCGACTTTCAAACAACCTGTCAAATCGAAGATCTCGAGACAACGATCGTACAGGAAAAAACGGAATCCAATTCCTATTTCATTTGACCCTTCAACTGTCAAAAATAGACTCCAAATCTCGTTTTCACAAAAAACGGCACAAACTAGCAATTTCCTGGTGGGTCTGACCTGCCAGGTGCGAGTCAGACCCGCAAGCCCAATAAGGGCCTTTCCTCAGTTGTTTTTGCATTTGTTGGCTCGTTAGAGCTCCGATTAGACGCAGTTTATTCTTGTGGATTTCTCAGGAAGTCCCCTTCGTTCCCATGCGTCTAAGTCAATATAATACCAAGTATTAATATGTCTCAAATGCTAAACTCTTTAGCTTTACATCTTACAAATGACTTGTGAGTTTAATCATTCCATTACATAGAATGCATTCCTCTTTAACTATCTTCCTATTACTAAGACGTGAATACTACTCGGTGTGAGACCCTACAGCCTGAACCTTCTACAAGTTGGGACTCGAAGTCGCTAGACGACAGTAACCACGAGCAGCAGGTGTCGTCCCTGTTTCAGAATCATACTGACTGTGTCCGTGATGAATTCCACAATTATATCCCCTTCATCTTAACTATGTCACTTGCCTAGCCTAGGGTATGGAACTCTGTCAACCCTACGAGCTAGCAGCAGTCATCGGTCTCTGGTATATTCATGTTGTACATCCTACAACACACCTTGCTCAAGGTTTTACCGAAAGCCGTACCTACCTGTGACATTAACTTCCCTTTAACGGAAGAGACGAATCCTATTTTGATCACTACTCATTGCGTACACTTCAAGTGTCAGGCCATGCCTCGAAGCTAGATCATAAACCTAAGTGACACTGTTCTTGCACGTCTTCATACAATGATCTCATGTCCTAAGGATCAACTAGCCTATCATCACTAGAGTTATTAATGACAGTTAGTTAATATTTAACCATTTAATAACTCTTTATATGGGTAGTTCCGTGGACTCATTCTATAATGAGTACCTGTGTCTTGTCTCCGACTTCATCAAATCGCATGATTATGAGACCAACAAGACAAAGACACAATGGTCTGTCTGATGTGCCGATATCCTATCTCAATGCATCTATGACCACGAACGCTTTTAAGACTTAAGCTTTTATCGGTCAGACATTTCTCATAATTGCAATCTGCATTTTGAAACATGTATGACCTAACTTGGAGTCTAAGAAAATTATCTAAGCAATATAAAATAGATAATTACTCAAATAATTGATACCAGAAAGCATATTTAATTAATGAACAAGATGTTTACAAAGATAAATAGCCTTGAGGGCATACATCTCTCTACAAAAATTGCACAACACATACACATGGATCACATCAGAGAGTGAAATCACAAAATGTGATAACATATATATAATAAATACATGGAGTACTAAAGTTAGGACAGACCAATTCACATAGAACAAAAATATGATCATCATCATACACCAGCCAATAATAATGTGACATTACATCAATACAAACAAAAAACCCAAACAGACTCACACTCTCAACCCTAACAATAAAATCTAGGACTAAAGGTGAGCAATCTCAATGACACATCAATCCAGATCAACTGCACATGACTCCACATGAGTAGCCAACTCAATACGGAACTCCCGGGGCTCCGAATCAACAGAAATGTCCTCGGGACGAGGAGCAGCAACATCAACATAGGAAACATCCTGAGGAGACTGAGAAGCAACCGCTAAGAAGCAGCATCAACTGAAGGATCAGGAATCTCAGAGATGATCGAAGGAGGAGGCTGAGTAGGCTGAGCAGATGGAACAAATGACTGTACATAGGCAGGGAAGGGTATGCCCTGATGCTGGAACGACAGATAGAACAGCTCATATAAACCAGATAGTTTCTCATCCAACTGGACAAGAGAGGGTGCATCAGATGATTAGGGCTATCACCAGATGGAGCAGAGGATGAAGACGGGGCTGAAGAAGACTGTCTTTTCTTTGATGCCATTAGCAGAGCCAAAGAGGATTTCGACTTTACAGCCGTATCAAGAAAAGGCCCAAGAGGCATGGGCTCATACGGGGTCAGATCAATACCGAAGTGGCAAAAGACATGAGTAAGAATTTCTCCATATGTAATATAAGAGGAAGAAGAAGTGAACTCTACCCTGTCCATCCGATCAAAGAGGACCTTGGCCTTGTTCACAGACATGCCAGAAAAGATGGCATACATGCACCCTTGGCTCTCCTGAGATGGCTGATCAGATGAGCCTTACTTCGGCAAGAAGCTGGACTTCACCACAAGTTGAACAGCCCAAACATCGAGCAGAAAACATTGATGCCTTGATGCCAGATGATAGGAATGATGTAATCACAGAAAACATGTCCTGAAGGACAGCCTGGTTAAGGTTAGCAACATCGGAGAGTGAGATATAGGCAGTCAAAGAACGAGAGGAAGGAATCCTAAGAATGATCCTTAAGAGAGTAGGGTCAAGCTTGATATGGATCACATGCACCATGGTATTAATGACACCTGAATCAGAAAACTCACCGCAAATACGGTTGGCATAGAATAGCTTAACAAGAAATAGATAAGCACAAAGGGAGTCTACATGAGATTAACAAAACAGATCGACCAAATTAGTCATCGTGAGGATCTCAGAAAGTCTCTCAGTTGTAAAACCTTGATAAACGATGAAACGATAACGAAGGAGCTTGATCCAAATCAGAGAGTGAAATTTTGCCAAGCAAGAGGAATCCTGGGAAATGGTGACTAGAGGATCAGCTGGAGGAGGCTGAGGAGGCCTAGGTTGATTTTGGCCTTGGGGTTCAGTGGGTAGGGGCTCGGTGGGGGTGTCTACATCCACACGAGTAGAATCAGTCAAAGCAGTAGGCTCATTGATCTGAATACCAATAGGTCGATGCTGACGTTTCTGGAAGGGCTCAACAAATTCTTCTTCTTCAGATGAAGAACGATCCGAATCAGAATCATCCAAAACATCGATAATGGGCTCAGCAAATTGGGTGAAGGCTTTGTAGGGAACCTTCTTGACTAGGGCAGCCTTAGGTTTAGGGTTCCTAGGCTTCCTAATAGCAATAGCTTTCCATTTGGAAGATGAACTGATCTTGGGTGGAGCCATACCATGAAATCGGCAGACAACGAAGAAAAAGTATAGCAGGATCAAAAAACTAAGAGAGATATACCAATCAAACAAAGAATGATGGAGGAGGAGAGATCCAAACATGATCGAGTGAATGGAGAGGGGAATCAACGGTAAGGGCTTTGAATCGATGGAGAAGACGAATGAAGGGCTGTCGTTTGAAGAGGAAGAAGAGGGAGATTCTATTGGAGGAGAGAGAAAAATATTGGCTCTCGATTACTTAAGAGGATGGGAAACAGATCTGGGCCGTTGGATAGAAAGATGAACAGCTAATATTAAGGCAATAAACCGCCTCAAATATAGACAGTCGACTAATAACAAATCGTCAGTCTGCTGGCCAAAAAGATAGAAAACTGACTAGATAGATAGACATGCGCCTGTAGTTTAAGTTACAGTCGCCTGGCAAAGAGACATGCACCTGTAAAATACACTACAATCGCCTGACCAAAAGTCAACAATTTTGATGAATTGAGAGAAAATTATCAAGATCAAGGGAGACGCCTGATGAACAAATTTCTGTCACCTGTCAGAGATACAGGCCCCTGACAATTATGCATCAGTCGCCTGAGCGAAAAACACTAATTTCAGTCAGAAAATATAGAGTCTGGCAGGCGACTGTCGAAGGATTTCCAGTCGTCTGTCCTACTCCAAAAATGTAGGATATGGCTGAAATCAAGAGAATATAGATAACTCACCCTAAGATCTATACTCTAACTACTCTACATTCATGAAATCACTATCAAAATAATATAGATTACCATACAAATCACGTAAACTAATCCAAACATATAAAATCATCAAAATATCAAATAAATCTCATTAAAAAGTATATCTAAAAAATATGACATATAAAAACATGAGATGTGAAATGATAACATGAGTTCTAAGCATGATTAATCATATAAATATGAACTACTATATTTCATATTCAACTATAATTCCTAATTCTCCATGCAACCTCACAAATGAATCTTCTTTAAGAGGTTTAGTGAAGATGTCGGCGATTTGTTTTTGGGTTTCAATGTACTCTAAAATGATGTCCTTCTTAGCTACATGATCATTAATGAAATGGTGTCTCACATATCTGTGTTTGTACGGGAGTGATGTACCGGATTTTTGGAAAGACAAATTACACTTTGGTTATCAACCATGATAGGGCAAGTATCACAATTGACACCATAGTCTTTGAGCGTGTGTTTCATCCAAAGAACTTGTGCATATGCAAGACCCACGACAATATATTCCACTTTGATCATGCACAATGATACCGAATTCTGTTTCTTAGAAAACCACGATATAAGAGAATTTCATAGAAAATGGCAAGTGCCACTAGTACTCTTCATATCGGACTTGCATCTGATATGCATATATTTTACACATTTATTCTCATACATTCATATCATATTTTACACTCCAAATCCCAATTTATACGATTTTCGATGAATATTTGGAACTATTTCATTATTGGAGTGGTAATGTTGATTTCAGGGAATTGGGAGCGAATTGGAGCGATACGGTGCAATCTGGAGATGAAGTCATGATTGATGATGCAAGAGTAGCAAGAATACCCTTGGATATGAGTTGGAAGCACCAAAATACAAGGAAGAAATAACTATGAATGTTGGAGAAAAGAAGAAGAAGAAACAAAGCTAGAATGCAAAAACGTCAAAGATTTACGCACTACCTCCACCTTGTTTTGATTTTTTCTATCATTCCAGATGCCATCTCGAATTGAAGATATTTTTCTATCATAGTAGACTTCATGAAGGTTCCAACTCCGCCAAGAACGTGCCAAACAAAGGTCGGATGAGTTTTCTAGAATTTCTTCAAGATTGGGTAGCCGTGCTGAAATTTCGTGTATCAGTATCACTCAGCCGAGTGACACTTTCACACGACCAAGTGAGATCTCACTCGGCCAAGTGACCAAAAAAATAGAATGCTATTTTTTTGGAGATTCTGCGGGAATTCTCACTCGACCGAGTGAGCTGGCGGTCAGAAATCTGAAATTCTATTACAACTAGGGTAAAGGGTATTTTGGTCAACTTTTTCTTAGGGATTTGGGGTCGCTATAAATACAGCTTTGTACTCGTCATTGAGGGGGAGTTCCTATTATTTTTCTTGGAGACTTTTTTAGAGGTTAGGCCATGCCCTAGGCCCACTCTTGGTTCTAAAAGCTTGTATTTGGATTGGATTTCTTCAGGAAAGCTAAGTACCTTTGTTATTGTTATTTGAATCATTGATTTGATATCTTTTTATATTCAAGCAATGTTTCTTATTGATTTCTATATCATTATTGCTATGCTTGGTTGATCTTTGCTCTAGGGCAAAGGATGAACCCTATAGATCTAGAGTTTGATATGTGAAATTTATTGAATACATATGTTGTTAAACTAATTTTAAGGTTAGATCATGGTTGATTTACTACGGATAGCTAGGGATTTCTACGTAGATCTTGAGATCTCGAGATAGGATCTTGATCTATAGAAAGCCATATATATTCGATTTTGATCTATAATTGAGATACCCTAGAGTTGGTGCATAAGAACGACCAAAGCTAGCATCTTTATTATATTTCTATAATTATATTCGTTTATACGACGTAAAACGAATACGAACCATCATAATCTATATTCGAACTCACGTTGTGCGAGAGCAAACTTGAGTTAGAATTGAATTATATTGGTGATCTTATTGCTAGTAATTTAAACTAGGCTTGCGCGAGAGCGAGGTTCTAGCTTGAATTATTATCGACTTGCGTAGCACAAAAGCGTGTGCTAGTTCTTAATATAGTTGCGACAATTTCACCCTAAATTAAGAGTTAGTAATATGGAAGTTCATATTCACATTAAGCTTGAAGATCTATAGTGGAGATTCCCTAGTCCTATACATTCCTATTGATTGAATTTACAACCGACATCTTTATCATCGACACCAACATCCATACCATTGCCATTACAGCATACCATAACCACCTCCATGAATAAACCTTCGTAGTTAAGCCAACCTAAGATCGATTGGAGCCAACACCACACCCTGTGGATACGATACCCGCTTGCCACTAAACCATGTGCTTGCAGTAAAACTACATTGTTTTGGGAGTACATCCGGACGTGATCAAGTTTTTGGCGCCATTCTCGGTGAGGTTTTTCCCGTTGGGTGCCAATTTGTCATAATTAGGTTGATTAGACTACGAAAAAACATTTGAAAAATAAAAAAATCAACAAAAATAAATTTTCACCCCGCCACCATTATTATCATTTCTATATTCTATTGTGCCACTGATATTTTTCTTCATGTATTTATCTGTGTTGATCAGGTGTTATGGGTGATATTATGTGGGCCACAAATTTTGATCAGAGTGCTCAGACGGGAGAATACTTTCTTGATGGGATTCTTTCACACCAGATTAAAATGCTAGCCAGGATTGAAAAGAGCAACCTTCAATTGGAATGGATGGAAAGGGACCTTGAAATGAGTGCGCTCATGCTTAAATTTGCCAGGATTTCCAAAGATATCAGTTCGGCTTCTTCATCTTATGGGCAAGAAGCATTGCCAGTCATATTACCAGAGCCAGAATGTACCATCATCGATCCCCCATCATACGATACAACTATTGCATATGAAGAGCAGATGGACGAAGAGGCAGTGGAGGAAGCAGAAATTGAGTCATATGCCCTGCCAAAGGAGGACACATTTCAGAATTTACTGGAGGGCATCTTGGAGTCAGTGAGGTTCAGAGAGCATTACAGCATGTGATGCATTTGAGCTACGATTTGCATATTTTGTTACGAACCATGTTTCGGCTGTAGGAATAATTAAGGAAGACGTCCATCTCAGTCTTGAGAGGGATATGCTATATTTTTGGATTGCTTACGAGCCTTCTCCTCCACATGATATATCCCCACAAGTTGACACATATAAGCAGCCAGCATCACCATTCCAGAGAGAGCCTATACTAATTGTTAATAAGAAGACAATAAGCACCATGTCGAGCCAGAGGATATTGATGAGGAGGCCTCACATGTGGAGCCAGATCAAACCATTGAGGACTTTGGGACGAGGATATCTTCATTCAGATAGATCCAGAGTCTTGCCCACCTGCATTTAAGCTTCTGATGCTACCTCTACCTTCCACTGAGTCTGAGCATCCACTGAGAAGCATTCATCATAGCTTATTGCTCCCACTCAGGGAGATATTTTTACCCATTCCATTTCCAAATCATGTATTCCATTTGATATTTATTTTGATTCAGATATTTTTGACATGTCGTACCTTTTGTATCACACATATGATTATAGACCGAAGTTATGCTTGGATGTGTCACATCTTGACGAACCTACCGAGGAGGTCCACACATATGATCCGGAGTTACCTGAGTAGCTGAGAGAGGACACTAGGGAGATAGATGTCCCAGCACAAGAGGATATTGAATTATTTCTAGGGAAGTAACGTCCACCACTATTTATTTCATATATTTATATACACGATCATCTTTGGAATTCTTTTATTATGATGGTAAAATTTTTGCAACGAATTGATGCATCCTATTCTCTGCAGGGTACAGGTTGAGTCCTTGTAGGAATGCTGGAGGATGCATTGCTGAAGTTCGTTGGTATTCATGGAGGTACACATCGGGCGGAGCAACGAAAAGTGCAGTTGGAACATTTACTTGCACATGTGAAGATTCTAGATCCACCATTTGAATTAAGTGCTACCAATCCAGTAGTGTGGTAGTTGTGTAATATTTTATGCTTTCAATATCTCGAATCCTCTCGACAGCAAGAGGACCGTATAGGATTAATGCTTCCTTAGTTAGTTAGAATATATTCACCCCAATGTCGACAACAATAATCTTTTACACCCAAACCCATTATATATTATTGATTGCCATCTTCTTCACATTTATATATGTCACCCATTTACTTACCACCCATCGAGCACTTCTTTCATGATAAACTTACTTTCCTATTCATTTGGCTTCATCACGCTTAGCAAAATCATGATTTTATTGATCAAGCCAATGAACGGGATTGTTTGGTTTAGCTTTGTTTTCTTTTCTCTTTATAGACTCGAAATGATTTTCCCATGATTGCACTTTATAGCTATGCACACTCTGCTGAGATTTTCTTTACACACTCACATAGCATTTTTCTTGAGTCTTATATGCTTCAATTATATATTTGTATGATGGATTTCATCTTGAACTCTAAGTTGACTAATATAGAGTTATTTCCATAAGTAGATTACCTTTTCAATATGCTTTTCCATAGCTGAGTTCATTTTTCCATAATATATATTCTCGAAACAGTCAAAAAGATTGTATGAATTAATTAAGAAAATAAATGAATTATTTTCATGATTTGTATGATAACTAAGTATGTGATTCAAGAGAAATAGAATAACCCATGAAGCTTTAGTATTGATGAGTAGAAAAACTGATCCTGAGCCCATGTCTAGATTCTATGCTTTTTCCTTTTCTTTTGTTTGTAGCCAAATAAATGGTTAAAGACCATCTTTGAATTCCATCGCATTTACGTGAGTTTGCAAAAATCACAAAAAAATATAGAAATCAAACAAAATTTGTAAAAAAAAGGTCATTGGGGTTCCTTGTAAATCTGATGCCTACGATCGCCTGATCTAAGATGCATAGACTGCTCCTTGCACTCCATTGCACTTACGCAAGTTTGCAAGACAAACAGCAAAAAAATAGCCAGAAGTTTAAAAACAAAAAATTCCAAATTCTTATCTCCATTTCTATTTAGAATAAAGACATTGGCAGAGTTGAAAGTTTTCTAGGATTCGTGAAAAGTCTAGTGTGGTGGTCTCCTAACTTCAATCGAATTCATTATCTCATTTCATGAATAACAAATTTATATCTTGCATGATTGGTATTTGATCATGATTCATTTATGCTAGAGAGAGAATCTGCTGTGGAGTTTGAATTTAATTCTATGGATTGAGTATATTGTATGGTAGGCTATGATATGATTTCTCCTCAAAATCCATGTTAGTGTTGAGTTCTCTATACTTTATTGGAAATCCATGATATATGCATGATGCTGGACTAGGATGCTATGTGTAATTGTGCATTCTCACTTATTACTCAGTTGGTGTTGTGTTTGCTACATGAGATGAGGAAACGATCTTGTCACTCATACTCTTTTCTTTCTTTTATTTTTATTATATTTATTCTACGGTTTGCTCCCTACTAGTCTTCCTCGAGGACGAGTAAGAGGTAAGCTTACGGTTTACCGCAAACAATGTAGTTTTACCGCAAGCATATGGTTAAGTGGTGAGTGGGTATCTAATCACGGGGAGGAACAATTGGTATATATATCGATTACTAGGCAGAGGTAAAATAATAGTCAAGAAATGTCGGTGTCACAATCGTGTAAGGTGTTGTTTGTAAATTCCATTAATAAGAATGTCTAGGGCTTGGGAATCCCCACTATAGATCTGAAGCATCAATGTGAAACCTGAATCTCCATATTACTATTCTTGGTCTAGGGTGAACTTGTCCTAACCATGTTATGAACCAACGCACGCTCTCACGCTACACAAGTCTTTCATAATCTAAACTAGCGCCTCGCTCTCTCGCAAGGCTAGTTCAAATTACTAGCATTAAGATCGACATTATTATCCAATTCTAATTCAAGCTCGCTCTCACGCAACTTAAATTCGAATCTAGATCGTGATAGTTCGTATCCGTTTTATCGTCATACAAACGAATATAATTATAGAAATATAATAAAAATGATATCTTTGGTCGCTCTCGTGCACCAATTCTAGGAAATCTCGATTATAGATCTAAATCAAATATCTAGGACTACCCATAGATCAAGATCCTCTCTCAAGCTCTCAAGATCCAATAGAAATTCCTAGCATCCATAGTAAATCAATCACAATCTAACCCTTAGCATGATTAGCAACATGGCAATTCAATAGATCTCACATATCATACTTTAAATCCATAGGGTTCATTCCTTTTCATTATAGCAAAGAGACTACTCACAATTCATCATAGAAAAAGCAATATAAATAAGATGTGCAGGAGAATTCATCACAAAACACAGATCTAAGTAGAAATATATCATAAAAATATGGACGTGCAAAAGTTTAGACAAACCAATTGAGTTCAAACTCCAAAGAATAAGAAAATTAAGATCTTGCTCTCCAATCCTTTGCCAAAAGAAAACTAAAAAATAAAATTTGTTCCTAAGAAAATTAATCAAAAGAGTCTCTCCTTGGGCTGCCCACAAAACTGGGTATTTATAGTCGCCCAAAAAGTCCAAAAAAGTTTGACAGTTTTGCCCCTGGATCGCTAAAACCCCATAGTTTCAAAACTAGTCCAGTGGCGCACTCGGCCTAGTGAACTTCTCACTCGGTCGATCGAAAGCTTTACCGAAAAACTAGTATTTTTTGCATTCTGGAATGTTCAGACCACTCGGCCGAGTGGTCTACTCACTCGGTCGAGTGGAACTGACTATAGATTCTCCCAAGAAACAGAGATCTTTCAATGAATTTCTTTGAATTTCCTATCTCACTCGGTAGAGTGGGATTCTCACTTGGTAAAGTGGAAATTCAACTCGGCCGAGTACATTGCTGCTCTTCTTCAGGCTGGAATTGGAGGTGTCAGCTTCACTCGGTCGAGTGAGCTGCTTCACTCGGTCGAGTGAGCTACGTCACTCGGCCAAGTAGCCTGTTTCTCTTCTCAAAACTCCTTCTTCTCGCTTCCTTCTCGATTATCTCGCCCTTCTTCCTGTTCTCCTTATCATCCAACACCGTTAGCTCTTTGATATCATCGTGATTGATGCTTCGGCATGCATGTATGCGCTCATAGCGCCAAATTGATCCTTATTGCTCCATATTTCCTGAAATCTGACGAAACAAAGAAATTGTGATATGTATCGTAAAATCGTCATTTAAACGTTAAAATCACGATATGAGCAATCGTTATGGCATGGAAAAATAAAGAAATAAAGTGTAAAATATGAGCATATCAAAATCCCCAAGCTTACCTCTTACTCGTCCTCTAGAAAGATGAGTAAAAAGTGAACTTCGCGAATAAAAATAAAGAAAAATCAAATAGATGAAAAAGAATATGAAGAGGGAAAATGCTAGATCATTCTCTCAGAACTCGGGTTCGCTTTCTCAAATTGCACCAACAATGAGTATAAACAAAACTTTTATTTCGATATCATTTCTATGGGTAGAAAAATTAAGAACAACGTGAATCATATGAGAAATGAAATCATTTTAGCATCAAACATCATCTAAGGCATTGAAAACGATATACATAATCATATATAACACACTTTTCAATTAACTGCTTCTATTTGGAGTATAAGAGATATCACACATTTCAAATCAATAAGAATGGAAAGATATGGGTTACATGAATTTCATATCAATTTTTCAATTCATAGATGTCGTTCTACTCAAAGTCATCTTCCTACGTATCAGAAATTACCTAGCTTCGGTCTTCATGCACTTATGAGTATTGACTCTCTCTCACATCATTAGATCTCCTACCCCAAGCTTATGTATAATCGTGGTGGCATCAAAAATAGAGAATATAAATTTTTTTCCAAATTTTTGCAGCTCCATATATAAAAACGAAAATAAGAAAGAAGTAAAGAAGGGATTGTATATACACAACGAAACTTTCTTTTTCTTTTTTTCTTTTTTTTTACTTTTTAATATACACAAGGACACTCCCAAAGAAAGATGCAAAGATTTATATATTTTTCTTTTCTTTTGAGTTTTTGGGATCATGGAGCTCATTTCTTTTTGGCATGGGGAAGATGCAATAATAAGATTCTCTTTAAGGGAGAATCGCCAATGATAATATGCATAGAAATATTTTTCAAGATATATGGAGAAATAATATATGATATCGCTCGGTTCAATCTTTGTATGTGTATAACTACTTCAGCAGGGTAATGTCATCTACTCAGATTGATTTCTAAAAGTAAACTAGTATATTCATATCAAATGACAATCAATTCATTCAACCTGGAAGTTTAACAAATGATTCATGCAATAAGAAGTGATATTAAGATACAAAGCGGTATTCCAAGTATAATGCAGTCAATGCGTGAATCTTGGTGTATTTTCTATAAAAAGTATACAATAAAGTAATTCTCAGACGAGTCAAAGCTAAAATTCATTCATAGACAAATAATAATACATTAGAAGTTCTAGCAAAGAAAGTAAAAGAAGTAAGGAAAAAATAAAATCAAGCTATACACACGCAAGCACGTCAAAAGTAAGGAAAATATGATGCATGTTAAAAAATGAAAACGCATGAAAATAAGTGAAGAATAAAGAAAAGTGAAAAATAAAGATAAAAATAAAAAAGTAATAAGTGTGTGAGTACACTTACTCCCCCAGCTAAACATCACATTGTCCTCAATGTGCAAAGTGTGAAACTAGGACATATAAGATAAGGGTGGGTGGGTATGGATGCAATTTGATGCGAAATAAAAGAAAATAAGAAAAAAATAAAATATGATGGTATATGCAAAGGAAATGTGCAAAGCAAGCATGCAAAATGATGGATGGATGCAAGATGGTGGCCAAAAATATATACTCTACCCAAGCTGAAATATATGGTGGCATGCAAAAAAGTGAAGATAGATGGGCAAGCAAAAGAATGGGGTGAGTGTGAAGGAAAAATACGACATGCATCAAGAGACGTGCCTACTCTGGTGCCTCGCCATCTGCTCCCTGTGGTGGGGTAGTGGTGGTTGATGGGCTGGCTGCTGCTGCAGGCGCTAAAGAATCTGGTTCAGCATGGGCTGAATACAAGGAATTATGCTATATGGGCCTGTTGGGTAGTGACAGCCGCCATGAGAGATCTAAAGCCAACTCTAAGTCCAGCCATGACCGACTTGACTACGCGTAGGTGTTGGTCTCTGTCATCACGGGTGGAGGTAGAGGGACGTGGTGGTGTATGAGCAGGTCTCACACAGCCTCCAAAAACTAGTTGGGACACTATAAGGTGTGTGTGTGTGAAGCGGAGCTGACGACATGACCCTTAGCCTCCAGGTAAGGCTGAGACGCATAAGTGCTATCGGAAATGTGTGCAACGGAGTAGGTGATAGGAATATCAACAAAATATGAGGTAGGAAAAGAGGTCGCGGTAACAAATGTGATGATAGACACCACAACACTCTCGGTATATATGGCAGCGGCAGAGAATAGAATGTCGACAGGTGGGGTGGTCGTGAAATCAGGAGATAAGGATACCCTATCAGTAAAGAAATGAGGTGTCGAGGGTCTCTGCAGTCGTAGAGGAGGAAGGACCAGCTCTCTCAAAAATGGTGGGACCAATGCTCTCAAAACTCATATATGACATAGGATTAACTCTCAGCGGGGTGGTATGGATGGGATTAGACACAGCTACAGCGATCATCGGGACAGGTACAGACATGGAACACTTAGCACTGGCAAGAGTGTAGATAGAAGTGCTGGGTCCAATGAGCGGAACGGTGGCAAGCTCAGAAATATGGGTCATAGTGTGAAGAGGCTCGATCGGGGGGGCTTGATAGTCGTCTTCGTGCTCTAGTACATAGACAGGCAGGATGAGGAGGTCTATGGGGAACCTCCACTCTGTGCTTGCTGGTCCAACGTGGATCCGAACGGGGTTCGGAAGCACTATATAGTCTGCAGAGAATAGACCATGTAACCAGACCCAATGACATTGTCCATGAGGATGGATCATGCATGCAGGTCAAAACATTGGCAGATAAGGATGTGGGGCCGTAACACGGCACTGGCCAGTGGGAAGTTGAATGTCGAAAATAGGTGCCAAGAAGGTGATCAGACCACCACAACATATCGCCTCAGTGGAGGCGACCATGGAAAAGACGCGGTCAAGATACCATCTGACAATATCAATAGAAATGGCGGGGAGTAAGACGTCCCCACCAACCTCAAAGGCTCTCTTCCTGGTCATCACCCAGAGCATGAACAGCTCGGGCGTAGACATGGTCCCAACCTCTGGCCTACCTAGTATGGTTGCTACCAAAAGGTGCTGTGCAAGCCACATACAGGGGTGGACAATGGAAGAGGCCTTCGACCTAATAGGGTCTAAGTGGTGTGTGCCTATGATCGTGACCCAAAATGCATCAACTGCAAGGACAGTGGGGGGTGTGGTGTGTGGGACCATAAGCTCGGGCGCGGTCTGGGACAGGGGGCAAATGGAAGTATGCTCGGGCCATGTTGTACGAGATCTCGCATCCATGGTCCATGAGCCTGAATGAGTATCCCCTAGGAGTCCTACGGATAGAACTCAAGACCCCGAGTGTCGGACGAACGAAGGTGTTTGTCAACACAGACAAGAAGTCACCCCACCCTACGTTGTCATACAAATGATGCAACCTTTGAAATACCCCTAGGCGATCAAGTGTATCTATGTGGGCGAACCTAGTGGGTATGATCTGGCTTCTGGAGATCCTCTCAAATTTGACATGTTGTGCATCGTCTCTGAAAGTGATCTTATATGTCTCGATCAGTGGGGGAGGTTGTGCTTGTGGTGGTGCAGGAGGTGCAGTGGATGTTGTGAGTGCTGCTATGGGGTCTCTATGCGGTGGGGGCACCATCCCAGAGGAAGAAGGACTAGGTTCAACAGTCCTCTTCCTCTTGGCAGCTGCCTGCCTGCCACCAAACAGGTGCATGGAGGCATCGATGGATGCTGTGAATTGACGCACACTAAGAAATGTGCTAATAAAATGCTCAAAATAGGATTTGGAACGAATGTACTAAGCACGATGTGACTCCAAGCAGGCAGATGAGTGTGAGATGGCTCCCTTAAGCTTCAAATCAGCAAAAGATCTCCCCAAGCTTTCTTGTTGCATAAAAATAGATTATTAGTGATAAGAATTCATAAAAATTGGGGTTGATCAAGATAATTTTGAGATTAATAGGGTTGAATAGGATTACAGGTTGAAATTTGGGCTTACTAGATGAATATGGGAAGATAGAGGGTGAAGGAGGGTTGAATGGGGGTGGAGATTGCCGAAGGTGGCCGCAGGTGGCCGAGGGCGGTGCCGCGGTCGAGTCGACGAGGGTGCTCGGGCGAGTCTAGGGGATCTACGGGCGAGTCTAGGAGGATTCAGGAGGGGGCGCTCAATTTGGGCGTTTGGGGATTCAGTCGAGTAAATTGGGAATTTATAGAGGTTGTCGACTTTTAGTCAATCAGTCGAGTGACTTTTGTCACTCGGTCGAGTGGTCCGACATTTTGAAATTTTGAAATTTAGATGCTCAACCGAGTCGAGTGACTCGATCGAGTGGTTCAGGTCACTCAGACGAGTGACAAGTCCCACTCGGTTGAGTGAGAAATCAAAACAGAGTGAGATATTTTTGATGTTTCTGCTGTAGTTACCCACTCGGTCGAGTAGAATTAGTCACTCGGTCGATTGAACTAATGACTCGGCCGAGTGAAGGGGCCTTGCAAAGCATGAAAAGTTGAGATGTCTGCTACATGGTTCACTCGGTCAAGTGACATAGTCACTCGGCCGAGTGGCATAAAAATTTCAGAAAAAGTTTTGAGACTTCCATGTTCAGTATTTCACTCGTTCAAGTGAATTCTTCACTCGGTCGAGTGAGAATCATTCTCGGCCGAGTAGGCTGTCTGTTTCAGCGCTCTGCTCTCTGTTTTTCTCTGTCTTTTATTTCCCCCTCTCCCTTCAGTTTCTTCCTTCCTTTATCATTTAAGCACATCCCTCGGGCTGCTCTCCATCGTCATGGCTATCTTCCATTCGAATGGCATCCTCATATCTTCTTCTTGTGATAAAAAATGTTGCCTATTGTCAGATTTTTCTAGACTCTTGACCCACAAAACTAATAAAAATCTAAAACAAAAATGAAAACTAAAATTCAACTAAAGAATAAGATAGAAATTTCGGGTTGCCTTCCGATAAGCGCTCGTTTAAGGTCGACCCCTTATGATTTTACGTTGAGCGCATGATGTTCTGTGCATAGAAGATGCGTGTATCAAATTTTGTGAGGAGGCTGGTAGGATTGAGATGTTGTGCCTCTTCTTGTTTGGCCTCTTTTATGAGTGCTTCCTCTCTGATGATGGTGAGGGATGACTCCCCCCAAGCTTTGGCTCTTGGCTTCCATCTTATTTCCCGACGGTGATGAAGTATTTGCCGGTGGCACGTGCTTTCTTTGATTCATCAACGAGAGATTGCATAGCTCTTTTATCCTCATGACATCCGCATCGTTCTCCTATTCCTTGGTGAGCGGATCCGGGGTATCTTCATGTTGAATGCCATTTTCAGAATTTGGCACTCCGTCAAGACTATCCACATGCAAAGCTCTAATGGCATATGGCATGGCTTCGTCCTTTACCTCATCAAGTAGTGTTGACAAACTTTGAGTCCAAGTTTCTCCAAGGTGGATGCTCTTTATTTCATTGGTAGGATCTCCCACAGAGTACTGTTTGAGGATTTGCCCATTAACCTTGAATGATGCATTGTCATTTCCTTTGATCTGTAGGAGGATATATGCCCATAAGGCAATTTATCCTAAAGTATACGTCTTGTTCATATTGTATATGGTATCCATTATCCTAAGTATGAAACTGTTTGTATTAATATACTTAGATAATGTCCATAGACTTATTGTTAGGTCCTTACGTATCTAGATAAGATCTCAATTATGAGTAATAAGCGGCCGAATAGAAACGTAAGTCTTAAACGGTTCGTGTTCATAGATGTTTTGAGAACAGGATATCGACACATCGGATAGACCACTGTGTCTTAGTCTTACCGTAGGGTAATGATGATCTTATAGTCATTCGACTTGGCGAAGTCGGAGGCGAGACACATGTGCTCATTGGAGAATGAGTTCACTGAACGACCAACTTAGAGTTGTTAAATGGTTAACTTTAACTAAACTGTCTTTAATAACTCTAGGGTGATGATAGGTATGCTGGTCCTTAAGACCTGAAGTCAACTGTACGAACCTGTGAATGAACGGTGTAGCTTAGACCCATGATATAGCTTCGAGGCTAGGCCTGTTGAAAGATCTTAGGTTGGGTTGCACCCGAAGCTCTCGAAACGAGTAGACGATTATGATGGGATTCGTCACTCCCGTTAAAGGGAAGTTAGTGAAACAGGCTCAGTACGATCTTTGTGTTAATCCTCAGCCGGGGTACGTTGTAAGAAGTACAACGTGAATACAACAAAGGCCGCCGCATACTGACCAATGTTGTCTAATAGGGTTGACAGTAAACCATACCCTAGGCTAACAGGGACACAGTCTTGACGAAGGGAATATAGCTAATGGAATTCATCACTGACACAGTCAATGTAAACCCTATGATGCTTTTGTCAAAGGGTCGATCACGTTATGATGATTCTGAAATAGGGACGACAGCTATTGCTCATGGTGACCGTCGTCTAGGGGTTCCGAGCCCCAAACTGTAGTAAGGTCAAGCTGTAGGGTCTCACACCAAATAGCGTTCGTGTCTTAATAATAGGAAGATTAATTGAGAGAGATTCATTTGATGATATTGAATAATTAATATTTACAAAGCTAGTCGTGAAAATAAGTCATAGAAGCAATAGGGACAATGTTGCATTTGATGCAAAACAAAGATTAAACGTGTCGTAAATTGGTTACGGCAAATTTAGTATGAACAAATATATTGGAAAGGGTTACCTGAACAACGGGATCTTCACAGGTTCAAACCGCGTCCAAATCGGAGCTCAAACGAGCCCAGAAACATGAAAACAGTCGAAGGCAAAGTGGGTTAGACCCACTAGGCTAACTGATCGCACCCCGGATACACACCCGGAGAACGATTGTAGTTTTATCGCAAGCGCACGGTGTAGTGACAAGCGGGTATCGAACACGAGGAGGTGGTGTTGGCTACAATCTATCCTAGGTTGGTTTGACTACGAACGTTTTATTGGTGGAGATTGCTATGGTATGATATAATGGAAATGGTGATGGATGTCGGTGTCGGAGATAGAGAAATCGGTCAAATATCAATTCAAATACAATACACTAAAAGTGTCTAGGGCTAGGGAATCCCCACTACGGACCGTCATTCGTAATTGTGAATAGTGAATCTCAATATTACTAGACTTGCGTTGAGGTGAACTAGTCGTAACTGAATAGAGAACCAAGCTCACGCTCTCGTGCTATTGCCGGTCTATAGCGAACCTAGGATAGGGCCCAATCTCTTGCAAACCCTAGCCTAAGCCACTAGCATTAGGATCGACGTCATTGTCCAATCGCTTCTCGAGCCCACTCTCGTGCAAAATCGAGTCACGATCTAGGTTGTGATAGTTCGTATTCGTCCAATCTCTTGCAAACGAATATTGGTATAGATTTACAATTAAAAATCCTAGCTTTGGTCCAATCTCTTGCAAACCAAATCTAGAGAAATCCAATTGTAAATCTAAATCGAATATCTAGGCCTTCCCATCGATTAGAATCCAATCTCTTGCAAATCCCAAATCGATGGAAATCCCTAGCTATCCGTAGTATATCAATCACAACCTAACCTCCTAGCAATTCTAGCAATTTAGAAATTCATTCATCACAAATATGAAATTAGATCCATAGGGTTCATCCCAAAACCCTAGAACAACAAATCTACTCTAGCATAGCAATAAGGATATGTGAATCAATAGAAATCATTGCTTGCATACAAAAAGAAAGAAAAACAAAGATTCAAATAAAAAGAAGAAAATACTTAGCTTGATGAAGATCTTCAATCCAAAATACAAGCTTTTAGATCCAAGAGGGGGCATAGGGCATGGCCTAACCTATAAAATAATCCTAAGAAAAACATATGGGGGCTAAGAAAGCATAATGGGGATCCCCCTCTAATGGTGGCTACAAAACCCTTAAATACTCCCCCAAAACCCTAGCAAGAAACCCTAGAAAACCCCTCAAATTCATGCCCAAAAACAGCCCAAACCGCAACTTAAAATCTGGGCCCGTCGCCGACTCGGCCGAGTGGAACATGTGACTCGGCCGAGTGGAAATTCCAGCACTGCAGCATCAACTTGCAGAAATTCTCCAGATTTCATCCGACCTCCGATTTGCACGTTCTTGGCGGCGTTGGAACCGTCATGAAGTCTACTATCCATAAAAAATATGAGCAAAATACTTTGATTGCTGGAATGATAGCATATTTCAAAATAGTGGGAGGATGTCTGAAAATCTGGGCGCTGCATGTCCTCGGCATCACTCAGCCGAGTTGACTTCTCTACTCGGTCGAGTGGGCTTCTCTACTTGGCCAAGTGATAGACCCTGTAGAATTCCAGTAAGTCAGGGATCTTGGGGGCCTGTCTTCGGAGGTGACTCGGCCGAGTGGATTTACTCACCCGGCCGAGGGGCATTCGGTACTCGGCCGAGTCAGAACCGTCAAAAGCCTGTACATTTCCAGTAAGTCGGACTCTTTTGATGGTGGATTTCTCATGCCACTCGGGCGATGCGATCTTCTAACTCGGCCGAGTGGGATATCATCCCTCGGACGAGTGCACGCCCAATTCCTTCTGTTGGAGCGTGTCCGGTCTGGTCGGCCGAGTGGTTTTCTTGCTCGGCCGAGTGGCTGCTCCACTCGGCCATGTGGCATGCTGTAGATGCCCAATCTTCTCCGTTTCTCCTCCTCGTCGCTCCTACAGAGTTTCTTCTTCTTCCACCCGTCTCCCATCGCCGAATAGCCCTCAAAAGTGCCTTGGGTGACGCTCCGGAGTGGGTGCAAGTCCCTTAAGCTCATTTTGCTCCCGATCGCTCCATATTTCCTGAAATCCGACAAAAACAAGAAATAGTGAAAAGCATCGCAATATTGTCGAATAATCTTGAAAAACGCAATATGAGCAATCGAAATGGCGTGAAAACATGCAGAAAAAAGGTGTAAAATATGGAGTGCTCAAAATCCCCCAAGCTTACCTCTTACTCGTCCTCGAGGAAGATAAGTAGAGAGATGAACTCGGGAGTGAAAACAAAGGAAATGAAATGAAAGAAAAAGAGAGAACACGAGGTGGAAGGGGTCGCTAGATTCTTCTCTCGGATCTCAAGCCATAAGCTACACATCACGATAACTTGGAAAATACAAATCACATGCTATAAGGATTTCATATCTTACATAAACATGGTACTTGCAAGCTTTTAAGAACAACAAAAGGGATTCTCTAAATTCATACAATCAATTCATATCCACGTCACGCATTTCATAGGATTTAATATACAAATGTTGGCGATGCACTTTTCAATCAAGAGTTATAAATGAAGCATATAAGATACACACCAAGAATGCAATAGAGAATAGAATAAGAGTCATGGCATTCACATATTTATATCTATTCATAAGAAATCTCCATAACTAATGTATTTTGCTAAGTTTCAGCATTATCAAACTTCCCCATTCGTGCACCTCTCCACTCTAATTTCGTACTCACTCATATGGTCAAACGAGTTCACCTCCCCCAAGCTTAGCTTGAGGCATCGCATCTAAAGGAATATGATAGTGAAAAATGGGATTTTTGTCTTGGTTTTCCCAAGTATTTTGTGGCTCCAATAATGAGGTAGAGAAACATTTTTCTTTTTCTTTTGGACTTTGTTTCTCATTTTTTTCTTTTAGGATTTTTGTAGGAGCTATTTGATTTGTATTTTTGGTTTTTGGCTCCTTTTTGGCTTTTTGGACTTTTTGGAGCTAACTTTTCTTTTGTGGGGATTTTTAGGAAATAGATGCGATATAAGTAGCTTTAGGAGGTGAACTCAAGTGACATGTAGAGAATAAAAAGATATATGTGGAGAAAGAAATAATGTAACACTCGGTTCACTCTAAGATGTGCAAGAACGGTTCAATAAAATAATACTTCAACTAAAACTCATATGTAAGTATGGATATTCTCAATCATCTCAATAAAAAGCGAAGTCAAGCGGTAAAGAGTACTTTCATATCAAGCATGCAACAGAAGGTGAATAAGATAATAAGGCAGATGCTTCCATTATACAATTGATGCGTGAATCTTGGAGCACTTCCAACAAAAGCATACCAAACACTAATCCATACATTCTGCTTCAATTAATATCATGCATTCATATAGAGGAATCATCAAAAGAATATATAAGCAAGCACATGGATAGTAGGACTATGAAATACTCTAAGTAGCATGGCAAGGAATAATAAGCATCGTGATGGTTGCTAAAGCAATAAGAGACATCATCATAAGGAACAAGTCTAGTAAAAGGAGGAAAATAAAATAAAGATATAAAATAAAAGTGAGGAACGAAAAGAAAAACAAGCACACAATATGATGCATGAACACACATAAAAGGAAAATAAGATGGAAAATTCAAAAAGATGATGCAAAATTTTGAAAAATTCTAAAAAAACCCTAAAATAAAGTAAAAATGCAACTAATGCATCTAAATGGCATGGAAATGCACTCCCCCAAGCTTAAACTTCACATTGTCCTCAATGTGATCATAATGGAAGAATATGAGGAACAACGATAAATATGAGGGAGGTGAATGAAAAATGATGAAATGAATGACATGAAATCCTAATGCAACTACATGCACATGTAATGATGCATGAGAGTGCTTTCCCCCAAGCTTATACCTAACAATCCTATTCAAATGACTCGATCAAAAATATCATGGCTTTGCAAAGCATGATCAAGTCAAATGAATAAGAAAGTGAGTATTCACTTGAAAGAAATGCTCGATGGTGGTGAGCAAAAGGATGTGGCGTATCAAAATATAGAGAGGGGAATTAATATATATAATGGGTTTGGGGTGTAAAAGATTTTTGTGGCCGTCATATGAGGTGATATTTATTCAAGCAAATCTATACGGTCCTCTCGCTGTCAAGAGGATTCGGGTTTATTGAAAGCATAAAAATTTCTACACTACTGGATTGATATCACCTATAGCAAAAGGCGGATCCAGTATCTTTGCCGGTGTAGGCAACTGCTCCAACTGCTCTTTCCGTGGCTCTGCTAGGCACGTGTGTCCACGAACACCAACGAACTCCAGCAATGCATCCTCCAGCATTCCCACAAGGACTCCACCTGTACCTTGCAGAGAATAGGATGCATCAGTTCGCTGCAAAAAATTCACCCTCGTAATAAAAGTATTCCAAAGAGGATCGTCTATAGAAATATATGAAATAAATAATGGTGGACGATGCTTCCCTGGAAATAATCCAATATCCTCATGTGTTGTGATAGCTGTCTCCATGGTGTCCGCTCTAAGCTGCTTAGGTAAATCTAGATCATAGGTGTGGACCTCCTCGATAGGCTCGTCAAACTGTGACACGTCCAAGCATACCTCCGGTCCATAATCGTATGTGTGCTGCAAAAGGTATGGCGTGTCAAAAATATCTGAATTAAAATAAATATCGAATGGAATGCATGATTCAGAAATAGAGTGGGTAAAAATATCTCCCTGAGTGGGAGCGATAATCTCTGTGGGATAGTCCTCGACGTCAGTGGAAGGATGAGGTGGCTGCGGGAGCTCTAATGGAGGAGAATAGTGCTCGAGATCCTCATGAATGGCTGTGTCCTCGCCCCGATGCACGACCTCCTCGGTGATAAGCTCTGGAACTGTGTGTAAGGCCTCCTCAAAAGCATGCTCTGGCTCCGTATGTGAGGCCTCCTCGGTAATATGCTCTGGCTCGATAGTTTGCTCCTTTGCCTTCTCATCAACTATCAATGTATGCTCTCTCTGGGATGGTGATGCTGGCTGCTCAGGTGTGTCAGCTTGTGGGGATGTATCATGTGGAGGGGAATGCCCGCAAGAAATCTGAAAATATAGTCTATCCCCCTCAAGTCTGACATGGATGTCCTCCTCAATTGTTCCTGCAGCTGAGACACGGTTCATAACAAAATCTGCAAATCGTAGCTCAAATGCATCACCTGCTGTAATGCACTCTGAACCGGTGAACCGCACTGACTCCAAGAGGCCCTCCAGTAAACTCTGAAATGCGTTATCTTCTGGTTTCGCATACGAATCAATTTCTGCTTCCTCCATTGCCTCTTCATCCATCCATTCTTTATATGCAATAGTTGTATCATAGGATGTGGGATCGACGACGGCGCATTCTGGCTCTGGTAATATGACTGGCGATGCTTCTTGCCCATAATATGAAGTAGCAGAACTGATATCTTTGGAAATCTCTACAACCCTAAGCATGAGCGCATTCATTTCAAGTTCCTTCTTTATCCCTTCCAATTGAAGGTTGCTCTTTTCAAGCCCGGCTTGCATTTCAACCTGGTGTGCATGCATCTCATCAAAAAAGATCATTTGTTTCTCATCAAGCTCGGGCCAGTGCGTCTCCTCAAAAAAATATTCTCCCATCTGAGCACTCCCATCAAAATAGTATTCTTCCATCTGAGCACTCTGATCATAATAGTATTCTCCCATCTGAGCACTCTGATCAAAATAGTAATCTCCCATCTGAGCACTCTGATCAAAATCTGTGGTCCACGTAGTATAATCCATAGCACCTGATCAACAAAGATAAATACCTGGAGAAAAGATATCAGTGACACAAAAGAATATAGAAATGATAATAATGGTGGCGGGGGTGAAAAATTCCTTTTGTTAGTTTTTTTTTTCGTAGTCTAATCAACCTAATTGTGACAAATTGGCACCCAACGGGAAACACCTCCCCGGCAACGGCGCCAAAAACTTGATCGCACCCCGGATACACACCCGGAGAACGATTGTAGTTTTACCGCAAGCGCACGGTGTAGTGGCGAGCGGGTATCGAACACGAGGAGGTGGTGTTGGCTCCAATCTATCCTAGGTTGGTTTGACTACGAACGTTTTATTGGTGGAGATGGCTATGGTATGATATAATGGAAATGGTGATGGATGTCGGTGTCGGAGATAGAGAAATCGATCAAATATCAATTCAAATACAATACACTAAAAGTGTCTAGGGCTAGGGAATCCCCACTACGGACCGTCATTCGTAATTGTGAATAGTGAATCTCAATATTACTAGACTTGCGTTGAGGTGAACTAGTCGTAACTGAATAGAGAACCAAGCTCACGCTCTCGTGCTATTGCCGGTCTATAGCGAACCTAGGATAGGGCCCAATCTCTTGCAAACCCTAGCCTAAGCCACTAGCATTAGGATCGACGTCATTGTCCAATCGCTTCTCGAGCCCACTCTCGTGCAAATTCGAGTCACGATCTAGGTTGTGATAGTTCGTATTCGTCCAATCTCTTGCAAACGAATATTGGTATAGATTTACAATTAAAAATCCTAGCTTTGGTCCAATCTCTTGCAAACCAAATCTAGAGAAATCCAATTGTAAATCTAAATCGAATATCTAGGCCTTCCCATCGATTAGAATCCAATCTCTTGCAAATCCCAAATCGATGGAAATCCCTAGCTATCCGTAGTAAATCAATCACAACCTAACCTCCTAGCAATTCTAGCAATTTAGAATTCATTCATCACAAATATGAAATTAGACCCATAGGGTTCATCCCCAAACCCTAGAACAACAAATCTACTCTAGCATAGCAATAAGGATATGAGAATCAATAGAAATCATTGCTTGCATACAAAAAGATAGAAAAACAAAGATTCAAATAAAAAGAAGAAAATACTTAGCTTGATGCAGATCTTCAATCCAAAATACAAGCTTTTAGATCCAAGAGGGGGCCTAGGACATGACCTAACCTATAAAATAATCCTAAGAAAAACATATGGGCGCTAAGAAAACATAATGGGGATCCCCCTCTAATGGTGGCTACAAAACCCTTAAATACTCCCCCAAAACCCTAGCAAGAAACCCTAGAAAACCCCTCAAATTCGTGCCCAAAACAGCCCAAACCGCAACTTAAAATCTGGGCCCGTCGCCGACTCGGCCGAGTGGAACATGTGACTCGGCCGAGTGGAAATTCCAACACTGCAGCATCAACTTGCAGAAATTCTCCAGATTTCATCCGACCTCCGATTTGCGCGTTCTTGGCAGCGTTGGAACCTTCATGAAGTCTACTATCCATAAAAAATATGAGAAAAATACTTTGATTGCTGAAATGATAGCATATTTCAAAATAGTGAGAGGCTGTCTGAACATCTGGGCGCTGCATGTCCTCGGCATCACTCGGCCGAGTTGACTTCTCTACTCGGTCGAGTGGGCTTCTCTACTCGGCCGAGTGATAGACCCTGTAGAATTCCAGTAAGTCAGGGATCTTGGGGGCCTGTCTTTGGAGGTGACTCGGCCGAGTGGATTTACTCACCCGGCCGAGGGGCATTCGGTACCGGCCGAGTCAGAATCGTCAAAAGCCTGTACATTTCCAGTAAGTCGGACTCTTTTGATGGTGGATTTCTCATGCCACTCGGTCGATGCGATCTTCTAACTCGGTCGAGTGGGATATCATCCCTCGGCCGAGTGCACGCCCAATTCCTTCTGTTGGAGCGTGTCCGGTCTGGTCGGCCGAGTGGTCTTCTTGCTCGACTGAGTGGCTGCTCCACTCGGCCGAGTGGCATGCTGTAGAAGCCCAATCTTCTCTGTTTCTCCTCCTCGTCGCTCCTACAAAGTTTCTTCTTCTTCCACCCGTCTCCCATCGCCGAAAAGCCCTCAAAAGTGCCTTGGGTGACGCTCCGGAGTGGGTGCAAGTCCCTTAAGCTCATTTTTGCTCCCGATCGCTCCATATTTCCTGAAATCCGACAAAAACAAGAAATAGTGAAAATCATCGCAATATTGTCGAATAATCTTGAAAACCGCAATATGAGCAATCGAAATGGCGTGAAAAATGCGGAAAAAAGGTGTAAAATATGGAGTGATCACTAACAAGCCCATTCGCAAAGGCAAACGGGCACAGCCCGCTAACTGCAGCGGGCACGGCCCACTGCAGCAGCGGGTGCACACCCGCTGCCCAGAGGGCGGGCGGCCTGCCTCCCTTGCCTTGGGCGGGCGCGCCCGCTAAGCCTAGAAGGCGCGCCCACAACTTAAGTTATTCTAGGGCTTTTTGAAACCCCTAATGACGGCTACGAAAGTTGATTTTTTTGCCCAACTTTGGGCAATCGTTTGAGGGGTCAAACGAATTCGAAATTCGTCGCCGTTGGTTCCTACGCGTTCATCATTCGAAGCTCTTCGGATTGATAGCATGTTTGGTGTCTAAAGTTTAATGAGCGAAGAGAATTAATTCGTTGAAGTTTGCTTTTATGAGAAGCTCTCTAAACATCAAATTAAGCTAAATTAGCTTAATTGAATTCTCTTCAATTTAGCAAAAGTCCCACATTGCTCACAACGAAAAAGGGAGTGCCGACTCCCTATATAAATATGGTTGCACTCCCTTCGTTGAAAGAAGCACCAAGTCCTCGATCGAGTAGCTCCAGAATTTTAGAGCAAGCTCGATAGGCAACTTAACTATTCTCTCTCTCTCCCCTTCCTGTTCTCCGGAGTAGTCCTAGCAAGACTACAAAGGGGGATTGTATTCGGATCCAGACATCTAAGACGCAGGTCTATTCAAGTGAAACTTTCTACCACGTGTGATCAGCTTGGAGGCGAAAGTCGGCTCGGGCGGATCGGTTCGAGGGTGCGAGGCAGCTCAGGCGGATCGAGTCAAGGTGGCTCGGCTATGAGGAGCATCAGAAGACGGTGCGGTATATCTTACCTGCTCCAGGGCCAAGATTCCGGGTATGTGTTTAAGCAATTTTAGTGTAGATTTAATTTTTTCACTGTAGAATAGATCCCTCTTGGGATGGTCATATCCACCCCAAGTTGGCATAGATCGGGCTAGGTTCTGGCTCCCTCAGAGCCCAGCTAAATTCTTTAGCTAGCCTAAAAGTTTTGTTTTTTGATTTTCCGTTGCGCTTTTATGCCCCTGTGGTCCGTCCGACTTAGGACGGACACAGATCCGAGCTCTGAGGGTCCGCCAAAACCCCTACAGTGGTATCTGTTTTAGCGACATTCTTTAAATATTTAACTTGCTTATTTTTAAACATACAATTGTTTTGTGTTTTAAAAATTGTTTTTGCAACAAGAAATTTTTTTGTGGACGATTTAATAATATGCGATAAATATAAATAGGTCTCTAATCTTTAAATGCTTTTTAAAATTTTTCTATGAGATATAATAATTTTTCCGAGCATTTAAAAGTTTATGTAACTTTAAGGACATATTTTATTTTAGAAATTTAATTCTCTTAAGTTACATAAAGGTTGGAAATATTAAAACTTTATTTGAAATCTTTTAAAAGAATTTCTAATGATTTTAAAACTGTTTTAAATTTTCTTTAATGGATATATAAATTATAGAAATTTTTTTACTTTCATAAGAGGAAATGATAAATTAGTTTCTTTTAAAATTACATATAAGTTTCTAGATTATTTATGCGATATTTTAATCTTAGAAATGTTTGATTAAAATTTTAAAGTCTAGGGTTTAAAATTATTTGATAATTTTATGAAACCTAGTTTTTATGTGATAAAAAAATTTATAAGCTTTAAATTTTTTATCTTTAATTTAAATGTTAAAATTTAGATTTGCTTCTTATTAATTATGTACATAATTTTGACTTGCAAATTCTCATTATATGTCACTACATGAACTTTTAATTTATGCGGATAAATTAGTTGTTTTATTTTTAAATGGACATAATGAATAAATTCATGAACCCTTTTAGATTAGCCATTAAATGATTAAAATTTTATAAGATGAAATTTTAATAAATTAGTGACATGTTATGTTTTATAAACAAAACAGCATCAAAACCTAATACCAGATTAGGGTAGTCCCTTTTGATTGTCAATCATTGCAATAAATCGTTTAAATGATGATTTTCATGAAAGACTAATTTTGAAACATGTTGTAATTGTTTTATTAAAATCCTAATTAGATTGGGGTAGCACTTTGAACGAATGAACCTTATAGTTGATAAGGACTAAATAAAAATTATTCAACCAATCCATAAAATTTCGAATTTTAGGATCCACTAGTTGATAAGGATTAACTAGTTTTTAATTAAAAGCCATTTAGTTGTTGGACGAACATAGAATCGATGAAAACTCCTTCAATGGATCATGATGTCGGTCAATGTGCTTGGCTAAGTTTGCTGGACCACCCTAGCTAGTTTAGGGGCCGAGTGGTTCTGGCTTAGTCAATTCCCTGGCCGTGTCCGCTGAACCACAAGGAGTCGAATCATGACTGTGTAAGTCCATCGACTATACCTAAGTCAAATAAGATAATAATCTTGTTCAAGATAAATCGTAGCCCTCCTTGTTTTAGGAGTTGGCAACTGTAAGACCCGTGTTACGGTTGTTGAGCTACACTCAAGCTGTAACATGGTAATCTTATAGAAACCGATTTCTTGATAAACATCTTGACCTGACCCAACCCGTTGTCTTGTCCTCCGAGCACCGGCGTAAGTCTAACCAAGAATGTAGTCTAAGTCCTGACCCAAACTGATGTGTCGGGCATACACCGAGCGACGGGGCAAGTCAGGCTAGACACGAAAACAAGGGTTCGACTAGGCTAGCCATTGTGATCCGGATGAGCACACTCATGATCATAAATGACTAGGGGTAAAATTGACAGGGAATCATTTTTAATGTGATTGATGACGAGTTTGTCTACCGACTCCAGAGTCGTACAACTTGTTGAGACATACTAGGGTTATCAGACTCAGGGTAGTCGGATCCCTCTCTCACAAATGTTAATTTATAATAAACTGTTTATTATTATGGCTTTAATAAATTTAGTGGGAGAATATAGTTTTATCAAAAACCATTAAAACTATACAACGAACATATACAACTAAAGTTTCTATAAAATTGCAGAATGGATTCAGGTCTTAGATATATGGTAGAGAAGAACGTGCTCGATGGAACAAACTACAAAGACTGACTTAGGAACATTAAGTTAGTCCTTTCTCTAGTCGGGATTGTATACGTACTGTTTGAGGACGCTCCGGAGAAGCCTGATGACGATTCGACCCTCGAGGAAAAGGAAGCCTATAAGTTATACCAGAGGGATGCAGAGAAGGACATGTGCCTTACTCTGGCTTCGATGAGTAACGAACTGCAGAGGAAGCATGAACATATAGATGTTCAAAGTATGCTTCTAAATGCACTAGAGTTATATGGCAAGCGGTCTAGAGCTGCTTAGTTCGAAGCCACCAGCAACCTCTAGGGCACAAAGATGGAGACATGGCCCGTACATTATCATGTCATTAAGATAATCGGGTCCGTAGAAGACGCCGCCCAATTAGGTTTTTTCCTGGACAATGAGATGTCTGTGGACATTATCCTTAAGTCTTTAACCCCTGAATTTAAGCCTTTCATCACTTGTTTTATAATGAACAGTCTTGAAACAGATCTTCCTGGTCTCCTCAATATGCTTAGGCAGTTTGAGGAGATTGAGAAGAAGCTGACTGCATTGGTTGATGGCTCTGCTTCTTCCGAGCAGCCGAAAGGCAAGGGTAAGAAGAGGCAGGTCCTGCAACCTGTGAAGGCAATGAAAGAGAAGAAAAAGATCAAAGGGGCCTCGTCAAAATCTAAGTGCTTCCATTGCCATAAGATTGGCCATTGGAAGAGGAACTGCAAGATTTATCTTGCAGAGAAGAAGAAGGGGCATAATGATGCCTCTACCTCAGGTACAACAAATTAAATTCAATGAATCGTAATTATTTCCCGTCACATAGTATGAGATAATGAGACATCTGTGTAATGTATACAGGTGGCTGAAATGAAGCGAAGATTGGGAGAAGTTCGGAGGACGATTGGCAATCTCAGCAATCGTTGCTGCTGGGGCCGTTCAAAGACTTCGAGAGACATGATCGAGAAGCAGTTGATACTAAATTTTAGTTGAATATAATGTATCATTCCTCCAAATGAAAAATACGATTGAGTGTTCAACATTCAAAGTTTATTTGATAAACAGATTACGTTTCATTTTTATGAATCTGTTGTTTTAAATGACTGTCTCGGAAATTGCGTTTTCTGTTGAAATTAAAATTTGTTTGAGATTGGCTTAAAATTTTCTGTGATTGTGGCTTCCTCAGTTGGTTGCGAAAATTCTCGAATTATGATGCGAAGCCTCAGAAATTTTGTTTTGGAGCTGACTTAATGTTATAGTCAATTGGTAGTTAAGTATAGGTTCCATGAGCGTATAAATTGTGTATGATCACAATTATACGCATATTAAGATTAATTCTTAATAAACTGCATTTGGTTATTAAAGAGTTAATATTAAATGTGGTTAAGGGAAAAGTACAGTGTATGACATTTGATTGAGTGAGTCAATGTCAAAATTCCTTAAACCGGTCTTGACTTGACTCATTCGTCAAACCGAGCCAAACACTAGTACATTCCATCTAAATCACTTATCAAATGGTTATGTCTTCATTTATACAATCTAAATATGATTTAGATATAATATTGAAGTATTTAACCAGGTATTTCTTAAAGTCGGTGGGAGCTAGTTCATATACTTAGTTCCGGTTTCTCGGACTAAGTAAAAAGGGATTTCCAAACGTATTTGAATCATCTATATAAAACATTGAATCAAAATCATTTTGATTTAATCGAATATATAGAGACTTAGGGTGTCAGCATGTACCTGACATGTTAACACAAGAAAATTGGAATGAGCTGAGACTGACTTATAGAAATGTTAGACCCGACATCTAGATTGTAAAAGCTAATTGTCAGCTATATAAAGAAAGGAAAAATTGATCCAAATCATTTTTGTAAAGGATAAACCTTGTGTGATCAAGAGATGTATATATAATAATCCATTAAAATACATTGTAGATACTCGTTAGTAAATCCACTCTTAGTTTTGTCGTATAAATGTCAAAGTGACTGATATGCTAAAACGGTATGAGATACCGAGATAAATAGCCTAAGTGCAAGTGGGAGATGTAGGAGGATATATGCCCATAAGGCGATTTATCCTGAAGTATACATCTTGTTCATACTGTATATGGTATCCATTATCCTAAGTATGAAATCGTCTGTATCAATATACTTAGATAATGTCCATATACTTATTGTTAGGTCCTTACGTATCTAGATAAGACCTCGATTATGAGTACTAAGCGGCCGAATAGAAACGTAAGTCTTAAACGGTTCGTGGTCATAGATGTGTCGAGAACTGGATATCGACACATCAGATAGACCACTGTGTCTTAGTCTTACCATAGGGTAATGATGATCTCATTGTCATTCGACTTGGCGAAGTCGGAGGCGAGACACATGTGCTCATTGGAGAATGAGTTCATTGAACGACCAACTTAGAGTTGTTAAATGGTTAACTTTAACTAAACTGTCTTTAATAACTCTAGGGTGATGATAGGTATGCTGGTCCTTAAGACTAGAAGTCAACTGTACGAACCTGTGAATGAACGGTGTAGCTTAGACCCATGATATAGCTTCGAGGCTAGGCCTGCTGAAAGATCTTAGGTTGGGTTGCACCCGAAGCTCTCGAGACGAGTAGACGATTATGATGGGATTCGTCACTCCCGTTAAAGGGAAGTTAGTGAAACAGGCTCAGTACGATCTTTGTGTTAATCCTCAGCCGGGGTACGTTGTAAGAAGTACAACATGAACACAACAAAGACTGTCGCATGCTGACCAAAGTTGTCTAATTGGGTTGACAGTAAACCATACCCTAGGCCAACAGGGACACAGTCTTGACGAAGGGACTATAGCTAACGGCATTAATCACTGACACAGCCAATGTAAACCCTATGATGCTTTTGTCAAAGGGTCGATCACGTTATGATGATTTTGAAACAGGGACGACAGTTACTGCTTGTGTTGACCGTCGTCTATGGGTTCCGAGCCCAAACATGTAGTAAGGTCAGGCTGTATGGTCTCACACCGAATAGCGTTCGTGTCTTAGTAATAGGAAGATTAATTGGGAGAGATTCAATTGATGATATTGAATAGTTAATATTCACAAAGCTAGTTGTGAAAATAAGTCGTAGAAGTAATAGGGACAATGTTGCATTTGATGCAAAACAAAGATTAAACGTGTCGTAAATTGGTTACGATAAATTTAGTAGGAACAAATATATTGGAAAGGGTTACCTAGATGACGGGATCGTCTCGGTCTAAACACAAGTTCAAACCGCGTCCAAATCGGAGCTCAAACGAGCCCAGAAACGCGAAAACAGTCCAAGGCAAAGTGGGTTAGACCCACTGGGCTAACAAGCCCATCCGCAAAGGCAAACGGGCGCAGCCCGCTGGCTGCAGCAAGCCAGCGCCCACTGCTTGCAGCGGGCAGGGCCCGCTGTACGCAACCCACTGATTGCAGCGAGCACGGCCCGTTGTACGCAACCCGCTGATTTCCCACAGCAGTAGCGGGCGCATGCCCGCTGCCCAGCAGGCGGGCGGCCAGCCTCCCTTGCTTTGGGCGGGCAGGCGCGCCCGCAACTTAAGTTATTCTAGGGTTTTTTGAAACCCCTAATGAAGGCTACGAAAGATGATTTTTTGCCCAACTTTGGGCAATTGTTTGAGGGGTCAAACGAAGTCGAAATTCATCGTCGTTGGTTCCTACACATTCACCATTCGAAGCTCTTCGGATTGATAACTTGTTTGGTGTCTAAAGTTTAATGAGCGAGGAGAATTAATTCGTTGAAGTTTGCTTTTATGAAAAGCTCTCTAAACATCAAATTAAGCTAATTAGCTTAATTGAATTCTCTTCAATTTAGCAAAAGTCCCACATTGCTCACAACGAAAAAGGGAGTGCCGACTCCCTATATAAATATGGGTGCACTCCCTTCATTGAAAGAAGCATCAAGTAATCGATCGAGTAGCTCCAGAATTTTAGAGCAAGCTCGATCGGCAACTTAACTATTCTCTCTCTCTCTCCTTCATGTTCTCCGAAGTAGTCCTAACAAGACTACGAAGGGGGTTTGGATTCGGATCCAGACGTCTAAGACGTAGGTCTATTCAAGTGAAACTTTCTACCGCGTGTGATCGGCTTGGACGCGAAAGTCGGCTCAGGTGGATCGGTTCGCGGGTGCGAGGCGGCTCAGGCGGATCGAGTCAAGGCGGCTCGGCTACGAGCAGCATCAGAAGATGGTGTGGTACATCTTGCCTACTCCAGGGCCAAGATTCCGGGTATGTGTTTAAGCAATTTTAGTGTAGATTTAATTTTGTCTTTGTAGAATAGATCCCTCTTGGGGTGGTCAGATCCACCCCAAGTTGGCATAGATCGGGCTAGGTTCTGGCTCCCTCAGGGCCTAGCTAAATTGTTTAGCTAGCCTAAAAGTTTTGTTTTTTGATTTTCCGCTGCGCTTTTATGCCCCTGTGGTCCGTTCGACTTAGGACGGACACAGCTCTGAGCTCTGAGGATCCGCCAAAACCCCTACATGATCTCTATAGATCCTCTGGGATGTATATGGCATATGGTGAATGGCCCATACCAATGGGATCTCAACTTTTCGGGAAAGAGTCTAAGCCTTGAGTTGAATAGTAAGACCTTGTCTCCAACATTGAAGCTCTTCACCATAATGCATGCATCATGGATGACTTTGGTTCTTTCTTTGTATTTTCTGGAACTCGCATATGTGTCTCTTCTAATTTCACCAAGTTCATTGACATCGAGGAATCGCCATAATGACACGCTCTTATAATCATAATTTAGAGTTTTGATGGCCCAATAAGTAATGTGCTCCAATTCTACCAGCAGGGGACACGCTTTCTCATATACTAGTTGGTATGGGGTCGTACCGATGGGGGTCCTGAAGGCTGTGCAATATGCCTATAGTGCGTCAATCAGTTTCATAGACCAATCTTGCCTTGATTTGTCAATTGTCTTTTACAAAATTTGTTTGATTTCCCTATTTGATACTTCCACTTGTCCACTAGTCTTGGGATGATATACCAATCCAACTCTGTGGTGTATCATAAACTTCTTTATCATGGCTTCGAACTTGCTCTCTATAAAATGGCTCCCTCCATCGCTTATCAACATTTTAGGTACTCCAAAGCGGGGAAATATGTTTTGTTTGAAGAACTTGGCGACCACCCTTGCGTCATTGGTTGGGGTGGAAATAGCTTCCACCCACTTTGAAAAATAGTCGACGGCCACCAATATATATTTATTCCGCTTGATTGATGGAAAAGGTCCCATGAAATCAACACACCAACAATCAAAGAGCTCGATCTCTAAGATGGGCTTCATTGGCATCTCGTTCCGTTTGTATATGTTTCCCGTCCTTTGGTATCTAACACACTTTTTGACGAACTCATGTGTGTCTTTGAACATTGTAGGCCAATAGAATCCGCATTGTAATATCTTCACGTTGGTTTTGGGAGCAGCCGTATATCCCTGCTTGGCATACCGTGGCAATGTGAGATGATAGAATTGGCTTCTTCTTTCGAGATGCATCTCCATATGATGCCATCATTGCATATCTTAAAAAGGTATGGGTCTTTAGAAAAATAGCTTTGGACTTCATGCATTAATTTCCTTCTTTGTTGTGTGGCTAAACCATGCGGTTTGATGCCGTAAGCCAAATAATTCACGAAGTCTGCAAACCAATGCACTTCCAATGGTCTAAAGGCAAGGAGATTCTCGTCGGTAAATGTGTCATCGATCGGCAAGCTTACATCTTCCCCCTCTTGAATTAGCCTTGATAAATGGTCCGCCATAAGATTGTATGTACCCTTTTGTCTCTGATCTGCAAGTCAAATTCTTGTAAAAGGAGAACCCATCTTATTAGCCTAGGCTTGGCTTCTTTTTTGTTCAGGAGGTCCTTCAATGCAATGTGGTCCGTATGCACGATCACTTTTTATCCAAGAAGGTATGAGCTAAACTTCTCAATAGAATAGACTACGACCAAGAGCTCCTTTTCAATGGTGGTGTAGTTCATTTGTGCTTCATCCAAAGTCTTGCTTGCATAATATATCACATGTAGCTTCTTGTCCTTTATTTGCCCCAACACTGCTTCAACTGCTTGGTCACTAGCATCACACACCAACTCAAAGGGAAGAGTCAAATCCGATGGTTGTATAATTGGGGCGGAAATAAGCGCATCCTTCAGTGTGTTAAACACTTGTAAGCAATCATAAGAAAAAACAAAATGTGCATCTTTGGCACGCAAAGCCGTAAGAGGACGTGCAATTTGAGCGAAATCCTTTATGAAGCAGCGGTAAAACCCCGCATGAGCAAGAAATCATCTAATTTCCTTAACATTAATGGGAGGAGGTAGCTTTTCTATAACTTCAATTTTAGCTTTATCCACCTCAATCCCTCTTAATGAGACTTGATGCCCAAGATCTATCCCCTCAGTGACCATAAAATGGCATTTTTTCCAATTAAGAGTCAGCTTATTTTGTTGGCATCTTTTTAAAACGTTGGTTAGATTAGCCAAGCAAGACTCAACTTCACTGCCATACATAGAAAAGTCATTCATGAAGACTTCATGATATCTTCAATATAATCAAAAAAGATGAAGGTCATGCATCTCTGAAAGGTGGTGGGAGCGTTGCAAAGTCCAAAGTGCATCCTACAGTATGCGTAGGTGTCGTATGGGTATGTGAAAGTGGTATTTTTTTGATCATCTTCATGGAGTGAAATCTGAAAAATCCCGAATACCCATCCAAATAACAAAAATATTTGTGTTTAGCAAGAAGTTCTAGCATTTGGTCAATAAAAGGTAACGGGTAATGGTCCTTCGGGGTGTCTTTATTTAATTTTCTGTAATCAATGCACATGAGCCAACCTCTGACGGTCCTGTTGGATATCGATTCTCCATTATCGTTTTTTATTACAGTCATTCCTCTCTTTTTATGGACAACAAGAACCGGGCTGACCCATCTGTTGTCAGAAATAGGATAGATGATATCTACTTCAAGCAATCTAAGGATCTTTTTTAAATCACCTCCTTCATGTTTGGGTTTAATCGCCTTTGATGCTCAATGGAGGTGGCATCAGTGTTTTCTAGGTGGATTCTGTGGGTACATAGCCTAGGGCTAATCCCATTAAGGTCGGAAATGATGTAGCCAAGGACATCCCTATGGATTTTTAGAATGTTTAAAAGGATCTTGAGTTGGTTGTGATTATGACTAGCATTAACAATCACAAGATAGGTCAATTTGTCAACCAAAAATGCATATTTCAAGTTAGGTGGTAATTGTTTCAGTTCCAGCAAAATCGACATCACTATGAGATTAACTCATATGTGCTAGACTTAGGGTAAAGTAACCCATAATCTAGTGAATGATTGAGATAACGAAAAATTCGTTTAACTACAATCAAGTGTGACTCCTTAGGTCTAGCTTGCTATCTAGCACAAAGACATACAGAGAACATAATATCGGGTCTACTAGCAGTTAAGTAAAGTAAGCTAACGATCATACCTCGATATAGACGAATGTCTACATCTTAACCATTCTCATCCTTGTGTAGATGGGTTGTCGAACTCATGGGAGTTTGTTTGCTTGAAGACGATTCCATCCTGAATCGCTTAATAAGCTCCCAAGTGTAATTTGTTTGATGTATGAAAGTCACATCCATCATTTGCCGAATTTGTAGTCCAAGGAAGTAGTTGAGCTCACCCATATGGCTCATTTCGAATTCATCCTTCGTAGACTTAGAAAATTCTTGGCAAAGATTAAATTTAGTAGAACCAAATATTTAATCGTCTACATAAACTTGAAATAAAAGGATGTCATTTTCATAATCTTTAATGAAAAGAGTTGAATCAACTTCACCCATTTTAAAACCTAAATCCGAAAAATGATTTTGACTCAATTATACCAAGCTTTAGGAGCTTCTCTCAACCCATATAGCGCTTTCTTATGTTTGAAAACATGGTTTGGAAATTTTTCATGTATGAAACCGGGTGGTTGAGAAACATAAACTTCTTCATTAACGATACCATTTAAAATGCACTTTTAACAGACATTTGATATAATTTAAAATTTTTTTGAGATGCAAAAAATAAAAGCAATCTAATAGCCTCTAATCTAACTACGGGGGCACAGGATTCTTTGAAATCAATACCATCCTCTTGCCGATAGCCTTGAGCTACTAACCTTGCTTTATTCCTTGCGATGACCTCATTCTCATCTGCCTTGTTCTCAAAAATCCATTTGGACCCAATCACTTGGTGACCATTTGGAAGATAAATGAGCTCCCAAACTTTATTTCTTTCAAATTGCATAAGCTCATCTTCCATTGCAACTATCCAAGAGCTATCTTCACATGCTTCTTGGATGTTCTTTGGCTCAATGGTAGAGACAAATATGCAATGAGAGAATTCTTTAATCATTGACCATGTTCGGACACCCACACCAATGTCTCCAATTATTTGGTCATGGGGGTGGTTACGAATGGTCGAATAAGCTTTAAGAATTCCTGGATCACTTGGAATATCCTCAATAATTTTATTATTATTGTTAGTCCCAGTAATAGAATCATTAATTTTAACATTACTAATAGAATCACATAAAACACCTACACTATCATCGACAACATGAGGAGTATCAAAATCTTCATAAAATGAAACGTGTAGTGATTCCTCGATCGTTGAAGAGGTTTTGTTGTATATCTGGTAGGCTTTGCTACGTGTGGAATATCCAACAAAAATTCCTTCATTGTATCTTGGCTTAAATTTATCTAAGTTACCATAGGTGTTATTTATAAAATATTCTGAACCAAAAACACGAAAATATTTAACTTGCGGCTTTTTATCATAAAATAATTCAAAACAAGTTTTATTCGTTCGGGACCTCACTAGGATCCTATTTAGCAAATAACTTGTTGTGTGCACCGCCTTTGCCCAAAATTGTAATCCAAGATGACTATCATGGAGCATGGTGTTAGTGGTTATGCCCATGCCAAATATTTGGACCTTTATGCTATATCATTTTTCATTTATAAAATGTTTCTCATATTGTTGTTGTTATATTGCTTGCATGTTTCATTACAATAATGTTTGAATACTTGTTTTATGTTATTCTAAGCATCCCTAGTCATTCATCGTTAAAGGTATAATGATGAATTAAGACTAGTATGCGTTTGGTTGATAACTATAAGATAATTAGATGTATGGAGATACAAATCAAACTTATAGGTACTTGTTGGAGAACAACGTACTTGTAGACTCGCTATGAGAACATTACATGGATTAGTGTCTTAAATGATCTCATAATAGTTGTGTCATAGAATCCTTAGACCAGATATCATCACAGTTTCATACATGAGGAACATCATGTTTTGACATAACCAAACGTTATCTTTAATCAGATTATCATAAAAGTTATAATTGAACATGATGTGAATTATGCAGAGGAAAGTGAATGAACAAGACGGAATTTGTCCATCTCTTATGAGAGAGATATCTAATAGGCCACTCGATAAGTAGGACTGAGAAATGCATGCCCTTGCTCAAATGAATGTCATTTGATTTTATCAGTCTACCTAGTAAGCGAGAAATTAAATGTTTGAACAATATAAGTATGACACTGTACATGACTTATGTTCAAATAAGATATCATGTGACAAAAGGATTATGACATGTTCTATTGGTTAGGTTAATATCTGACTAATGATATTCATATTAATTTGGTAGTCATAATATCTTGCTAGAGACCAATTTTGACTTGTGGGCTCCTAATGAGATGAGGCCCATTGCCAATTTGATATGAGCTTATTGGGTCGCACACAAAGAGCGTAATGGATGGGATAGAGTTTAAACACGATTTCGAATCTGATTTGAAATTCAAAATAAGGCGTAATATCTTAAATGTCAGATATTGTATCTCTTTAAGATATTATTCCTAAGATATCGCTGCGTAACTAAAACGTGTCAAAGAGTTAACAGATAATATAACTTGTTACGATATTATCTTAAAGATATCGTTGCATAACTAAAATGTGTTAAATGGTTAACATGGGATTCTATATAAGATATAAAGATGATTTTCAGTTAATTAATGCATTCAATCTATCTCTCCCGTTTTTGAGAAAAGCGAAGAGTGAGAGAAACCCTAGTTGCGAAGAAGGATCTATCACTCTTGCAATTCCTGTTCGTGACGTTCGTGTGTGGATACTGATAAAGGGTGGTCGTTCGTAGAGCAGCACCTGCAGTTCAATACATTTGAATCGACAAAAAGGTTAGTAATCAGATCAAATCAATTTCGAAAAAGCAAAGTTCTTGGTAGGTTTCTATTTTTCCGCTGCATATAAACTAGTTATGCATGATATAAACCCCAACACATGGTGCAAGCACACTCAATTAGGGTCATATTCTTTCTTTCAACAACACCATTTTGTGGTGGTGTGCGACGAAAAGAAAAGTTATGAGTAATCCAGTTGTCATCACAAAACATAGTGAAAAATGCATTCCAAATTCTCCTCCATGATCACTACAAATAGTGATAATGGTGGTTCCTAAGAAATTTTGAATTTTCTTTGCAAATATAGTAAACTCTTCAAAAGCTTCATTTGTAATGGCTAAAAAAGAAACCCAAGTAAATCTAGAGAGGTCATCTACGACGATTAATCCATAATGAGCATTACCTAAAGATGCGGTTCTAGTTGGCCCAAATAAATCTTAATGAAGTAATTCTAGGGGCCTATTAGAAGTTATGCCATCTTTAAGTTTGAAATATGGTTTACTTAGTTTACCTCTTTGGCATGAATCACAAAAGTTTTTCTTACTAAAAGTAATTTTCGGAAACCCTTTAACAAGATCATGCTTAGCTAACTTATATAAGTGCTTAAAATGAACCTGACCAAAATGGCGATGACATAATAGTTGTTTATTTGTATTAGCAACTAAGAAATGTTTTATGATTTTAGACAAGCTCAAATAATAAATATTTTTACGCCTAATACAGGTAACATGCGAATCAATATCAATAATATTGTAAATACCATCTTCATATTTAACCTTGTAACCCTTGTCACGAAGTTGACTAATGGAGATAAGATTATGACATAAACCACTGACTAAATAAACATTGATAATAAGTGCTTTGGAAGGATTACAAATTTTGCCTACTCCAAGGATAGTTCCCTTTTGATTGCCTCCAAAAATGAACATTGCACCATCCTTGATGCAAACCACTTCAGAGAGCAATGTGGGATCTCCCATCATGTGTTTGAAGCATCCGCTATCGAGTATCCATCCTTTTATTTTAGAGCTAATATGTCTATTATTTCTCTCTTTCTTGTTCCTGGGTACCTACATAGTATACCATAAGCTCATGGTATCCAAGCTTTATTGGGTCCAAGGAAATTATCCCTTTGGAAACCAAGTCCAAGTGGACTTTATCTTTCCAACATAATTACCACTATTTATCACATCGCTAAAGTAATAATTAACATAAGCAATCCTATCATTTATGCTAGTATTCTTATGACCCCAAATTGTGTTTGTTTTGGGTGTCCTTTTCCTAGTTGCTTGCACATTTGGTTGATATCTATGTGGTGCATGCTTCCTAGGAGCATGAGATCTATCATAAGAAGATCGAGGTAGATAAGCATGAGACACATATATGGGCTATATGCAAATTGAGGAGCATGCATATTATATGAGACATATGGAGCATGCATGTGATGTGGTGGATGAGCATACATGAGAGAATTATGTGTATGAACATATGAATGTGTAGGAGCACGTGCATGTGTATTTCTCAAGTTTGAGTTTGCACATGCCCGTGGGTGTGGAGCAAAAAATGTGTCATAATTGTCCACATGTGAAGTAGGAGATTTCCTACGTGTATGAGTATTGGTGTACATATAGGGATGACCTTTATTTTGGTTTCCACCCTTAGTGGGTTTCTTGCCAAAAGAAGGAGTGTGTGAAGTGGATACCCTCTTGGTAGGTTTGCTACCAATAGTGTTTTTGACACCACTAGTGGATGCACCTAAGGATGGCCTCACAAAATCTATAGTTACACCACTATAGGAGATGCGAGATTTAGATGCATTTGCTTCCACATAACCAAGTCCAACACGATGTGTGGCCGAAAATTAGTTTGAAAGAAATTCATCCAATTGCTCTTTTCCTTTGTTAAACCTCTTATCTTGGGAGGACATGAGCTCATAAATCACCCTAAGGGAAGAAATATTGGTATCCAAAGTGGACGAGATTTGGATGAATTTGCTTCCATATAACGAAGTCCAACATGATGTGTGGCCAAAAATTGGTCTAAAATCAATTCATCCAATTGCTCTTTTCCTTTGTTAAATCTCTTATCTTGGGAGGACATGAGTTCATATATCGCCCTAAGGAATGAAATATTAGTTACCAAAGTGGACACACATGTTTTGAGCGCATGCACTTGGGTTTTAAGAGAATCATTCTCAGTACACAATTGTGTGTTTTGTGAATCTAGATCAATACTATCTTTAGACTAATCTTGATCTAATTGAGATTTCAGGGACTCTACCTCATTTTTCAAGGTGCCATTTTGACAAACCAAATTGGCTTTCTAAAGTGTAAGTGTGTCAATAATGTTGTCATTGTTAATGATGCATGGCATAGATGATTTCCTAACATTAGATTTCTTCAAATTAGTATATCTAAGCATACGAGATTGATACTTAGAAAATAATACTTCGTTAGCAATACGAAGTTCATCAATGGTTACCTCGAGTTCATCATTCTCACTATCACTCTCATCGGAGAATGCATCTTCTCATGCCATGAAGCACATATGTGCACTCTCACCTTTCTCATCCTCAGATTCATTTCGAGGAATCTCCACTTGAGTCATCGAAAGTCCCAACAAGTCCTTTATTCTTGTCCTTCCGAAATTTATCGGACTTATGGTATTTTGGTGCTTTCCACTTTTCTTCGTTTCTTAGCATTAGGCGATCCTTCTTGATGTGCCCTAGCTTGTTACACTTAAAACAAAGAGAAGATGAATTGTTAATGGAATCAAATTTAGGTTTGGAAGGAAATTTTCATTTGCGAAAGAAGCGTTGTTCTTCGCCTTTTGAGCCATTTATTCCAAATCCATTTTGTTATCAGACTCATCACTATCGGAGGATGAAGAAGTAGCCTTGAAGGCCAACGCTTTCTTCTTTGCCTCCGTTGGGTTTATTATAGCTCTAATCATCATTGATTCTCCCTTCTTACTTTGTAAGACATGAGAGTACCGATGAGATTCACCACGGTGTAGTTTTTCTTGTCATTGATCTCCTCAATGGCAATTGGTCTTCTTTCCCATTTTGAGGTCATTCCCATGATTATCTTTCTCACCTTTCTTGTTGAGTGTATACTTGACCGAGATCTTCAAGCTCATTGGTGATGTTGGTAAAACGACCGTACATCGTTGTAATGTTATCATTATCCTGCATATGAAACATGTCGAAATTTTGTATAGCAACATATAATTTGACAATTTTACCTTGTTTGTTTTCTCGTGGGTAACGACGAGATGGTTCCATATTTGATATGCACTCTTACATGTGCATATCTTATAAAACTCATCCGGATCCAATGCACAATGAAGGACGTTCATTTCCTTGGCACTATTCACCTCGGCGGACTTTTCGGTGGGAGTCCATTTGTCAAAATATTCTTCGGTGGGTTCAACGTACTCCTTAAGGAGGGTTCTCTAAAGAGAACTACTCCTTAGGAATGTCTCCATCCGGCACTTCCAATAGCCAAAATTCATGACATTGAAATGGGGAGGACAAACCATTGATTGTCCTTCGAAGATGGTAGATGCACCATCACGATTGTGATTATTGTGCAAAGGAAGTGGAGGAACGTTATTGTTGTTGGATGCCATAGCTATAAGCCTTGAGCTCTGATACCAATTGTAAGGACCCTGGCTATGAGGAAAACACTAGAAGGGGGTTGAACAGTGTATATAAAATTTAAACGATAGTTATACCAATTTAAATTCCTAAGCAACAATAACTGCAGAATTTTAAATTAACCCAAAATGAAATATGCTAACGCAAAGTATGTTCAAGGGTTCGGATTACCCAAGTCAAATCCCGACCTATTCCATGTAATCCTACATCCCTTCCACTCGGATACCTCTTAATACTCAAGTTAGAACCCTATCTTGAAGTTTCATTTAAACCCACTTGTAGCAATCCTTCAAGTTTAATTGAAACACAAGTGATGTCCATGACTCCCACAGATTGGGATCAAGCAAACCACTCTTACAGACCAAGAGTGAAACTAATTACAAAAGTTTTGAAATTCGAAATGAAATAGCAACACTTACAATCACCTATGCCTTGAAGTAGAACTTGAAGGAGCAAGTGTGTTGTGTGCTGAAGTCTCTTCCAAGAAGAGAGAAATCCCTTTCTATTGTCACCACCAAATGCCTAGAGGATATCACTTTGATTCTAGGTTGGAGAGCAAAAGAGAATGAGATTGGAAATCTAGGGCTTTTTGAGAATGAGAGCTTAAAGATGAAAGCTTGAATTCTTAAGAGCTTGCTTGGGGGGAGAGAGAGCTCCAATGGAACAGTAGAATCTCTCTTTATATGTTCTCTAAAACCCTCAAACATAATACCCAAAACCACCTTTGAAATCCGTTTGGAAACAACCAACGCATAGAATTTACACAACAGGTAGTCGACTGATGAAGAACTTACAGTCTCCTGATGTACTGTGTCAGAGGGTATGTGAGAATTCAAATGGTAACTTACCACATAGGACAGTCGACTGATGAAGGTCGAATAGGTGCATGTAAACCAACAGGCGACTGATAAACCTTCTACAGGTGACTGAGTGAAACATGAGTAAGTTACGAAAACTCAGGAAGTTTTGGGAAGACAGGATAGGCGACTGATGTGGTATCCACAGGCGTCTGTGTCATGGGTAGGTGACTGTGAAACCAACATCAGTCATCTGGCCAAAACTTGCGTAGCTTGCCAAACACGAAGTGTTAGGGCAAGGATCGACAGGCGCATGTGCCATAGGCATGCGACTGTGAAACCAACATCAGTGGTTTGGCCAAAACATGCATATCTTACCAAACACCAAGTGTCAGGGCAAGGATCGACAGGCGACTGTAGAAGCATTCACAGGCGCATGTGCCATGGTCAGTTGACTGTGAAAGCAACATCAGTCGTCTGACCGAAAGATGACAAGGTAGGGATCTTTGGGCAAGAGAGAGACAGACGACTGACTAACTAGTCACAAGCACCTGTAACTGGATAGGTGCATGTACTTTGTACAACAGTTGCCTATAGAAAGGTATAGTAGAAAGCCTAAAAACCAAGTGAAAAAATATGTGCAAAACAGAGGACTGTAAAACAAAGCACATGCTACTATTTGGAGATAGGCATCTGTAAATCGTTCAGCAGTTGCCTGTTGAAAGTCCAAAATGCACATGCTAGAGAATAATGAATTGGAGGACAATGACATGAGTTCTAATGATTTTCTCTGACAGAAAGAAAGATGTGTGTACGCTCCAACATAGTTCTACTTCTAAGCTAAATATTAGAAGAGAATAAAAAGATTACATCTTGTATTTGCCTCTCTTCTTTCTATTGAATGAGTTTGAAGTCATCTAAGAGCTTCAATCATCATCTTCGATCATCCAATCCACTTTACATGCTTTGATTGATCATTGAGTGACATCCATTGCTAATTGATCTTTATGATATGCTTATGTAATGGATTAACTGCAAGTAGGGGACTAGTCACATATATTTATGTTTGCTCATCAGCAAAACCAAGTAGGGATAAGTCTAATACTCAACAAATATATCAAGCTTGATTTAAGATCTTGCTTTGTTATCAATGCTTGAGCTATTTATGCTTAGTGTTTTTGGTCCTTAAACAAAATCCTACCAACTGCACAGATATATTAGTATAAGCATTATATTTTCTTATAATCAAAACGTATATTGAATGCTTCCAATATCCAATAGCCATAACCCGAGTCTTCTATTTGGAAGGGTCGGGGTTAGGGCTAGTCTTTTTTAGAATTGGGTTAAGGGTTTCTCTTAACATACCATGTGCATTTTCATCCCTACTTGGGAGTATCAATTTGTGCCAAGCCTTCCTAGATGTCGGGCATGATAATTTTTAAATTAGGATCTTTTTTACTTTCTAATTTCTGAATATTAGGAGACGCTGCATATTATAGAGGTTGGATTTTAGATTTAATGTCTGCATTAACAATAGATTTTAAAAAATATCAAGATTGAAGACATCTTATCCTACTTTAAAATGCTACTACATCTTAAGCTTGAGGAAATATATGGCAACATCTTCATTGACAATCGCTTCCGAATCTTATTAAAGCTTGATGTTTACTTAGTTCACCCCTAATGTTAGAAGCCTTGTTATAATCATCGCCTATTCCAGTTGCATCCTCACAGATCGTCCTGGTAAACCCTTATCATACTTTGTCTTCTATAAGCCATTGCCTAACAAACCTTTGCCTCATATAACAGTAACGAGAGGAAACCAGACGTGTGGACTACTAGTTAAGACTCAGTAGGTTATATATTTGTATTACAAGAAACCATGGCACATAATTCCCATGTACTCTAGATGCCAATAAATATATAGTGCTTTTGTTCCCAAGCTTACCCTTTGCTTACTTGGGACATACTCAGTTACTCACATTAACTTTGTTATCCTCTGTAGTATTTACACTTGTGCCTCAATCACCTGATCAATTTTTAAAGCTTGCATCTTTTCTTTTATAGAATCTAGATATCATTAGGGCATGTTTAATTTTTAATTTCAATTCTGTCACATTCAAAACTTCTACTCTATGCATATCTAATTCAAGTGCAACTTACCATATGAATTTTGATCATTCTGTTCATACGCAATGTTTCCCTTCTTCTGAACAATTTTATGTTTTATATATAGAAAATTTTCATTTGCAAAAAACTCCATGTGAAAAGGATTTTTTAGGCTTTTTAAAAGATCAAAACGATTGGATCTTATCTACATATGATAATACACATACACACAAAAAATCAAGAAAATAATCCCATATTTCCCTCGATAAAATCGTTATAAAATGTTCTATTATTCTAAAACCGTTAATTTTGTAACGAATTGATCGAGAATCAAATCCCTCATGGTTCACATATTATTTTTCCTGATGTATTTATATGTATGGATTAAACAATGTTTTTCAAAAAATAAAAATAATTTTTTTCACACCATCTTTCTTTGCTAACTTTTGGCACATGAAGATGGCCACACACACACATATGCAAAATAATAATTGTATCCCATTAACAGAAAATAGTATAATACACACACTAAGAATATACTAAATAAATTTTAAATATACATCTTGGATGTACGGGGGAGAGAGGACACACACATCATTATCCTCAACTAGCCAAGTCATGATTAAATTAGAGATATGATTCTGAGTACAACCAAAGCAAACGAAATATAATAAAAACACATTAAGTCCAGTTTTCTAGAGTAATACACTCTTTTTGCTTCATAACTCGCAATGTAATTAATTAGAAGCACTTGCCATTAGTAACATATCTATTCCTCTCATGCCATACATGCTAAAATACAAAGAAAATGGCTAGATGAGCAATCCTGGCGATCTTTTACCTTCTATCTAAATCTATTCTGAATCCTCATCACCTCTTTATGAAGTATGATGATAGTGCTAGGTGGTAATCCATGCTTTAAATGATATAGTTCACATAAATATGATGTATGAAGACAATGGAAGAAAGGATGAACTAATGAATCTGTGGCTACAATGCATAAGACATAGTTGTTGCAAGTTATATAAAGGTTACCATTTTCGAGATTGTTAAATTTAAGCCTCACATCATTTAATTCTCTAAGTAAACAAACATATATCTTAAGGTAGTAATTTGCAAACCATATTAGAAATTATTTGTACCTAAAAAACTTTGAAATTTTTTTCAAGATTGGTGTACATATTCGAAAACCCCAAAATACCAAATATGTATGAACCATAGGGAGATTTGATCACCGATACACTCGTTGCAAAAAATTCTATTGTTCTGAAACCATTGAATTTGTAATGAGTAGATCGAGGGGCAAGTAGTGATTTATTCACTTGATTTTTATATGATGATCATCCATGCAAAAAAATGTTTTAAAACATAAAAATAATGACGTATATGAGGTTCAACGTCGGAAATTTTACCATGCTGATAATACATATACATTATTCTTATATGGGAATCATGTAGATCAGGTGACACCTGATCTATTAGATCAGGTGTAAGACAAAAAGATGGGACACTTGAAAAGTACAAGCCCATGTGGGGCACAAGCCCATGTGGGGCTTGTACTTTCCAACTTTATGTGTCTTGGCACCTGCTCTATTAGATCATGTGCCATCTTTTCTACATTAGTCTCTTCTTATACATACATACATACATACATACAAACATTCATACATATAAGGATCGCCTTACCCTTGCAATACTAACAATACACACTAGAGGGGGGTGAATAGTGTAATGGCAATAAAATTGTCCAATTAAAATTTAACTTGCAACTGCGGAATTATAAATGCAAGAGGAATTAAAAGGCACAATCAATCCAAATGCAAACACACAGTGTTACCCTGATTCCCCAAACTTGGGTACATCCAGCCACACCAATATTCACTATTTTCCCACACAGAGAAGTGAATACAAATCTCACAAGGAGATACCACACAAAGAGGATTTAGGCCCTACACAAGGACCCAACTAATCCTACACGAGGATCAAGACTCCCACACATAGAACACTTACTCCCACTAAGAGAATTAGGGTTAGCTCTACATTAGGACACTAAACTCCCACAAAAAGAGTTACTCCCACAAAGAGAGTTATTCTCACTAAGAGAATAAACCTAGTCCCATAAAGAGACACACTCCCACAAAGAGAGTATCATAATCCCACAAAGAGAAATAGGAACAATACAATTACACCAAGTAAAGTAAATACTCTTACATATGCATTGAGATGCTTACTCTTGAATGAATGCAAGGCATGGAAGAGGATCTCCAAGTGTTGAGATATGCTTGAGAGAACTTGGATGATTTCCCTTGAGCTGGACTTCAATGCATGAAGATGACTGAGAGCTCTTGAGAGGGAAATGAGGGAGCTTGATAGTTGCTTATAGATCTCTTGAGATTTTCAATAGTATCAAGAGTAATCAAGAATCAATCAAGAAGTTAAAGAGATGGCATCACACTCATATATATATGAGCTCTATATCAAACCCCAAAACCCAAGAAAACAGCCAAAGAATCAATTCTGCAACGGCTAGAAACTGGGCGAAAACGACAAGAACAGTCTACTGATGATCAAAAGACAGTCGAGTGATCAACGGCTAGAAAATATCCAACGGCTATATTCTGAGCCAGGACAGTCGACTGATGAAGACAATACAGTCGACTGACAAAAGGGACAGGCGCCTGTTAATCCTTCAACAGGCGACTGTTGCAGGGGATGGAATAAAACAGAGAGCTGCACTCTTTCTCCAGTTTAAGCACATAGGCGACTGATGTCAATAATACAGTCGACTGTCTATTATCTAGGCGACTGTAAAACCTTAATCAGTCGTCTGCTGTATAAGATGGAGAAACAATAGAGAGATGCAGAGAATGCACTTACACTATACAGGCGACTGATAACCAATCTACAGGCGACTGTAAATATACAGGCGACTGTAAGCTGACCAATAGTCGACTGTGCGTAAAGCTCAAGTTTGAGTCAATTTTAATGTTGACTTGAGCTGTGCATATCAGGCGACTGTAGAAGGATCTACAGGCGACTGGAAATCACCCAGTCGACTGTGTTTCCTTCAGCAGGCGACTGACGAAAAGCCAGAGACTCCAAATGAGTCTTTGGACAGAGTGAACCTATTGGGTTAGATTATATGATAATACTAAGGCTCACTAAGATGGTTAGATGCATATGCATGAATGAGTAAACCATCTAACAAGGCATTACATTAATCCTAGACTCAAAAGAGAGAGAAAGAAATAAAGTAAATTACATCGATTACAAAGCTTTCCTTCGAGTCTAAGTCTTCAATCTTGATGCCTTGATTGCTCTCCATCATCTCCAAGCATTGGCACTCCTTGAGTCCAAGCTTTGGCTCTTCTCCACTTAATGTCCATCCTTGCACCAAGTGATTATTCTCCAAGAAAGATATTCTTGAAATAAAACTGAGAGACTAAAACATGAGAGTCATTAGCAACAACATAAGGTTGTGATCATCATCAAAATAAGATTGGTATGAAACACCAATACTCAATAATCTCCCCCTTTTTGATGATGACACACATTATGTAAAATACAAAGTATTAAAGCACAATGCTAATGAGCTCCCCCTACTTATATGCACCAAATAAACAATAAGCTACACAATAGTAAATACCCATTCTACCAAATAAGATCATGGTGACATATAATAGGCATGGATTACATAAACCAATTGTAAACCAATTGTAAAAGACAATTATCATGCAAACATGCAAGGTTACAATTATCATGCAAACATGCAAGGTTTATCGAATCCCATATATCTCTCCACATAGATATATATATCCCCATATGCATATGAATATATCTCCTCATATATATATTTACATAATGCATATCTCTCTCTCCCTTGACATCGTCAAAAAGGTGGACATCAAAAATATCCCCCTTTGTCATCTTAACCAAGTGTGACAATATGCAAATAAAAGATATGTATGATACCAAATTGAAAAATTTAGTGGGTATCAATTCACTATCACTTGCTACGCCTAGATCATAGAAATAGTCAACTTTTGACTTCTAGGATCTAATACCAATTATACAAATAATGGAGCCATGGGCCTAAAGTGTATCAAAACAATAGATATGGAAAAATCAAGCTACAATGATACACAAAGATATTGCCAAAATCAATAAAACATGAAACATGTTGGCAATAAACAAGAGGTTTGGTTTGAGACCCAAAATAACCAAATGTAAATAATGATCTCAAACAACCCTGAAATGAGAGTTAAAATATGTCTTAAAATAATTTAAACATATAGCATATTAACTCCCCTATTGACATACACATGGATCAAAAAATGCATGCATGTCAATAAACCCCAAGGTCCCCATTTTCATGAAAAGAAATAAATTTGAAGATATTTTAAAAATCATGAAACACACACAATCAATTGGTATGCTTAAAAATAAACATTGAAGCACAATACCCATGCAATATGCATATGTGTGAGGAACCTAAACATTAGGTAACCAAACCCAAGAGGAGTTTGATTTCCTAAAGTAATCACATGAGGTGATCACATCCCTAACTAGAGAGTTGATGTAACTATCTCTCTCTTGCACACTAACCTTAGTGGAAATCCATGATCTCAAGGATTACCTAGGCAAGGGTTTTGCCTTTGCAATAGGGATGGATGTGGCATGCTTAGGTGTAGAAACAAGATTCTTGGCATGCAAAGAATGAGGATTTTGCTTCTTAGCAAAAAATGAAAGATTTTCATTCTTCCTCATTACCCCGTGATCTACATGCTTCTTGTTGGTGTTCTTGTTGTACAAGAAAGCATGATGATTTTTCTTAGGTGCTTTAGCAATATTTCTTGACTTTGCACCATAAGAGGAATTAGAGGTGGGTTTGGGAACCACATTTTGAATATAATCCAAACATCCTCTATGATTTGCCGGATGTTGTTTTTCCAACAAATCATGGAGTGAATCCCTAGAATACAAAAATCTTATTAGCTTACGGGATTCCTCTTCACATTTCAACGTAAGTTGTTGAATGTGAGACTCTAAGCTATGGTTTTGAGCAACAAGTTTTTCATTTGTAAGGCTCAATTCCTTAACTTGAGAGAGAAGTGTGTCTCTCTCACTAGTTTCATAAGCATGCATCTCATCATGAATTACACTAGTCGATTCTGACTCATGCACCCTACTCATAGCATTATAAAGTTTAGCTTTCATTTTATCATAAGAGTCGATGCACTTACTCGCCAAATTGGAGGCCACATTTAGGCAGTATTCAAGCTCCCCATAGGATGGCTTTTCCTCCTCAGCTTCCTCATCACTTTCCTCATCGCTTTTCTCCTCGCTTGAGCTAGACGAAAACTCTTCCCCATTAGCCATGAAGCAACTTTCTTCTTTGGAGTTGAGACATGTCCCTATCTCTTCATCGCTAGAGTTAGATGAAGTTGATGAAGAATCATCAAAAGCAACGAAACACCTGTGATCATGCTGCTTGTCATCTTCTTCTTTATTATTTGATGTGTCCACATCGGAATCATCCAATGTGCCAATAAGTCCCTTCTTATGATTCGTGATCTCAGACTTGGCTTTCCAAAGTTTCTTCCCTTTACCCTTAAAGGTATCTTTGGTGGGTTTGGAAAGACATACAATAGCAAGATGAACTTTTCCTCCACAATTGAAATAAATAAGCTTGTCAGACTTGGAGGCAAACTTTGACAAAGATGTACCTTGTTTGTCCTTAAGGAATGCCTCGAAATTCTTGAATTGCTTGGCAAGCTCAATGTAGTCATCATCGCTACCATTATCTTCATTACCATCTTCACTCGAAGCTTCCTGTTGGGAGGTCTTTCTCCACTTGAATGACTCATTCTCAACATGTAGTGCAACCCCCTTTTTCTTCTCGGGCTTAAGTGGTTGAACCTCTTCCTTATGTTGAAGTTGCACTTCATGAGAGATCTCCAAAGTATGCCAAATTCCGTTGGCCGATTTGCACAGGAAGATATGGTCGAACTCATCCGGAGTGAGGGCGCAATGGAGAACACACATAGCCTTAGAATTGGATCTGATCAAGTCCTTCTCCGCTTTAGTTCTCAAGGCCGCGGGTGAAGTAGGCTCCTCGAAAGGCGACTCTGTGATGTCCCAAAGGTCGTGACTCTTCAAGTAGACCATCATCCTGATCTTCTAACTTGGGTAGTTGGTTCCGTTGAAGAGCGGGGGTCGAACGGTTGAGTGACCTTCTTCATGAGGCGCGGATGTTGCGTTGAATGCCATTGTTGATGTATGCTATAACCTCGCTCTGATACCAATTGTAAGGATCGCCTTACCCTTGCAATACTAACAACATACTCTCGAGGGGGGTGAATAGTGTAATGGCAATAAAATTATCTAATTAACATTTAACTTCCAACTGCGGAATTATAAATGCAAGAGGAATTAAACGGCACAATCAATCCAAACACAAACACACAGTTTTACCCTAGTTCCCCAAACTTGGGTACATCCAGCAACTCCAATATTCATTATATTCCCACACAGAGAAGTGAATACAAATCTCACAAGGAGATACCCCACAAAGAGGATTTATGCCCTACACAAGGACACTAAACTCCCATAAAGAGAGTTACTCCCACTATGAGCAAGACTCCTACACAGAGAATTAGGGTTATCCCTACACAAGGACACTAAACTCCCACAAAGAGTGTTACTCCCACAAAGAGAGTTATTCCCACTAAAAGAATAAACCTAGTCCTACAAAGAAACACACTCCCACAAAGAGAGTATCCTAATCCCACAAAGAGAAATAGGAAAAATACAATTACACCAAGTAAAGTAAATACTCTTACCTATGACTTGAGATGCTTACTGATGAATGAATGCAAGGCATGGAAGAGGATCTCCAAGTGTTGAGATATGCTTGAGAGCACTTGGATGATTTCCCCTGAGCTGGACTTCAATGCATGAAGTGAATGAGAGCTCTTGAGAGGGAAATGAGGGAGCTTGAGAGTTGCTTATAGATCTCTTGAGATTTTCAATAGTACCAAGAGTAATCAAGAATTAATCAAGAAGTTTAAGAGATGGCAGCACACGCATATACATAGGAGCCCTATATCAAACCCCAAAATCCAAGAAAACAGCCAAAGAATCAATTCTACAACGACTAGAAACTGGGCGAAAATGACAGGAACAGTCGACTGATGATCAAAAGACAGTCGACTGATCAACGGCTAGAAAATATCCAACGGCTATATTCTGAGCCAGGACAGTCGACTGATGAAGACAATACAGTCGACTGATAAAAAGGACAGGCTCCTGTTAATCCTTCAGCATGCGACTGTTGCAGGGGATGGAATAAAACAGAGAGCTGCACTCTTTCTCCAGTTAAGCACACATGCAAATGATGTCAATAATACAGTCGATTGTCTATTATCCAGGCGACTGTAAAACCTTAATCAATCATCTGATGTATAAGATGGAGAAACAACATAGAGATGCAGAGAATGCACTTATGCTATACAGGCGACTGATGACCAATATACATGCGACTGTAAATATACAGGCGAATTTAAGCTGACCAATAGTTGACTGTGCGTAAAGCTCAAGTTTGAGTCAATTGAAATGTTGACTTGAGCTATGCATATCAGGCGACCGTAGAAGGATCTACAGGCGACTGGAAATCACCCAATCGACTGTGTTTCCTTCAGCAGGCCACTGACGGAAAGCCAGAGACTCCAAATGAGTCTTTGGACAGAGTGAACCTATTGGGTTGGATTATATGATAATCCTAAGGGTCACTAAGATGGTTAGATGCATATACATGAATGAGTATACCATCTAACAAGGCATTACATTAATCCTAGACTCAAAAGAGAGAGAAAGCAATAAAGTAAATTACTTGGATTACAAAGCTTTCATTCGAGTCTAAGTCTTCAATCTTGATGCCTTGATTGCTCTCCATCATCTCCAAGATTTGGCACTCCTTGAGTCCAAGCTTTGGCTCTTCTCCACTTGATGTCCATCCTTGCACCAAGTGATTAGTCTCCATGAAAGATATTCTTGAAATAAAACTGAGAGACTAAAACATGAGAGTCATTAGCAACAACATAATGTTGTGATCATCATCAAAATAATATTGGTATGAAACACCAATACTCAACAATACATATATACATACATACATACATGCATGCATACATACATACATATAATAGTTGAGGGATGCTATCATGTGTTTTTGGATCAGAGAAATTGGATAAGAGAATGGAAATTGGGATACGAGAAATTGGATAAGAGATGAGGAAATTTTGATGGATAAGAGAGGAGGTTGGGCATTTTGAACGTACAACCGCAGTTTTTTCATTTTGCCCAGGATCCTCCACTTATACACACACTTTTTCTTTTCCCCCCTCCTTTTCCTGGTTTTTGCATTTTTCCCACGTACCCCCCACACACACCAACACTTTTCCTTATTTCCCCTACACACCCCCACATTTTTCTTCTTCCACCATCCTTTTTCGACAGTTTTTTCCAATCCCGGTGCACGTGTGCATGGGTTATTTGCTAGTATATATATAAACACACATATACATATACAAATATACATACAGACAAACAGTCATATATAATATAATATGTTTCACATAACATATGAGCTAACGCCTCATATATGGGAAACATATAACTGTGACCAATTATCATATGCACCTAAAAAACTCAATCATCCCCTATTTTTAAGACGACCGTAGAACCGTTCATATTGATCTTTACACTCTAAATCCTTAAAACATTAAATATAAGGGGCGAACCCAAGTGGTTTTGTCCTTTCATCAACAGGTCCCAAATTTAATGGTTTCACTTGAATAGAACTTTTTGACCGATGGATAAAGTGCAAACCCCCTTGGGTTCACTTGGTGTTTTAATATGCGATGAACAAAATGAATGGTTCCATTCTTTCGAATAAATAGGGGAAAGGTGGAGTTTTCAAGGATGATCCACATATTTCACGTGTTTCCATTATTTAGTATCACATGGCATATGAGCCAAGGCATAATACAAACCTCAAAAAATCAACCCTGCCTAATTTTTTGGATGATTTAAACAATTCATTTTGATCGTCATATTCTAAAACCCCACTACACTAGTTATCAAATGAACCCAAAGGTTTTGATCATTCATCCACCATTGCAAAATTGTTGTTTTTTTGTAAAATTGTTAAATCTGCATTGGGTGGATGAAGGAGCAAAGCCCCTTAGGTTCACATGATATTCGTGTAAGAAAATATTGCTAGGGTTTCTAATTAAATTCGGAAAAGACAAAAGCATAGAAAGTTCAAAATTTTCTAATCCTAGCTAAAAGCTCAAGAACAACTATCTAAATCATGATTTTAAATACTAGAAAGTAATAAGGTCATACCTTTGCATGGATATACTTTTATTATATCTGCTAAATGAAAAATCTTTCGGTGAAGACCTCTATTCTTAATATCAACTAAGCACAATAGAAGATTCACCTTGATGATGTAGCTCTTTATGATTCACGAACTCTCCAAACTCTCAAATTCGGTCTCAAGCATTTGCTAACACTTAAGAGAAAGAAAAAGAAAAAAATTATTTTGTTAGAGAAAAATTCTATTTTTGGCAAAGGCTTCAAGATTATATTTCTCTCTTAAGATCTTAGGATGCTAGGATCTTAGACCTCTTGAGTTGTAGAATGCTAGGATCTTAGACCTCTTGAGTTGTAGAATGCTAGGATCTTAGACCTCTTGAGTTGTAGAATGCTTTAGAAAGGAGGAAAGGACCCCTATTTATAGTGCTTTAGGATCTACAAAATCCAACTATGTCTATGAATTCTAGAAAGAATTAACTTTATCCTTAAACATAAAGGATTTTAAAAGAAAGATCTCATGATACCTTTTAATCCTTTGATAGTTTTAGATTAGAATCAAACTCTATCTAATAACCAAGAAGAATTAAAAAATAAAAACTCCTAGAAGACCTACAATTCATGGGACTTCTAATTTGTGTCAACCACTTTCTAGGAGTTGAAAATTGACCCAACAATTTGGTCAAATCTAAACCAATAACAGACCTAAAACCCCTTCACTAAAGATCATAGTCGTAGTCTGTCCCCAGCAATTGGTGGCTAACCTATTGTCTGGCTACAACCAGCTGGCAACTATCTGGCCACTTGACCAGCAAGCCATAGATCAATGACCATTCTGACAATGGATTCTTGTTTCTGGCCATGATGAGGGGTAGGTTTATGTGGGGGAATTATCTTTCTTTTGCGTTTAGAAATTTGTAGCTCTTTATGAATTTTCTTGCTCACATTCGTAAGATATTACGATCTAACTCCTTATGATCGGTCACATACATTTTAGATACATTAGGTTATTTTCTTTCTGTTATTATGACGAGCCATCATCGTTATAAGACTCTAAAACCCCAATTCCTACTTCATTACTCCATCTTACTCTATAATCAAGTCATATGTATGATAGTGATGCCAACTGCGTATGATGACCACTATTTTGGAATCATCATTATCTTGTTGGTGTGAGACTGGACTCTCCTCTAAAACAAATCTGAGCCCGATTGTGATAAGTACCATGCAGTCTTGTCTCTTTGTCATAACTATATCGGTGAGGTGTCTAAGATATAGATATATATTAAACCATAATAATACCTTAATTTTATGAGAGTCTTGTATTCTATTTCATAGTCAACGATGGACCCAAAAATTACACTAATAAGTTTGCACATTCTACTTTGGCCACGGATTTACTATGAATCCATATTGACTCCTTTCTACACTAACCTCCTCTATCGGAGGAGTTGAATCCTGTCTTAACCACCACATCCCTTTGCATGCGTTGGACTATACCGAGTGAGTACCTAGTAGCAAGTACATTTGTAGTTGGTTGATAAAAGCCAAAACATAACCCTCCCATATGGGAATGTTCTTTAGCATGTCTTAGGTTAAAGGATTAAGCTGCACCAACTATCACCTAAGAGCTTCTATTGACAGTCAAAGTATGTTTATCATATAGAAGATTCTCAGTGAGTCATACTGTGAACTTGTTCTCTAACTAGCACATGCATACTATCTTATAATGTATCCACATCGAATGACTTTAAGACCAACCATTACCATCTTTATGGTAGAGATCAATATACACCAGTCTATCCAGAATATCAATGTCACGTCGTGATATTCCTATGGTCATGAAATGGATTGATCAGGCCTTATTATCATAATATGATTAAGATCTTAAGGTCCTTACATAATCCAAGGAGTTTATCCATGCAATTATATGATTATGCATACATATACTCAAAAAGCAATAAGAATTTATATAGATAAATATGATCACATATCCTATTATTATTTTGAAGGAGATGTACCAATAAAAATAATTGACGTAAGGACAAACATATCACAACGTCTCCCACGTCTACTTACATCCACTTACATTATCACATAGTGGTCTTATGCACTAAACTTTTCAGTTTGTTTTATAGAAATGCCTTCGTGAGTGCATCTGTTATAATATCATATATACTAACTTTATAAATCTATATATCATGGCTATCTTGAGTTTCATGTCTAACATATGATATATAAAATATCATGAAGATATGTTTCAGACCTTTACATCCAAAATGCCTCTAATGTAGCATCATTTACTATGATATATATTAATACCTTTTCTTTTGTATGTTAAAGTATCTTGCTTGGAAATCTTCGAAGCTACTACCCATCCACTAAGGGTGAAAACATATAATTAAACTAATCATTATCATCCATGTCACTTTAGAAACTGAAATCAGTAAATCTCTCTATTGAAAGAATATTGTTTCTATTGTAAACTAGGAACACATTTTTAGTCCTTCTTAAGTACATAAGTTTGATTTTTAAGTCAACTCATAGCTTCTTACTAGGATTTGATTGATGTCAAATGATGATACCAAGTGTGTATATTACATTAGGTACACTGCATAGCATGGAATACAAAATAGATACTTCAACCAAAGCATAAAAAATCTTCCACATGCATATTTTCTCGTCTTTAGTCATGGGAGACATGTCCTTGTAGAGAGTTATGAAATAAAAAACCGGTACATTAACTCGCTTGGAGTTTTTCGTGTTAAACCTCTTTAATAACATTTTTTATGTCTCTAGATTGCGACAATCTCAGCATCAATTCGATCTATCATTATAGATCTTTATACAAAGTATGTAGGATACTTCTCCTAAATCCTGCATAGAGAATTTTTGTGACAACCATATTTTGATGGATTACAACATCGCTTCAATGTATCAAAACCACTCAATACAATTTAATTAAAGATGTTCATATCATCTATTATACATTTAAGAGTGATTTTTGAATTTTGTCCTACTAGGACAAGATGACTAGGACAAGGGGTTGATGACTAAGATTTGTTAAAAATTTAGGGTGAAATAATTTGGAAGGAATGGTTTTTGTGGGGGAAATTTTGAATAACATTATGACTAGGACAAAATTTGGGGGGGGGGCGGATTTTTAATTTTGGGTTTGAATTTCGTTAGGGTTTGCAATGCTTGGTTATTGTTGCGCTCAATCCCTCCCTCTTCTCAGCCTCATGCTCCTCTCTTTATTTCAAAAATCGAAATTTTTGGGGCAAAAGATGCAGGAGTTTTTTGGGCGCTGAGGTGGCACTGAATTCCATCGACATGGAGGAGACGATTACGGTCAAGGTCCGGTCCATGGAGACGGACAAGCTTGGCCTCGACCTCTCTATCACTGACTGTAAACGATTCATTCGCAAGGTCCCTTTCTCCTATCGAAGATGGCATGATCAGCAACAACTCTCATGTGGGGTTTGGTTCAAACCCAAAATACCTTCATGGATGATGATCACTCTGGGCACCACAGCCGATCTAGCCACTGCGAAGGTGGCGGCACCTTCTTCTCAGATTTGGTATTATTTCAGACTGTGTTTTTTGTTTGAATTAGGGTTTTGATTCATGTTGGTGAATTGCCAAAGTCTACGAGGTATTGGACATGCTAGCATGGCCTTGAGGGAAGTAGTAGACTTGTGAGTTCACTGATGTTATCTGAACCATCCCGCGGTACAAGCGTGACACATGTGAGAGTCTAAGCATTTCTCAGTGCCATCTATAGTTGTTGCGATTGTCGTTAATAAATCTAAACATCACCATTGACTCGGGCACTTGATTGGTTGATTTCAGAGAATGTTGTGTCTGAAAAGAGATCCTATATTGGTTTTAATTTTTGATGAATAGAACCAATTATTTCAATGCTTGAAATTACCAAATTTAAGTAGGAAAAGTTCTTACCTATGTTCGGCAAGTAGATTCATCGTTTTCTCTTTCTTTTGGAAAAACCAGTGAACTCTATTTTAGATGGGAAAGTGTCGTAAATTTAGCGGTAATTGTGCCACGAAAAGAGAGATTTGTAAACCAAATGGGAAGCAAATGAAACCCTTTTCCTGAAAAGGGGATAAGATTAAGAAAAGGCCATACTTTTTTCTATTGCAAGAGGAAAACTTGAAACCTTCACTATCATTTGTTAATCTTAATTCGGGAAATCAGCAGAGTCGGAGTGTTCAGTTCTTAAATGAGAAGAAAATTGTGCCTGATTCCTACTTACCGTTTTGTGTACTATAATAACTTCTTTCTTTACATTATGTTATGCATATTATTCTACTAAAGGGTCATCTTTTTTATACATATTATTGATTTATGTGTTCTCTTTCCAAAGATGGGACTTCTGGCATGAAGCTAATACCTACTCAATTTCTCTTACAGATTCCTTCAAGATGAAAAAAGAAGAGAAATGGTTATGAGATTCATAGAAATTTAGTTTAAACCACACTTTAAGGCCCTTTTCTTAGATCCCACATATGTGTTTGTTTGTGAGAGGTGTTACAAGCTATGGAAGATGTTGATGATAGTTTCAGTTCTGTTTATGGTTGGAATTAGGATGAGAACAAAAAATTTGAGATAGATTTGGCTATGATTGATGCAGATAATTCGGACAGATAGATGGAGATTGCAGCCATGATTGCTCTCATTAGTGATATAGCTCATTTCTACATATTTTAATGGCATTTGACTCGGTTATGATTGCTTCATTACGGTAATGCTCTGGGTGATAGTATATTGGTATCGAAATTGGGAATTTGATTATTGCTAACGTTGATCTAATTGTGCCTATATTATATTTTCTATAATATAGTTTATTTTGATAATTTAATTGTTCCTAATTTTTATTTAATATGAGACTGTAATTCTGAAAAATGTTTTGTAGATATAAAGATCCCTAATCATTTGTTGCCAACATTATTTGAATATTTCATGTTTTCAGGCTTTACCTTTGTTTTTTGGGGTTTGCATTGCTTGGTTATTATTGCTTACTTAAAATTGTCAGCTTATGATTGCAGTATGATTGATCAGTGGTTTATTAGAACTACAAGAGTTGGAACTTACTTTTCTTTTTCGGATTTTTTCAGGTATTGTCTTGAAGAAAGCGAGAAAGATATGGGAAGGAAAATCATGAAACGAGTTTTGCAATAAGCTCTATTGTAAATACTACTGTTGTATTTTGAATATTTTCTATATTCCTTCAAGTTATTATGAAGGTACAAAATCATGCTATGTTTGCTCATCCAGGTAGCTGTAAAATACTATTGAGTTATCTACTTACCATCTATTGTTTAATTTTCAGGACTTTCTTCTTCTAGCAGAGGGAATTGTTGGTGCTCTTACTAGAACTATTGAGTTCCAAGCTAATATTTATTTCTCAAAAAAGAGCGAAAGACATTGATATCTAGCATTACCTTTCCCTCAGGGTATGCATCTTGGAACTTATTTTATTTAAAAAAAAATTATTGAATTTAAAGGAAACAAAAATTTGAGATGTTATTCCTTATGTCCCAAGGATAACTGTAATCCATTTGGGAAATTCTTCTTCATTGAGCAAATTAAAATTTGGAGAGTTTCTTTCTAGTTGCATTAGCTTAAATTGCATGACTATTAAGCATATACAGATTATTTTACGGCTAATAGAAATTCCAATTACTCTTATATAAAAACATATTTCCAATTACCCTTCACCCATTTTAGTGGGTTCAAAACACTCCAATTTCCAAAAGGGATTGCTGATTGGGAATGGTTGAGTGGGAAGGAAACAAAAGGGATTGCTTTCAAGAGAATTTTTTTACCTGGGTATGGTTTGTTCTGTTCTGCAAACAAAAGGGCTTGCTAGGCAAGAGTATGAGTTTTGTTCGGCTCCTTCATCCAATTTTTTTGTTCTTTTTATTTGTAGAGCGTGTCTGCATTGAAGGGTCAACTATGCATCCATTGCTGTTTAATGATTCGGGGTGGTTTAGTGACGATAGCTAAATGGTAATGCATCAGAAGGTTTTTTTGAGCATGCTGAAGAAGCAGAGGAGGAAGAGGTATATGCGTACATATTTGTTTTAATATCCATGTGACAGACCTTAGTTATTATACTGACATTGCATGCTTTAATGCTTGGAAGTGTATAAATGAAATGAAACTTCAGCTATTATGCCTAAATTGATGATTTGAATCATCATGTTCCTCTTTTTTTTCCTTTCCATCTCCATCATCCAGCATGTCAAGTAGTTATTTGGAAGAAATATTTTTGGCTTTCTTTATTTTCTTTTGAAGACTATGTTCACTAGAATTTCATCGATCTGCATTGAAGGATGATGATGCTATAAAATAGATGTTGATGGTTCCCGTTCCCAGAAGCATGCCAAGAGTCATGAACTTGCAAGGGAGTTCCTTCTAGATGCATCAACTGTTATGTTTAAAGAACATGTATTTTATATGATGCCAGCTTTCTTTTGCCCTTGATATATTACTCGCTTATTTTAGGTTAACATTTCTCCCCAACTACTGTAATGTGATAAATACTAATGATCTGGCATAGATTATGCTTAGTAAAATGCTTTTATAAATAAATCTTCTATGGAGGAACATCATAATAGCATGTTATGTTAATCAATTTGACAGCTCTACCAGATTTTTGGAGCTCCGCATAACAACTGTCCGAGTTACATGTGCGGCTAACATTGCCTGTCTTTCTTATACTCTTTCTGAAACATGTTAGTATGGAAAAAGAGGGATGCTTACTTGCACATATTATGGTAGCAATAAAAAATCAATTTTCTTCAGACTTTTTTTGAATGTTTGTCCTACGTGAAAATGTTTGTATGAGTGGGACAAACAAAATTAACTAGGAAAAAAATTATGTTGACTAGGACAACCAAGTTATGATGAATTGTAAAAAATTGGGGGGAAAACTTTGATTTTTTGCCTTTGAATTTTGGGGCAAAAGAGGGAGGGAAAAATAATAATGGTGGTTTCTTGGGGGGGAACCATGGTGGGAGCTATGAAATTTGAATTACTTTGAATTTAAAGGGGAAACAAAAGGGCTTGCTTTAATTTTTTTTGGTTCGGCTCCTTCAAATTTTTCGTTCTCTCTTTCTTTTTCTTGAAGCTTTCTTTCTCTCTTCCTTAATGTAAATCTTGCATCATAAGACCCCATTATCCAACTGTATAAAAAAGCGAAGATAGGCAACTGGGTATGGGTGATTGGGAGGGAAACAAAAGGGATTGCTTTCATTTAAAAAAATTTACCTGTGTATGTATTGTTTTGTTCTGCCAACAAAAGGGCTTGCTAGGCAAGAGTATGAGTTTTGTTCGGCTCCTTCATCCAAATTTTTTGTTATTTTTTGTAGAGAATGCAAAAAGTATGAGATGGTTATGGGGTGTTGAAATTGGTGTGGCTTCTCATATATCTTTGTTCAGCATTAATTTTGTTTCTATTTATTAATGAGACCACCAATTTTTTTGTTTGCAGGAGTTTGAGAGAAGATGGGCAACTGGGTCATCGACAACCATATGCTCCTCCTCTTCTAGAGAAGTCAATTTCTGATGATATGATCGAGAAAGAGAGTAGATAAGAAGGCTGAAATAAATCAAGAACCCCGATGCCCCGATTTTTGGATTGAGACCTCCGATTCTCTTGCTCAAGACTACAGATTCCATGCACACTACCACCTCTGTTGGATCTGGATCTAAGCCTGAGGGGGGTTGAATAGGCTTATAAAAATATTCGTGCAACTCACACAAAATCTCAGGCAGTTATAACACAATCTATTAGACGCATAGTATAGTAAAACAGTCACAGCATGCATAAGCGATATACCCAGGTTCAGTTGTCCCAACGACCTACATCCAGTCCCAAAAGCAATACTAGATTATTAAAGTTAACTAGTACAACATATAGCTAGAGCACCAACTCTACACTCACCTGGCTCTCAGTACCTGTACTCACCAAAGTGCCCAAACAATAACAATCCTAGTAAAGCTCTCTCTTGGCTAGTCCTAACTAGCCAAGACCACACACACAAATAATAACAAAGTTCTGCAAAGACTACTATGCCAATAACACAAATATAACCAAATAAGAGTTCAGAATATCTCAGTTATGTTGGCGTCGATGTCTCTGTCGTTTAGCACGTGGTCAGATCTCGTCTGACATGTAGTAGTACATAGTCCCCTCAATCAGCAAGTTGCTGCACTTAATTTCTGAAGCAACAATCTCCACGTTGCGGCAAGTTGCGAAGATGGGCTCTTGGAATAAATAATGGAGAGTGCATTCTTGTTGCCTGCAAAAGCAAAGATGGATTAAAAAGGAGTAAAAAAATATTTGATCTTTTACCTTCCCCTCTTTTAGGCCGACCCTTGATCTGGAGGTGAGAAGCTCTTCTTTTTTTTGATTCAAAAAGAATGCGGTTGTCAACAATATTGATTGGGACTTGGGAGAATTGACATGCTCTTGGAAATGAATTAACTGAAGAAATCGGCAGCCTTGGGAATTTGATTGAAACAAAAAAGAGATCTTTGCATGCTGCTCTTTGAGATTTTCAGAAGGGAATATATTGCGGCCTTTGAGATTTGCAAAAGGAGAAAGCAAAGCAATTCGGCCTGAGTTTTGCTTTGAGGAAATGAAAAAATAAAATAAAAACAAGTCGTTCTCTAAAGACCCCTCTTTGACTTTCATTGATATGGCTTTATGTTTGGTGTCTTATATTTTTTCACACAGCTCTCTCTTGGGATTTTTTGGAAGGAAAAATGTCGATTGCCGATAGGGTTTTCAAAAGGAGGGGATAATTTTTAATTCGGCCTGCTCTTGGGAAATTAGCAAGAGTAACTTACAGATGCCCCTTTTGAATTCAAATGCTTGGCCCATGTGAGTGCCTTCATATGGACATATTTGCTCTACCACTAATCCTTTTTTCTTGGTGATTGTAATGGCCAAACGATTTTGTTCCCTTCTAAAACAAATGAATTAATTATATTTGTTTGGAAGAGGTTGCATACAATTCTAAATGAAAATTTTCTTTATACAAAATTATATAAAGTTTGCTCCAGATAAATATAAAGTTTGTATTGCATCGTATTCTTCTATTTTTGTGTGGCAAAAATTGACTTGGTCTTCTTGCTTGATTCTCAAAGTTTTGCCTCTATTGTTCTCCCTGTTTGTTCATGCTTATTTGTACCTGAAGAACACTTAAGCACACACGTCAAAACATTCACACATGTCAAAACATTCACACATGTTTGTTATCATCAAACATGAAGTTCATAGATCGTTGCTACCAACAATCTCTCCCTTTTGATGGTGACAAACTAGGTATAAGATTTGAGCAATAAATTTCCAAATAGTGTGTGTAAAAGTGTGACGATAGAGGGTGACATGCAATGAGATATAATGATGTGCAAGTGCAAAGTTAATAATATGCATGCTCCCCCTATTTTTGTGCTTTTCCAAAATCCATTAATGCTCCCTCTTAATCAAACATTCATGTTCATCAAGCATATATTCATATTACAATCACATATAACTCTCTCAAATTATTCTACCCCTTTTGTTATCATCAAAAGTCGAAAACGCAAAGTCAAAAACATATACCATGCAAAAAGAGAGCATTATAAGCCAATACCAACAATTCCATGTATACAATCATTGAATAATCACGTCATAGTCCAAAGAAATTAAACAACTAAGACTTCAACACCAACGTGTACGTGTGATGATTAAAATTGAAGCATATAGGGAGAATCATTAAGAAAGTCAACCAAAAACAATCCACATTTTCCACATAACATTCTATCACCTAGGATTGAGTTTCCACATCTCATTAAAAATGAGTTCAAGATACCACACCCCAAAAACATAGCCTATAAGAACTCTTAGATGTGAGGGTGGCATTGCTTGACAAGTAAATACACCAACGCTAAAGTTTACCCATAAAGCTTATGTTGGATACTCGTGGGTAATACCGTTGCCAAGGATTGTATCCATTTTTCATATAGAGCAATTATTCTACTTTTTCAAAAAAAATTTATAATCATAACAACATGTTTATTTGCTCAATTTTATCCATGGCAAGGTATATCATGTTCCTTAGATTTTCAGTTAAGTTTTCCTTCTACATTCACATTTCCAATTTCATAAGCGTTATCTCCAAATGTGCAACAATTTTTAATACATGTGGAAGTGAAGATGGAGGTGTCGAAATCAAGTTATTTGAGTCATTGAACATGTCTTGAACATTTAGAAGGTTTTACATGCACGTGTAGCAAAAGTAATAATACGTCAATTTCTACAAGGATATGACAATCATTCATGAACACTTCCTTAATGAATCAAGGAGTAAGATACACATGTAATCACCTTTTTTCAGTTTATACTTTTTTGTGTTTTTATAAAGAACTAAATCAAACATGAATGCTAGCACATAAACAAAAAAATTCCAAGCACACAAGACAATGCAACCACCAGCACACAAACAAGAAAAAATTCACGTACACATGAAAGCATGAAATCTCGTTCTAAGTTTTATCAATAATATTAGGCTCTATTTCAGAAATAAAATCACCATAAATACATAGAGCGCAATGATTTCTGAACGACGAATGAGTGCGCATACCTGCAGTAGGTTCACCTATAATCAATTCTGATGGATGGTTTGGATTGAACGTCAGCTCTCCTCTATTAACTACTTTTTCTTGTATTTCTGTCAAGCCAGTTTCAGGTTCCTCTTGTCTTTCAGGTTGCTCCTCATTATTCCTTGGAATTCTTTATTGTTCTTCATTTTCCTCTTCTTCTTTATTCCTGCAAACCAAAGGAAGCATATCAGAATTATCAAATTTAACATGTATGGATTCAATAATAGTGAGATTGAGTTTATTATATAACATGTATGCCCTGCTCCTCGCTGAATAGACCATGAACACTCCTTTATCTGATTTGGATTCAAATGTGCCAAGTTGACCTCCTGTATTTAATATATAGCATATGCATCCAAAAACTCTAAAGTAAGAAATATTCGAAGTGTTGCCATGCAATAGTTCATAAGCAGTTTTATTTAATAAAGGTCAAAGCATAACTCTATTGCACACATGACTTGCAGCATTAATGGCCTCAACCCAAAAAGACTTAGGCAAACTATATTCATTTAGCATACTCATAGCCATCTCTTTTAATGTATGATTCTTTCTTTCGACCACCCAATTTTGTTGAGGTGTTTTGTGAGAGGAGAATTCATGTAAGATTCCTTTTTCATGAAAAAAGTTTTCAAAGAAAGCATTTCAAAATCACCTCCTTGATCGCTTCTAATTTTTATAATGGAAGAATTTTTCTCATTAGAAACTTGTATGTAAAAGTTTTGAAAATTATTAAATGTGTCTGATTTAATGACTAGGAAGTAAACCCATGTGTATCTAGAGTAATCATCAACCAATACTAAACAACATTATTAATTGTCTTGTTGCAATTCAAAATTAGACAGTTAAACTTTTCTACATGGGATTCAAGTAACTCTACATTTGATTCCAAGCTTTGAATTTCCTTTTCCATTTCTTTACAAATAGTCATAAGTTCAGCTTTGGTGCAAGTTTGCACCTCATCGAGTTCTCCCATCTGGCAAATGAAGGATTGTACAACTTCCTCTTGAGATTCATCCTCGCTATCCATATCCCATGCTAGCACTAGAGATTTCCCTTTTTGATCCGCAGCGTTGTTCTTTGATTAAGGGCATTGCTTCATGATGTGTCCCTGCTTTTTACATTTAAAACATATAACAGGATCAGTAGTAGTCTGCTCAGAAAATTTATTTACAGAATTAAATTTGTTAGAGCGATTAAACATTGTTAGCGTCTCTGATCTCCCATTGCATGTTCTGATATATTTCTTGAAGTTTCTCACCAAAAAATCATCCTCTTCATCTCCATCTTCATTCTCCTCGGCCTGAATGACTAGTGCCTTTGAAGTCTTGATCTCATCTTTCTCTCTAATTTCAACGCGTTGTAGCTCGAGCTCATGAGACATCAGGTTCCATATCAGCTCTTTCACTTTCATCTGCGATAAATCCTTAGCTTCTTGAATAGCTGTAATTTTGGGGCAGAAGGAGCTAGGCAGCACTCTCAAGATCTTTCTGATTTGTTCTAGGCTTGTGTACGGCTTTCCAAGAGAAGTAGATTTGTAGATGATGTCTGTGAACCTCGCAAACATCTCCTTAATTGACTCTGATGGAAGCATGCAGAAGCTTTCATATTCAGTGCTGAGCAATGCAAGTCTGGACTCCTTTACCTGGGATGTACCCTCGTGAGTCACCTCCAGAGTATGCCAAATTTCTTGCACAGTTTGTCATTGAGATATACGGTTAAACTCAGCTTTATATAAAGAACAAATCAATGCATTCATAGCTTTATTATTCAATGAAAAGTGCTTCTTATCAAAGTCATCCCACTTATCTTCTGGTTTTAACATTTCATTATCAGCAACAGTAATGGTGGGAGGTTTATAGCCTTTTCTACAATGCTCCATACATCATAATCAACAGCAGCTAAATAAATCATCATCCTAGTTTTCTAATATGCAAAATCAACACCATTGAACTTAGGTGTACGAGAAATAGACTGACCCTCAGCCAAAGCAGAATCAAACATATTAATATACATGGTCAACTAGGCTATATCCTCTAAACTGGCTCTGATACCACTTGTTAGATCTGGACCTAAGCATAGAGGGGGGTGAATAGCCTTATAAAAATATTCGTGCAACCAATACGTAATCTCAGGCAGTTATAGCACAATCAATCAGACGCTGAGTATAGTAAAGCAGTCACAGCATGCACAAGCGACATACCCTGGTTCGATCGTCCCAACGACCTACGTCCAGCTCCAAAAGCAATAGTAGATTATTAAAGTTAACTGGTACAACCTGTAGCTAGAGGACCAACTCAACACTCAACTGGCTCTCAGTAGCTGCACTCACCAAAGTGCCCAAACAATAACAATCCTAGTAAAGCTCTCTCTTGGCTAGTCCCAACTAGCCAAGTCCCCAAACAAATAATAAAATTGTTCTACAAAGATTACTACGCTAATAACACAAATATAATCAAATAAGAGTTCAGAATATCTTAGTTGTGTTGGCATCGATATCTCTGTCGTTCAGCACGTGGTCAGATCTCGTCTGACAAGTAGTAGTATATAGTCCCCTCAATCAGCAAGTTGCTGCACGTAATTTCTGAAGCAACAATCTCCATGTTGTGGTAAGTTGCAAAGATGGGCTCTTGGAATAAATAACGGAGAGTACGTTCTTGTTGCCTTCAAAAACAAAGAGGGATTAAAGAGGAGTAAAAAATATATTTAATCTATCTTTACCTTTCCCCTCTTTTAGGCCGACCCTTGATCTGGAGGTGAGAAGCTCTTCTCCTTATTTTTGAGTCAAAAAGAATGCTGCTGTCAACAATGTTGATTGGGACTTGGGAGAATTGACAGGCTCTTGGAAATGAATTAACTGAAGAAATTGACAGACTTGGGAATTTGATTGAAACCAAAAAGAGATCTGTGCCTGCTACTCTTTGAGATTTTCAAAGAAGAATATAGTGCGGCCTTTGAGATTTGCAAAAGGAGAAAGCAAAGCAATTCGGCCTGAGTTTTTCTTTGAGGCAATGAATAAATAAAATAAAAACCTGCGGCTCTCTAAAGACCCCCTCTTTGATTTTCGTTGCCAGGGCTTTATGCTTGGTGTCTGCTATTTTTGTGCACAGCTCTCTCTTGTGATTTTTTTTGGAAGGAAAATTGTCGGCTGTCTATAGGGTTTTCAAAAGGAGGGGATAATTTTTAATTCGACCTACTCTTGGAAAATTAGCAAGGGTAACTTGTGGCTGCCCCTTTTGAATTCAACTGCTTGGCCCACGTGAGTGCCTTCAAATGGAGATAGTTGCTATGCCACTAATCCTTTTCGCGTGATGATTGTAATGGCCAAACAATTTTGTTCCCTGCTAAAACAAATGAATTAATTAGATTTGTTTGGAAGAGGTTGCATACAATTCTAAATGAAAATTTGCTTTATGCAAAAATTATATAAAGTTTGCTCCACATAAATATAAAGTTTGTATTGCATCGTATTTTCCATTTTTGTGTGGCAAAAATTGACTTGGTCTTCTTGCTTGATTCTCCAAGGTTTGCCTCTATTGTTCTCCATGTTTGTTCATGCTTATTTGTACCTGAAGAACACTTAAGCACACACGTCAAAACATTCACATACGTCAAAATGTTCACACACGTTTGTTATCATCAAACACGAAGTTCATAGATCGTTGCTACCAAAATCCTCTTCGTAAGTTTCCCTCCATAATTTTTTTATTTGTTTTATAATTTTTCTCCACTTTTTACTGAATTTATTCCAACTTACATCGGTGAGATACAAGGGCCGATTAGAACTGAGCAGTTGTTAAGTGAAATGGGATTTTGGCGGTAGTTTAGTTATTTTGATTAAAATTCGGTGTTTTGATTAATTTTTTCCATCTATTAAACTTGGCAATCTCTCCGATTCAATACGTTTGTTATTTATTGACATTTACATAAATTTACAATACAAAACATCCTGAAAGTCCAAGCTCCTCAAGATGACTGAGGTTCTTAGACAGAGCCTGAAATAATTCATCAAATATGAGTCTGCAACCAAGAAGTTCACATTTCTCAATTCATGGCAGCCTGAAGCAATTACTCCCAATTTGTTGTCTGTTATTTTTCTACATCATGATACATCCAATGAATTTAGGAGGGGAAGATCATTTCCAAGTGTAATCTGTATTTATACAAGATTCCAAAAGGATGCAATGTATTTGCTTCGTTTATGGTTCTCCACATTGACCCAAAAAAATTGAAGGATGTTCACATATTTAGTCCCTGAGATGGCAAGTAAATTCACTCTTTGATTTCTTAACAATTTTTGTATAGGCATAATTCTTTTACGCTTGCGATGGTATAATGCCCCCCTTTCTTCCCTTTTTCTTTGAATAATTCACTCAGGGGATCTCATTTATTAACGCACACATGCATGGGCACACACTCACTCGAGAAAACAGAATAGGTGCTATTAGCACATTTGTTGGTTCAATTTATGATGCAAAGATGTTGTATTAACGATTGATGCGACCAAGGAACTGGAGACCATAAAGTTGGACATATTCAAATTGGTAAATGTTTTTATGTTGTCTAAAATCTTATGATATGTATGTCACTTCAACCAGCCAAAAAAATAACAATTTTCCTTGATTTGCATGCTTGATAATAGTGATGAAATTATGTGCAGTTTGTAAAAATTGAATCTTTGTTTGATTGAAATTCTTGGTTAAAGTTTGGATTTTCCCTTCAATTCAATTACTGGATCACATTCAAGAACAATGAGATGCAAATTGTCCTTGGATCTCGGATCTGCTTAGACAGTTTCATTAGGTACTTCATCCTTAATTGTAAATATGTAACAATTATGTATCTGCTACCCACATTGCATACACAATGAAATATTCAAATGTTTTCTGTGAATAAAATTGACTACTTAGGATATACAAATTTGCTCCTTTGTTAAGTCGAACTTAGTTTTGTATGACATAGAGCAATCAAACCGGAAAATATACCATTAAGGAAGTATAAGCTATTCGGATGTTTCAAATTCCAGTCTAAAAAAATAATAGCGTAGAAAGTGCAGAAGCTAATGATAATTGTGATAATGATAATTGTGATGATGCCCATCTTAAGTTATTTTAGGGAACGAAACTTTCCCAAATTATTTTTACTATTCAATACTCTATTTTATGTTAAGAAGATTTTAGTATTACTCACCGACAGACACCACATTTGTTCTAGAAATAAAATCCATGAAAAAGTGAGAATTCTACAGTCCTAACCCGCTTCAATCTGCATCTCTTCTGGGTTTATGGCATATCATCAGGAGGTCAATCATATAATAACTTAATGATGGTAACTGATCTAGACATTTACCAATGCTCCAATAATGGGTCTCATATAGATGTTGTTGGCCTTGTATGAGAACTTAATGCATGCTCCTTAAATGTGTCTCATATATCATCGCTGCCTTTAGCACTTCATACTGCATCAGACCCATCCGATTGACCCCATCTTTTCAAGGCATTTGATTGATGCAGTAAAATGAGAAGTATCCAAATTTTATTTTTGATTATTTTCATCGTTCTGATGCTTTTGTTATCTAACAGTTATCACAGTTGATTCTAGTAGCATGGTTCTGGAGTTTTTGGTGTTAATTTACTCAATGGATTTGTTTTCGAAACTTAAAAGGCTAATGGTTCTGATTTTGTTTTGCTTACATGAGATTGATGTGAACTAGATCATTACAGACTACTGTTAGCCTGTGATTATAGTATATGATTTGCTTAAGAAAATTGAGGTACTGTTTTATATTATGTGGTTATGTTTTTCCTCTTTCAAATTGAAATGTTAGATTTCTGATTGGTAATCTTTTGATTTATTATGAATTCAGGAGGCGTTATATCTGAAGAATATTTCGGTTGTGAACATGTTGTCTGAGAATGTGTCTTTCAGAATCTATAGGAGTGGATCTTGGAAACAATAAAAATAAAAACCCCCTCTGATTTGAAACAGATACATTATTTCTCTTTTTCCTTTTATCTATAACTTGAAAGTGATTTTTTGATATATTTTTTTCATGCTATAAAACCGATGTCAACTGTTTGGAGTAAAGAGCATATGAATTTGTTCTAAAGCATGTACAGTTATCATACATGAACAGTCTGAGGCCACATCTATTGAAATGCAGGTCTAGAGAAAAGAAGGATCAACAACAACAGCTGAATCAATAGCAGCTGAAGCAGCATCATAAGCGGGAAAGTGATGGCATCAGCTGTGACGTAGTAACAACAACAACAAAAGACAGGCGATGAATGAAAAGAGTTTTCCTGAGAAGACAATGCCAAGATTAAACACCTCTAGCCTAACAATGGAGTGAATACTGAAAAATAAAATCTCTCTACTGTCTTTACCTATTAGAAGAAAACAATTCTGTGAAAGCACTCCTATTTTGTTTATATCATGGATTATAAGTATTGGAAGCCATTCTTGTTTCTTTGGTTCTTTTGAGGTTGAGGGAGATCAAATATTATAGAATGTAAATTATTAGTTTAAGATTAATGATTGGAATTATTACAAACTTTTTGCTTCTATACTTATGTTTCATATTATGTTTGTCCTTCTATGTTAAAGAGTTCATTAAATATTATGAAATTAAAAGAAAATAGGTCAAACTTTTCTCATTTATAATGAAATGGTTAAGATCACATCTCATAAAAATATGTGTGATGCTTGGATATTTATAAATGATTTTTGTTATTTATATATGTAACTCATTCCTATTTCTATTATACAAGTTTTTTAATGGGTTTGCTGACTATGACAAAAGGGTGGGTAAAAGACGGTATTGATTGAATCTTGAGGAAACAATGGGTTTAGAATTAGAGTTAAAATTTTGGTGGGAGGGATTTTGTTGCAATGAATTCCACCATCTTCTGCAGATGCACACTACAAATTATTTTACTGACTCAGATTTAGCTGATGAAGTATACATATTTCAGCATATAATATGTCGTCATGCCAACCATCATTAGCAGATAGAAGATGTCAGCACTTGAATTGTAAGAACCATTGCTACTGTTACGGAACAACTTTGTTAATGCTGAAGCTGCAATGCCTCCTACCCCCTTCCATGCCAAGCCATTTCTCCTCCCGTTCCCTTAATGTTTACAACGAATTTAGACCAGTTTCAAATTCTTTTTATCAGCAACAAGTTCCAGTTTGAAACCATCATCTAACTAGGGTCATTTGTAATTATGGAAAAATGTAGCATCCAATGGCACCTCACTTATTATCCAATGGCCTCCAATGTTTGGTTGGAATACTCAGTACAATCTGCAGTATAATCCGCACTGACCCTCATCAAATATATCTATATATATTGGGTGAATAAAATCCGTAATGGGAACGACTACAATACCCTAACATTGGATTATACTCGGGGTATTGATATTCATCCGTATCGGGAACGACTACAATACCCTAACTTTCAACAACAACAAAAATACATTACTGATGATACGATGTTTCGCGTGCCGAAGGCACCCGCTTTTTATGCTAAATTTTATGTCCTAAAATTTTGGGGGGGTATAATTTTTGAGGGAACAAAGATTTTTGAAGTGATATCATAAATGAACCGTACCCGAGGGCACGTGTTTTGACTATATATATTTAAGATATCCCATCAAAAATTAAAACAAACAAAAATTTAGTTTCGGTGCCCGTGCCGAAGGTGTTCGCTAAATTTTGACAGGCTAAGTTGTTATTCCGCGTCGAAGGCGCCCGCGCCGAATTTTTTGTTCTGTGTCAAAGGCACCCGTGCCGCTAAATATTTTTATGCTAATTTGTTGGTTTAAAATTTGGCTATGGAAATAATTTTTTGGGTAACAAAGATTTGGTGGGGAAAAATCTTAAATGAACCGTGCCTGCAGACACGGGTTTTGATGACACAGGTTTTGATGACACGTGTTTTTATGACGCGGTCGCATGCAGGTTTTGATGACTGGGACCCATGCCCAAGGCACCAATGCCGCTAAATATTTTTACGCTAATTTGTTCTTCTTTTAAATTTTGGCTGTGAAAATAATTTTTTTGGGAAACAATGATTTCGCGGGGGAAAATCTTAAATGAACCGTGCTCATGGGCACGGGTTATGACTAGTTTATTATACAATTGAGGGATGTTTTTGTATTTTGTCCTACAAGGTCAAAGGGTTGTCCTATGCAGCACCCCTTTGTCCTATTAGGACAAAGTGATTGAGAGAGTGGGGACCCAATTGGGTGTAGGTGAGGGGTTGGGTGTTGAGTTGGGTGTTTTGGTGGAACCCCAAACAAAAGACCACCACAATCTCCTTATAATCAAGCTTGCCATTGCTTTTCATAAAACCCAAAGACCCCGCATCTTCCCCCTACTTACGGGATTGCCATCGCTCGTTTCCCACTTGGCATCCCATTTTATTTCGCGCTTTAGTCCCTGATTTTCCTCCTTTTACCCCCTGACACTCCTCTCACACACACCCACACCCACACTTATTTCGCTTTGGCCCTACTTCTCCCTGGGGGGGTTCTCGGTTCCCATGCACTTTTTGCACTGGTTTTTTCCATGGTCCTTGCATTTGCACCTGGGCGACGACTGCCTATGTGCCCTTCGGGCTTAGCACATGCTTTTACTCCTTTTAGCCCCTCAACCCTCCACACACCCCCACACTTTTTTGCTTTGGCCCTTGCTTCTCTATGTAGTTGTGCCATGGCGATGACTACCTCCGTGCCATCCACGCACGGGTAATTTCTAGTTGATCAATAAATTTGAATATTACTTTATCCAACAAATAAATTGATACTATAAAATATTTGATACATAAATAATTACATAAAACACATTATTAACACTTGGCAATCTGTGTGAAAATCCCTATGATGACTGCATCAATACGTTGATCATGTTCAATCTTATAGAGTCATCTCCAGGTCCCTTCATCTCCTCATCTATATGTCCCTTCATCTCCTCTTCTATATGTCTCTACATCTCCATGTCCCTTCATCTCCTCATCATATCCAAGTAATCTTTGTAATACCCAAGTAGCAGAAGATGAGACATCACCAAGTCCATTCTTCTTCAAAAATCCATGTAATCCTTGTAATTTCTCTTCCATTACCTAGACTTGTGACAAAAGAAGCATTCACCTTTTGCAACATCATCTTTCTTCTCTTTCACCTTCTTGAAGCCACCCTTAGGCTTAATAGCCTTTTTCTTTCCCTAAGGAGTAGAATTAGGACAAGAAGAAGATATATTAAACATAACATGAATATTTTCTTTCGAAAAAACTCTTTGCTTGTCTCAACATATTAAGGAGCTCTGGAAGTGAACATTCCGGTTTCTTCATATGAAAATTCAATATGAATTGAGAGAAGGTGTTAGTAAGAGACTATATAATTATATCAATATATAATTCATTGCTTAACACAAACTCCAACTACTCTAATTCTTTAATATATCTAATCATTTTAAGGACATGGCCTTGGACAGGGGACCCAGCTGCCATCTTCAATTGGAACAATTTTCTTAAAGTATTGAATCTTGTAATTCGAGATTGCTCTCTATATAAATCCTTTATATGGAGAAATATGACCGGAATGTCCATATTCTCTTTCCTGTTTTGTAACTCGTTACTTATGTAGGCCAACATAAGGTATTTGACAGCACAATCAAGAATCGAGATTTTATTAAGTTTTATCTCTTCAACATTGGACTCTTAGTTGGTGTATTGGGTGGGGTTGTATCTAAGGTGTATGGCAATCTATCATATGTCAATGCAATATTGATGTTTCTAGGCCAATCTTCATAACTGGGTCCTGTGAGATTGTTCTCCATATAACTCTTTTATATGGAGAAATATGGACTGAATGTCCATATTCTCGTGCCTCTTTGTACCTCATTACTTATGTATGCCAACATGAGATATTTGGCAATGGCACAATCTTGAATCCATATTTTATAGATTTATATCTCTTCAACATTAGACTCCTTAGTTGATGTATTGGGTGGGGTTGTATCTAGAATGTATGTCAATATAGCATATGTCAATGAAATCTTAATGTTTATCCGCCAATATTCATAGTTGGGTCTAGTGAGATTGTTCTTGTCAAGGATAAGTATAAGGACATGCATGATGTTGTAAATGATATATTTTAAAAGAGTTACGATTATTAAAGTAGATGTTCATTACTATTAGACTGGTTTTTATCTAATTATTTTCTCTCACTAATTTTAGCAAATATATTCAACCTATAAAGATACCTGAAATTAGTAATTTAATTGTATATTGGGAATTGGGATCCAATTATCATGAGTTTGATAACCTTGACCTCTATTAATAATTTATCTTACTTCATAGAAGATAAACAAATTCTTTATCAATTACAAGTCCTTGTAAATTCTTACTATGGTTTTTGCAACTAAACCTTAATGACATTAACATCCGTCAAGAAATCATAATTTTTCATGTATATTTATTATTTGGTTAGAGCGAATTATATGTGCCCTTGACTTCCATTAATAAGGCAAATAGTCAGTCCGTCTGAATCAATCTCATTGTAGCAAAGTGCATCACATATTAATGAAATGCTAATGGCTTGACCTCACTTTTGAAATAATGGATGGCTACATATAATTCTTAAAAGAATTTTAAACTTAACAGAATTGATATAATAGAAAAAATTTGGTCGTGAAAATTTAATTGGATAGAAAATTTATCCTAATCAATTGACCAGGCTAGCTGTATAATGATAGGGATATATTCCGTGAATGAAGCACCAGAATTACATTCTTTAATAAAATAACCTTAACAATACACCTTTCTTAGACACCAATATGAAAAGGAAAATTTAAAATCTAATTTTCTAAATAAAGCTTTTGCAATTCAAATTTAAAAATGGTTTTTACATCTACTAATCAATTCAATTAATTAGGTTTTAGTACTCTTTATTTTATGAATGCGATATGCAAAAATTACTTATCTTAAAAAATTTCTTAATTATTACATGGCCCACGGGGCTAGCAATGTCCGACATTGTTAGGTTAGATAACTATGCAGGATGCAAGAAAAATCTAATCATGTTATGGATGGGCTTTTGTAGGCCCATGTGGAGCCCACTTGTGTTTAGGATATCCACCAATTATGTAACCTTTTTACTATAAATATAGGGCTACGGGTTCAGTAGCCGTCACCTTCATAACACGTTATCAGCACGCTCGTCAGCTGAGCCGAACATCTGCCAACGGACGAATCGTGAGGACGTGAATTGTGCTTCCTTCTCCAAACTTCGCTAGATCCAACGAGTATGAACTAGATGTAATCATCTTTGTTCCCAAGATCTTATGTTTCATGCGCATGATTATGATGAATCTGTGTTATTTTCAAATAGATCTGCTAGAAATCTCTTTTTTTGCTTAGATCTTTAAGAAAAATCCTATTTTTAAAACACAGTTCTCTATTAAAAACAGTTTTTAAATCATTTTTGGGCAAAAATTCAATATTTAATCTTTAAAAATAAAATTTTTACAATAAAGAACGTTCATTCAAAGATTAAAAATTGTATTTTTACCATAAAAATCCGGTTTTTCCTCCGAAATATATGGATCTAGAGGGATTGGTGCCCCCTCCCCGTGTGCGCGTCCTCGTGCAGACTGTCGCCACCCTTGCGTGCCTCGTCTCGTGCGCCTGCCGCACGCGCCCCCTCGTGCACGCTTCCCTGCAGTGCCCAGCGCCTTCGCCACCTGCCTGCGGCCTATAGCCGCCTTGCCGCATGCGCATGTCACCACCTACAACCTACAGCTGCTACCCGCATGCGCTCACGCGCCCCTCCTACGGTATGTCGCTGCAAAACCTTATTTAGGGTTTTTCGAAAAAAAATTAAACGAATGACTTTTACGAAAATTAATCAGGGGCTTACAGTAAATTCTTGATCCATTTTTTAAAATTAATTTTGGTTCATTCTATGTGTAATTCATCATCTATGCCTTTTTCATATTGGATTAGATTTTTTTCATGTTTAATAATTATAAGGATCCTGAGACCATTCTGTCATTAGTCAACTAACCTAACAGGTAATGACGTTTCCACGTGGTCCAATTAATAATTAAACCTAAGTATTGTATTCCATTAAAATGCTCATGATGTTGCATATTTTCATTGCCCATAGCATGAATTTATTTGCGATTAAACATACTACATGCATGCGATGAATAAATGAATGCATGCAGCATTGTTGATGTTTCTACAACGATTGTCTGATAATTTGTTGTGGTTTTGGATCGGCTAGTTGTCACCATTTATTTTCCACGCATTTTTATTTCTTTTGAGAGAAATTGTAGTGATGATTAAAATTGTAAAAATTTCAAGACTGGCACACATCCCATGGAGATGAAGATCTACTTCCAGAAGAATAGGGGCCCCATGTGAGTTCCTAAGTTGTATTTTCTTTTTAATGGGACTGTATATGGACTTTATTTTGTACTTTGAAAATGGTGACTAGCCGATCCACACTACAAATATCTATGTCTGAATTGCATGATTATTTATTTCTTTTCAAATATTTAATTATTGTTTGTTTAACATGCTTAGATAAATTGCAAAGATAGCAAGCGTCGACTTCGATGTATTGGAGGCTACATGCAAGAATTACTTGAGCTGGCAGTTGGATATTAAATTCCATCTGCGCTCACAGGGTTTGAGTCAGCCATTACTGAAGGAGATAAAGTGTCTGAAATAGATAAGGCAAAAACCATTATCTATATCAGACGCCATATCGACGGACCCTGAAGGCCGAATATCTCATAGTGGAAGACTCATACGAGTTATGGTCTACACTCGAGGATCGATACAAGCAACAAAAAGATGTTATCCTTCCTCGAGCGCGCTACGAATGGGAGAACCTCTGTTTATATGACTTCAAGTCCATTGCCAAGTACAACTTGACATTATTCAGCATCACCTCACGCCAAAAGTTGTGTGGTGAAAGGGTGATGAAGGAACGCATGTTGGAGAAGACTTATACATCCTTCTATGAGAAGGATGTTATCCTCATGCAACAGTATCGTAAACGAAAATTCACGAAATACTCAAAACTTCTTCCATGCTTTTTGATGGCAGAACAGAACAGAGACCTTTTGCTGGCCACCCATAACTTACACCTTGCTGGCACTACACTTGTGCACAATATCACCTCCCAGAAGAAGAAGAACAAAGTCAAAAGCAGACCCCAGAAGGGAAAAGCAATGAAGAAGCATGCTAGAGGTCCCCCTCCAAAGACCAATATTGAGGGGAAAATGAAAAATGTGTGGAAGATAAAGGACACCGACCAGACATCTGCCCTCAGAAAAGACTGGGAAGACAAATGCCACAGATGTGGCATGACTGGACACTGGTCCAGATATTGTCGTACTCCACGCCACCTCCAGGATTTGTACCAAGCTAGCCAGAAGCCTACTGCTGAAACAAACCTGGTGGAAAATGAAGACCTGGCTCCAACTCGGTTCGTCGCCGAGGATTTCTCGAATGACGATCTGCTAGACTGATGCTTTATCTATTTCTGCAATCATATATAGTTGAAAAACAATTTCCTTTCTAGATGTTTGTTTTATTTCAACTTGTTACTTTATTTTCAGACATTTGAATGAAATTAGCTTATTTGTGCCTTATATTGCTATACTTTTCTTCTTTCTTGCTATAGATGGATTATAAATGCCTAGTCGACAATGCTTCTACGCACACAATCCTTCGTGACATTTGCTTTTTTCAAAGCATCAACTAATATGATGGCACCGTAAATATTATTTTCAGTCCATCAAGTATAATAGAAGGATAAGGGGAAGCAAACATTTTGCTCCCTAATAAAACACAAATCTTAATAAAAGTTGCTCTCTTCTCTCTAAGCTCGCACATAAACTTACTAAGTTTCAGAGACATCCGTCTAAACGGATACCACTTAGAAACGGTGGACAAACATGACAAAGAATACTTGTATGTAACGACTCTTTAAAACGGTGCTAAAACCACCGTTGACTGTTTCGAGGGAATCTCGTCGGGTCGCTACCATACAACAATTCGACCAATGGAAGCTAATATAATTGAGCACTAGAAGTGCAAAAATCAACCAGAATTCCAACCCTGGTTTAACAGACTCCGACACCCTGGATCAGCAATGATGCCCAGCATCATGTCCCAGTCCCATGGACATAAATTGAAGAACCTAAAGTTAGTTCAAAATGGTGATTTTCCTTATCCTTATTGTTACAAAGGTAAATTGATTATGAGACCATCGCCACTTAAAGTGGACCCAGAGTCTCTCAGCTTCCTGGAAAGATTACATGGAGACATTTGTGGGCTTATTCACCCCCAAGTGGCACATTCAGGTACTTTATGGTACTAATTGATGCATCTTCTAAATGGTCATTATGTGCCTAATGTCCACCTGCAACGTAGTGTTTGCAAAGCTACTGGCGCAAATCATTAAGTTGCGAGCACATTTCCCAGACAACCAGATTAAGAAAATACATCTGGATAATGCTAGGGAATTCACATCATAAGTCTTTCTAAACTACTGACAAGCAACTGGCATTGAAGTTGAACATCATGTAGCTCATGTTCACACCCAGAACGGGTTAGCTGAATCTCTTATAAAGAGACTACAATGGATCGCTCATTCATTGCTAATACAATCCCAGTTGACTGTGACTTCATGGGGGCATGCAACCTTGCATGATGCATCGCTAATAAGATTACAAGCATCTGGTAGTCAAACTTATTCTCTAATGCAACTTGTATATGAATCTCCACCAAATATCTTTAACTTGAGGACATTTAGATTCGCGGTTTATGTCCCCATCGCACCACCTCATAGGACAAAAATGGGTCCTCAACATCGCCTAGGTATCTATATAGGGTTTGAATTACCATCGGTCATTAGACATCTAGAACCCCTAACGGGGGACACTTTTAAGGTATGTCTAGAAGACTGTGAGTTTGAAAAAATTAAATACTAAAAAACCTGAAGCTTCAAAGACCATTTCATGAGATACCAAAAGTTTACCCACTTTGTTCTGCGTACAAACCAATGTGAAGATGAGCTCCTGAAGATCCTCTAAATACAAAATACAGTTTACATACTACTGGACAAATTCACTGACAATTAGAAGATTATCAGATCATACGTCACTGCTGCAAACACGCCAGCTAGGATTGACATACCCAAAGATGGATGCAATCCACTTGCAGCAGAAGCGGACATACCTCAACAAAAGAGAGGACAACCCCTAGGATCCAAGGATAAGTTTTCTCGAACGAGGAAAACTGCTGGAGAAAATGTAACGATACCATCACAAGATGCTGAGCTCAGCCCAAATACCTCTCCCATCCTCAATTCCCCAGAAGCAAAAAATATAGGAGAAATATCATTAAATTATGTACGTACTGGGGAGGTACTAGACAAAAAAGCACTGTCATGGATGATGACTTTGCGTTTGTTATTGATAATCACGTCACTAAATATGACGATGATATCGATCCACACTCTCTAGCAGAATATAAACGTAGAGAAGAGTAGCCAAAATGGAACGAGGCAATAGGAGTAGAGCTGGACTCACTCTTCAAACGCAAAGTATTTAGACCTGTAGTCCCAACACCAAAAGGTGTAAAACCTGTGGGATATAAATGAGTATTTATAAGAAAGAAAAATGAAAATAATCAGATCGTACACTACAAAGCGTGCCTTGTTGCACAAGGCTTTTCCCAACGATCAGAAAAAGATTATGATGATACATACTCTCCGGTCATGAATGCGATCACTTTCCGATTTATAATTAGCTTAACAGCTACATAAGGCCTAGAAATGCAGCTCATGGACGTTGTGACTGCATACTTATACGGCAATATAGATAAAGATATCTATATGAAACTTTCGGATGGTTATAAATTGCCAACAAAAATTACAAATAGACCTCGGGACGTCTATTCTGGCAAACTCCAAAGATCAATATATGGTCTTAAACAATAGGGAAGAATGTGGTATAACAGACTCAGTGAATCCTCGTGCAACAAGGATTCACCAATAATGAAGTTTGCCCTTGCATCTTCATAAAAGCAAAGGGAACAGGATTTATAATCATTGACGTCTACATAGACAATTTAAATCTCATAGGATCTCCCGAATAGATATTCAAAATATCCAAAAGCCTCACAAAGACTTTTGGGATGAAAGACCTTGGCAAAACCAGATACTGCCTTGGCCTACAAAGAAAACATCTCAGCGGAGGAATCATGTTACATCAATCAATTTAGACACGAAAATTGCTGAAAATTTTCCAATTGGACAAATGTAATCCGCTGAGTACACCGATGGCCGTTAGATCATTAGATGTTCATAAAGACCTCATCTATATGCTGGAAGATGGGGAGGAAACACTTGGTCCTGAAGTACCTTACCTAAGTGCAATTGGAGCACTCCTCTATCTGGCAAACTGTACACGTCCCGATATAGCGTTCATAGTAAACCTAATAGCCAGATACAGTTCAGCGCCTATAAAGCACCACTAAAACGGGGTGAAGCACCTTCTGCGCTACCCTTCTCCAAGGGTCAGTCGAGCTGGGACTGTACTATAAGAAAGGAGTATCCTCCAACTTAATTGGTTTTGTAGATGCAAGATACAGATCAGATCCCCACACCGCAAAGTCCCAGACTGGTTTCGTATTCACCTATGGTGCGACGGTCATTTCATGGAGATCTGTGAAGCAGACCTTGACATCAACCTCATCCAACCACTTTAAATTCTTTGTGATCCATGAAGCTAGCAGAGAATGCTTTTGGCTATATTCTGTCATTCACCACATCCAAGTGACGACCAGCCTGAAGACGGGCGACCTTGAACCAACCACCATGTTCGAAGATAATGCAGCCTGCATAGCTCAACTACAAGGTGGCTACATCAAGGGCGATAGGATGAAGCATATTTCCCCTAAGCTTTTCTGGACGCACAAACTACAAGAAGATAAACAGATTGACATTCAGCAAATCCAGTCTTGCAACAACTTGGCAGATCTGTTCACTAAAGCACTACCTCGATGAACCGTTAGAAAACTTGTAATATGGATTGGGATGAGACAGTTGAGAAACTTACAAGCCTGAAACCTGTACACAACAGGGGAAGTTAATGTTATGTTGTACTCTTTTTTCCCTTAGCTACTAGTTTTTCCCACTGTGTTTTTCATAGCCAAAGGTTTTAACGAGGCAACCATATCAACTCTAGATCCAGAAGTATCAACCTCCGGTGATATCCACCGATCAGGGAAAGTTAAGGAGACTTGCATTCTTTTCCTTAAGCTATTGGTTTTTCCCACTGGGTTTTCCATAGCCAAAGGTTTTAACGAGGTAAGACCTTCTAACTTAGGATCCAGAAGCATCCATATCCTCGTGATCAGATAAGCTCTATGAATCCCAAAGCATTCATAGACCAAGCTTACAATGATAGATGGATAAGGGAAAGTGTTATGAATGGGCTTTTATAGGCCCATATGGAGCCCACTTGTGTTTAGGGTATCTACCCATTATGTAACCTTTTTACTATAAATATAGGGCTACGGGTTCAGTCGTCGTCACCTTCATAACAAATCACATTTAATTTGATTAAAAATTATATGGACCATTGGGCAATGTCCTACACGATTTGATTGAATAACTAACATTAGAGTGGCCATAAGATCCTTACAGTTATTATGCACATAATCACATTATTGTATAAAGAAAACAACAATAAAGCAATACATGCTAAACTTGTTACCTTATAACCATAAAGCAAGGAATTATCACATCTAAAAAAATTTAAATCTTTTTAAAATTATTCTAACAAATTTATTTTATCACCTAAAATTATACATGAATTTATTTACATAAAAAAGTTGTTATTAAATAACAAACGCATGAAAATACAATTATTAAATTAAAATGTTCATTTTTTTAAAATTTTCTAATCATTACAATTTAAAACTTTCATAAATTAACCAATTGTAATGCATAAAAATTAAATGTTAAGCATTTTTAATTGTTTTATAGTATAATAACATGAAACTACATGTGGGCTTTGATACCATTGCATGGAATTATCATTAGGCTTTCTAAGAAAATTTGAAAAAGTTAGAAGCTTGGAACATTCAAAATTTTCTAATCCTGGCTAAAAATCCAGAGAACAACTACAAAAATCATGAATTTAAAATGCTAGATAATAAAGAAGGCCATATAATTGCATGGATATGCATTCGTGATATCGGCTAATCCAAAACTCTTGGCAAAGACCACCACTCTTCACACCAACCAAGTGCGATAAAAGATTCACCATGATGATGTAGATCTTCACAATTCATGAACCCTCCAGGAGATCGAAATTGGTACCAAGCGTTGCTAACGCTTCAGAGGATGACAATGAAAAAAATTATTTTGTAAGAGAAAAATTCTATCTTTTAGCCAATGCTTCAAGATTTTCTTTTTCTCTCAAGGTCTTAATATGTAAGGATCTTAGATCTCTTGAGTTATTTGATGCTATAGAGAGAAAGAGAGAACCACTATTTATAGTGCTTTAGGATCCACAAAATCCAATTATGTATTTGAATTCATGTTAGAGTTAACTTTTTCCTATAAAAAATGATTTTAAAAGAAAGATATCATGACATCTTTTAATTCTTTAGGATTTTTATAGTAGAGTTACTATATCTAATAGCCAAGTAAAACTAAAAAGGAAAACTCCTAGAAATCCTGAACTTATGGGATTTCTAATTTTTTTCAAACTTTATCTTGAAGTCGTCACGTCTCAACCTGCAACTCAAGTTGCGGCTTCTTCTATGATGATGATTTCGGCTTTGTCCCTCTTGCTTGAATATTGCGGCAAGTGCACTTAGCTAGCTTGATGGCACAATGAAGCAAGGGTCGGCAATGATTGTTGGTGCAAGATTTGACTAGGTCAACGACTCCCTTAGCACATAAGACCCCTCGGTCAGCAAGGCTTGACGGCGCATGAGGATGCAAGGTTGGCACTTCAAAGATGTGGGAAGTTTGAAAGACTTGGTTGGCAAGCAACACATGGGTCTGCATATTGATGTGGCAGGAGCTTCCTCAGGTCGGCATCATTCGACAAGCAAGAAGGATGGTCGATAAGCAGCTGCGTAGCTCTTCTTCTTGGTCAACAAGTGTGGCTACCTCCTGATGTGTGAGCTGCTTGGATGTCGGTCGGCAGCTTGAGTAGCACAGGCTCCTCTTCGGTTGGCAACACAATGATTAGACAAGTAGCTCAGTCAGCATTGGCATGTGCGGGAGCTCTAGTTGATGGAACGACAGCCGCTTGATGATTTGATGAGAGTCAAGACTTGCGGCTGCACGTTGACTTATCTTGGGACTTGAATCTCCATGATCTTGCGGTTATAGAGATCTAGCAATGTGAGTTGAGCCAAGATGATGATGATGGCATGTGGAAGCTTGCTGGTAGGAGGCTCAAGGATAAAATATTGTGAACTTGTGTTTTGGCTTGAGGAGTTTGGCAAAGGGTACTCTTCTCTTGGTAAATTTTTGGCCGACCCCCAGAGCCTCTCTATTGATGCATCCTTAAATAGGAGAGGGTAGGGTTTTGATGCAACACGAGGGATGGTCCAATGGCAAGGGATAAGGTCGGCAAGGAGGGGAATCCCACTATTCTAGGAGCTAGGGATTTTGTGAGAGATTGAATAGGGATTTTGTTAAAACACTACCAAGTTTGAATTGGAATAGGATTTGTTCTAATCACTCAATGATTTGATATGAGATTCTCTCCATCCATTTACCATCTTGACCAAGTCTCCAATTTGTATGGCTTTAGGATTTGATTCATGCACCAATTGATTTGAATCAATTCAAATATGGATTTGAATTGATTCCCTCCTTATCTTTCCATCTTTGACTTAGTCCAATATGTGTATTCATTATCTCCATCTTTGACTAAGTCCACTTTGCTAATGAATCGTAAATTCTCCATCACTTTGACTTAGTCCATCTTTGTGTATTTGCAAGCTTGCCATTCATGAGAATACTTAACACATACATTAAATCATTCACACACGTATGTTATCATCAAACCCAAAGTCATCAATCATTATATCCAACATCACGTTGTATCCACCACCCCTTGCGCGTAATATTGCCTTGCGTAAACCGACAAGAATGAACTCCCCTCAATCCCTACATAAGTAGCCATCGGCCTCCGTCCCCGGATGTAGAAACCGCAAGATCCCTTTGCATGAACCGACTAGATCAAACTTCCTTCGATCCTTACGTGTATAGCCGTCAGCCTCCATCCCCAGATGTAGATAAACTATCTTCACGAAAGTGATAAGTCCTAGATCAATCAGAATGTGCCTTATATATGGCTGCTCCTTCAATATCGGGGCTGTTATATAAAATAGCTAATTTAGAAACCCTGCGTATTTTCTCGGCCTGCAAATCTAGGAACCACTTAGGGCAAGTGAGCACGCACAAATCTTCAGCAGATCTTGTAACCAATATTTACGGGTTAATAGCTTCAATTGCATATATCTTCAGCAGATCATGTAACCAATATTTGCGGGTTAATAGCGTCAATTACATCTTTAGCAGATCTAAAACACATCAGCATATAACAGAATATCTGTAGGGAATAATAACATAAGATCTTAAGCTATTCCAATATAGATCTTCAATGCATGTAGCCTGAACTATTTCGGGTAAAAATGAACAGAAAGTGTCCAGCTGATATTCAGTTATTCCGTTAATCAATTTAGAATCTCTAGAGATTCTAGGCAACAAATCAGATTTGAACTCAACAAAACAGATCTGCAAACCAAAACTGAATTTCTGCATACGATCCAGCATCCAGATCCCGCATGGTGTGACTAATGTTGCAACTTGACTCACAACATGTCCTCTTAACCTGTTCAAATTCTGATTCCACAACCTGAATAACCCAGATCTAGTGTCATTAATGCCAACATATTGCAACAGAAAATCAAACCAACAGATGAAAACCAATGCATGGACCATAGATGGCATTGGCCTGATTGGAAGGAGCTTCTGCCGAAAGCGAGAATTACAAAATTGGATCACAGAGGAAGGGCCCAATGGAGGATATACACTAAAGGATGTTGGCCAAAAGGAAAAGCTTCATACTTGTCTAGACCGAAGTGGTCTCTGGCCTTACAAATATGGTGCCGAACTACCTAAAACAAAAGATTACATGGGGAAAAGGTAACTAAGGTTTCGTCTTGTGATTATGAGAATATTGCTAAAGTTTTGCTTTTTGATTATGAGAATATCTCTAGTGTTTGCAAGTATTACGGGATATGATTATTACGGTTAGGTATGTTGTGTAATCTTAGTTTAAGATTATGCTTAATCTTGCTTGCTTTAATTATTGATGGCTCGATGCTAATTTGAGCGTTGGAGGAGTTTATGTAAGGGACCATCCTAACTTCCCATAGCAGCTGTGATATGCAGATCTGATTGAAGGATCGCTTAGACAATGTGGGAGCCATCTATCAAGGAGACCCAAGGGTACCCTCTCACATAAAGAGTAGTTCTTAAATGTTATTGAGACAGACTATATACATCCCAACAGGGGGTGTATGTAATTATTAGTTGCCACTTTTGACATAAGGTGAAGAGAATAGGTACGAAATGAGGGATGCGTTGATGTTTTTTTTACTATTTTTAACTAGCAATCATTGTATACGCCCAACACTGTTCGGTGTATATAGCAAAATCAATTTTATTACTTGCTTTATCTCTGCAACAGTTACGTTAGACATAGATATATGCCACTTAGCTGAAAAATGCTGAAATTTCATTACGTAAGACAAGAGAATATATTCATACTAATTTTATGTTCACGAGGGCTGCAAACTGTGACGTTTACGACAAAATAATTTTGTGCATGTTCATTATTCATGAAAGAATATCAAAGCATTGTGCATGAAAATCGTACTTAATTAACGGAGTACTTCGTTGATGACGAGGCACGGGCGAATTAGGAGTGCAATGTCACCGTACAATCCATCCCCATTTGCGTACATGGTGATCATTTGCAAGATCTATTGTACAACCTAGAGATTGCTTAGACTCTGATAGGAAAGAATCCCCGAACTTTTTGTCATTAATAAAGCCAAATCTCACATACTCAGATTCATGCATGATTCAAACTTAATGAGTTCTAGATGTAAATAAGCTCAGGTATGACAAACTATAGACTCATCATGCATGATTTAACGACAAAAATGCTCGAAAAGGAGACGTGTACTGAAAGGGAGCACCGAAAATATGTTTGAGACCGACTCCCTGCACCGATGACTTCGGTGCAGGGAGGTGATTGTTTTCCCAAAAGAGAAAGCAAATGGGCAGCGGAGGACTTGATGTGATTTTTATTTGATTTTTTTTTTTGTTAAATATGGAAGGTTGTCACTTCCTGGCACCGAAAACTCGGTGGATATAGCAACTCTCGTATGTTTTTGTTGCTGAGCTGTTAGATGGTTGGCATTTGCGATAGAAACAGATGCAACACAAAAGTACCCAACGGTAGAAATGAAATCTGCGATGTACCCACGTACGTAGGTTCCAGTCTAAGAGTTGTCGTATTGAATCATAGTGTGGTCGTAAAGCTAGATACATCCTTGTATACTGCGAGTTGTGGGGGGGGGGGGGGGGGGGGGGGGGGGGGGGGGGGGGGGGGGGCAAGGGCAGGAAGAGGACATGTTTGTATTGTTCCTCGTCCTCCTCGTGTGCTCCGGACACCAAAATTATTGTTCGAGTGTATGTATATGTGCATATTCAAGTGACGCGGGCTCTTGTCCTTTGCCTTGGCCGCAGCCCCTTCACCTCATGGCTCTCAATTTTTTCCCCTTCAATCTCTTTCCTTCCGCTATTTTCCTATTTTTCTCCATGTCCCTAAAAGAATGTTGCAGCATATATGGACATATATTGCGACAAATATTCCTGCAATTATTCCATCTATCTCTATCTCGTAGTCATGGCCCTTTCTTGGACTCTTTTGAACGATAATTACAGTTGTTTCTGTGTACGTACTCATCCCTAGAACTAGATAGATATAGAGATTATAATGGATAGAAATAAAGATTTTTCGAGAAAAATTCGTCCTTGATGGATGTGAATCCAATTGACAAGGCCTTGGTGGCGCTAGCCATGAGACAGAGACAAAACACAAACGCAACAAAGATTTAAACTAGATTAAAGACTTTTTTAATTTCTGTCTAGCTAAAGAACAGATTTTTTGTTATGGATCCACCTGCGTTTGTTTCTCGCTCCAACTTTATTCTCTTGCAGATCAGATGATGATTCGCTTGTTCCCTCCCTGTCTCTCTCGGTTACTTTTTTCGTAGAATTTTGATTGAATCAATATGATGAAAAAAGAAAATGGATAGAAGTCTGATGACTTAATAGCCAGATTGACCTACATGGACTGGATATGCCTTCTTTCTATTTGTCTTGTAACATGTATGATAGTTCAGTACTTAAGCACAACAAATAAAACACAAAGATAAAACATAAACACCAAGGTGACACAAGAAACTTGATAACGCAGTTCGGTGCGCACACCTACATCTACGGGGTCACGCCCAGAAAATCAGAATACTCCACTAAAATAATCAATGAGTACAATCACTAATTATCGCGATTCTATTACGAGGAACAACCCCCCCCCCCCCCCCCCCCCCCCCCCTCAATACAAACCGTGATGTGTGGCCTCTACCAACCCATGGAGTATTCTCGGCTAGATCCCCTTGCCCGCAAGCTCCCCCTGCACAACCGACTAGATCAACTCACTTGATCCCTACGTGTGTAGCCGTCGGCCTCCGTCCCCGGATGTAGAAAACTGCAAGATCCTCTTGCACCACCGACTTAGAATCAACTCCCTTGACTCGTTCACCGTCGGTCTCCCTCTCGGAGTTCTTTGATCAACTTTCGCAAAATCTGTACCCTAGCCGAAAAATCGCACAACCCATATATCATCCGCACCCCCTTGATTGCGGAAGGAAACTTGAACAGTAAGTGCAGATACGGCAGCCCGCAAAAATCAAAACCAATTCGGGCAATTGGTTCCGCAAAATCCTCTAGCATTAAACTGATTTGCGGGCAAGATTCTCTCCAACTGAATCAACAATAATAACGAGAGAATAATAGCTACCAAATATATCTCCAGCGATTCCTCAATCACAGCTACCTATACCAGAATAGGTTGAAGATACTATAAAAAAGATTTGCAGCAATCAATCTTTCCAACCAACAAATCTGCGAGATATTCACTTTCTACATCAACCCAACAACCCTTCAATTTAGCAACTGATTTAGGAAGGGCTTTCCAAATATCTCGCATGCAGATATTCCACAACCATATTCAGGAATCCCCGATATTCTAGGCAGCAAATTAGATCTGAATGCGCAAGACAGATCTGCATACTAAGGCAGCGTTTCTGCATACGAACCAGAATTCCAGATCCCGAATGTTGAACATTATGTCGTTCGACATTATGTTCAACATTACTGCTCAAACTGCCCAAAAACAATTCTAATTCTGCAAAACTGAGCTCTCCAGCTATAGTGCCACTAATGCCATAAATATCAGCAGAATTTAACCCTAACAATCTTCCTCTTTGGCATTATGTGGCACAACCCAAAGTAAACACCAACCAAGCACACATTCTCCCCCTTTGAGCCATAATAATCCAAACCACATTCTCCCCCTTCCTAGAACAACTCGAGCAGTGATCACCTCAGAAGAGACATCAAAATTATTCAGAAAAGACACCACATACTCCCCCTTTCAGCTAGCCTCACATCTCCAAAAGAAAATTCAGAAAAAACTCAACTAAGGCACATCCAGAGGCTCGTCTGTCTCTCTTAAAAGCAAATAAATTCTCAGGCACAGTGGAATAAGAGAAAGAACACTATACCGCATATCCGAGTCGAGCTCTGAGGGGCCGAAAAGAAGTTGGAGAGTAGAACAAAACATCGGCGGTGTTGCCAGAGGAGCTTCGGTGGTCTGCATGTCAAAATTTGGAGACATGGATGTGATGGAACCAGCTAAGAAGTGAACGAACTTTAAGAAAGGTAGCCGGTCTAGATGAAGAGGCCACAGAAGATGAAACAGAGGTGGATTGCTGTGCGGGAGAGGGGTACATGCGAAGATCCAATAGCACCAGCAGAGGAAGAGCAGTGAGCAAAGCGGCAAGATAGCACTCTGATAATTCTGGAGGAAGATTCATGAGACTTTGGCGCAGGTTGATCATAGTGATTGCCGAGGGGAGATGTAGAGTCTGTTGTCATAACATCTGCAGCACCATTGTTCTGTGTTGTATCTAATGTTACAACATTAGTCACAACATGAAGAGTTCTCTCTGAAGCTGTAGTGTTCTTGCTGTATAAATCAGACTTCCTGACCCATTGCTTCTTCATCTTCATATCAGGGTGTCTAACATTTCTTCCTTCTGACCAATGTCGCATGCAACTGTAGCAGTTTCTCTCAGTATGGCCAATGAACTTGTAGTAGCTGCACATACAGCGAGCACCTTTTATACCTCTAATCTGCCTCTTCTTCTGATCATGGCCCTTGTGCTGACCCATTCTTTCAAGTTCTTCGGTAATTTCACTTCTTCTTTCAGCAGACACATTATCAAAAGCTCCTCTATTGTATCCCACTCCGGTGCGATCTCCTGAAGTCTTACATATATTCAAGATATCGTCCAGCTTTGCTTTTCCAGAATTCCACTTCTCCAATATGCATTCAGCATTCTCTGCCCTGAGAAGAACATTTCTGATGTTACTTTCCAATTCTCTATAGTTTTCCTCAGCTTTCAGACATTCGATTTTGACCTCCTCCTTCTCTTTCTTCAGTCTTTCATTCTCCTCCTTCAGGAATTTGTTGATATTACAGATTTGCATCCACTTCTCAAACATCATCTGGTATGCTGTACGGATATCATTGTCACTCACTTCCACATCACTGTCAGCTTCAGAATCTGATTCGATTGTAGATGTTGTATATGATGTCGTATGTGATGTTGACCATAATGTTGCAACATTCTGTCTGACATTGGCTAGTTTGTTGTAATCAGGTCCCTTCTTCTAAGAGGCCGCGAGGGCAATGTAATTACTGATGATGTCCTCATTTTTAACACTTCCATCAGAATCATCTTCACTCCAGGTACTAGTCGAGGACGTCCCTTTTTGCTTCTTCAAGGTGTTTGCACATTCAGCTTGTGTGTGCCCAAATCCTTCACATACTCTACACTGCATCCCTTTTCCTTTCTTTTTCCCTTTACTACTAATCTTCTTCAGCATTCTACTGATGTTTTTGGACAGCGATGCAATGTCGTCATCAAGTTCTGACTCATAATCAGATTTAGATTCTTCACAATCTTCTACCTTCAGTGCCACCCCTTTGTCCCGTTTGTTTTGCTTCAAATTCATTTCATAGGTCTGAAGTGATCCCATGAGTTCATCCAATCTCATATTGGATGTGTTCCTCACTTCTTCAATAGTTGCAATCTTTGCCGAAAATTTGTCAGGTAAAGATCTCACAGTTTTCTCTACTAACTTCTTTTGGGAGTACTTCTTCCCCAATTGAAATGCCTGATTTGCTATATCACGTAATCTTCCATTAAATTCATCCACAGATTCATCATCATTCATTCTAAGATTTTCAAATTGAGAGGCGAGTATTTGAAGTTTAGAAGCTCTTACAGTACTTGTCCCTTCATGAATATTCTGCAGTATATCACATGCTTCCTTTGCATACTCACACGTAAAGATTAACTTGAATTGCTCTTCGTCGACAGCGGAAAAAATTGCATTCATTGCTTTAGAATTACACAAGGCCTCATGTTCTTCAATCTGACTCCAGTCTCTTGCCGACTTGATGTGTTCTTCGACATCTTCGTCAATTTCGGTTGGCGGTATCCATCCTTCACTGACAGCGATCTAGGCCTTCTCATCAATGGACTTAATGAATACACGCATCCGAGACTTCCAGTAAGTGTAGTTTGTACCAGTGAGCAAAGGAGGACGAACAACAGAGGCACCTTCTCTTGTAGCCATGATTCAAGTACTGAAATTCAAGATCACACCTTCTTCAAAAACAAAGATACACGGGTGACCTGCTCTGAAACCAATTTATAGTTCAGTACTTTAGCACAACAAATAAAACACAAAGATAAAACATAAACAACAAGGTGACACAAGAAACTTGATAACGCAGTTCGGTGCGCACACCTACATCTGCGGGGCCACGCCCAGAAAATCAGAATACTCCACTAAAATAATCAATGAGTACAATCACTAATTATCGCGATTCTATTAGGAGGAACAACCTCCCCCTCAATACAAACCGTGATGGGTGGCCTCTACCAACCCATGGAGTATTCTCGGCAAGATCCCCTTGCCCGCAAGCTCCCATTGCACAACCGACTAGATCAACTCTCTTGATCCCTAAGTGCGTAGCCGTCGGCCTCCGTCCCCGGATGTAAAAAAGTCCAAGATCCTCTTGCACCACCGACTTAGAATCAACTCCCTTGACTCATACACCGTCGGCCTCCCTCTCGGAGTTCTTTGATCAACTTTCGCAAAAGCCGTACCCTAGCCGAAAAACCGCACAACCCATATATCATCCGCACCCCCTTGATTGCGGAAGGAAACTTGAACAGTAAGTGCAGATACGGCAGCCCGCAAAAATCAAAACCAATTCAGGCAATTGGTTTCGCAAAATCCTCTAGCATTAAACTGATTTGCGGGCAAGATTCTCTCCAACTGAATCAACAATAATAACGAGAGAATAATAGCTACCAAATATATCTCCAGCGATTCCTCAATCACAGCTACCTATACCAGCATAGGTTGAAGATACTATAAAAAGATCTGCAGCAATCAATCTTTCCAACCAACAAATCTGCGAGATATTCACTTTCTACATCAACCCAACAACCCTTCAATTTAGCAACTGATTTAGGAAGGGCTTTCCAAATATCTCGCATGCAGATATTCCACAACCATATTCAGGAATCCCCGATATTCTAGGCAGCAAATTAGATCTGAATGCGCAAGACAGATCTGCAGACTAAGGCAGCGTTTCTGCATACGAACCAGAATTCCAGATCTCGAATGTTGAACATTATGTCGTTCGACATTATGTTCAACATTACTGCTCAAACTGCCCAAAAACAATTCTGATTCTGCAAACTGAGCTCTCCAGCTATAGTGCCACTAATGCCAACAAATATCAGCAGAATTCAACCCTAACAATGTATATCATAGTCAATAAAAATGTTAGGGAGCCGAAGCCAGGACGTGGGCTCCATCTTCTGATACAACACTATTATTCAGGCCCACAAGCCCAATAAAACCCACAGCTTTGGCCCAGCCACCCAATCACCGATCGTTTCTTCGTTTAAGATTACAGCTCAGTTGACTGTTAGACTTCTCAATTTGAAGTGCCAGCTTAGAATGAAGGCATTCAATGACTGACCATTAGCCCGTCATCAATGCCGACAGCTCATCCCAAAAGTAATAATGTGAGTTAAAAGCGCTAACTCTACCCTCTAATGTAGTGCCTATATGTAGTCTCTCGGACAATGAGAGAGGTGGACTTTTTCGGGGGAGGGGTGACAATCTCCAGTCAGGTATTCTGACACTAGTATCGGCTCCACCTAAAATTATACATTTCATCCAAAGCTCGACCAGAGATCTATCGGTTGGTCTCCCAAAAGATCGGCTATAGTACTTACCACGAGCCTCCGTAGGTCACTATCTGACTTAAGCATCAGAGGGGATTAGGCCAGAACACAGATCTGTCACTTCTTAACGAGCTTTTTGTGTTGGATGTAGCTGAAGGTAGCATGGAGATAGCGCGGACTTGGTAGAGATAGCTAAGACTAGGCAGATATAGCTTGGATTTGACGAAAATAGCTTAAACCTGACTCCGGTAGCTCAGATTAAAGTCTATTCAGCCCGGGGCTAGATCACTCAATACCCAGTTAATTACCATCATCGTCCTACGTTGTCTAATGCAACTGTACCATCATCCAACAAAATCCGTGGTGAGAAAAAAACTGGAAACAATTGGCGACATCAGTGGAAAGCGAGGCGACATCCACGTCTTCAGCCGCACGGATGATTACCCAACCCACCAACCAAGGGCATGAAAGGACAATTATCGTAGGGAGATGATGTTATGCCGTACATGGGGATCCCAGTTCTTCCACTCATGAAATGCCCGAGACGTAACTAGTGACTTTATAGCAGTTCCATGAGTTCTCATGGAAGGTGATCATTAATATTCAAGCGCTGACGGACGTGACAAAATAATTGGTAGGTTTAAATCCACAGTCAATCGCGAGCCTACCAGTCATCCCGACTCCTTCTATAGCACCCAAAAGTGCCGCCCGACATGCCAGTGGGCCAAGGAACTCTACCTTTTAAACCGAAGCGATGGTTCATCCAGCCTTCTTTCCCACAGCAACAGTAACAGTGCCACATTTCTTCTCGTCCTAAAGGAGATCAGGGCGGCAAGACTAGGGGCCTTATCTCAACTACAGCCGACCTCTGGGACACACAACCCTCACACGGTGGAGCTATGGACCGTCGTCCTAATCTGTCTTATGATCGACATAGAGATAACCATCGCAGGCAAAGTCACCGTATTCATCGTAGGTCTCATGCAGGCCTTAAGAGGAAGGCTCGAAGAGACAGCCTCCACTAGTCGTGCTCTTCTAATAGCTTGGATGAGGATCAAGGTGATCCTTCTAGTGCATCCAACAGCCAGCTCAGGAGATCCAAGTGACGAGGTGATGTATGACAACATCAATCCTCGTCGTTGAGCTCGGATGAGGATCCAACCTCCTTGAAGAAGAAGATCACCTCAGCCCCACTGTTGCCAAAATTCAAGATGCCTAACCTAGTCAAGTATGACGGCACGGGAAATCCACGTGAACACGTCCAGGACTATAAAGAAGTAATGGAGATACACAGATCGACGACTCCCTCCTATGTCGGGCTTTCAAAACAACTCTCCAAAAGGCAGCAAAGGAGTGGTACAATGGATTTTCCAATAGGTTTATTGGGTGACATTCGAGAGCTTGGCCCAGGCCATCAGCCAATAATTCATGGCAGGGAGAAAGAGGAAGCAGAGCTTGGACCACCTATTCAACTTGGTGCAGAAAGATAGATAGACATTAAGAAGCTTCCTGAAGCGCTTCAATTCAAAAAGGCTAAATGTCGTGAGCTGCAGTACCGAGAGGACCACGACTGCACTCAAAAAGGGGGTTCGGTGTGAAGAATTGATGACATCTCTGACTCAAAAACTATCTCGTAGCTTCGATAAGTTCCTTAAAAAGCAAAGCAGTATATGATGGCAGAGGAAGCGAATGCAGAGCATCTGTAAAGGTATTATCAAAAAAAGTAAATCGAGCAAACCATTGTGCTATTTTTATATTGGTTTCTTTGTTTTTCATTTCAGAGAAGATTATATCTAGTCGAGCTAATATATCTTTAACAAATGTACCCCAAGAGAGAATTTGATTGGCTTTTTCCACTTTGCTTTATCTAAAGTGCGTAGATTAGCATAGACACTTCGACATACAACCTTGTGGGATAATTTGGCTATACTATTTGGGCCACTACCCACGTAGGTCGATATAGCAATACGATCGAGGACTACTCTTAAAAGACCCCGCAGACTGATCTGGATATATGATCGTAGCTCGATCCATGATCGCCCTTGCAGGCTGATCTGGCTATATGATTGGGGGCCACTCTTTAGACTTTGTAGGCTGATCTGGATATACGATCAGGGGCCTCTGCCCTCGCAGGTCGATCTCAATATACGATCCAGTATATCTCGCGGTCTAACATGTCTATATGATCGAAGACCACTCTTAAGACCTCATGGGCTGATCTGGCTATATGATCTGGAGTCGACACCCATGGGGGGCCAACCTGGCTATATGACCAGAGAACACTCTCAAGACCTCATAGGTGTTGGATCATGTGGATGGAAAACAACAGTAGAGGGGGGGTTGAATAGTGTTGTATGAATTATAAAACTTTTTCATTGATTAGTACAACACAATAATTCCCTTCCAATGTTGCCTAAGAAACCAAATAGAGTGATCTACACTTGGTTCTTAATCAACAAAAGTAAGATAGAGCAATTACAAAGAATAATTACAAACAGATGAATATTACAAACAAAGAGATATTAATACATCGGAATAAAGAGAACAACCTTGCAATATATTAATAAATGATTACAAAGATGATATATTAACAATAAATGAATATCATGCACAATTAAATAAACAAACGCAGAAAGCACGCAGAGACAAGAGATTTTTATCATGGTTCCCCCCACAACGTGGGTCCGTCCAGTCACCGACCAATTTGGTACGAGATTCAATCCACTATTATCTTGGCAATACAATTACCTAGCTTCACTCGCTAGGATTTCCAACGACCTAGCATCCCTACCAGGATTTCCAACCACCTAGGCTTGTCTAGGATTTTCACAACACTTATCATAAGATCCAATTCTCCACAATATTTGATGGAGATTGGTTTACACCTAAAAAGAATTCTATAGCCAAGATAATATTACAGTTAGTGCTTAGTGGCTTAAAGAATTCAAAGTGATCTTAGATCACACAAAGAATATGTTTTGATTCAATGCGATCTAGATCCTTTTGTTTTCAAAAAAAACTCCTTCAAAGAATATTAAATCAAGAGTGAGAAATTTTGAAAAACAATTTTCAAGAGCCAAAAATAAAATAGATCTCAAAAAGAATTTCAGATATTTTATAAAACTTGAGATCAGAAATTTAGAACCAGAATTTCTGGCTAGGAAGATGAGAGAAATTGAGAGCGATTGAGAACTTTTAAGATTGTAGCTTTAGCTCAAAAATGATAGAATTAGTATTTAGAAATGTTCATAAATCAAGGAATTGAAAGCGAAATCAGAAAGTCAAAACACAGCAAAAACACCGCTGGTAGTCGACTCCCAAGGGAGGTAGTCGACTCCTAGAGAGTTTTCACTGAAAACTCTGCTCACAGCTGGTAGTAGACTACCTCCTTTGGTAGACGACTTTTCACTGAAACTCAGCCGAAAAGACATGTAATCAACTGATGGGTGTCTGGAGATTGACTACGAAGAATTAAACAAATAGCTTATGCTCCCAAAGAGTTTTAAACGAGTTTAAAAACTTTTGTTTCGTAAATCATTATGTGTGTGTGTGTGCAATAAGACTTGGCTTTAATATATTCCTAGAAAGACCAACTCACACAGTAGACTTAAATGAAGACTTCTAGAAGTCGATCTGATGTTGATGTAGATGCATGCATTCGCTTTGAATTTGAGCTCCTCTTTCATTAGGCTTGAGCAAGTACCATGAGCTTCACTTGTGCTTGACTTAGAGCTATCAAATTCGTCTCCATCCTCTGAGTGTGGTAGAGCTTCACCAGAGTATGCGTAAACCTATTGATTGCACAACATGTACACTTTAGATATTGTTTATAAGTACACTAACATTATTTGGTGTGCTCATCATCAAAACTACTTCGGGATGGGATTCGATTTCCCATCACTCTCTCCCTTTTTGATGATGACACTCAAATGAAAAATAAAATGAATAAAAGCATAAATAGAATGATAAGTAAGATAACTTACTCTCCCTTCTTAGATGAGGTATGATGTACTCATACTCCCCCTGCATCAAAGCCGGTTAGCATATAGCACCTATTCATTTTCATGTTTTGCATTTACCAAATTTTCTCCCCCTTGTCATCAATCAAAAAGATGACAATCATGATAACATCGAAGTATGTTGAATATAATTTTAACAATTAAGCAAAGTTCAACCATCAATCAAGCATTTATCATGCAGAAATAAATTTTCAACCATATGTGTGTGTGTGTGTGTGTGTGTGTGTGTGTGTGTGTGAAAAATGGAGGAGTGCTGAAAGCGTTGGAAATTTTTCCAGCGCTATCAGCGATCTGGGCAACCTAGGGATATTTTTTTTTAAATTTTTTTGCAGTAGTTAGATAAACTTGTTAGGAAGCTCTCCACAAATTTTCAGGTCGATCCGACACCGTTTGGGCCTCCGTTCATCGATTTCCAAAACGTTGCGTAAAACTGTCCAGATTTTGCGCAATGTTTTTGAAATCGATGAACAGAGGCTCAAATGGTGTCGGATCGACCTAAAAATTTGTGGGGAGCTTATTAACAAGTTTATCCAACTACTACAAAAATATTTTTAAAAAAAATTCTGTAGGTTGCCATCCATCGCTGTCAGCACTCCTCTATTAACATATATATACATATATATAAATATATACATATATATACATACATACATACATACATACATATATATATATATATATATATATATATATATATATATATATATATACATACATACATATATACATATATACATATATATATATATATACATATATGCAAAAAAAGGTTAGTAGTTCAAGATATGTGTGTGTGTGTGTGTGTATAGAATGACATGAATGGTATATCAATTTTTTTAACACATGTCATAGAATAATCATAAGCATTGTTCAAACTCCTAGAGTTGATACCATAAGTCCAAGTCCACCACACCATAGTAAAAATTATTACAAAACCAAAGTGCATTGTTTTTAAAATTTAAACCAAACGAGTTTAAGAAGATCCGCAGTTCTTCTTCTCCTTCTTTAGATCCTTGATCTCGCCAAGGATCATAGCAATGGTCTTCTCGGTCATTTCGTTGATTTGAGCCATTAAGTCCTTCAAGTTAGCTACCTTTTGGTTGAGCTTTTCAAATCCTTTCTCTTGAGAAACCTTCAGATTCTCAATTTTCTTCAAGAGCAAGTCTTGAAGCTCAACGATGTAATTAGGCACATCCTCGGGTGGCGCTTCTTCTTCTTCTTATGCTTCACTTTAATCCTCTTCTTCATCTCAATAAAAAAAACCGGTTTCTTTCCTTTCCTCCGAGAAATTAAGCTAGCTTCACCGACTAGCTTCTCTTCTAGAACATTTTGACCGAGGTCTCTGTGAAGACCCATTCGGCTGAGCGCACGTGCATCAAACATAAGGGTGTGTTCCAGAACCTCAGTTTCATTATCCAACGGAATGTCATAGGCATGGAAGGGGATGATGAGAAAGTGACCATGAGCTAGAGTGGATGAAAGTCTATTGGAAGCAGCAGATGAAAGAATTGAGTCCCTGATAACTGTGGACCAATTGACTCGAATATTGCCAAGTATAGCATAGATGCACTTAGCTTGCTTCTCAGACAGAACAGAGTGACTGCCAGACAATCACGCCCCGCTTCCTATTCTACTAGGGATCGAGGAAGCGAGCAGGTCCGCGGTGTGTTTAAACAAGGAGTACTTTTTTAAAATCTTTTTTTAAAAATCTTTTCTTTTCTTTTCTTTCTCCTTGGTTTAAACACACTAAGCGTCTGTGTAAAAACTGCAGGTCCTTGCATGTAAATTTAAGAAGCAGTCCAAACAACATTATTACATATCCAGCATAGAATAATTAAGATACATCTCGGGCTTAGCATGGCCAATACAAACGAATACAATAATTACACGATTTCGAATATTTAAAAGTGCAGTCGCGAAGGTAAATGCCTAGTCTTCTGTGGGTAGGTACTACACGTAGTCTTCAAGCACTGGCTCGAATCCTGTAGCAAAGTCTTCAACAAACTCATTATCGATACCTGACGGACATTTCGTAAAACAACAAAGTGAAATGTCCGTCATCGAGGTTTACTCGGCAAGATAATCTCAAAACCAAAACGTTAGATATTTTAAATTGAACAAAACTAAAAGACAAGTAATAAGTTTAATAGGAAAGAGTTATGGCAGTCTTAGTATTCCCAGCTATTGCAACCTGTAGTAATTTCATTATTCAAAAATAATTTGCAATACTATCAGCAACCTGTGACAATTTAGCATTTAATGGCAAAACTGTAGTAACCTGTAGAAAAAGAGGTTAGAACAATATTCAATAACCGGTCTATTCTAGTGATAAGTCCATGTCCAAGAGAACGAGAGATAACCAACATGCGCACTGCGACGGAAGCAACTCCGAGGCGGTACCCACCATCCCGATATGGCGACGGTCAAGGATCTAACCCCTGTAATGTGTTGGAGGTAATTTAGTATTGGTGCATCCAGCCACTCCATAGCACTTATGATCATAGACTACCCCAAACCCATAGGTCAAGTCAAGTGTCAGGTCAAAGTTTGTGTACTATTAATTTACATTTGCAGTTCCATCTTCCATTCATTATTGTTGAAATTCCATCTTCCATTCATTGCTGTTGAAGTTCCATCTTCCATTTAGTCAATTCAGTCTTGGTGTTTCAATAGACTTCATGACTCGATTTAACAATTAAACGAAAACGTAAAATTACTTTATAGATACGAGAATGAACAAGAAATGATTTTAACTAAGCAAATGAGTTTAAATTAGCTTAAAATATTTTTCTAAGGCTTGTAGCTATTTTTCAAGATCGTTAAATAATTTTAAGCAATTTTTTAACAATTTAAAAGGGCCAAAAACAAATTTTAAATCAAGAAATATTTTTTAAGACATATGTTCAAAGAATTGGTTAGAGCAAACCGTACGTCAGAATTCTTCCAACAAGGGGTCAAAATAATCGTATTAACTAGTACTACGACATATATTTTTCTTGTACGTCAATATACGTGAAAAATCTCAATATACGAATTTTAAAAGGAATTTAGCTTATTTAAGGGTTGCCTTTGAAAAATCACTATGGGAGATATTCTTGCCTTTTGGTGATGAAACCAGCGCCAATGAGTCTGTTTCGTCGTTTCTGATTTCTGGGACTAGTCTCGTATTTTTCTAAGGCATGTACGATTAACTATGAATTAACTATGAATTAGCATTAATAATAATATATATGTATCGTATATACATATACATATTTAATACGTATTCATTTTTTTAAAAACCCCATAACACTTCTCCCTTCGACGAAGGATGAGTGCTCAGGGTGTTTGACGGCAGCGAGGGCAGTGGGGATCGCTGGAGACGGCAAGGACGCTTCGTCGGAGGCGTCGCCTGGGTGGCGGGGGGAGAGGGGAGCTCGGAGGGGGAGCTCATGGCGGTGAGGAGGAGCGAAGGCAATGGTCAGAGCTGAGTCGTGGGGGGAGCGGAGTGGAGTGGAGGGCGCACGTCAGAGAACAAACGGAGAGGGGACTGACGACGGTGGGGTGTCGGAGCGGCAGGCTTGGTGCAGGCGGAGGCGGCAAGCTCCGGTGGAGGCAGGGGCTGTTCTGCAAGTCGTCGTCGATGGCAGGGTATTGTCATCGAGTTCTCTGGAGGGCGGTGCAGTAAACAGGCTCGAGGCGAGCTCGGGGGTTGCGAGCTTGGGTCGAAGGGAGGCACACGTTGGAGCTGCTCGAAGCACGACGGAGCCTTTGTCAGAGGGGAGGTTGAGCAGGGAGCGGCATCTGTGCTCGTAGGCGGTAGTGTCGTGGCATCTGCGAGGAGTGGGGGGAGCTGCTCGGTGTCGGAGACGGCGACGTGGAGTCGGGGTCGAACGGCGGAGCTCGGGGGGTCGAGGCAGCGGTCGTGGGGCTATCAGCGTATTAGCTTGGGCAAGAGGACGGGTAGTAGTCAAATTTCTTCGGTGAGCGGGCTGGGTGCCTCGTCGAGGTGGGTGGCAGTCGAAGCCATGTCACCGGCAGCGACGAGGAGGTTGCAGTCGGTGTGGGGAGGGGTGATCGGTCCATATTTTACACCTTTTTCTGCATGTCTGCATATCATTTTGATCGCTCATATCGTGTTTTCCATGATTATTCGACGATATTGCGTTTCTTTTCACTATTTCTTGTTTTTATCATATTTCAGGAAATATGGAGCGATCGGGAGCATAATTAAGATCAAGAACTTGCATGCATACCGGAGCATCACCCATGACCCTATCAAGGAGCTAGCAGTGTTAGAAGATGAGCGGAAGAAGAAGAAGATCGATAGAATCGACAAAGAGGCGAGGAGGAGGAGATTCGACCCCAGAAACAGGCCACTTAGCCGAGTACGCAGTCCACTCGGCCGAGTGAGGAAGCGTACTCTGTCGAGTATGACTGATACCTGAATGAATTGTGCCACAATGCACTCAGCCGAGTGATTACTTTCACTCGGTAGAGTGATTACTTTCACTCGGCCGAGTAGGGATCTTCACTCGACCGAGTGAGTCAGGACTTTCTAAAGAAGAATGAAGTCGACTCTCTGGAATTTTGGGGAGCACAATAGAAGACCCACTCGGACGAGTGAGGAAGTCCACTGGACCGAGTGAAGGATGTCACTCGGCCGAGTGACGCAGAGCGCCAGAGCCCCCAATGCCCCATCTTCTCTGTTTTTGTTGGGATATTGTCACGACCCGCTTCCCTAAAATGGAGGCGAGACGTGAAAAGGTCCGCACGAGAGTGGAGCTGTGAAGCCCCAAACCCGATAAGCGTCAATAAAACATAAGCAGGTCCCTGTAACCACAACGGAACAACAATAATAACACAAAGAGAGACTGAAATAAAATCTCATATCTCATAAATTGTCCAACATGAAAATAAGTCCAACATCCAGAAAAGCCACCAGGCTAAAAGAAAGAGTCTAAAGGCCCAGAACAAGGCCAACAAAGGCAACGACATAACAAAGTATAGGTGCCACGCACCGACAACAAAACAGCAGTCTAAAACAAAAGGGGAACACAATGAAAACACTAGGACTGGTCCCCAGTGTCCACGTACTCCCCGTCAAACACAAGCTCGGGCTCGGCGTCAGCAAACACCTTGTCCTCAACAAGGTACTCAGGCTCAGGATCTAATATGTGTCACCCAAAAGAGTAAAGGGGCACATGTCAGCAAGTCTAAAAGACTTGAGCAAGGAAACTGAAAGTAAGGCAACTAGCAACCTAGCAGTTTTAGTATGCATGACATGGCAGTTATAACATGAGTGCACAAGTAAGACATGGTGAACAATAAGTACAAGAGAACATTTATCGGGACAAGACAAGAGTAGCCAAGCTACTAACAATCTCAATCAAATCACTATTCACGTTTCACGTTGTTTTGTAGATGTTTACGCCCTTCAGCTGAATGGTACAACATTCACGCCGATCGGCACTAAACACTACCCCCACCCCAGAGTTTATGCCTTACAACTGCAGTTGCTGATCAGGCAGACTCCCAGTTGAATGGCCGCTTAACCCTTACCCCATCCCACACGTAAACAAGCCAGGGTCCCTACACATGAGCCCAGCAAGTGAGCCAGGGTTGCCCCGTACGGGAGCTTGTTTCTTAGTTCACAATTCAATATCGAGCGTTGGGGTTAGCAACTCATTATGCTCGCTTCTGGTCACGAGCCAGGAAACACAAGTATTGTAGCGATGCTACGCAATCACGGGATCACTTGAAGAATGCAATGACATGACAATTAATTCGCGTACCGTTAATGGAAAGTAAACATGACATGGTAATTGTGCAACATGATATATGTCGGAACTAGCTTCGTTGTCAAGCTAGTTCCACAATTTGCGCCTAGGCGAGTATCATTTCGTCGCCTAGCCTCTTTTACGCCTACAACAAGCAAATGGCCTAAAACATGGCCTAAACCCTAAGTGGCAAGTTTCACTTGCCTAGCACCGGGGATGACGATCACAAAGGTTCGTCTCGCGGATGCTAATCTACGGGGGAAAAATCGCTGTTATGGGGAAACAATCATCAAACAACATGAAATTTCATTAGGGTTTCATAAAAATACAAATAGGTTATGAAAACATCAAGAGATCGATTTCTTACCGAGAGGAGCGGAAGAAACACTCCGGAGAATCTAGGGACCAGATCTGGAAACCAATGGAGAAGTTTGGGGAAACTAGGGTTTTGGGGGATTTTGGGGATTTTGATGGGTTTTTGGGAAGATGAGAGGTTGAATGAGTTGAGGGAGGGTTTAGATGATGGATCTTGGGTTTGGGATGAAGGAATAAGGGTTTGAGGGAGAAGGGGGCTCAATGGGGGAGATTTTAGGGTTTTAGGTCGAGTTGAGGAAGAAGAAAACGTTTGGGATGGGTTTAAATAGGTTGGGCTGGCGGCTGCCCAGAAATTAGGGTTTTAACACAGATTAGTCGGTCAAAGAGCAACCACTGACCGACTAGTTTGGAAACTAGTCGGTCGGTCGACCAACGCCGACCGACTAAGTGTAAACAGTAACTTCTGAACGAAAATAGGTTTTAAATTTAGTCGGTCGAAGAACAAATACTGACCGACTAGTTTAACATCTAGTCGGTCGATGAACGTTCTTAGACCGACTAAGAGTGAACAGTATTGATACCAAAAATAAGTTGAAGAGTTAGTCGGTTAAAGAAGCATTGCTGACCGACTAGTTTGCAACCTAGTCGGTCAACCAACGTTCTTAGACCGACTAACGATAAACAGTAACTTCTGAATAATTTAGAAAGCCAACTAGTCGGTCCAAGAAGGATTACCGACCGACTTGATCGTCATCTAGTCGGTCGGTGCCCCTTCTTACACCGGCTAATAAGCACCAAAAGTTCCGATACGGAGCGCGGGGCCCCGGGATCGATTCCTAAGACTCCTAGGCTTGATCTAACAGTAAGATACGACCGTTATGAAGTCCGTCACAAATGACATACTTCGAAATCGACGATCCTAAGGAAGAAACGAGAAAACACGAAGAAACGATCAAAAATGAGAGTTACTGAGACGAAAACCACACATGAGGAAAAAATCCACCAAAACATAAATTATATTATAATAAATCCAGATACAAGAAAACCAGTCGTTACATCCTCCCCAACTTAAGAAAAATTCCGTCCTCGGAATTTCCAAACACTCACGTGTCCGGAAACAAAAGTGGGAAACGATCTCGCATCTCATCCTCATTCTCCCAAGTAGACTCTCCAGGCGAGCCGTGTCGCCACATCACCCTCACAAGATTGACAATCTTGTTCCGAAGCTATTTCTGACGCCTGTCCAAAATCTGCACTGGATGCTGGTCATACGTCATATCGGGGCGAACGATAATCTCCGAAAAATCCACCGCATGAGATGGATCGCTAATGTATCGACGAAGTTGCGACACATGGAAAACATCGTGGACTCCTTCCAAAGATGGCGGCAAGGCCAAGCGATAAGCCACCTCGCCAACCCTCTCTAAAACATCAAATGGTCCAATGTATCGCGGGCTCAACTTCCCTCGCCTCCCAAAACGAATCACACCGCGATTCGGGGAAATCTTCAAGAACACATGGTCGCCCGGCTGAAACTCCAAAGGACGACGTTTAGCATCCGCCCAATGCTTAAAACGGTCCTGAGCAATCCTCAACCTCTCCCGAATATTCCTGACGATATCCACGGCCTCCACAATCATCTCAGGTCCCAACAACTCCCGGTCACCAACGTCATCCCAACTCAATGGCGATCGACATTTCCTCCCATAAAGAGCGGCGAAAGGCGCCATGCCAATACTCGCCTGGAAGCTGTTGTTGTAAGAGAACTCCACCAAATGCAGATGGTCCTCCCACGAACCCTTGAAATCCAACATACACGCCCTCAGCATGTCTTCCAAAATCTGAATCGTCCTCTCGGACTGGCCATCCGTCTGCGGATGGTACGCCGTGCTGAAACTCAGACGCGTACCCAAGCTTTTCTACAAACACTGCCAGAACTGAGATGTGAATCTCGTGTCTCTGTCCGACACGATACAAACGGGGACTCCATGAAGTCGCACGACCTCCTCCATATATCTCCTCGCCAGCGCCTCAGTGGACTGTCCCACTCGGAACGGAATAAAGTGCGCAGATTTGGTCAATCGATCTACGATCACCCAAATCGCGTCATTCTGCTTTGGACTCCGAGGTAGTCCAGTCAGGAAATCCATAGTGATGTGTTGCCACTTCCACTCCGGAATCGAAAGCGGTTGTAGCAACCCGACCGTACGCTGATGCTCCGCCTTCACTTGCTGGCAAACCAAACACTTGGCTACACTCCGAGCCACACTCCTCTTCATACCATGCCACCAATAATTCAGACGAAGATCCTGGTACATCTTGGTGCCACCAGGATGCATAGAATACGGCGAACTGTGTGCCTCCACCATCAACTCCTCTCTAATATCCCCAGCTGGCACACACAACCTGGCTCCAAACCTCAGTGAGCCATCCTCATGAATCAAAAAGTCAGTCCGCAGACTGGCTTCCACCTGCTCCCGAATCTTCACCAGCTTCGGATCCTCAGCCTGGCCAGCCTTAATCCGATCCACGATCGTTGACTGTACCTGCATGTACATCAACGAAGAAGCCTCCCCAGGAAGAACAATCTCTACACCAGACTCGCAAAAATCCTGCTGCAATCTCCATTGCAAGGTCAAAATCATCACCGCTGGAAGTCTACTCAAATCATCTGGAACCACATTCACCTTGCCAGGGAGATACTGCAAATCAATCTCATAATCCGCCATAAGCTCCAACCATCGACGCTGTCGCATGTTGAGCTCCTTCTGAGTAAAGATATACTTCAAGCTTTTGTGATCGGTGAAGATTTTCACTTTCTCACTCAGCAAGAAGTGCCTCCAAATCTTAAGAGCAAACACAACGGCAGCCAACTCCAAATCATGCGTAGGGTAATTCTTCTCATGAACCTTAAGCTGACGAGACGCATACGCCACAACATGTCCATGCTGGTGCAACACACAACTGAGACCCTTGCCAGAAGCATCGCAAAAGATCTCAAATCCACCGCTGCGATCAGGCACAACAAGAACAGGGGCCGTCGTCAACCTCTCCTTCAGAACGCCAAAAGCACTCTCACAATCACCCGACCAAACAAAAGCAACATCCTTCCGCGTCAACCTGGTCATCGGCTCAGCAATGCGGGAAAAGTCCTTAATGAATCGCCGATAATAACCAGCAAGTCCAAGGAAACTCCGAATCTCAGACGCAGACGACGGAACAGGCCACTCTCTGATGGCCCTAATCTTCTCGGGATCCACTGAAATACCATCTCCAGTCACCACATGCCCCAGAAAAGCAACTCTATCCAGCCAAAACTCGCACTTCGAAAATTTAGCATACAACCGATGCTTCCTCAAAATCTCCAATACCTTCTCAAGTGCGAGGCATGCTCTTCCTCCGACTTCGAATAGATCAGAATGTCGTCAATGAAGATAACGACAAGCTTATCCAAAAAGTCGTAGAAAATCAGGTTCATCAGATTCATGAAAACTGCGGGCGCGTAAGTCACACCGAAAGGCATAACCACGAACTCATAGTGTCCATACTTCGTCCTGAATGCTGTCTTCGGAACATCTCCCTTCTTCACCTTCAACTGATGGTAACCACTCCTCAATTAGAAAACACCCTCGAACCTCCAAGCTGATCAAAAATATCATCGATGCGAGGCAACGGGTATTTATTCTTAATGGTCACCACATTCAACTCCTGATAGTCCACGCACATGCGACGCGAACCATCCTTCTTCTTCACCAGCAGCACCGGTGCTCCCCACGGAGACACGCTAGGATTAATATAACCCTTCTGCAAAAGCTCATCCAACTGCTTCCTCAATTCTTCCAATTCTGCAGGTGCCATACGATACGGCGCCTTCGAAATCTGCTGCGCACCTGGAATAAGATCGATAGAAAATTCTAGAGCTCGATCAGGTGGCAAACCAGACATCTCCTCGGGGAAGACGTCGCCAAAATCTCGCACCACAGCTGGCCACTCCATCTCCATCTGCATAGCCACAACTTCCACCGGCCTGGCCCGAAATCTGACAGGACCAAGCGAACTGCTACCACGACTGAACTCAAACACTGGATGTTCGGGAATCTCGAACACCACCTTCTTCCTCCTGCAGTCAATCGTAGCATAGAATCTCGCAAGCCAGTCCATCCCAAGAACTGCATCATAGTTGATGATGTCGTGGACAATGAAATCAGCGAAAAACTCATGTCCACAGACCACCAACGAGCAAGAATTGCAACCACGATGCACCGAGACCACGCCATTTCCTGTAACGATATTCCAACTCTTGGGAAGAGGGGACGTCGACGAGGAATGCCTCTCCACGAAGCTCCGAGAAATAATGCACATCGATGCACCAGAGTCAAAGAGGACTCGTGCAGGAAATGTGCACACCAAAACCACACCTAACAATAAATTAACAATCAAACCCTAGTCTAGCAAACAACCATGTTCAAGCAAACAACACAATCTAACATGCAAACTAGCTAGGAAAGTAACAGCTAGAATTGAGGATTACCTGCGATAACCTCATCCACAGCCTCGCTCTCCACAGCGGTCATCAGAAAAGCCTGCCTCCTCGGCGGAACAGCCTGCTGAAAAGCCTGCCTCTGCGGAACAAGAGCTGCTCCACGACCAGCAGGAACAGACGCTCGCTGCTGCAATGGCTGTGCTGCAGCAGGTGCCCTCCGCAGCGGACCCGCATGCCGACAATCCCTCGCGACATGGGAAGCATCACCACAAACCAGACACTGGCCCAAAAACTTCCGACATTGTTCCTTGATGTGGACAGGCTTGCCGCAGAAATGGCAAGTCTTCAGAATAGGCCCTCCTGGACTCTTAAACTGAGCTGGCTGATTAGGCTTGAAACCAGGCCTAACCACCGCTCTGGCCTGCTCCATAGGCCTCTTCCCAGCACCAACAACAGACCCCCTCCGCTGACTCAGGTTCAGCTCCTGCCTCCTCGCAGCGACCAAAACCTTCTGATAAGAGTCCAGATCGGAGGAAGACACAAAACTCTGGAGCTCCAAAGCAAGTCCCTGCAGGAACCTCTGAGCCCTCTCATCAGCATCCTGCACCATCTTCGGTGCGAACCGACTCAGCCTAGTGAACTCTTGGTGGTACATGTCCACCGTCAAGCTCCCTTGCTTCAGATCAATGAAGCGCTGCAGCATCTCCTTCTTCGTAGCCTTCGGAAAGAATTCCTCATCAAACCTGGACTTAAAGGTAACCCAAGCTATCGGCTCCACCAGCATCTTCTCTTCCGCATCCCACCAATTCCGAGCATTATCCTTGAGTTGCCTCTTCGCCAAATCAACCCACCCAGCCGGGGTGATCTTGGCCATCTTCAGATTGTCCTCGATGTTCCGAATCCACTCATCGGCAGCCAGAGGACCCTCAGACCCATCAAAATATGCGGGACCCAGCTCCCGAAATTGCTTCGCTCCTGGCTCAGAGCGAGGGGCATCCGGAAGAGCCCGGGCAGCTCGAGCAAGTGGAGCATTCTGGACTTGCAGGAGCACGCCCTGCTGCACTTGCATCATCTGGAGCATCATCCACATCATCTCACCGTTGGTGGGTTCCCGCTCAGGCTCCTCACCATGAGGGAGCGCACCACTACCCCCACCACGGGTGAATCGTCGTCCTGCCATCTAGTGACACAGAAAACGAAGCAGATTAGACTCATAGCTTATGACTCGGACGTCGAACTTAGTTTATTGGACATTCTAATATTATTATCGCTATTCCGATAATCTCAGTTACAGAAGGACCTCCATGGGCCACCAACAAAACCTGTCACGACCCGCTTCCCTAAAATGGAGGCGAGACGTGAAAAGGTCCGCACGAGAGTGGAGCTGTGAAGCCCCAAACTCGATAAGCGTCAATAAAACATAAGCAGGTCCCTATAACCACAACGGAACAACAATAATAACACAAAGAGAGACTGAAATAAAATCTCATATCTCATAAATTGTCCAACATGAAAATAAGTCCAACATCCAGAAAAGCCACCAGGCTAAAAGAAAGAGTCTAAAGGCCCAGAACAAGGCCAACAAAGGCAACGACATAACAAAGTATAGGTTCCACACACCGACAACAAAACAGCAGTCTAAAACAAAAGGGGAACACAACGAAAACACTAGGACTGGTCCCCAGTGTCCACGTACTCCCCGTCAAACACAAGCTCGGGCTCGGCGTCAGCAAACACCTCGTCCTCAACAAGGTACTCAGGCTCAGGATCTAACATGTGTCACCCAAAAGAGTAAAGGGGCACATGTCATCAAGTCTAAAAGACTTGAGCAAGGAAACTGAAAGTAAGGCAACTAGCAACCTAGCAGTTTTAGTATGCATGACATGGCAGTTATAACATGAGTGCACAAGTAAGACATGGTGAACAATAAGTACAAGAGAACATTTATCGGGACAAGACAAGAGTAGCCAAGCTACTAACAATCTCAATCAATTCACTATTCACGTTTCACGTTGTTTTGTAGATGTTTACGCCCTTCAGCTGAATGGTACAACATTCACACCGATCGGCACTAAACACTACCCCCACCCCAGAGTTTACGCCTTACAACTGCAGTTGCTGATCAGGCAGACTCCCAGTTGAATGGCCGCTTAACCCTTACCCCATCCCACACGTAAACAAGCCAGGGTCCCTGCACATGAGCCCAGCAAGTGAGCCAGGGTTGCCCCGCACGGGAGCTTGTTTCTTAGTTCACAATTCAATATCGAGCGTTGGGGTTAGCAACTCATTATGCTCGCTTCTGGTCACGAGCCAGGAAACACAAGTATTGTAGCGATGCTACGCAATCACGGGATAACTTGAAGAATGCAATGACATGACAATTAATTCGCGTACCGTTAATGGAAAGTAAACATGACATGGTAATTGTGCAACATGATATATGTCAGAACTAGCTTCGTTGTCAAGCTAGTTCCCCAATTTGCGCCTAGGCGAGTATCATTTCGTCGCCTAGCCTCTTTTACGCCTACAACAAGCAAATGGCCTAAAACATGGCCTAAACCCTAAGTGGCAAGTTTCACTTGCCTAGCACCGGGGATGACGATCACGAAGGTTCGTCTCGCGGATGCTAATCTACGGGGGAAAAATCGCTGTTATGGGGAAACAATCATCAAACAACATGAAATTTCATTAGGGTTTCATAAAAATACAAATAGGTTATGAAAACATCAAGAGATCGATTTCTTACCGAGAGGAGCGGAAGAAACACTCCGGAGAATCTAGGGACCAGATCTGGAAACCAATGGAGAAGTTTAGGGAAACTAAGGTTTTGGGGGATTTTGGGGATTTTGATGGGTTTTGGGGAAGATGAGAGGTTGAATGAGTTGAGGGAGGGTTTAGATGATGGATCTTGGGTTTGGGATGAAGGAATAAGGGTTTGAGGGAGAAGGGGGCTCAATGGGGGAGATTTTAGGGTTTTAGGTCGAGTTGAGGAAGAAGAAAACGTTTGGGATGTGTTTAAATAGGTTGGGCTGGCGGCTGCCCAGAAATTAGGGTTTTAACACAGATTAGTCGGTCAAAGAGCAACCACTGACCGACTAGTTTGGAAACTAGTCGGTCGGTCGACCAACGCAGACCGACTAAGTGTAAACAGTAACTTCTGAACGAAAATAGGTTTTAGATTTAGTCGGTCGAAGAACAAATACTGATCGACTAGTTTAACATCTAATCGGTCGATGAACGTTCTTAGACCGACTAAGAGTGAACAGTATTGATACCAAAAATAAGTTGAAGAGTTAGTCGGTTAAAGAAGCATTGCTGACCAACTAGTTTGCAACCTAGTCGGTCAACCAACGTTCTTAGACCGACTAACGATAAACAGTAACTTCTGAATAATTTAGAAAGCCAACTAGTCGGTCCAAGAAGGATTGCCGACCGACTGGATCGTCATCTAGTCGGTCGGTGCCCCTTCTTACACCGGCTAATAAGCACCAAAAGTTCCGATACGGAGCGCGGGGCCCTGGGATCGATTCCTAAGACTCCTAGGCTTGATCTAACAGTAAGATACGACCGTTATGAAGTCCGTCACGAATGACATACTTCGAATTCGACGATCCTAAGGAAGAAACGAGAAAACACGACGAAACGATCAAAAATGAGAGTTACGGAGACGAAAACCACGCATGAGGAGAAAATCCACCAAAACATAAATTATATTATAATAAATCCAGATACAAGAAAACCAGTCGTTACAGATATATCACTCGGCTGAGTGAGATTTTCACTTGGCCGAGTAGCGCAGCCAGCCTGTGTCGAAAACTAGGGTTCTGGGCTGCGTCAGGGGCAAATCTGTAAGGGTTTTTTGGTCGTTTTGGGCATGTATTTAAGCCCAGTTTTCATCCTAGTTTGAGAAGAGAACAAAAATTAGATTTTAGCTTATTTCTAATTGTAATTCCCTCTTGGAGATTGAAGAACTCAGATCTGGTTTGTTTTTTAATTGAAATTTCATATTTTTATGAATTGCTTTCCCCTAAATCTGAATTGATATATGTTTTTATTCATTGATTTTGCTACTGCTATGATGAATTGCGAGTAGTTTCACTGTTCTAGGGCATGGGGATGAACCCTATGGATCAAATTTTAGAGTTGTGATGAATTGATTTCTTTGTTGCTAGAATTGATAAAAGGTTAGGATGTGATTAATTTATTACGGATAGCTACGAATTTCTATCGATACGGCGTTCGCAAGAGATTGGATTCCTATTGATGAGATGGCCTAGATCTTCGAATTAGGTTTATAATCGAAATTCACTAGACTTGGTTTACAAGAAATTGGATGAAAGCTAGCATTTTTATTATAAATCTATACCCATATTCGTTTGCAAGAGATTGGACGAATACGATCTATCACAATCTAGATCGTAACTCGAGTTTGCAGGAGAGTGGGCTCGAGGACCGATTGGACGATGATATCGATCCGCATGCTAGTGGCTTAGGTTAGGGTTTGCACGAGAATGTGTCCTAATCTAGGTCGCTATAGATCGGCAATAGCACGAGAGCATGAGCTTGGTTCTCTATTTATTTACGACTAGTTCACCTCAATCCAAGTCTTGCAATATTGAGATTCATGATTCATAGAGATGAATAACGATCCGTAGTGGGGATTTCCTAGCCTTAGACGCTCTTATTATATTGAATTTGAATTGTTAATTGAACGTCCATGACAACAACATCCTATAAACCATCTTTCCACCAATAGCTTAGTGATCAAGATAGAGTACCATCATTAGTCCCTCCTCGTGTTCGATACCCGCTCACTGCTACATCGTGCGCTTCCGATAAAACTACGACTGTCTGCTGGGTGTGTATCTGGGGGCCGATCAAGTTTTTGGTGCCGTGGCCGGGGAGGCGACAGTATTTTATTTTCCTCACCTGGCTACCATTCATCTTTTATCTTTCTTTTATTTTCTCTTGACCATTATATTGACGTGTTCCTCCATATTTTTCAATTGGTTTTTAACAGGTTACCTGTGAGACACAATGACGAGAACAGACTCTAGCCTGCAATATGATGATACCTTTGCACCCCCTCTGGAAGAGCTTATGGATGAGGTCCAATCCACAGGGACCTTGGCCATCAACGTGGATGACCCCTTTGAGCAGCTGTTTGCTAGTTTCGTTATTGATCAAATTTCCCCGGAATGAACTATCAAGGGAAATATTAGAGTCGATATGAGGGATGATAAGTTGTATTTTGAAGTTAGCAGGACCCCTCAGCCTAGAATAAAGGAAGGCAACAGAGCATGCACTGGAGAGATCTATGCTTGTGAAGAGTCTATTTGGCATACCAACGTTCAAGGAAGTATACTTGACGATCCCTTTTGCAATATCGATGAATGCACTGACCTAGCTTTTGATTTCAGGTATGAACATGAGGAGAATGGTAGTCCCATTGACCTGATAGCAGATTCGTATAGCACCTACTCTGATGTACTGTCCTCGCCAAACAGCGATATTGAGTTAGCATGCGAGAGCCTACCTTCTGAGGAAGAAGTAAACGTATATGCGACTGAAGACGCTATGCTTTCACAGGAAATAGAGGCAGGGGGTATAGCACCCCTGAGGTAGAACTGAAACAATTACCTCCAAACTTAAGATATGCCTTTTTTGGGGATAAGCTGACCTACCCAGTGATTGTTAATGCTAGCCTCAACCACCGTCAACTTGAGAGTCTTTTAGATGTCCTTAGGAGCCATAAGGATGGCCTTGGCTATATCATTTCTGACCTCAAGGGGATAAGCCCTAGGCTGTGTACGCACAGGATCTACCTCGAAAACACTGAAGCCACCTCCATAGAGCCTCAAAGGTGGTTAAACCCTAACATAAAAGAGGTGGTTAAAAAGGAGATCCTTAGACTGCTCGAGGCCGATATCATCTATCCTATTTCTGACAACAGATGGGTTAGCCCGATCCATGTCGTCCCTAAAAACAGGGATGACCGTAATAAAAAAAGATAAGGGAGAATCCATATCCACACGGACCGTCACGGGTTGGCAGATGTGAATTTATTACCGAAAATTGAATAAAGCCACCCGGAAGGACCATTACCCACTTCCCTTTATTAACCAAATGCTAGAATGCCTTGCAAAACATAGATTCTTTTGCTATTTGGATGGGTATTCGGGATTCTTTCAGATTCCCCTACATGAAGATGACCATGAAAAGACTACTTTTACGTTCCCTTATGGTACTTATGCTTATCGTAGAATGCCTTTCGGTCTTTGTAATTCCCCTGCCACCATTCAAAGGTGCATGACGTTCATATTCTCTGATTACATCGAAGACATCGTGGAAGTCTTCATAGACAATTTTCTGTTTATGGTAGAGAATGTGACTCGTGTTTGGCTAATATTACTAAGGTCCTTAAAAGATACCAACAAAATAATTTAACACTTAACTGGGAGAAATGCCATTTCATGGTCACTGAGGGGATTGTTCTAGGGCACCTTGTCTCATCTAGAGGAATTGAGGTAGATAAGGCAAAAATTGAGGTAATAGAAAGCTTCCCCCTCCTATTAATGTTAAGGGCATTAGGGGATTTTTTGGTCATGCGGGGTTCTACCGTTGTTTTATCAAGAATTTTTCCCTAATTGCCCGACCTCTTACAGCCTTATTTGCTAAAGATGCTCCCTTTGACTTTTCAGGAGATTGCTTGCAAGCCTTTAATACACTGAAGAAGGCCCTCATTTCCGCCCCGATCATACAACCGCCGGATTGGAATCTTCCTTTCGAGTTGATGTGCAACGCTAGTGACCAAGCAATTGGGGCTTTGTTGGGACAAAGGAAGGATAAAAAGCTTCAAGCAATATTTTATGCGAGCAAAACCTTGAACGAGGCACAAAAAAATTACACTACCACGGAAAAGGAGCTTTTGGCTGTGGTCTACTCCATTGAGAAGTTTTGTTCCTACCTTCTTGGATCAAAAGTAATTGTGCACACTGACCACACAGCATTGAAATACCTATTAAGCAAAAAGGCGGCCAAGCCAAGGTTAATAAGATGGATACTACTTCTCCAAGAATTTGACTTGGAGATCCGGGACAAAAAGGGAACTGACAACCTTGTGGCGGATCACTTGTCAATGATAGTTCGTGAAGGGAAGGATGGTAGCTTGCCAATTGATGACACGTTCGCTGACGAGAAGCTATTTGCCAGTAGACCCGGAGATGTGCCTTGGTATGCAGATTATGTGAACTATTTGGCATGTGGGATAAAACCGTACGGGATGGTCATGCAACAAAAGAGGAAGTTCATGCACAAAGTCTGTAACTATTTCTGGAAAGACCCGTACTTCTTCAAGGTACGCAAGGATGGGATTATACGAAGGTGTGTTTCAAAAGAAGATGCCACTTCAATCATTTCACATTGCCATGGCATGCCCTGCGGGGGACATCACGCCGCCTCCAAAACCACCGCAAAGATATTGCATTGCGGATTTTTTTGGCCGACCATGTTCAAGGAAACACACGACTTCGTCAAACATTGCGATAAATGCCAAAGGACGGGCAACATATCCAAACGGAATGAGATGTCGATGAAGCCTATTTTGGAGATTGAGCTGTTTGACTATTGGGGAGTTGATTTCATGGGCCCTTTCCCATCAAGCAAGGGAAACAAGTATATTCTATTAGCTGTTGACTATGTCTTGAAATGGGTAGAGGCCATCGCTACCCCAACTAATGATCCGTGGATGGTTTCCAAATTCTTCAAGCAAAACATTTTTCCCCTCTTTGGAGTACTAAGAACATTGATAAGTGATGGGGGAAGCCACTTCATAGAAAGTTAGTTCGAAGCCATGCTCAAGAAATACGGGTAAATCATAGAATCAGGATGGCATATCACCCTCAAACGAGTGGGCAAGTGGAAGTGTCGAACCGAAAGATCAAACAAATCCTGGAGAAGATAGTTGATAGATCGAGGAAAGATTGGTCCGTGACATTAAGCGATGCATTGTGGGCATATCGCACGGCTTTTTGAACCCCCATCGACACGACCCCATATCGGCTTATTTATGGAAAAGCATTCCATTTGCCGGTAGAGTTGGAACACCGCGCATATTGGGCAATCAAGACTTTAATTACGACTACAAGAGTGCAGCGGTGTGACGACTTCTAGATATCAATGAGCTCCATGAGATTAGATGGGATGCTTACGAGAGCTCTAGAATTTACAAGGAGAGGACCAAAATTCTCCATGACGTCTGCATCACTGTGACTGATTTCAAGGTTGGACATAAGGTCTTACTATTCAACTCTAGACTTTGACTTTTCCCTGAAAAGCTAATATCACGTTGGTTGGGACCTTTCACCATCTGATACATACAATCGGGAGGGCCTTTTGAGATAGAGGGAAAGGACGGCGCCACATTTAAGGTGAATGGACAAAGGCTCAAGCATTACTCAGAAACCTTATTTAAGGTTGGTCCCAAGATCTGTCATATTTACTCGATGAGGCCGTCAACGACGCCACCCCCATGCCATTGGAACTTTGCACATAAACAGTCTTTATGAAATCTTAAATACCAAAGATGGCAAAACTATGGGAGACCCACCAGATCCGCTTACAGATGAGGAGAAGGACGACGCTGATGTCGTTAGGATTAGAGATCTATGCAAGCTCTCTACAGCGAAGCACGTGATGGAAGCGCCACCGGTGAACAAATTATCACCGCTGGTCAAGAAGAAGGATGCCAAGAGCTCAAGCTTGGGGGAGTCATCCCCCGCCACTACCCATGATGAGTGGCAGCTGAGGAAAGTCGATACAGAGCAACAACTGAACCCAAGCGGCCTTCCCGGCAAGTTTGACGCGCGCATCTCGCATGCGACAAACATCGCGCATTAATCACGAATCTTAAGGGGTCGAGCTCAAGACCTTAAACGAGCGCTTGTCGGGAGGCAACCCGATGGTTCTATCTCAGTTTTTAGTTGCATTTTCCTTTCATTTTTGTTTTAGATCTTTATTAGTGTATAGAGTCAAGAGTCTAAGAAAAACCTGACAGCGGGCTACGCTTTTCAAATCACGAAAAGGACGATATGAGACATATGAACGGAGGACTACCATGGCGATGGGGAGCATTCCAGGGATGTGCTCAGATGCCAAGGGGAGGACGAAACTGACAGGAGAAAGAAAATCAGAAAGTGTCGCAAAAACATAGAGTTGGAGTTGGAAACAGTAGCCCACTCGGTCGAGTGATATTTTCACTCTGTCGAGTTAAGATCTGACTCGGTCGAGTAGGGTACTACACAGGGAAGTCTCTGAAACACGTCTCTGTAAATTACATGCCACTCGGCCGAGTGACTTGGTCACTCAACCGAGTGAATCAGATACTTTCAACACTTAAAAAGCTCTGAGTGGCCTAGCCACTCGGCCGAGTGACTTTGTCTACTCGGCCGAGTGATAGATCCTACTCGGCCGAGTCAGAACATAAAATTTTTAAAACTTACGAAAGAGCAGCCACTCGGCCGAGTGGTCACCACCACTCGACCAACTGACTTACCCTATATGACCCAGTGCTCGCGGCCCTAAATCCAAAATCCCCAATTCGATTAATAGCAGCCCGAGTTCCCCTCCAAATCGCCTGAGCATCCCCTTCCCTTGGTCAAGCCGCCACCGCCGCGCCCGATTGGCGCGACCCCCCCCCCCGTCCGACCATCGTCTGACCGTCGTCTGCCGTCGTACCCTCACCGACGGCCGACCCTCCTATGCCCAAAATTCCCCCGTTCTCCTATTTCCCATTTCTGTAAGCCCTAATCCGCCTATAATCAAAATTATAACCTAATCATACCTATTACTTTTGATTTTCCCCTTGATTTTTTGATATTCATTGTTACTCATTCGATTTTGTGTTTCAGGATAGCTTGGGGGAAATCAAGTGCAGATTCGGAGCTTCAGGGGAGGCGCCACTTTGCTCATATTGCTCGCGTGGAGTCGCGTCGTTCTCTGGTATACTCTTTCCATTTTATCAGCACCTAGCAGTAGTTTTCACACTTCACAGCATCACCATGCCCCCACGCACTACGTACCGTGCACAGAAGCCCGCTGCCGAGACGAAGAAGACCAGCGAAACTGGTTCTTCTTCCACTAGAGCAGACTCCCCGCCTCCTAGCCCACCACCTCCCACACTACCATCTCCTACCGCACCCATTCCACCCCCACCGGCACAGCCCGTCCTGGCTTTCGACACGGTGGGGATCACTTTTAGAGATGATGTACACCATGCCAGATTTGAAAGAATCGCCCATCGATCGATCGTCCCCTCTAGGTTTGTATACATTGCTGATCTAGAGCACCTAGGGGTATTCCAGGGGCTACTCTAGTTGTATGAGAACGTGGGGTGGCGTGATTTTCTTACGGTGTCGGCGGACACCTACGTCCGTCCGACCCTCGAGGTCCTGAGTTCTATTCGTAGGTCTCCCAGGGGTTGCACGTTTCGTCTTATGGATCGTGAGTGCGAGATCACTCTCGATATGCTTCGAGCCTATTTCCATTGGCCCCCTCTCCCAGGCACCGACCGCGCTTTTGGACCCACGCATCACACCCCACCTTCCTTCGACACTCACGCATTCTGGACCATAGTCACGGGATCACCACTCGCCTTCGACCCTAACCGGGCCAAGGCCTCCTCTATCGTCCACCCTTGTCTCCGTATTGCTCAACGCCTTCTGGAGAACACCATTCTAGCGATGCATTAGCCCGTGTATACGCCTGAGCTCTATATGCTATACGCGATGACGAGAGAGAGAGAGCCCTTAAGGACAACAGGGATGCCTTAGTCACCGCCACTCAGATTGATATTGCCAGCTGGTATCTCGACTGCATTATTGTCTCTTTCACTTCCAAGACGGCGATCTGTTATGGCGGTCTGATCACCTTGCTAGCACCTATATGCGGTGTTGAGCTCCCTGCTAGTTTGCTTCGACCTCCGGGCCCCCACTTCCATTTCCATTGATACTATGGCCCGTATGAGGATGTTGTGTCCTTATGGTGAGCACCACTGGGTTTGGCTTCACGGTCCTTTTTTAGCTGACTATATGGTGCTTTCGATCCCTGCTCGGACCCACATTAGACTGACAGGTGGGGAGTGGAGACCAGAGATGGATCTCCTCATCCAAGTTGCATATGTACTCGAGCTAGATGGCGCTCAGCAGGAGCCGCCCTTTGACCCTCTAGCCCCAGAGATCTCTATCCCATAGCCTACACTTGATTTGATCCCAGTCCCCGACACTTCTGGCCATACCTTTGTCAGTGTCGGGAGCACTGCTGCTGTGTCCACCACCACCACCTCCTCCTCTTTACCATTGACTTTTGCTCCTATTTCTTATGTTAGCTTTGAGAGCACCTCCCCTACTGCACTTGAGAGAGGCAATTCCTCCCTAGTTTCGAAAGCCGAGACCTTGTCCTCACTTGATTTCACGACCACCCCAGTTGTCGACCCTTCTGTCTCTGCTGCCGCTACCTTTACCGAGAGTGTCATGACGTTTGTCCACACATTTGTGTCAACGACCTCTCTGCCTATCTCGTCCTCTACCACTGCCGCTATTTTTACTGAGAGTGTCGTGACGTCTGTCTCCACTTCTGTATCTACGATCTCTCAACCCGCACCACCCTCCTCTACCGCTGCGCACACTTCTGAGAGCATCCCTGCGTCTCAGCCTCCCACCGACGCTGAGCATCTTTTAGCTTGCACTGCCCCCTCACCCACACCCACTAGTGGTCCCACTCGTCTACGGTGGCTATGTATGTCAGCCTCGACCTCCACATGTGCGACCCTCTGTTGGATATGGACGACATGTATACACCCATGAGGGGATGTATGAGGGTCTATAGACCTCGGATGTCGCGTACATGAAAGTATGTGCGAAGGGAACCTTTTCATGTGTGAAAAGGACCCCCCGATAAGTGGAAAAAGTCACTTTATAAGTGCATAAAGGAACTTGATAAGTACATAAGGAAGAGGATAAGCAATGATACTAATATAAGCTAATAAGCATATATGTAGTTATTTCCTACAATAACTACCCCTTAGGCCTATAAATAGGACCCAAGGATAAGGCTTTTAAGGCTAATCTTGAATGCCATAAGTTTGCATAAGGCAACCTTCTTTCCTCTTCTCCCTTCCATTAAGTTCTTCTTCCAAATAGAGATTTAGACGGTGAAACACTGCTTTGATCCTCTGTGACGAAGTTCCGACCGTTGTAGCGAATCCAAGGGCGAAGTTCAGAGATTATAGCGAAGCATACGCTAACGTAAGTCTCCTCTCTTTCTATCCTCTATCATCGCATGATGGGATCCCACATTGGCATCAAAGCCACACGGGTTCGCTCCGGTCTCACCGATGAATGACGCGTTGTCTCTTTCACGAATGAGTTTCCTTCCATTATGGATATAGTAGGAGCGCATCGTGACGGAGAGAACGCAAAAGTTGTTCTTTTCACGTTTGGGTTTTTTGCCATTACGGATATGGCAAGAACTCTCCGTGACGGGAAAAACTGATCGTTCATCTCGCCAAACTCGCACTCCTCATGGATGCTGAGTCTCCATTCAATAGGGAATGTGAACTCTCTTCATGTAGAGCGTGAAGTTTGCGGTCTTGAAAGTGTGTTATTTTTTTGGCACATGGCCATTAAATCATAACCTCTTTCTCGATGAACGGGTGTCTCATCGGAGAAGAAGGTGGTTTCAAAACTTCTCATCGGAGAAGATGAACATGTATCTCTTTGGTGCATGATGCACCCCTCTCCCCATTGGAGAAGGGGTTGGCTTCGGCCAATGACAACCAAGACCACCCCCCCATAGGGGGGTGCCCGGCCGGACTCCAAGGAGGCCGACCGGCCGGCCAGGGCCTTGGCCAGGCCGAGGCACCATGGCCGGCCCTGGCCGGCCCCGACCTCGGCCAGAGGCCCTAGCCGAGGGCCAGGGCCCTGGCCGGCCCTGGCCTTGGCCAGGGCAGAGGCCCTGGTCGAGGGGCCAGGGCCCTGGCCGGCCCTGGCCTCTGCCAGGGCCAGGGCCGGCCCTAGCAGAGGCTAGGACAGAGCCACACTGGCCTCTGCCAGGGCCAGGGCCGGCCCTGGCAGAGGCTAGGGCAGAGCCGCCCTTGCCTCTGCCAGGGCCAGGGAAACCCTGGCCGATGCCAGGGCAGAGGCGCCCTGGCCTTCGGCCAGGGCCTGGCCGGCCCTGGTCGATGCCAGAGCCTGGCCGGAGGCGCCCTGGCCTTCAGCTAGGGCCAGCCCGAAGGGGCCGTGGCCGAGGCCAAGGACAAGCCAAGGAGGCCCGGCCCTGGCCAAGCCAGGGCCGACGAGCCCCGGCTTCGACCCCAAAGGGGGTGGGGGCCTGCATGGCCGGCCCCTACGGGGCCGGCGGCAGTTGCATGTGGCAAAACTCCTGTATGGAGAATCCGGCCTTGGCACGGCCATGGCTCGACCCCGACAATGGCCGGGACAGGCCACTGCCTGCCGTTGCAAAATAAGTTTGCAAAATACGTTTTCAAAAACGCTTTTCCGCTGCATGTACTATAAGAGTACTATTATTTGATAAGTGATGTGGAAATATTGAAAGTTGTTCTAGATGGTGATTGGAATTGTAAATGACCTTTCCGATTCTAGAGCAACATCTTCAATATTTTTCGAAAGTATCTTATCAAATGTAAACTTTATGTAATGTTTTTGATCAAACTTGCTTTATGTCTTTTGCAGCATTTTAAAACTAAAATGTCTTTCGCCACTAAGAACATCGTCGCTGAGTTGAACAAAGGTGAAAAACTCAACGGCGATAATTAGAAACTTTGGTCCATGAAGATACAATATGTTCTAGAGGAGCAAGATGTGCTCGAAACTCTGAAGAACATAATGATTGAACCTGAGTTAGGCACTACGGCCCAACACAGAAGAGACAAGGAAGATTTCGATGCTTGGTCTCGGAAGAACAAAATTGCTCGCATTACGTTGTTGTCAAGTATGGCCGACGACATAGTGCGAATCTTCCGAGAATATGACCTAGCTATGGACATATGGTCCAAGCTAGAGGAGAAGTTTGGTGGCACCTCGATGACCAAACTTCGCTCTTTAAATATAAAATTCGATTCGTACAAAAAACGTCCAGATCATTCCATGGGAATGCATCTGCGACACATGGCGAATCTTATTTCAGAGTTAAAGGATGCAGGTCATATGATCACTGATGATCAACAAATCCAAGCAGTCCTACATTTCCTACCAATCGAATGGGACAACATGAAGATGCATCTCACTCATAATGAGAGCATCAAGAAATTCAACGATGTTTCTAAGCACCTCGAGTTAGAGGAAGAGCGGCTTGCAGCCGCCAAGCCAAGTGCAGAAGTGCACATGGTTGCTAGTTCCTCACACGGGGAAAAGAAACGTAAACATCACTCGAAGTTCACTCATGAGTATAAAAAGCAACCAGTATCTACCAAGAAACCCAAACAAAAGGGTGGGAACAAGAAATGGCACAAGAAGAAAGATTTGAAGAAGATCAAGTGCTTCAAGTGCAACAAGTTAGGTCACTTTGCCCGTTCATGTACGGATGGAGGTGACAAGGTAACTTGTAATGATACTAGCTACATATGTGTTTCTAGTTCAATATTTCTTGTAGAATCTAATCCTTTTTGGATAATTGATTTAGGTGCCACCGACCACATAGCAAGGGATAGACGGCCCTTCGTGGAGTATCATCGGATACCCCAAGGAACGAAGTGGATATATGTAGGAAACAACACACGTGTTGAAGTGAAAGGCGTTGGGACTTGCAAGCTCGTCTTGGACAACGGCCGCACTATCTTACTTCATGATGTTCTCTTCACTCCGGATATTCGAAGGAATATAATATCTGTGGTCGTCTTAATGGGTCTTGGTTATAGTTGGTTCTTTCATAATTGTAATGTGGATTTGTCTTGTAATAATTCTGTAATTGGTTCTGGGTATGTTTTAAAGGATTCATTGTATTGAATACAATGTACGATTCCTCAAATTTTAATGAAAATTTCCTTGTTACAAATTCTTCGATTTATGAGTCAGATGTAATTTATTGGCACGCAAGGCTTGGTCACATTGGACCAACACGTATGGATAGACTTTCCAGATGTGGCCTTCTATCCAATATTTCAAAGGTCGAAATGTCGACTTGCGAACATTGCCTTGTAGGGAAATCTTGTCGCAAGACATTTGGAACTGGCACAAGGGCCGAAGTTCCATTACAGCTCATCCATTCGGACATATGTGGTCCGATGAATGTCAAGACAAGACGCGAGAAGTCATACTTCATCACTTTTATTGATGACTTCACCCGATTCAGACATATCTATTTGATATCCCATAAAAGTGAAGCATTAACCTGCTTTAGAAACTATATGAGTTTAGTGGAAAATCATTTAGATCGTAAGATTAAGGTCTTGCGAACTGATAGAGGCGGTGAATATCAATCAGCAAATTTTAAGGAACTTTGTGATGAAAAGGGCATAGTTCATCAAAAAACTATGCCTTATACTCCGCAACAAAATGGTGTTGCAGAAAGAAGGAATAGGACTTTAATGGAAATGGTCCGTTCAATGATGGCGAAAGCTAACTTGCCAATCACCTTTTGGGGTGAGGCATTATTAATGGCTGCTTTCATCTTGAACCGCGTACCCTCGAAATCAGTTATCTCCACTCCTTATGAGTTGTGGAACCAAAGGTCTCCTGAATTAAGCATTTTAAAACCTTGGGGGTGTGCATCCTATGCACGTATTTCCTCCCATAAGTATGGCAAACTTGGGCCAAGGGGGAGGAAATGTATCTTTATACGATACGCAGAAAACTCCAAAGGTTATGTTTTCATTGGTCAGGAAGACAATGGAGGACTGATTGAATTTGAGTCGAGGGATGTTACTTTCTTGGAAAATGAGTTTCCAAGACAGTGCAAGATAAGTCAGGACTTATCTCTATTTGAGATTTATAATCAAGAAGGATTACCTCATTCGAGTGGGAGAATTCTTGGTGAAGACGAAAATACGTTTCAACCTTCACCAATGGATGATACGAATGATGCGAATCCTATTCCATATAGGAATAATGATCCAAGTGGGAGCAATTCTAATCTCATTCCAAGTGGGAGTAATATTAGAATTGATCCAACTTTGAGTCAACAAGGACTTGAAGAATCTCAAATGCGACGTCGTAGTCGTACAAGGTTAGCTCCTCTAAGATTTGAGGATGAATTCCCACAAACCTTTGTGACTTTACTACAAGATGATGACGAGCCTGCTACTTTCAAACAAGCCGTATCATGCCCTGCAAAAGACAAATGGATGGAAGCGATGAAGGAGGAATTAGAATCCATGAAAATTAACCGAGTCTGGGACTTGGTTGACTTACCCAGAGGACGTAGAGCTATTGGAAACAAATGGGTTCTTAAGATCAAGCATAAGGCTGGTGGTTCTATAGACAGATATAAAGCTCGCCTTGTCGCGAAAGGTTTTATGCAACAGGAAGGGATAGACTACGAAGAGACCTTCTCACCTGTTGTTCGTTTTACCTCTATTCGCTTGATTCTGACTTTGGTAGCTTGCTTAGACCTCGAGTTACATCAAATGGATGTAAAGACTGCCTTTCTCAATGGAGAATTGGACAAGGAGATCTATATGGAACAACCAACAGGGTTTGTAAAAGAAGGAAACGAACATAAGGTTTGTAAACTTCAAACGTCCATATATGGTCTTAAACAATCCTCGAGGCAATGGTATATACGATTTCAAGAATGTCTTATCAAATGGTTTTACCATGCTTGATAAAGATAACTGTGTATATATCAAGAGGATCAAAAGCAAGTATGTTATTATGTCTCTATATGTAGATGACATTTTAATAGCCAGAAATGTCAAGGGCTTTGTGATGGATATCAAGGCTTGGCTTTCATCAGTATTTGAGATGAAAGACATGGAAGAAGCCGCATATATCCTTGGAGTTAAGATATCAAGGAATAGTTCAAAGAAACTTCTTTCGCTTTCACAAGAGACTTATATAAAGAAGGTTCTAGAACATTTTAATATGCAGGACTGTAAGTCCATTGATACTCCTAGAAACAAATGCGATAATTTATGTCTGAAAATGTGTCCAAAGAACCAAAAGGAAAAGGATATTATGGAAAAAGTTCCATATTCCAGTGCAGTTGGTAGTCTTATGTACGCTATGATGTGTACAAGACCGGACATTTGTTTTGTCGTTGGAATGGTAAGTCGTTACCAATCCAATCCAGGGCAAACACACTGGAAAGCGGTTAAGAGGATAATGCGGTATCTTAAAGGGACTGCGAACTATGCTTTATGCTATCAAGGAAATACCTTGAGGCTCGAAGGCTACACTGATGCTGATTGGGTGGGTGATCTCGATGAGCGACGATCGACCTCAGGACATGTTTTTTCTACTCGGATCTGGTGCAATATCCTGGAGTAGCAAAAAGCAATCCTGCATCGCACTTTCAACTATGGAAGCCGAATTTGTAGCATTTAGCATGGCGGTCCAAGAAGCTGTTTGGCTTAGGAGATTCTTAGCAAAGCTAATTGATGCAAGTGACTCAGGTGCTGTACCAATATATAGTGACAGTCAAGCATCTATAGCCTATGTCAAAGATCCAAAATTCCATTGTAAAACCAAACATATTGATATCCGCTACAAATTTGCAAAAGACTATGATAAGAACAAGAAGGTAGACATTAGGTACATATCTACGCATGAGATGATGGCGGATCCGCTTACGAAGGCGATCCCCAGAGATGTGTTTTACAAACACTTATCATCTCAAGGATTGTGTAAGAGCTGAGTTGTATCAATGTATTCCCATGTCTATGAAAGATCAAATTTAATAAAAGAATAAGTTCTTTTCGACATTGCATATGAGTTTCTTGAAAATGTTTGTGTACATTTCTTTTAAATCTTAGCTATATTTTCCAGTATGTCGGACAGATTGAGGTTGGCTCTCTCACATGAGCAACCGCCTTTATTCTATTAGACGGATAAAGATAAAGATGAGACCTGTTTAAAGTCAAAATTGTCAGATGGATGATTTAGAGTCATGACTTAAACAAAATGGTCGTATGAAAGATCTGCATCATATGGATGCTTACAAAAGATCTAAGAAGATTTTTTGAAATCTTATCTGTCTTATGCGGGATGTGGGTCCAGTAAATTAATGAGTAGTAAAAGGGACTCAAAAGTCAGACATTGTGGTGTCTGATCATCATCCTTACAACATCATTAAGACATACGCTCCCTGGGAAAGGAGCGATGTTGTAATACGTATCCATACTACGTATGCATTTGACCATTGGGTTAGAATGGTAATTGTGTTTACTATTATGTAAGACCCAAAGACCACATGGGTCTTAAACTTCTTACCCTTATGGACTCTAATTGGTTCCTTTTAGATTTGACTGGGTGATCGCTATCTTAGCATGTTGCTTATGGACTATGGTCAATTCAGTCCGGCGGGGCATGTTTGAAAAGTGAGTCAAGTCAAGATCGAAAGGATCTCAAGAAGAGGAAGATTAATTTCATATTCACATTTTGGGCTTTAGAGATTCAAAGCTGGCCAGCCAATTGTAATCCAGATGGGATTCAATTGTTGAATATAAAGTATAAGAAATGTGAAGAAATAATCTAGGTTAAAGCATGTGTTGATCTACTCAACTTTGCACCCCAAGGAGTGTTGTGTATCTCTAACAAGTGCACAACAGCGGACTCTATGCGCATGACGGTCACACGGTCTATTTCTCAGTATGATAAATAGAAGAACTAAAGAAAAAGATGTTTCCTTACAATCCTCTCAAGTGTGAGTGGGAGATGTTGGATATGGACGACATGTATACACCCATGAGGGGATGTATGAGGGTCTATGGACCTCGAATGTCGCGTACATGAAAGCATGTGTGAAGGGAACCTTTTCATGTGTGAAAAGGACCACTCGATAAGTGAAAAAAGTCACTTTATAAGTGCATAAAGGAACTTGATAAGTACATAAGGAAGAGGATAAGCAATGGTACTAATATAAGCTAATAAGCACATATGTAGTTATTTCCTACAATAACTACCCCTTAGGCCTATAAATAGGACCCAAGGGTAAGGCTTTTAAGGCTAATCTTGAATGCCATAAGTTTGCATAAGGCAACCTTCTTTCCTCTTCTCCCTTCCATTAAGTTCTTCTTCCAAATAGAGATTTATACGGTGAAACGCTGCTTTGATCCTCGGTGACAAAGTATCGACCGTTGTGTCGAATCCAAGGGCGAAGTTCAGAGATTATAGCGAAGCATACGCTAACGTAAGTCTCCTCTCTTTCGATCCTCTATCATCGCATGATGGGATCCCACACCCTCTGCACCTGCTCCCGATGCTCTCATCCAGCACCTCCGTGCTGTAGAGGGGGCCGTAAGTGGCCTCAGAGTGGATTTTCATGCTCTTGCCGCCACCGTTAGCTCTGTGCAGGCTCGAGTCGCTCTACTTCCTGGTATTTAGGTCACCCTGAACCAGATTCTTGTGTGCCTGCCATAGCCTCCACCAGTCGCACCCTGTCCCATCTCTCAGCAGCCACCACCACCCGCCCTCCCCCACCACTGGGAGGTGCTGACGTCCCACCGCCAGCTTAGGCACACACTTGATGCCTCGCTTATTTTTGTCGATGCTCTGATTGATATTTTTGCTGCTGGCTTTGCACCCCCTCTCGCCCACATATTTTGATCACTTTTTGGTGGGTTTCGTATATATCTGTCTGGGGTAGATGTGATATTTCTGGGCCTTTCTACTTTGCTCTCATGACCTATGTGCCCATCCCATCTATCATTTGCATTCTGCACTTATCATATCCATTCCAGTCCATTTTCTTTCCTTTTCACTTTTTATCATGCATATACACACTCCCAACCCGCCCCTATTGCACATTGAGGACACTGTGTAGTTTAGCTTGGGGGAATGAGTGTCTCACACACCTTTTTATTTTTCTTCGTTTTTATCTTCTTTTTTACCTTTCTTTACTTTCCACCTATTTTCACCCACTTTTTCATTTTTTCTCATGCATCACATTTTCTTACTTTCTGCGTTCGTTGCATTTGTACAATTAGTTCGTATTTTTCCTTTATCCTTATTTCTTTCATCCTTTTTGCTGGAAATGAATTATATATGATGATGATGACTTGGAGTTAGCTTGCTCTTATTTGCGTATTCTCTTATCATGCTATCGTTTTTATTTCAGATATCATATGCTACATATCGCCATGCATTTGAGAACAGGAACCTGCATATCTAATATATGATTGTGAATGAAATTCTAGCATTAGCTGAGTCTAAAAATTTATATCCTATACTTTTCATAGAAAACACACCAAGCTTCACGCATTGATTGCCTAAACTTGGAGTACTGCTTTATTATCTATTATCACTTCTATTTGCATGAAATTGTCCGCCCAACTTCCTGGTTGATTGAATGCATGCCTTTTTGATATAATTGGATTAGTTCACTTTCTAAAATCGAACTGAGTAGAATACATTACCATGCTGAAAGTTGTCTTGCACATACAAAAGAGTGAACTGAGTGTTACATATTTTTCTATCTCCACACATCTTGATTATCATCGCTATACTTAAAATCGTGGTGGATCTCCCCTTAGCAAATCTTATATTAGCATCTTCCCCATGCCAAAGGTCCAAGCTCTATCACCCCAAAATCAAAAGTAAAATACATGCATATCTTTCTATCTTTGATTCGGGATTGCAATTGTGTATATATATTTCAAAATAGAGAGAAAAGAAAAAGCAAGTTCATTTATACACACGCAATCATCCCTTCTTTCCTTTTTTATTTTTTTATTTTCCTTTATTCCTATGGAGCTTCAAAAAATCGGAAAAGTCGTGTTGTTCTATTTGATGCCACCACGCTTATAGATAAGCTTGGGGGAGGGGATCCAATGATGTGTGAGAGAGCGACCACTTATATGTGCATGACGACCTAAGCTAGGTAATTTCTTATACTTAGGAAGATTACTTAGAGTATTACGAAGTATATGAATTGAAAATTTGGCATGCATTTCATGAATACCATCTCTTTCTATTTTTATAGCTTTATAATGTGTGATATCTCTTATACTCCAAGCAGAAAGCGATCAATTGAAAAGTGTGCAATCTATGATTATGTATATCATTTTAGATGCCTTAAACGATGATAATTCTAGAATTTCATATTTCATATCGTTTTGACGTTCTTGGTTTCTTTATTGAATGCACCTATATATGACACGATATCGAGGTAAAAATCTTTGGCATGTTTTATTCATCGTGCGCTATTTGAGTAAGAGACTCCATGTCCTGAGAGAATGATCTAGTACCTCACTCTTCATTTTTTTCAATCTTTCTTTTTCTTTTCCTTCTTTTCTTATTTTTATCCACCAGGTTCGTCGTTTTTCTTTTCTTCCTCGAGGATGAGTAAGAGGAAAGCTTGGGGGATTTTGATCGGTCCATATTTTACACCTTTTTTCTGCATGTTTGCATACCATTTTGATCGCCCATATCGCATTTTTCACGATTATTCGATGATATTGCGTTGATTTTCACTATTTCTTGTTTTTGTCGGATTTCAGGAAATATGGAGCGATCAGGAGCATAAATGAAACAAGGGGACTTGCACGCATACCGAAGCATCACCCATGACCCTATCGAGGAGCTAGCAGCACTAAACGATGCACATAAGAAGAAGAAGATCGATAGAATCGACAAAGAGGCGAGGAGGATGAGATTCGACCCCAGAAACAGGCCATTCGGCTGAGTACGCAGTCCACTCGACCGAGTGAGGAAGCGTACTCAGTCGAGTATGACTGATACCAGAAAGCCTTGTGCCGCAATGCACTCGGCCGAGTGATTACTTTCACTCGGCCGAGTAGGGATCTTCACTAGACCGAGTGAGTCAGGATTTTCTAAAGAGGAATGACGCTGACTCTCTAGAATTTGGGGAGCACAACAGAAGACCAACTCGACCGAGTGAGTAAGTCCACTGGACCGAGTGAAGGACATCACTCGGCCGAGTGACACAGAGTGCCAGAGCCCCCAATGCCCATCTTCTCTGTTTTTGTTGGGATCTGTCTCTCGGCTGAGTGAGATTTTCACTCGGCCGAGTAGCGCAGCCAGCCTGTGTCGAAAACTAGGGTTCTGGGCTGCACCAGGGGCAAATCTGTAAGGGTTTTTGGCCGTTTTGTGCATGTATTTAAGCCCAATTTTCATCCTAGTTTGAGGAGAGACCAAAAATTAGATTTTAGCTTATTTCTAATTGTAATTACCTCTTGGAGATTGAAGAACTCAGATCTGGTTTGTTATTTTTATTGAAATTTCATATTTTTATGACATGCTATCCCCTAAATTTGAATTGATATGTGTTTTTATTCATTGATTTTGCTATTGATATGTTGAATTGCGAGTAGGTTCGCTGTTCTAAGGAATGTGGATGAACCCTATGAATCAAATTTTAGAGTTGTGATGAATTGATTTCTTTGTTGCTAGAATTGATAGATGGTTAGGTTGTGATTGATTTATTACGGATAGGTAGGAATTTCTATCGATATGGGGCTTGCAAGAGATTGGATTCCTATCGATGGGAAGGCCTATATATTCAAATTAGGTTTATAATCGAAATTCACTAGACTTGGTGTGCAAGAGATTGGACCAAAGCTAGCATTTTTATAATAAATCTATACACATATTCGTTTGCAAAAGATTGGACGAATACGTGCTCTCACAATCTAGATCATAACTCAAGTTTGCAGGAGAGTGGGCTTGAGGAGCGATTGGACGATGATGTCGATCTTCATGCTAGGGGCTTAGGTTATGGTTTGCACGAGAGTGGGCCCTAATCTAGGTCGCTATAGACCGGCAATAGCACGAGAGTGTGAGCTTGGTTCTCTATTTAGTTACGACTAGTCACCTCAATCCAAGTCTTGCAACATTGAGATTCATGATTCATAGAGATGAATGAAAATCCGTAGTGGGGATTCCCTAGCCCTAGACGCTCTTATTATATTGAATTTGAATTGTTAATTGAACGACCGTGACAACAACATCCTATAAACCATCTTTCCACCAATAGCTTAGTGATCAAGATAGAGTACCGTCATTAGTCCATCCTCGTGTTCGATACCCGCTCGTCGCTACACCGTGCGCTTGCGGTAATACTACGACTGTCTGCCGGGTGTGTATCCGGGGCATCAAGGGGTTGAAGACGACGTGAGGGGGAGAGAGAGCTGGGTTCGCCCTGGGGAGCGAGGGATTCGCGGGTTCGGGGCTTAGAGTAGTTGGATTGGGCTGAGAATGAGAAGAGAGGATTAGGAGGGGGTTTAAATGGGGTTAAGATAACAATTAATAAATCTAATATCTATTTACTTTAAACCCACCTAAGTCAATAAGCTAATAAATGAAGTTCGGTGTGGAGATTTTGACTAAGCGTTGGAAGCTTAGACTAAAACTCTCCCATCATCAAAATGTGTGAGGTTGCCGATAGTTAGGGGATTAACTAGGTAATTAAGCTAATTTAAAAAGTAATTAGTGAAGGGTCATTAGAAAAATTTTGTAACGAAATTACGATTTTGCCCCTGAAGTTAAACGACTCCGAAAAATTACGAAAACTTAGCCACGGGTTCGTATTGTCATGAGGATGATGACTACGAGGTATATTTCGTAGTTTGAGCTATGAAGATACGAGTTTTGGGCCAAAACGTTTAGGATGCGGGTTTGCGGGTTCTCTATTGATTTGACTTAAGAAAATTATGAAAATAAAACGTGAAGCACTAAATGATCATAGAAGCTCATGTTAGAAGTTTGAAATCATTTTGATAACTTTTATATAGAAAAATATTTGTTACGGGTGTATCGTTAATAATTAAGTTTAAATAATTATATAAATTATTTAGGGGTTTTGGATGGCACTCGCATTCACTAAAATAGGCTATAACTATATTGATACTACAAAATATTTTTTATAAATGATTTTGAAACCAAATTTGATATTAAACTCATGATCAACCATTATAAAATACTTTTAATTTATGAAAATACTAGAATACGAATATACGCGTACTGATGGATACTGGTCGTCCCATCCTACCCTCTTTATAAACATTCCGTCCTCGGAATTTCTCGAAACCCTATAAAGAAGTTAATTACCGTTATTAAGGAGCTCAAGCAAATAAATGATAAAATGGAATGTTCGATGAATGATTACAATTTAGAAAATAAGTTGTTAATGGCATAATATATAATTTGATATCATATCATCAAGAAAACACGATATATTGCTAATTAATATATACTATTAATATCACCATAGCTTCCGTAACTATTTTCGAAACCTGGTACCATCACAATAATTATCACGTCTTCTCAAGTAGCTAAAATATGGGATAATGGCATTAAATAAAAATGAGGGCTATTATGATGACAACATCTGTTCAAACTTGGAATCTAAGGTGATAAGCTAGAAGCAAACTAATCAATCACATCAAATAGGAAGATCATAAAATTTAAAATTCAACTCAGACTAATGATGACTAACGGCTTAGACACGGAAGTCATCAATAATATAGCATACATAGGGGTATTGACTAATCCATATGCACTTGTGCTGTTACATCTACCAGCCAAGCACTAATGTCGTTAACTCACATGATACCCAACAACAAGCTAATATCCAGTTCAACACTAAAGACAAATACAATGCCAACTTTCCAGGACCATAATTATCGCTATAACTCCTTCCAGCAATACCCATAAAACCAACAACAAGCCAACACAAAAACTGTCTTCCAAATCCAAGCACAAGGACGACATCCAACTTCAGCACCTAAGGCCAATAGCAAACCAATACTCATCCCCAATGATACTCCTTGCCAACACCATTGGTTGATATCCACAGTTATCACCATCAACCCTAAGCAGGTCAGCGACCAAGAACACAGTCCAACAAACACGAAGGTGTGGACCGAAGAAGAAACCGAAGCGGGATACCTTTAGGGGCAAGACCCATGGCAAGGAGCTCGAAAGAAACCCAAGAATCGCAACTTCCCAAGATCTCAACCACACGGAAATAGCGAGGGTGGCGGTAAGGGTCGTCGCTAAACCCAAAAATCCTAAAACAGAACGTCGGAGGGCCATTAACGGTTGTCGATCCTGTCGTATGGCGACTGCGACTGCTCATCGACGTCGGGTGGCATGGCGGAGCTTCGAGAGAGGCCGGGGGAGCTTGAGGCAAGACAGGTTGAGCTCGCGAAGGGAGAGGCACGGTGAAGGGGTGGGCGTCGTTGCGGCGAAGAGGAACCCACGAGATGGGTTTGGTAAGGGAAGAGAGGAGGGGTTTTAAAGGGGGTGCCAACGTCTTTGATAGGGTAGGGTAGGCTAGGCTAGGTTAGGCGAGACCAGGCACGAGGAGAGGAAGTGGACAAAAGGTAATAAATATGGGGAGATGGTAGGCGGGAAAAGGTTCAAACCATGGGAAAATCGGGTATAAGACGAAATTAGTGGGTAGAAGAGAAATATGAGCTCAAGAAAGATGAAGACGACATAACAGTCTACACTTGCAAGTTGTGGTTTGGCACGTCTCAATTTCCCTAGCACCATCCTCAAATATTTCTGAGCGTCATTCGATCTGCTTCCGTTCTGGAACTCGAACTTCGGATGATCGAGAAGTTCGATTGAGAGTATAGCCATAGTTTAGATGAACTAAATGCAACTAGGAAGTATTCTCAGAATAAGTAGGACGATTGGAAGGACATTACAATATTGATGATGGTGATGCAATGAATGTATGGTTCTATTTTATGGAAGGTCACTCTAGTTGTTATCAAAGGAAGGTTATATATTAAGATTCATCAAAATGGAACACGAGTTCCTAGTTGAGGTTTCAAGAGTTCGAAGAAGATAATGAGGATCGATGGAAGTAGAACAATGCGACTTTTGTGATAAGAAGCAATGGTAAACTTCCAAATCATGAAGGGGTATGCTATGAAGAAATATATATATAGTATGATAAAGTATGCTAGCAATGATAATAAAGGCATTGGGCATCAAATTGATGTAAAAGGGAAAGGTTCAGATGTACCAGTGATTACTAATTCTGCAGCCTCAGCTTCTCTAGTTGTCGTGATGGATGCATGACACCTGGGTTGGTTCAGCTTGGCCTGATGAAAGACTCGATGTTGTGGAGCTAGGGGTGGTTTACGCTGTGCTGATCCAGAAACTCCTGCTGTCATAGTCGCTTTCTTGTTAATGTGGCAGGGGTAGTTCTTGAGAGAGTGCTCAGATGCTCCACAGGCCAAACATTGATTCAGCAGCAGGCGACAGTTCTTCTTGATATGTCCCTTTCGGTTGCAATGGAAGCACACCATCGGGGATCGGTTATAGACTAAAGATGCAGGCCTCTTGAATGTAGTCTTCATTGGTCAGAGGGCATCTCCCGGTGGTTCCATAGGATGCTTCCCTTGGGATGCTTTACAGAGTTTGTCAACAGCCTCATGGAGAATTTGGCGTTGAATTTCCAGTATTTCTCTTATGACATCTAAGATGTTAATGGTGATGCCGTGAGTATCTGGTTGACCTGCTATACTTCAAGACAAACCGCAACGTAAGGTAGGTTAAAATAAATCTATTCGAGTTGTACACTTAGATATTAATGCCGTTTAAACCGATCTTAAAGTTTTAACAAAAGCATGACCTGCATGGACCACCACTAAAACATGTCACGCCCTGCTTCCCATTCTACTAGGGAGCGAGGACGTGAGCGGGTCCGCGATGTGTTTAAAAAAGGAGGAGTACTTTTTTAAAATCTTTTGTTATAAATCTTTTCTTTTCTTTTCTTCCTCATTGGCTTAAACACACTAAGCGTCTGTCTAAAAACTGCAGGTCCTTGCATGCAAATTTAAGAAGCAGTCGAAAAAACATTATTACATATCCAGCGTACAATAATTAAGATACATCTTGGGCCTAGCATGGCCAATACAAAAAATACAACAATTACACTACTTCGAATATTTAAAAGTGCAGTCACGAAGGAAAACGTCTAGTCTTCCGTGGGTAGGTACTCCACATAGTCTTTGAGCACTGGCTCGACTCCTGTAGCAAAGTCTTCAATGAACTCACTATCGATACCTGACAGACATTTTGTAAAACAACAAAGTGAAATGCCCGTCAGCGAGGTTTACTTGGCAAGATAATCTCAAAACCAAAACGTTAGCTATTTTAAATTAAACAAAACTGAAAAGACAAGTAATAAGTTTAATAAGAAAGAGTTATGGCGTCTAATTATTCCCAGCTATTGCAACCTGTAGCAATTTCATTATTCAATAACAATTTGCAATACTATCAGCAATATGTAATAATTTAGCATTTAATGGCAAAACTGTAGTAACCTGTAGAAAAAGAGGTTAGAACAATATTCAATAACCACTCTATTCTAGTGATAAGTCTATGTCCAAGAGTACGAGAGATAACCAACAAGCGCCCTGCGACGGGAGCAACTCCGAGGCGGTACCCACCGTCCCGATATGGCGACGGTCAAGTATCTAACCCCCGTAATGTATTGGAGGTAATTTAGTATTGGTGCATCCACCCACTCCGTAACACTTGTGATCATAGACTACCCCAAACCCATCGGTCAAGTCAAGTGTCAGGTCAAAGTTTGTGTACTATCAATTTACATTTGAAGTTCCATCTTCCATTCATTATTGTTGAAATTCCATCTTCCATTCATTATTGTTGAAGTTCCATCTTCCATTCAGTCAATTCAGTCTTGGTGTTTCAATAGTTCGTACAATAGTCTTGCAAAAGTTCACGACTTCACGACTCGATCTAACAATTAAACGAAAACGTAAAAATTACTTAATAGATAAGAGAATGAGCAAGAAATGATTTTACTACGCAAATGAGTTTAAATTAGCTTAAAATATTTTTCTAAGGCTAGTAGCTGTTTTTCAAGAACGTTAAATAATATTTAAGCACTTTTTTAACAATTTAAAAGGGCCAAAAATAAATTTTAAATCAAGAATTCATTTTTATGACTTATGTTCAAAGAATTATTTAGAGCAAACCGTACGTCAGAATTCTTACAATAAAGGGTCATAATGATCTTATTAACTAGTACTACGACATATATTTTTCCCATACGTCAATGTACGTGAAAATCTCAAGATACGAATTTTAAAATAAATTTAGCTTATTTAAGTTTAGCCTTTGAAAAATCACTGTGGGAGATATACTTGCCTTTTTCCGATGAAATCAGCGCCAATGAGTCCGTTTCGTCCTTTTTGATTTTCTGGGACTGGTCTCGTATTTTTCTGTGGCCTGCACGATTTACTATAAATTAAATATGAATTAGAATTAATTATATATATATCGTATATACATATTTAATACGTAATCATTTTTTAAAAAAACCCATAACACTTCTCACCTTTGATGAAGGATGGGTGCTCGAGGTATGTGACGGCAGAGAGGGCGGCAGACATCGTTGGAGACGACGAGGACGCTTCGTCAGAGGCATCGCCTAGGTGGCGGGGGAGAGGGAGCTCGGATGGGGAGCTCAGGGTGGTGAGGTGGAGCGGAGGCGATGGTCGGAGCTAAGTCGTGGGGGAGCACAGGGGAGTGGAGGGCGCACGTCGGAGAACGAACGGAGAGAGGACTGACGACGGTGGGGTGTCGGAGCGGCGGGCTTGGCGAAGGCGGAGGCAGCAAGCTCTGGTGGGGGCAGGGGCTATGCTGTGGGTCACCGTCAACGGTGGTGTACTGTCGTCGAGTTCTCCAGAGGGCGGTGCGACAAACGGGCTTGAGGCAAGCTCGGGGTTGCGAGCTTGGGTCGAAGGGAGAGGCACACGGCGGAGCTGCTCGGAGCACGACAGAGCCTTGTCGGAGGGGAGGTCGAGCAGGGAGCGGTGTCTGAGCTCGTGGGTGGTAGTGTCGTGGCGTCAGCAAGGTGCAGGGGGAGCTGTTCAGCGTCAGAGGCGGTGGCATGGAGGTGGGGTCGAACGGCGGAGCTCGGCGGTCGAGGCAGCGGTCGTGTGGCTGTCAACGTGTGGGCTTGGGCGAGAGGACGGGCGGTGGTCGGACGTCATCGGTGAGCAGGCTGGGTGCCTTGTCAAGGTGGGTGGCGGTCGAAACTGCATCGCTGGCGGTGATGAGGAGGCCGCAGTCGAAGTGGGCAGGGGTTGAAGACGACATGAGGCGGAGAGAGAGCTGGGTTCGCCCTAGGGAGCGAGGGGTTCGCGGGTTCGGGGCTTAGAGTAGTTGGATTGGACTGAGAACATGAAGAGATGATTAGGAGGGGGTTTAAATAGGGTTAAGATAATAATTAATAAATCTAATATCTATTTAATTTAAAACCACCTAAGTCAATAAACTAATACGTCTGGAGATTTTGACTAAGCGTAGGAAGCTTAGACTCTCCCATCATCAAAACGTGTCAGGTTGCTGATAGTTAGGGGATTAACTAGGTAATTAAGCTAAGTTAAAAGTAATTAGTGAAGGGTCATTAGTAAAATTTTGTAACGAAAATTACTATTTTGCCATTGAAGTTAAACGACTTCGAAAAATTACGAAAACATAGCCACGGGTTCGTATCATCACGAGGATCGTGACTACGAGGTATATTTCGTAGTTTGAGCTATGAAGATACGATTTTTGGGCCAAAACATTTAGGATGCGGGTTTGTGGGTTCTATATTGTTTTGACTTCAGGAAATTAAGAAAATAAAATGGGAAGCACTAACTGATCATAGAAGCTCATGTAGAAGTTTGAAATCATTTTGATAATGTTTATATAGAAAAGTAATTGTTACAGCTGTATCGTTAATAATTAAGTTTAAATAATTATATAAATTATTTAGGGTTTTGGATGGCACTCACATTCACAAAAATAGGCTATAACTATATTGATACTACAAAATATTTTTTATAAATGATTTTGAAACCAATTTGATATTAAACTTCTGTCCAACCATTATAAAATACTTTTAATTTATGAAATTACGTAGAATACAAATACACGCGTACTGATGGATACAGGTCGTCACATAGACTTTTGGGTAATATTGAATGATGGAATGTTTGCCAGAATTCTATCGGGATAGCAAAGATCCCAACATGGTAATTTAGTTAGGAAAAATTTTCCTGGAAAGTACATTTTATCCAATGTATCCCCATCGATCATTTCGATCTCATCTAACAGTTTTCCTGTAAAAGGAATACCTAAAGCCTGACCTAATGATTTAATAGTGATAACAAGCTTGGTGTCAAGGACTTTGGTTATGAAACAAAATTTAGCAAGGTCGGTGTCCATGTTAGCATAGAATAAGTGGACAAGTGTTGGGTAGAAGAGGTACAAGTTATCAAATGAAAACATGTTAGACAGATTTTGGAACTGTAGGATACTATCAATTCCATAGTTTTCAACATCCTTAAGTTTGACAAATCTCTCATGGAGAATTTGCCTTTTGGTGATATTGATAAAATTGTCATAATTAGTAGATTTAAAGAGATATGGTTCAATGATCTCTCTTTCATTTAGAGAAGATTCATTGATCTTCCTCCTCTTTCCAATCACTTTCTTAAAAGGCATGTTGATAGTAAACTGAAATATGAAAGATTTCAAAGAGGCAAAATGAGGTATTCAAGAGAGGAAATAAAGATTATACCTTGATCTTTGAAGTTCTCTTTGAAAGAAGATGATGGAATGAGAGCTCCTAGGAAGAGAAAGCAAGAACCCAAAAAAAAATTCATTGGAGATAATCTCAAAGAGTGTAGTCGGCTACCTAGGGCATGGGTTGAGGGTGTTTTAAATGTTGGGATGAAGAGAAGTGATGAATGATAGCCTTTGGATCTTGAGAGTGAAGAGTTAGGATCAATTTCTCTTAGTGGGTTTAAGTCATACATTGGATATGAACCCAATAGGCTCAACATACCCAATAGGAGTTACTCAAAAATCAAGAAATCAAACACATATTTTTGGCTCAGCACTCCGGTGGTCGACTCCCTAGGGGTGGTAGTCGACTCCCTACTGGGTTGAGTGGTTTTCTCATCCCCAGGGTTTTTTTAAAATGTGATGGTTTGAATGTTTGGCCAAAATCCTTCACGAGCAACTATACTCAACATATATAAGCACTTATATGAAGCAAAAAAAAATAACCAAACATTTAAACATTCATATAATTATGTTTTACGAAGCAATTTTATTTTTCTCGCAATGCGTTGATATGATTTGTGTTCCTCCTCCTTGGTTTGGAGTACCTGAAAAATATGATCGTACTCTTTATACATTGAGTCCAATGGGTTAGCCTTTAGGAAACCAAACCCAATACGCTTTATTTCTTTCAATAGAAATATACTTATAATTTTTATTTAAATTAGCATTCTTAACAAAATCGATTGTGTACCGTTTTCGGTTTTGATCCGTCAAATTCTTGGGAACCCATATGCTCAAAAAATTTGGTTTAGTAAGATTCATCCTAGTATGCTTAATCCTTTTCTTAGTATGATTAGAATCATAACCAAGGCCAGTTTTTCTAGATGATGCTTTTTGACTATTTATTAAACAATCTAACTTTTCTTTCCCTTTATTGAAGTTTGCAACAATCTTCATCGTAGAATCATATTTGTCTTTAATAGACACGAGAAGATTATCCAAACCTTCAATTTTCACTTTCATGGATTGTACATCCTTTTCTAATAAATCATTCTTTTCCTTTAAAACAACATTTTCTTTAAGAAGTTCTTCTTTTTCTTTTGCATCTTTTTTAACTAATCTAAGTGTTCTTCTATGTTCTTTAATGAGCTTTTCATGCATTAAGCAAAGATCCTTATATGCTCCTCTATAATCCATGTCTTTATCATCACTTGATGATGAATCATTTTCACTAAATAATGAATCATGCAATGAACTTACCTGTGACGATGTGGAGGCCAAGAAACACATATGAGCAATTTCTCTTCTCTCTTCTTTTTCATCTGATGATGATTCATCGGAGGTAGAATCATCACTTTGATCGAAGGCTGCATATGCTTCTTTCCTTGGTCGTCGAAGCTTATTTCTTCTATCGTTCCTTCTCTCATTGTTCTCTCTGCTTTTGCCACGATCTTTGATGTCTCGGTTGTTCTTCTCCAAGGGACATCCTCTTTTTACATGCCCTGGTTTGTTGCAACCAAAAATAATAATACTATTAGTAGGACGAAATGATCGTTTACCATACTTACTTGTCATAAAGTCTTTGAAGTTTTTCGAGACAAAGGCAATATGATCTTCTTTGTCGGTGTAGTCAAAGTCTTCTTTTTATGCTTTGAACGCAAGATTCTTTTTCTTCGGTTTTTCTTCTATCTTCTTGTCTTCCTTAAGCTCTATCTCATATGCCATGAGATTTCCCATTAATTCTTCAATGATAAGGTCTTTTACGTTGTGAGCTTCTCGAATGGCCGTTGTATTCCCTTTCCATTTGGGTCTAAGAGATCTTAATATCATCATTACCTGATCATATTCAGATAGCTTTTTTCCTAGACCTGTAAGCTCATTTGTGATGTTAGTAAAGCGAGGATTCACCTTGGTAATACTCTCTCCTTCTTCCAATTTAAAAGATTCAAATTTAGAATGTAAAACGTTAATTCGAGATTCTTTTACCTTCGGTTCCTTCGTGACTCACCTGAAGAGTATGCCAGATATGATGTGTCGTCTCACATTGAGAGACACGATTGAACTCATTACCTGTTACAGCACAGAATAATGTGTTTATGGCTTTAGCGTTGAGGTTGGCTTTCTTATTTTCGTCGGCAAACCATTTTCTGGTATCGAATTCAATGGGTGTTTTGTATGGATCCTTGGTGACGATCCATGCTTCAATGTCTAGTGTCTCTAAATGAGTCTTCATGCGTATCTTCCAGCTTGCTAGTTTGTTCCATTGAACAACGGTGGTCGCATGGTGTTGAGTCCTTCAGAGTGGAAGACTGTTGATGCTATCGTCTTTTAAACCCGCTCTGATACCCAGGGTTGGATCCTGTGGATGGCAAACAACACTAGAAGGGGGGTTGAATAGTATTGTATGAATTATAAAACTTTTTGTTGATAAGTACAACACAATAATTCCCCTCCATTGTTGCCTAAGAAACCAAGTAGAGTGATCGACGCTTGGTTCTTAATCAACAAAGTAAGATAGAGCAATTACAAAGAATAATTACAAACAGATGAATATTACAAACAAAGAGATATTAATACAGAGAAGTAAAGAGAACAACCTTGCAATATATTAATAAATGAATCACACAAAGAATATGTTTTGATTCGATGTGATCAAGATCCTTTTGTTTTTAAAAAAACTCCTTCAAAGAATATTAAATCAAGAGTGAGAGATTTTGAAAAACAATTTTCAATAGCAAAAAATAAAATAGATCTCAGAAAGAATTTCAGATATATTTAAAAACTAGAGATCAGAAATTTAGAACTAGAATTTCGGCTACGAAGATGTGAACAATTGAGAGTGATTAAGAAATTTTAAGATTATAGCTTTATCTCAAAAAGATAGAGAATTAGTATTTAGAAATGTTCTGAAGAAGCTTTATTTATAGAGTTTCAAAAGTGTTTTTGAAATTCGAAAACGTTTGTCTTCTGCCCATAAATCAATAAATTGACAAAAAGTCAAAACACAGCAAAAACACAGCTGGTAGTCGACTCCCAGTGAGTTTTCACTAAAAACTCTGCTCACAGCTGGTAGTCGACTCCCAGAGCATGTTTTCACTGAAACTCAGTTGAAAAGACATGTAATCAACTGCTAGGTGTTTGTAGATTGACTACGAAGAATTAAGCGAATAGTTTATGCTCTCAAAGAGTTTTAAAACGAGTTTAAAAACTTTTGTTTCGTAAATCATTTTGGATGTTTGTGCAATAAGACTTGGCTTTAACATATTCCTAGAAAGACCAACTCACACACTAGACTTAAATAAAGACTACTAGAAGCCGATCAGATGTTGATGTAGATGCGCGCTTCGCTTTGAATTTGAGATCCTCTTTCATTAGCTTGAGCACGTTCCATGAGCTTTACTTGTGATTGACTTAGAGCTATCAAATTTGTCTTCAACCTCTGAGTGTGGTTGAGCTTCATCGGAGTATGCGTAAAGCTATTGATCGCATAACCTGCATACTTTAAATAGTTTTTATTAATACACTAACATCATTTGGTGTGATCATCATCAAAACTACTTAGGGGTGGGATTCGATTGCCCATCAACGGGCTGATCTGTCTATACGAATGGGGGCCAACCTGGCTATACATTTGAGAACCACTCGTAAGAACTTGTGAGATGATCTGGTTATACGATGGAGGGTCGATGCCCTTACGGGCAGATCTTGATATATGATCGAGGACCACTCTCAAGACCTCGCAGGATATTCTGATATATGATCGGGGGCCGATGCTATCGCATGCCAATCTAGTTATACATTTGGGATTACTCTGAGAAGACCTCACGTGTTGATCTGGTTATATGATGGCGGACCAACACCATAGTGGGCCGATCTAGCTATACGATCGTGGATAACTCTCGAAAGACCTCGCTGGCTGATTTGGCTATACGATTGGGGGCCACTTATGCATTTGACCCCGCGGGCCAATCTAGCTATAGGATCAGGAATTTCCCTTAAAAGACCTCACATGCTAATCTGGCTATACGATCCGGGGCATATTAGCCACCATCGCAGGCTGATATAGCTATATGAATAGGGATAACTCTCAGCTGACTGCATGTGTGTAGCGAGATTGGTATGCCCTTGAGGTAATGTATCCCTTTGTATATGTACAAACATCTTGTTCGAAATAACAGTAAGCTGTTTGGTCAGAATTTACCTAAGTTAATAATAATGAAGTCATCATTAAAACTTAAGTAAAGTCCCGGGACTTAATGCAAGGCCAAACATGTATCAAGATGGAGATCTCGATCATGGAGGAGTGCTTGACCGTTAATAGCATAAGTCTAGAAACATTCGTGGTCGAAGATGTTTCGAGATATGGATATTGACACATCGGGTAGAACATTGTATCTTAGTCTTCACCATGGAGTGGTGACGAGGATCTCATGGTCGTTCGCCATGGCAAAGTCAGAGACGAGACACATGTGCTCATTGGAGAATGAGTTCACTGGACGACCCAACGAAAGTTATCTTATGGTTAACATTGACCAATCTGTCAATGATACCTCTCAGTGATGATTGGCAAATTAGTCTTTTGACATGAGGTCATGGTACAAACCTGTATATGAACGGTGTCACTTAGATCACTGATCTAGCCTCGAAAAATCCCCGTTGAAAGGAATTTGGTTGGGTGACACTCGAAGAGTTCGATGCGAGTAATGACCAAGAGGGGATTCCTCTCTCCCGTCTATGGGGAGTTAGTATCGCAGTGTTAGTTTGATTTTTAGTGAAAACTCTGGCTATAGTATATTGGAAGAAGTCCAACATTATTTGACTAAAGATCGATGGCGACTAAACAAGTTCAAGCGAGTAGGGTTGACAGTTGACCATACCTTAAGATTGAGAAAGCACATAGTTTTGACGAAGAGACTAAAACTGCGGTATTCATCACGGACACAGTCAGCGCGGTCCCGACAATACTCATGTTGATGAGTTAACCACATAAGTATGATACCAAAACAGGGATGGCACCTGCTTCTCGTGGTCACTGCCGTCTGGGGTTTCGAGCCACACTTGTAGTTGGGTCAGGCTATAGGGTCTCACACAGAGTGAGACCTTCGTCAAGTAATAGTAGAAATTAGGGAGAAAATGCAGTTGATGCCAGAGACAGAAAAATGCAAAGAGTTTACAGATAGCTTCTGGATTCGGGATAAATGATCCTGAGTACAAGTGGGAGATATTAAGGGATGTATGCCCTCATTTCATTTGTATTTGATGCAAATGGATTTTAATATTTGATGTGTGAATTTTGCATATGATGCAAAGGGAATTAAATGTGTCTTAAAATGTTTACGACCATATTTAATATAATAAACGCAAAGAAAAGGTTACCTAGATGACATGAACGTCCCAGTCTAAACCTAGGTTCGAATGGCGTCCAAAACGGACGCCAAACGCACAAGATAGAGCCAAAACAAGGAAATGGGCGCTTTAGGCATTGCAGTTTGGGCGCCCGCCCAGCAGGCACCCACCTGAACCGCCTAGCAGGTAGGTGCCCATAAAGCAGGGTGGGCGGGTGCCTGCTAGGTGGGCCCACACCTGCAAAGCAGGCCTGCACTGCATGGTTTGCGGGGCTCGCTCGCCCGCTGCAGGCGCATGCTCAGCAAGCGCTCGCAGGGTGCGTGCTGAGCACACGCCAAGCTGGGCATGCATGCAGGGAGGTGGGGCCCACTAGGTGGGCCCCACTATTAGGGTTTTTTAACCCTAGTTCAGTTTTTTCCTTTGGCGGTAGGTCTGTGCATAAAGCAATGTTATGGGCTCACTTTGGAGCTTCGTTTGATGGGTCAAATGGACTCGGAATGTATCACTGTTTTTTCCTACGTATCCACCATTCAACCCTCTTCACAATGATGAGTGACATCGCTCTTGGAGATCAATGGTTGGAGAGATCTAATTGACCAAACAGTACCTTTGTGAAAAGCATGTTGAGCATTGAGAAAATTCTCCAAAACCTTTAGTCCCACATCAGATATGATGAGAATGGGAGGGGTCAACCGCCTATATAAATAGGGGCCAACCCCCCTCCTTGAAACTCATCCCAAGCTCCAGATTTGACTAGCTCCATTAAGCGTGAGCAAGCCCGGATCTGAGCTTAAAGAAAATATTCCCTCTTTCTCCCTAAATTCTTCTTGCGCATAATCGGTCTCTAGCAAAGCTACGAAGGAGTTCGGAGGATCCAAAATCTTGACGGATGATCCACTTAAGATGAAACTTTCTTCGGTGCGTGGTTGGCTAAGAGACAACGGTGTTGCTTGCCTCGAGATGTGGTGTGGTTCATGAAGCGGTTCGGCTCGGGATGCGGTACTGCTTGGGACATGGTTCGGCTTGGGAGAAGGGCACGAGGCCAAAGAAATGTTGTTGAAAACGATGCTTTGTATTATGCAGAAACGAAGTGAAAGGTATGTAGTTTATTAACATGAGTTTATAATTGCAAATTTTTAGATAGATCTATCCTTAGGGGTTGGTCGGACCAAACCCCGGGATAGTAGAGATTTTGTCTAGGGTTTGTTCTCTTTATGGCTTGATTTAAAATTGTTTTAAATCTGTTTTTTCGCTGCTTGTTTGATCTCGTCATCCGTCTGACTTAGGCCGTACGTCGATTTTATTGCCTTAAGGACCTAAAACCCCCTTCAGCAGTATCGGAGCCGATCTACTTGATCTATGTTTTGCAATTATATAATGTATGTAATGCAGTATGTTTCTCCATGAGATGGATGTTTAATATTGAGCTATAGTCGTTCCCATGTGACGTTTTATTTTCCAAATTGTTTTTGAAAAATTAGATTTAATTTTTAAAATCATGTGATAATTTTAATAATTAGATCTTTAAAATTATATGATAATTTTTAATGTAACTTAACTTTATTGGATATTTTAAGTTGCATGTTTTCCTAATTTTATGAGATAAATTTTAGTTCATCTGTCATCATGCTAAATTGTTTAGTTGCTAATGGTTATATTACTTTTTATTGATTATGTGATAATTCAAGAAAAACTATTAGGATATCCATTAAAAACATTCAGAAAATTATAAGGTAATTTTTGATGGACATGTTATGATTTAAAAATGTTTCAACAAATTAAACTCCTAATACATGATTAGGGTAACCCTTTCCCATAATTATTATTTTTATTGTTCTAATAATAAATTTGAACAAAGCCTATGATTTGAATTGGTGCAACTTGAATTTTAAATACCTAGTACATGATTAGGATAGCTTCCTTAAAAACCTTATAATCGATAAGGACATTAATAAAAGTTATTAACCAATCCTAATAATTTCGAATTTTAGGATTCAACTAGTTGATATGATTAACTAGTTTTAATGCAGCCATTTCAAATCGATGTCACACATATGAATAATTAGTATCCTTTAATGGACCATGATATGGTCTAGTGTTTTTTTGACTAGTGTTGTGGAACATCCTAGCTCGACTGGGGATAGTGATCATAGCCTAGCCAAATCTCTGGTCGTGTTTCACTGGACCGCAAGGAAGTGAATTATCATTATGTGAAACCATCGATTACATCTAGTCAAATACGTTAAAAATCTTCTTCAAGGTTAGCCGTACCCTCCTTGTTTTGGATTAGAGGACTAAAAGACGCCTGTCATGGTTGTTGAGTCTCCTCAAGCTATGACATGGTCTCTTTTAGAAACAGACTCCATCATACATGTGATGTACTCCGGTATTAACCCATACTGCTGTGTGTCTCCTCGAGTATCAATGTAAGTTAATATTAGACATGAAAACAATGGTTTGACTAGACTAGTCATTATGGTTTGTTGAGTCTCGTCAAGATCATAAGTGACTAGGGATAAAAACAATAGGGAGTCACATGTGATGTGATTGATAATGAGTTTATCTATCAACTGCAGAGTCGATTAATGTGTTGAGTCTCCTCAAGGTTGTGAAGCTCAGGGTGGTTGGGTCCCTCTTCCGTTAAATAACTATATTCGTTCATCTATATGGCTAAAGATGATCGCAAAAATTATGGGAGGATAAAGTTGAATAAAAACCATTTTAACTATGTTTAAAAATCATGAACAAATGCTAAACTAGGGTTATTCTATGTTTTACCAAAGTGAAATCCAAAATCGTAATATCCTTAAAAGAAATAAGTCAATTGGGAAAAATGATTATTTAAGGAATATTTGATACACTAAACTATATTCTCAATGATATTAAAGTTCATTCATAGTACTAAGTTAGGGACAATGATTTCCTTAAGTTCTAAAGTCTAACACAATAAAAGCACGCTATTTAACACTCGCCTCTATGAGCAGGGGCAGCTTGAACATACTGATGTTCAAAGCATGTTTCTCCCTACAACTTGTTGAGACTCCTCAACTTTGTATGGAAAATAGTTTCAATCCGCAAGGTTCGAAACTTTGATCAAACTGTTTGACTTGAAGATGAGTGTAAGAATGATCCACGACCATGTATCTAAATTAGATCTTGAGACGAACAACTTGTTGAGTCTCCTCAAGGTTGTAAAGCTCAAGTGTTTGGATGCATGTGATACTTGCACAGCTAATATTTGTGTTAGGTCGAGAAATGACTAAATGTGATTTAGAAAGGAGAAGGCACTAATGAAAATTCATTGAGAAAGAATATTTGGTCTATCATAAGACAAGGCATAGTAGGAGGAACTGAAAATGAGACATGTATTATACGGACAATGTCTAAAGTTTATTAGGTTGAACCTCATAAGGCTACATATTCATGATCTGAACAAACTTGGAACTATACGGATTATAATTGTTAGTTATAATAGATTTTATACACATATTATACAACAGTACTTTCGCACTTCTTTATAATACATATACATATAAACAATATATTTTATTTCTGAACAGTAGTCTATATAATATTAATTTATATATGTTATGTTGTATAAAGTCAGTTTATACTATGGTAATATTTAGATATATATTATTCCGCAATCATTTTGTATAGTTTATCAGTTATTGGTATAGTTATGTATGTATAGTTTATATAAATCCGTGAATGAAAAGTTAATTATATTATAACATATATTCAGGTCACATATAAGTGAAATTAATATTATTCTTTGGCTAAATTCAATGACGCAGATAAATGACGCCTTGTTGCTAGCGCCTGGGCACCCAAAATCGCATCGATCAGGCAAGTATATCTCTTACAGTGATTTTTCAAAAGCAAAACTTAAATAAGCTAAATTCGCTTAAAAATGTGTATCTTGAGATTTTCATGTACACTGACATATGAGAAAAATATATGTTGTAGTACTATTTAATACAATCATTTTGACCCCTTGTTGGAAGAATTCTGACGTACAGTTTTCTCTAAATAAATCTTTGAACATATGTCGTAAAAATGATTTCTTGATTTAAATTTAGTTTTTAGCCCGTTTAAAATTTCTTAATAATTATTTAACAATCTTGAAAACTAGCTACTAGCCTTAGAAAAATATTTTAAGCTAATTTAAACTTATTTTCTTTGTTAAAATCATTTCTAGCTCATTCTCTTATACTATTAAGTATTTTTACGTTTTCGTTTAATTGATAAATTGAGTCGTGAAGTCGTGAACTTTTTATACGGACTATTGAGACACCATGGACCCATTGTACGTATCAAATAGGATGCAAATAAACTGAATTGACTGAATGGAAGATGGAACTTCAATATAAATGAATGGAAGATGGAATTTCAAAATAAATAGATAGTACACGTCCTTTTGACCCGACACTTGACTTGACAATGAGATTGGGGTAGTCTATGATCACAAGTGTTACAGAGTGGCTGGATGCACCCATACCGAACACCTCAAACATTTTACGGAGTTTAGATCCTTGACCGTCGCTGTATAGGGACGGTGGGTATTGCCTCAGATTTGCTCCCGTCGTAGGGCGCATGTTGGTTTCTCTCGTACCCTTGGACAAGGACTTATCACTAGAATAGACTTGTTATTAAATATTGTTCTAACCACTTTTTCTATAGGTTGCTGACAATGTTACATTTTCGTTATTAAACATTAAATTTTTGCAGGTTGCTAGTAGTATTGCCAATTGCTATCAAATGATTAAATTGTTGTAGGTTGCAAATTGCTGCAAATGTTTAACTGTCGTAACTCTTTCCTATTACTTATTTCTTGTCTTTTCTGCTTTGTTTAATTTAAAATACCTAACGTTTTGGTTTTGAGATTATCTTACCAAGTAAACCTCACTGAAGGACATTTCACTTTATTGTTTTACGAAATATCCATCAGGTATCGATAGTGAGTTCGCTGAAGATTTTGCTGCAGGAGTCGAGCCAATGCTCGAAGACTACGTGGAGTACCTACTTGCGGAAGACTAGACGGTTACCTTCGCGACTGCACTTTTAAATATTTGAAATAATGTAATTTGTGTACTTTGTTGTATTGGCCATGCTAGGCCCAAGATGTATCTTAATTATTGTATGCTGGATATGTATTAATGTTGTTTGGACTACTTCTTAAATTTGCATGCAAGGACATGCAATTTTTACATAGACGCTTAGTGTGTTTAAGCCAAGGAGGAAGAAAAGAAAAGAAAAGATTTTAAAAAGAGAAAAATGTACTCATCCTTGTTTTAAGCACACTGTGGACCCGCTCGTGTCCTTGCTCCCTAGTAGAATGTGAAGCATGGCGTGACATAAATGTTCAAAAAGAAATTGTTTGTGCAAAAGAAAAATACTGTGTGGATTATTGTGCAAAAGAAATTCAAAAAGAGTTCTACTTCATCAACAATTATCCATGCACCATGAAGATGAAGATTTGACTAGTCAAAGATTGAAAATTTGATTGGATTCAAAATGAGTTTTATCTAATGAGGAGTCATTTCTTCAGTAGGATTTGCCTAAGTCAAAGATTGGATTTGCCTACGTTAAAGATTGAAGATTTGATTGGATTTAAAAGGAATTTTATCTAATGAGGAATCAGATCTTTAGTAGGATTTACTTAAGTTAAAGATTAAAGATTTGATTGAAGATTTGATTGAAGATTTGGAGAATGAATTGAAGGATAAGGATTTTAATTAAAGAGAACCTCCTATCTATATAAACGTAGAAGACTCCTCCATTAGAGAAGCATCCTCAAGCATCCCAAAGAGCCATAAAACTCCTGAGATCATCTCCTCCATTGCCGACTAAATTTTCTCCTCCAAGCTTCATAGAGATCATCAATTTCGCAGGAAGAATAAGAAGCTATACGGACGTCGCTGAAAAGTGAATAAATTTTGATTTAGAGCTCTGATCGACGAACCGTTTGAACCTAGATGACCACAACTTCACGCTCTATGTAACGATGATATTTATGTTCTGAACAGCCAGCTAGAACAGATTCGGATTCGGTAGTTGTGCAAAACAGTCCCTCCAGATTTCAGATTTATGCAACGAACTTCAGAGGAGCATAACTTTTGATCCAGACATCGGATCGATGGACCATTTATGCCTGGACGACCACACCTTCACACTCTTTGCAACGGTGATATTTATCTTCTGCTCAGCTGGCAAGCACAGATCCACATTCGGCAGCTGGGCAGAACAGTCCCTGTAGATTTTAGATTTGCACAACGAATTTCAGAGGAGCATAACTTTTGATCCAAACATCAGATTGGTAAATCATTTCAACCCATTAGACCATAATCTCACAGACATCACAATTATCCCTTTATGTTTTTATACTTCAGTATTAAATTAGTTTGATTTTATTTTTTTGAGATTGTATTGAGAGAATAGCTTCACACTGAAGCTATCGTTGAGCATTATATTATTGGACACTAGTTTGTACGGTTCGATCACCACCCATGTGTGATCAGGTTGTTTACCTTTTTGGTTATAAAGAGGGCGAACTCCTGACAGGTTTTTGGGGTCGGAGTAAAGGCATGGAGACAATACGATAAACACACTTGTGCTTGCATATCTGGTCTGTGATTGCGTGCTTTGATTTATTTCTCTGTGATTGAATTTTCAATTTGTTCCATACACCTTATTCATCATCCCTCTAGGGTGTTTTTCAGTATTAAGTTCTTTGAAAAGCCCAAAAAATCTCTCTTGGACTATGTTTTTGATATTTTTCTAAATATATATAGGCCAAATTCTTGATCTCCCAAAAGCTTTATAGGTTATCACTATATGTGACACAAAGTCAACAAGCTGCAAAGAAAGTCTATAAGAAAAGTTTAATTCTTCATCAAAAGAGTAAGTAGAAATTCCACAAAGTGGTGAGGTAGTAAATTTTAATTTCTTGAGAAGAAATTGGTTGTAAGCAAGACCTCTTTTATTGAGCCGGGTGGGATCAGGTGGCTGGAGTAGAATACAGTGGCCAAGTGGGACTTGGGTATCCGAACTAAGGTATACTCATGCTTGACTTTGATTCAGTTTTCTATTTTGCAATTGTATTGTGCTTGTGATTTAAGTCCGCTACATACTCTCTTAGAAAGCATTATTTTTGTTGATTAAGTTAGATTTTGGTAACACCATTTGCTAACTTAGATAGAATTTTTAGAAGAAATATTTATTATATCTTTGGACATTAATCACCCTCCCTCTAGTGTCTGTTTGCCATCCCTTGTAGGTCTCGACAAGCTTGCAAGGAGAGTTGCCCCTCAACTAAAGGCCAACATAGAGGGGAACCCCTCGACTATGAGCCGATAGAGAACTAAAGCGGCCTACGAGGGGAGTGTCCCCTCGATTAAGAGCCGATAGAGAGCTAGATCGGCCTACGAGGGGAGTGGCCCTATGACTTATGGCCGACTGAGAGGTAGATCGGATAATGAAGGGAGTGGCTCTTCAACTTATAGCCAATGGAGAGTTAGATTGGCTGGTGATGGGAGTGACCCTGCGACTTATGGCTGATGGAGAAGTAGTTCATCCTATGAGGGGAGTGGACTCCCAACTTATGGCCGATGGAGAAAGTAGATCGGCCTGCTAGGGGAGTGGTCCCCCGACTTATGGCCGATGGATAAGTAGATCAGCCTACAAGGGAAGTGACCCCTCGACTTATCATCGATAATCCCGTAAGATAGTTTTCCGGGCTAATCTGTAGACATGTGCACTTTAAACAAGATAAAGTCGGAAAGGCCGATCAAATGCTCGAATACATTTGTCGGACTCGTAATAGTTCGGTTAGATAATACCTTCTTCAAACAGTGGAGGTGAACAGATTAACCGAAAAGGAAAAATATCACAAAGTGTTTACTAGGTTTGCTTATTCTTTTTTGATGATACTTCAACAGACATTTATTATCCCAATGATTGGATGCGATATCACGACATCGTTCCTTCTATAGGGAAGTTTATTGGATAGGTCTCCCGGCTAGATAAAGTGAACTTGAAGTAAAGAAGAAAATACGATCTCGGGACAACTTGGTTTTCTTTTATTCTGGATCAGATGAAAGCTACTCAATGATCCTGGTGATGGGCTGGACTATGGCAATTCATTTACCTCGATCCTCTTCCCTCGAGGTGCCCTCCTCATACCGCTTTTAGGACATTAACAAACTTCCTCAGATGCCCATGCTGAATTAGTTGCTCAATGTCCTCCTTAAGCTGCCAACAGTCTTCTGAATCTGACCATGTCTTTGGGGTATCTGCAAAATATTTTTGTCATGCTTGCCATTCTTCATTTTCAGAGGTGATCGGTTGAAGTATCGCTCGGCATGGGCATATGTCATCACCTCGCCATTAGGAGCGTGGAGGTTCATGATGGTCACGTCCACCATATCGAACCTGTTCGACCTACGGAGGGAGATTTTATCTCATCTCCTTAAGGCTTCTCTGATCTCTGTGGATCCCTACATTGGGTTGAGCTTCTTTCTTTATCTCAGTTGGGTGTCTAGAGGTGCCCCGTCACATGTGGCCATTGCTACCTCTGCCAACATATACCACTTTTCCCTAGCAAGGAGATGATCCAAGTTGCTGGTTGCTTATAATGTAAAGACTTCATCAGATCATTACATCAGATCCCCTTCTTGATTGTAACGATGGTTACCTCATCACTGTAGCTCTCAATGTTTAGCCATTATAAATTAGAAAGCTTTAGAAAGCGCCACAACCTCTCTCATTCTCTATGGACCAGGGTGGAAAGGTGGTCCGAGCTCAGCTTCCTCCTCCTTCTTGCTATGAATTGCTAGCAGAAAGTTTAGGCTAGGCTTTTGAACGACACAATAGATTGGTTGGGAAGTCCATTGTACCAATACGTTGTTTCTTTTCGTAGGGTAGTCGGGAAGGCTCTGTAAAGGATGGCACGCAGACCCTTGTACCTTCATGACCCATTTGTACTCCAAGATGTGCTCTCGTCGGTCACCAGAGCCTAATATTTGTCTAGATCAGGCATTTTGAAGCTGGACGGTAGAGGAGCCGAAGTGATATTCTTCTTCAGGGGATTTTTCTCCTTATCCGAGCTCGACAAAGAGGAACGATGTCGCTGCATGTCAACTCGGCACTTGGATCTCCTTGGTTGGCTGTTGAAAGCACCTGATGAACCTTCTTGATCTTCATCTGATCTGTCAACAGAGGTTAGATGACGGATGTTGTCTCTTTGAGCTTTCCTCTTAATGCTTGCATGAGATCTACGACGAGGGCCACGGCTTCACCCAAGACGACTTTCTTGGTGTGGATCTTCAACTTAAATGAGACGGCAGTCCCCAGCCCCATTTGGAGATGGTTGCTGATCGCTGTGACCAACCATAGCCAAGACATGGCCCCCAATCTCGCCATCCTAAGCTCCTTCGAGATATATGGAGATTGGGGTTCGTGGTTGTTGTACTAAGAAAGAGGGAACGCCGAACCACTGCTCTGGGTTTGGTGGCATGGTCCATTGGCCTGTTGTCGTGATGGGAAACATCTCAGTGTGTTGTTGATGGAGAATTGGGAGGACTGGCAAATTCGTGCCTAGATTAGGTGGTGCACCCGGCAGTCGTTCGATCACTGCTGCTAACGCTTGGATGTTGACGTTGACCTTTCATGAGAACTCATGGAATTACTCCAAATTCACTAATTGTGACTCGGGCATCCAACACATGGAAGAATTAGGATCCATATAGGGCAGCACACCATCCGTCATCCCTACGGTTAAAGGCATTGCGGGCATTTGATTGGCGGGTCGAGTTATTGTCGTTGTGGGTGACGACGTGGATGCAAACTAAATTCCCACAGACGGCGCCAGATGTTTCGGTTTGTTTTCTCACCACTGAAATTGTTAAAAGAAGAGTTGTAGCAGCTAACGTTGGATGACGTTGGCAGCGGACAATGCATTTGACGAGCCAACCACAAGCTGAATGAACTACGATCCGAGCTATGTGAGTCGGGTCCGAGCTATCACCGGGCAGCCTGCAACAGAAGGAGCTCGTCAAGGGGGTTGGATCTAGGGTACGACCTAATCACATCCGATGCTTAAGTCGGTAGATGACTTAAGTAGGCTCAGTAGAATTATGTCTGACCGGTTGGGAGGTCGTCCGATAGTTCTCACGGAGGAAATGAAGTGTTAGGTAGAGTACATACTGAATGTAAGATTGCTTGAGTGTGGGTTCTCTGAGAATCGTCACGTCTCTAGTTGTTTGAGAGACTATTTATAAGTGATTGTCTTATGAATGCCATTCTCATATAACGCACGAGCATTGATGACACGTTAATTTGTTGCATTTGGCCTGAGCTGTCGGCATTGATGACGAGCTAACTGTCAATCATTGAATACCTGGATTGTGAGTGGACTCATTAACCGAAGGAGCCCAACGGTCAGTCAAGCTGTCACTTTAATAAGATGGTGATCGGTTGCATGTAAGGACATTTGGCCTCCTGGGCCAAACTCACGGGGCCTTACTGAGGTTGTATGCTCGATATAAATAACTGGACGTTCTCTGGGCCGACCCATGGTTGTACCACAAGCGAAATAGAATAAAAGTAGAGATCGCACGCACAAACAGGAAAGAGGTGTAGCACTTCATTGTCACTCTAGGTATTTCCGTACCAGCATTATAAGTACCAGTGGTAGCTGTTGCTTTGCTTTATCAGTTTTGTTTGTTACCATCAAATATGAAGTGCTTTCAAGTATTAGTGCAGCTCAGTTTAAGATGACATCCATGAAATATGTTTTGGATGCGTGTCATTCATGCTATGCACATCCATTGAACTCATTGATTCATTCTGCCCCACACTGAGCTTTATCTCCGTCATTGGCATGGAAAATTAGCTTGAAGTGGGAAACATGTCTATTTTTTGGAAGAGGCTACACAAATTCACATTGGCACATTCCCATGATATTTAGCATTGCTTGGTGTTAAACTCATGATTCTGATATTAAGTATTAACAATGCTTACAATTTTCCCCCCCACTCTGACGTGCTCTCATTTATTAGCCTGGTATTTGTCTTCACAGCAGAGCGCAGTTAGAAGAAGAGAAGAGAAACAAAATTCAGGTGAATAACAAGGACAGAAGGAAGCCCAATTCCAGGATCAATCAAGGGTCCCTTGAGCTCTCAGGATGTAGTCGGAGAAAGCATCCAGGGTCTTCATGTCAGCCCTGTAATGCTTCTGCGTAAACTCGAGCAGCGCAGACCAAGCGAAGTCCGGGTAGGCCCTCGGATGCGAGACATCCACCAGCTCCCTAGGCGGCCGCACGATCTTGTCCATCTCCGGGCAGAGGAAGAAGGCCAGGGATTTTCTCGCGGCCTGGCTGTTGACAACTGCCCTGTGCAGGCAGCTCTTGTACCTCCCATTGGACAGCGCCTGCAGCAAATCGTCAGTCAGAATCGAAACACAGAAACCACAACAGAGTTTGGCCGCAGATTTCGCACTACCATGAATGTGTCGCCGATGTTGACGACGAAGGCGTCCGGATTGGGACTGATGGCGCGCCACTTGCCGCCGGTGAACACCTGGAGGCCGCCGACGTCGTCCTGATGAAGGATGGTGAGGGAGGTGGGGTCGCAGTGGGGCCCGGTGCCGAGAGTGAGGTCAGGCTTCTGACAAGGCGGGTAGTAGTTCAGCCTCATTATGGAATCGTCCCCTTGGAAGAACTCCCTGAAGCGCCGCCTCCCAACTCCCAGGCTCATCCCAAGCACCTCCATTATCACCAGTGACAGCCTGCTCATCGCCTCGCAGTAGTCCTGACACACTTCCCTGGAAAAACGATCACAATTAAAGCCCGATCAAACAACATGTAATGCAATCTCTGTCCTGTTGTAAGTCGTGTTGTAGTTGGGTTACCCGAAGCGCCTGAAATCTTGGCCGAGCGTCTGGACGAAGTAGCCCATGACGGAGTCGGACGAAGAGGAGCGGAAAGAGAGGGTCTCCTTCCACGGGAGCTTCGAAGAGAACCTCCCGGTGAAGCTGCTGGCGTACCCGCAGCTGTCCCCGGGCTTCCGCTGCGCCCTCTGCTTCTCGTGGAGCGGCATGGAGAAGAAGGACTGCACGCAGCTGTGAGCCTCGGCGAGGAGCTTCGAATCTATGCCATGATTAACCACCTGAAAGAACCCGTGGCTCTCGCAGGCCTCGCCTACTTGTCTCGATACCTCGGAAGCTGCATCGGCGTCGCCTGACAGGAACGACTGCAGGTCGATGAAGGGGACGGCGAGCTCCTCCGTCGCGTCCGGGGTGGGCTTGTCTTCTTCGGGCCACACGAACTGGGCGGGAATGTCGGCCTGGCCACCAATGAGCGCAGCGTCGAAAACAAGTGCCGGCTGCCGGCTCTGGGCGCCGTCGTCGTTGGTCTTGAGATTGGCCGGGGTGGTCAGAGGGCGAATTCGCACCATGGTGTCTTGTTTGAAGCAAAATGAAGAAGATAGCTTGAGGAACAAAGAGGAGTTCGTGTATTAATGAGAAGAGTCAGGGCCGCCCATTGGGGATGTTGGTATACAAAGTATGGATCCCAACTGTGGCTCTGCTACCTCACTCACTTGATCACTCGCTCTCTCGCTCATTATATTTATAGTCGGTGGATCTTTTTTTTTAAAAAAACAAAAATCTATTTGCTCTACTATACGAATTTCCTTTAACAGTACTCTTGGCACCAAGACAATTCTGGTCACATCCAACACGGAGAGAATGTGAACAACACGATGGGTGCAGCACAGCATTTGTGCTGTCGGGAGCTCAACAGCTTGCGCATATGTGGCCAAAGTAGCGAGAGCTGTTTTATTTTGATTCAAAATGTTCAGGGCTTAAAATATCAGCTGTAGATGTGTATTTGATGATAAATTAGCTCAAGTTGAGGGGAATACAATGTTGTGGCTAACTCTAGCGCTGCCTTGCGTTCTCATCCTTATTAAGCTCATACAAATGAATGTGTGTACCACTGCAGAAAATATGTTCAATTAATGCTGAAATTTGGTCACATAATATGAGCCTAAGTTCCTTGTATCTTTGTGATTGCACTGCTAATGTCTCTGCCCGAAAGGTACTTGCGCTGTTTTGTATATACTGGGACACTGAGATGTTAAGGGCAATCAGCATAACACAAGCCCAGTATAATAGCCTATGTACTTGCAGCATGTAGAGAGAAATAGGACTACATGTGTGTAGTCTTCAGCCTAGGTTAGTGATACTCGGACTCTGATATGTGGGCCTGCACAACATTATTCGAATTTGATGGCGGATAAAGTGGGAGTAATCATTTGGTAGTCAAAATGCAGTATTACCCTTTGTAATCATATATCCCATAAATATGATTTCCTGGCATCATATTCCCAGAAATATTACAATATCTTGTTAGGTACATTCACAATAACTCTTGAAATCTATAATTTTCGTGTTTGATACGTCTAAACGATTCATAAGAATATGCAAGGCAGTGGTTGTCTAATGACAGTTTGAATGTGATGGTGATGATAGTGAGTATTCCGAAGGTTGCGATGGTTGTGGCGATGGCGACAGTGTGTGGAGATGATGGTGTTGGTGGTGATGAAAATGATAGTGACAACTGATGTGAATTTTTAAAGTTTATACCGCAAGCGTGCAATGTGGTTATAGCATATGAGTCGAACACATAGAGGTGTCTGACCGAATACTAGCCGCTCTTAGGCTATAGTTAGATACGTTGGTATTTTACGACAAGAGGAAGATGTGATAAGAGAAAAAGCTCTATGTAAAGGTATCCCATCTACGGTGGGTTAAATATGGAAGTGAACTCATGTATATAGCAATCAAATTAACCACGTGGAAGAAAACTAATATTTATTAATAATAAATCATTGATCTGCCCAGGAATTAGAACCCCGGGACGGATGTCGTTTTACCGCAAGCGCACGGTATAAATAGCGGCGAGTGGGTATCATATCCACAGAGAGGCGGTGTCACACTACCAATCGATCCTAGGTTGGTTATGCTTTGTGTTTTATTAGTGGAGATGGATTATGAAGTGTCGTAATGACGATGGATGTTAAATGCGAGGGTGTCACTGTCAGCAAGGCACATCAAAATATAAAAGAAACAAATAGGACAAAGAGAAAATGAATGAGGGAAATATCACTAGGGCATCAGAAATCCCTGCTATGTCTTTTGGGTTTGGATAAGGGTTAAGGATCCCTTCGTCAAATGACGAATGTAGGTAGGAGTGCCACATCCGGAGATGAGAACGAGTATTTGACTTTCGTCGTCCTACTCGTCTAACGCATCCCTATGCTCGGCTGCGTTTGCTACGAGATTCACACAGGAATGCATGCATTATGCTTGATATTGCCTCCTGTATCACCAATCTGTGTCCACTCTCATTATCCACGGACCGGGATACTACACTACGGTTGGTTCTAGCAGTCGAGCTATTTTCGCAGTCATCGACTCGCAGATCGGGGATTAGTAATCACCCCCAACTCTCGAGTCACTCTTGTAATCACGAGCACCAGAAAGCGGTCACAAAGTCCGAATCAGATTCGTGGGAATCGTCCTTAGAACATGGAGCTACTTTCGCAATCCTCCAATCTTAGGGCTAATCCCCCAAAAACCTTGTTCAAACTACCGTATGACGACCCTAAATTTATCCAACTAAGGTTAAACTATCATCCAACCCCTAGATTCCTAGGATTCATCCCTAATCCTAGCAATAGATCTACTCAATCATGGAAAAAGATACGAAAACAATAGAAATCAACATCACAAGCAAGTAAAAGAAAAACAATAACAGATTCAACAAGAAAAACAAATAGGAAGAGCATAAGGAAGATTCAACAAAGGAAAAATACTTAGCTAATGAAGATTCAATAGAAAATCAGCGAGGAGAAGGCGATGGCATAGCTTATCCTCCGAAAAAAACGTCTTCTCCCTAGCAGAGGATGGATCAGGGGATCCCCCAAATGATTGCTACACATTACATATATTCCCCCAATAAAACCCTAGCAAAATCCCTAAAACCCCAAGGAGATCACAGCTAAAGTTGCTGGGACCCATGCCACTCGACCGAGCACGCCCTAGCGCTCGGCCGAGTGCCTTTTTATGCTTCGGCCTCTTGGCGCTTGGAGAAGGGGTCGCTCAGTTGAGCGGGGTAGCCGCTCGACCGAGTGCCCTCTTGGAGAAATCCATGTCGCTTGATTGGAATTGATGTCGCTCGGTCAAGCGGTTGGCTGCTCAACTGAGTGAATTAAAAGCAAAAACGACAGAGAGTTTGAAGGCCAAAATGAGCTCTTTGCATCGGATAGCTCGGTCGAGCGAGAGGGGTCGCTCAGCCGAGCGACCCCTTGAAGATTTTCTTCTCCTCTTTGGAATCCCAGCTCGGTCGAGCGTGGGGCGCGCTCGACCGAGCGATCTGGGAATCCCTCTTGGGCCTCTTCCTTCTCTTGTCTCCTTCTTCTTTCTTTCTTCTTCCTTTGCTTCCTCTTCTTGATCCTCTCCAACAGTATGAACTCCTTGAACACGACACCGTTGATGCTCTGGCGTCGACGATCATGTCCTCCTCTTCAACATGCTCCAAATCGCTCGATATTACCTGAAATGCATCCAAATGCTTTCGAAGTCAAATAGTTCCAATTATTGATATAAAAGCGTATAAAATCGGGATTTAAGTGATCTTTTTGACATGTAAACATAAAGACAAGATGTGAAATATTATGACATATTAAAATCCCCAAGATTATATCTTACTCGTCCTCGAGAAAGATTAGTAAGAAGTGAACCCGGGAGAGGAGTACAATAGAAAGATGAGGTGATGAAGTGTGATGGAATCAAAGGGCTCAATCTCAAACTCATCAATTATATAGACTCATAGATGCAAAAATACGTGAGCACACACCAATATATAATCAGAACACACATTCACACAACATACTTGAGTCTCGCTCAAATGAACTTATAGTTGATTTCAATAAAAATAATGAACTCGATAAATGATTAAACGAGAGTAGAGCAACATACTATCATAGTTTGTCATGAAATATGCTAAGTTCACAAAAATGAATCCAATGTCCATAACTCATTCTTTAATCAGTATAATATGTCATGATCAAACAACATCAATCATGCGTGGTGTTCTGTTAAGTTTCCTGGAATGAGTTAGTAAATTGAATCAAGGTAAGGCAATCACCACACTACGGTCGTTTCATGACTCCTAGAACCCATCAGTCATGTCTTTGTTCTAAATAGAAAATGAGATAGAGATATGCAATTTTTTGTGTTCATTTATACTTTTGGATATATTTTTGGCTTTTTGTCTTGCAAACTTGCGTAAACACAATTGAGTACCAGAGGCGGTCTATGCATCCCAGATCAGATGATCTTAGGACATCGGGTTACAAGGGACCCCAAGGACCTTTTATTTATAATATTTATTTGATTTTTATAATTTTGGGATTTTTGCAAACTCACATAAACACGATGGAATGCAAACCATGATCAAGGATCATTTATGTGGAAATGCACAAAAGAAAAGGAAAAAAGCATAAAATCTAGACTTGGCTCAGTCTCAGGAATTCTAATTATCACTACTTTGGTTATCATGGGGTTATCCTATCTCTTTTGAATTACTAAACATCCATGAAGTCATAGAATTATTAATCAAATCACACAATGTTAAAATAATTTTCAAATTTTGATTCATTCATTTTAAGATCAACTATTTCAAGAATATGGTTGTGAAACTATGGATTCTACTATGAAAAAACATATTAATAATGATAAAAGGAATTAAACTCCAATCTAATCAGATATCAGAGTTCATAAAAAATAAATCCACAATATTCTATGATAAAATGAAGCATATGAAATAGAAGTAGAGAAGGTTCTAAGGTGTGTATCACCACAAAGCAAAGTGTGTGCACTGTGCACTCCCCCAAACTTAAACGTCCTCAATGTGTGTATGATATGAATACAAGACAACGTTAAAATAGGGAGCTACACAACAAAATAATATCCCTTCCCCAAGCTATGCAGATGGTGCCCGGTGTGGACAGATGTGCATAAAAATTGGGGAGAGAAGCAAAGTAAGCACCATAATATAAGGTTGGGCAATCAAATCATAGAATAGGTTGGGGTGAAAAAGATAATTGAGCAACCATTATATGGGGTGAATTTATTAAACTGGGTAATCATAAAAATCATATACGGTCCTCTCGTTATCGAGAGGATTTGTGTTTATTTAAAGCATAAAAATCTACACTACATCTATACTATTGGATTCGTACCACCTGTAGCAAAAGGTGGATCCAGTATCTTTGTTAGTGCAAGCAACTGCTCCAACTGATCCTTCTGTAACTCTGCCAGGTGCATGTCTCTACAGATCCATCAGATTCCAACAATGCGGCTCCCAGCATCTCTCCAAGCAATCCACCTATACCCTGAAAGAGATAAGCCGCATCAATCTGATGTGGATAATTTTTTCCCATAATAAAAGTTTTCCAAAGAAGGTCATCAAATGAAATATGTAAGATAAAAAATGGTTGACGACACTTCCCTGAAAATGTATCTATGCTCTCGTGTACCATGACAGACAATTCCTCGTAGTTCGTTTTGGGTTCTTCAGGCAACTCTGGCATATGAGTGTGGGTCTCATCAAGCGACTCCTCATTATGCTCATCGACAGGTTCCTAAAGCAGTGATACGTCCAAGCATACCTCCAGACCATAATCATATGTGTGGTGCTGTAATGACCCCAATTTTAATGTATGCGTACTTGTACGTATTTTGACGTAAATGTGTACGTATATTTTTGGGAGTATACTTGTATTTTTCTTTTAATTATTTGGTGTAGGAATTAATTTTAAAATATTTTAAACTCATCATTTGAATAGTAATAGGAGTATTTTGGATGAATGCTTGTATTTAAGATGTATAAGGTATTTCATTATGTATTCTTAATTTTCATAAAATACAAAATCTAAAATTTTGTAACCATGACAACTCACTAAGTGAGGTGTCATCCTAAGAATTAAAGAAAAACACATGGCACTCATCTTGACTTGATGAAGGGTGGAGAAGAATTTAGGGGTACAAAAATTTAGGCAAGAAAAACACAAAAACAAGAAAATTTCACCTCCCTTATTCACTCCCTTGCTCCCTCAAACCAGGCCAAAAATTCCTCCCCTCTTTTCTCCCATGTTTCTTCATTCCTCCACCAAAAACTCCATCCCAAAATACTCCACTTCAACTACTAAGAGCCTAAAAATTTTCCACATCATTCTACCTGCAAATTCATCCAAAATCACCTCAAAAATCCAAATTTTATAGACCAATTTGGAGCTTGAAGGAGGAGATTAGGAGGCCAAAAAATTCATCAAGGAAATAAGAAGGGCCAAAGAAAATTTTGGAGGCTTGTTAAGGTAGAAATTCTTATCACCTTAGTAGGGTTTAGTTTTAGAACTATGGGTTTAATTAATTATCAAGTTCTTTAGATTTTGTGTAGAAATTAAGTTTTGAACTTCATGCTGAAATTTACACAGAATTGGCTGATACTTTGTAGATTTCTGCACTTAATTGGCTACGTAGAAATTCATGAAAACAATATATGTTGTATATATTGAAGTCCTTAACAACTTTCATTTTTACAAGTTTTGCAAATTCGCATTGAAAAATAGAGTAAAAATTCAGTTTCTAAAACTGGTCTGTTTTTAAACAGTTTTGACACCTTTCACTAAAACGAGTAGAACTCCATGCACACTTTATAAAATATTATGATCTTGATGCCGTTAGAAAGCTGACGTCAAGATCTTCAACCCATAATTTTCTTAGATTTTAATTCTGTTTGTAACTTGTAGAAAAATGGACTTGAACTGAACTCAGTTTTTGGTTCAGAATGCTGAAATTATACTTGTTCACATATGTCAACTGAGTTTATGAAAATTGGTCAGTAAAAGTAAAACACCCATATCTACAACTTTTGTGAAGGGACCAGAGACCAATTCTGACTGTAGATAGGCTAAAAGTGATGTTCTTTCTGCTGTAACCGTTTAGACAGATTCAAATTTTACACTATTGTCTACCATGCATTACTCTTTTATGTTTTGTTCAATTTCAGTTATCATGCTATTATTTGTCATGATTTATGTGATGATTCGTAGCTATGTTCACATGATTTCCAATTTGTTGTAGTAAATAAAATTGTGTTCAAGTTAAAGTGCATATTAACATGTTTGCTATGTCCAAATAAAAGCTAGTATATTATGTTGTGTTTAACGGACGTCTTATGTCATTTACTAACATGCAACAAGCTAGTATACATGGTTGTATTATTACGCCATTACTTTCCATTATGCTAGCATGTAGCTTTATTTTGATTGAGTATGTCAACTTGAGACATTTGCTAGTGTTGTAGTTTCTTCTTGGTTAGTGTATCATATTAGTGTTGTAACTTCATTAAGAAAGTGAATGGAATTGATGGAACTATGCGATGTTGAAATAAGATGAAGACGATGGTCGTTGTTGAATAACGACATCGGTGAAATTATGAAAGAAATGGAAATATATGAATGCGGTTTTGAGACCGCTGAAATGAATAAATGATGAACTATTCCATAAACTGAGAGTGAGAATGAGGAATGTATCAGTCCTCCTAAAGGAGGGTGACACGGGTTTGGGGGAAAACGGGTAAACTATAGGTGTTAAGGAGCGGACCGTAGTATGATTTCTCACTCGCTACGTCACTCCCGGGGGAGTTTGACTAGAGTTGGAGAGGCCGGTGGTGTGCTCGTGTCACATCATGTCTGGTAATTGATTGGTTTCTCCGTTTTCCACAGAAAAACCGAGCTGGTTTCGCTCCAATACCTTGCCCCATTCGGGTACGGAGTTGCGAGAGGTCCCCTCCGGTGCTCGTGTTGCTGGTTGGGGTACCACTTTTTCATCCACCCTGGGTGAAGTCTGCCTCCCTGACAATCTACAGTTTACACGGGTTCCAAGCATGTGAATCAACAACTTATGATAATTGTCTTTAAATTATAAATGTTTTTATCTTATGTCTCCTTGCTTTTGTTTACTTTAATGCTGCTATCCCATGATAACATGTTCTCATGTTTCCTTTTAATATCTGCATTTCATGATATGGTTTCATATGCATGTTTTATAAGTTCTCATAACTAAGATGTCGCATGTTAGAATGTGATTACTTTTACGCACCATGCACCTTACTTGTTAGACCACCCTACTAGATAGATAGACCAGTTCTAAAACTGGGTTCTACTAGAGTGTTAGGAGTTTCTACTTGGTCACGCGTTGACGTGTCCCCGTTGACTTTCAGGTCATGTGAGTTGGAGGTTGGAGATAGTGACTGGAGCTTTGGAGTTGTTGATCAATTGTAGTATTGGGTGGTGAGGGGTATGATGAGAGACTTGTACTTTTGGTGTTTCTTTTTCGGGTGGACCTTTGTACTTAGAGTTGGAATATGAAGATGTTGGTGTATGTATAAGATGTATCAATGTATCAATAAAATGGAATATTGTACTTTTGTAATTTTCTCAGTGTTTTTATCTGTGATGGAGTTTTACTTGTACTTCCCAGCACGTGCGTAGTACCTGCAGTGTTCTTCCTACTCTCTTCTTTTCTTTCTTTCTACGTAACACTCGCCTCTTCGGGAATACCTGATACGGATTCGTACTTATCGGGTATCCCGGGGACCGGGTCGTTACAGTTGGTGGCCCATGCAGGTCTCCGAACTGCGGCGTGCGTAAGGATAGTGCATGTAATGCTCCATAGAGGTAGTTGTGTCCTAAGGTGGGTATGTGAGCAGCCTTAGTGTAAAGCCCTGGTATTAAGAGACCCAAGGTACATAACTCCCTGAGGGTAAGTATGGGCAGTTGTTTGTATATATACATATATGTGTGTGTGTGGTTATGTGTTCACATAGATATACAAGTATTATAGGTATATTGGCATGTACTTCCGTAGGTGTGTATTTATAGCTAAGTACGATACGTTATAGATACATGTATGACTACTTACGTGTATTCTTATAATTCATATTATAGGTGTGTGTATAGTAATGTTGTTTGTATGGATTGCGGTGAGTGTAGTATTTGATGAGTGAAATTATGTGTAAGACATATTATCTGTGCAATAGAGTATTATGTATTATCTATGTGGTAATCTATACTTTGATTATAATTGGGGGGTGTGTATGTATGAATAAATGGATGTATATAGAACTGTAAGTATGGATACTAAAGTATGATGCATTTAGTGATGTTAGAGGATATATATTGTATATGGGTCTCTAATGGATGAGTGTATATATATACTAAGTATTTGTGTGAATATGTATTGGTGTGTAAATAAATTTATGATATATGTGTTGGTATATTGATGTTGCTTGTACGTCTAGGTTGATGTACATTTGGATGTATAAGAGTGTATGATGGTAAACATGGAATAATTATATGTGTATGCGGTTATGTGTTTGTATGAATATACAAGTATTGTATGTCCGTTGTCGAATGTATCTGTGTGCTATACTTATGTGCATATTTGTAGCTATACATACATGTATATGCTACTACATTAGCTACTTATGTGGCTATACGTTATTATGTGATATTATAAGTATATGTGTTAGTATGTGGTTGCACTATCAGATGTAGGTGCAATAGAGTGATTGTATTGATTGAGATGTAAGTAGTAAGTATGTTTATATATTTATAGTGTGATATATATAGCATGTATGTGTGGATCCAAGGATCCATGTGTTCCACTCATTTGAACTGGCATACTCTTGGTATATGAGTATATTATGGTTGTCTGTTGTGTTGTATATGCATATGTGGTGATATACGTGATATGTATATAGTTATAAGTATGGTTGTAAGCGTTATGCTTATACGTGTGTATGGATACCTATATCATTATATAGATATATTGTGTAGTGACTATATACTGTATATGATGTATGCACATGTAGAGTGTGCAAATGCATGCGTGGATCCTTGAGTTCCACCTATGTATGTGTGGATATGTCTTAAGAGTATTAGTGTTATGAGTTGATGCATGTGATGAGTATATAATACATGCATGACTGTAAGCTGGTACGCTTACGCCTGTGTATAGATGAATATAATTTTGTATGGTTATCTATGTGTATTGATATTGATATGGTAGATCTTGTGCAATGATACATCTGTGAATGTTGGATGGGTACTAGGAGACATACATGAGTGTATGTCTGAGTATAGAGGTGCATGCGTATATATGTTAACATATGGTAACATATAAGAAGTGTGTATCATGTACCTATATAGTTGATTGAGCTCTAGGCGATGTATAGATACGGTATACCGTATGTATTGGTAATATGTGATGTATATGTACATGCTGATTGTGTAAATAAATGTGCGGATTTTTGTGTTCCACTCAAGCATGAGTGAGCATGCCTTAGGTGTACTAGAGTTGTGTGTTTGATACATATATGAAAGATGTATATGGTTGCCTGTCTGACTGTAAGCGGATACGCTTACACCGGTGTTGAATGGATATATCATTATGTGAATCTGTGTGTTGTGGTATTATTGTATGAGACTCTATGTGATGGCGTGTATGTGTATGCATACTAGAAATGTGGTTGTGTAAATTGATATAGTGAGATATATATATATGAGTATAGCTACTATTGGAGGTATATCATAAGTAGTGTGTGTAATATATTGGCTTACTAAATGGTGTGTATATAGATACATATACTGTATTGATATAATTCTTGTGTTATTATTTATACATAGTATTGTGTGTGTATATATACGGCATTGAATATATGTTACGATGACGGCTTGTATGTAAGTATATTTGTATCGTGTATAGGTGGATAAATATAGACTTACGTCAGTGAATATTGGATATGAATACATATGAATGTATACTTGCATATATAAAGTGAGTGTGTACTAGAAGGTTGATACACTATACATACATACTGTCAGGACTATTTACTATAATGATAAGTATTGTGTGCATACTTGAGTGCGAACTATTATATATAATTGTCCATATAGTTGAAGGTGTTTATACTTACGTGCTTAAGTGATATGTTTGTGTATGGTTACCCATTGGATATGTGGTGCATCATATCGGTGTGTAAAGTATTGGTGTATGACTACCTACTATAATTGTATCGATATTTGGATATGCCTATTTGCATATGTATGCTAGTAAGGTTGTATGCATATTGGATGTGATGTATATTCTAACGACCCGATGCCCGGGCACGTTACTTTTTGGTATTTGCGCAGGTCCTGCAGTTAACCAGTGAAAACAAAATAGCCACGATGCAGTGATGTACAAAATACCCAAATAGTGTCCAATTATTACATCCATATTATACAAAAATGATCTAACAATCGTACATGAAGGAAAGTATATACAACTGGAAACAACTCTGAAAGCTGCAGACTCATGGTCAAATTCTGGCGCTATTAACTCTAGAGCATCTGCCTCCATATGTACGTCTTCTGCGAAGCCACAGAGATGGAACCGTAGGTAAGTCACAACAATTCTAGCAATAGAAACCAAGTAGTGCAAACGTATAGAACAGACTATAGTAAACAAAAGATGGTCATACTGGTGCTAAAAGTAAGGTAAGAACAGACAGGTATGTAAGAGCGACAAGTAAGGTACTTGTGGCTGTATGTAAAGGTGACTGTGTAAGTGTAAGAGTGATAACTGTGACCTGGCATAGGGTAGCAATAATATTTTGACCAATGGAATGTCAATAGTAAGACAATCCGGTTAACAATGTTTTGACCAATCTGTAATGGGATGACAATATATAGACTCAGTAATACTTAAGAAAAGATGAGCGTCGCTTGACTATCTAATAGTGTAGGATGGCCTAATAATAAGAAGTCTAACTTAACTTCCAAATCAGCCAGTCAGTCAGGGCTTGAAGGCACAGGTCACTTCAAAGACCGCAGGAACAAGTCCCTTGGTTGACCAACCCCCTTCCCATTTCCTTTCTAGACACTGATTCAGTCGTAATTCAAGACCGCCCATTATTAAACCGTTCTATCACGTTCGAGTAGTCTGGACTTAGTCCGTAGAATAGTAGTAGTCGTGACTGAAGCAATGGTCTCAATCAATTATCAATTAGTGCAACATCAATCAAACTAGTGCATCAGTCTTAAATGCCGTAAGGGCCCAATAGTGTGCTCCGTAAATGCCCGAGGGCCCAATAGTGTTTTCCGTAATGTGCTCCGTAAATGCCCGAGGGCCCAATAGTGTTCTTAGTAAATGTTCTCCGTAAATGCCCGAAGGCCCAATAGTGTGTTCCGACAATACAAACAACCATGAGCACAATACAACAATCAAATTAGTGCATCAGTCTTGGCTCGAGTGTACGATATGCAACCAGAAGTGCACCCATCCCACGGAGCAACTCGTGGAATATCTACCTACCAATCCTGCAGGGTGATGGTACAGCTTAACTAATAAGGGTGGACCCGGTCACTCCTGTACACTGTGTAGCTCAAGACTACCCCGTATCCCGTGTATTATCATAGTCCAATGTTCATATCAGTGTTCGTATCAATATGGCCTCATGGGCCCTGTATCAAACAGCTAGTGCAACAGTCTTAGCTCGAGTGTACGATATGCAACCAGAAGTGCACCCATCCCACGGAGCAACTCGTGAGATATCTACCTACCATCCCCTTTAGGGTGATAGTACAGCTTACCAAATACGGGTGGACCCAGTCACTCCCGCAAACTACGTAGCTCAAGACTACCCCATAACCCATGTTGTATCACATTTCACATTTATATCAGTATCCGTGTCCCTATCCATATCTGTATCCGTATGGCCTCATAGGCCCATCATTTCGTACATCCAACAATGTGTACAACAATACATCCATCAATGAGTACATCAATTACATTTATATGGTAGTTACTTGCTGAAAAGTCAAGGCAGAAGCCTCATCAGAGAATATCGGTCCTGAGCAATGCTTTGAAGTCCAACAACTATGATATCTAATTCCATAAAAGTTTACTATCTCAATTTATTCCGAGCAATGATTTGAAGTCCAACAACTATGATATCAAATTTCATAAAAGTTTACTATCTCAATTTAGTCCGAGCAATGATTTGAAGTCCAACAACTATGATATCAAATTTCATAAAAGTTTACTATCTCAATTTAGTCATTTGGTCATTCCACTATTGATTAGTCCTCAAGTTAATTAGGTCTCTAGTCAATTGTTCAAGTCAATAGCTGTTCTGAGACTAGATGTCATTTCCTAAGTCCATACGAGTACACTGGCTTAATTTCTAAAGTTAGAATTAAAGTGACTTACACTATTTGAGATCGTCGTGGTAAGACGAGATTGGAGCTGGAGCTTTAAAAGATGCTGGTGCACGAGTATTGGTACCTGCAAACACAAGAAGTCATTAGTTACAAGCTACCCTATTTTCTATCTATTTAATCTGATCGTTCTGATTTTTATAAGCGATTGAAACATTGTCAAAAAGTGTTCTAAATTTTTCTATAGCCTAGATATAAGGAAAATAATTTTATTGTAAGAGGAAATATTTTTCGGAAGCTTATAGTAATTTCTATAATTTTTAAAAGCTCAAAATAGGTTTAAAAACTAATTTTTAATTAAGTACGTAATTATTCAATAATTTATTCCGGATGCAATCTGCATCGGAAAGTCACAAATAAGCTGTCAAAATGACCGTCTCGAAGAGTATTTTAACATATATTTTTATTGCATATTAGTGTACGTGAAAATATCAAGTTACGGATTTTTGACGAAAATAACATATTTAAATTTTAGACTTAAAAATTAATTCTGGAAAATCTAAGCGTCTGATTGAGACGAAACTAGTGCCATTGGGTCCAGAATGTCATTTCTGATTTCCTGAAGCTAGTCTCGTATTTTTCTGATGCTTATATTTGTAATTATTAATTTAAACCCATTAAAACCATTTAATAATCATTAAAATACGAAAATACGTTTGCAAATATGTATTAAAATACGTATACTGCCTTCACCTTCCTCACGCATCGGAGGCTGGGGAGTGTTCGGCGTGCGTCGGAGCGGTGGAGGGTGTGGCGAACGACGGCGAAGTCGTGAGGGGATGCCGGCATCGGGGGTGTTGGGGGAGTGGCAGTCGGCGGCAGGCGCAGCGTCGGAGGACGGCGGGGCATGGGTGTTTTCGGGGGCTTTCGGAGAGCGGAGCGATGGCGGGGCAGCGCTGGAGATGGCCGCACGGTGAGCTCCGGGGTTCATTCGGCGGTTGAGGCGGTGGAGCGGTGTGCAGCAGTCGGGGTCATCGGAGCAGTGCTGGGGCTTCACGGTGGAGCAATGGCCTCTCGTCGGTGCTCCGGTGTGGGCCTGGGGGAAACGTGGTCGTCGTCGGGGAGGCTTCGGGGGCTTCGTAGTTGCGTCAGATGGTGGGTTCGCCGGCGGCGAGCCCAAGAAACGGGGGCGGGCTTGGGTCAGAGCTCCGGTGACTCGTCGGACTTCGATCGAGAGGGTGGGTGAGAGGGTCGGAGGAAGAGAACGGGGGCCTGGGTTTTGCATTGAGGGTGAAGCTGTTGTGCGGGTTTGGTGAAGATGGCTTGCGGGTTGGGTTAAAGTGAGAGAGAAGGAGAGTTAGGGGGGAGAAAGAATGGGTTTAGGGGTTGCCTTGGGTGCGTGAGTTTGCCATGCATGGGTTGAGCTTAGCCTGAAGGAAGAAGGAGTTTAGGGGGCTTAAATGGGGATTAATTTAGTCATTAGTCAAATGTAATAAATGAGGTTAGGTGGATAATTAATGTAATTAGGTTTATCTTTTGACTAAACTAGGAAGTGTCTAAACGTGTCTCATCCCACGTTTTAGGCATGATTAGGGTAATGTAATAGTACATTAGGTTACTGTAATTTAGTAATTAGCTAATGTAATTAGTGACGGTAATAGTGAAATTTGTAACAAAATTACGATTTTGCCCCTACTAGTAACGTGTCCGAAAAATTACGAAAACATACCCACATGTTTGTATCGGCGTGAGGATCACGAATACGAGATCCATTACAGGTTTTGGGCTACGGAAATACTAGTTTTAAGGCAAAACGTTTAGGATGCGGGTTTGCGGGTTCTCTATCGATTTGACTTTAGAAAATTACGAAATAAATATTGGAAGCCCTAAATGATCATTGAATGTTACTGTAAAAGATTGAAATCGTTTTGATGATGTTTGTATAGAAAATAAATTCATTAAGCCAAAACGGTAATAACTGAAAGTGAATTTTATCAGAAATGTTTTGAGTATTTGATGAAATCCGATCTTACTAAAATACTCCATAACTAGTCTGGTACTTCAAAATATTTTTATAAGAAAATTTTGAAATCAGTAAAACTCCTGACAAATCATTATAAAATAGTTTAAAAATTGAAAAAATGGTCAAATACGTAAATAGTTTGTCTTGATGAAAACATGCTGTTACATCCTACCCTCCTTAAAATAATTCCTTCCTCGGAATTTAAAAATCTTTTTGAAATAAATAATTGATGTTATGAAGAAGCTCAAGCAAATAAATGATAGAAAAGATAGTAATCTAGTAAATCAGGTTGTAAATAACATGAAATATAATGTGATATCACAGCATCAAGAAAACAAGAGATGATATATATAAATATATACTATTGACATCACCATAGCTTCCGTAACTAATCCTGAGATTAGTATCATTACAATAGTTACTCTGACTTCTCAAGTAGTCGAAAATTTACATGAGATGATAACATCACATGAAAATGAGGGCTATTATGATGACAACATCTGTTCGAACTTGGAACCTGAGGTGATAAGTCAATAGCAAGCTATTTAAACCACACCGTAAAGAAGAACATAACGTCTAAAATTTTCAACTCATGATGACTACTGGGTCTGGATCTTAATCATATAAATCATCGCCATAGCATACATAAACGTAAGGGCTAAACCTAGTGCATCCATGCTGTTACAACTTAACCAGCCGAACGCAAAGGACTCCGTCTGCCACGCTACCAAATTACAAGCCAGTACCCAGATCAATACAAACAGGCAAGTATAAGGCCAATTCTCGAGGGTCAAGATCATCGCTACCACTTTTCCAGCAGTCTCCATAACACCCAACAAGAAGCCAACATCCTAGCCGTCTCCCAAATCCGAGCACAAGACTGACATCCAACTTCAACGCCTAAGCCCAAAAGTACACCAATACCCAACCCCAAAGATACTGCTTGCCAATACCATAGGTCGAGATCTACGGTTATCACCATCAGCCCTAAACAATTTAACGACCAAAAACACACGAACCCACAGATACGAAGGAGCGGCCCTAAGAAGGAACCGAAGCGGGGCAGCTCAAGGGGGAAGAACCAGAAAAAGGAGCTCCAAATAATGCCAAGAGCGGCGGGTTCCCAATATCCCGACCACACGACAACAGCGAGGGTGGCGGCGAGAGTTGTTGCTAATCCCAACAACCCCCAAGGTCGTCGGTGGGTCATTGGCGGCTACGGGTCCATGACGGCGAGGGCTGCGACTGGCTGTCGATCCATGGTGAGGGCCTCCGATGTGGGGTGGAGTTGGCAGAGCTTCGGGTGAGGCCGAAGGAATTCGAGTTTGCTTAGAGAAGAGGCCGGGAGGAGGAGTGGGTGCGCCGAGGCGTATAGGAAACCACGGGGTGGCTTGTTGAAGAAGAGAGGGGCTTTAAGAGGGGCACCAAAAGTCGTCGGTAGGTGGGCTAGGTTAGGCGGGACCGGGGCTCGAGGTGAGGAAGAGGACAAAAGGCAATAAAGAGGAGGAGAGAAGGTAGGTGGAAAAAGATACGTCTCATGGGAAATCGGGCACAAGATGAAAGTAGGGTTTAGAATAGTAATACGATCTCAAGAAGACGAAACAACCTACACTCGTATGTCGGGTTTGGCTTGTCTCAAATCCTTTAGCATCATCCTCCAATACTTCTGAGTGTCCTTCAATTCACTTCCGTTGTCGAGCTCAATCGAATGCTACCCTCCTTAAAATAGACGTGGCTAGAGTCAAGGTCAATTGAAAGGTCATCAAGTTAAAGGAATAGTGATGGGAATCAAGGAAGTCCTAAGATAGTAATAAGGACGCTTCACCCGTATATCCAATAAAGGTGAACATTCGAGACATCCTGCACTCGAGAGTTCTATTTTAGTATTTTATACTGTACATCCTGATCTTGCTATATTGTTCACGAGGTAGGTAGCTCGGACCTGCGTGGGCCACCAAAGCTGTAACGACCCGATGCCCGGGCCCGTTACTTTTTGGTATTTGCGCAGGTCCTGCAGTTAACCAGTGAAAACAAAATAGCCACGATCCAGAGATGTACAAAATACCCAAATAGTGTACAATTATTACATCCATATTGTACAAAAATGATCTAACAATCGTACATGAAGGAAAGTATATACAACTGGAAACAACTCTGAAAGCTGCTCATGGTCAAATTCTGGCGCTATTAACTCTAGAGCATCTGCTTCCATATGTACGTCGTCTGCGGAGCCACAGAGATGGAACCGTAGGTAAGTCACAACAATTCTAGCAATAGAAACCAAGTAGTGCAAACGTATAGAACATACTATAGTAAACAAAAGATGGTCATACTGGTGCAAAAAGTAAGGTAAACAGAGAGGTATGTAAGAGCGACAAGTAAGGTACTTGTGGCTATATGTGAAGGTGACTGTGTAAGTGTAAGAGTGATAATTGTGACCTGGCATAGGGTAGCAATAATATTTTGACCAATGGAATGTCAATAGTAAGACAATCCGGTTAACAATGTTTGACCAATCTGTAATGGGATGACAATAGATAGACTCAGTAATACTTAAGAAAAGATGAGCGTCGCTTGACTATCTAATAGTGTAGGATGGCCTAATAATAAGAAGTCTAACTTAACTTCCAAATCAGCCAGTCAGTCAGGGCTTGAAGGCACAGGTCACTTCAAAGACCGCATGAACAAGTCCCTTGGTTGACCAACCCCCTTCCCATTTCCTTTCTAGACACTGATTCAGTCGTAATTCAAGACCGCCCATTATTAAATCGTTCTATCACGTTCGAGTAGTCTCGACTTAGTCCGTAGAATAGTAGTAGTCGTGACTGAAGCAATGGTCTCAATCAATTATCAATTAGTGCAACATCAATCAAACTAGTGCATCAGTCTTAAATGCCGTAAGGGCCCAATAGTGTGCTCCGTAAATGCCCGAGGGCCCAATAGTGTTTTCTGTAATGTGCTCCGTAAATGCCCGAGGGCCCAATAGTGTTCTCAGTAAATGTTCTCCGTAAATGCCCGAATGCCCAATAGTGTGTTGCGACAATACAAACAACCATGAGCACAATACAACAATCAAACTAGTGCATCAGTCTTGGCTCGAGTGTACGATATGCAACCAGAAGTGCACCCATCCCACGGAGCAACTCGTGGAATATCAACCTACCAATCCTGCAGGGTGATGGTACAACTTAACTAATAAGGGTGGACCCGGTCACTCCCGCACACTGCGTAGCTCAAGACTACCCCGTATCCCGTGTATTATCATAGTCCAATGTTCATATCAGTGTTCGTATCAATATGGCCTCATGGGCCCTGTATCAAACAGCTAGTGCAACAGTCTTAGCTCGAGTGTACGATATGCAACCAGAAGTGCACCCATCCTACGGAGCAACTCGTGAGATATCTACCTACCATTCCCTTTAGGGTGATGGTACAGCTTACCAAATACGGGTGGACCCAGTCACTCCCGCACACTACGTATCTCAAGACTACCCCATAACCCATGTTGTATCGCATTTCATATTTATATCAGTATCCGTGTCCGTATCCATATCCGTATCCGTATGGCCTCATAGGCCCATCATTTTGTACATCCAACAATGTGTACAACAATACATCCATCAATGAGTACATCAATTACATTTACATGGTAGTTACTTGCTGAAAAGTCAAGGCAGAAGCCTCATCAGAGAATATCAGTCCTGAGCAATGCTTTGAAGTCCAACAACTATGATATCTAATTCCATAAAAGTTTACTATCTCAATTTAGTCCGAGCAATGATTTGAAGTCCAACAACTATGATATCAAATTTCATAAAAGTTTACTATCTCAATTTAGTCCGAGCAATGATTTGAAGTCCAACAACTATGATATCAAATTTCATAAAAGTTTACTATCTCAATTTAGTCATTTGGTCATTCCACTATTGATTAGTCCTCAAGTTAATTAGGTCTCTAGTCAATTGTTCAAGTCAATAGCTGTTTTGAGACTAGATGTCATGTCCTAAGTCCATACGAGTACACTGGCTTAATTTCTAAAGTTAGAATTAAAGTGACTTACACTATTTGAGATCGTCGTGGTAAGACGAGATTGGAGCTGGAGCTTTAAAAGATGCTGGTGCACGAGTATTGGTACCTGCAAACACAAGAAGTCATTAGTTACAAGCTACCCTATTTTCTATCTATTTAATCTGATCGTTCTGATTTTTATAAGCGATTGAAACATTGTCAAAAAGTGTTCTAAATTTTTCTATAGCCTAGATATAAGGAAAATAATTTTACTGTAAGAGGAAATATTTTTCGGAAGCTTATAGTAATTTTTATAATTTTTAAAAGATCAAAATAGGTTTAAAAACTAATTTTTAATTAAGTACGTAATTATTCAATAATTTATTCCGGATGCAATCTGCATCGGAAAGTCACAAATAAGCTGTCAAAATGACCGTCTCGAAGAGTATTTTAACATATATTTTTATTGCATATTAGTGTACGTGAAAATATCAAGTTACGGATTTTTGACGAAAATAACATATTTAAATTTTAGACTTAAAAATTAATTCTGGAAAATCTAAGCGTCCGATTGAGACGAAACTAGTGCCATTGGGTCCAGAATGTCATTTCTGATTTCCTGAAGCTAGTCTCGTATTTTTCTGATGCTTATATTTGTAATTATTCATTTAAACCCATTAAAACCATTTAATAATCATTAAAATACGAAAATACGTTTGCAAATACGTATTAAAATACGTATACTGCTTTCACCTTCCTCACGCATCGGAGGCTGGGGAGTGTTCGGCGTGCGTCGGAGTGGTGGAGGGTGTGGCGAACGACGGCGAAGTCGTGAAGGGATGCCGGCGTCGGGGGTGTTGGGGGAGTGGCAGTCGGCGGCAGGCGCAGCGTCGGAGGACGGCGTGGCGTGGGTGTTTTCGGGGGCTGTCGGAGAGCGGAGCGATGGCGGGGTAGCGCTGGAGATGGCCGCACGGTGAGCTCCGGGGTTCATTCAGCGGTTGAGGCGGTGGAGCGGTGGGCAGCAGTCGGGGTCGTCGGAGCAGTGCTGGGGCTTCACGGTGGAGCAATAGCCTCTCGTCGGTGCTCCGGTGCTGGCTTGGGGGAAACGTGTTCGTCGTCGGGGAGGCTTCGGGGGCTTCGTAGTTGCGTCGGATGGTGGGTTCGCCGGCGGCGAGCCCAAGAAACGGGGCGGGCTTGGGTCTTAGCTCCGGCGACTCGTCGGACTTCGATCGAGAGGGTGGGTGAGAGGGTCGGAGGAAGAGAACGGGGGCCTGGGTTTTGCGTTGAGGGTGCAGCTGTTGTGCGGGTTTGGTGAAGATGGGTTGCGGATTGGGTTAAATTGAGAGAGAAGGAGAGTTAGGGGGAGAGAAAGAATGGGTTTAGGGGTTGCCTTGGGTGCGTGAGTTTGCCATGCATGGGTTGAGCTTAGCATGAAGGAAGAAGGAGTTTAGGGGGCTTAAATGGGGATTAATTTAGTCATTAGTCAAATGTAATAAATGAGGTTAGGTGGATAATTAATGTAATTATGTTTATCTTTTGACTAAACTAGGAAGTGTCTAAACGTGTCTCCTCCCACGTTTTAGGCATGATTAGGGTAATGTAATAGTTCATTAGGTTAATGTAATTTAGTAATTAGCTAATGTAATTAGTGACGGTAATAGTGAAATTTGTAACGAAATTACGATTTTGCCCCTACTAGTAACGTGTCCGAAAAATTACGAAAACATACCCACAGGTTTGTATCGGCGTGAGGATCATGAATACGAGATCCATTACAGGTTTTGGGCTACGGAAATACTAGTTTTAAGGTAAAACATTTAGGAAGTGGGTTTGCGGGTTCTCTATCGATTTGACTTCAGAAAATTACGAAATAAATATGGGAAGCCCTAAATGATCATTGAATGTTACTGTAAAAGTTTGAAATTGTTTTGATGATGTTTGTATAGAAAATAAATTCATTAAGCCAAAACGGTAATAACTGAAAGTGAATTTTATCAGAAATGTTTTGAGTATTTGATGAAATCCGATCTTACTAAAATACTCCATAACTAGTCTGGTACTTCAAAATATTTTTATAAGAAAATTTTGAAATCAGTAAAACTCCTGACAAATCAGTATAAAATAGTTTAAAAATTGAAAAATTGGTCAAATACGTAAATAGTTTGTCTTGATGAAAACAGGCCGTTACATATATAGTAGTATGTGTATCTATAAATGGATGTATACTTGAACTTTACTCTGATGTATCTAGGTATACCCATATGTCTGTGTATGTGTAAGTATGCTAGCTTTGTGACTTATGAGTAGGGTGTGTTTAAATATCATGTGAACATGTATGTATGTAGATATATAAATACACGGAGTGTGTGATTACATATGAAGGTGTATGTATTTAGATATATATATATGAATCCATGATATATCATATGTCTTTGGACATGTATTTGTGTGTATCTATATGTAAGTGTATATATAGTGGGTATAATAAGTGTATAAATATTAGAGTGTATATTGATGCCTTGGGTGTATCTATACATATTTCTACTTATTGCTATGTACGAAATTGATACATGTGTCCATGTGTATATGTGTACTAGTATGTGTGTACATATTAGTCTGTATATATATGTGAGTGTTCTCATGCAATATAGATATATTTGTGAGTACATGGATGGATGTGGAATGTATAGTACTATGTATGTGTTGTGATGATTTGTCTATATGTATACCTATATTCTTGGATAAGAATGTGTATATATATGTGTATAATCTACGGTATAGTGCATGTTTACATGAGTGTATAGTATATTTATATAGCGTTGTTTGTATTTCTTGGGTAGGGAAACCCTTAGACTTTTCAATCTCCGGTCAGACCTTTAGCATAAAAAGTCCGAGGGCGGACTTTGTTTTTAAGGTGGGTAGAATGTAATGACCCCAATTTTAATGTACGCGTACTTGTACGTATTTGACGTAAATGTGTACGTATATTTTTGGGAGTATGCTTGTATTTTTCTTTTAATTATTTGGTGTATGAATTAATTTTAAAAGATTTTAAACTCATCATTTGAATAGTAATAGGAGTATTTGGATGAATGCTTGTATTTAAGATGTATAAGGTATTTCATTATGTATTCTTAATTTTCATAAAATACAAAATCTAAAATTTTGTAACCATGACAACTCACTAAGTGAGGTGTCATCCTAAGAATTAAAGAAAAACACATGGCACTCATCTTGACTTGATGAAGGGTGGAGAGGAATTTAGGGGTACAAAAATTTAGGCAAGAAAAACAAAAAAACAAGAAAATTTCACTCTCCCTTATTCACTCCCTTGCTCCCACAAACCAGGCCAAAAATTCCTCCCCTCTTTTCTCCCATGTTTCTTCATTCCTCCACCAAAAACTCCATCCCAAAATACTCCCCTTCAACTACTAAGAGCCCAAAAATTTTCCACATCATTCTACCTTCAAATTCATCCAAAAATCACTTCAAAAATCCAAATTTTAGAGACCAATTTGGAGCTTGAAGGAGGAGACTAGGAGGCCAAAGAATTCATCAAGGAAATAAGAAGGGCCAAAGAAAATTTTGGAGGACTTGTTAAGATAGAAATTCTTATCACCTTAGTAGGGTTTAGTTTTAGAACTAAGGGTTTAATTAATTAGCTAGTTTTTTAGATTTTGTGTAGAAATTAAGTTTTGAACTTCATGCTGAAATTTACACAGAATTGGCTGATACTTTGTAGATTGTTGCACTTAATTGGCTACGTAGAAATTCATGAAAACTATATATGTTGTACATATTGAAGTCCTTAACAACTTTCATTTTTACAAGTTTTGCAAATTCGAACTGAAAAATAGAGTAGAAATTCAGTTTCTAAAACTGGTCTGTTTTTAGACAGTTTTGACACCTTTCAGTAAAACGAGTAGAACTCCATGCACACTTTATAAAATATTATGATCTTGATGCCGTTGGAAAGGTGACGTCAAGATCTTCAACCCATAATTTTCTTAGATTTTAATTCTGTCTGTAACTTGTAGCAAAATAGACTTGAACTGAACTCAGTTTCTGGTTCAGAATGCTGAAATTATACCTGTTAGGAGAAAATCCACCATAAATCACATATGTCAACTGAGTTTATGAAAATTGGTCAGTAAAAGTAAAACACTCATATCTACAACTTTCGGGAAGGGACCAGAGACTAATTATGACTGTAGATAGGCTAAAAGTGATGTTCTTTCTGCTGTAACCGTTTAGACAGATTCAAATTTTACACTATTGTCATACCATGCATTACTCTTTTATGTTTTGTTCAATTTCAGTTATCATGCTATTATTTGTCATGATTTATGTGATGATTAGTAGCTATGTTCACATGATTTCCAATTTGTTGTAGTAAATAAAATTGTGTTCAAGTTAAAGTGCATATTAACATGTTTGCTATGTCTAAATAAAAGCTAGTTTATTATGTTGTGTTTAAAGGACGTCTTATGTCATTTACTAACATGCAACAAGCTAGTATACATGGTTGTGTTATTACGCCATTACTTTCCATTATGCTAGCATGTAGCTTTATTTTGATTAAGTATGTCAACTTGAGACATTTGCTAGTGTTGTAGTTTCTTCTTGTTTAGTGTATCATATTAGTGTTGTAACTTCATTAAGAAAGTGAATGGAATTGATGGAACTATGCGATGTTGAAATAAGATGAAGACGATTGTCGTTGAGGAATCACGACATCGGTGAAATTATGAAAGAAATGGAAATATATGAATGCAGTTTTAAGACCGTTGAAATGAATAAATGATGAACTATTCCATAAACTGAGAGTGAGAATGAGGAATGTATCAGTCCTCCTAAAGGAGGGTGACACGGGTTTGGGGGGAAACGGGTAAACTATAGGTGTTAAGGAGCAGACCGTAGTACGATTTCTCACTCGCTACGTCACTCCCGGAAGGGGGAGTTTGACTAGAGTTGGAGAGGCCGGTGGTGTGCTCGTGTCACATCATGTCTGGTAATTGATGGGTTTCTCCGTTTTCCACAGAAAAATTGAGCTGGTCTCGCTCCAATACCTTGCCCCATTCGGGTACGGAGTTGTGAGAGGTCCCCTCCGGTGCTCGTGTTGCTGGTTGGGGTACCACTTTTTCACCCACCCTGGGTGAAGTCCGCCTTCCTGACAATCTACAGTTTACCCGGGTTCCAAGCATGTGAATCAACAACTTATGATAATTGTCTTTAAATTATAAGTGTTGTTATCTTATGTCTCCTTGCTTTTGTTTACTTTAATGCTGCTATCCCATGATAACGTGTCCTCATGTTTCCTTTTAATATCTGCATTTCATGATATGGTTTCATATGCATGTTTTATAAGTTCTCATAACTAAGATGTCGCATGTTAGAATGTGATTACTTTTACGCACCATGCACCTTACTTGTTAGACCACCCTACTTGATAGATAGACCAGTTCTAAAACTGGGTTCTACTAGAGTGTTAGGAGTTTCTACTTGGTCACGCGTTGACGTGTCCCCGTTGACGTATCCCCGTTGACTTTCAGGTCATGTGAGTTGGAGGTTACCACTACCGTCCACAGTAGAGATCGCCGAGGCTGTCCCCACCTCTATCCCCGAAGTAACTACCTCTGTCTCTTTCGTGCCCGGATTCGAGGGCACGCCGGTATCTATTGCTCCCGATCTTACTTTTTCCACCATTTTGGAGCCTACCACTACCGTCCCCACCATTTTGACCCTGCCAGCACCGTATTTGCACCTGTAGACCCCCTCACTTCCGTTCCCATCACTCTAGGGTAGGGAACACGGCTACACTACCTCGCACTTCTTCTGTCCATGCATCAGTTGTATTCTCTGAGAGCGTCGTGGTGTCTGTCACCACTTCTGTTGCCGCGACGACTCCCATTTCTGATGATGCTGCTGCTTCTGTCTCTACACCAGATCTCAGATCCATTCCATTCCCATCCTCTTCCACCAAGATCCCTGCTAGACCGCCCTCTACTAATTTTTTATTCAGACCTCGTTCTTCATATGGACGAGGCCATGCTAAGAGGGTCGTTTCTAGTAGTTCACATCCTCCTCCTGGTTCCTGCCATACTGCCGCACGTCTTACTGCAGTGGAGACCGAGGTTACTCGCTTGAAGCATGCATTTGACACCTTCGCCAGCTTGGTCGCCACCCACCAGCAGTCACTTGAGCGGGACATCACTACTATTCTTGATATTCTAAGGATGCAGTGTGCACCAGCTGTCATACTCGCACACGCTTCTCCTGCCTGACCAGACCCTCCTCCTCCTGTCGCACCTGCATCACTCACTATGTCTCTTTCTCAGGCTTCTGCAGGGCCTGTCACTTATTCTATTGAGTCGGTTGCATCACTGGTGGACTCATCTGTTATTGACACACATATTCTTACACATGTCGCCACACCTGTTGTCACACCTTCTTCTAAGGCAGTCGCACTTTTTGTTGACCTGCCGACCGACACACTCATCGAGCCTCCACCTGTAGTCTCATTATCTGGTCCATAGTCGTCGGACCCATCACCAGTCACCCAGGGTGATGCCGTTGCTTAATCCCTATGTTACGTTTGCTCATGTCTCTTCCCCCCACATATTTTATGCCCATCTGTCTCTTTAGGGCCATGTTCTTGCGTAGCTTGGGGGGAGACCCATTTACACCATCTACATATACCATCTCATTCCATCTGCATATATCCCACTTGCATCATACCATCACTTGCATCATCTGCCTGCTTGTCCATATTTTTGCATTTAGGCATTAGGTCATGCATCCACATTTGCATTTTCCCTTTTTTCTTATTTATACAGTTCATTTTTTAGTTTACCTTTTTATTTCTCCACCCACCCCACCCTAGGGTCATTTCCTGCCTTGCACGCATGTTCTTAGAAGTGAAGACACTGCTGGGTTTAGCTTGGAGGATGAGCACTATCGCTTTTTATTTTTATTTCTTATATATTTTCTTCCATTTTACACCTTTTTATTTTTATTTTCCACCATTTTTCCACCATTTCTTTTTTTTCTTTTAGCATCATGCTTTCCATGTTTTGGTATGCATGCATGCATATTTCTTTTTTATTATCCTTTTCCCCTTTTGCTAGATATATTTCATAAGGTGATATCTGTTATAGCCTCTGCAGCTATCACGATGATTGTTACTTTTGCCATGTTATCTAAAGTATTTCAGTGTATTGCTATCCATATGCTTGCTTATATATCCTTTTGATGATCTCTCTATATGAACGCTGGAAATGAATTGAAACTGAATGTATGCAATAGTATTTAGTATGCTTTTTTTGGAAATGCACCAAGATTCACTCATCATTTGTATATCTGAAGCATTCGCCTTGTTGTCTTATTTCACCTTCTATTGTATGCCTGATATGATTGTATGCTTTACTACCTAACTTCACTATTCGTTGAAATGATTAAGAATACACATGCTTCCATATGAGTTTAGTTGAAGTATTATCTTATTGAACCATCTGTGCACATCTTAGAGTGACCTGCGTGATATATTATTTCCTTCTCCACATACCTTTTTATTCTCTACATGTCACTTGAGTTCACCCCTTGCAGCTAATTATATCACATTTTCTTTCCCAAAAATCCCAAAAGAAAAAGTTAGCTCCAAAAGTCCAAAAAGCCAAAAAGGAGCCAAAAAAGCCAAAAATACCTATTCTATAGCTCCTACAAAACGATGAAAAAAAAATATTTCTCTATTTTTATTATTGGAGCTACAAAATTACTTGGGAAAAGCCACAAAAATTCCATTACTATTCTTTAGATGCGATACCTTAAGCTAAGCTTGGGGGTGAATTCATTTGACCATATGAGTGAGTATGCCATTTGAGTGGAGTTGTGCACAATTGGGAACATTTGATAATGCTGAAACTTAATGAAATGCTTTAGCTATGGAGACTTCTTATGAGTTATATGAATATGTGAATGCCATGATTTATTCTATTCTCCATTGCGTGCTTGGTGTGAATTCTTATATGCTTCATTTATATCTCTTGATTGAAAAGTGTATCGCCAACGCATGTATGCTAGACTCTATGAAACACATGAAGTGGATATGAATTGATTGCATTAATTTAGAGAATCCCTTTTGTTGATCCAAAATGCTTGCAAGTAGAATGTTTAGTTAAGATATGGAATCTATATAACATGTATTTCACTTTGTTCAGAGCATCATGATATGTAGCCATGGCTTGAGATCTGATCAAATACTCTATCACCTCCCTCCATCTTTCATTCTTTTTTCTATTTCTTATTTTTATCACCTGGTGAGCCTCGTATTCGTCTTCCTCGAGGACGAGTAAGAGGTAAGCTTGGGGGATTTTGATGTGTCCATATTTTACATATATTTTTTGCATTATTTCATATCATATTTGCCTCCAAAGTCCACATTTTCATATATTATTGCGCTTCTAATGCCATATTTGAGTTTTGTATAGTTTTTTTATTTTCAGGAGTTTTCGAGCGAATTGAAGATATTTAGGGACATGGACACATCCTACACGTCCAGGACGTCATTGGCGTGGTTCCATTAGAGTTCGTCGAGGCAAAAAAGTAGATTGGAGGAGAGGAGGAGAAGAGAGCGAGAGATGAGAACTCTAGGCCTACATGTGTTCAGTTTCCCAGGCTACTCGGTCGAGTGCATCGGCACTCGATCGAGCTGACATACAGACGTTGCAGCAGAAACAGACATGCCCCACTCGACCAAGCAGACAGCCAGCTCGACTGAGCTGTATTCAAACAAAACGACTATTCTGGGCTATTCTTTAAGTGTTATAGCTCGACCGAGCAGTAAAGCCACTTGACCGAGCTGATCATCTACTCGACCCTAGTCGCAACCAAACAAAGCAGCGTTCTGGAGGGTGTCCAGACCTACAATAGCTTGCCCGAGTGGAAGGGCTGCTTGACCGAGTAGCCCATATCAGCTAGAGCCAAAGAAGCAGCAAAGCGGCAGCCACATGTAGCTCGACCGAGCGGCGCCACTACTCGAGCAAGTAAGGTGACGCGGCCTGTCAAGTTGGTGGGCCCAAGTTCCCAGATTTTCTGATATTGTGTGGAGTCCAAACCCACTTGTATGTAAGCACAATTTTAACCTTTTTTAGAGAGCTTGCTTATTTTCCTTAGTCTAAGTTTAGTTTTAGATCGAGAGAGAGTTTTGTACCGTCGCTAATTATTGAAGACAAAGTTGGGATTTTTATTGATCTCTTTGCGTGGAATCTTAGATCCTTAATTCTCTGGTATTAAGTATTGCGTTGCGACGTTTTGGTAACGATTTCTCACTTTTCTATTGCTTTTTATGTCTTCAATTACGATGGTGATCTCTTTTCTTCTCGTTAAATATTTCATTGTTTTTGCTATGATTCACGAGTAGTCTTTTCTAGGGCGAATTGATTAGCTCTAGGATCTTAGGATTTAGATGTAAAGTTAGGATTTTTAGGTTGTGTTAGCATAAAAGGGAATTGTTTTGGTTGATCTAGCCAAATTTGTAGGAGATCTCGAACTAGGATCTTGACCACGAGAGTGGCGCAATGAATTTAAGGAGTATCCTATGAATTTAATTAGGTAGGTTAGTAGATTCAATTAGGGTTTGTGACCACGAGAGTGGTGCGCGCACATTGATGGGATCTACCGATGTCCTATATTACTATTGATGACTACAAGAGTAGCGTCAATGAGAGCATACAAATCCACTCATCAAAGCTCTATCCACGAGAGTGGTATGAATATTGTCGATCCTAATGCACAGATCGCAAGTTACGCCTATCGCGAGAGCAGGGTAAGCGTGCGATATGTTAGACACATGGCGTGTCGAGCCATGAGTTCTACATCTTAGATGCGACAATCCCTAAGAAAGCCAATGCAACGTAAGAGTTCTAACCTAGCATCGACATCGACGATCCTAGTGGTGAGTCCTAATGCCCTAGTCCTTTATTATTGATTACAATCTTGCTTGATAGATGACCTTCCAACAACCAATCTTCTAAAATCTAATGCTAGCATTATTCTAAAGATCTAAAGATTACCTAAGACCATAATAGCATTCATCTCTCTGTGGGATCGATATCTTTTATAGTATAACTTGACACCGTGCACTTGCGATATCATCTGGAGTTACATTACGGACATGTCAATAACGGGTGAATGACCGTCCTAAAATAAGAGCACCTGGCTCTGCCCATTCACAAGGACTCGATTCTATGTCCAAACATCACATGCCAGCAGATGTAGTCACCATCATAGGACAGTCCACTCAATGAAAGTGAATCTATTTGGTAGAGGATCCTCAGCGAGTTATCCCTGACATCAGTCTGCCTCTGCTCGACTTTTGTAATAGCCCTTCTTTACTGGATCAACCTTGAAAGTTGCCTGCCGCAAACCCCGAATTTCAAAAAAGTATCTAAAATCTATTACTTATGAAGCATTACTACTTATGAAGCTGGAACAAGAGAGTAAGAATCTCTGGCAGCGCCGACTCGCCCGGAGCTTCCCTTCGTCAAACGACAAATGCAGGTAGGAGTGCCACATCCGGAGATGGGAACGAGTACTTGACTTTCGTCGTCCTACTTGTCTAACACATCCCTATGCTCGACCGCTTTTGCTATGAGCTTCGCGTATGAATGCATGCATTACGCTTGACACTAGCTCCCGTATCACCAATCCGTGTCCACTCTCATGATCCATGGACCGGGATAATACACTACGGTTGGTTCTAGCAGTTGACTACTTCCGTAGTCATCGACTAGCAGATTGAAGATTAGTGATCACCCCAACTCTCGAGTCACTCTCATGATCATGAGCCCCAGAAAGCGGTCACTAAGCCCTAATCAGATTCATGGGGATTGTCCCTAGAACATGGAGCTACTTTCGCAATCCTCCAATCCTAAGGCTGATTCCCCAAAACCCTTGTTCAAACTACCGTAGAGCGACCCTAGATTCGTCCAACTAAGGTTAACCTATCATCCAAGCCCCAGATTCCTAGGGTTCACCCCTAATCCTAGCAATAGATCTACTCAATCATGGAAAAAGATACGGAAACAATAGAAATCAACATCACAAGCAAGTAAAAGGAAAACAATAACATATTCAACAAGAAATATAAATAGAAATAGCATAAGGAAGATTCAACAAAGGATGGATCAGGGGATGGATTAGGGGATCCCCTAAATGATGGCTACTCATTACATATATATCCCCCAATAAAACCCTAGAAAAGCCCTAAAACCCAAGGAGATCGTATCTCAAGTTGCTGGGACCCATGTCGCTTGGCCAAGCACACCCTAGTGCTCAGCCGAGCGCCTTCTTATGCTTCAGCCTCTTGGCGCTTGGAGAAGGGGTTGCTCTGTCGAGAGGGGTAGTCGCTCGACCGAGCATGCTCTTGGAGAAATCCATGTCGCTCGATTGGAATTGATGTCGCTCGATCGAGCGGTTGGCTGCTCGCCCTAGGGAATTAAATGCAAAAATGACAGAGAGTTTGAAGGCCAACAACGAGCTCTCTACATAGGATAGCTTGGTCGAGCGTGAGGGGTCGCTCGGTCGAGCGACCCCTTCAAGCTTTTCTTCTCATCTTTGGAATCACATCTCGGTCAAGCACGAGGCACACTCGACCGAGTGATCTAGGAATCCCTCTCAGGCCTCTTCCTTGTCTTCTCTCCTTCTTCTTTCTTTCTTTCTTCTTCCTTTGGTTCCTCTTCTTGCTACTCTCCAGTAGCATGAGCTCATTGAACACGACGCCGTTGACGCTCCGGCGTCGACAATCATGTCCTCCTCTCCAGCATGCTCCAAATCGCTCGATATTCTCTGAAATGTATCCAAACGCTTTCGAAGACAAATAGTTCCAATTATCGATATAAAAACGTATAACATCGAGATTTAAGCGATTATTTTGACGTGTAAACATATAGACAAGATGTGGAATATTATGACACATCAATCATCCTAGGCAAAACCCTAATTTATCACTCAAAATCTAAATAAAATAGTTCAAGCCATATCCAAAACATAATAGGGTTCAACACGTACCCTAGATGATACTATGTAATGTACATCAAAGAGATCATCACAAAATAACAAAAGAACAAGATAGAAAACAGAATAAGGAAGAGAAATATTTAGCTCCAAAGTATGCATTCTGAAATACAAGTTGCTTCCAAGTAAGGAAAAATCAAATAAATCCTAATCTACTCCTAAACTACCCTAAACTACCAGTTGTGGAAGAACAATGAAAGAAATAAGGTCTCCTCTTCTCAATCGGCATACAAAAATATATATACTAACCCAAAAACCATAACAGAGTTAGGCAGAAACCCGACCCAATAGTCGTTGCACGACCGTGTCGAGCAATCGACATGGTCATGTCGACTCAGCTCTGTTGCATCTTTACAGTGTTGCTTCATAATGATGCGGTTGTTTGGATGGCCACATGATTGTGTAACTGTAAATCACAGAGCTACCTTCTACCTTCTTCACTGGCTTGTCGTGTGATGCTCATACTCGACGATGTCAAGTCTTCTTCAGTTCCTCGGCATCCATCCCACACGGCCGTGAGAGAGGCCTATGATGGCCTTCGGTTTATGGCTTCCTACACGACCATGTATTGTAACACACATGGTCGTATGGCCCTTGCTATTGCCAGTTTCATGACACGTCCATGTGTGATGGCACACATGGATATGTGAAGCAATATTCTCTTCAAGTCTTCTTATTTTGAATGCTTTGCTTAACCTCGCTTTCTCTCTTAACTTCTTGACTCCAATTAGCTCCAAAATAGCTGGATATTGACCTAAAATGCACATAAACAACCAAAGAGTGAAAGGAAACGAAATTAGGATGAAGTGACATAAAATATGGTGGTATATGATGTAATGCATGATTAATCCCCACTAAAAATGTATATAATAATCACTCAACAAAATGTCCCAAGCTAAACTCTTCCTTGCCCTCAAGGAACACAAAGAGGGAGTAGAACAGGAGGGGAATGCAAAATGAAATGCACTGTGAAACTCCAAAGTTCCAAATGTAATCGCACCACATATGCATAAGAGGGTGACAACTAGGATATTCATGGAAAACAAATCAAATTTCATCAACCCGCAAAAATAAAAAATAGAGTATATGTTTTTTTTGAAATGGAGAGTCATATAATATACACAACTATGAAGATGTTTTGGTTCTAAGATAAGTTCTATATCCCACATTTGGCTATTGAAATGGGAGTCAAAGTAATACACAAATCAAAGGAAGAATTAATAAAATATCATGGTAAATAAATCAATCAAAGAAGTGGCCCTCACAAACGCTATAATTCATAGATTCGTGGGGTCACTAGCTTCACACACACGCGTGTGCAAATAAATATATACACACACACACACACAGATATATATATACATATATATCTGCCCACGAGAGGGTGTCCCAGTGGTAAGTCATTCCGCTCCAAAGCCAAGGGGTGCGGGGTTCGATGCCTATGGCCGCCGTGACTTGGTAATTATTGTGGAATTTGTTGTGGAATTATTTACCCTGGGGCTACATCTCCCCTCTCGGACCTACCCGGGGGCCGTTGGGGGCACGGCGGTTTCCCCCCAGTTTGCATAGTCTCGGCCGGGCTCTCGCCTTACCCTCCTAAAAAAGCCAAAGGCAGGGGGAGGGGGTTGGGGATTTTTCTGGGTTGTCAAAAAAAATATACATATATATCTATTCTATAAAATAGGGATGTTATCAAGAGAAATTGGATAAGAGTTTTTGGATAAGAGTTGAGAAATTGGGTATAAATGAGGGTTGTTATTAAGAGAAATTGGATAAGTGAAGAAAAATTGAGTTTGGGGGAAACTCTTTGATATGAGTTTTGAAATTTTAAATTTGAAAACAAAATTTGTAGGGGGAATTAATTTTTGCGGGAAGAAAAATGTTTTGGGGACCCAACACATTAAAATACAAAATTTATCACCCAAAACAAACCTCAGCCGTGAAATATTGGGCGGGGGATGAAATATTTGGGGGAATTTTTGGTTCTCTCCCCCTCTATCTTCTCTCTTTCTCACTCACCCGAACCCTCTATCTCTCCCCAGCTATAAGCCCAACCCCCTGCACCGTGCCCCCCTGTACCGCCACCCCTCTTCCCCTCCGCCCCATGGCCACCCCTCTTCCCCTCCACCCCACAGTCACCTCTCCATTTCACCATCTTTCGGCTTGAAGACTTCGAGGAGGACGGCAGACTCGAGTGTGCGGTCTGGCTCTCGGAGCTGAGGGAGGACGGCGGGGTCGAGTGTGGCGATCTGCATTCTATTCGGCACCAGCAACTCGGCCATTTTCAGTCGATTCCCTCTTCAAGGTTCTTTTTCGAAAAAATCCAATCTTTCTCGAGAAATTTTGTTCAGATTTGTATTCAACATAATTAAGCATAAATTTCTCAATCGATTCCATTTTATTATTGCTTGAATGAGTCTATGATGCTCAATTATGTTTTAAAATTTGTTTTTTTACGTTTGTGAATTTTGTTTCTAGTGTTTTGCTTGGGGGGTTATGTGAAATTTTATGTGAATATTTGGGGGTTTTGCTAGGGGGTCATTAAAAAAGATTGGGCTTTTATGTGAACTTTTAGGGAAGAGGGTATGGAGGTGGTGCAAGCCATTGCTAATGGCCTCTTCATGCATGTTTCTTTATATATAGAAGCAGTATGCCATCATGTGGAGTTTTGTGGGTATGGTCACAAGGCATATTCTATTGTAGAGACCATGACTATGGATTTTTGGGTCATGCACTACATGCAACAAACCCCTGACGGTTCATATGCTTGCACTTTAACCTACACAACCAACTGTATTTCATGTTTATGGTGTTCTTTTTAATCTTGGCTTGAGGTCTTCCATTGTTTATTTCGGCTTATAATTGGTTTACCATGTCGGTCTACAGTTCCCCTGTTTAAGTAATATTTATACAGTTTCTATCTATTGGGGGCATGAGCTTATCTTTTGGTTCTTATTAGAAGAAAAACATGACAATCATGTCAAGCCATTCAAATAAAGTAATTTTTTCATTTGGAAAAGTCAACTGAACTTCATGAAGATTTGTGAGAACATTTCACCTCTTTTGACCAGGCTTGAAGAAGTCATTTAGCTTCCATGACTGATCTCTCTGTTATTGGCTCAAAAAGTCTTCCAAGATGCCACAGATCCAGTAAGTAATCAGTTCACTTGATTTTTTGTTATATTTTTCTTCGTTTTGACATAATCCTACAATATATGAATTTTTGGAATGTTTAGTTAACTGGTATAACAAAGTATCACCTATTTATAATGATAAATTTTGAAGTTTTAATGGGAGGCTGATAAGATGTATGAAATCAGGATTTTTTAAGAATTATTATCATTTATTTATAAAAGAGTTTTGGTTTTTATATATACATTTTTGAATGATTTATTATCAGGGTTGACGTTTACAGATATGATTATTGGGTGAAAAGAAACTTGCAAGAGAGTGCAAAAGCATTCATGTCCGAGGGGAAGGTTGACGCAGATCCATATGTAATCAGTTCACTTGATTTTGTTGTTATATTTTTTTCTTCGTTTTGACATAATTTTCCAACATATGAATTTTGGGAATGTTTAATGTTTAATGTGTAATCTGCTTATGTGTAGACTAATAGTCATTGCTTTGTAAAGTTATATGATTGCTTTACAGAATTTTGAAGATTCTAATGTAATTTATTTTCCAGTGTTAGATGCGATCAGTGTTAGATGCGATCTGTTGGGTAGTTGCAGCAGGCAATTAATTGACTGGGTTTTAGACCTTTACTTGATTTCTTAATGGTTGTGCATCATATTGAATGCCTATCATGTTTTCCATCGGATGCTTTAGGTGATTACCTATTTTATGTATGTGCTTTATGTGTAACAAATGGATCAATATGCAGCCAATGAGATGGTCTCTTATTGTCAGAAGCATTCATCCCAAGAACCTCAACTATGAGATATACATCCCAAAAACCAACAATCGCCACCATGACAGGTTGCAATGTGAGAACATGAACCATTCATCACCATTTCTACTTCCTTCTTCATGCACCGAGCATCTACAGAATGTAAAGCCTTTATCTGAGTATAGCTAAAGTTATAATAGTATGTTCAGGCTTGAGTCTTAGTGACATGTTTGGTTCAAACAAAATGTGCAATGTGGATGCACATTTCTGATACCTTGATATTCGACTAAATGAAATATGAATATGAAAAATCAAATTAAAAATTTCACTGAATATTGTAATCATGTCATTAGCTTATATGTAGATCCTTTGCAGATTGAATGAATTTTTGATCTTGACAACAAATATAAATAGGATTGAGGTTTGTTCTTATATTATTTAGTAGATATATTAGTCCGCCAATAACTATGTAGATCAACCTTTCAAACATTTTTTTAAATTGAAGAATATTTAATGGAAAGCTAAACAACTGATACTAACCCTTGATAAGCTGGTGACAGTTTGGAACATTGAAGGTTAATTTACAAGTAGGAAGTAGGAAGGCTGGTCATTTTGGTCGTGCGTATGATCCATGCAGCCAAGGAGCACCCATCTAAATTCCCGTCTAATATGAAACGTCTGATATGAAATATAGAAAAGATTGATCCAGGCATCACTTTTTCGAAGCACAGTATAAAACCTATGGTGAGTATGTGGATGAAGTTTAGTCCTCTCTCTTGGGGAGCACATCCAAGTATTTTTGAGATATAAGCAACATCTGACGCATATAATGCCAAGAAGGATCCATGCTTGCAGGCCACACATGATTTGAATCTAGAAGCATCTTAAAGAGTCCAGGCTATCTATTAATCTCCCATTTTCTTAATTAAATCTATCCAATTCTTAACAGAGTGAGAGAGACAGACACCATTTAATATAGCATAAATAAATGTTTGTGTTTTAAAGATTAAGAGATATGTTCTGTTGGATTGACGAGGATTTGAGCAGTTTGAGTCTTGATATGGAGACGGAAAACTGGGCAAATGTGGATGATTTCAAGTGGCTGTGAGTAGTGCAATTTCCAAATTATGGGGTGATTCACAAACACGAACGAGTGGAAAATGGTGGATGCATCGGATTTGAAGGAGAAGTGTGATGATTATTAGTTCAGCATCATTTTAGATCCAGGTATAACATATGATTTTCTGAAATATTATCTTTATTGAGCATATCAAGGTCATTGGTTTGTGATAAAATATGTGTGCTCTTCTTCAAATTAGTTGTATGGATTAAGCCATGAATGCATAATTAGTGGGGTTTTTTTGGTCAATATCGGGTTATCGGTATTCAGTTCTTTTGTCAAGACTTCAGTTGGGAACATAATGCAAGAAAGTTCAAAATATTTAGTAATATGTATGATTTGTTTTATCATATGAATAGTTATCGCAACTATTTGCTAGAGTTAAACTTTCATTCAATTTTTCTGAATGGTACTTATATTAAATTTGGCATGTAAAGCCATTAATTTCTAAAAATAGTTTAGATTTTCCATATACTGGAAATTGTGTTACAAAATATATGTAGTGGCTAAAACTTTTCTATTGATGTATAGACAAATTTATCTCACAACATCTAAGGGAGAGATTCTCACTCACTGCATTTCAGTAGGATATACTGAGATATGATAGCATTGTGCTGAAATCATCATGTGCTAAGCTGACGTTTTCCCTAAACTTGGTCATACAAATTACAAATTTATGCATGAATGATATAGGTAATTCATGCACAACTTGCAGCCACTTCTGAGCAGAGTGTTCCACTCAAAGCAGTATCTTCATCAATATTTGGTAAGTGAAACATTATCCTATGATAAATTAAAGATAAAGCATGACTTAGTCTGATGTTTTTCTTATATTATATGATATTTCATATTAGACTAGGTTGACTAGCATGCATACATTTTGATATGTACATAATGAATCAAGACAAGGTCTATGAACATAGATGGAGAATTTCTGTGAATAACATTATGCAATTGCTTAGTTGAGGATTGAAACTTAACTGTACCTGCAACTATAAAGGGTAACTTTGGTGAACAAAAGTTCCATGCTCATCTTAGAACTATGAAGTTCCTACCTGAAAAGATGACTACAGAATTAATATATTTTATGCTTTTCAGTTTTACTGCATACATGGCACACCTAACTTGGTGTTCTTGTATGTATAACTTGGAGGCCAATTATGTGAGGTAGAACCACCATATGTTAATACATAAGATAAAGACGTGACATAACTTGGAGGCCGATTTTGCTTTGATCTGATCTGATGAATTTTCTGTTAATTTTTTGTTAAACTGAAGTCTTCCTCTTCCACCATAAATTTTATTCCTGCTCTAATGTAAAGGTTAGTTTTTCTACTCTAATCTGCTTTAATCTGTTCTGATGAGTTTTTCTGCATCCAAGGTTTCATGGATAGTGGCGACATCAGCAGCGGCGTTAACTGAACCTATAGCTATTGCCTTGACTGCATTCTATATCTGTAATTGGAGGCAGAGGTAAAGGGGAGTGACACTTCAACTGGATGGAAATTTTGGTGTCGATTTGACTTTAATCTGATAAGGGCCTTGCTGGTTTTAGTAGCTTTTAGTTGGGTATAACATATACTTTTTATGCAATAAGATATTTCATCTGTTTTGTGTGTAGCAAAGGAGTGGTTTGCCAAACGATGAGTGCTTTTTTACTATTATTAAGAAAACAGTTTTTGTGTTCTTGCTGATAAGTTGCTTCCACAAACATTTATAAACATGGATCTTATTATGAAATATCCAAATTTATTAGCCAAATGAATATAAGATCTGCATATTGACATATCTGTTCTATCTAGAAATACATTGTAAGCCATGCATGTTATCTGTTGGTTTCATAGCATTATTGAATGTTGATACAAGTTATCTGTTGGTTTCCTGGTATTCTGTATTAGAAAAATACATCAAATTAGAGCAGTAAATTGAGCTGGGTTCTATAAACAATTTTGACTTTCTAATACAGGTAAGTGCAGCAAGGTTAACGGGGTTGTTCTATAAACACATTAGTCCAAATTTTAGTCAAAATTCTTTAGTCATAGTTTTATAAAAAATCCCTTTCATGACCAATGAATAATATTTCTACATCAGATTAGAGCAGAAATGTGAGCTGGATTGTTTTATAAACAATTGTTTAATGAATTTTTCTAAGCAGTTCACTGGTTTGTTCATTATGAACAAATCAGAAAAATTCATGAGTTCCCTGGGATGTTCATATGTTTGCTTCAATATCGATTTTGACTAATGTACTATTTTTGCCGATGTCTTCCTTTTCCACGATGCACGCAACATAAAGAGCATCAATTAGAAATGGTTTACAGTAAAAAAAGCATTTTCTTTAAGTTTTTGTGATTGAATTCCTTAAAGTTTTTTGATCATGTTCACAAAAGGCAATTTTTTGATGTTTTTATGGGTTGATATTCATGAGCTACTTCTTTGTAACATGCCTTCTTCTTGCTCGCATTCAGGATCTTCTCACTTCTACATACGTCAGAGCTCCCCATGTCAGAGCTAAAGCTACCACCCATATGTCGCTGATGAGTCTCCTCGCAGTCCCTCTACCTCCTACTAGTCAGCCTGTATCATGCCTAACACATTGGGTTTTCACAACGTCGGAGCATTACAATGGGTATATTAATGAAATAATAAAATAAGCTTGATTTTTATTCTACTGCATGTTTTTGAGAGCTAATAAAAATGCTAATAAAAATTTGCAGTATAATAAAAACATGCATGGGCTTGATTTTCATAAAAACGTGCACATTTAATTTATTTAGACCCACCATCAAACAAGAAAGCTAAATTTTTATTATATTGTAGTAAGTTGATTAGCCCATTGTTCCTCAAGAAAGCTAATGCTAAAGCCCATTGTTCCTCAAGAAAGCTAAGGCTAAAGGTCAACTTTCAATTTTGTTTATTTGTTTGGGTTTATAATAATTAAAAAGCATTGGCTGGGTTTGTATCTGGGGAACTTTTGGGGGTTTGATGAGTTAGTGGCGAAACCAAAACATCACTCAAAGGTTCCAGTCCTGCAGTTATGGGGTAACATTTGAAGATTCGCTTTTTTAATTTTTTGAAATACGCTTGCCTTTCTCTCAATGCTGGCTCAATGCTGGCACAACTAGCTGTCAGTTGATTTCTTTTCTTTTTCTCTATAGTATTGGTTTGCTGCATTGTTTCTTATACTTCTTTAATGCAAACAACATTTATCTGTTTTGATTTGAAATCTTGGGTGGTGATATTCAAATTTGAGCATTAAAAATGCTATTGTTAAATTTGTTCGCATTGTGAGAGTTCCCTGCTTAACAAGACACGGAGCATTTTTATATAATGTGGTCTTTTAAAGGTTTTAACTTAAAGATTACTGATAATAGGTTTAGGGCAATTGGTCGATCTGTGTCACATTGTAAATATCATCATGATGGTCAATATTTTTCTAACTTCATTCTGCAAACTTCATGGAGCTTTACAGAGCATATATTTTTTGATTGATATTTTTTTAATTATAAAGTACGTTCTGGCATTTTTGTTGTATGGAGAAGTGATGAGATCATTTTTCATTTTGAATGTATGTAAACCTTACATCTATTTGACATCTATTAGAAAAACATATCACATATTCCGAATAATGTCATGTGTTTCAAATTCGGCATCTTTTGGGGAAATTTATGTGATTGTCATGTATTTTGCTTTTAAGAACTAAGCTATGTTGATATTGGACTAAAAAATTCTGTATTTAGGTTCTTCATGCACTTCATGCACTGAAGCTTGATTTGTAGTTGATAAAATATAAGTTGATTCTTTGGGAGTAGCATTGTGAAGATATTGAGGAAGAAATACATCCATATATTGGAAGAGAAAATACATCCATATTTTGGAAGAGAGACTAGTATACCTCCAAGTCCAATCTGATATGTTAACAGTTATCAAACAAATGCAAAGGTCAAGTTTCAATTAGCATTGTGATTGTCATGTTTTTGGGTACTGTCCTGAAAAAGCTTAATTTTATGCTTCATGATTCATGTTTTTAATTCAATCTCAATTTGAGTACTATCATGTTTCATTCAATCGCAATTTGGGTATTGTCATGTTTCAAATATGTTTTAAGCTTCATGCTTTAATAAACGTCAATTTCGGTATTGTCATGAAGAAGCTTAACAGCCAAGGTCCTTTGAACTTCTCTCCCTGCAACATTATCTTATGCACCTTCACTCCATGTTTTCTGCTTTGTTCAGTTTTGAACAATCAACAGTCTCACTTTACCATTCTACCATCAACGCCATGTATCAAATAATCCTGAAATCTCTGTTCATATAATCTAGATTCTAGAGACCTAGCATCATAAGGAATACATCCTATATGGCTAACAATATTATATTGTTGAACTGGTTATACATGATTAATATACCTCTGTTAATGTAATAAGTAACATGGAATTAGAATTCTGAAGGACATCATATGTCCTATAAACAAAGCAAGAAGAAACAAAATGAAAAATGATAGAACAAATAAAAAGGTGCAACATGGTTCTGTAGTCATTAAAATGACTTACACACGGAAAAGCAGATGAAGTGCCTCCCATAAAATGGATATAGTGTAAATAATGGCAAGAAGATCATATCTTCACATATTTCTTTTTTATATGCAGCTTAACATTGGCCAAGCTAATTATAGCACGACAACGGCGGGGCTGATTGGCTTCACCAAAGCAGTGGTGAATGAATTTGCAAGCAGAAACATAAATGTGAGAGTAGTATTCTGAATCATTTACTACACTGAGTTAAATACATGATAGTTTAATTAATTATGTAAACTGCATATTCAGGTGTATACCCAGGAAAAAAGGGGGAGAAAGCCTCATGTATTCTCAGCTCCAGAAGCCATCAGAACTACTAGAACATCAGCCAAGCCCATGATATCTCACTTGGACATTCACGGGCCTGAAAACTCCCTCCTCAATGACATGTATCTTCTTGATCCCTCCTCCCACAAGAGTTGGAGGCTTGGTGTTGCGAGTTCGAGGCTGGCTCGACGTTGCGAGTTAACGTCAACGATTCAAGCTGACATAGGAACCTGCTGGGTGTTGCGAGTTGAATCTATGGCAGAGTAAGCAACAATGATGTTGAATATGCTGAGATTCAATTTCAGTTTATATTTATTATTATTATTGGATCTATGGCAAGCGCAAGCAATGATGTTGAAGATGATTAGCCCCAACTTGAGATTCAATTACGAGTTGGATCTATGGCAGAGCAAACATGGGTTATGCCTATGTTTCTCTTTTTTTTCGTTTTATGTTTTAAGCTGGATCAAAGTTTGACAATTTGATCTTCATTTTTCAATGAAATAGCAATAAGATATGATGGCAATCTCTTTAAAACATGTTTCATGAAATCTTTGTTATCACATGTTGTATAATATATCATTACGATAAAGGAATTTTTATGAGAAAAACAAGCACATCAATTGAGTTGTGTTTAAGTTCAACAAAGAACATGTAACTATGTCATCTTCACTTGCAGGTTTGTATGCATCTATATCCTTAGAGTTTTATGCTGAGTTGATTGATTATGATTGCCAATCTTTTTTGAGCTCATGTAGTGTAGTATTATGTATGCTTCTTTATCCTTATTTTCTTTCAAAATAATTGTATTAGTTTCAAAAAATTGATGTCATTATCATATTTATCTTTTCTGAAATTTTTTTAGCTCACTTAGGGTAGTAAGTATTATGTAATATATGTTGTGGTTTCAATATTTGAAGAAGCAAAGGTACCATATTTTTTCTTGATTAAGATTGCCCAGTGATGATTCACACACCAGCATCCCCCTCGGAGAAGAAAGAAACATACTTGGGATATTTTATGGTTCTAAAACAAAAAAGAGAAGAAAAGAAGATAAGCCAGAACTATACTAGCCATGCTTAAGTTGTTTAATTCCAAGGGGTTATAAGAGAGATATTGTTAGAGTTTTTTGGTATTTTATTGAACCGTTGTCATATATGTACATATCTGTGTAAATTTTATTGAACTGTGGTCATATATGTACATATCTGTGTAACAGTTCGAAGCTGATATGAATCAAACTAATAGACAATAATATAAGGAATTATGGGTATTCACTGAACTATTTGGATGATTAGCTATATTGTTTACAGCATCAGGAATCGGATGAACTCTCACTTTTTCATGCAATCTATAATGTGAATGTGTCACTCTTTTTAACTTTTTCAGGAGGAACTAACTCTGGAGGTAAGCAAATTTTTTATGGAACTTTTGGGGGAACTAAATCTGGTTGGAATTAATTTTTTGGGACTAAAATTTTTGAGGGGAACTAAATTCTCTTTGGAAACTTAATTTTAAGAGAAACTAAAATATTTGGAAACTTAAAATTAGCATGTAAAATCCTAAAATTCTGTAGCAGAACTAAATTTGGAGGGTACTAAATTTTGGGAGGAACTAAGATTTTTTGTAGGAACTAAATTCCTAGGAATGAGCTAAATTTTTAGGGGAACTAAGATTGGGGGGGGGGGGGAATATCTAAGATGAAACGTGCCATATTGTTGTTCCACGCCGAATGCGCCCGCGCCGTATTTGTTGTTCCGCGCCGAAGACGCCCACGCCGAAAGTGCCTGTGTCGCTAAATATTTTTACGCTTTAAATTTTGGCTGTGTAAATAATTTTTGGGGAACAAATATTTCGTGGGGGAAAATCTTAAATGAACCGTGCCCACGGGTACGGTTCATGACTAGTACATATATATACATATAAATATATACATATATATATGTATACAAATATACATATATTTATATACACATATATAGATATATGTATATATACAAGTATAGATATACTAGTCATAACCCATGCCTACGGGCACGGTTCATTTAAGATTTTCCCCCGCGAAATCTTTGTTCCTAAAAAAATTATTTCCACAGCCAAAATTGCGCGGAACAACAAATTAGAACAAAAATATTTAGCGGCACGGGTTCTTTCGGCATGGATGCCTTCGGTGCGGAACAACAAATTCGACGCAGGCGCATTCGAAATGGAACAACAAATTCGGCGCAGGCGCCTTCAGCGCAGGCGCCTTCAGCGCGGAACGACAAATTCGACACTGGCACCTTTGGATATCCCCTCAAAATCTTTGTGCTCCCCAAAAATTATTTCCCCCTCCAAAATTTAAATGAACAAAAATTTAGCTTCAGCACGGGTGCCTTCGGGTGTGGGAAAAAAATTTAAACCGGGCCAAAACAAAAACACCCGAAAATGAAAATCACCGAACTTTATGAGCTATGAAGGTGGCCACGTATGCCGGTCATAATTAAGTAATATTTTTTTATATGAGAATATGTATAACAAATTTTAATTAATTTAAATTATTTATAATAGTTTGTATGACAAAATTTCCTATGTTGTTAGCATATTTCCATCAACCTCTAAATTTCCAATTATACATACTTATTTGACGTGCATAGCAAGTGCAAGGGAAGCTAATATCTAGCCAAATCCAGCAAACTGGTTCAAAAAGCTTAATTTAGTAGATGACAAATAGTGATCTAATCATCTCAATGAAAGAAAATATGCCACATTTGGAATTGAACTCTTATGGGACCAATTTGTGTTTTAATATATAGATGTTCATTTTCTAGGGCCAAACATTTCAAACATGATTTGAGCTACGTATACAGCTGTGATTTATTCAAAAATGGACCCTGTTAAATTAATTTGTTAGTTCACATTGATCCCGCTATACATGAAGTTCTAGAAATTGTTATAGCAGCTCAAATCATGTTTTAAATGCAAATTGTTAAATTGCCTACGGTAATTACTTCTCCTTGCCTTTGTTGACGACCAAATTCCCACATTGGGACTCAAGGATCAAAGATTCAAGGTTTATGCATGAATTGGGTGAATGTGTTTGGTCATCAACAAAGGCAAGGAGAAGGAATTCAAACATGGCCCCACATCAAGTATCAAGGTTTTCATTCCCCACTAATGCTTTTTCAAAAAACACCTAACCCTAGAAAACCCACCCCTAATACTCTCTCTAAATACATTTTGATTTTTTTCAATTAAATTGATTCCCCTCAAAACTTTCTCAAAACTCATCTCAGCCTTCCATTCTTCAAGAACACATCCTAGCCACTATTTATCTTGTCCTAGTCAGCCCAAAAACAGTCGTTTTTAATATATAGATATATCTTCTTTTTGGAATCCTAATTTTTTCGTGTAGTGAACGTTGGGTCAATGACTCACAAATCAGATTACTTTAGGGTACTGGGCCAAGAAGGACCCCTCAGACCTACTAGCTTAAACCAACGATGATTTTTTTTCATTTTATGCACTCCCCAAGCTAGCCTTTTCGACACGAATCCCCAATGCTTTCTGAGGCACAATGACCCAGCTACTCAACTTAACTGGAAGAACGATGCAAACTTATTCACATATTTTTTCCTTCATATATATTTTTCTTGTGCGTATTCTTCAGCATAGGTTTACATGTATGTATTCTTCAGCATAGGTTAGTGATACTCAGACTCTGATATGTGGACATGCACAACATTACTCGAATTTGATGGCTGATAAAGTGGGAGTAATCATTTGGTAGTCAAAATGCAATAGTAACCTTTGTAATCATATTCCCATAAATATTATTTCATGGCATCATATTCCCAGAAATATTACAATATCTTATTAGGTACATTCACGATAACTCTAAAAATCTATAATTTTCGTGTTTGATACGTCTAAACGATTCCTAAGAATATGCAAAGCAGTGGTTGTCTAATGACAGATTGATGGTGATGATAGTGCATATTCGGAAGGTTGTGATGGTTCTAGTTATGGGTACAATGGGTGGAGATGATGGTGTTGGCAATGATGACAATAACAATGACATCTTGTAACGGTCTATTTTCGATTGTACGCTTTATCGTGCACGTATTCTTGTGCGTGCACGTATTTATTTTAGACTTTGTCTGTATCCGAACCCTATGGTGTGATATGCCGTTGTGACCCTCTCTGAGAGTATTAAATTGTGGAATTAATTTGGAACGTCATTTCACGGGTCATTCTCCCATGATTTGGCTTTGTTTGACGAGACGTCACGATTTTCACTTTTGTCGCGAGGCCTTTCTATTTTTAATTTTGTTTCTCTTCATCAAAATTGTGATCCGTCTTCTCTGTCTTCTTTCTCTCGTCGTCTCGGTCACCCTAGTATTTATCTTTCAATTTTTGTGCTTCATTTGACCTACTTTCACTATTTTTCCAACCAATTATTTGTTTAACCCTAAGTTTCATGTGACACATATCCCCTATTATTTAATAATAATCCTTACATAACCCAATGTTGACGCAGCCCACATTTCTTGCTTTGGCTGCACACAAACCCACGCAAAGAGAGAGGGAGTAGTTTGGGCTTTTGATAGTTTATTATAACTCTTTAAAACAAATTTCCTATTCAAATAAACTCTAAACTAAAACCCTATACTCTAGCTAACAACCTATCCACGTTCTCAGCCCCTAACCTATTTAAAATGACCTAGGCTAGCTTTTTCTCTTCACAGCAAACCACTCCAAGTGTCGGCCCTAATATACACCACGCAAACACAAAAAAAAACCCGACTTCTCTTACGTTCTCCGGCCTAACCTGCCGTCGCCGGACCTCCCTCAACCCATCCCCGACTTCCTCCTCCCCTCAGGCCGCCGTGGGCTACCATGATCTGTCGCTAGCCTCTTAAAACACCGCCTGTAATCACTGCAAGCAGCAGCATCGCGCAGCAGCAGCAGCAGCTTGCCGCCGCCACCGCCGCCGCCGCCGCCGCGTGTCGCCGTGGGTCTCCCCTCTGACCCCCTGCACCACCGTGGACCTTCCCTCAGGTCGCCTTGCTCTGAAACATCGAGGGTGCTCGCTGTTTTACGTGTTTAGAGACGTATCGACGCGTCGCTGAGTTCTCACCGTACCCTCTCGCTGTTGGGGTCTTCCGACAGTCCCCCACCTCTCCTAGGGGTGTTTTCCGACGTGACGAGCATCCCCTATGATGCTCAACTTCGTAGACATCGTGTACGTCGAACCATTCGTCTCGGTTCGTTGTTACGGCATCTCGGAAGCCATAACAACGTCCACCGAACTCTTGCTCGCTGTCTGGAATCTTGTTCACTGATTTGGTCGTTGCCCGAGAATTGGCAAGCGTGGAATCTTATTTGGAATCTGGACATGGAGCGTTTTCTATTATTCCAACCCCTGGTGTCGCTACCCGACGCCAGTGTAGCTCTCGCGTCGTGTGAGGGTAAATTTCTGAACACTTAAGACCCCTAACCCATCCATTTTAAACAAGATAAAAATCGGTATTTTAATTGTCCGGTAACTCACTAATAAAGATAATTTAATTTGGGACTGTAGGCTTGTGGATTTGAGCACATAGGTAGACTGGACTGTTTGGACGGTGTATTCAGAGCGATTGATTGCAGGCAAGTGAAACTTGCCAGTTCTTTGTTTAGGCTGTGCTTTAGGCCATTTCTTATTTTAGGCGTAAAAGAGACTAATCGACGAAATGATACTCACCTAGACGCAATTTTAAGATCTAGCTTGACAACGAAGCTAGATCTGTCACCCTGCCATGTCATTCATGCATCGCTGCCTATCACGTTTAATTTTCATAACTGTATGCTCTTTACTTGTGCACTTCCATGCCTGTCACATTTAAATTCCTTATCTGTACGCACTTAAATTATAACTTGCCATGCCATGTCATCCACGCTTGAAAGTTGCATTCATAGCACACGCTACGTACTTCCTTGTTCAGGCTAGGCACCTGCGTTGCAGGCACAACCCTATGCCAAATATACTTCCTGGCTCGTGATCCAAAAGTGGGCTACATGTGTTGGTTGAAAGCCAATGCCCGATACACGTGGAGGGGTAGGGATAAGCGATCACTTGAGCGTAGGAGTTGGTCCATGCAGCCTCTCCAGCCAAAAGGCGTAATCTCTGTGCACGACGTGTTTACTTGACTTGTAAAATTCCATGTGAATGTTTAGTAGCTTTGCTACCCATGCCATGATGTACTTGTGCCTTGTTAAACTTGCTGCCATGTCATACTTGTCGCATCTATTTAATTGTTGCATCCATACTTTAAAATTCCATGTCATCGCACATCTTTAGAACTGCTAGGTTGTTTTACTTTCCTTTTAGTTTCCTTGCACAAAGTCTTTGTAGACTATGCTAACATGCGCCCTCGTCTCTTTTGGGTGTCGCATGTTAGTTGCCGAGCCAGAGTCTGTTGCTGAGGACGAGGTGTTTGCTGACTATGAGCCTGGATCCACCGTTGACGTGAAGTACGAGGACACCGATGACCAGTCGTAGAGACGTAGTTCTGTGTTGCTTTTGATTAGTTCTTGTTAGGTTGTCGGTGCATAGCGCCTTTCCTTTTCAGTACTTCTGTTTATTTCTGTTGGCCATGCTTGGGGCCTTTTAGCCTGGCGGCTTTTCTGTGATGTTGGAATTTATTATGGACATTCTGAGATTGAAATAATTTATTATCTATCTCTTATCTTTATAATTATTGTTGTTCTGCTTCGCATTTGTAAGGACATATTCTCGGTTATTCTAGATGCTTTACAGACTGGAGCCTCACAGCTCCAAGTCTGAGCGGACTTCTCACGTGTCGCCTCCATTTTAGGGAAGCGGGTCGTGACAGGTTTTATTGGTGGCCCATGCAGGTCCTCTTGCAACTGTGAATTATCAAAACAACGATAATAATTATAGAATGTCCATTAAATAAATTAAAACATCCAAAGTCATAAGCTTTAAGTCTAATTTAATTCGTTTTCTATGTCATTAGATGGCTGGAAGATGATAGACCCGAGCCGGTGGTGGGCCCGACCGTGTTGCGGTGCCGGATAGAGAGCCCACTAATGCAGAAGTCATGAGGATGATGCATCAGATGATGCAGGTGCAGCAGGGCATGCTCCAGAATGCCCCTCGCTTCGAGCCGGGAGCGAAGCAGTTTTGGGAGCTGGGCTCGACTTATTTTGATGGATCTGAAGGACCGTTGGCTGCAGAGGAGTGGATTCGGAATACTGAGGATAATCTGAGGATGTCGAAGAATAACCCGGCTGGATGGGTTGATTTGGTGAAGAAACAGCTCAAGGATAATGCCCGCAGCTGGTGGGATGCAGAGGAGGAACTGTTGGTGAGACCTATTCCTTAGACAACTTTCAAGTCTAGGTTTGATGAGGAGTATTTTCCGAAGGCTGCCAGGAGGGAGATGTTGCAGCGATTTATTGATCTGAAGCAGGGATATCATTCGGGGGACCAGTATCATCAGGAGTTCACCAGGCTGAGTCGATTTGCACCGAAGATGGTGCAGGATGCTGAGGAGAAAGCTCAGAGGTTTCTGCAGGGTCTTTCCTTAGATTTGCAGAGCCTGATGTCTTCGTCAGATTTGGAGTCTTATCAGAAGTTACTGGTAGCTGCTAGGAGACATGAGCGGATTGCGAGCCAGAAGAGAGGACAGACTTCTGGAGCTGGGAAGAGGCCTATGGAGCAGGTCAGGGCAGTGGTTAGGCCTGGGTTTAAGCCTAACCAGTCGGTGCAGTTCAAGAGGCCAGGTGGGCCTACTCTGAAGACTAGCCATTTCTGTGGCAAGACTGGGCATGTCAAGGAGCAGTGCAGGAAGATGTTGGGGCAGTGCTTGGTTTGTGGTGATCCTGCTCATGTCATGAAGGATTGCCCGAAGTCTAGACAGCCATGGAAAGGACCTGTTGCAGCTCAGCCGTTGCAGTAGAGAGCACCTATGCCTGTAGAGAGCACCTAAGTAAAGATTATAACTTTATCAACGTCAACAATTTTAGCATGAAGATTCAACCAAATAAATACACATCATGTCCCCTAACTACACCATATCATGCACAATCAGAATTTAGCCACACATACTGAAAATAACAAAGGGTTTCATCATATTAAACATGGTTCTAGAAGTAGATGGAATTGAAAGTAAATAATTCAGTTCAAGAGATATCACCAAAACACTCCTCTTTTTGCCTATGAAACCTCTTCTTCTTCCTCTAAAAGCTCTCTGAAAATCCCTCAGATTACTCTCTGTAAACTCAGAAAATTTTTGCAAAAAATGCCGCCAAAATCACCCAAATACGCCAAGAATACGGAGCAAACCCCTAAGAATACCTTAAATACAAGCATTGCGGGTTTTAGGGGGTTAACGGGTTCAAACCCGCTTCGTTTTCAAATAAAACCCGCTATCTCTCAGCCGCCGCACACCTCGTCCGTCCGATCAAATGCGGGATCGTCCCTCATCTCGACACATGGCCAAGGTCGGCAGATCCGAACCCGCTGCTGATTCGACTCCGAACTCACTACTAATTCGTCCTAGGCCGTCCGATGAACGATCCGACGGATAAAAGTGCGCCACGTTCCCCGCATCTCAGTTGACTTCGCACACCGTAGGATGAGGCAGGAACACGACGGATGCGCGCCACGTGGGTTGGATCTGCGTGAGTTCATGGGATCTGCGGGAGTTGCACAGCTACATCGTGGCCGTTGGATTTTGATCCAACGGCTGGGGTGTCGCCGCGTCGCCCGCATTTATTAACCACTGGATGAAGATTGAGTGGCGACGATTTAGCCACGTGGCCCGCATACTAAGCTGATACGCGTACGAGCCGTCGTATATCTGTTTTTACCACCTGATTTCTTGCATATATCTCCATTTAAATGGTATTCTGCATTCAAAAATACACAGTAATTAGCACAGATCTCAGAAAAATACAAGCAAATAGTCATTGGAATCGTGAGATCGTGATCTAGTCATAAAAAATATAAAAAGAGCAGAATTATGTAGCTTATTGATCTATTGCTTGTAAAATATGAGTTTGCTCTAATAAATGAGTGTATAGAAAATACGAACGTATTAGAGACCAATCAAGCATCATTTACACATAAAATAGTACTAGATAAGGGGTTAATTATGCAATGGTCACCCTGAATCACACCCCCAACTAGCATTTTGCTAGTCTCTAGCAAAGTGAGCGAAACATGATATCAAATATACACCTAGATCACCTTATCAGTTCTCAAATCACTCACTACCATACTACAACGACAAAAGAGGATGACCACACACTATTATCAAGATTTCAAGCTCATAAAATAATGGTACTCATGGGGTTAAAGATGAAGAAAAAGTATCTCTCAAATGGTTATAAAATCGACTTAACTTCCCTAACCATTACTTCATAGCGCATAGTATGTAAAATCAGTGGCTCACACCTTTCAATCAAAGATTCTAACTAGGAGCACAGATGTATCAGGCAAAGAAAGCATAAAGAATAGAATGGTATCAAGACATACTGTAACGCCTCGCTTCCTAAAAGACATCGGAAGCGAGAACGTTACGCGGTCCTCTTGAACTGGAGCGGTGAAGCTCGAATTCAATAAGCGTCTGTGATAAAAACACAGGGGAGGTCCTTGCATTTGCGTATCGGAACAATCAGAAACATTCAAAAGTTAAAATCCACATCCAAATACATAATGTTCGTCCACGAAATTAAACAACAAGCCTCGGCTAGGCTAAAGTAGCAACAAAAATGTACTTTAAACAATAACAACAAGAATCGAAAGCAACTAAAAGGGAACGACAACGGTGAGTCTACTAGTCCTCCGCAGGGAGAGGCATAGCGTCAGAGGCGAACTCCTGGCTCTCCAAGTCGATCGTCTCGAATGGATCCCCGGGGTACTCAAGCTCAGAATCTGACATACATCCACAAACATGAATGTATATCAGCAAGGGCTGCAAGAAGAGGTTAGCAACCCAAAACAAGATATACAAATGATATGAATTTTAGAAGGCATTAAAGAATTAAAAGCGACCACTGCAACAAAAATTAACATGATAATTATAATGGAAAATGAAAGTGAGACATTCCTAATGTGCAGTTCTAAGCTGTTCAAGAAGTAATGTAAAATTTGTTTTCAGTTAGTTAGTATGTCAATATGTTGAGATCACGGTTGTTTTACAAGTTTCATGTTAGTTGTTAATATCTATCATAGGGTTCTCGCCTTTAGGTCGTGATGAGTGAATCGTTCTTCTCACCGGGGCTTACCGTGATTGACGCTAACCCACCGCATGCGGGTGGTGTGATCACTCCATATTTTACACCTTTTTCTGTATGTTTGCATGCCGTTTTGATCGCCCATATCACATTTTTCACAATTATTCGACAATATTGCAATGCTTGTTTTTGTCGTATTTCAGGAAATATGGAGCGATTCGGAGCGATTTTGGGATCAAGTGGTTCGCAAGCACTAAGGAGTGTCACCCACGGCTCTTTTGACGGCCATTTAGAATGGAAGATGAGTGGAAGAAAAAGGAACTTCGTAGGAGCGACGAGGAGGAGAAACGAAGAAGATTAGGCATTTACAGCATGTCACTCGGCCGAGTGGAGCACTCACTCGGCCGAACAAGAAGCCCCACTCGGACGACCGGAACGGATATGCACTCAGAGTCAAACCCAGCGTATACTCGGCCGAACGAAGAAAGCAGACATGACCGAGTGAGAAATCTCACTCGCCTGAGTGGTACATGGAAATTTTCTAGAGAAAGGTCGAAGTTACTGTATTTTCCGAAGATCCTATCGCAAGTCACTCGGCTGCACGATAAAAGCCACTCGGCCGAACGGATAAGTATACTCAGCCGAGTCACCTCCGAAGGCAGACCCTAAGACCCCCCCGACTTACTGTTTTCTTACAGGGTCTCTCACTCGGCCGAGTGACATTGTCACTCGGCCGAGTGAGCCGCTCCGCCTGCTGCAAAAGTTGCGATTTCTGGGCTGCGCAGGGGCAGTTTGATCACGATTTTCTGGGCGATTTTGGTGGGTATTTAAACCCATTTTTTTTCCCTAATTAGAGGAGCTTTTGGCAGCCTTTTTCAGAGCTTTTTAGAACTTTTTAGATTAATTAGATTTAGGCTTTCTTTTTGGAGATTTAAAGGCTACTCTTATTGGATTCTCATTGGATATCATTGGATCTTCATTGGTTTGTCTATTTCCAATCAAAAACTCAATTTTTATTAGCTATTTCTCTATTTCAAGGAATTCTCTTGATATTATTATTGATTTTTCTGAGAATTGCATGATGAATATTGAGTAGTGCCATCGTCTTAGGGCGTATGGATGAACCCTATGGACCCTATTTCTGAATTGTGATAAAATTGCGGAATTGTTACTAGAATTGATTAGGGTTAGGTTGTGATTGATTAATTACGGATAGCTAGGGATTCATATCGATTGGGATTTGCAAGAGATTGGGTCCCAATTGATAGGAAGCCCTAGAAATTCGATTTAGATTGACGATTGGGTTTCTCTAGACTTAGTTTGCAAGAGATTGGGCCAAAGCTAGGATTTTCAATTGTGAATCTATACCAATATCCGTTTGCAAGAGATTGGACAGATAGGAACTATCACAACCTAGGTCTTAGCTCGAGTTTGCATGAGAGTGGGCTCGAGATACGGTTGAACGATGATGTCGTTCTTCACGCTAGCGGGTTAGGCTAGGGTTTGCAAGAGATTTGTCCCTATCTTAGGTTTGCTGTAGACCGGTAATAGCATGAGAGCGTGAGCTTGGTTCTACATTTAGTTGCGACTAGTTCACCCACATTCAAGTTTAGCAATGATGAAACCTATGAATCACAATGATGAGAGACGGTCCGTAGCGGGGATTCCCTATCCCTAGACGTTTTATTAATTTGATATTTTCTCTTGATATTTGCATGATTATGATTGTTTACCCCAAACGATTCTCGATCCTCTTGATAGCTAGGTGATTGGAAGGAGACACTGTCATTAGTCCTCCCTGAGTTCGATACCCGCTCGCTGCTACACCGTGCGCTTGCGGTAAGACTACAACTCGTCTATCCCAGGTGTGTGTACTCCTAGGGCGCGAGCAAGTTTTTGGCGCCGTTACCGGGGAGATGATGACTGAGTCTGGCCTGGGAGATGATGACTCCCTTGCAAGCCTTCTTAAAGAACTTGTTGATGAGGTCCATGCCACAGGGGCGTTCACCGTTGATATCGAGGACCACTTTGTGCAACAATTTGCCATTTTTGTGATGGATCAAATCTCCCCGGAAGGGACTATCGAGGGCAACATCAGAGTTGATGTGAGGGAAATCAAGTTATATTTTGAAAATGGTGGAGCGTGCATCGAAGAGTACTACTCTTCTGAGGAATCCATTGGGAATGCCAAGATTCAGGGAAGTACACTCTACAACCCTCACTCTTATATTTATGAACCCACTGACGTATCTCTTGATCTCAGGTTTGGATCGGAGCACAGTGGTAGTCCCATCGATGCCCGCGCAGAGTTGTGCAGCGTCTATTCCGATGCACCGTCCTCACCGAGAAGTGAATCTGAGTCTGCATGGGGAAGTCCACTCAAAGAGCAGGAACTAAACTCAGATGTTGCGGAAGAGGTCAAGCTTTCACAAGGAGAGGAAGTGGAGGGTACAACGCCACCTGAGGTAGAGCTTAAACAATTACCACCAAATCTAAGGTACACTTTCTTGGGTAATAAATTGACCTATCCGGTTATTGTTAATGTCCACCTCAACCATGATCAACTAGAAAGACTCTTGGATGTCCTTAGGAGTCACAAGGATGTGCTTGGCTACACCATCTCTGATCTTAAGGGAATAAGCCCTAGGCTTTGCACGCATAGAATCCACTTGGAAAACACTGAAGCCACCTCCATAGAGCCTCAAAGGCGGTTGAACCCTAACATGAAGGAGGTGGTTAAGAAAGAGATTATTAAATTACTTGAAGCTGGTATTATCTATCATATCTCTGACAGTCGGTGGGTTAGCCCTGTTCATGTTGTCCCTAAAAAGGGAGGGATGACCGTTATAAAAAACGAAAAGGGAGAACCCATCTCTACGCGTACCGTCACGGGATGGCGGATGTGTATTGATTATAAGAAATTAAACAAAGCCACCCGGAAAGACCATACCCATTGCCCTTCATTGATCAAATGCTTGAGCGTCTTGCTAAACATAAATACTTCTGTTATTTGGATGGCTATTCGGGATTCTTTCAAATCCCCTTGCATGAAGATGACCAAGAAAAGACCACTTTCACATGTCCCTATGGCACATATGCCTACCGTAGAATGCCATTTGGTCTTTGTAATGCTCCCGCCACCTTTCAAAGGTGTATGACATCCATCTTTTCTGATTACATTGAAAATATTATGGAAGTCTTCATGGATGATTTTTCTGTTTATGGAAGTGAGTTTGATTCTTGTTTGGCTAACCTCACTAAAGTTCTTAAAAGATGCCAACAAAATAATCTCACTCTTAATTGGGAGAAATGTCATTTTATGGTCACCGAAGGGATAGTTCTTGGGCACCTTGTTTCTTCTAGAGGAATTGAGGTTGATAAGGCGAAAGTTGAGGTAATCAAAAAACTCCCTCCTCCTATTAATGTAAAGGGCATTAGAGGCTTCCTTGGTCATGCGGGGTTTTACCGCCGCTTTATCAAGGACTTTGCCCAAATTGCCCGACCCCTTGCTTACTTACTTGCTAAAGATGCCCCCTTTGTCTTTTCAGGAGAGTCCTTACAAGCATTTAATACGTTGAAGGAAGCGCTCATTTTCGCCCCCATCATACAACCGCCAGATTGGAGCCTTCCCTTCGAGCTTATGTGTGATGCAAGTGACCAAGCCATTGGAGCGATGCTAGGATAGAGGAAAGACAAAAAACTTCATGCTATATTATATGCTAGCAAAACATTGGACGATGCGCAGAAAAATTATACTACCACCGAGAAAGAGCTTTTAGCGGTTGTCTACTCCATCAAGAAGTTTCGTTCCTACCTCATTGGTTCCAAAGTTATTGTCCACACCGACCATGCGGCATTGAAGTATCTTCTAAGCAAAAAAGAGGCAAAACCAAGATTGATAAGATGGATACTTTTGTTGCAAGAATTTGACTTGGAGATTAGAGACAAGAAGGGAACAGACAACGTTGTGGCGGACCACTTATCTAGACTTGTTCGCGACAAGGAGGATGAAAGCTTGCCAATCGATGACACCTTTGTCGACGAGGGACTATTCGTCGTAAGATCCGGAGAGGTGCCTTGGTATGCGGACTTTGTCAACTATTTGGCATGTGGGATAAAACCAAGCGGAATGCCCACACAAAAAAAGAGGAGATTTATGCACGAAGTCCGAAGCTATTTTTGGGAAGATCCGTATCTCTTCAAAATTTGCAAGGATTGTGTTATTTGGAGATGTGTTTCCAATGAGGAGGCCACGTCAATCATCTTGCATTGCCACAGTATGCCATGCGGGGGACATCACGCCTCATCTAAGACCACCGCTAAGATATTGCAATGCGGTTTCTTTTGGCCGACCATGTTCAAGCATACACATGAATTCATCAAGGGATGTGATAGATGCCAACAGACCGGGAATATATCAAGGCGAAACGATATGCTGATGAGGCCCATTCTAGAAATTGAGCTATTTGACTGTTGGTGAGTGGACTTCATGGGGCCCTTTCCTACAAGCAAGGGTAACAAGTACATCCTATTGGCCGTGGATTATGTCTCCAAATGGATAGAAGCCATTGCCATCCCCACCAATGATGCAAGGGTGGTTTCAAAATTTTTCAAGCAAAACATCTTGCCACGCTTTGGGGTCCCCCGTACTTTGATAAGCGATGGGGGGAGCCACTTTATAGAAAACAAATTTGAAGCCATGTTGAAAAAGTTTGGAGTGAATCATAAAGTTGGCATGGCATACCACCCTCAGACGAGTGGCCAAGTGGAGGTGTCGAATCGAGAAATCAAGCAACTTCAAGAAAAGACCGTCGATAGATCTAGAAAAGATTGATCGATGAAATTGAACGATGCACTATGGGCTTATCGTACGGCCTTTCGCACTCCCATTGGCACCACATCGTACCGGCTTGTTTATGGGAAAGCTTGTCACTTGCCGGTAGAGTTGGAGCACTGTGCATATTGGGCTATTAAGACCTTCAATTATGACTACAAGAGTGCGGCGGTGAGGTGACTCTTAGACATTAATGAGCTTGATGAGATTAGACGTGATGCTTATGAGAGCTCAAGAATTTACAAGGACTAGAATCCTCCATGACGCACGCATCACCGTTTCAGACTTCATGGTCGGAGGCAAAGTCCTACTATTCAATTCCCGGCTCCGACTCTTTCCCAGAAAGTTGAGATCGCGATGGTCCGGACCATTCACCATTAAGCACATACAACCGGGGGAGCTTTTGAATTGGAAGGAAAAGACGTAGCCACATTCAAGGTAAATGGACAACGGCTAAAGCATTATTCCGAGGGAGTCCCCACCGGTGAAGTGAATCGCATATATCTACTCAAAGGACGCTCCCACGATCTTTCATACCTCCTTGACGAGGTGATCGAAGAAGCCATTCCGACTCCATTGGCGCGCTCCATGAAGATGGCCTTGAAGAAGGCCAAATTTCTTGCGTTGAAGAGAAGTAGGAGGACCCTCCGGATAGCTCAATGGTCGATGATGAAGGTGATGCTGATGTCGCAAGGATAAGAGAGCTTTGTAAGCTCTCAATGGCAAAGAATCCAAAGAAAGCTCCTCCGAATAGAAGATCGGCATCACCGGCGAGAGGGAAGATTAGTGCTAGCTCAAGCTTGGGGGACTCATCCCCCAACTCTACCCATGATGAGGGGATGCCGAGGAAGGCCGACGACCACCAACAACCAAATCCAAGTGCCCTTCCCGGCAAATTCGACGGGCGTATCTCGTATGCGCCCAACATCATGCGCTAAACGAAAATCTTAAGGGGTCGAGCTCATGACCTTAAATGAGCGCTTGTCGGGAGGCAACCCGACGGTTTTTTTATATCATTTTTAGTTGATTTTCATTTTTATTTTAGATTTTTCTTAGTGTTTAGAGTCTAGTGTCTATGAAAATCGTGACAACGGGTCCTAATTTTCATGACATGAGATGGAGAAAGAGAGACCATTCATATTGGAGGATGCCCAAGGCAAGGCAGAGCGCTTCAGGAATGCGCTCAGGCCCCAGGATGAGGAAGGAACTGACTAGAGGAAGAAAAACAGAGAATGGAGCAAAAACAGAGAGCCGTTGCAGAAAACAGGAAGCCACTCGGCCGAGTAACATATGTCACTCGGCCGAGCAAAGACTCCATTCGGCCGAGTGGAGTGCCAATCAGGGAAGTTTCCGCTGACCAACTCTCTGTTAATTTTTTGCTTTACAGTATAATTTGACACTCGGGCGAGTGGCTTGACACTCGGCCGAGTGAATCAGATACCCTGCACGCTCTAAAAAATTGCTGAGTGGCTGAGCCACTCGGCCGAGTGGAACTTGTCCATTCGGCCGAATGAAAAAAGCCACTCGGCCGAGTCGTAATTTGTGGGAGAAATTTCGAAATTTTATTTACTTGTCCCACTTGGCCGAGTGAGCATGTCACTTGGCTGAGTCGTAATACTCCTATATAAGGCCTAGGCGCTGCGTGAATTTCGAAAAACGTGAAATCCCCAAATTCATTTCGCCAACGCCCGAGCCTGCAGTGCCGTTTCCACTCCCTTCGCCCGATTCCAACCCTCCGATGCCCGAGCCGCCTCCGCCGCCGCTGGCCGACCTCCGCCGACGGTCACCGCCGCCGCCTAGCCGCTGCTGCTCGTCGGCGCCGCCCTGTTCCGCCGCCGATCACCCCATTTCGCCCAAAAAGCCTCTTTTCTCCCCATTTCTCCTATTTTGTACGCCCGTTGCTCTCCAAATTCAAATCAAATTTTATTCATATCTATTATCCCCTATCTCCCCCAGGTATATTGAGTATTATTTGCTGATTTTACCGTTTGCTTTTCAGGTTAGCTTGGAGGAGCTTTGGGGAGCTTTTTGACGCACACGGAGCTTTGCGGAGGAGGCGTATCTTTGCACACATCGCTGATTGCTCTCACGGCATGCTCAGGTATACTCGTTTCATTATTTAGCACGCCGCATTTTGTTTTGGGTGGGCACGTTTCGTGGCACACATGCCGTCACGCCATAGTTAATGCACGCGAGAGCCCGCTTCGAAGCGGAAGAAGTCAGGTGATCCTGGATCCTCTTCTGCTAGGGCGGACTCCCCTCCACCTAGCCCACCACCTAGCCCACCACCACCACCTACACAGCCGCTTCCTACTGATCCCGTTCCACCACCCGCTCCTGCCGTCAGGCCGATGTGGATTACGTTTCGAAATGACGCACACCGCGCCAGATTCGAGCGTATCTACCATCGCTCGATAGTACCCTCTAGGTTTGCACATCTAGCCGACCTAGACCGCCTAGGGGTACTTGAGGGGCTTCTCACGTTGTACGACAACGTGGGATGGCGCGACTTTTTTTCGGTGTCTGTGGATACTTACATCCGTTCGACACTAGAGGTCCTTAGTTCTATTGACCGGACCCCTGGAGGATGCTCCTTCTGTTTGATGGATCGAGAGTGCGAGATCCCTCTCGACATGCTTAGAGCATTTTTTCAGTGGCCCGCCGTCCCTGACCCAGACCGTGCTTACGCTCCCACGCACATCCCACCCTAGTCGTTCGACACCCACGCCTTCTGGACACGGATCACGGGATCCCCACTCGCCTTTGACCCTAGTAGGGCCAAGGCATCAGCTATTATCCACCCCTGCCTCTGCATTGCACAGCGCCTTATGGCGACTACTTTTCTTGCGAGGTACGAGCCCGAGATGCTATCTACGCCAGAGCTCTCAATGCTCTATGCGATGACACGCCCTAGGGTTCTGGATAGGGGTAGTGACGATTTGGTCCCTGCCGTCGAGATCGACATTGCCAGTTGGTTTTTGGACCGCATCATTATTTCTATGAGTGCTCGTACGCCTATTTGTTACGGCGGTCTGATCACTCTCTTGGCCCTTATGACCGGCGTGGACCTTCCTGACGACCTGCGTCGACCTCCCGGCCCCACTACACTTTCTATAGATGTTATGGCCCGGATGAAGATGCTTCGTCCCCATGGTCGTCAGCACTGGGTGTGGCTACACGGTCCCTTCGGTGCGGATTACATGGTTCTCCTGAGCCCTGCTCGGACACATATTGGACCAGACGGCAGAGACTGGATTCCAGCGATAGATATCCTTATCCCCACCGCCTACATGCTTGAGCCCGAGGATGCTCAGCAGGAGCCCCTCGTTCCACCCGTCGACCCCGTGATCCCTCAGCCTGCTCATGATCTGTCTGCACCTCCCGACACCTCTGTCCACACGTCTGTTAGTGTCGGGAGCACTTTAGCTGAGCCGTCCACCACCACCACCAATGTGCTTATTCCGCCGATCCCATTACCACTCTGAGTCCCGAGCGTCCCCCTACCATTATTGAGAGCAACGAGACCTCCTTTACTGCCACAGTGGCGGTTCTGTCCTCACTTTTGTCCACGGCCACCCCGACCGTTGGCCCGTTTGTCCCCACTGTCGCAGTCTTTTCCGAGATTGTCGTGACATCTGTCCCCACGTCTGCGTCACTGACCTCTCTGCCTACCTCGTCATCTGTTTTCACTTCCACTACCGCTGCTGCTTCCACTTCGACCTTTCCTGCGTCCCAGCCTCTCACTGAGGCTGGGCATCACTTAGTGAGCACAGCACCACTACACCACTTCCCTGCTGGACCCATCCACTACACTGGCCGCGTGAGACAGCCCCGCACTTCACCAGTTAGACCTGTGCGTCCCTCTGCTCCACCACCCCCCGACACTCTAGTTTAGAGCATTCGTGCTCTTGAGAGGGCTGTTAGCGGACTTAGAGGGGATTTCAGAGCTTTCTCTGCCATAGTTAGTTCTGTGCAGACCCACGTCGCCATTCTTCCCAGTATTCAGGCTTGCCTGAACCAGATTCTGGCGCGTCTGCCTCCACCACCGACACCCACCCAGCAGCTACCACGCCCACCACCTCCACCTCCACCTCCGCCACAGGACGGCGCTGGTGCATCACCACCAGCCTAGGCACACACTGGATGCCTTCTATATTTCTGTTGTTTTGCTGGTCGTTTTTGAGCCTGATGATTTTTGATCCCCTCCTCCACACACTGTTTTGGTACCTTTTTGGTCATATCTGTTTATATCTCTTTGGGAGTGAGGGAGCTTATTTTTGGGGACACTGGTATTCTGCACCATTTTGACCTCTGCATGCATCACCTGCATTACCATATCATTTTCTTTTTCTTTTATTTTCAGCATGCATGCATCCTCACCCACCCCACCCATTTCACGTCTCTCGGTGTGCCACACTTCGCACATTGAGGACACTGTGCACTTTAGCTTGGGGGAGTGAGTTCCCATGCTTCTGCTTTTTGTCACCCTTTTTATTTTTGTTTTTCTCACATTTTCCGCTTTTGCACTCATTTTCACCCACTTTTTTCGTTTTTTTTTCATGCCTCACGTTTTCGTACCTTTTTAAGTGTGCTGCATTTCATAGTAGTTTCTATTTTCTTTTATCCTTATTTTTTTCATCTTTTGCTAGAGATGACTTTTCTGTGATGATGATGACGTGGTGATTAGCTTATCTCTGTTTGCATGCTATTTTGTCACGCCAAGTTTTTTATTTCAGATATCATATGATGTGTCTTGCTATGCATTTGAGATAGTAACCCACCTTTTCGTATATGAATATGGATGAAATTCTGTTATTAGCTGAAGTCTGATAATTCATATGTATGCTCTTTGTAGAAAACACACCAAGCTTCACGCATTGATTGCTTATATCTGGAGTACTGCTTTCCTTTCTTATATCACTTCTTATTGCATGAAAAATGTACGCCTCACTTTCGGGTTGAATGAATGGATGTTAGGTTGATATAACTGGACTAGTTTACTTTCTGAGATTAAACTGAGTAGATTACATTACTCTGCTGAAGTTGTTGTGCACGTCTTATAGAATGAGCCGAGTGTTACATTTATTTCTTTCTCCACATATCTTGAGCATTAATTCTCTATTTTATATTCATTGGTGAATCTCCCTTTAGCGGATCCTACATTGGCAATTCCCCTGCTTTATAAAGTTCATGCTCCACTACCCCCGAAATCAAAAAGAAAAACATATGTATATCTTTCTATCTTTTGATTTGGGATTAAAGTTGTATATATAAATCCAAAAATTAGAAAAAAATTAGAAAAAGAAAAGAAAAGAGAAAAGAAGTTTATACATGATCACATCTCATACTCTTTCTCTCTTTCTTCCCTCTTTTGTTTTTGTTATATCATGGAGCTTCAAAAATGGGGAATATATTTATTGATTTATCTTATGCCACCACGCTTATAAATAAGGTTGGCGGAGAGGAACCAATGATGTGTGAGAGAGTGACTACCTGACAGTGCATTACAACCTAAGCTAGGTAATTTTCTATACTTGGTGAGATCACTAAAAGTTTTACGAAATCCAGGAATTGACACGTAGCATACATTTCATGAAAACCACACTTTTCTATTCGTACTGCTCCATATTGTGTGATATCTCTTATACTCCAGGTAGAAAGCATTCAATTGAAAAGTGTGGGATCGATAATTATGTATACCGCTTTAGATGCTTCAGACGATGTTAATTCTAGAATGATTCCGTATTTCATATTATTTTGCTATTCTCGGGTTTTCTATTTTGAATGCATCCATATACTATGGTATCGAGATAAAAATCTTTGGCGTGAGTTTTACATTCGCCGTGTGCTACATGAGTAAGCAAAACCCACGTCCTGAGAAAATGATCTAGCACCTCTCTCTTTGATTTCTTCTTTATTTTCTATCTCTTCCGTCTTTTCTTTTTATTATTTTTTCCATCGGGCTCGCCTTTTACTTTTCTTCCTTGAGGACGAGTAAAAGGTAAGCTTGGGGGATTTTGATCACTCCATATTTTACACCTTTTTTCTGCATGTTTGCATGCCGTTTTGATCGCCCATATCGCGGTTTTCACGATTATTCGACAATATTGCGATGATTTTCACTATTTCTTGTTTTTGTCGTATTTCAGGAAATATGGAGCGATTCAGAGCTATTTTGGGATCAAGTGGTTCGCAAGCACTAAGGAGTGTCACCCACGGCTCTTTTGAGGGCCATTCAGCGATGGAAGATGAGTGGAAGAAGAAGGAACTTCGTAGGAGCGACGAGGAGGAGAAATGAAGAAGATTGGGCATTTACAGCATGCCACTCGGCCGAGTGGAGCACTCACTCGGCCGAACAAGAAGCCCCACTCAGCCGATCGGAACGGATACGCATTCAGAGTCAAACCCAGCGTATACTCAGCCGAACGAAGAAAGCATACTCGGCCGAGTGAGAAATCTCACTCGCCCGAGTGGTACATGGAAATTTTCCAGAGAAAGGCCGAAGTTACTGTATTTTTTGAAGATCATATCGAAAGTCACTCGGCCGAACGATAAAAGCCACTCGGTCAAACAGATAAGTATACTCGGCCGAGTCACCTCCGAAGGCAGACCCTAAGACCCCCTGACTTACGGTTTTCTTACTGGGTCTGTCACTCGGCCGAGTGACATTGTCACTCGGCCGAGTGACATTGCCGCTCCGCCTGCTGCGAAAGTTGCGATTTCTGGGCTGCACAGGGACAGTTTGGGCATGATTTTCTGGGCGATTTTGGGAGGTATTTAAACCCAGTTTTTGTCCTAATTAGAGGAGCTTTTGGCAGCCTTTTTCAGAAATTTTCAGAACTTTTTAGATTAATTAGATTTAGGCTTTCTTTTTGGAGATTTAAAGGCTACTCTTATTGGATTCTCATTGGATATCATTGGATCTTCATTAGTTTGTCTATTTCCCATCAAAAACTCTATTTTTATTAGCTATTTCTCTATTGCAATGAATTCTCTTGATATTATTATTGATTTTTCTGAGAATTGCATGATGAATATTGAGTAGTGCCATCGTCTTAGGGCGTAGGGATGAATCCTATGGACCATATTTCTGAATTGTGATAAAATTGCGGAATTATTGCTAGAATTGATTAGGGTTAGGCTGTGATTGATTAATTACGGATAGCTAGGGATTCATATCGATTGGGATTTGCAAGAGATTGGGTCCCAATTGATAGGAAGCCATAAAAATTCGATTTAGATTGACCATTGGGTTTCTCTAGACTTGGTTTGCAAGAGATTGGGCCAAAGCTAGGATTTTCAATTGTGAATCTATACCAATATCCGTTTGCAAGAGATTGGATGGATAGGAACTATCACAACCTAGGTCGTAGCTCGAGTTTGCATGAGAGTGGGCTCGAGATACAATTGAACGATGATGTCGTTCTTCACGCTAGCGGGTTAGGCAAGGGATTGCAAGAGATTGGGCCCTATCCTAGGTTTGCTATAGACCGGCAATAGCGTGAGAGCATGAGCTTGGTTCTACATTTAGTTGCGACTAGTTCACCAACATTCAAGTTTAGCAATGATGAAACCTATGAATCACAATGATGAGACACGGTCCGTAGCGGCGATTCCCTATCCCTAGACATTTTATTAATTTGATATTTTCTCTTGATATTTGCACGATTGTGATTGTTTACCCCAAACGATTCTCGATCCTCTTGATAGCTAGGTGATTGGAAGGAGACAATGTCATTAGTCCTCCCTGAGTTCGATTCCCGCTCGCCGCTACACCCTGCGCTTGCGGTAAGACTACAACTCGTCTGTCCCGGGTGTGTGTACTCCCGGGGTGCGAGCATGGTGCTCTTGAAGAGAAGACCCATTCATATGCCTAGTGGCTGCTCAACCCTAACCCCACCCCAATTTTGTGTTGTAACACGTGCCAGCCTAGTTAACTCACACGACATCACGAATTCACGATTCCGCCTTCGAGGCGCACGATTTTCACGATGCCACAATTTGTTAAACATGTCAAGACTTGCAGGAGATTAACGTTATCACTCTACATTGTTATAACAACATTTCATTAAGCAGCGGTGGGTTGAACAATATTTTTAACGATTTTTAAAAAAGGCATTGAACATGAATTTTACCGAGCATGCTACAGAAACTAATTTTTCTTTGTTGCTGTTTAAAATTAAGGTATATTGTGTGATATGCCGTTGGGTCACAAATTTAGTCCAGAATGTCATGGCATCGTTTTCATACGTCATTTCATGTGTGGTTTTCAAGTTATAATGCAATAAGTAAAAGTGACGCAATAAACATTAAACTTCAAAAATCCATAACTATTTGCACACTTGCCTGTTTTTGGCGTTCTTGGTGTCGTCGGAAACGTCTCAACGGGTACTACGCTACGGTGACGATGTTCCGCTGGTTTGATAAAACTTAAAATCAGATTAAGCCTTTTTCGATAGATTACGGTATTAAAACAACCCGTACGACGTCTAATGATTCGATTTTATTAGGTTATCTAAATTACGGTGTGGGTTATGAGTTATAGGTTTGGGTATTAACCATTATGCAGTGAGTAGGGGCAGCGACAGCAATACATGCGACATCTACGGAGTGAGATTCGTCGCAGCAGCAAGGAAGACGATGGACAGCGGCGTCTGGAGGCTCTGCAGGTAGTTACGAGGGAAACAGCGAGTCCCCGGGGTTGACGAAATTAGATCTGAGGGTGGGCGACGTGTGAGCGGCCTGACGGCATCGAATCTGGGCAGTTTCACGAGGAGAGGCTGTACGGCGCTGTTCTAGCATCCTGGGCGCTTGTTTGGGTTGCTGGGCGGCGCTAGGGGGTGGCACGGCCTAGGGGGAGCAAGTGGCGGGGAGAGATGGAGGGGCTTGGGTCGGGCGCGGATCTGTGCGAGGCTGTGGGGGTTTGCGGAGTGTGTTTGCCAACGAACTGGGCCGCCAAAGGGTGGAGGTGGCCGCGACTGAGGCGGGGGCTGGGGGATAATGCGAAGGAGAAGAAGAAGGGGCATGGAGTGATCGGCGTCGTGAAGGAGAAGAGGCCGCGGTTGTTTGCTGGGCGTGAGCTGCTCGTTTGCGTGGAGAATTCGCAAAGACAGGGCGACTGTGTTTTGTAGGGTGAAGAGTAGAATGACCTAGGGTTTATTTTAAAGGGCTAGGGATGGTATATGCTCACGTGAATGAAGGAAACCTAGGTTTATTTTTTATATATGTGTTTCATATTATAAATTTTGTGTGTATGGTTTGAAATGGCAGCACCTGCACATGTTATAGGCTTAGGGTCTAATGTTTTTTAAATTTCTTATTTTAAAACTATTGTGTGTGAGGCAGCATGTGAAAGTTAGTCTAGGTTTAGGCCTAAGTTTGTTTCAATCTTTTTTTAAGGTCAGTGTGTGTGCGTGAGTAGCTGATTGTGTGCGTGTATTGATGGGTTTCGGCCTAGGTTCACAATAATGGGGCTAGAGTTACTTTAGGAAGGGTTTGAATCTCAATTAATATGATTGATAATCAATAGGTTTAATTGAGAAGTAGAGCCAGTTAATAGGTCTTAAAGGGTCTAAAAATGGTAGACTGCAAATGAATTTTAAAAGTTTAAAAGATTAGAGGATTTGAATTTGAATTCGAATATGTAAGTTAATTATAAGAAAAGATGTTTTTAAAAAAATAATTATAATAAGGAGGTTTATAATCATAATAATAATAAGTATGAAAAAAATGGATACGGATATGGGTACGGGTACGGGGAACGTTACGACTTAACTACAGATACGAATAAGGATAAACAACACGAGAGGGAAAATGAACTACGTATCACTAAAACCGGTCGTTACATCCTACCACCTTAAGAACGATTCCGTCCTCGGAATCTTATCGGCTAAGACACGGGGAGAACGTAAGGGTAACGCTCATATCTCCTCTTCTAATGCATACACACTATAAATAACTATCATGCCATAACCAATAGTATTTCTAATACCAACATCTACCCCAATAATATTACCATTAATAAGACTAATCAACGTCCATGCTAATAGTAGTAACAATACACATACACACATTTCTAATTACGTATGACATAACATGTTTAATATAATATCATCCTACAAATATAATCCAACCAATTTTATACTCGGGTGAATAGTAACACTTTACTACACTACCACATCAATTTACTAGCTGTAAGTGTGCTATCACCTTGCACACTCTCATTATTACTTATACACAAAGTATTATTTCTTATACACTCACAATCTATAATGATATAGTATTATAAGTCACTTAAACATACCACTACCACATAAATATAATCGTTCTTAATCAATTAACACTTCAATAGTACAATCACTTTAACGCACCGCATAATATCATATACACATTATAATACATATCACTACACGTATATACATGCACGTAATACCTTACACCACACGCAGATTTATATAAGCCTTACCCCTAGCATTAGGGTTATCGTAATCTACCCACGTTAAGATCAAGTTCGTCCTCAGACTCCCTTAAATATGCCGACATAGGGGTGAGCGGACTTAGACACTAGGGTCATTCTATCCCAGTCATACATACATTATAATGAAACGATATACATCCATATGCATATACATATTGATATATCACACACTTTTAAATACATATACATACTCATCTTTTACATACATATACATACTCATACTACTACACTCCTATCTCGTATTTATATAGGACAGATATATACACGTACCAGTATACACAACCATGGTAATTTACAAAGGGCTAGTATACTATTACATTCATCCATATATACGTAGTCACAAACGTACGACTAGGCATACTTCCTGGTATACACATGCTCATACATCATCCCGTATGTGTAATAAGATGTAATAATCCTACTATACATAAAACACACTTATTCACACAATATATGTATATACACCTATAACTAACCACATACATATATACACACGAGCACACGCTAGACATACTAACATATAGATCACATAATAAATCTACACACATAACTACACGTACACCCGTTATCATTACACCTAACATGCATATCACTGTACTAGCATACAATTACAACCATTAACAAGTACGACTAAGGTACATATACTTCTACTAACTAGCCAATACTAAATCTAATACAAACAGATATTCCTATAGTGATATAGCTAATCGCTCTCCTAAATGTAAATATACACTTACTAATCAATACTCGACTATATACATATATGTCATGTAATACCGTACATGCGCGTACGACACAATAGACAATCACACCATACTAATATATTAAGGGTAAGTACACTCATACCTGTGTGGTATACATAGATTCGCACGCACGGGTACATACCCACTATCTATTCACATGGACCACAACAACACTACAATCAATGTTAATGGTCCCACTATACTTATGCTAAAGCTGACATAAGCATTGATAAACACTAATTTGATAACTAAGCAATAGTGTAGGATTCAGAGCTGAATGATGCAACGAATTAATGTTGTGATGAACGGTTTCGGATGTGGCATGGATAAGAGAGTAGTTTGGTTGGGTGGCATAAAATATTTATGAACGAATTAAATAATTAAGAAGATAAGGATATGCGTAAAAATAATAACATCGTTATCACTTACATAAAATAGCGAGCATACGGTATAAGTTAAAACGTGAAATATGATTAGTCAAAATAATAGATGAAGAGTAATATGGACACAGTGTTGTAGTGCGTGTTTTGTAAATGGAAATAGGTTTGTAAAAAAATTTTATATAGAAATATGAAGACAATGATTGTAAGACTGATACACAAGATATTGAAGTTCTTCTTAACCTAGGAAAGTATTTTTAAAAGTATGTATGAATGACTGTTTTGAAATATGTTAGTAAGAACAAGTGGATGATATTTTGGGCTAGCAAAATAGAGATAAAGTTTTAAAAATAAGTTCTTTACATGAGAAAAATAGAGTAGTTATATAAGGTCATGTGAAATAGAAGTGCGAAAGATGTATGTTAGAATATCGTTATAAGATAGTAACAAAAGATCGCGTCAGAAGATTTCATAATTAAGATTGGGTTTACATCGACTGAAGCGTTGGAAAATCTAAGTAAAATTTTTCGAAATGATTTTAAACTTAGTGAAGAATTCAATAAAAGAAGTATCGAAAATACTTTTAAAAAGACCCCGGATCTGCAATGGGGAAGTTCAAGGTTAAAGATGGCGGACCTGAAGAGTGTTGTGAATCGAGAACAAGTAATAGGTTTGACAATTGAAACGTAAGGACGACTAAGAAGTAACTCCATGAATACGCTACGATGGCTTTCTACAATTATTAATATGGAAGCGTTATGTTTAGGAAATAGTAAAATCAGGGGGAATAATCATTGGGTCGACTAAGGTTTAGCACTAAGGTTCTACAACGAACTAGACTGCGATTGGGACACCAAGGTAAGAGTTCGTTGAGGATCGCGATCAAGATCTTATCTACAGATCTGGAATATCTTACGCTTCAAAGTCTACTCATTGTAGGCATCTCAGGTTCGACGTGCACGGAAGTGATGGTCGCTACGTTAAGTTGGGCCCTAGATTCGATAAATCTAAGCTAACGACTAACGAACTTAAAATCTAATATGGTCAGAGCTGGAAGATCAATTGCAATGGTAACTCCCAAGATGATAATACTAAGTCATGGCACGGGTGTCTAACTAACGAGCACGAGCGTCTAACTAACTCTTCCGATTATCCTGGTATCGGGTTTCCTAGCGTGCTGAGTCAAGGTATTCGAGTAATTTTGCGTACGAACTAATTCTGGATGTTTTGGCTAATGAAAAGTGTTCTCATTGTTCTGAATTTTGCAGTTGCAGGACCTGCATGGGCAACCACTAAAACCTGTAATGCCCCGCTTCCCAAAAGACACCGGAAGCGAGAATGTTACGCAGTCCGCTTGAACTGGAGCGGTAAAGCTCGAGTTCAATAAGCGTCTGTGATAAAAACGCAGGGGAGGTCCTTGCATTTGTGTATCAGAACAATCAGAAACATCCAAAAGTTAAAAGCCACATCCAGATACATAATGTTCGTCCACGAAATTAAACATCAAGCCTCAGCTGGGCTAAAGTAGCAACAAAAACGTACTCTAAACAATAACAACATGAATCGAAAGCAACTAAAAGGGAACAGCAACGGTGAGTCCACTAGTCCTCCGCAGGGAGAGGCACAACGTCAGGGGCGAACTCATGGCTCTCCAATTCGGTCGTCTCGAATGGATCCCCGGGGTACTCAAGCCCAGAATCTGACATACATCCATAAACATGAATGTATGTCAGCAAGGGCTGTAAGAAGAGGTTAGCAACCCAAAACAAGATATACAAATGATATGAATTTTAGAAGGAATTAAAGAATTAAAAGCGACCACTGCAACAAAAATTAACATGATAATTATAATTGAAAACAAATGTGAGACATTACTAACATGCAGTTCTAAGCTGTTCAAGAAGTAATGTAAAATTTGTTTTCAGTTAGTTAGTATGTCAATATGTTGAGATCACGGTTGTTTCACAAGTTTCATGTCAGTTGTTAATATCTATCATAGGGTTCTCGCCTTTAGGTCGTGATAAGTGAATCGTTCTTCCCACGGGGGCTTACCGTGATTGACGCTAACCAACCACATGCGGGTGGTGCTCTTGAAGAGAGGACCCGTTCATACGCCTAGTGGTCGCTCAACCCTAACCCCACCCCAATTTTGTGCTGTAACACGAGCCAGCCTAGTCGACTCACACGGCATCACGAATTCACGATTCCGTCTTCGAGGCACATGATTTTCACGATGTCACAATTTGTTAAACATGTCAAGACCTGTAGGAGATTAATGTTATCACTCTACATTGTTATAACAACGTTTCATTAAGCAGCGGTGGGTTGAATAATATTTTTAACGATTTTTAAAAAAGACATTGAACATGAATTTTGCCGAGCATGCTACAAAAACTAATTTTTCTTTATTGTTGTTTAAAATTAAGGTATATTGTGTGATATGCCATTGGGTCACAAATTTAGTCCAGAATGTCGTTTTCATACGTCATTTCACGTGTTGTTTTCAAGTTATACAGCAATAAGTAAAAGTGATGCAATAAACATTAAACTTCAAAAATCCATAACTATTTGTACACTTGCCTGTTTTTGGCGTTCTTGGTGTCGTCGGAAACGTTTCTACGGGTACTACGCTACAATGATGACATTCTGCTGGTTTGATAAAACATAAAATCAGATTAAGCCTTTTTCGACAGATTACGGTATTAAAAACAACCCGTACGACGTCTAATGATTTGATTTTATTATGTTCTCTAAATTACGGTGTGGGTTATGAGTTATAGGTTTGGGTACTAACCGTTACACAGCGAGTGGGGGCAGCGACAGCGATACATGCGACGTCTACGGATTGAGATTCGTCGCGGCAGCAAGGAAGACGATGGACAATGGCATCTGGAGGCTCTTCAGGTAGTTGCGAGGGAAACATCGAGTCCCTGGGGTTGACGGCGTCAGATCTGAGGGTGGCCGATGTGTGCGCGGCCTGACGGCGTCGAATCTCGGCGGTTTCACGAGGAGAGGCTGTGAGGGGCTGGCGCTTGTTTGGGTTGCTGGGCAGCGCTAGGGAGGTGGCGTGGCCTAGGGGAGCAGGTGGCGGGGAAAGTTGGAGGGGCTTGGGTCGGGCGCAGATCTGTGCGAGGCTGTGGGGGTTTGCGGAGTGTGTTTACCGGCGAACTGGGCCGTCGGAGGGTGGAGATGGCCGTGACTAAGGCGGGGGTTGGGGGATAATGCGAAGGAGAAGAAGAAGGGGCGTGGAGTGATCAGCGTCGTGAAGGAGAAGAGGCCGCGGTTGTTTGCTGGGCGTGAGCTGCTTGTTTGCATGGAGAATTCGCAAAGACAGGGCGGCTGCGTTTTGTAGGGTGAAGAGTAGAATGACCTAGGGTTTATTTTAAAGGGCTAGGGATGGTATAGGCTCACTTGAATGAAGGAAACCTAGGTTTATTTTTATATATATGTTTTTCTTATTATACCTTGTGTGTGTGTGTGTGTGGGGTTTGAAATGGCAGCACCTGCACAGGTTATAGGCTTAGGGTCTAATGTTTTTTAAAGTTTCTTATTTTAAAACTCTTGTGTGTGAGGCAGCATGTGAAAGCTAGTCTAGGTTTAGGCCTAAGTTTGTTTCATTATTTTTTTAAGGTCTGTGTGTGTGCGTGAGTAGCTGCTTGTGTGCGTGTATTGATGGGTTTCGGCCTGGGTTCACAACAATGGGGCTAGAGTTACTTTAGGAAGGGTTTGAATCTCAATTAATATGATTGATAATCAATAGGTTTAATGGAGAATTAGAGCTAGTTAATAGGTCTTAAAGGGTCTAAAAATGGTAGGCTGCAAATGAATTTTAAAAGTTTAAAAAATTAGAGGATTTCAATTTGAATTTGAATATGTAATTTAATTATAAGAAAAGATGTTTTTTAAAAAATAATTATAATAAGGAGGTTTATAATCATAATATTAATAAGTATGAAAAGAATGGAGACGGATATGGGTACGAGTACGGGGAACGTTACGACTTAACTACGGATATGAATAAGGATAAAGAACACGAGAGGAAAAACGAACTACGTATCGCTAAAACCGGTCGTTACAGATACACACGTCAATCTTCATTCATAGGAAATCACACCATATCTTGTGCTTTCTTTAAGCTTTGGAAATTATCTTGCCTTGCAAATTATGCACACTTATTCTCTCTCTCTTTTTTATTAGTCCCGTGTAACGTGCATAAAGCAACATTCGTGAAAAAATGTATAACTTGGATCGCTCCATCAAACGAGTGAGTTTCCGGTCAATGGCTCCCAAATCAGACGATGATAGGGCATTAGGCCAAAAAGGACCCCTCGGAATGTACTACTCGAGCCAACCAAGTTATTTATTTAGTGACACACTTATTCATTTTTTTTCATTTATTTGTTTACCGTTTCTTCATTTTTTCTCTTTTTATTTGCTTTTGTGTTTCTCTCTTTTTGTTGTGTGTGCATAAATGACTTAGCAAGATAGCTTCCTCTTCTTAATTCTTTCACAAGAATGGGTTATCCTAATCATTTCAAAAGATAGTGTACTCTATCTACCCAGAATCACACAAAGCATGCAGATAGCAATGAAATAAGAGATGCGGGGGCAGAATCGTCCGTTGGATCGACATCGCGTGGTCTGGAAGCGGCCACGTCGCACGAATATTCGCCTGCCTTTTTGAATTCGAGGCTCGCTCTTAGGCCGTTAGATCAAGATCGGACGGTCCAACGTCATTATGGTGACCGCTGCGTTCGTAGACCATCAGATCCTGATCGGATGGTGCGGGGATGGCCACGTCGCTCCAATGTGAGCTGCGCTTTGAGTTCGCAGCGGGGCGCTCGACAGCCGTTGGATCTCAATCCAACGGCGGAGAATGAGCCGCGTAGCCCGAAGTTTGTAGCCGTCAGATGGAGCGGGAATCGTCTGGATGGCCTCCACGTGTTCATCAAGATTCGTGCCAAATTTATTTTATTTCTAATAAATGATATTCTGCATTCAAAAATTCACAGTAATTAGCACAGATCTCAGAAAAATACAAATAAATAGTCGTTGGAATCGTGAGATCGAGACCAAGCTAGGAAAAATATAAAAAGTGCAGAAATACTTTGTTAATTTCTGTTTTGTGCTCAAATAGAGTGTTTTCTCTAATAAATAATTGTGTACAAAATACGTATGTATAAGAGAACAATGTAGTATCACATGAGCACAAAATAGGGCTAAATGGGGGGTTAAATATGTAATATTGAACCCGAATCACACTCCCCAACTAGCGATTTGCTAGTCTCTAGCAAAAAGAGCGATTAATAAGGATGATTAATAAAACAATAAATTCTATCAATCGCTTATGGCATGGCTCAAAAATACGCATTCCAACATGATCTTGACCATCAATATACACATCCATGAACAAAATCAATCACATGATATTTTCTCTAATTTAGTATGAATAAATAACATGCAAGCATCATTTTGCACAAGAGAAAGTATAACACGTCGTTATATACTAGTTTTCGTGTTTCCAAGGAATTGGCCTATCAAAACAATCATTCAAGACATGGGTATTGGAGTTGCTTAGTATATTCACCATTTCTTTTCTTTTATTAGTTCTGCGTAACGCGCATCAAGCAACATTTGCAGAAAAATGTATAACTTGGATCGCTCCATCAAATGAGTGAGCTTCCTGTCAATGGCTCCCAAATCAGACGATAATTGGGCATTAGGCCAAAAAGGACCCCTCGGACTGTACTACTCGAGCCAACCAAGTTATTTATTTAGTGACATACTTCTTCGTTCATTTTTCATTATTCATTTTTCATTCATTTTTCTTTTCTTTTCTTTTTCTTTTTGTAAGCAACTCAATACCCATCAATATGAATATAAACATTAGTACCAATGGCCAAATTCCTCTTCAACTTGAAGACTATTCTTAATACATCGTGTATACTTAAGCTTTTTCATCACATTAGCATGCATGAAATAAATTCAAACTATTTCGAGATATTAATCATGTATTGAAAATTTTCATGAATCGCATTTTAACGGTAATTCCATGAAGGAAAAATAATTAACTCAGGCCATAAACAAATTTTAGAACTCAATTAATGCGTAATCATCCGCATTAGTGGCATATGAAGGAGTTTTAAAAGATGAGATTTGGTGATTTATTCTTCTCAAAAAAAAAATTTAATCCTAAGGTCTCATACACACCCCCAACTAAAGATGGACATTGTCCTCAATGTCGAAAGGGGTACGAGTTTATTCAATGCAAAGCAACCTAGAAAGCATTTGAAAACTACACTACTGGAAAGAACACACCGTGATCAAATGGCGGATCATGAATCTTTGATGGTGGAGGAAGTTGTTCAATTTGCTCCTTGCGCTCCTCGGCGAGTAATCTTCCTCCAACGACTAAACTGGACTCCAGCAACACAACTCCAAGCATCTCTATAAGCTGTTTACCAGTTTCCTGTAAGAGATGAGTTATGTCAGTCCAAGTTAGTTTAAAATTATTTTCAATAAAAGTGTTCCAAACGTAGTCATCAAAATAAGTGAAAGAAATTAAAGCATATTGATGAATACTCCCTGAAAGATATGCACTACTCTCTGTACGATGCTCAGTCGATGGGGAGAGGGGTAAATGATTTTGGGACAAAACTGGAGGAGGACATGGTTCTGACTCCATGGCGATAATCTCAAAACCCTTGTCCCTAGCTGTCTCCTCCTCTCGTTCATCCAAAATTGCTAGCTCGTCCTCTCTTTTGCACACGCTTTCTGCCATGTAGATATTTTTATTGGTGTCTTCTACGTGGCATGGCTTGCTCGGTATACCTGCAATAGAAGATAAATTCGTATTAGATTCTTGAAGTTGAATTTCCGAAGAATTATTTTCTTCTAAGCAAGTGGCAATCATGGTAAGATTTTCAAAGGATTTCTGAATCTGCCGACTCCGAGCAAGGAAATTCTCTTGGAATTGATGGGTTGTAGCCTCCTGTGTCTGAATAATCGAGTGAACGTCCTCTTTCAAGGATTGCAAAGGTACGTCTACACTTTGCTCCCCTTGATCGAGGCACGAAGGCTCCGTTGAATCGCACTCTGAAGTATCTTCCCTGGTTTCTTCATTTTCTTGCAGAGACTCCATGTATTCCCACGCCTCTGTCGGCGTCATGACTCCCAAAAATTCCTGCAGCTCTGGTCGTAGTCCATCTAGAAAGGACTCCATAAGCTCTTCCTCTGTGTACCCATGCTGCGGATAGCTCAATACTATGTCTGTGAACCTCCTCCAGGCCTGAAAGAAAGTTTCACAATCAGTCTGATTAAAATTACCGATTTTGAGCTTATCCATCCTATGTTTGTGTGCATTAGTATATCTTGCATCATACAGATTGTTTGTGCAGTAGAAATTCATATATTCCATTTTAAAAAAATTAAAATAAAATAAAAAAAAGTTTATGTGCAGTAAAGTGGAAAGATCTCATCGAAGGTCCTCTAAATGAAATAAACCGTAGTCACAAACCATTCCTCCCCGGCAACAGCGCCAAAAACTTGGTGGGCCCAAAAAGGTGCTTCTCTCAAGCGCAAGAGTCCGTACAAGTAATATAATCTGGGAGTCCAGATGTCGAATCCTCAGGAGGAAATCTGTTGCAACCACAGCTCAAATCAAATAGAAATCCAACAAAGAGATACTAACCACTTCAATAATGATGGTGATGTGAATTTGAATACGTGAGCAATACGAACAAAGAAAATTCGTGTACGAAAATATCGACGAAAAGTATGCACATGGTATGGGTTCGTTAGGATCAATGACCAAAAACTTGGTGGGCCCAAAAAGGTGCTTCTCTCAAGCGCAAGAGTCCGTACAAGTAATATAATCTGGGAGTCCAGATGTTGAATCCTCGGGAGGAAATCTGTTGCAACCACAGCTCAAATCAAATAGAAATCCGACGAAAAGAAACTAACCACTTCACTAATGATGACGATGATAGTGATGTGAACACGTGAACAATATGAACAAGGAAAATCGTGTAAGAAAATATCTATAAAAAGTATGCACATGGTATGGGTTCGTTAGGATCAATGATTCGTATTAATTTGGTTGATAAGTATAACGCAATGAATTCTCCTTTTGGGAGCAATTCACCGGAAAATACCCAATATAACTCAATGAATTCTCCTTTTGGGAGCAATTCATCGGGAGATCCCTTTTGGGGGTTCAAGCACAATATTCAATAAGATCGTCGCTAAAGTTATAATACAATATGAAACTCTCTTTTGGAGAGATCAAAACTACGATATGAAACTCCCTTTTGGGGAGATCAAAACTCACCCTTTTGGGGCGATCATCAACTCAATCACTTCTTTTGGAAGATGAAAAAGACGATTTAATAACAAAGATTACAACTTTAACGATGTTTAACGGTTTAGCACAAGTATTATTCAACCAAACGAACACAAATAATATCCCCTGACTATGCCATACCATGCACAATAAGAATTAGCTACTCATGGTGCAAGAATAAACAAGTTTCATAGAAAAATACATCAATCGAATAGCAAAATACTATAGAAAAGCACCAAATACGGGGTTTAAGTTAAGAAATTTATCACCCAATCTTCAAGTTTAGACACCAAAACTCTCTGGAAATAAGAAAATAGCCCCTGGAATTTTACATAATTTTTCCTTGGCGAAATACGGCTCCTAGAGCCTCCAATAACCCCAAAATACGCCAGAATAGGCCAGAATCCGCTCAAAAACCCTAGAATACGCTTAAATAAAGAGATTGCGGGTTTTAATAGCTTAACAGGTCCACAATCCGCTTCTTTTCGCATCCAAACCCGCTTGTAAACGTCGACGCAATTCTTAGCCGTTGGATCAAGGCGGGATCTCACCTGAGCTTGACACGCGTCCTCTTGAAACGGATCCGACCAAACCGCACCCGCTATCGTATCTCTTCTTCGGATCCAGTTCGCGTTTATTCCTACCGTTGGATCTTAATCCAACGACCGCTGCGAAGCCACGTGTCTCCGAGCGATCCAACTCTGATGCGGAATCCTTCTCGACCGTTGGATTACGATCCAACGGTAACGCGTCGCTTCGTCGCTGCTCAGATGCGGGGGCAGAATCGTCCGTTGGATCGACATCGCATGGTCTGGAAGCGGCCACGTCGCACGAATATTCGACCGCCTTTTTGAATTCGAGGCTCGCTCTTAGGCCGTTAGATCAAGATCGGACGGTCCAGCGTCATTCTGGTGACCGCTGTGTTCGTAGACCGTCAGATCCTGATCGGATGTTGCGGGGATGGCCACGTCGCTCCGACGTGAGCTGGGCTTTGAGTTCGCAGCGGGGCGCTCGACAGCCGTTGGATCTCAATCCAACGGCGGAGAATGAGCCGCGTAGCCCGAAGTTTGTAGCCGTTAGATGGAGCGGGAATCGGCTGGATGGCCTCCACGTGTTCATCAAGATTCGTGCCAACTTTATTTTATTTCCAATAAATGTTATTCTGCATTCAAAAATTCACAGTAATTAGCACACATCTCAGAAAAATACAAATAAATAGTCATTGGAATCGTGAGATCGAGACCAAGCTAGGAAAAATATAAAAAGTGCAGAAATACTTCATTAATTGAGTGTTTTCTCTAATAAATAATTGTGTACAAAATACGTATGTATAAGAGACCAATGTAGCATCACATGAGCACAAAATAGGGCTAAATAGGGGGTTAAATATGTAATATTGAACCTGAATCAGCCATCACCGGCGAGGGGAGTGGCGGCCGATCGTCGGCGAGGGGAGGGAAAGCCGATCGCCGGCGAAAGGGGGGGATCTACTCGGGCGTGGCAGCGATCGCAGCGGGCGAGGGAGAGCAAGCGACAGCGGCTCGGGCTGAGAAATTGGGGTTTTTTGTTTTGATTTTCGCGCAGCCCGCAGCGCGTATATATCGAAATTGTTACGACTCGGCCGAGTGACAATGTCACTCGGCCGAGTGCGTAAACGAAAAAGAATTTCAAAAATTTCCTTGCCACTTACGACTCGGCCGAGTGGCTTTGGCTCACTCGACCAAAGGGAGAAACTCCACTCGGCCGAGTGGCTCTGCCACTCAGCAATTTTTGAGCTGGGAGGGTATCTGTTCCACTCGGCCGAGTGACAAGTCACTCGCTCAAGTGGCAATTAAAACTAAAACTTACAGAAATTGACAGAGAGTTGGTCTGCAGAAACTTCCCTGTTTCGTGCTCCACTTGGCCGAGTGGAATCTTTGCTCGGCCGAGTGGCATAAGCTACTCGGCAGAGTGACGTTTTGTTTTCTGCATCGGCTCTCCGTTTTCGGTCTGGTCTCTGTTTTTCTTCCTCCAGTCTGTTTCTTCCTCCTCCTAAGGCTTGAACACGTTCCTGGAGCGCTCTTCCTTGCCTCGATCATCATCCATATAATTGATCTCCCTTTGTCCTTCTACTGTCATGAAAAATAGGACCCGTTGTCACGATTTTCATGGACAAAAGACTCTAAAAGATAATAAAAGGCTAAACCAAAAATGAAAATCAAATAAAAACAATGCAAAAATCGTCGGGTTGCCTCCCGACAAGCGCTCGTTTAAGGTCTTGAGCTCGACCCCTTAAGATATTCGTTTAGTTCGCGATATTGGGCGCATACGAGATGCACCCGTCAAACTTGTCGGGAAGGCCGCTTGGATTTGGGTCGTGGTGATCATCAGTCTTCCTTGACACCCCCTTATCATGGGTAATGTTGGAGGATAAGTCCCCCATGCTAGAGCTTGTCCATATCTTCTTCCTGGCCGGTGACACTGATCTTCCATTCGGTGGGGCTTTCTTTGGATTCTCGGCCTTTGAGAGTTTGCAAAGCTCTCGTATTCTTGCGACATCAGCGTCGCCTTCGTCACCATCCATGGAGCTATCTGGAGGGTCCTCCAACTTATCTTCTTCACCTGAAGCTTGGACTTCTTCGAAGCCGTCGTCATGGAGAGCACCAATAGAGTGGGGGGTTGCTTCTTCAATCACTTCATCGAGGAGATCCACATAATCTAACTCCTCGTGATATGGCATATGTTTTATAGCCTTGGGTATGTGAAGCTCGACTTCTATGTTCCCGACATTCAAGGATAGAGTTCCTTCACGAACATCGATGATAACACCGGCGGTTGCGAGGAACGGGCGTCCAAGTATGAGCGAAGTGTCGCCCTCTTCCTTGATGTCCATTATGACAAAATCACAAGGCAAGAATATACCTCCCGGTACTTGGAGTGGAATATTCTCTGCGATCCCTACCGGTCTAGTAATCTGACCGTCCGGAAGTTGAATCCTCATGTCGTTCGGCTTCAAGTCGGTGCCCGTGTTCAATCTCCGGAACATGCTAAGGGGCATAATGCTCACACTAGCACCCAAGTCAACTAGAACTTTTTGCAAAGGGACGCCTCCTAGTGTGCAAGGGATGCGAAAACTCCCTGGATCTTTCAATTTCACCGGCTCCTTCTCCTTCCGGGTAAACCAAGTTCCTTGTTCCGCAAGCATGATTTTTTCCTTCCTTTTCTTTCCCGAAATCAAGTCCTTCAAGAACTTCACGTAAGACGGGATCTCAACAATTGCATCTACGAAAGGAATATTGAGGCTTACTCCCCTCAAGTATTCTAGGAACTTGGCGAGCCTTTTCTCCATCTTGGCTCCAGCTAGCCGTTGTGGAAACGGCACCGGGGGCATGTAGCGGTGCTCATCAAGTGGCTCCACCACTTTAGAATTTCCTTCTCCAATCGGCTCCTTTTGGCTCTCTTCTTCAATTGCCGGTTCTTTTTCTTCAAAAATTTCTACCACGGGTTGCTTGCTTTGGGTCATAGCGGGAGTAGTATTCTTCCCGCCCCTTGTTGTGACCGCAACCACCGCATTGATGTGTCCGGTGTTGCTCCGTGGATTGGGCTCGGGTTGAGCCGGTAATTGTTGGGCGTTCTTGTTAAGCAACGCAAGTTGCTCCGCAAGTTGAGCGACGACGGTACTTGGTGACTCTTGTCCCGCCGTCAACTTAGCATTTATCTTTCTCTGCTCCACCATAAATTCCTCCACCCTAGCTTCGTGATCCGATCGTGGTTGAGCTTGAGGTGCGTTGGGAGCTCTCCAACCTTGGTTGTACCCGGGGGTCTATATGGCCCCGTTTGTTGCCTCGGCGGGTAATTTTGTTGCAGTGGACCCCTCGGTTGATATTGAGGTTGTGGTAGTGGAGGTCGAGCCGGAGGAAGTTATTGTGGCGGCGGGTTCAAATCACCATCATTGTTTGCATATGAAAAGCCCGGATGGTTTCTAGCGGCCGGGTTGGCCCAATATCCGGAGTTCCCCGCGACATATTGTACTTGCTCCAAAACTCCCTCTCCATTGTCCCCTCCTACATACATGGCTTGAGATTGGTCTTGCCAATCGCTCTTATTGTTTATCAGTGTAGATGTAGAGGGTGCTCCATGTGGCTCGGTGATATATTTCTCCAATCTCTCCACCACCTTGTGGAGAGAGTCAAATTTGGTTGAAAGCTCCGACACGTCCTTGGCCTCATAAATGCTAGTGGGCTTCAAAGAGGACGAAGAATGTCCCCGCTCGTCCCCCCATTGTTGGTTATTAGAGGCCATCTCCTCTAACAAGGCCGTAGCTTCATCCGGGGTCTTTGATAGTATGGCTCCATTGGCAGTTGCGTCAATAATTTGCTTCGTGCCCGGTTGGAGTCCATTGTAGAAACTGTGAACAAGCTCCCAATCTTCTATACTGTGATGGGGGCATTGATGTTGTAAGTCCTAGAAGCTCTCCTATGCTTCATAGAGGGTCTCTTATGGTCCTTGCTTAAAGGACATGAGAGCACTCCGTATCTTCACCGTCTTGGAAGGAGGGTAAAATTTGTCAACGAAGGCGCTCGCCAACTCATCCCAAGTGGTGAATGTCCCTTCCGCCTACGTAATCAACCAATATAAAGCTTTATCCTTGAGTGTGAAGGGGAAGATTCGCAGTCGGATTGCATCAACGGAAACACCAGGCATTTGGAAGGTGGTGCACTTGGACAAGAAAAGCTGGATGTGATAATGCGGATTCTCATGGGCATTCCCATGAAACGGGTCTTGTTGCATCAATACTACCAATCCCGTCTTTAGCTCAAAATTCTTGTCCGCCGCTAGTTTCGGCATGGCGATGGATGATGTAGTGGAAGAAGTCTTAGGCCGAAGCCTATCTCTAATGGATATGATCCTCGCCATACGTGCGGCTAGCTCCTCCGGTGTCTCCGCACGGTTCATACAATTGTCCTCCGTAGCGTGCCTTCTCTCGGCTCTGATCATCCTCACGATACGCTCGATCTCCGGATCAAATAATATTTCCTCGGGGTTCACTGTAGATCTTGTGTACATGCAAAGGAAAATAGAGTTTCAAAGGAATTGTTAGCACGAATAAGGAGTAAAAAATGATAAAAGTAATAAAAGAAAAAGAAGACACTAAGTAAAGAGAATAAAACACTGTCGCCTCCCCGGCAACGGCGCCAAAAACTTGATCGCGCCCCGGTATGCACACGCACCCAGGACAAGCGACTCGTAGTCTTACAGCAAGCGCACGGCGTAGTGGCGAGCGGGTATCGAACTCAGGGAGGAACAATGACAGTGTCTTCCTCTAATCACCTAGCTATCAAAATGGTCAAGAATAATTTGGGGTAAAATTGTCACAATCGTTCGAATGTCGATGTAAATATCAATAAAATAAAGCGCCTAGGGATAGGGAATCCCCGCTACGAACCGTATCTCATCGTTGTGATTCGTAGGTTACATCATTGCTAGACTTGAATTTAAGATGAACTAGTCGTAACTAAATATAGAACCAAGCTCACGCTCTCGCGCTATTGACGGTCTATAGCTGACTTAGGATAGAGCCCAATCTCTTGCAAACCCTAGCCTAAGCCGCTAGCATTAGGATCGACATCATCGTTCAATCGTATCTCGAGCCCACTCTCGTGCAAACTCGAGCTACGACCTAGGTTGAGATAGTTCCTACCCGTCCAATCTCTTGCAAACGGGTATGAGTATAGAATTACGATTGAAAACCCTAGCCTTGGTCCAATCTCTTGCAAACCAATTCTAGAAAAATCCAATCGTAAATCTAAATCGAATTTCTACGGCTTCCTATCAATTGAGACCCAATCTCTTGCAAATCCCAATCAATATGAATCCCTAGCTATCCGTAATTAATCAATGCCAACCTAACCCGAATCAATTCTAGCAAGAATTTTACCAATTCATCACAATTTAGAAATAGGGTTCATAGGGTTCATCCCTATGACCTAGGACAATAAAACTAATCAATAATCATCATGCAATTCATGAGAAAATCAATAATAAATTCAGCACAAATGATTGCAATAGAGAAATTATCAATAAAAATAGAGTTTTTGACAAGAAAAGAGACAAACCAATGAGAATCCAATAGCATCCAACAAAAGTCCCCTTTCTAATCTCTCAAACAGCCTAAATCTAATTACCTAAAAAGCTCTCTAAAAGGCTGCAAAAAGTATCAAAAAGTTCTCCTAAACTAGGGCAAAAACTGGGTTTAAATACCCCTCAAAATCGCCCAAAAAATCGTGACAAAAATGCCCCTGCGCAGCCCAGAAATCACAGTTTACGCAGCAGGCGGGGCGGCTCACTCGGCCGAGTGACAAACCCTGTAAAATTCCAGTAAGTCGGGGGATCTTGGGGGTCTATCTTTGGAAGTGACTCGGCCGAGTGACTTTACTCACTCGGCCGAGGGGCATTTCATGCTCGGCCGAGTCGGAACCGTCAAAAGCCTGTAAATTTACAGTAAGTCGGCCTCTTTTGAAGTGGATTTTCCCATGCCACTCGGGCGAGGGGATTTCCATGCTCGGCCGAGTGGACTATCGTCACTCGGCCGAGTGCACGCCGATTTCATTCTGTTGATGCGTGTCCGGTTTGGTCGGCCGAGTGGTCTTCTTGCTCGGCCGAGTGGGTGGTTCACTCGGCCGAGTGAGATGCTGCAGATGCCCAATCTTCATCTTTTCGCTTCCTCATCGCTCCTACGACGTTCTTTCTTCTTCCACTTGTCTTCCATCACCGAATAGCCCTCGAAAGAGCTTTGGGTGACACTCCGGAGTGGGTGCAAATCCTCTTGATATCAAAATCACTCCGAATCGCTCCATATCTCCTGAAATACGACAAAAACAAGAAATCGTGAAAAGCATCGCAATATCGCCGAATAATCGTGAAAAACGCGATATGAGCGATCAAAGTGGCATGCAAACATGCAAAAAAGGGTGTAAAATATGGAGCGATCAGTAGTAAATAACCACTGGAGCTTTGTCCTTCTTTTGGCCAAGGACTGCGCCAATTGCGTAGTTGCTGGCGTCACACATGATTTCAAATGGTAGGGACCAGTGTGGGACCTGCAAAATGGGAACAAAAATTAGCAACTTCTTTAAAGTTTCAAAAGAGTGTTGACACTTAGGTGTCCAAATAAAATCCACATTCTGAGTTAGCAAGTTGCAAAGAGGGCGAGATATAGCGCAGAAATCCTTGATAAATCGCCTATAGAATCCTACATGACCCAGGAATGATCTGATATCCCTCACACACTTGAGACTTGGTAGCTTCTCAGTTACTGCTACCTTGGCTCTGTCTACCTGAATACCATCTTTAGAGACAAAATGACCAAGGACAAGTCCTTCTGTGGTTATAAAATGACATTTCTCCCAATTTAATAGAAGATTCTTCTCAATACACATGTCAAGAACATGTGCCAAGTTAGCTAAACAATCATGAAAAGATCTAACATGTATGGAGAAATCATCTATAAACACCTCCATAATTTTCTCAACCATATCATCAAAAATACTAAGCATGCATCGTTGAAAAGTGGCGGGAGCATTACATAGACCAAACGGCATCCTCTTAAAGGCAAACGTACCAAAGGGACAGGTAAAAGTCGTCTTTTCCTGATCTCCTGGTGCAATCTCAATTTGATAATATACTGAATAGCTGTCTAGGAAGCAATAGTACTCATGTCCAGCCACTCTCTCTAAAATCTGGTCAAGAAATGGAAGAGGGAAGTGGTCTTTCCTAGTTCTGGAGTTCAGCTTCCTATAATCTATACACATCCTCCATCCTGTGGTGGCTTTAACAGGGATAAGTTCGTTATTATTATTTCTAACCACAGTGAGGCCAGACTTTTTAGGTACAACATGTGTTAGACTGACCCATTTACTGTCAGAAATTGGGTATATGATACCTGCATCCAATAATTTTATAACCTCACCTTTCACTACTTCTTTTAATGTGGGGTTTAACCTACGTTGCATTTATCTAGTGGGTTTGGTGGCATCTTCTAAGTAAATGTGATGCATGCATACAATGAGACTAATACCTTTTATATCAGCAATGGACCAACCAATGGCCCCTTTATGCCTTTTCAACACTTCAAGTAAAGAGCTTTCCTGTTCTAAAGAGAGTTTAGAAGATATTACCACAAGGAAGCTATTTTCATTTCCAAGAAAGGCATACTTGAGATATTCAGGTAGTGGCTTTAATTCAGGCTTTGGGTCATCCACTTCAGATGACATTTGAGTTGGTGCATTTGGTGGCAAAGCCTCAAACTTAGGCTCCCATATCGCATTGAGTTCCTTCACATTTTCTGCACAAAAAAGATGTCATCAGTATCTTTCACAATTGTTTCAATAATAGTAGCATCACCATAAAATTTGGAGCAAATATAATCATTCACCAATGAGTCAATCATGTTTACCTTTTCAACCTCATCATCCACACTTGGTAACTTGCAAGTATTAAATATATTCAAATATAAAGTCATGTTACCAAAAGTGATTTTGAGTTGACCATCCCTACAATTTATCAAAGCATTGCATGTTGCCAGGGACGGTCTACCTAGGATGATGTGAGTGGAATTGGCAGTTTGGGGTCCTTGGATGTCTAGAACTATAAAGTCAGCATGGTAGTAAAATTTGTCTACTTGAACGTGGACATCCTCAATACATCCCTTAGGAACTTTAATAGATTTATCAGCTAATTGCAATATGACAGATGTTTGGTTTAACTCTCCTAACCCAAGATGCACAAAGATGGGATATGGCAAGATATTAACATTAGACCCCAAATCCAATAAAGCATTTCCAATCTTTTTAGTGCCAATAGTACAAGTAATGGTGGGTGATCCAGGATCTCTAAATTTAGGTGGTGTATTTTGTTGCACAATAGAACTAATCTGTTCAGTTAAAAATGTTTTTTCTTCACATTCAATTTTCGTTTAATATTACACAGGTCTTTCAAAATTTAGCATATGCAGGTATTTGATTTATGGCATCAAGCAGTGGAATATTTATTTGGCACTTCTGAAAAATTTCACGAATTTCGGATTGATACTTATCTCTATTTTTCTGAAGTAGCCGATGAGGGAAAAGTGCTGGAGGTACATATATTGCGGGCTCTTTCTCTTCAATGACATTATTGTTTAGACCCACATCTGTGCTCTCCTCCTGCACTTCTTCTTACATTTGAGTTTCCTCCTCTTGTTCAGCTTCTCTTCTTGGTGGGTCAGGTTTTCGAATTTCCTTTCCATTCCTCAGAGTGGACACGACTTGGCAAGGCTTCATATTATTACATGTAGAAGAAGATGAGCTCATATTAGGATTCAAAATTGGTTGTGATGGTAGCTTTCATTTCTTCAATGTTGTCGTAAGCCTAGCTAAGCTTTTGCTCATATGTTGGTTTTGAGTCTGTTGGGCCTGAAACTGAGTCGGTTGTTGTTGCATTTGGGCTTGCTGCAATTGAATAAGCTGCTGAACCACATCTCCAAATGGTTGCATCTGTTGTTGTTGCATTTTCTCTTGGTCCCTCCTTTGGTTCCCCCTTGGTAGTTGTTGTTGTTGTATTGTGATTGTCTAAATTGAGGAGGAGCTTGTTGCTGAGGTTTCTGATTGGGGCCCCAATTTAAGTTAGGATTGTTGCACCACCCCTTGTTGTTGGAATTGAATCACTGGTAGTTTGTGGATACTTGGTTCACCCCTGTTGGATTGCTAAGCACACTCTTCAAAGCTGGAAGTGTGGGGCAGGTACTGGTGTCATGGCCACCAACATCGCAAAGTGCACAACTCTGCTCTATCTCAACTACTTTGGCCTCTTTCAAATTGAGAGCTTGAAGCTTGTTTGTAATCATTGCTTCCATTTTTGCCTCCAACGCATCTTCTGGCTTTAAATTGTATACTCCCCCATGTGTTGGCTGGGAAGGTATAGAGGGGCCTCGTCTATCGTACTCTGAAGTAGTATCCCAAGTTTGTGCATTCTCTGGTATTTCATCCAAGTATGTCCAAGCTTCATCTGGCTCTTTATCGGAAAAATCCCCCATTGCACATCATTTCTACAAATTGTTTCATCTGAGGTTACAGTCCATCGTAGTAGAAGCCAATAATCCTGCTTTTGTCGAAGCCATTATGTGGACATGCTAGCAATAGCTCATTGAACCTTTCAAAAGCCTGATAGAATATTTCCTTGCTTTTCTGGGCAAAGTTCATGATCTGTCTTTTCAATCCCTGTGTCTTGTGAATAGGAAAAAATTTCTTTAAGAACTCGGCCTGCAATTCAATCCATGTAGTAATAGAACGTGATGGTAAGGCATTTAACTAGTTTTTAGCTTTATCTTTTAGTGAGAATGGAAACAATTTCAGATATATCGTGTCCTCACTGGTCTTCCCATCAAAACATGTCAAGCATACTTCCTCAAATCCTTTTATATGAAGATAAGGGTTTTCCTTGTCCAACCCATGAAAGGTGGGCAGGAGTTGAATTACCCCTGGTTTAAAATTAAAAGAATTTGCATCAGTGGGTAAGATAAAGCATGAAGCTGTGCTAGTCCTAGTGGGTCTGAGAAGATCTTTTAAAGTTCTAGGAATTCCAGGTTGCACATTATTTTCATTGTTGTTACTAACGTTTTCATCATTGTTATTATTATTAGCAGACATTTCAAAGTGTCTAGTCAACCTCTGTGTCCTGGGAGTCCTATCCCACATAAACTAGGTTCCTAGCATAAATTTTTTTATATAACAATAAACAAAAATTTATGAACAGTAAAGTGAAAAGATCTCACCGAAGGTCCTCTGAATGAAATAAACTGTGGTAACAAACCGTTCTCCCTAGCAACAGCGCCAAAAACTTGCTTAGCCCAAAAATGTGCTACTCTCAAGCGTAAGAGTCCGTGCAAGTAATATAGATCTGGGAGTCCAGATGTCGAATCCTCGGGAGAAAACCTGTTGCAACCACAAACCTTAAATCAAATAGGGATTGAACGTAAAGAGACCAACCACTTTTAATGATGATGGTTTGAATGGGGTTTGATTGTGGTTTTTTAATTTATGGACAATATGAGCAAAAGAAAGTTTCGTTTATGTAAATATCTATGAGAAGTATGCACATGATATGGGTTCATTAATGTCCATGATCTATATTAATTTGGTTTTAAAAAAATGTCTCAATGATATATCTTTTTGAAAGAAATTCATCGGAAAATACCCTTGTGGGGATTAAAGCACAAAATCGAATAAAGTTGTTGCTAAAGCAATAATCTTTTAAATATAAGACATAAAACTCCCTTTTGGGGAGATCAAGACTCACCCTTGTGAGGCGATCATCAACTCAATCATGTTCTTGTAAAAGATGAAGAGGAGATTTTAAGTAAAGATTATAACTTTATCAACATCAACAATTTTAACATAAAGATTCAACCAAATAAATACACATCATGTCCCCTAACTACACCATATCATGCACAATCAGAATTTAGCCACACATACTGAAACTAACAAAGGGTTTCATCATATTAAACATGGTTCTAATCAATAGAAGTAGATGGAATGGAAAGTAAATAATTAAGTTCAAGAGATATCACCAAACACTCCTCTTTTTGCCTATGAAACCTCTTCTTCTTCCTCTAAAAGCTCTCTAAAAATCCCTCAGATTACTCTCTGTAAACTCAAAAAAATTCTGCAAAAACACCGCCAAAATCACCCAAATATGCCAAGAATACGGAGAAAAACCCTAAGAATACCTTAAATACAAGCATTGCAGGTTTTAGGGGGTTAACGGGTTCAAACCCGCTTCGTTTTCGAATAAAACCCGCTATCCCTCAGCCGCCGCACACCTCGTCCGTCCGATCGAATGCGGGATCGTCCCTCATCTCGACACGTGGCCAAGGTCAGCAGATCTGAACCTGCTACTGATTCGAATCCGAACTCACTGCTGATTCGTTCTAGGCCGTCCGATGAACGATCCGACGGATAAAAGTGCACCACGTCGCCCGCATCTCAGTCGACTTCGCAGACCGTTGGATGAGGCGGGAACACGACGGATGCGCGCCACGTGGGTTGGATCTGCATGAGTTCGTGGGATCTGCGGGAGCTACGCAGCTGCTTCATGGCCGTTAGGTTTTGATCCAACGGCTGGGTTGTCGTCGCGTCGCCCGCATTTATTAGCCGCTGGATGAAGATTGGGCGGCAACGATTTAGCCACGTGGCCCACATACTGAGTTGATACGTGTATGAGCTGCCGTATATCCGTATTTACCACCGTATTTTTTGCGTATATCTCCATTTAAATTGTATTCTGTATTCAATCAGTAATTAGCACAGATCTCAGAAAAATACAAATAAATAGTCGTTGGAATCGTGAGATCGCGATCTAGTCATGAAAAATATAAAAAGAGCAGAAATATGCAATTTATTGCTGTATTGCTAGTAAAATAGGAGTTTGCTCTAATAAATGAGTGTATAGAAAATACGAACGTATTAGAGACCAATCAAGCATCATTTACACATAAAATAGTGTTAGATAAGGGGTTAATAATGCAATGTTCACCCCGAATCAGTAGTTACTTTTTGTCATACATGTACAATACTTCTTTTCTTTATTTAGAATTGTTGTGACTTACATACGGTTCCATTTATGGCACCAGCAGACAACGACCTGATTGAGGAGATTGCCCCGGAGTTCGAGAAGCCTGTGTTTGACCTAGAGGCTGCAGAGTTTTAGCTGTTTGTGTATGTGTATGTGTTGTACTATGTATTTCCATTTCGCATTTCCTTTCAGTGTTTTCCTTTTATGTATTTTGGGTAAGAGAGTGATGCTGCTTGTTGTACTTTAATTTGGACTGTAATAATGTTTGTACGCTGGTTGAGTATTTGGTACATCTCTGGGTTGTGGCTATGCTGATTTCACTGGTAAACAGCAAGACATGCAAATAAATCAAATAAGTAATTGGCCTTCGAGAGCGGGTCGTTACAAGTTTGATGGCCCATGCAGGTCTGTGCAAAATACCTCGTGAATAGTATAGTAAAACCAGGATGTACCGTATACAATACTCAAATAACCTGACTTTTTTCTATGAATGCAGGTTTGACACTCGAAAGATGGACGTGAACACCTCAGAGAGCCCCAATGGAGCTAAGCAATCTGGAGCCAGCAACCTGACCAACAATGGACCTCCTCCCACTGTGCATCAAATCTCTGATCTCGCATTAGGAGAGATGGTCTAAGCTATCAAGGGAGAACATAATCCCGGAGGAGGCATACAACAATTCCGCTCACTCCACCCAAAGACCTGGAATGGTGTGGATGGCCTGCTGAAGGCCGAAGAATGGCTGCAAAGCACCGAAGATAATTTGAGGGCCGATCAAATCGAAAAACTTGCATGGGTGGACACTGCCAAGTCCCAATTGACTGACGGAGCCAGAGTCTGGTGGAACTCTGCTAAAGATCGTCTACAACGACCAATCGACTGGGCGACATTCATTGACCATTTCCATACCCAATATTTCTCCCCCGAAACTCAGATGGAAATTCAAGCACAATTCGTCGGGTTGAAACAGGGTTCCATTTCAGTGGATCACTATGATGCCCAATTCACTTTACTGACCTGCTTTGCTCCTGAAATGGTTGCCACTCCTCTGACCCGAGCCCGACGCTTCAAGCAAGGACTCAACATAAAGATCTGACGGAACTTAGTCGGACGTCAACTGTGCACTCACACTGAGGTTCTGGCTGTAGCTCGTGAACATGAGTTCATTGAGAGAGAAGAAAGGCATGAGATGGCTGTCCCTTCCAGAAAGCCACCATTCCAACCACTGCTGTTGGGCCCAGCCGACGACCTCTGCCCCAACCAGATGTACTGACCCACCCAGTAGATGCAGTTCAAGAGGCAGGCCCCACCACTAGGGATGGCAAACGGGTCAGGTCGGGTCGAGTTCGGGTCGGGTCAGGTTTGACCCGACCCGAATAAGGGTAAACCCGAACCCGACCCGAATTAAATTCAGGTCAGGGTTCGGATACCCGTACCCGACCCGGCCGTAACCTGGGTGACCCGTACCCGACCCGGTTTGTCTTACGGGTCGGGTTCGTGTCGGGTTCGTGTCGGGTTTAGTGTGAAAGCGTGATTATTTTACAAAAAAGGTCGGGTTCGGGTCGGGTTCGGGTCGGGTTTGGGGTGAAAAGAGTAAAAATACGGGTCGAATTCGGGTCAACTGGGTTAAGTGGTCAAACCCGTGCCTGACCCGAATTTTTATCCGGGTCGGTCGGGTTGACCCAAATTCGACCCGACCCGGATTGGCCCCTACCCATACCCGACCCAAGAGGCTGGGTTCGGGTCGGGTCGGGTCAGGTCGGGTCTATTTTTCCACCCCTACCCACCACTGCGACAAGTGTGTCATTATTGCGGGAAGCCAGTGCACTTTCAGTCCGAATGTCGATCCTTTCTGAACCTTTGCCTGATCTGTGGGTCGAAGGACCACACTGCAAGAGATTGTCCTGAGAGGAAGTCTCAGTCTTCCAACCCTGCTCTAGCCAATGCCCCTGCCAGGAATGCACCGTAGCGACCACCACCATCTGCTCAGCAACGTCAACCACTCCCTCCTCAGCAGCAAGTATACTAGCAGACCCAACGACAGGCACCACCCCCGAGACACCAATCTTATACAATGACAGTAGAAGAGGCCAAGGCTACGGACCATGTAATCACAGGTACGAGATATCCCACTAAGCTACACACTCTATTATTTAGAAATCGTAAGCTTAGACATGATTTTCATAACCGTAGGTACCGTTTTAGTAGCCAGTAAACCTGCCCTCACATTGTTCGACTCGGGATCTACACATTGCTTCTCGGCGAGTCGATTCGTCCAAACACATGCTATCTCTGTGGAACCTCTGACTTCTCATTGGAAGGTCGATACCGCTGGCGGTTCCCTACCAATAACTAGCAGATGCCTTCATTGCTCTGTAGTGATTTATGGACGAGATCTCTGAAGGTTTTTGGCGGACCCTCAGGGCTCAGATCTGTGCCTGTCCTAAGTTGGACAGACCACAGAGGGATAAAATATATCGGAAAATAAAACAAGGTAGCTAAACATTTTAGCTAGGCCCTGAGAGAGCTAGAACCTAGCCCAATCTATGCCAACTTGGGGTGGGTCCAGCCCACCCCAAAAGAGATCTATCCTACTGCGATGAAATTAAATTATACTAAAAAGCTTTAAGAACATACCCAGAATCTCAACACTGGGATGGGAAAGATGTACTGCAACGGCTTCTTATGCTCCTCGTAGCTGATCCGCCTTGCACCCTTGACTCGATCCACCCGAGCCGCCTTGCACCTTCAAACCGATCCACCCGAGTCGACACCTGCCCCCGAGCCGATCACTTACAGTAGAAGGTTTCACTTGAGCAGACCCGCGTCTTAGACGTCTGGATCTGAATCCAAACCCCCCTCGTAGTCTTGCTAGGACCCGTCGGGAGAATAGGAAGAAGAGAGGAAGAATAGTTTAAGTCGTAGATCGAGCTTGCTCAAAGATTCAGAGCTACTCGATCGAAGACTTGGTGCACTCTACAACGAAGAGGGGGCACCCCTATTTATATAGGGAGTCGGTCTATCCCTTTTTGTTACGAACAATGTGTGACAATCATAAAAGAAGAGGGATTTAATTTCGATAATTGAAGTTAGTAAGCCTTTCATAAAGGCCTAACTTCAACGAATTAAATCTCTTCATCCATTAAACTTCAAACACCAAACAAGCTATCATTTCGAAGGGCTTGGAATTGTGAACGTGTAGGAATGAACGGCGACGAAATCCGACTTCGTTTGACCCCTCAAACAATTACCCAAAGATGGGAAAAAAGTCACACTTCGTAGCCGTCAAGGGTTTTCAGAAAACCCTAATTAAAACAACTTAAGTTGGGGGCACGCCCGCTAAGGCTAGCGGGTGTGCCCACTACACTTGCGGGTGTGTGCCCATTCCAAGCGAGTGTGACCCTCTTAGTACCTTTCTGTTGTTTTTGACTTTCTGGACTCGTTTGAGCTCCGTTTTGGATGCGGTTTGAACCTGTGTTTAGACCGAGACGATCCCGTCAACCAGATAACCCTTTCCAATGCTTTTGTTCCTTTAGAATTTGTCGTAAAAAACTTACGACATGTTTAATCTTGGTTGCATCATTTGCAACATTGTCCCTTCTACGACTTAGTCTCACAACTGGCTTGTGAACTTAACTATTCCTTTTCATCGTATGAATTCCTCTTAGCTATCTTCCTATTACTAAGACAAGAATACTACTCGGTGTGAGACCCCACAGCCTGACCTTACTACAGGTTATGGCTCGAAACCAATAGACGATGGTGACCACGAGCAGCAGACGTCGTCCAAGTTTCAGAATCATCATAACGTGATCGACCCATTGACAAAAGTGTCGTCGGGTCCACCCAGACTGTATCAGTGATGAATACCATAGCTATAGTCCCTTCGTCAAGACTGTGTCCCTGTTGGCCTAGGGTACGGTTTACTGTCAACCCCATTTGCCAGCATTGGTCAGTATACGGCGGTCTTTGTTGTATTCACGTCAACGTACCCCAACTGAGGATTAACACAAAGACCGTACTGAGCATGTGACACTAACTTCCCTTTAACGGAAGAGACAAATCTCATCTTAGTCATCTACTTGCCTCGAGAGCTTCAAGTGTAACCCAACCTAAGATTTTCAGCTGGCCTAGCCTCGAAGTTAGATCATAGGTCTAAGCGACATTGTTCACTCATAGGTTCATACAAATGACTTCAGGTCTTAAGGACCAGCTTACCTATCATCACCATAGAGTTAGTATAGACAGTTTAGTTAAAGTTGACCATTTAATAACTCTAAGTAGGCCGTTCAGTGAACTCATTCTCTAATGAGCACATGTGTCTCGTCTCTGACTTCACCAAGTCGAATGACTATGAGATCATCATTACCTTAAGGTAAGACAAAGACAGAGTGGTCTGTCCAATGTGCTGATATCAAGTTCTCGACACATCATGACCACGAACCGTTTAAGACTTAAGTTTCAGTCAGGTCACTTACTACTTATAATCGAGATCTACATCTGGATACGTAAGGATCTAACTATAAGTCTAAGGAAATTATCTAAGTATATGATTCAACGAATTCATACTTAGGATAATTGACACCATATTATATCTTAACAAGACGTATACTAAGGATAAATTGCCTTATGGGCATATATCCTCCTACATCTCCCACTTGCACTTAGGCTATATATCTCGGTATCTCATACATTTATAGCATATCAGTCACATTGGACATTCATATGTCAAACTTAAGAGTGGATTTGCTAACGTGTATCTATAATGCATTTTAATGGATTTTTATTTATACATCACTTGATCACACAAGGTTGATTATCGAAAATTGATTTAGATCTTATCCAACAATTTTCTTTTCTTTGTATCGCTAACAATTAGCTTATACAATCTTGATGTAGGGTCTAACATTTCTATAAGTCAGTCTTGACTCATTCCAATTATTTTCTGTCAATATGTCAAGTACATAAGTGACACCTTAAGTCTCTATATATTCAATTAAATCAAAACTATTTTGATTCAATGTTTTATATATATGATTCAAATAAGTTGGAAACCTTTTTACTTAGACCGAGAAACCGGAGCTAAGTATATGAGCTAGCTCCCACTGACTTTAAGAACTATCTGGTTAAATACTTCTAATATATATCTAAATCATATTTAGAATATACGTTAAGTATAACCAATTTTGAAGTGCTTATGGAATATACCAGTGTCAGGTTGGGTTTGACGAATGAGTCATATCAAGACTCGTTTATAGGAATCTTGATGTTGACTTACTCAGTCAAACGTCCTACACTGTACTTTTCCTTTAACTACATTTAATAATAACTCTTTAAGGATCAAATGCAGTTTAATTAAGAATTAATCTTAACATGCATATAATTATGATCATACACAATTTATACGCTCCTGGAACTTATTTTTAACTAACGACTGGCTATAATATTAAGTCAGCTCCAAACAATCAAATTATTCAGATGCTTTGCTTGTCAGCTCGAGAATTAATGCAACTAGCTCAGACAGCCACATTCATAGAAATTTAAGCCATTCGTAACAAATCACAATTTAAAAAAGAAGCACTTTCCCGAGACATTGTATTAAAGCAATGAATTCATAAAAATGATTCATAATGTGTTTATCATAATAAACCTTGAGCGTTAAACACTAAATCATTATTTTAACTTAAGGAACGATACATTTTATTCATAAAAAGAAATAAGTATCTCCTTCTTCTTCATATCTCTTGAAGTCCTCGCACGGCCCCATCAGCAACGATTGCTCAGATGCTGACCATCCTCGGAACTTCTTCCATCCTCTGCTTTATATCAGCCATCTGTATACATTACACAGATGTCTTAGTATCTCATACTATGTGATAAAGCATTTATAGAAATAATTATGCTTTATTAAATTGAATTTGTTGTACCTGAGGTAGAGGCATCAGTATGCCCCTTCTTCTTTTCTGTAAGGTAAACCTTGCAGTTCCTCTTCCAATGGCCTATCTTATGGCAGTGAAAGCATTCGGATTTGGACGGAGCCCTATTTGCCTTCTTTTTCACCTTCTTTACCTTGGCTAGTTGTGGAACCTGCCTCTTCTTACCCTTGCCTTTCGACTGGTCTGAAGAAGCAGAGCCAACAACCAACACAGTCGATTTCTTCTCGATCGCCTCAAACTGCCTAAGTTTGTTGAGGAGACCGAGAAGATCCGTTTCAATACTGTTCATAATGAAACTAGTAATGAAAGGTTTGAAGTCTGGGGTCAAAGTCTTAAGGATGATGTCCACGGACATCTCATTGTCTAGGACAAAACCCAACTGGGTGGCGTCTTCCACGTACCTGATAATCTTAATCACATGATCTTGCACGGGGCCCGTTTCCATCTTAGTGCCCCAGAGGTTGCTCGTGGCTTCAAACTTGGCAACTCTTGACCGCTTGCCAAACAATTCCTCTACATTGAGAAGCATGCTTTGAACACCTAGATGTTCATACTTTCTCTGCATATTGTTGTTCATTGAAGCCAGAGTAAGGCACCGGGCCTTCTCGCCATCGCTATGGTCCTTGTAGGCTTTCTTCTCCTCAGGTGTTGCATCTTCGTCCGGCTTTTCCAGAGGGTCCTCGAACAGCACGTATCCAATCCCGGCTAGAGAAAGGACTTACTTAAAGTTTCTAAGCCAATCCTTATAGTTGGTCCCATCAAGCACATTCCTCTCTATCATATACTTTAGACCTGAATCCATTCTGTAATTTAGTAGATATGTAATCAGTATATATTCGTTGTATAGTTTCAAAGGTTTTTAATAAAACTATATTCTCCTGCTAAATTTATTAAAGCCATAATAATAAACAGTTTATTATACAATAACAATTGTGGGAGAGGAATCCGACTATCCTGAGTCTGGCAACCTTGAGTGTGTCTCAACAAGTTTTCCGACTCTGCAGTCGGTAGATAAACTCATCGTCAATTTTATTAAATATGATTCCCTTTCTATTTTTACCCCTAGTCATTTGTGATCATGAGTGTGCTCATCCAAATCATAATGGCTAGCTTAGTCGGACCCTTATTTTCGCGTCTAGCCTGACTTGCCCCAGCGCTCAGTGTATGCACGACACGTCGGTTTGGGTCAGGTCTTAGACTACATCTTTGGTTAGACTTACCCCGACGTTCGGTGTATGCAAGATACGATGGTTTGAGTCAAGTCGAGATATTATCAAGAAATTGGTTTCTATAAGATTTCCATGTCAAAGCTTAAGTGTAGCTCAACAACCGTAACACGGGTCTTACAGTTGCCAACTCCTAAAATAAGGAGGGATACGATTTATCTTGAAGAAGATTATTATCGTATTTGACTTAGGTATAGTCGATGGACTTACACAGTCATGATTCGACTCCTTGCGGTCCAGCAGACGTGACCAGGGAATTGACTAAGCCAGGACCACTAAACCCCTAGTCTAGATAGGGTGATCCAGCAAACTTAGCCAAGAACATTGACCGACATCATGATCCATTGAAGGAGGTTCATCAATTCTATGTTTGTCCATCAACTAAATAGCCTTTAATTAATACTAGTTAATCCTTATCAACTAGTGGATCCTTAAAATTCGAAATTTTATGTATTTGTTGAACAACTTTTATTAGATCCTTATCAACTATAAGGTTCGTTTTGTTCATCGTGCTACCCCAATTTTTATTAGGATTTTAATAAACAATTACAACATTTTACAAAATTAGTCATTTAATGATAATCATTATTTAAACAATTTATGATAATGATTGTCAATAAAAGGGACTACCCTAATCGAGAATTAGGTTTTGATGTTGTGTTTGTTCATTTAAAACGCAGCATGTCACATGTCATTAAGAATTTATCTTATAAACTTTTAATGGCTAACCTAAAGGGTTCATGAATAATTTAATCATCATGTCCATTAAACATTAACCAACTAATTTAATCACATAAATTAAAGGTTCAATAATGTGACATATAAAGAGAACATGAAAGTTAAAATTATCTAAAACATAAATAATTAACTTGCTAATCTAAAAATTTAACATTTAAATTTAAAGATCAAAAATTTTAAAGCTAAAAACATTTTACCTCATAATATTAGGTTTCATAAAATTATCACATAATTTTAAATACAAACCTAAGCTTTAAAATTAATGAAACTTTTTAAGATTAAATTATCGCATAAAATAATCTTCAGAACTTTATGTAACTAAAAGAAATGAATTTTTAATTCCATCTCATGAATTTTTTTTAATGTTACATATACTACAAAATAATTTTAAAACATTTTTAAAATCATTGAAAACAATTTTTAAAACTTTTAGATAAAATTAAAAAATCTTTCAATCTTTTATGTAACTAAAATAAATAAATTTTAATATCATCTCATGAAATAAATTTTTTCTTAATGTTACTTACACTTTAAAACTTTTAAATGCTTACTAAAATTATTTTATCTCATAAAATAAAAATTTTAAAACATTTAAACATAGAAGACTTATTAAATTTATCACATAAAATTTAAAAACGTTCGCCAATACATTTTTCATGTTATAAAAACAATTTTTAAAACACAAAAAAATTGTTAAGCCAATTGTAAAATAAAGTAAAAACGTAAGTTCAAAAACCAAACAATTTATGAATTTAAAAAACGACGCAAGTCAAGATCTACAAGCATAACGAGGCTTTGATACCACTGAAGGGGTTTGGCGGACCCTCAGGGCTCAGATCTGTGTCCGTCCTAAGTCGGACGGACCACATAGGCGTAAAATACAACGGAAAATAAAACATGCTAGCTAAACATTTTAGCAGGCCCTGAGAGAGCCAAAACCTAGCCCGATTTATGCCAACGTGGGGTGGGTCCAGCCCACCCCAAGAGGGATCTATCCTACTGCGACGAAATTAAATTATACTAAAAAAGCTTAAAGAACATTCCCGGAATCTCAACCCTGGGACGGGCAAGATGTACCGCATCGGCTTCTTACTCTCCTCGTAGCCGATCCGCCTAGCACCCTTGACTCGATCCACCCGAGCCACCTTGCACCTTCGAACTGATCCACCCGAGCCGACACCCGCCTTCGAGCCGGTCACTTGCGGTAGAAGGTTTCACTTGAGCAAACCCGCATCTTAGACGTCTGGATCCGAATCCAAACCCACCTCATAGTCTTGCTAGGACCCGTCGGGAGAATTGGAAGAAGAGAGCAAGAATAGTTTAAGTCGTAGATCGAGCTTGCTCAAAGATTCAGAGCTACTTGATCGAAGTCTTGGTGCACGCAACAATGAAGAGGGGGCACCCCTATTTATATAGGGAGTCGGCATATCCCTTTTCGTTACGAGCAATGTAGTACAATCATAAAAGAAGAGGGATTTAATTTTGATAATTGAAGTTAGTAAGACTTTCATAGAGGCCTAACTTCAACGAATTAAATCTCTTCATCCATTAAACTTCAGACACCAAACAAGCTATCATTTCGAAGGGCTTGAAATGGTGAACGTGTAGGAACGAACGGCGACAAAATCCGACTTCGTTTGACCCCTCAAACAATTGCCCAAATATGGGCAAATAGTCACACTTCGTAGCTGTCAAGGGTTTTCAAAAAACCCTCATTAAAACAACTTAAGTTTCGGGCACGCCTGCTAAGGCTAGCAGGCCCGCCCACTCCCCTTGCGAGCGTGTGCCCATTCCAAGCGGGTCTGACCCTCTTGGTACCTTTCAGTAGTTGTTTTTTACTTTTCGGACTCGTTTGTGCTCCGTTTTGGACGCGGTTTGAACCTGTGTTTTGATCGGGACGATCCCATAAACCAGGTAACCCTTTCTAATGCTTTTGTTCCTTCAAAATTTGTCGTAAATAATTTACGACACGTTTAATCTTGTTTGCATCATTTGCAACATTGTCCCTTCTACGACTTAGTCTCACAACTGGCTTGTGAACTTAACTATTCCTTTTCATCATATGAATTCCTCTTATCTTCCTATTACTAAGACACGAATACTACTCGGTGTGAGACCCTATAGCCTGACCTTACTACAGGTTGGGGCTCGAAACCTCTAGACGATTGTAACCACGAGCAGCATGCGTCGTCCCTGTTTCAGAATCATCATAACGTGATCGACCCATTGACAAAAGTGTCGTCGGGTCCACCCTGACTGTATTAGTGATGAATACCGTAGCTATAGTTCCTTCATCAAGACTGTGTCCCTGTTGGCTTGGGGTACGATTTACGGTCAACCCCATTAACCAGCATTTGCCAGTATACGGCGGTCTTTGTTGTATTCACATTATACATCCTACAACGTACCCCGGCCGAGGATTAACACAAAGATCGTACTGAGCCAGTGACACTAACTTCCCTTTAACAGAAGAGACGAATCACATCTTAGTCATCTACTCGCCTCGAGAGCTTCAGGTGTAACCCAACATATGATCTTTTAGTAGGCCTAGCCTCAAAGCTAGATCATAGGTCTAAGCGACACTGTTCACTCACAGGTTCGTACAAATGACTTCAGGTCTTAAGGACTAGCGTACCCATCATCACCATAGAGTTATTATAGACAGTTTAGTTAAAGTTAACCATTTAATAACTCTAAGTAGGTCGTTCAGTAAACTCATTCTCCAATGAGCACTTGTGTCTCGTCTCCGACTTCATCAAGTCGAATGACTATGAGATCATCATAACCTTAAGGTAAGACAAAGACACAGTGGTCTGTCCAATGTGCTGATATCCAGTTCTCGACATGTCTATGACCACGACCTGTTTAAGACTTAAGTTTCTGTCCGGTCACTTACTACTAATAATCGAGATCTACATCTAGATACGTAAGGACCTAACTATAAGTCTAAAGAAATTATCTGAGTATATGATTCAACGAATTCATACTTAGGATAATTGACACCATATTATATCTTAACAAGACGTATACAAAGGATAAATTGCCTTATGTGCATATATTGATAGAGATGCCAATTTTTGATGATGTTCTTGGGATGGATTGGTTGGGAACTTTTCATGCTACCATTGATTGTCGTCAAAGGAGGGTAGAATTCGAAATACCCAACCATCCTAAGTACGAATTCCTCAGCGAAAGCCGATCGGAAGGACCGGTGAAGTTTCGAGCCAGACTTTTAAAGGCGGTTGTAAGTACCACAGAAGAAGAGCAAGAGAAGCCAGAGATAGTGCGAGAATTCTTGGTCGTATTTTCGGACGACCTCTCAGGTTTGCCTCCGGATCTTGGCCTTGAATTTACCATTGATTGTATGCCAGGTGCACAACCAGTATCCAATGGACCCTATCACATGGCACCACCTGAGCTTAAAGAGTTTCGAGCTCAGCTGGACGACCTCATACAAAAGGGAGGGATACGAGCCAGTGTATTCGCGTGGGGTGCCCCAGTGCTGCTCGTGAAGAGGAAGGACGGATCTCAGCACATGTGCGTCGACTACCGAGAGCTGAACAAGATGACAGTAAAGAACAAGTATCACATGCCCCGCATCGACGACCTCTTCGACCAGCTTAGAGGATCAAGCATGTATTCAAAATTGGAACTGAAGATCGGATATCATCAAGTGAAGGTGAAGAAGGAGGACGTCCACAAGACTGCATTCCGGACCAGATATGGACACTACGAATTCTTGGTGATGCCATTTGGTGTGACTAATGTACCTGCTGCATTCATGAGTCTCATGAACCAGGTTCTATACAACCATCTGGATAAATTTGTAGTCGTTTACATCGACGACATCCTCATATACTCGAAGGACACCGAGTAGCACAGAGTTCACCTTAGGAAGGTCTTGGAGATGCTGAGACAACACCAACTGTATGTTAAGTACGGTAAGTGTGAGTTCTGGCCTGACAAGGTGGCTTTCCTGGGCCACATCATATCTGGAGAAGGGATATCCGTCGACCCTAAGAAGGTAGCTGATGTTCAGAATTGGCCGGCCCCTAAAACTGTGATTGAGATTCGAAGTTTCCTGGGACTGGCTGGTTACTACAGATGATTCATCCAGGACTTCTCGAAGATCGCAGGATCCATGACGCAATTCACGAGAAAGGACGTAGTATTTGTCTGGTCGAAGGCTTGTGAGGATGCATTCCAGGAGTTGAGAGAAGACTGACTTCTACCCCGATTCTGGTCATCCTAGACAGAACTGGAGGATTCAAATTATTTTGTGATGCTTTTGGCAAAGGACTTGGGTGCGTGCTGCATCAGCATGGCCGAGTCGTCGCTTATGCATACAGGCAACTGAAGATCCATGAGAAGAACTATCTCACTCATGACCTTAAGTTGTCGGCAATTATATTTGCTCTGAAGATATGGAGGCAATTCTTGTTGGGAGAACATGTGAAGATTTTCTCAGATCACAAGAGCCTTAAATACATGTTCACCCAGAAGGAGCATAACTTGCGCCAACATCGATGGATCGAGCTGATGGCAGACTATGATATTGACATTCAGTACCATCTAGGGAAGGTCAATATCGTACCGGATGCATTGAGTCGTCTTCCTGTAGTGATGACTCTCACATCATAATGGAGGCTTCGGCATGAGATACGAGCCATGGAGATGGATGTCATACTGCCTGGAGTAACACCTTCGTTACTCAACCTTCAGATCCAGTCGAACTTGGTGGACAAGATCAAGGCTGCCCAAACAAGAGACAAGAAGTTGCAGAAGATCAGAGACATGGTGTTAGCAGGCCAGAGGCCAGAATTCAAGATCCATGAGGACGGATCTTTGAGATTCGGCAACTGCATCTGCACAGCATCTGGAGACGTCAGAGAAGATTTAATGGAGGAAGCCCACAGCTCTTCGTATTCCATTCATCTAGGCGGTACCAAAATGTATCAGGACTTGCGACAACACTACTAGTGGCATAGGATGAAGAGAAGCGTCGCACGCAGTATGGCGAAGTGTATAGTATGCTAACAGGTGAAGGCTGAACATCACCGGTCTCCGGTTTGTTACAGCCTTTACCCATCCCAGAGTGGAAGTGGCAACACATCATGATGGACTTTGTGACAGGACTGCCCAAGAGTACGAAGCACAACGATGTTGTCTGGGTGATCGTTGATCGATTGACCAAGTCAGCACACTTCATCCCTTTCAGAGTAGGCCAGTCGACCGAGGTGGTTGCCAAGAAGTACATGGAGGAGAAAGTGAAGCTGCATGGTGTCCCTGTCAGTATTGTTTTAGACAAAGACACTCGATTCACTTCTTATTTTTGGAAGAGCTTACAGGAGTGTCTGGGGACCCGCTTAAGCTTCAGTACAGCTTATCATCCTCAGACCGATGGCCAATCAGAACGCACCATTTAGATCCTGGAGGATATGTTGCATGTGTGTATGCTGGACTTCAAGGGATCTTGGGAAGACAATCTGCATCTCGTGGAGTTTTCCTACAACAACAGCTATCAGGCCATCATTGGTATGGCGCCTTTTGCAGTGCTATATGGCAGGAAGTGTCGGTCTCCCTTGAGTTGGGATGACATTGGTGATCGGGAACTCATCGGTTCAGACTTGATTATGGAAGCAACGGAAGTAGTCAGGACCAGCAGAGAGAAGCTACAGTTGGCACATGATCGATACAAGCATTGGGCAGATGCAAAGCGTCGACATTTGGAGTTCCAGCTTGGCGAATCATGGGATGATTCGCTTTGGACGAAGAGGGAAGCTCAGTCCTCGATATAATGGTCCAGTTGATATCTTGGAGCGAGTAGGCGAGGTGGCATATCGCCTTGCCTTGCCACCTGCATTGGAAGGAGTACATGAAGTCTTTTATGTCTCACAGCTTCGACGCTACGTGAGTGATCCTAGTCATGTTATGGATTACTTCAAGATTGTCGTTCATCCAGATCTATCTTATGAGCAGCAACCCGTCAAGATCTTGGATCGACGGCAGAAGACCCTCAAGAATAGAGTGATCAACCTTGTCATGGTCTTGTGGCGTCACGACTCACCTGGAGAGTCTACTTGGGAGCGAGAGGATGATATGCAGGGACACTACCCTTATTTGTTTACCGAGCTGAGGATCTTACTAGTATTGAGGCTAGTCTCGGAAACAATATTGATGTCGATAGTATGTATTCATAAACATCATCTCTTGTTTTCTAGATGCTGTGATATCACATTATATTTCATAATATTTTTCTATAATTTATTTTCTTGAGCTTCTTCATAACATCAATTATTTGTTTTATTAAGTTTGAAATTCAGAGGACAGAATTATTTTAAGGAGGGTAGGATGTAACGACCAGTATTTTTCAACACATCAATTTACGTATTTTTACGTATTTTCAAAATTACTTTATAAATGTTGGTCAAGAGTTTTACAACAAAACTGATTTCAAAAATTTCTTAAAAAATATTTTGAAGCACTAGACTAATTATAGTGTATTTCAGTAATTTCATATTTCACAGATACCCAAAACAATTTTGATAAAAATTCATTTTCAATTATTACTGTTTTAGATTAATGAATTAATTTTCTATACAAACATCTTCAAAACATTTTCAAACTTCTACATTAGCATCATATGATCATTTAGGGCTCCCCACATTAATTTCGTAATTTTCTGATATCAAATCAACCTAGAACCAGCAAACCCGCTTTTTAAATGATTTGGCCTAAAGCTAGTATCTCCATAGCTCAAACCCCAAAATGATTTTCGTATTCGTGATCCATGCGATGATACGATCCCGTGTGTATGTTTTCGTAAATTTTCGGAGTCGTATGCGAAAACGGAGTTGTATTCCTCTGATTTCACTAATTACAATCATTACTGACATTTCTACACTTACTAATTAACTTTTACCTAATTACTTCTATCCTAAACCCCCAACCAACTCCTTAAAACCACATCCCTTAGCTGGTTGAGATCCAAAATTTCAGGATCTCAACCATCCCATTAATCCTTTGTCTCCCCCCTTAATTACAATTTTGCCACAACTAATCCTTATTTACAACCCCTCCTTTCTCATTTTAACACTCACAATATTGCTCTCCCTCTCTCTCCCCTTCATGTTCGAATACAACACCCACCCGCATTTTTTTCTCCCCCTCTCTATCTCTCTCCCTCACTTCCCCGCTCTCTCGCTCTCGGCCCGGAGGGTCTGACCGCCGTCGTCCGATGTCCCGACTTCGTCACCGCAACCCCCGAGCTTCGCCACTGCACCATCGCCTTCCCGCCTCGAAAACCCCCGATGGCCTCCCCGAGCGCTGTTCTCTCCGCCTCCGCCTCTGCTCTCGGAGGATCGCCGCCGCCGCTCCACGTCGACACGCCGCCGTGCGACCACGAAGCCCTCACCGGAGCCCTGTCACGACGTCGAGCAGCAGCGCTGCTGCTACCTTCGCCCCTCGACATCGTTGTCTCCTTTCCCCGACACCACAGCACTGCCTCCTGCGCCGCTCCACCGGCTCGTCGTCGTCGTCCAAGGCCAACGCCGCTTCGAGCCTCCCGCCGCCGTCAAGCACATCCCCCCTCTCTCCGCTGCCATGTGCGAAGGGGAGAACGAAGGAGCAACAGTAATTTTCGATGGCATTTTCGTAAATACGAAAATGTATTTTCGTATTCTGTAATTTTATTAATTATTAAAAGGGTTATATGGTTTTAAATTCATAACTAATTATATAAGCCTTAGAAAAATGTGAGACTAGCTCCAGAAAATTGAAAATAATATTCTGGATCCAATGGCACTGGTCTCATCTCGATCAGACGCTTAGTTTTTTTGCAATAATTTTTTAAACCTAAAATTTAAATACGTAAAATTCTTTCTAAAATCAGTAACTCTTTCTTTTCACGTATACTGATACGTGATAAAAATATATGTTATAGTAATATTCGAGACGGTCGTTTTGACTGCTCACTTGAACATTTCCGACTAATATTGCATCCGGAATAAATCATGGAAGGATTACATTACTTAAGTAAATTGAACTTTTAAAGTGATTTTGAGCTTCTGAAGATTATAAAAAATAGCCGAGGCTTCTGAAAATATTTTACTTTTGCAGTAAAATTATAATATTCATTTGCAGCATATATAAAAATTTTGAATGTTTTCTGACACCGTTTCAACCGGTTTTAAAAATCAAAGCGATTTAATTATTTAAATAGAAAATGTTGTATTCTTTAACCAATTTCCTTTGTGTTGCAGGTACCCGTTCTTGTACACCATCTTCAACGGAAGCCCCAGATCCAATTTCGGCTTCCTATGACAGCCTCGAAATTAGTAAGTCACGACAGATTCTAGATTTTGAAAATCAGTTAATGTACTTGTACGAACCCGCAGAACATCACCTATAGCCTCAGAACGGCTATTCAAATTGAACTGAACTAGAGACCTAATAGACAAGTAACCAACCAAAGATTACTTTACCAACTTTCAACTTTGGTGGTTGTAGCACACAACCATCAACTTGGATAAATTGTGTGCAAAACCACCCTACCACGTACTCGAAGCACGGAAGTGATGCCTTTTGTGTTGGACTTGTCTTTATCCTCTTTTCCTTCGTATCCACTGTGCTTTGGCACAGTCTGTTTGGAACGAGTTTCCTACTTTCTGGTTTTTCAATAAGAAAGTCAACCAGTTGTCTTGGTTCGACTAGCAATATGTGGAACATCCTGTGGAACATCCTGTGAAGAACTTGTACTTAACACATCACTGGGGGTTTGGGGTAACTCATAGTTTGAGAGAGGATGGGAGTGACTGGAGCTCATCTTCCCGTCCTGTCGCCTGAGTTTTGGCATCTCGTCATGCTGCCTGAGTTTCAGAAAAATACATGTACCACTGCCTGAGTTTCGACATTTATCTGGTTAAGCGCACCTGGACAAGAGATGAACTCAATGGTCACATATTGTACTCTCCGACTTGAGTCACGTAGTTTTAGTGTAGCTTGCACGGTCACCTTCTTTACAGTACATGCACTTTACCTTCTACATTTGTACAGACACAGTACTTTACTTTCATTTTGGTCTGCTTGTACATGCACTTTACCTTCTACGTCTTTATTTAGAATTGTTGTGACTTACCTACGGTTCCATTTATGGCACCGGCAGACAATGACCTGATCGAGGAGATTGCCCCAGAGTTCGAGGAGCCTGCGTTTGACCCAGAGGCTGCAGAGTTTTAGCTATCTGTGTCTGTGTTTGTGTTGTACTAGGTATTTCCATTTCACATTTCCTTTCAGTATTTTCCTTTTATGTATTTTGGGTGAGAGAGTGCTGCTGCTTATTGTACTTTAATTTGGACTGTAATAATGTATTTACACTGGTTGAGTGTTTGGTACATCTCTGGTTTGTGGCTATGCTGATTTCACTGGTAAACTGCATGACCTGCAAATAAATCAAATAAGTAACTGGCCCCCGAGAGCGGGTCGTTACAAAGGCCAAAAAACCAACCCTCCATCATAGCCGTAAGCAAGCAAGGCCATAAGAACTCCATTGCGCAAGTATCCAAAGTCCAAGAGCCACAACAAAGCATCCAACTCTCCGAGAGCCTCTATAATTGCACAACCAAGTGATTCAACACATACCAAGCAGCGACAAAGATCATTGGCTGCACACTGCAGCAGCAACAAAGGAGCAGCCCATACACTGCGGCTTGCTGACCCATGCACTACTACTTACAGCCCACGCACTACTGCTTGCCGACTCACGCACTGCTGCTAGCACCCCGTGCACTGCTGCACCACCAAGCCAAGGGGAGTTCTAAGGCCGCAACATCCAAGGAGAGGGGCCAAAGGCACAACTTGAATTGTAATCGCTCCTTATTTTACACCTTTTTTTTGCATGTTTTCATGTCATTTCGATCGCCCATATTGCGTTTTTCACGATTATTCGACAATATCGCGTTGCTTTTCACTATTTCTTGTTTTTGTCGGATTTTAGGAAATATGGAGTGGTCTGTAGCGAAAATGAGATCAAGGGACTTTCACACGCATCGGAGCATCGCCCACTGCCTTATTGGGGAGCTAGCAGTGCTAGACGATGGACGGAAGAGGAAGAAGTTCGATAGAATGGACGAGGGTTGAAGAGGAGAAGAAAAGAGCCCAGAAACAGCTCACTCGGCCGACCAGAGCGTTCACTCGGTCGAGTGAAGGAGAGCGTTTCGACCGAGTGAAACAGATACATGATTGCTGATTTTCAAAGTTCACTCGGCCGACCAAGAAATCCCACTCGGCCTAAAGGAAAAGCCCACTCGTCCGAGTGGAACAGGGTTTTTCTCCTGAAAATCATCTGAGTTACTGGAATTTGGAGAAGATCCACTCGACCGAGCAAGAAAGCTCACTTGGCCGAATGAAGAAGTCCACTCGCCCGAGTGTGACAGGGTGACAGACCTCGAACTCCCTTATTTCTCTATTTTTTATTGGGTTTGTCACTCGGCCGAGTGACATGTTCCACTCGGCCGAGTAGCGCAGTCCGACTGTGTCGCGAATTAGGGTTTTTGGCTGCGCCAGGGGCAAATCTGTCAAGAATTTCTGGACGATTTTGACTTATATTTAAGGCTAGTTTTATTCCTAGTTTAAGGAGAGACTTGAAGTTAATTTTGACGGCAATTCCTATTGTAATTCTCAGCTGGAGATCAAAGACACGCAATTTGGTTTGTTCTTTTTGTCTAACTTTCTAGTTTTTATGGATTGTTTTCTCTTTACAATGAATTGTGCTATGAGCTTATTTGTTAATTCTGAGATTACTATGATGAATTATGAGTAGTTTCGTCGTTCTAGGTCATGGGGATGAACCCTATGGACCCGATCTTAGAATTGTGATGAATGAATTGAATCGTCGCTAGGATTGATAAAAGGTTAGGTTGTGATTGATTTATTACGGATAGCTAGGAATTTCCATCGATTGGGGTTTACAAGAGATTGGATCTTAATCGACGGGAAGGCCTAGATATTCGATTTAGGATTATAATCGAGATTCTCTAGATTTGGTTTGCAAGAGATTGGACCAAAGCTAGGATTTTTATTATAAATCTATACTAATATTTGTTTGCAAGAGATTGGACGAATACAAACTATCATAACCTAGTTCGTAGCTTGAGTTTGCACGAGAGTGGGCTCGAGGTGTGATTGGACGAGGATGTCGATCTTCATGCTAGTGGCTTAGGTTAGGATTTGCACGATAGTGAGCCCAAATCTAGGGTGCTATAGACCGACAATAGTGCGAGAGCGTGAGCTTGGTCCTATATTCAGTTACGACTAGTTCACCTTAATTCAAGCCTTGCAACATTGAAATTCATGATCCACAAGGATAAGTGACGATCCGTAGTCGGGATTTCCTAGCCCTAGACCTTTTATTATATTGAATTTTATTTGTTATTTGAATGACAGTAACATTATATTCCAAACCATTATATTCTACCATCAATAGCTTGGTGATCAAGATAGAGTACTGTCATTTATCCTCCATGTGTTCGATACCCGCTCGCCACTTCATCGTGCGCTTGCAGTAAGACTACAGTCGTTATTCGGGTGTATATCCGGTCACGATCAAGTTTTTGGCACAGTTGCTGGAGAGGCGACGATATTGTATTTTCTTTACTTAGCTATTTCTTTTTTATTTTCACTCTTCTATTCCTCTATCGTGCTAACAATTCTATCTAGACTCTCTTTTTCTGTGCATGTACACGAGATCGAAGGAGTCACAAAAGATATATTATTTGATCCTGAGATCGAGCGTACGGCAAGGAGGCTTAGAGCTGAGAGGAGATTTCCTATAGAGGAAAATCATATGGCCGTGTCGAAAACACCAGAGGAGCTAGTAGTGCGTATGGATAGGCTTGTCTCCATCCAAGATAGGCTACGGCCCATAACCACCTCTACCACCTCTTCTATTGTCATGCCAGAGTTGGCGGTCGATAAGAACTTTGAGCTAAAGACAGGACTCGTAGTATTGATGCAAAAAGACCTATTTCATGGGAACTCACAAGAAAACCCACACTACCATCTTCAATTGTTTTTTCCTAAGTGTGCAACTTTCCAGATGACTGGCGTGCCGGCCGACGTTATTCGACTGCGCCTCTTCCCGTTTACTCTTCGAGACAAGGCATTCTATTGGTTAAGGACGCAAGTTGAGGGGATCTTCACTACTTGGGATGAGCAGGCAAGTGCATTTGTCAAAAAGTTTTACCCGCCATCCAAGACTATAAAGATACGAAGCGCACGCATGTCCTTCAAGCAAAGCCCTCAAGAAACTCTATATGAGGCATGGGAGCGTTTCAAGGATCTCCAACACCAATGCCCACATCATAGTATTGAGCCATGGGAGCTTGTGCATAGATTTTATAACGGATTGCAACCAAGCACGAAGCAAATAATTGATGCAACCGCAAATGGAGCTATTTTGTCGAAGACACCGGACGACGCTACGGCTCTACTTGAGGAGATGGCTTCAAATAATCAACAGTGGACCGATGAAAGGGGACATTCTTCATCATCCTTGAAGACGGCAAGTATTTATGAGGCAAAGGCCGTGGCGGAGCTCTCTTCTAAGTTTGACTCTCTTCACAAATTCGTGGAGAGACTAGAAAAATTGGTTAGTGAATCATATGGAACCCCCACCGTTTCTACACCGGAAGGAAGCATGAGCGACTGACAAGATCAAGCGCATGTTATGTTTGTTGGACGGGAGCAAGGAGACGAAGACATGGAGCAAGCTCAATATGTTACAGGAAGTACCGGTTATTAGTTGAGCCCAGCTACAAGGGGTCACCCCGGATTTTCAGATGCAAACAATGATGGAGCCTTGAATCCACCACCACAACAACCACAAGCCCAGCCTCCACAACAACCGCAATATCGAGAAAGAGCACCCTAACAACAAAACTTCTCACCGAGGCAACAAGCGGGACCATATAGACCCCCAGGGTACAATCAAGGATGGAGGGCACCCAATCCACCGCAAGCACCGCCAAGGTAGGAACATGAAGCAAGGGTTGAAGAGTTCATGGCTGAACAAAAGAAGATCAATGCAAGATTGACGACCCAACAAGATTCCCTCAACACCGTCGTGGCACAACTAGCAGAGCAACTAGCATTGCTCAACAATAATAATCAACATTGCCGACCCAACTGGAACAAAACCCACGGAGCAATACCGGCCACATTAATGCCGGTGTGGTGGTAACTACAAGAGGCGGAAAAGACACTACCCCCGCCATGGTTCAAACTAAGGAGCCGAGAGAGGAAATTTCAGATGATAAGGAACCTGTTAATGAAGAGGAGGGCCCAAAAGGGCCAAATGACTGTGAAAAATCTGAAATTGATAAGCCACAAGAGGAGCGCACTTATATGCCACCGGTACCATTCCCACAACGGTTGGCAAAGGCAAGAATTGAGAAAAGGCTCGTCAAATTTCTGGAGTATTTGCGAGGTGTGAGCTTGAATATTCCATTCTTGGATGCAATTACCGAAATTCTGTCGTATGCGAAGTTCCTAAAGGATTTGATCGCGGGAAAGAAGCGAAAAGAAAGGATTATGCTCACCAAGCAAAGTACATGGTTTACTAGGAAGGAGAAAGCGCCGACCAAGTTCAAAGATCCCGGTAGTTTCCGAATCCCTTTCACGCTTGGAGGAGTCCCACTTTAGAAAGCTTTGGTAGATTTGAGAGCAAGCGTGAGCCTCATGCCCCTCACGATGTTTAAGAAATTGAATACGGGGACCGACCTAAAGGCGACGGACATTAAGATGCAACTCACGGACGGTCGAATAACTAGGCCGGTGGGGATTGCAGAGAACATACCACTACAAGTACCGGGCAGACTTTGCTTGCGATGCAACTTCGTGGTGATGGATATTAAGGAGCAAGGTGATATGTCGCTGATTCTTGGACGCCCTTTCTTAGCCACCGTCGAAGTCATTGTAGATGTGAGGGAAGGAACATTGTCCTTGAACGTCGGAAATATTGAATTTGAACTCCATATTCCAAAGGCGATGAAGAACATGCCTTGGTAAGAGGACGTGGACTACGTGGACCTCCTCGACGAGGTGATTAACGACGCCATGCCATTTGCCATCAGAGCCAAGCATGATGACAACCTCGAAGAGGGCCAACTCACTAAAGATAGCGAGATGACGGGAGACGCATCAGACCCTCTTACGGATGAGGAGAAGGACGACACTGATGTCGTCAAGATTAGAGAGCTATGCAAGCTCTCTACGGCGAAGCATATGAAGAAAGCTCCACCAGACAACAAATCTTCGCCGTCGGCCAAGAAGAAGGATGTCAAAAGCTCAAGTTTAGGGTACTCATCCCCCACTACTACCCATGATGAAGGAGAGCCGAGGAATGGCGATGAAATCAACAACCAAACCCAAACGGTCTTCCCGACAAGTTTGACGCGCGCATCTCACATGCACCGAACATCGAGTTTTAAACGAGTATCTTAAGGGGTCGAGCTCAAGACCTTAAACGAGCGCTTGTTGGGAGGCAACCCGACGGTTCTATCTTATTTTTAGTTGAATTGTTTCCCTTTATTTTTGTTTTAGATCTTTATTAGTGTTTAGAGTCAAGAGTCGAAGAAAAACCTGACAACGGGCAATATTTTTCATTGCAAGAGATGGAGAATAGGTAACTATATGAATGGAGGACGACCATGGCAAAGGAGAGCGCTCCAGGAATGTGCTCAGGCTTTAGGAGAAGGAAGAAACTGACGGGGAGAAGAAAATGAGAAAGTGAAGCAAAAACAGAGAGTTGGAGCAGAAATTAGCAGCCCACTCGGCCGAGTGAAATTTTCATTCAGCCGAGTGAAGACTCTACTCGACCGAGCAGAGTACTGATCAGGAAAGATTCGAAAAAACCCCTCTCTGTTATTTATATGCCACTTGGCCGAGTGACTTTGTCACTCTCCCGAGTGAATCAGACACTTTCAGCACTTGAAAAGCTTTGAGTGGCCTTACCACTCGGGCGAGTGGCTTTGGTCTACTCGTCCGAGTGGGAAGTGATACCTGCCCCGAGTCGGTACTTTTAAGGAAAATTTTGAAAATTTAAAAATCTGAGCCACTTGGGCGAGCAGACACGCTACTCGGCCGAGTGTCCCATCTTATATATTCGAAACTTCGCGGCTCAATTCCCAAAATTCCCAAAAATTCCCAAATTGAGCCCAAGCCTTCGAGTTTTTCCCCCGTTCCCCCGAACCAACCCTTCGTTTGCCCGAGCAGCACTGTGCCTCCGCCCGAGTCGGTGACCCATGTCGGCCTCCACGCCGACCCCTCACCGCCGACGCCGCTCCCCCATCGCCGTTCGTCCACTGTTTTGCCAAATTTCTCCCCTTTTCTCCATTTCTCCATTTCACAAGCCCAATCCTGCCCCGAATCAAAATTAAACTTTATACATATCTATTACTCCTAATTTTACCCCAAATTTATTGATATTCATTGCTAATTTGTCAATTTGTGTTTCAGGCTAGCTTGGGAAAGAATCATGTGCAGATTTGGAGCTATTCGGAGGAGGCGTTTCTCCGCTCACATCCATCGCTTGCATTCACGTCGTGCTTGGGTACACTCACTCCTTTTATATTGCACTTCGCATTGTTAGGCACATTTCGCGGCACACATGCTGCCACGCACTAGGTCGTGCTTGTGGGATCCCGCCTCAAAGCGGAAGAGGACTAGCAAACCTGGCTCCTCCTCCGCTAGAGCAGACTCCCCACCACCTAGCCCACCTCCACCCACACTTCCTCCTCCTACCGCACATATTCCACCCCCACCGGCACATGCCTTCCCCGCTTTCGACACGATGGAGATCACTTTCCGAGACGACGCACAGGGCGTTCGATTAGAGAGAATCTCTCATCGTTCGATCGTACCCTCTAGATTTGTGCACATTACAGATTTTGAGTGCCTAGGGGTGTTTGAGGGCCTGCTCCAATTGTATGACAATGTGGGATGGTGTGATTTCTTGTCGATGTCAGCAGACACCTATGTCTGGCCGACGCTCGAGGTCCTTAGTTCCATTCGTAGGACTCCTGGGGGTTGCTCATTCCGATTGATGGATCGAGAGTGCGAGGTCACCCTTAACATGCTGCGAGTTTATTTTTAGTGGCCCCCGTCCCGAGCCCCGACCGAGCCTATAGTCCCACGCACACACCCCCCACCGTCATTCGACACTCACGCCTTCTGGACACTTATCACGGGATCACCTCTCGCCTTTGACCTTAGTCGGGCAAAGGCCTCTGCTATCCTCCAACCATGCCATTGCATTGCACAGCGCCTTATGGCGACCACATTCCTAGCGAGGTATGAGCCGGGGATGATGTCGACGCCTGAGCTCTACATGCTCTACACGATGACTCGAGCAAGAGATTTTGAGGTACGTGGAGATGTCTTACTCCCCACCATTCAGATTGACATTGCTAGCTGGTACCTAGACTGCATCATTATCTCTATCGGTGTCAGGACGCCTGTCACGACCCACTTCCCTAAAATGGAGGCGAGACGTGAAAAGGTCCGCACGAGAGTGGAGCTGTGAAGCTCCAAACCCGATAAGCGTCAATAGAACATAAGCAGGTCCCTGTAACCACAACGGAACAACAATAATAACACGAGGAGAGACTGACATAAAATCTCACATCTCATAAAGTCCAATATCCAAAATAAGTTCAACATCCAGAAAAGCCACCAGGCTAAAAGAAAAGAGTCTAAGGGCCCAGAACAAGGCCAACAAAAGCAACGACATAACAAAGTATAGATGCTACGCACCGATAACAAACAACTATCTAAACAAAAGTAAAACACAACGAAGACACTAGGACTGGTCCCCAGTGTCCACGTACTCCCCGTCGAACACTAGCTCGGGCTCGGCGTCAGTAAACACCTCGTCCTCAACAAGGTACTCAGGCTCGGGATCTAACATGTGTCACCCAAAAGAGTAAAGGGGCACATGTCAGCAAGTCTAAAAGACTTGGGCAAGGAAACTGAAAGTAAGGCAACTAGCAACCTAGCAGTTATAGTATGCATGACATGGCAGTTATAACATGAGTGCACAATCAAGACATGGCAAGACAATTTGTACAAGAGAACAATCATCGGGACAAGACAAGAGTAGCCAAGCTACTATCAATCTCAATCAATTCACTATTCACGTTGTTTGTAGATGTTTACGCCTTACAGCTGAATGGTTTCACATTCGCTGATTGGCCACTTGACACTACCCCAAACCCAGAGTTTACGCCTTACCACTGCAGTTGCTGATCGGGCAGACTCCCAGTTGATTGGCCGCTTAACTCTTACCCCCAATACCCACACGTAATGGAGCCAGGGTCCTCGCACATGAGCTCAGCAAGTGAGCCGGGGTTGCCCCGCACATGAGCTCGCATTCTTAAACATTTGGCGTAGGGGTGCACCTAGCCGGAAACAAGCAATTCGGGCATTGGCTATCAACCAACACATGGCCCGCTTCTGGAACACGAGCCAGGAACACAAGAATTTGTAGCGAAGCTACGCAATCACAGAAGCACTTAAAGTATGCAATGACATGACAATTAATTCGTGTACCGTTAATGGAAAGTAAACATGACATGGTAATTGTGCAACATGATATATGTCGGAACTAGCTTCGTTGTCAAGCTAGTTCCCCAAATTACGCCTAGGCGAGTATCATTTCGTCGCCTAGTCTCTTTTACGCCTACAACAAGCAAATGGCCTAAAACATGGCCTAAACCCTAAGTGGCAAGTTTCGCTTGCCTAGCACCGGGAATGACGATCACGAAGGTTCGTCTCGCGGATGCTAATCTATGGGGGAAATCGCTGTTATGGGGAAACAATCATCAAACAACATGAAATTTCATTAGGGTTTCATAAAAATACAAATAGGTTATAAAAACGTCAAGAGATCGATTTCTTACCGAGAGGAGGCGGAAGAAACACTCTGGAGAACCCTAGGATCAGATCTGGAAACAAATGGAGAAGTTTGGAGAGTTAGGGTTTTTGGGGGATTTTGGGGATTTGATGGAGATTTGGGGAAAATGAGAGGTAGATAGAGTTGATGGAGGGTTTAGATGATGAATCTAGGGCTTGGGATGAAGGAATAGGGCTTGGAGGAAGATGAGGGCTCAATAGGGGAGATTTTAGGGTTTTGGGTCGAGTGGAGGAAGATGGAATCGTTTGGGAGGGGTATAAATAGGTTAGGCTGGCGGCTGCCCAGAAATTAGGGTTTTAACACAGGTTAGTCGGTCAAAGAGCAACCACTGACCGACTAGTTTGGCAACTAGTCGGTCGGTCGACCAACGCAGACCGACTAAGTGCAAACAGTAACTTCTGAACGGAAATAGGATTTAGAATTAGTCGGTCCATGAACAAATATTGACCGACTAGTTTAACATCTAGTCGGTCGATGAATGTTCTTAGACCGACTAAGAGTAAACAGTAACTGATACTAAAATTAGATGATGTGTTAGTCGGTTAAAGAAGCATTGCCGACCGACTAGTTTGCAACCTAGTCGGTCAACCAACGTTCTTAGACCGACTAACGATAAACAGTAACTCCTGAGAAATTTAGAAAGCCAACTAGTCGGTCCAAGAAGGATTGTCGACCGACTGGATCGTCATCTAGTCGGTCGGTGCCCCTTCTTATACCGGCTAATGAGCACCAAAAGTTCCGATACGGAGCGCGGGGCCCCGGGATCGATTCCTAAGACTCCTAGGCTTGATCTAATAGTAATATACGACCGTTATGAAGTCCGTCACGAATGACATACTTCGAAATCGACGATCCTAAGGAAGAAACGAGAAAATACGACGAATCGATCGAAAATGAAAGCTACGGAGACGAAAACCACACATGAGGAGAAAATCCACCAAGACATATATTATATTATAATAAATCCAGATACATGAAAAGCAGTCGTTACAACGCCTATCTGTTGCGGCGGTCTGATTACCCTTCTGGATCCTATGTGCGGAGTAGACCTCCCACCTTGCTTACTACGACCCCCGGGCCCCACTTACCTTTTCATTGATGTTATGGCCCTCATGAGGATGTTGCGTCCTCATGGTCAGCACCACTGGGTCTGGCTGCACGGTCATTTTGGCACAGATTACATGGTGCTTCCAACCCCCGCTTGGACCCATATTGGACCTATAGGAGGGGTGTGGATTCCAACGATGGACCTCCTCATCCCAGCTGCGTATATGCTAGAGCCTGAGGGCGCTCAGTAGGAGCCCCTCCTTCCACTTCTGGACACGGAGATCCCTCAGTCTGCACCTGATTTGACCGCTCCTCCCGACACTTCTGTCCATACTTCTGTCAGTGTCGGGAGCACACTTGCTGAGTCCACCACCACCACCACCTCTGTGCCACTGGCCATTGATCCCATTTCATATGTGAGTTTTGAGAGCGCCCGAAACACTATTCTTGAGAGAGGCGAGCCATCTTTTATTTCCGTAATCGAGACCCTATCCACTCTATATTTCTCGACCCCTGGGGAGTCATTCTCTGTTGACTTCACGGCCTTCCCAATCGTTGACACTACCATCCCCTCTGCCGATGTCTTCACCGAGAGTGTCGTGATGTCTGTCCCCATTTCTGTGTCAGCGACCTCTCTGCCCTTCTCGCCCTCTGTCACCGCTTTTGATTCTACTGCTGCTCACACTTCTGAGAGCATTCCTGCATTTCGGCCTCCCACAGAGGCGAGCATCTTTTAGTGAGCACAGCACCATAGCCCCACCCCATAGTGGCACCTCTAGTCTACGCTGGATGTGCTAGGCAGCCCCGATCCCCACCTGTTCGACCCTCTGCCCCACCTCCCCCCGACACCCTAGTTCAGCACATGCGTGCTCTTGAGGGGGCTGTCAGTGGGCTCAAAGGAGATTTCCAGGCCCTCTCTGCTATCGTTAGCACTGTGCAGTCTCACGTCGCCTTACTCCCTGGTATTCATGCTAACCTGAACCAGATTCTTGCGCGATTGTCACAGCCTCCTCAGCCTGCCGCAGCCCCTCCCACATCGCAGCAGCCTCCACCTCCTCCCCCTCCACCACAGGACAGTGCTGGTGCTCCACCACCTGCCTAGGCACACACTTGATGCCTCCCATTATTTTTACCGCTGCTATGATTGATTCTATCTTTTCTGCGGATTTTTCACCCCTCCTCCACACACATTTTGGTCACTTTTGGTTCATATTTGTCTATATCATCTTGGGAGAGAGGAGGTATTTTTGGGCCAGTTATATTGCACCATCTTGATCTCTGCACGCATACTTTGCATTTTCATCTCATTTTCTTTTATTTTCATACTTTATCATGCATGCATCCTCACCTACCTCACCCATATCATATTTCTCTGTGTGCCACACTTAGCACATTGAGGACACTGTGCAGTTTAGCTTGGGGGAGTGAGTGTCTCACGCACTTTTCATTTTCTTCACTATTACTTTTATTTTCCCACCTTTCTTTATTTTACACATGTTTTCACCCGCTTTTTCATATTTTTTCTCATGCACCACGTTTTCTTATTTTTTTTGCTGCATATGTATAGTTCTTATTTTTCTTTTATCCTTATTCCTTTTATCCTTTTGGCTAGAGATGAATTTTATGTGATGACGATGACCTGGAGCTAGTTTACTTTTATATGCATATTCTCTTGTCATGACATCGTTTCTATTTCAGATATCATATGCTATACTTTGCTATGAATTTGAATAGTAACTTGTACCTCCATTATATGAATGTGATGAAATTCTACCATTAGCTGAGTCTGATGATTTATATTGTATACTTTTCATAGAAAACACACCAAGCTTGACGCATTGATTGCCTATATTTGGAGTACTGCTTTGTTGTCTGCTATCACTTCTTTTTGCATGAAAATTGTACGCTTGACTTTCAGGTTGATTGAATGTATGCCATTTTGATATGACTGGATTAGTTTACTTTCTGAAATCAAACTGAGTAGATTACATTACTCGACTGAAAGTTGTCATGCATATTCTAAAGAGTGAACCGAGCATTGCATATCTTTCTTTCTCCACATATCTTGAACATCATTTATATACTTTAAAATCATTGGTGAATCTCCCTTTAGCAAATCTTATATTGGCATCTTCCCCCTGCTATAAATTCCATGCCCCAATACCCCAAAATCAAAAAGAAAAAATACATGTATATCTCTCTATCTTTTGATTTGGGATTGTTATTGTGTATATGAGTTTAAAAAAAAGAAAAAAAGAAAAAAAAGAGAAAGAGAAAAAGAAATACAAAAAATAAGTTCATACTCGATCCCATTTCTTTCCTTCTTTCTTCCCTCTTTTATTTTTTATTCTCCTTGGGGCTTCAAAAATGGGAAAAGTTGTATTGTTCCATTTGATGCCACCACGATTACAAATAAGCTTGGAGGATAGGATCCAATGATGTGAGAGAGAGTGACTACTTATCTGTGCATGACAACCTAAGCTAGGTAATTTTCTATACTCATGGAGATACTAGAAGTATTACGAAGTCCACGAGTTGAAATTTGGTATGCATTTCATGAAAACCACTGCTTTTATTCTTATTGCTCATACTTCTTATACTCCAAATAGAAAGCAAACAATTGAAAAGTGTGCAATCTATGATTATATATATTACTTTGAATGCCTCAGACGATGCTAATTCTAGGATGATTTCATATTTCATATTGTTTTGATATTCTTGAATTTCTATATCGAATGCACATTTACATATGATTATGATATCGAGATAAAAGTCTTTGGCATGTTTTTATTCATCATATGCGATTTGAGTAAGCAGCTCCACGTCCTGAGAAAATGATCTAGCACCTCCTTCTTCGTTTTCTTTTCTATCTTCTTTTTCCTTTTTCCTTTTTTTACCCATCGGGTTCGCCTTTTTACTCATCTTCCTCGAGGACGAGTAAGAGGTAAGCTTGGGGGATTTTGATCACTCCTTATTTTACACCTTTTTTCTACATGTTTTCATGTCATTTCGATCGTCCATATTGCGTTTTTCACGATTATTCGACGATATCGTGTTGCTTTTCACTATTTCTTGTTTTTGTCGGATTTCAGGAAATATGGAGCGATCTGGAGTGAAAATGAGATCAAGGAACTTTCACGTGCACCGAAACGGCACCCACGGCCTTATTGGAAAGCTAGCAGCGATAGATGATGGAAGGAAGAGGAAGAAGTTCGATAGAATGGACGAGGAGGCGAGGAGGAGAAGAAAAGAGCCCAGAAACAGCTCACTTGGCCGACCAGAGCGTTCACTCGACCGAGTGAAGGAGAGCGTTCGGCCGAGTGAAACGGATACATGACTGTCGATTTTCAAAGTTCACTCAGCTGACCAAGAAATCGCACTCGGTCGAATGGAAAAGCCCACTCGCCCGAGTGGAACAGGGTTTTTCTCCCGAAAATCATCTGAGTTACTGGAATTTGGAGAAGATCCACTCGGCCGAGCAAGAAAGCTCACTTGGCCAAATGAAGAAGTCCACTTGCCCGAGTGTGACAATGTGACAGACCCCCGAAACCCCTTATTTCTCTGTTTTTATTGGGTTTGTCACTTGGCTGAGTGACATGTTCCACTCGGCCGAGTAGCGCAGTCCGACTGTGTCGCGAATTAGGGTTTTTGGCTACGCCAGGGGCAAATCTGTCAGGAATTTCTGGACGATTTTGACTTGAATTTAAGGCTAGTTTTATTCCTAGTTTTAGGAGAGACTTGAAGTTAATTTTGACGGCTATTCCTATTGTAATTCTCAGCTGGAGGTCAAAGACGCGAAATTTGGTTTGTTCTTTTTATCTAAATTTCTAGTTTTTATGAATTTTTTTCTCCCTGCAATGAATTGTCTTATGAGCTTATTTGTTAATTCTGAGATTACTATGATGAATGGTGAGTAGTTTCGTCGTTCTAGGGCATGGGGATGAACCCTATGGACTCGATCTTAGAATTGTGATGAATAAATTGAATCGTTGCTAGGATTGATAAAAGGTTAGGTTGTGATTGATTTATTATAGATAGCTAGGAATTTTCATCGATTGGGGTTTGCAAGAGATTGGATCTCAATCGACGGGAAGGCCTAGATATTCGATTTAGGATTATAATCAAGATTCTCTAGATTTGGTTTGCAAGAGATTGGACCAAAGCTAGGATTTTTATTATAAATCTATACTAATATTCGTTTGCAAGAGATTGGACGAATACGAACTATCATAACCTAGTTCATAGCTCGAGTTTGCACGAGAGTGGGCTCGAGGTGTGATTGGACGATGATGTCGATCTTCATGCTAGTGGCTTAGGTTAGGGTTTGCCCAAGAATGGGCCCTAATCTAGGTTGCTATAGATCGGTAATAGCGCGAGAGTGTGTGCTTGTTTCTATATTCAGTTACGACTAGTTCACCTTAATTCAAGCCTTGTAACATTGAAATTCATGATCCACAAGGATAAGTGACGATCCGTAGTGGGGATTTCCTAGCCCTGACGCTTTTATTATATTGAATTCTATTTGTTATTTGAATGACAGTGAAATTATATTACAAACCATTCTATTCTATCATCAATAGCTAGGTGATCAAGATAGAGTACTGTCATTTGTCATCCTTGTGTTCGATTCCTGCTCGCCACTTCACCGTGCGCTTGCGGTAAGACTATAGTCGTTTTTCGGGTGTATATCTGGGCACGATCAAGTTGCTCCAGAGTTCGAGACCACTGCATCATTGTTAGACTTGATCTGACATAAGCTAACTGACAGAGACGACTACGCCTACACAAACTGAGATTATCTAAACTCTTTATTATTATATTTGTGTAGTTGTGTTCGATCTTTGTGGGGGAAATTTTACCATACTTCTGTTTTGGGGTCTTGTCTAGTGTGATACGAGACAAGAGGGACTTGACTAATTAGTCAATAGAAAGCTTATACTAGGATTAGTTTTGTTGAACACAGTGAAGTGGGATACTGAGAGCCTGGTAGGCATAGAGGAGGTGGTCTAGCTTTTATGGTTGTACCTGTTACATTATTAATCTAGTATCTGCTTTGGGGTTGGACATAGATCGTGGGAACGATCGAACCAGGGTAAATCTGCTCGTACTCTGTGATTGCTTATTATGTATTATGCATCTGTTATATCTGCATGTGTTTGTTCATGGGTTGCACGAGAATTTTTATTGGCCTATTCATCCCCTTTTAAGCTTAGATCCAGATCCAACATCACGGGGACATCCCCCAGCTTCCATGTCTAATTCGTCTATAAATAGCTTCCCACGAGCCCTCCTCAACGCACAACTCATTCTACTCTTCTTATGCAAATGCTAACTCAATATTTATGCCACGTTCTTTGTCCCATTATAAGGGAACATCATGAATACATATCTCGCTTCTTCTCAGCAAATGTCATTTATGATATGTGGTTACATGGTAGGACTTTGATTGCGAAGATTGAAAGCGAGATATGCATTCTTGATGTCCATGATAATGTAGGCACACATGCACACGGTCCTTTACAGGGGAACATTCGCAAGGTTCTTTCATTACCCACATCATGAACCGAGCTCTTGAGCTTCGTAGCATCCTTTAGATGCTTCTTCACGGATTCCATAGCTTGAAGCTGGCATCATGAATGTGCAAAAGCGTTAAGAAGTTGGGTAATGGTGAAATTTGTGTTTAAGATTCTCAAATGATGAAGATTAACTTCATGCTGTGAAGAAAATCATTTGAAATTTATCTTTTGCATGTATCTGTTTGTACCAGTTTACCAAATATTTAGTATGAATCAATATTTAGTAGAAATTTTTCACGTAGCATGGTTTTTACTCGACACACACAAGGTTCAAAGCTCGAGTAATTTTACATGTTGTTGTGTGCCTGGAGGAATTTTACCCCACTGTAACCGTTTTTACTTGACGCGTACAACGAGGTATAATTTTACATGTTGTGCACGCTGATTAATATTACTTCAAATTGAACTCTTTTACCCTACGCGCACAACCGGTTGTGCATGCTGATTAATAATTCTCCTCTCTAACCTTTTTTAATACCACGCCTAACACGTTATAATTTAGCTTGTTGTGTGCACTGAGTACATTTTTCACGTAGCATGGTTTTTACTCAATGCGCATACGGTTCAAATATGTAGTAATTTTCCATCCCGTTGTGAGCGTGGAGTAATTTTACCCTACTGTAAGCATTTTTACTCGACGTGTATAACGTGGTATAATTTTACTCATGCATGCTGAGTAATAATAGTCATATCTAAACTTTTTTAATGTCGTGCACAACACTTTATAATTTAGCCAGTTGTGCATGCTGAGTACATTTTTCACCAAATATTTTTTTACTCGATGTGCACATTGTTCAAATATAGAGTAATTTTACATGTCGTTGTGCGCGTAGAGTAATTTTACTCCACTGTAACCATTTTTACTCGACGTGCACAACGATGTATAATTTTACCCACTGTGCACGCTGATTAATATTACTTCAACTTGAACTTGTTTACCCCACGCGCACAACCAGTTGTGCAGGCTGAGTAATAATTCTCATCTCTAACCTTTTTTAATACTGCGCACAACGCGTTATAATTTAGCCCGTTGTGCGCGCTGATTAAATTTTTCACGTAGCATGGTTTTTACTCAACACATATACGGTTCAAATATGAAGTAATTTTACATGCCGTTATGCGCATGGAGTAATTTTACCCCGGTGTAAGCGTTTTTACTCGATGCACACAACGGGGTATAATTTTACCCATTGTGAGCGCTGAATAATATTACTGCAAACTAAACTCTTTTACCCCCCCTCCATCACAATCCGGTGTGCGTGCTGAGTAATTATAGTCCTCTCTAACCTTATTTAATACTGCATGCAACATGGTATAATTAAGCCCGTTGTGCGTGCTGAGTAAATTTTTCACTAAGCATTATTAGACGCGCACACGGTTCAAATCTGTAGTAATTTTACATGTAGTTATGTGTGTGGAGTAATTTTACTCCAATGTAACCGTGTTTACTCGACGCGGACAATGTGGTTGTGCGCATTGAGTAATAATTCTACTTTCTAACCTATTTTAATACCTCGTACAACGTGTTATAATTTAACCCGTTGTGCATGCAACATAAATTTTTTAGGTAGCATGTTTTTACTAGACGCGCACAACGGTTCGTATCTAAAGTAATTTTTCACATCGTTGTGCACAAGGATTAATTTTACCCCATTGTAAGCGTTTTTATTCGATGCGTACAACGAGGTATAATTCTACTCGATGTGCGCGCTAAGTAATATTACTTCAAACTAAACTCTTTTACCACACGTGCACAACCCATTGTGCGCGCTGAGTAATAATAGTCATCTCTAACCTTTTTAATACCTCTCACAACATCTTATGATTTAGCCCGTTATGCGTGCTGAGTAAATTTTTCACTTAGCATGGTTTTTACTCGACACGCGCAACAGTTCAAATCTGTACTAATTTTACATGCCGTTGTGCGCATGGAGTAATTTTACCCGATTGTAACCGTTTTTACTTGCCAAGCACAACGGGGTATAATTTTAGCCATTGTGCACGCTGATTAATATTATTTTAGACTAAAATCTTTTATACCACGCTTACAACCGGTTGTGTGCACTGAGTAATAATTCTACTCTTTAACCTTTTTTAACACTGTGCACAATGTGTTATAATTTAGCAAGTTGTTGCGCTGAGTAAATTTTTCCGTATCATGGTTTTTACTCGACTTCCACAATGGTTCAAATCTGAAGTAATTTTTCATGTCGTTGTGTGTGTGTGGAGTAATTTTACCCCATTGTAAGCGTTTTTACTCGACGTGCACAACGGGGTATAATTTTACCAATTGTGCTTGCTAATTAATATTACTTCAAACTAAACTCTTTTACCCCACATGTACAATCAATTGTGCGCACTGAGTAATAACAGTCCTCTCTAACCTTTTTTAATACCGCACGCAACACGTTATAATTTAGCTCGTTGTGCGCGCTGAGGAAATTTTTCACGTAATTTTCTTATGGGGTAATAAAAGTTCTCACTGCTCAAAACGGCTCAAATATATGCTCGTTGTGCACATTGAACAATTCTAATAGTGGCTCGATTTTATAGAATCACAAGCACTCTACTGTACACACCTACGGGCTCACTTCTGTAGACTCGCATGCACTCTTCTGCATACGCACAAGCCATTTCCCCAGCTTCCATGTCCAATTTGGTTATAAATGGATGCACACGAGCCATCCTCAACTCACAACTCAATCTACTCTTCTTATGACAACTGCTAACCCAATAGTTATGCCACATTCTTTAGCGCATTATCAGGAAACATTAGGTATCCAATCTCGCTTCTTCTCAGCAATTTGACCATTATCAGGAAACATCCACTAGGTTCCCTCTTGAAGCAGCTCAAAAATGGCATCATGTTCATACAAAATAGCTCAATGGGCAAATATTTAGTTCTTGAAGAACCGCAGCTTGCTGGTGCAGGAGCAAGCTGTTGATGATTGCTCCCCAGAAGAGAAAGTTACCAAGTAAAAACATGCCTTTTCTTCTTTTGGGCTGAAAGAAAGGAGTCATTTTGTGTAGGCATGTCTTGTTTTGTTCAATTTTGAAATTTGTTTTAGGATTGCTGACATGTTTGTAAATATGTGAATTATAACTAGAAGCCTCATTTCGCTTGCACTGAAAAAAGACGGATATGTTCCTCGTGGTTCCTTCTCTTAAGTGGATTTTTTATGCTTTTAGATGTTTAGATTTCTTAACGAATTAATATTTGAATGCTGAGGATTATTGGGATGATGAATCTTACATCTCCAAATCAAACCTTAAATTGTCACACGGAGAAAACGACACGTCAAACAAACCCATTCAAATACGATTAGAAAATCTACCATCATTTACCATAATCTCATAATATCAGCTGGTTAAAAATGCAAGTTACAAATAGCTTAAAATTTATACCATTCTAACCTATACCTAGACTTATCACTTAATATATTTTGATTTTTTTAAATATCTTTAACATGGTTCATTGACAAAAGTAAGGATGGTTGGGTCTGAGTATGTTTTTTGGAGGCCTTTTCAAAACGCCTCAAAGTTCATGGGGATGTCATGAAATCGAAGAACTATAAACAAGCCACGAAACTTTGTTGTTTACTACAAATTGTATTAACATACTCATTTATCCATGAACTTTGTTTTTATAAATATACTCTCTTCGATGTCTCATATTCTTATGACGATTTTAACAACATTCTCCATACTATTAATCTATCAACGTTATTACTATCATAATTTGTATTAATTAACAGCATTAACAATAAGAACTACTAGAGAGATTGTGTGTGTTATTAAGCATACATAATGTTGCTTGTATCCAGTTGTACCAGTTCACCAAATATTTAGTATAAATGAATCTTGATTATTTGGTCTATCAATGAGCAAAACTTATCGGGAATTCTGTGGGCATGAAGAAATTTTGTTATTGTCTAAGAAAATTCCTCAATGCAGACAACATGCCAAACTTATAGTTGTTGTGCGTGTTGAGAAATTTTGCGAGCCAATAAAAATATTTCTCCAGGCGCACAACGAGCAAAACTTATTGCTGGGATTTCACGTTGAGTAATTTTGTCAGACAATAACATATGTGATACACTATGTTACACTATGATACATTAAACTATCTAATACAATAACAATGATACATTCACATCGCTGAACAATTTGGAGTTTTTCTTGTTGTTATTGAAAATTACTCAGAGCGCAAAACAGGCACTAATATTGTCCGATTTGCACGTTTAGCAATTTTGTTTGTACAGACATATTTACTCAACGCGTAAATGGACAATATTATAGCCATTTTGTGCTTTAAGTAATTTGTATGATATACTATTCAAGTCATACAGATAATAACATATGCACATTTCAGTTGAGATGATAAAATTGCATACTACCAAGTAGTCAAAATGATACAAAAAGTTATATTACATTGATACAAAGTTATATCTTACAATTAATCAAAAACTTCAACTTTTGCAATATCATCCTGACCAACCATATCCTTGAATACCTTCATCCTCTCTTCATAAGCTACCGTCTGCCGTCTGCCACATCGTAATACAATCTTTTCTACATACTGGCAGTCGGAGGGACATGACCATCTGGGGCAAGTTTAACACTAACAAAGTGATTATTGTTCACATGACCCAACATTATGTGTCGTTGGGAGGATATGGGTTATGGAGCAGTTCTTAAAGGAAAAAATGACACACACTGATAAGCACCAAAAGAATGTAATACACAGTTGAAGTATGAGGCAATGATCTATCCCATTTCTGGCAGCTACAACCACTATCTCCTCCTTGGACATTCTTCCAAAAATGCCACGGCCCTTAAATTCTTTTTAAATTCATATTCACCTATAATGTGCCGGTACAAATCACTGTGTGTGTTCATCTCCTATCAACTCAATTCTGACATGCTTCCATTTGTCCTCACCCATGCCCAATTGAGATGCAACTGCCCTATACCCACAGTTCCCATCTGCTTTCACATATACGACGTCCATTGTAAGGGAGTGTATACAATCTGGAAAATACATCAAATATGGTATTCTGACTATGTCAGGCAATTCATCATCACCACCTAGTGGAATTGAAGATTTCACCTTCATGACAGCATGTTTCACATGCCTACCGCATCCCTTAACATTCTTCCTCTTCAATGGAATTTTCTCCGTCTCCTCCTCATGCTGCACAGCAATCTCCCAAACCAGTCGAGCAATCTACTGAAGCAGGTCATCCACCGAATGCTCCTCCACCTCCTTATCAACATACGTAGCCACTTCCTTCTCCTCCTCCTCCATCTCAGTAGTTTGCTCCTCCACACTATAATCCACCTTCTCCGCCTCATCATTCAACTCCTCATTATGCTCCTCCTCCTCCTCCTCCTCCTCCCCCTTCACCTCCCCCACCGTATGGCCCTCCTCCTCCTCCTCCACATACGTAGCCACTACCTTCTCCTCCTCCCGCATCTCAACATTCCGCTCATCCACATTTTGGTCCACCTTCTCCACCTTCTCATCCAACTCCAGATTATGCTCCTCCACTTTCAACTCAGTAGCAACTGCCTTCTCCTCCTACTCTTCTACAACTTTCTCATCATCCATAGTAGGCTCCACCTCCACCTTCTCATCCTCCACAGTATCCACTTCCTCCTCCTCCTCCTCCACAGCCTTCTCATGCTCATCACCCACAATTTTCTATGGGGAGACTAACTCCTTCAACTTTATAACAATATCAACCTTCTTCCTCTTTTTAAACCGGTTTCGTGCATTATAAATAGCTTTGACTGAGGTTGCACTGAAGTTTTGGTTTTCTGTAAGGACTTTCAAAATTTCAGCTGGCCTCACCTTGCTATTTGAAAGGTCTCTCACGATTTCCATCTCCCTTCCGTGCACCTTCCCAGCATCCGAATGGCCCGAAACATATTTACCCGCTTGACGGTTGTGCATGCCACAAATGACTGTTAAATTCCACTCATCAATGCCCACCATATTAGCATGCAATGAGGACGGACATTGACAGTTTTTGGTTTGAATTGGACTGTCGGTCTTTTTCTCTTTTCGGTGTTCCCTACAAACCAGCTTCTTTCACATGCAAAGTAAATAGCAGGAACTCTATTGGACACTATACTTAAACTCGTCGCACGGGTAACAATCACATGCCCAAGTAATAGCTCGACGTTATTTATCCACTGAACCAGACCGTTTCTACTCTTAAAAATTTGTATGGTCGTAAATTTGTGTGTAAAATCCATATTATCATGTACTAAATAATACATACAACTAGTTGGACTTGGAATAAAAAATTTACTACATTATTACCGAAAAGATAAATCAATATTAACTAGTATTTTTGTACCTTATCATTCAATCTCAACTGTATATGCATGCATGTAAAATCAAATAATTTCTAGACCAATTTTTATCCATTAGAATAAGAATTTCAACTAAAGTGTACTTAAAAGTTTATACTTACCAAATGTATAGATAAATGAACTATCGATGTGAGCTTCCAACGTTGATTTCGACAAATTTAGGTAAAACCCATAAATCGATTGCTCTCGCTTCACTACCTTGTTTGATCGCTCCAATTGTCACTGTGATGTATCTTTCGAGCCAAGAAAAAAAAATAAAATATTTGTAAATTCGACAAGTGCACCTTGAGCAATAATTGAAAACATTTTCGTTTGCTATTCCGCCTTGAGCAATCTGTCGAAGTTTATTACTTTGCGCTTGGAGAACTCTTTCTCAAGGGGTAATATCGGGACCCATCGGGTCCTAACTTTGACCTGTTGTGCGCAAGGAGTAAAAAATTTTATTTTGAAATAATATTACTCAACACGCACAACAGGGCATAATTTTACTTGATTTGAACCGTTTTGCGTGCTGAGTAATATTACTTAAACTAAATATTTTTACTCCTCGTGTGCAACTCGTTGTGCACGCTGACTAATATTACTCATCTCTAACCTATTTTTCCTTATCATGCACAACACGTTATAATTTTACTCCACTGTAACCGTATTTACTCGACGTGCAAAACTGGGTATACTTTTAATCGTTGTGCACGCTGAGTAATATAACTTGAAAGAAACCCTTTTACTCTACGTGCAACACGGGATGTAGAATCATGAGCACTCTACTGTACACACACGGCTCACTTTTGTAGACTCATTTGCACTCTTCTATATACTCACGAGCCATTCCCCCAGCTTCCATGTCCAATTCGTCTATAAATGGATGCACACGAGCCATCCTCAACTCACAACTCAATATATTCTTCTTATGCCAACTGCTAACCGAATATTTTTGCCACATTCTTTGTCCCATTATCAGGGAACACTATGAATCCATATCTTGCTTCTTCTCAGCAATTATCGTTTGTGTGGTTACATGGTAGGAGTTTGATTGTGAAGATTGAAACCAAGATATGCATTCCTGATGTCCATGATAATGTAGGCATGCATGCCCACAGTGGTTTACAAGGGACCATCCCCTAGGTTCCCTCATGAAGCCGCTCAAAAACGACATCTTGCTTGTACAAAAGCATTGAGAAGTTGGATAATAGGGAAATTTGAGTTTAAGGTCCTCAAATGATGAAGATTAACTTCATGATGTGAACTCTTTATAGAACGTTTCATGTTGCATGTGTTTGTTTGTACCAGTTCACCAAATATTTAGTATGAATCAATATTTAGTATAAAGTTTTTTCGAAGCATTGTTTTTGCTTGACGGGCACAACAGTTCACCTCTGGAGTCATTTTACATGTCGTGGTGCACGTGGAGTTGTTTTACTCCACTGTAGCCATTTTTACTCGACGCGCACAATGGGGTATAATTTTACCCGTTGTGTGAGCTGATTAATATTACTTCGACTTGAACTCTTTTACTACAATTGCACAACCAGTTGTGCACGTTGAGTAATAACCCTCCCCTCTAACTATTTTTAATATCGCGCACAACACGTTATAATTTAGTCAGTTGTATGCGCTGATAAATTTTTATCGTAGCGTGGCTGTTACTGGACGTAATCAAAGCTGGAGTAATTTTACATGACATTGTGCACATGAGTAATTTTACTCCACTGTAACCGTTTTTAATCGATGCGCTCAACGGGGTATAATTTCACCCGTTGTACCTGCAAATTAATATTACTTCAAACAAATATCTTTTACCCCACGTGCACAAGCAGTTGTGCACGCTGAGTAATTATACTCCCTGCAAACCTTTTATCATACCGTGCACAACGTGTTATAATTTAGCATGTTATGCGCGCTTAGTAAATTTTCCCGTAGCATGGTTATTACTCGCACCACAATGTTTCAAATCTGGAGTAATTTTACATGTAGTTATGCGCGTGGAGTAATTTTACTCTACTGTAACCATTTTTACTCGACGCGCACAATGGGGTATAAATTAACACGGTGTGCACGTGGATTAATATTACTTCAAACTAATCTCTTTTACGCCACGCGCACAACCGGGTGTGCACGTTGAGTAATAATATTCCCCTCTAACCTTTTTTATTACCATGCCCAACACATTATAATTTAGCCGGTTGTGCGTGCTTAGTAAGTTTTCTCGTAGCATGGTTATTACTCGACGCGCACAACGTTTCAAATCTGGAGTAATTTTACATGATGTTATGCGCGTGGATTATTTTTATTCTATTGTAACCATTTGTATTCGACGTGCACAACGGGGTATAATTTTACGTGTTGTGCGAGCGGATTAATATTACTTCAAACTAAGCTCTTTTACCCCACGTGCACAACCAGGTGTGCGCGCTGAGTAATAATACTCTGCACTAACCTTTTTTATTACCGCGAACAACGTGCGCGATGAGTTTATTTTTCTCGTAGCATTGTTATTACTCAATGCGCATAACGGTTCAAATCTGAATTAATTTTAGTTGTCGTTCTGCACGTGGAGTAATTTTACTCCAATGTAACAGTTTTTACACGACGCGTACAACGGGGTATATATTTTGTGTTGTGCGGTCTGATTAATATTACTTCAATCTACTTCTTTTACCCCACGTGTACAACCAGTTGTGTACGCTGGATAATAATACTCCACTCTAACCTTTTTTAATACCGCGCACCACGTGTTATAATTTAGTAGGTTGTGCACGCTTAGTAAATTTTTCTCGTAGCATGGTTTTTACTCGAACCGCATAACAGTTCAAATCTAGAGTAATTGTACATGCCGTTATGCGCTTGGAGTTATTTTACTCTACTGTAACCATTTTTACTCGACGCGCACAACATGGTATAATTTTGCACGTTGTGTGTGCGAATTAATATTACCTCAAACTAATCTCTTGTACCCCACACGTACAACTGCTTATGCATGCTAAGTAATAATACTCTCATCTAACCTTTTTTATTACCGCGTATAACGCGTTATAATTTAGCAGGTTGTGCACGCTTAGTATGTTTTTCTTGTAGCATGATTATTACTCGATGCGCACAACATTTCAAATCTGGAGTTATGTTACATGTCGATGTACGTATGGAGTAATTTTACTCTACTGTAACTGTTTTTATTCGATGCGCACAACGGGGTATAATTTTATGAATTGTGCGCACGGATTAATATTACTTCAAACTAATTTCTTTTACCCCATGCGCACAATCAGTTGTGCGTGCTGAGCAATAACACTCTCCACTAACCTTTTTTATTACAGTGCACAACGTGCATACTGAGTAAACTTTTCTCGTAGCATGGTTATTACTCGACGCAAACAACGGTTCAAATATGGAGTAATTTAACTTGTTGTTGTGCGCGCGGAGTAATTTTTCTCCAATATAACCATTTTTACAGGACGCACACAATGGGGTATAATTTTACCCATTGTGCACTCTGATTAATATTACTTTAATCTAATTCTTTTACCCTATGTGCATAAGCATTTGTGCGGGCTGAGCAATAATACTCCCCTCCAACCTTTTTTAATACCACACACAATGCGTTATAATTTAGCATGTTGTGCACGCTTAGTAAATTTTTCTCGTAGCATGGTTATTACTCGTGCGCACAACGTTTCAAATCTGGAGTAATTTTACATACATTTGTGCGCGTGGAGTAATTTTACTCCACGATAACCGTTTTTACTCAACGCGTACAACTGTGTATAATTTTACGCGTTGTGCGCACAGATTAATATTACTTCAAACTATGCTACAAGTAAAAACGAATACGTTTGAGCAATATTAATCAATAATGTGTCATGTGTTATAAATGATATGTTGGCAAAATTTTACGCTTACGGGGAATGAGCACTTTTATTATCAAATAGACGTATTAATCAATGCGCACACCGGTTCAATTAAATGCTAGTTGTGTGCATTGAGCATTTCTGTTACTGGGTCGCTTCTTGTAGAATCACGAGCACTCTACTTTACAAATACGTGGGCACTTATGTACACTCACATGCACTCTTTCACGAGCCGTTTCCCCAGCATCCATGTCCAATTCAGCTATAAATGGCTGCCCATAAGCACTCCTCAACTCAAAACTCAATCCACTCTTCTTATGCCAAATGCTAACCCAATATTTATGCCACATTATTTCTCCTATTATCAGGGAACATCAGGTTCCATATCTCTCTTCTTCTCAGTAAGTATCGTTTATCAGTTGTGGTTACATGGTAGGAGTTTGATTGTGAAGATTGAAAGCGAGATATGCATTCTTGATTTCTGAGATACATACGGCCACGGTGGTTTACGGGGGAACATCTGCGAGGTTCCCTAATGAAGCTCCTCAAAAATGGAATCATGCTTGTACAAAAGCGTAGAGAAGTTGGGTAATGGTTAAATTTGCATTTAAGGTCCTCAAATGGATAAGATTAACTTCATGCTGCAAATTCCGTTATAGAAAGTTTCATGTTGCATGTATCCGTTTGTACCAGTTCACCAAATATTTAGCATGAATCAATATTTAGTTTAAAATTTTCTTGTTGCATTGTTTTTGCTCGACGATCGAAACGGTTCACCTCTGGAGTCATTTTACATGTCGTTGTGCGCGTGTGGTCATTTTACTCCATTGTAAACGTTTTTACTCGACGTGCACAACATGGTATAATTTTACCCGTTGTGCGAGCTGATTAATATTACTTCAACTTGAACACTTTTAACAACCAGGTGTGCGCACTGAGTTATAAACCTCCACTCTATCTTTTTTTAATACCGAATACAACACGTTATAATTTAGTCAGTTATGCGCGCTGATAAATTTTTCTCGTAGGATAGCTGTTACTGGACTCACACAACGGTTCAAAGCTGCAGTATTTTTACATGCAGTTGTATGTGTAAGTAATTTTACTCCACTGTAACCGTTTTTACCCGACAAGCACAACGGGTTATATCTTTACCCATTGTGCGCGCTGATTAATATTACTTCAAACAAATCGCTTTTACCCAACGTGTACAACCAGTTGTGCACGCTGAGTAATTATACTACACACTAACCATTTACAATACGATGTACACCGCGTTATAATTTAGCCCGTTGTGTGTGCTTAGTAAATTTTTCTCGTAGCGTGGTCATTACTCGCACGCACAACGTTTCAAATTTGGAGTAATTTTACATGTCATTGTGCACGTGGAGTAATTTTAGTCTACTGTAAATGTTTTTACTCAACGCACACAATGGGGTATAATTTTACGCATTCTGCACGTGGATTAATATTACTTCAAACAAATATATTTTACCATACGCACACAAGCAGTTGTGCGCGCTGAGTAATAATACTCCCTACTAACCTTTTTATTACCGCACACAACGCGTTATAATTTAGCACGTTGTGCGGCCTTAGTAAATCTTTCTCGTTGCATGGTTATTATTCAACACGCACAATGGTTCAAATCCTTAGTAATTTTACATGCCACTGTGTGCGTGGAGTAATTTTACCCTACTGTAACCTTTTTTACTCGACGCACACAACGGGGTATAAGTTTACGACTTGTGTGCCCGGATTAATATTATTTCAAACTAATCTCTTTTACCCCATGCGCACAACCTGTTGTGCGCGTGGAGTAATAATACTCCACAGTAACCTTTTTATTACCGTGCACAAAGTGCACGCGGAGTAAATTTTTCTCATAGCATGGTTATTACTCGATGTGCACAACAGTTCAAATCTGTAGTAATTTTACTTGTCGTTGTGCATGTGGAGTAATTTTACTTCAATGTAACCGTTTTTACCCGACGCGCACAACATGATATAATTTTACTCGTTGTGCGCTCTGATTAATATTACTTCAATCTAATTCTTTTACCCCGCGAGCATATCCAGTTGTGCATGCTGAGTACTAATACTCCACTATAACCTTTGTTTCATACCACGTACAACGAGTTATAATTTAGCACGTTGTGCACGCTTAGTAAATTTTTCTCGTAGCATGGTTTTTACTAGAGGCGCACAACAGTTCAAAGCTAGAGTAAGTTTACATGCCATTGTGCGCGTGGAGTAATTTACTCTACTGTAACCGTTTTTATTGTGCATGCACAACGGGTATAATTTTACCTGTTGTGTGTGCTGATAAATATTACTTCAAACTATACGATGAGCAAAAACGTATACGTCAGATCAATATTACTCAGTTCGCACAATGGAAAAAAATTTGACCGGTAAGCCACCCTGAGTTATAAAGGATATGTTTGTGAAATTTTACTCTTACGGGGAATGAGCACTTTTGTTATCAGATAGACGTACTGATCAATGCGCACACCGGTCAAATATATGCATGTTGTGCATGTTGATCAATTCTGATAGTGGCTCGCTTCTATAGAATCACAAGCACTCTACTGTACACACACAGGATCACTTCTGTAGACTCAAATGCACTCTTCTGTATTCTCACGAGCCATTTCCCTAGCTTCCATGTCCAATTTGGATATAAATGGCTGCCACGAGCCCTTCTCAACTCACAACTCAATCTACACTTCTTATGCCAAAATGCTAACCCAATATTTATGCCACATTCATTTTCCCATTATCAGGGAACATCAGGCACCCATATCTCGCTTCTTCTCAGTAAATATTGTTTATCATGTATGGTTATATGTGATGTGTCATTATATTCCACGTGAAACCTACCATTTCTGACGCCCAATGGACTGCATATGACAAAACTGCTACATCCCACAACACAAAGGCTATGAATGCACTATTCTGCACTTTAGACAAAAATGAGTTCAATCGAGTCTCTCAGGCCGAATCAACATATGACATTTGGCATACACTTGAGGTAACATACGAAGGAACTAAAGTTAAAGAAACTATAATTTCTATTCGTGTTCATATGTTTGAGTTATTTAGAATGAAGGAGAATGAACCAATTGGAGAGATGATCACTAGATTCACCGACATAACTAATTCTCTAATGGCCCTTGGTAAAACCTATACTAAAACTGAATAAGTAAGGAAGATCCTTCATGCTTTAATACCAGAATGAGAGAAGAAGACCACAGACATATAAGAAGCCAATGACTTGTCAACTCTCACCGTTGAAAGTCTAGTTGGTAATCTAATGGCTTACAAAGTACAACTTCAAGATCGTAAGGAACAAGCAGACTTAAATAAGAAAGTACTAGCCTTTAACGCATCATCAGACACCGAAGATTCGGATATGGATGTTGATATTGCACTCAGCTCTAAAAACTTCAAAAGGTTCTTAAGAAGAGGTAGGTATACTAATTTTAAATATAAGAATTCTGATTCTTCTCTTTGTTTTGATTATAACAAACCGTGTCACTTCACGAAGGATTGTCCACTTTTTAAATCAAAGTACAAGAACTTCAACAATAATGATCATTCCAAGAAAGAAAGTAAGTTTAATGATGATGAAGACACCAATGAACAAGGCATTCGCAGCTCATCTCCCGATGATGAAGACACCAATGAACAATTAAATGAAGAGAATTCCCACATGTGCTGTATGGCACACCATGATGAAATCAATGTAAGTTCTCTTGATAATGAAGAACTATTAGATGCTTTTAATGATCTCTTCATTCGTTTCAAAAAACTGAATGCGCAACACAAGTCTTTAAAACAGAGCAATGTGATCTTGTTCTTGAACATCAAGAACTTTCATCTAAATACACGTCATCTGATGCAATCAACACTGAGAAAGAATTCATGTCTTCTCAAATTTTGAATCTGAATAAAGAGAATGAAGTTCTCAAAAATCAGAATAAAGGATTGCATGCACGTCTATCCAAAATGGATAATAGTGTTTCATCACTTACTATGAAATACGATGAGATGTCTGCTAATGTTAATAAATTTAACAAAGATAAGACTAATCTCGATGATTTACTTTCGTTATCCAGTAAATCATAGATAAGGATTGGGCTATTCACATAAGAATATATCCAAATCTTGTAACACATCTTTATTTAGTGGAAAACAACATTTGTTAGACCACAGAAGAAGAATCATGTATTCATCTAGACGAAGAAAGCAAATACTATTGGCTCTTCTTCACAAAGAAATATTTCAAACATTAGAAATGTTTTGAATAAATATCCTAGGAAACCTAATACACTTTGTATATGGATTCCTAAGAATTCGTGTTCATATAATTGAAACTTATATATTTTTGTCTATATGCTATTTATTGTTCATTTTAGTAACTACATAAGAAAGCCAAATGCCACTTGGGTTTGGCTTCCTAAGATCTAATCTCAAGGACCCAAAAGCAAACGGTACATATGTTTATTGTTTATCATTCAGGTATCCAGAAAAGAAAACCGGATCTTAGATAACAGATGTTCTAAACATAGGACTGACAATATCAACTTGCTTTCAACAATCAATTCAAAGATGGAGGCACAATAACCTTTGGAGACAATAAAGAAAATATTATTAGTATTGGAAAGTTGGAAATCCAGATTAGCCTGCCATTAAGAACGTACTCTTGGTTGATGGTTTGAAGCACAATTTGATGTCTATCAGACAGTTGTGTGGTAAGAATTTTAAAATTATGTTTGAACAACATGATTGTATTGTTTATAATTCTGATATATCTTCTATTTTATTTCATGGCAAGTGAAGGAATAATATTTATATCCTATGCATGTCTATTGCCACTCATAATCACTGTTTAATGGCTTCATTAGACAACACACTCTTATGGCACAAACGATTTGGACACACTAATTTAAAAAATCTTGCACGCATTTCAAAACATAAATTAGTTAATGGAAGGCCAAACATTTCATTCAAACACAAACACTTCTATAATGCTTGTCAACAAGGAAAAATGCGTAAATCTTCTTTTAAATCAAAGGACATTTTCTCAACAAAGAGACCATTAGAACTTCTACACTTGGATTTATTTGGTGGTTCAAGTATAGCTTCTTTGAATAAAAGTATATATGCATTTGTTATTGTTGATGATTATTCACGATACACATGGGTTATATTCTTACAACATTAGAATAATGCTTTTCAAGAATTTTCTATATTTTGTAGAAAGATTCAAAAATCAAATCTTCAACCATTATTATTATATTGATCTTGGGGGAGAATTTGAAAATTAATCCCTTTCCAAGTTTTGTGATAATAATGGTATAACGCATAATTTCTCCTTTCCTTGAGCTGCTCCACAAAATGGAGTAGTTGAAAGGAAAATAGAACTCTTCAGGAATGTACTAGAACAATGCTTTGTGATAGTAACTTACCAAAATTTTTTTGGACAAAAGCTGTTGCAACTACATGTTATATCTTGAATAAAGTTCTCATAAGACCATTGCTTAATATAACATATTTTGAATTATTCTTTGATCGCATTCCTCGTGTATCATATTTTCGTGTGTTTGGATGTAAGTGTTTCATTCTTAACACTAGAGATGCACTTGACAAGTTTGATTCAAAATCTGATGAAGGGATTATTGTTGGTTACTCAACGCGTAGTAAAGCTTGCAGAGTTTACAACAAAAGAACTTTATCAATTGAAGAATCATTACATATCACTTTTGATGATACCCCCTCATCTATTTCTTCTATTAATGATGTAATCAGGAATTATTACATTTATCTGATTTATTTAACAATATTAAACTTGATGATGATGGTGCAACTGAACCTTCTGTTAAGTCTATTTCAGAAAATGCAGATCTTCCTAAAGCATATGCATAAGTTCACAATCATCGACCAGACTTGATAATTGGAGATATTTCAGATGATGTGAGAACTCGTGGTCAAATAAAGCAAATGGCACATTGCGCAATTATCTCATCAATTGAACAAAAAAATATCAACGAAGCATGTGAAGACAGTTCATGGATTATTGGTATACAAGAGGAACTCAATCAATTTCAAAGAAATGATGTTTGGAAATTATTACCCAGACCATCAGATCATCCAGTTATTGGTACCAAATTGGTATTCAAAAATAAGTTGGATGAATCTGGACAGATAATTAGAAACAATGCGATGTTGGTCGCACTAGGTTATAATCAAGAAGAAAGTATTGATTATGATGAAACTTATGCACCATTTGCTCGTCTTGAATCTATAAGAATGTTATTGTCTTTGCATGTTATAGAGATTTTAAGTTGTTTCATATGCATGTTAAAAGTGTTTTTCTTAATGGATTTCTTAAAGAAGAAGTATATGTTAATCAACCATCAGGATTCCATCATGAAACATTGGATAACCATGTTTTTAAATTAAAGAAGGCGTTATATGGTCTTAAGCAAGCACCTCGTGCTTGGTATGAAAGACTTAAAAGTTTTCTATTGAATTCGGGTTATTCAATTGGTAAGATTGATTATACACTTTTTGTTCAAAATATAGATTCTGACATCATTATTATTCAAATATATGTTGATGACATTATATTTGGTTCTACTAAAGAATCTCGTTATCAATATTTTTCTAAGATTATGCAGAAGGAATTTGAAATGAGTCACATGGGTGAACTTAATTACTTCCTTAGTCTTCAAATTAAACAAATGAAGGAAGGTATCTTCATCCACCAAAGCAAATATTCAAAAGAACTTATCAAGCATTTTGGACTAGAGAATTCTTCAAAAATATGTACCCCAATGAGTATACTACATCCCACGACAAGGATCTAAATGGTAAGAGTATTGATCAATGTCTTTATAGAGGTATGATTGTCTCTTTACTATATCTTACTGCTAGTAGACTAGACATCATGTTTTCTGTTTGTCTTTGTGCTCATTTTCAGGCAGATCCTAAGGTTTCTCATCTTACTACCATAAAAAGGATAATTAGATATGTTAAACATACTTCTGATTTTGGTTTATTTTACCCTAAAACTAGCACATATGATTTATTATCACATAGTGATGTAGATTTTGTTGGTTGTAAATCTAACCAAAAGAGCACTAATGGCACTCGTCATTTTCTTGGACATGCTTTGGTCTCGTGGTTTAGCAAAAAGTAAAATTCTGTTTCATGATCTACCACAGAGGCAGAATATATTACCGATGTTTTAGCGTGTGCTCAGATTTTTATGGATGAAACAAACTATATCAGATTATGGCATTCAGTGTTCCACATGTCCCATTATGTGTGATAACACTAGTGCAATTAACTTATCTAAAAATTCTGTTCACCATTCTCGTAGAAAATATATTGACACTCGTCTCCATTTTTTGGATGATCGTGTTCAAAAAGGTTATATTATATTAAAATTCATTTCTACTGAATATCATATGACTGATATATTAACTAAGCCTTTGAAAGAGGATTCTTTCATTAAATTTAGAAGAGATTTAGGCATCATCAGTGAATCTGAATTTGAAATATAAATATGTTAATTTGTTTTTATAATATTTTTTCTTATTTTTTCAGCAATTATATGGAATTAGCCGGCTCCCTAAATAGGCTGTTTGACTAATTTTTATACATCACTTTTCCCATTTAAGGTATATATGATTTTTTTGTCTTATTTGATTTTATCATTTTATCTACCTAGATCTTTTCCTGTTTTGAAAAGTGATTTATTTCATTTTAAATAATCATTTTCAAGGTTATCTATTTATTTATTTATTATTAGTTTATATTTTATTTTGACCCATTGGGTAGTTTTTTTATTGGCAGTTATGATTTTTCTATCTCTTGTGCTTTCATTATTAGAAACCAAACCATTCAACCATCCACATCAATTTTCTTTTGGTTTAATGCTTGGCAGTTTCTAGTGTTTTGTCTTTTCAGTTTGCATCTTTTGTTGATCGGGTTGGTTCTCTTTATCTATGTTTTGTCTGATGCTCTTAAACTTTTTATTAGTAGTCGTTGGTTGTTAGTTCGTTGTTTTTATGTAGGTTTCGTTATTATTGAAATTGTTACTAACTCGTTGGTTGTATCCACCAAAAATTAATATAATGGTTTGTTTTTTGTGTACATCCTGTTTTTTTAACTTCACTCATTGTTATGTACATAATTTTCTATTAGCTTGCTAACTGATTTCTCCTGATCAGCTAATTTTGTTTACCAATTTTAGTGGATGATAAGGGGGAGAAATACAATAACTATCGTAGGCATCTATTCAGGGGGAGTAATATGCAAGAGTAATAATATGTTACATTTATATTGATTAAGGTTGTAATCATAAAAAAAAGAGAGAATGTTGGAATTCCACAATTTCATATCTCTATTCCATATATTTTTGATATGCCAAACATATTATTGTTACTAACTCCTTTTGTGCAGATAAATGGCTACTCAACATCCACATCTTGGACATGATCCCTTATTACTGCCTCCTGCACAAAGGCTTCTCAAATTCAGATCAGTCATATCTACGGCTTTTATGTAATAAATGTATTTTTCATTTTATAGATTTTTAGCATGATGATGACTTGTCTTAGATGACTAGGATCTCTCCTATATATCTACAACCTAGTCTTTTCAGAATCCTAAAATTCACTTTTTAGAAATTGGTCGACCAATGAAATTTAATAGCCGGCTAATTTTATCTTTTCGAGTTTGACTTTGAAATTTGTTGATCAAATCATTCTTCATATCAGCTCCATGTTAGTAACCCCAAACGGTCGAATCTTGTCGTTTCAAAATTAGTCGACCAATATATTTTGGTCGACCAATTCCGTTTTTGACCGTTTTTGCAATGGTTTGTTCTATCTGTTAGAGACGGTTTGTCTGTTGGAATATGAATGTTGCAACTTCTTTTCTGGCCTATAAATAGATGGGCATCCCATTTCTCTTCCATTCACTTCATTTTCAACTTTCTTCTTTAGAAATTGAACTCTATATTCTTCAAGAGAAAGTCCTTCCGTTGTTTTCATTTGTAGAAGAAAAATTCTGATATTTTCTTCATTTGAAAACTGAAATCATAATGAGTGTTCCTTCCATTCAAAATATAAAAAACCTTGAACTTTCATTTACACCTTTTCCTTTGAATTCCATTTGAAATTCACATCACGGCTTTAGGTGTTGTTTTATTCTTTCCTTTGTAAGTTGAATCTCTTGGTGTAGAGACTATACAAAGTTTGGGACACTGAGAGTATTGTCATTTTTGTATATTGGTGCTTGCGGGGGCAAGTGTTATAGTAGATTGAAATTCTCTACGTGGTTGATGACTGGACTTAGGATCACAAGAATCCGAACCAAGATATATCTTAGTGTTCCCGTTTGCCATTCTATGGATTGTATTTATTTACTTCAGCACTCTTGTTGCATTTTTTATTAACTTTGAAATTTACAATTTCGTCGTGATATACACTATTCACCCCCCGCTCCTGTAGTGTATTTGTTGTGCCAGGCGTTCCTACAACCTTTTCACTGGTCTTGCCTCAAAGCTAGGTCAGATCTAAGTGACACTGTTCATTCACATGCTCGTACAATGACCTCAAGTCAGAGAATCAACTTGCATATCATCACAGAGAGATAGCATATACGGATCGGTATATACCACCATGTGACAGCTCTCATTGGGTCTTTAATGAACCCATTCTCTAATGAGCACATATTTCTTGTCCCTGATTTTGCCAAATCAAACGATCATGATATCATCGCCACTAACACATGGTAAAGACAAAAACACAATAGTCTATCTGACACATCAATGTCATATCTCGATGCATCTATAACTATGAACATTTTTAGGCTTATGCTCCATATGCTCAAGACATTTCACATGATCATGATCTACATCTCAATATATGTTTGACCTTGCATTAAGACTCCTGACTTTATCAAAGTACTAGTCATACCCCGTGCCCGCGGGCACGGTTCAATTAAGATTTTCCCCCGCAAAATCTTTGTTCCCCAAAAAATTATTTCCACGGTCAAAATTGCGCAGAACAACAAATTAGCGTAAAAATATTTAGCGACACTGACGCATTCGGCGTGGAACAACGAAATCGGCGCATGCACCTTCAGCGTGGAACAACAAATTCAGCGCGGATGCATTCAGTGCAGAACAACAAATTAGTTAAAAAAATTTAACGGGCGCCTTCGGCACGGTTCATTTATGATTCCCCCTCAAAATCTTAGATCACCCATAATTTAGCTCATCCCAAGAAATTTCAATCATTTTGAGTGGCACTAAGCAAACTTTGCATGAAATACCAAAATAGTTATTCAAAATAGTTATTCAATTTCATGTATACTGATCATAAGTTTACAGAGCATTGATATATACTCAGAGTATTGATATGAATTTCAGTCAAGTTTCAATATTCATTTATCTCATTTATCTTAACCAATTTCAATATGAATTGAAATGAAATTGACTGATGGATATTGAAATTTCATCCATGGATATTGAGCCTTGAGCATATGAAACAATTTTAATTTCAATGGATTTCCATTTTTGTTTAACAGGATTTTTGAGCCTTCATGTAAATTGAAATTGATGGATAGGCTCAATATCATTGAAACTGATGGAAAGGCTCAATATTTTGAGGGGAAGGCTCAAAATCCATAAGTTATAAATATTTCCATGGATTTTTGATAGGAAACTGATTGTCCATCAGTTACAAAAATTTCAATTTCACTTGACAGGAAGGCTCAATATTTTTGAGCCTATCCATCAGTCTCATTGTCCATCAGTTTTTGAGCCTTGAGCATATTTTTGTTTAACGTTGTTTCAATTTCAACTTCATAGGCTCAATATCCAAGATTTTCAATTTCAATTTCATATGCATAGTATGACAGGGGACTGCAATCCTGGTTATTTGACTGATGGATATTGAAATGAAATGAGAGCTTCAGTTTTATTTGCTTAATGCTCAAAATTGTTTAAGGTGAGAGCTTCAGTTAGAAATTGATATACATAAGTTACAAAGGTGAGAGCTTCAGTTTCATATGCTCGTGCACACGCGATCCAGATCTGAATCCACAGGAAATTACAGAAATCCTAAATCAAACAAAAAGGTACAGATAACTCAACACAAAAATCTTTCGATCAGGATATATTTAACTTCTTGTTTTCAGTTGCTTTACATACCTAGCCAACTGCAAAAAAGGTCATATTTCTATGACATGAACACCTTAGTAGAAGTATGAGACATGAGGAAATAGAGCATACCAATGTCTAAGAAATACCAAAACCAATCAATTTCATTACCCGGGTTCATTGATTAACTATGGCACAGATATTCAGAAAATGGTTGTCATTATAGCAAACTGTTACAACAAATTTAATGGAGAAAAAAAGAAAAATGATTGCAGAGCTTCAATTCTCAAACATTCAATATTTTGAGAGTGGATCATGTGGATAGACATCACTCATCCCATTCTCTTAGCCAAAACTCAAAAATTTTCAATCGTGCTGAATTGTCAACAATATCAAATGGGCAAACAACATTCTTTCACATGAGAGGCAGCGAAAATTTAGTTTTCATATGCTATACAACCGCCGAAAATCCTTAAATAATTACATTAATGGAATTAAGGGGATCATACAATGTAGATTCCTCTGACTAATGACCCAATCATATTCTTTAACATCCTATATTGCATACAAATGAGCAAAGAAAAAACTTGTGTTATATGAATAAAATACTTTTGCCTCCCAAAAAAATGGGAAAATCTTCAAGTGTTTTTCTGTGTACTCATTTGAATATACAACATTGCATTCCCTTTCTAGCCTGGCATTCTTTTCTACAACTGTTATCCCACAAATGAGCTTCATATCTTCCAGTCCATCTTTGCCTTCACAAACTCAAATTCATAGAAATGAACAACTTCTCTAAATACAAAATATAACATCCATAATTTACAGGTAGTGCGTCAGCTATCGGTGGTCCGAGGCCAGGCGTCGAGCCGGTGGTGCATCAACTGTCCCTGCTTACAGTTGCATTAACATGCTCAAGACTTCTCTTGCTAACTTCCTCTGGTGTTGTCTTTACACGCAAACACAGTGCATCTTCTCCTCCAGTAAATGTCAGGGTAATGCCAATTCAACCTCCGAAGAACCTATGCAACCAAGAAACCATCATTCACATATGAAACCACAACAGATTAACACATGCACACAAACTGGTTCATATGGTTAATTCCAGGTTAATTCCTGGCCAAGTTCAGAATATAAATATGCATTTCAGGCGCATATTACATAGAACATGTTAATATATTATGCATTTCATGTACTATGAAATAACAGGTTCTATGAAATGCTTGAATTAACAGGTTATATGAAATATAGGTTCTATGCAAGCTACAAATACAGGTTTTCAGATGTTAATTAACATTTTTTCAAGCCGTTACATGTTCTCATATAAAGTTGTTAATAACTTTATATGACAGGATTTTTGTGTTCCACGGCTACTTGATTTTTTTCAATTTGTATGTTCAAATAGCTAATACATCTAAGAAAACATCTCAGTTTGTTAAATATATAAGATCATGTGAAAAAAATACTTGAATTAACAAATTTGACAAAAATAAAATCTATTTTTTATTTTGAATGGATGAATGAATGGATTAAGGATGTTTGAATCTGATTATTTTGATCCCCAACATCCAACAAATTCAATGAAATACTCGGCTCTAACGTCTGAAGGGAAACTTTGTTCTTTTATGGAGTTTCTTTTCTTTCTTTGGTTATCTTTTTGGTCATTTAAAACTTGCATGAACTTTTTTATTGTAAACCACAAACAGCCTGTAAAATGAAACCATGAACTTTTTTATTGTTGCTGGAAGTAGTTTGTAAACACAAACGGCCTGTAAAAAGTAAGCGGTCCATGGAATCATGGAATTTGCAAACAACTTTTTAGTATAATGGCAATTTAAACAGTAAGCAATCCATGAAATTTGCAAACACAAACAGCCTGTAAAAAGTCCATTGATTTTTTATTTTATTGTTGCTGGAATAAATAATGTATTAGTATAGAACATCATTTACATACCATATTTAAACAGTAAGAAGTGTAAGCAACAATAAAATAAAAAATCAATTAGAAAGGTACCTAAGAGAATGAACATCACGATGTATGCAAGCTTCAGCTGAGGATATTTGAGACTTTAGCATTAAGAGAATAGCATGTTGTTTAGCATTCCCATCATATTTCAAAAGTCAAGCATCCACATAACTGTAGCTAACCCACCTAAGACAATGTGATCACAAAGGAAATTTTTTTAGGAAAACAGTCAGCAAAGCATGGAATTCCATCATATTTCAAAATTCAAGCATCAGTTGATTCTTTGTGGATAAGCACACTGGAAAACAAATATAAGAATTAATCAATTAACCAAAACTTTGTTGTCAGCTTCTTGAATCCCTTAAATTGGTTCGCTACCAGAGCCATTCTCTTTGTGCATCCACAGCCTTCATGTTGGTTTCTACCAGCGGCATTGGTCCATAGAGGGAACTAAAGTAGTTGAGGCATTTGTTGGCCGTTCATTGTGGACTTTTAAGCTGCTGATACTGAATGATCCGATCTCATGAACCTTTCCTGCAATACACACCAACGAACCGATCAAGACCAAGGAACCGAATTGCCTCAATTTCCTATAATTCTACATCCTTGTCAGTGTTAGCACCTGTCGACAATGTTTTCTAGCAAAAATCAACGTTGCATATACTTATTCATTCCACATACAAAAAAATTCAATTTGTAGGTGTCTTCAAATATATTTTGTTACTGAAGTAACTTGTTGTTTTAGCTTCGTGCCAGCATAGGAGATCCTTAAATTGCAGCATTTCCATTGATGTTGTGGTCAAACTGGGAAAGAAGGCCATGGTGCAGCCTGTCAAACTCATCCTGGCTCAAACTGACCTCATAAATGCCAAAGTAAATCTCATACACTTGAGTTTATATGTCCATATAAAAGAATACCATGAAATTTAGAAGATTAAAAATCAAAAATTTAGAACATTAAGAAAAGAAAGCCAACCAAACTCAATCATTAGACCCACCCACCTACCCACCCACCTTACACAGACTGATGACATGCCTGCTAGCTACCTCTCACTCAAAACATCTCCCAATCAAGCATCAGTGTTGGATTACCACAGACGTGTCGGCCGATGATGGCCGGGTCGTCACCACTGGCGTCGTCAAAACCAATTTCTTTTAATAATTTGTTACTCAGTGGATGATGCAAGGGAAAGCTTGTTGAAATTCATTTCAACTCAAATGGAAAAATATCTAGAGCCAACATTCAAATTTGTGTGAAAATATAACTTGAGAAATGTCATCTTCATCAGGGTATCTGTTTGTCAAATGAAATTTATGCTAAGTGTTTTATTAATTTCTACTTTTTAGTCAATTTGAAGTTGTCATCGATACTTTAACTTCAAGTGAAAGATGCTTTCAACATCAAGTTAGCACAAAGGAATTCAATAGAAACACATAGGCAAGTTAAAACATGCTATTATATAGTCAGATGTCATTTACTGGTAATAGAAATCGAGTAACCATCTACTAACTCCTAAATTCTTAAATGCAGAATAAAAGAAATTACATCAGTGAAAGTAGTAGGAGGCTTCAGGACCTACATGCAGAAGTATATAATTAGGTGGGTTGTGTAAGATGCCTTATAAATGTGAAGTAATTGAAATAAAATTTATGTGATTACCTACATCAAGATCATGCCAAGGATTTGCAACAGTTGATCTCCGAGACATGGATGAAAGGATCCTTTCATTCAGCTATAAGGCTCATCGACTCTCGAAGTGTTATTCTTAGACGTAGCACTTTTAGCCGAAGCACTTGCATTTTTTGTTTCAAAAGATTCAAACTATGAACAATTTGATTATGATAATTTTGGGTACATATCCATATTTGCATATGCACCACAAATTGATTCACGTGTTCTATAACTTTTGAATGATTTGAAACTTTCTGAAATTAACAATCAAAAGAAAAGTTTCAAAACTCACCAAAAAAATCTGCAGGTGAGATCTAACTATCTCCAGAACAACACCAACATATTGACAGCAAACAGTTATAACAAAATTACAAAAGAGATCAGAGAAAAAGACAGAAAGAAAGTTGTTCTGCAATTAGCAAATGCCCAGAAGAAAATCCTATTGCTAAATATTTCATAAAGAGTAATGTACAGATTCTTAAAACAAATTGCATGAAAGGTAGTAATGACTGAATCTATATTTCCATATATTTCTACAAAAACACACACACTTGTGAGATTGGAGGAAGAGCTGAAAGCATCAAAGTCACTGAGCATTTCATAAACAACTTTGAAGGTAGGATCAGATAAAGATCTAACGGCTTTCGTATGGATATAAATGCCACTAAGAGCATGCAAATAGCTTAAAATCCCATCTTTGGGGTCTCAATTCATTGCAACTATCAAGATTAGTGCATGACCTATGGCATAACTGCAAAAAGCGAGACCAATGGTTAGCATACTTATCGGGGGCCGATCAGGTTTTCCCCGGCACAAAAATGAAACCTCAAATGATGCTTCCCATGGCAATACGGTGGATCATAATATCATGCAATTAAATAACTAAATATCTTACTTCCTACTTCCACTCACAAACATTATTTAAAAGGGGAAAATCAGCTAAACAAATGAAAGAGCACCTAACATCCATATGTTAGGAATAATATATTTTCTTATGGACATTCATATCAGATTACATAATATTGGAGAATGAGATTACACAAAACACAGCTAAAGCCCCAACTTTTGAACCAAAAAAATGACATGACAAAGAGAGGGGAAAGAATTAAAACTTACATTCCATGCTTCATAGATCAACGGTATTGAGATTTCACAAAATTTCTCGATTTAAACAATTTCAAATCAAACCTGAAAATATATAAGAGGAATATGGAGGGTTGTAGTGATAAATAAGTTCCAGCGTTGTTTTTTTTGAAGAATATAGTTAAATTTAACAATTTAACTGTACTCGAGAAATATAAATTTAAATAAGTTCGAGAAATATTAATAGCAAAAGCCAGAGAATATATAACTATTTACCTTTCTATATAGAGGTGTCCTAATTGTAGTGGATGCATAGTTACAGAGCCATTTTGGGCCTCCTCCAAAACATGCAGATACAATTGTCTTAATCGGCACACCAAAATTACAACCATGAAAATATAGCATACCAGAGATTAAAGAGATTTATGAAGAATTTTATCAAAAAAAATTTTGAAGAAAGAAATAAACTTTTCCTCAATAATTTCAACTCTGAAATATACACAACAAAATATATCAAATACAAACCCTTAATCGATTAGCATAGAACAATAAAAAGAAATGAGAAAGGGTATCTGACATGATGTCCTTACAAATTTGGCATCATAAATTTCTGATCATTTATCGAAGAATCTATAACTAAAGTAGTTCTGTTTAGGTTATCAATGAGTTCATGCATAATAGCATTAATACATGTTTGATGTGCCTTGAAAACATATGTAAATAAACCCATACATGGAGACAGTAACTCTTCACCATTCACATATCAGAATATGGTCATGTATAATTGGTTTTCGTGCATATAGTTTGCTTTCTTGGCAGAAAAAGGGAATGCAATAGAAGCAAGTATCAAGAATAGCGTAAAACGCATAGTAGACTGATTATTTGATTAATAATGTGTCTCTTGGCTTCTTCACCATGCCTAAAATCACCCGACATTGTGGGCATGTACCTTAGTTTAAAATAATAGTAAACAAATTTAGTTCGACCATTTGAGGTTTGTATCCAGTCTCAAACAAAATTAAACAGTTAAGTTAAACAAAATTTGTATAGCAGTAAAACACTTGAATTAAGTCTTTCGCAGTAAACGAATACCAAAATTGAAATAACTCCCATTCTCAACTCCCATTCTCAAATGCCATAACAAAAAAAATTCAAATCACAACATATTTCTAAATATCCTGGATATGAAATGAGAGTTCAGGGTTTTTGCGTGCATGGCAATTTTGAATAGGAGAGTTACTGGAATGTTATAATTAATAAAAAATAAGCACTCACAGCTCGACTACCTACCTTAACTGTCCAAATGAAGAAACCCAAGGGCTCGGGGGACCTCGCATGTGAAAACCCAACAACTGAAATAAAATTCACAAAGTCTCCTTATGAACCTGCAAATGAAGCAACAAAACCAACAAAAAATACGGATACTAAAATCCACAAAAATTAGATCGGCATCACTTCCCAAATGACACAAAGAAGGAAATAAAAATCCAAAAGACCACACAAACTTTTTGCATGGATATTAATAAAATTTTCCTTCTTTTACAATGGATATAGTCGTACTCAGTGATTTTTTGAAGGGATTTTTCCCCAAATCATATTTTCAACCAAAATAGTACTTAAGACTACATTTTTTTACATCGACTTATAATATCACACAACCTAAACTATATGCTAAAAGAAAAAACCCTTAACTATGAACAAACATACACAAAAATACATTTTTGATTGAACCATGCAGTCCAACTTCAAAAACACCATCTCTCACACAGACATTTAAAACCAACAAAATTTACATATGAAGCTAGTGCCGTGTGTCCTGAAAATAAAAAATAAAATCATAGATTAGAATAGAAAAATTAGAAACGAAGATATATCTAATTACTTTGTAAAACTCACTTTTATTACCTTCATCATGTTTAAGCAGAAAACCTTTTCATCATAACATTATAAAAAGATGACGTGTCAAGCTCAATCCAAAGTGGAGAGTTAATAGGATGAGCAATAACCTAGATAAATTAAGAACATAAATTTCTAAGAAAAATGAATATATATTTGATAATATGGAAAATTTTAAATTTATACATTTATTTACCTTTTTTCGTTGGAGTGGTGGAGGTCGTGCTTTCTGGAACCAAGCAAGCTCGGCAAGAACCATCTTCCACTTCTATAACAAAAAAGGTATTTGGATGGTCAATGAACATGATATTTTGAAAAACAAAATCTAAGATTTTTATATTACCTCGGAAAAGAAGATTGCTTTGTCTTCAATGTGACTCGTCGCCGTTGCTTGTAAAGTTCTTTTAACAATTTACTGGAAATAATAATAATAATAATAAACAGTCACTAATTTTTAATTTCAAAAATTGGAATGTTTGTAACGGTATGCATACCTTATCAAACCAAAATCCGATATAACCCCGTAGCCTGACATTTATGTGATTGTTTTGAAGTAACAGAACCTGTGAGAAGAAAAATGTTAATGCAAACATAATAGATTAAAAATATAATGTAGAATTATGATAAGAAACTTACAGTTTTTGCCAAATCTACATCATGATCTATCTATATAAAAATACAAACCAATATTTTATCAAACAATGCATACCGAAAACTTATATTGAACAATTCCAAATGCCAAAAACTTATATTGAACAATTCCAAATGCCATTCACATTTCCAAAAACTTATATTCACAGGACCTTATATGAAAAAAAACTGACATTTGAACAATTCCAAATGCCATAATGCAATACTTCAAATGCCAATTCTCATTGAAAGGACCCAAAAATCCTTATATTGACAAGACCCAAAAATTATCAATTGAATTGGCATTTGAAGTATGAACAATTCCAATACTTCAAAATACTTCAAAATACTTCAAATACTTCAAAAAACTTCATTGGCATTCCAACCTAATACTTCAAAATACTTCAAAATAATTCAATTTGCTTGGAATGCCAATGATTTGCATTATGTCAGTTTTATATGAACAATTCCAATACTTCAAATGCCAATTCATTAGGTGAAATTGAAATACTTCAAAATACTTCAAAATAATTCAATAGGTTGGAATGCCAATACTTCAAATAATTCATTGGCATCCAAAATACTTCAAAATTATATGACTATTATATGAATGTTATATGAATCTTGGTTTTCATGCCATATTGAAAGTTATATGACTGTTATCAACTACAGGAAAAAAATTCAAAACAAAACATGTAAATATTAAACATGAAAGCTTAATGAAAATTACACCCAACTACTCCGAAAATTACATCCAACAGTTAAATTGTAGTTTGAAAACTCAAAAATATAAACATCACATGGACTAAAATTGAAGCATATGAAATATTCAAAAAGACTGTTAAACAATTCCACTTCAGGTTAACAATGATTCCAATATCACTTCATGCAGCCTGACTGAAATATAAACATCAACAGGCAGGGTTCAATTTAAAAATATTCAAAAATATAAACTAAAAAATATAAACATCACATGGACAAAAATTGAACTAAGTTGAACCCTGACTTATTTGAACTAATTTGGACAAAAATATAAACATCACATTTGGGCTAATGGAAAGAATGGCAGTCAAATTAAATTTCTCAATCATTGGCATTTTCAGACTTGAGTATTCAAATTATCAAATTTCTCATGATTATCAGACTCCCATTGGCAAAAATCAGTGGCATTCAAATTTTGAACCCTCAACTTGTGATAATTTGGCAAAAATCAGTGGCAGTCAAATTGAACCCTCAAAGTTGATTTCTCAAATTTTGATAATCATGCCTACTTGATTTCTCAAATTATCACATCAACTCATGAGAAATTTCTGACTTGAGTATTCAAATCATTGGCAAAAATCTGAAAATATCAAATTATCAAATTATCATTTCAAATGCAAATGAACTCATGGGCATTCAAATTATCAAATTATCAAATTATCAAATGATCCCTGTTTTCCATATCAATAACTCAAATCCATGATGAAGCTGAAACATTGAGCATGAATGGATATATGCTCAACTAAAACTACAATAAGAAAGATATATGCTCAACTAAAACTCCAATAACAAAGATATATGCTCAACAATAAACAATAAACTGGAACTTTGCTTAATGATTTGATACTTTGTTATATTTATTGAGCAGAAATATTCATTGCTCAACTAAAACATTGCCAAGAGAATAATGTCATTTGGCCTACCTTCCCATGTCATATCAGGATATCATATAATATATCCATCATTCAGGATATCCTTTTAAGCCCTATATATTCTGTTATTCCACTTCCACTTGAAATTCATAAACTGTTGCTAATATCTTGGCATTCCACTTCTGACTTAATAGGCTTTAGTGGATTTTCTCACCAATCTTGAATAGGCATTAGGATATTCTCACCAAACCTAATGAATTCAACTTAATCTCTGAAATTCTAAATATTCTCCCCAATCTTGAGCATTGAGCATTCTAAAATATTCTCATCTATCTTGAAAACCAATAAAAACTGAATTCAAATACAAAATCTTTTGATGAACATTTTGAAGAATACATCATTTTGAATAGATGAGAATATTTTAGAATGCTCATCCATATGGGGTACTGTTAAATTTATCAACACTGAATTCAAAATGCTCATCCATTCTCAAGCTTTACATTCTGCAACAGAATATTCTCAATCTTCATCCAAGCTTCATCCAAGAACATTGAGAATTGAGAGAATTTGTGAATTATAACAACAGAATACATAATGCAAAACAGTTTTACATTCTCAAGCTTCATCCAAGCTCATCCATTCTCCTATTCAAGCAAAACAGAATATTCTCAAAATTCAATTTGTAAGTTTCACATTCAAACAATATGAAATTTAACAGGACAATTATGAAGCTCTCAAGCTCAAACTCAAAGAAAAAAAATTTAAATAACTTTGAGAGGGTTCAATTTGGCCAAAGAAAAAAATTTAAGGGTTCAATTTGAGGGTTCAATTTAAATAATTGTGAGAGGGACAATTATGAAAGCATTGGCAGTCACATTCAAATTTAAATGTTCTAATTCAAGTGTCAAATGATCATGCCAAATGTCCATACAAATTTTTATGCCAAATTTGTCAGTCCAAGTGTCAAACTGAATATGAAATAAAAAAAACAGAACTCTAAAAATTCAGAAGTCTAATATTCAAATACATACTCATACTCTTAAATCAAATTTCTTCTAGCTATAAAATTTAAGTTTCCAATCTTCTAGCAATGAAAATAGGAAGTCAATTTTGGATATAATATATCAAGCTAAGATTGTTCAGGACATAATATACCCTATTTTGGATTAATATATTTTTGAATCCAATTGCATTATATCCAGTTTGATATATTGGAAGTTGCTATTATATCCAGCTTATCCAGCTTATCAAGTTTACATTGTGCTATTATGTGTATAATATATCAAGCTTATCAAGTTTACATGTAAATTGTTCACTTCCAATATATCAAACTTGATAAGCTTGATAAGCTTGATAAGCTTGATAAGTTTGATGGATATATTAAGCTTATCAAACTTATAAAGCTAAGATTGTTCAGGACATCCAATGTTACATCCAATTGCATTAATATATTTTTGAATATCTCAATTTCTCTTTAACATATAAATATCTCAATTGCACTGAAAAATTGAATATATAGTTTGCATAAACTCAAAAATATAAATATCACACCCAATTAGATATGAAATATATATTCAATGTAAATATATTTTAGAATATCTCAATTTCTCATTAACATATCAAGTTTTCTCCATAACTGAATACACATCTCTAACCAAAAACATGCCCAATACAAAATTACACATTCAATCAATTTTTCTCCATACCTGAAAAACCAAACTCAAAACACCAAGCTGTGATGAAGCTCTAACCAATGGATGAAGCTCTCACTGAGAGGTTGATCTGCAAGGGGAGTGTGGATACAGGATAATACAAAATTACACAGTCAGTAAAAAGTTCAATTGGGTACATGATAATACAAAATTAACAGGATATCAAATATAGATGGTTTTCAAGATACTTTGTTATACAAAATTTTGGATATCCAGTTTTTATTGGTTTTCAAGATAGATTAGAATATTCTAAAATATTTGAATTTGAATTCTAAATATTTTTTATTTGAATTCTAAATAGTGAGTGAACTTGAAAACCAATAAAAATATAGTGAGAATAGATGAGAATATCCAGTTTTTAGCATTTTTTTACCTTGAAAATTCAATTTAGTGAGTGATACTTTGTATAAAAATTCAATTGAGTGAGTGATACTTTGTTATACAAAATTTTTTCTGATATCCAAGATATATTTTTCTGATATAAACATATAAAAAAATGCTAAACTTGATTTTTAACAGGATATCCAATTGTCCTGTTAAAATTAACTTGACGATAATAGTAATATGAATGTTGGCTATATGAATGTTGGTTATTCAAACAAACAAACAACCATATATGTTTTTCTGATATCCAAGATATTTTTTTTGGATATCCTAAACTTGGATATCCTGTAGCATATTCAAAGTTATATGACAATTTTGTTTGAATGTTAAAATTTTGAATATCCTGTAGCATATCCTGTTATATGACAAACAAACATCAATTTTTTAATTTGAATGAATGTTTGTTTGTAACAGGATATCACCCTAAATTGTAACAGGATATAACAAGATATCACCATAATTTGTAACAGGACAAACAAACATCCTGTTATATTCAAAGTTTAGGATATACAAGTTTAGGATATGCTGTTATTTGTAATTTGAATGAACTTTGTAACAGGATATCCTGTTACATAGAATTTGTTTGTTTGTAACAGGATATGACAAACAAACATCCTGTTATTTGTAACAGAAATATACATAGAATTAGGGTGATATCCTGTTACAAAGTTCATTTAAATTAAAAATACATAGAAATACATAGAAATAATAGGATATGACAAACAAACAAACATTCAAATTAGGGTGATATCCTAAACTTTGAATATAAAAGAATATAACAGGCTATGACAAACAAACATCAATTTTTTAATTTGAATATGACAAACAAACATCAAGTTTAGGATATCCAAGTTTAGCATATCATGTTACAAAGTTTAGGATATTCAAAGTTTAGCATATATTTTGTTTGGATATGCTGGAGGTAGATGATATTCAAATTTTGTTTGAATGTTAAAATTGAATGAATGCTAAACTTGATGCTACAGGATATCCAATTGTCATATAACTTTGAATATGAATGTTGGATATTCAAAGTTTTGGATATCCTAAACAAACAAACATATATGCTAAACTTGATGCTACAGGATATCCAATTCAAAACTTTGATGTTTGTTTATTTGTTTGAATATGCTGCAGGAAAACAAACATACATATATGAATGTTTGAATGTTATATGAATGTTGGTTAGTTTGAATAACCAACTTGACTATTATATGAATGTTATACTTCAAAATACTTCAAAATCCAATTGTCTTGTTAAAATTAACTAGATATCCTGTTAACAGGACTTGGATTTTTAACAGGACTTGGATTTTTAACAGGATATCAAGTTAATATGTTAACAGGACTTGGATTTTTAACAGGACAATGTTAAAAATGCTCTCCTGTTAACAGGACTTGGATTTATGTTAAAAACAGGATATCAGGACAATTGGATATCAAGTTATAAATATTAACAGGATATGTTAAAAATTAGAATATTAACAGGATATCAAAAAAAATTTTAACAGGACAATTGGATTTAGTTTTAACAGGATATCAAGTTTAGCATTATTAAAATTTTATATGTTCATAACAGGATATCAGAATATTAACATGTGTTATCAAAAAATGTTAAAAATGTTTAAAATTGAACATTATTAACTTGGATTTATGTTTACAGGACACTGTTTCTAGCATTTTTGAAACATAAACATAAGTTTATAGTGTCAAATGTATCCATCCAAGTTCAATTTTTTTATTTGAAATTGCAGACAACCATATCAAAAAAAATTTGATCAAAGGAAACATAACATCAAAAAAAAAGTTGTAAAAAGGCAAAGTTCACAAAGCTCACCAAGAGGGTGCTTGAGCTCTCCCGTGATGAAGGCTTGATGTGCTTGATATGCTTGCTTGATGGTCTTCCTCTCCCGTGATCTGAGGTAGAAGAGGGTAGGTAGAAGTCTGAGGTAGAAGAGGGTAGGTAGAAGAGTGCGCTGGAGGAGGTAGAAGATGATGGCGATGCTGGACATAGAAGAGGGTGATAGCTCTGCCTTGAGGAGGTAGGATGTTGGAGGTAGATGATGGCGAAGCTGGAGGAGGTAGAAGATGAGCTGCTTCCTCTTGGCGCGCAAAAATAAACAGCAAAAAACTCATTTCCCTCCTCAGCGTTGATGTGGTGTGAAATTATGTGATGTGAGCAAAAAACTTTCCCCCTCAGAGTTGATGTGATCAAAATTTTGAAAGTTTGATTTCTCAAAAATCCCAATGGTAGCTAGGTAAAACAAAAGTTTGAAAGTTTGATTTCTCAAAAATCTCAATTTCTCATATCTCAATTTCTCAACACACCCAATTACACATAACAACACACCCAATTACACATAACCAAAATCTCTTATCCATTTTCTCTTAACCAAAATCTCTTATCCATTTTCTTTTAACCAAAATCTATTATACGTTTCTCTTATATAAACAACACACCCAATACAAATCTAAACATAACCAATTTCTCTTATACAAAAAATCTTATCCAATTTCTCTTGATAACATCCATGTTTTATAATATAGATTAATGTAGACAAACATTTATTTCAATATACTCAGTCAAAGAATACCAAATAGCATACTATTATATTTGAACAAGATGTTTCAGATAATTAGCATCGAGGGCATACATATCTAAACAAGGACAATGTTGCACCAAATACCACCTTAGGGCTTCTATTGACAGTCAAAGTATGATTCCCGTGTAGAAGCATCTCGCCGAGTTATTCTATGAACTTGTTTCTTAGCAAGCACATGTGTCTTGTTTCATGGTGTCCCTATATCAAGTGGCTATGAGACCAGCCAATCTATATTACAAATGAGGGATGTTTTTGAATCTTTGTCCCATGTGGCAATGTCACATCGCCACATGGGACACCCTTCTTAAACCCAAAACCCAAAAAAACACAAAACTCCACCCAACCCCCAAAAACACACCCAAACCCAAACACCCAAAATCACACCCCAAGCAAAAAAACCAAAAAACCCCAAGACACTACACACACTTAAACCCAATATTCTCAATTTCACCCGTTTTTGCACTCATCGAAACACCCGTGTTGGTCCCGAATCATTACTGTGTGTGGGTTGGTTTTTGGGGGTCCGTGCATTCGCTCTCCTTTTACCATCCGACGTTGCCAACATGCACACACGCTTTTCGCTCCTTCCTGGTTCCACGCGTGCATTGCGGTCATGTTCGTTGGTAGTTATTTTTGCTCCGTGCACTTGGTGCATGGGCAATTTCTAGTACTATCATATGGTAAAGATTAATACACATTGGTCTATCCAGAATATTAATATCCTATGTTGATATTCATATGACCATGAAAATTTAGGAGTCGTGCTCAAGCTGTTCTATTGAGACTCATTATTATGATCTCATCATGATCCCACTCACATAACCCCCAAAGACTTTATCCATGCAATTATTTAACTATGCGCACATACATACTCCTATGCATTATGAATTACATAGATAAATATGTACCAAATAGCTTACTATCATCTAGAACGAGATGCATCAATTACAATAATGGACATTTATACATTCACCAATAGTCTCTACGAGACCAAACACTACCATCCCTATGGTAGAGATCAACGCTCACTAGGTCTATTTGGAATATCAATTTCAAGTCTTGATATTCATATGACCATGAACATTTATGATTTATTCTTTGGTGGATCCATTAGGCATCATTATTATGTTATTATCCATATCCCAATATCCTCAAATAATTTCAAGGACTCTATCCATGCAATCATAAAATAACATCCTTACATACTCTCTTGTATTAAAGATCACAAAGATTAAAAAATACCAAATAGCTTACTATTATTTTGAACGAGAGGCATCAATTAGAATAATTGACATAATAGAATGCATATCCCAACACATTGAACATGTCATTCATTTTAAAATATCTCATTAGCAATTCATCATGTTTAATAACAAGTATATCATGCTCATTTTTAAATATGTATACATGTCATTAGATTTCTTAAATCTATTATAAAGTTCATTAACGGTGAGAAATAAGTCATTATCATCTGATATACAATCCTTATATACCATAAATTATATATGGCTCTTGTTGGTCTTCCTCTTCGTCGGATGATGAATCTGAATCATCTTATGTAGTAGCCAATGTATTTATCTTCTTCCTTTGAGTCATGTTGAATTTGTTTACGTTTGAACTTTTTAACTTTAATAGAGGGCAATCTTTCTTCATTATCCTTGTTTGTTACAATTAAAGCAAGAAGACAAGTCAGTAGTAACTTTAACATTATTAGATATATATATCCTTTAAGAAATATCCTCAATTTCCTTGCTAGAATGTGGATTTCTTCTTCTTCGTCTTCTTAATCCACGTTGTTCGAAGAAGCATGGAATGCAAGGATATGTATTTTTGAGCTTCATCTTATCTCATATCATCCAATTGCGATCTTATGCCATGAAGTTCCCAACCAGGTCTTCGATGGTCAAGTATAAAAAAACATTTTCTTTCTCGATTACCGCTGTCTTTTTCTCCCATTCCATAGTATGGGCACGTAGGATCTTTCAGATTATCTTGGATTAGGAATAGGTTTATTTCGATTCTATGAGTGAATTTATGATATCTATGAAGCGCTTGTATATTTCTAGGATTGTCGCATTGTCTTTAATCTTGAACAATTCAATCCTATGACTAAGTATAAAAATTTTAGATTCCTTAACTTTACTTGTTTCTTCATGTATTATCTTAAAGATGTGCCAAATTTGATGTGTCAAAGTAGCAGTAGATACCTGACTAAAAGTGTTGGTGTTCAAGGCACAAAATAAGACATTCATGGCCTTGAAGCCAAGAGTAACTTATGCTTTCTCTGGGTCCATCCAGTAAGACTTGGTAGTGGTTGGTTTTCTATAAGGCATCTCCATGATATTTCATAATTCATAATTAAGAGATTAGAGGTAGATCATCATTATTCTCTTGCATTAATTGTAATTGAAATAGTTGAGCAAGGGTGGTCTTGTTGTTGTGTAGCCTTCAGGGAATTGCAATGATCTATAAGTTGTTGTCATCATTCACTTAATTTTACTTTGCTATATCAGGGTCTGATATCAATTGTTAGAGATAAAAATATCACACCGATACCAGTTGTTGGATCATTGTGCGTGTATTTTAATACACTATAAAATTACGGTTAAAGCAAAGAGGGAATATTAATTAAAATAATATAAGGCAGAAGGATATAAATGTAAGCGACTGCAATTAATAGATGGATAAAGAAATTTAATACCAGCAATGATTAATTGCAAACACGGATTATTTATCATAATTTGGTCCGCCAAACCTACTCCAGTCCCCAAGTCTATCTGATGAGATTTTTTTGCGTCTTCCTTTTGTAAACCCATAAGAGTAAAAATATATAACTTGACAAACATCCTTTACCAATTGCACAACCCGGTCTCAACACCCTGAGACTAAAACTACTCTTGAAACCTGTAAGCAAACTTTCTCCATCACTACCTGAGGAAAAATCTTGAATAAAAGTAGTACAAACTATCATATATCCTTGAATTCATATGCTTATGGATCTAATGAGGGCATAGTAGTGGGATTCTATTTTAAAAGATAAGAACTTCAAAGAACAAAAGGTTAGACAAAGTTTTGGCTTGTTCTTGGAATAAAAAAAGAAGAGAACCCAAAGTATTACCATTGCCAAATGATTTAAACATATAGGGATTGATCCATACTTAGATTTGAAATCTAACATTTATGATTTAAAAATATAGTTATTATAATGGATATATTAAGACATTCAAAAGCAAACAACATGGCTATAAGTCGACTAACATAACCATTAATCGACTAATGGTATAAGCAAAAGAAAATTTTATTTTTTGCATTAGTTGACCTGACTATACTGATTAGTCGACTAATGATAAAAATCCAACCTTACGTAAATCTATGCTAGTCAACTAGGAATGAAGTTAGTCGACTAATCAATGTAAAGATAAAAAACTCACTTCTAAATTAGTCGACTAATGTCCAGGGTGGTCGACTAAAGTACAAATTTTTGAATATCTATTAATTAGTTGGTACTAGTCGATTAGAAAGGGGATTAGTCGACTAATTCAAGCTGGACTTTAAATATCAAATATCTAAGATACGCTAGTTAACTAGCCAAATTATTAGTCGACTGACTAACACGTGAATTTAATGATTAGAATCAAGTTAATATGATTATGTTTGAAGGTCGAAGAAATTTTAAGTCTTAAACCTAGTGGTTGGGGGGTGTTTTTCAATTCTGTACATCACTGTTTATAAGAAAATAAAATGTACATCAATAAATAATAATACAATGATATTGATCTTGATTAATATCGATATCTTCATAGTCCTTTTCATATGATGTTGAGTCCATTTTCAAGCCTTGGCACCTCATCACATGCATTATATAGCTGCACAAAAAATTGTTAGTGCAATGATAGAGTTTATACATCATCAAAACACATATTGGGTGATACAATGTCTAAGACAACGAAGTATGGTTGTAAATATAAAGAAAGCAAGAAGTGTGGATTAAAAGACATAGCTTCCTTTGATGACCATTCTTTATTATTATGCTAAATTTAGACCACAGGTACGAAGTTTTAAGATTGGGAAAGTCCTCATATGCACCAGCAAGAGTTTGCATATGGAAACAACGACCAATGTTGGAGCACTTTCTCAAGTGGAAGGGATTACGAGAGTGAGAGTAGTTACGACTCGTGAAGACTCTAGACATAGTGGAGAATTTTCACAAAGAAAAGGCAAAGCCATGGGGTAATTGCTCGGATAAGTGGGGGAGAACATCATATATTGCTCTGCTATGGCATAATTGTGTATACTTACTCAACGACATAGCAATGACATGGCAACTTTGATGATGTGGCAATGACACAGCATGTTTAGATGGCATGTCGCCTATTGGAATGGTGATCGTAACGTTCTAGATATTTCTTATATGGTTCAAGTGCGGAATATTTGAGAATTCTTGTGAATGGTCCTTGTATTGAGTTTTCTTGAATTCACTTGTGTTGTTGGGTAAGATTCGCATACAATAAATTTGTATTGAGGGGAACCAAGGGCACGGTGGTTATGACTTGGATATGATTAAGGTGGGCAATTTAACAAGTGATAAATGGGGTGAAGAGGTTAGGCAGGCAGCGAAATTCGATCCCTGGGTCGACCTTGCATATTCTCTGCTTTATCCGCTGCACGTCCGGAGGCGAACGCCGAATGCTAGCAGCTGGGACAAGCTTACCTGCACTCGGAGCAACTCGTCAGAAAGGCCGGGTTGTGTTCCAACCCTTAGCCTATTCGATGCCTAAGTTAGAACTAGAGCTTAGAAATGGGGGCTAGACACGCAGGTCGGACTAAAAGTGAGTCGACCCTACGTGGCGAGCTATAGTGGAAGAACAAAGATATGGACGACCTTTCCTCTTGTGTGGGTGTGTAATAGTTTTTGAGTCAATTTACCAACCCCTTTCCGATGGATGTGAAGGGGTATTTATAGCTGATAGAGGTGGTTAGATGAGGCTGACCTGGCATGCTGAGCTGGCGTATCTGTCAGCAGAAGCTTCAGACGAGGATGTCAGAACCATGCGTGTTGTTACGACCTTAAGATCTTGATAGTCTGACCTTCCGCCATGAACCACGCCCCTCCCAAACGGATGGCCCGCCCAATGACGGGGCGTCTCACGCCCGAGCTTTAGAGGCCTGTAGGGCGCCAGCCAGCTTGAAAGCCCCAGACTGCAGGGGGATGGGCGCACCTCGCCTTGCCCCCCTGACAGAGGCACTTGACTGCTCTCGCTCGATCCACCGAGAACGGTGCGCTCGAGGCACGCCCAGACGGCGTAGCCTCGGATGTTTACGGAGGTGCACCCGTGTCCCCCGCGGTGATCCAGGATCCTTGTCCGAGAGGGCACGGCCGGGTCGCACGTCCGCTACCCGGGTCGGCCCAGAGGATCATCAGGGGGCCCTGCCTCTGGGAGGCACTCCTTCGGATCCTTGGCTCATTGGACACGACAAAAAACCTAGTATAAGGACGCGACTGACACTTACGCCGCCCGGCCATCTGACAAAGCACCCCCTGGCCACTGAGCCCCCTGACACTTAATGCTTTCGGCCCTAACACCCTGACAAAAGCGCCCCTGACCGTTGCACCGTCTGAAAAAAGCATGGCTGACACTCCTGTTCCCGACATCCTCGTTCGAAGCTTCCGCTGACAGCAGGGCCAGCTCAGCACGTCGAGTCAGCATGCCAGGTCAGCCCCACCGGACCACCTCCCATCAGGTATAACACTTCTTATGGTGAGGGGGTTGGTAAATTTACTCTCAATCCCATTATTCACACACGAGAGCAGAGGTCGTCCATATCTTTGTTCTCCCACTCACAGCTCGTCACGTACGGTCGACTCACCCTTAGTCTGACCTGCGTGTCTAGCCCCTGATTTAAGTCCTATTACTGACTTAGACATCGGAGAGGCAAATGGTTGGACCCCCAACCCGGCCATTCTGACAAGTTACTCATTGCACATGATAGCTCGTCCCCTGGCTTGTGTTCACCTTCAGCTCCCGCAGTCCGATCTTCCTCAACCGCATCCTGTGGGATTCGACTCCGTGGTCCGCTCCAGCGACAAGCTTAGCCACATAGGGTGATCTTGCGGGCGATGCCCCGTCGGGTCGCGCCTTGGTTGGGCCAGCTGGTCGCGCCCCCCGATGCCCGTCTTCTTTCATTGGCCGTGGATGCGATCGAGGCTCACCTTGGGGGCGGCTTTACCGAGGTTTTCTTTGTGTCGAGAGTCTCCTCAACCAATGCCTCTCTGCCATAGCGACCAGTGCCTCGTAATCTGCCGGCGGATCTCGGAGCAGGGATTTGTGGAGGCTCCGAGTCCGCAGCGAGGGCACGCCCCCGAGCGCTCTGCCTATCCGGAGGAGGCCACGCTGTTGATGCGGTGGATCATATCTGCCCCGAAACCCGTAAGATTTAAGGCCCCCCACCTGGCCACCTACAACGAAAGAGGCGACCCCCTCTCGCATGTGCAACAATACTGGGGGCAATTGAGGCGCAGGATGTGGATGAGGCGTTCCTATGTCGGCTTTTCTCGCAAAGTCTGAGGGACAATGTGTTGGACTGGTACTTCGGCCTGCCCGCGAGATCCATTGGAAGCTTTGGCAAACTGTCCCACAAGTTCTGCCAGGAGTTCCGGGCTGGGCGACCAAAGAAGAAGCCCTTGGACTACCTCAACACGATAGTCCAAGGGGAAGGGGAGACAACAGGGAAGTACCTGTTCTGTTTCTAGGATGAGAGACGGGCGGTGGTGACCTGCGGCGATGAGATGCTCATGCTGGCTTTCAGCGAGATGAGGTCGAACCCAGCGAAGCGAGATCTCCGAAAGTACTACCGGTATCACCGGGACCACAGTCATGACACCGACAATTGCTACACCCTCAAAAGGGAGATCGAGCGGTTGATCCAGGCGGGCCACTTAGGAGGCTTCGTGGGAAACAGGCAGGCAATCCAAGAAGAAAGGGCCCCACGAGAAGCACGGAGGCCGGGGCCACCGGCAGACCATGGTCGGGAGGAGCCGCGCCCCCTTAGGGTGATCATGCATATAGACGTGATAAGCGGGGGGGGCGCCCCCAGATGGGTCGTCACCCACGAGCACGGAGGTGTGGGCCCGACAAGTGATGGTGGCGGGCGCCAGCAGCAAGTCGAAGCAGAGAAGGGTAAGTCGACCCCCCATCACCTTCACCAATGAAGATCTGGAGGGAGTCGAGTATCCACATGATGACGCCATCGTCATCGAGGCTCGGGTCGGAACGGTCATCATCAGCCGACTCCTGATCGACACCGGAAGCTCCTGCGACATCCTGTTTTTGTCAACGGTCGAGAGTATGGGGTGGAAGTGGGCGGACCTAAGGCCTTGCATGGGGCCCATCGTCGGTTTCACCGGCCACGCGATCCCCGTTGTAGGGGTGATCACCCTGCCGATGACTCTGGGGGAGGAACCGAGGGTCGTCACCCGGGGGACGCAGTTTGTTGTCGTCGACATTGAGTCGGCGTACAACGGGATCATTGGACGCCCATACATGACGGCCATAGAGGCGCTCCCCATCCTGCTACACTAGATGGTGAAATTCCGGACTCCGCGAGGGGTGGGGCTAGTGCGGGGAAACCAAGAGTTGTCCAGGAGCTGCAACGAAGGGTCGACCAAGCACAAGAGCCCGAAGCAGGCCTTGTCAGTCAACATTCCCGATGAAAGGGAGGACTTCTGCGACCGACGGCCGACCCCTGTCGAGGAGGTCAAAGAGGTGCCCGTGGCCGTGGAGAAGGGCAAAACTGTCTCCATCGGGACGAAACTCCCGGCCTCTCTAAGGGCGGCCCTCGTCAGCTTGCTCCGGGAAAACGTGGACATATTCACCTGGTCACCCATGGACATGCCTGGGGTCGACCCGATGGTGATCTCCCACAGACTGAATGTGGACCCAGGAGCTCGACCGGTCCGGCAGAAGAAGAGGAGCTCCGGGGGTGAAAAAAAGAGGGCGGCCGAGGAGGAGGTGGAACGGCTTCTCAAGGCCAAGTTTATCAGGCCGATGGACTACCCGGTCTAGCTAGCCAACGTCGTCTTGGTGAAGAAGGCCAGCGGAAAATGGCGCATGTGCGTCGACTTCACCGACCTTAATAAGGTGTGTCAAAGGACAGCTTCCTCCTTCCGTGGATCGACCACTTGGTAAACCAGGCGTCCGGCTACGAGTTGTTAATATTTATGGACGCCTTCTCGGGCTATAACCTGATCCCGATGGCGGAGGAGGACGAAGAGAAAACGTCCTTCATCATCGATAGAGGCACCTTCTGTTACACAAAGATGCCCTTCGGATTGAAGAACGCCGAGGCGACCTATCAGCGGATGGTGGACCGGATATTCAGCCAGCAGGTCGAGTGAAACTTGGAGTTCTACATCGACGACATACTGGTAAAGAGTAGGAGACCTCCAGACCACCTTGCCGACTTATAGGAGACGTTTCGAAGGGTTCACCAATACGGCTTGAGGCTGAACACGGCGAAGTGCGTTTTCGACATGCAGTCTGGGAAATTCCTAGGCTTCTTGATAAGGAAGCGAGGGATTGAGGCGAACCCCAATAAGGTGATGGCTCTCGTCAATATGGCAGAACCACAGACGATCCGGGATTTGCAACGCCTGAATGGCCGGATCACCGCTCTGGGGCGGTTCCTGTCAAAATCCGAGGAGAGATCGCTCCCCTTCTTCAGGGTCTTGCGTGTTGCCTTCGGCGAATCGAAGGACAAAAGGAAGGTGATCCCATGGGATGACGACTGCGTTCGAGCATTCGCAGAGCTGAGGGCCTACCTGCAAAGCCCGCCGCTCCTCGCCAGACCGGAAGAAGGAGAACCGCTAGGGTTGTACTTGGTGACCAATGAGGAGGCAGTCAGCTCTGTCCTAATCAAAGAGGAAGGGGGCGTGCAGCGCCCTGTATATTACGCCAGCCTGATCCTCCAGGAGGCGGAGACTTGCTACAGTCCCATCGAGAGGGCCGCCTACTGCCTGGTCACAATGACAAGAAAGCTCCGACAATACTTCGAAGCCCACCCATCGCAGTCCACACCGACCTGCCCCTCGAGAAGAACCTAAAGAGGTTGGAGCGGTCGGGAAGGATGCTCAACTGGAGCGTCGAGCTCAGTGAGTTCGACATAACATACAAGGCCCGGACGACGATCAAGGGCCAGGCATTGGCGGACTTCGTGGTAGAATGCACCGCCGAGGACGCCCCGGGGGACCAACCAGACGCACCATTGGCGACCGCATCCCCACAAGTGATGGGGGTGGTGGAACCCTCAGAGCCCTCCCAGGGAGACATGGACGAATTATGGACCATCCACGTCGATGGCTCAGTGACGGGGTCTGGGACGGGGGCGGGTATCGTCATTCAACCCCCCGACTGATGCTCGTTGGAATACGCCTTGCGCTTCAACTTCCCGGTGACCAACAATGTCGCGGAGTATAAGGCCGCGGTCACCGGGTTGAAGCTCAGTAGGGCGGTGGGGGTGACAAACGGGTTGCTCCTCAACGACTCGCAGCTTGTCATCCAACAGATCCAAGGGAGCTTCGAGGCCCGAGAAGAAACGGTGAAGCGCTACCTTAAGCGCATCCAAGCCGAGCTCCGGAAGTTCAAGAGAGCGGAGGTCCGGCACCTGCCCCGTTCCAGCAACCTCCGGGTGGACGCCCTGTCCAAGCTGGCCTCTTCCTTCGCGGCCGAGATCAGGAAGGCCATCTACGTTGAAAACCTGCTGACACCCACCATTGATGAAGAAGAACTAATGTGTGTCGGCTGGATGATGACATGGATGACTCCCATTGTGAAGTACCTGGAGACAGGGGCCCTACCCGAGGAGTGAATACTGGGTAAGAAGGTAGAGAGGTGGGCCCTATCATTCGCACTCCTCGACGGAGTATTATACCACTGGTGCCATGCCAACTTCGACGTCCTGCAGTACCTGAAGTGCCTGGGGCCAGAGCAGGCTGAGCAAGTCATTCGCGAAGTGCACGAAGGCTTCTGCGGGAACCACCACAGCAGTCACACCATCACCCACAAAATAATGCGCCAGGGGTATTATTGGCCGACAATGATCCAGGACGCGGCTCAGTATGTCAAAAGATGCGAGGCGTGCCAGAAATTCGGCCGACGTACGGCAGCGCCTCCGGCCAACTTGGTGCCCATCGTGACCCCGATCCCGTTCGCCAAGTGGAGGCTCGACATCCTTGGGCCTTTCCCAAAGGCCTCTGGTGGAAGGAAATATCTAATCGTTGTCGTGGACTATTTCACAAAGTGGGTGGAGGCCGAGCCGTTGGCATGCATCACGTGGACGGACATGAAGGGTTTTATCTGGCAGTCCATTATATGTCGCTTCAGGATACCCCGCTCTATAGTCACGGATAACGGGAGATAGTTCGATTGCGAAGGTTTCTGCGACTTCTGTTTGGGCTGGGGGATCAAGCTCCATTTTGTGTCGGTTGCCCACCCGCAGTGCAACGGAATGGCGGAGGCCACGAACAAATGCATCCTGAGTCCTATGAAGAAGAAGGTAGACGCCGCTCTCGGGGCATGGGTCGACGAGCTACCGGGAATCCTCTGGTCCTACCGTACCACCCACAAGGCCTCGACTGGAGAAAGCCAATTCATGCTGGCATACGGATCAGAAGCGGTCATTCTTATGGAAATCGGAGAAGAGACACTACGGCTGCAACTCTTCGATGAGGATATCAATGGGGAGGGGCTCGGCCTTAGTCTCGAACTAGTGGACGAGGTAAGGGACCGAGCCCTGACGAGCCTCGTCCGGCACAGCCGGAGGATGGCATGACATTACGACTCCAGGGTGAAGAAGCGGACCTTCAGAATCGGCGACCTGGTCCTCAGAGATGCCACCTTCAGACCCGAGACCGCCCGCCGAGGGAAGTTGGCCGCCAAATGGGAAGGGCCCTACAAGGTCATCGACATCATCGGACCGGCCACATACATCCTGGCGACCCCGGACGGAAGCGAGCTAGCCCACCCTTGGAATGTGGAGTACCTGCTAAAGTTTTACCAATAATTATGAGTCTCTTTAATGAAAGATCTTCATTTACGCACTTTTCCAAACTTTGTTGTCTCCACGTGAGTGTTTCAGTCTGAACGCACAAGACCTCTGGGGCAGGGCCAATCCTCGCCACCCAAACCAGAGAAGGGCACGAGCCGAGCTACGCACTCGCTCCCCCCTCCAGACCTCTGGGACAGGGCCAACCCTTGCCACCCAAACCAGAGAAGGGCACGAGCTGAGCTACGCGCTCGCTCCCCCCTCCAGACCTCTGGGGCAGGGCCAACCCTCGCCACCCAAACCAGAGAATGGCACAGGCCGAGCTACGCGCTCACTCCCCCCTCCAGACCTCTGGGGCAGGGCCAACCCTCGCTACCCAAACCAGAGAAGGGCACGGGCCGAGCTACGCTCTCGCTCCCCTCCTCCAGACCTTTGGGACTGGGCCAACCCTCGCCACCCAAACCAAAGAAGGGCACGGGCCGAGCTACGCACTCGCTCCCCCCTCCAGACCTCTGGGGCAGGGCCAACCATCACCACCAAAACCAGGGAAGGGCACGGACCGAGCTACGCGCTCGCTCCCCCCTCCAGACCTCTTGGGCAGGGCCAACCCTCGCCACCCAAACCAGAGAAGGGCACGGGTCGAGCTACGCGCTCGCTCTCCCCTCCAGACCTTTGGGGCAGGGCCAACCCTCACCACCTAAACCAGAGAAGGGCACTGGCCGAGCTACGCGCTCGGTCCCCCCTCCAGACCTCTGGGGCAGGGCCAACCCTTGCCACCCAAACCGGAGAAGGGCACGGGCCGAGCTACGCGCTCGCTTCCCCCTCCAGACCTCTGGGACAGGGCCAACCCTTGCCACCCAAACTAGAGAAGGGCAAGGGCCGAGCTACGCACTCACTCCCCCCTCCAGACCTCTGGGACAGGGCCAACCCTCGCCACCCAAACCAGAGAAGGGCACGGGCCGAGCTACGGGCTCGCTCCCCCCTCCAGACCTCTGGGGCAGGGCCAACCCTCGCCACCCAAACCAGAGAAGGGCACGGGACGAGCTACGCGCTCGCTCCCCCCCTCCAGACCTCTGGGGCAGGGCCAACCCTCGCCACCCAAACCAGAGAAGGGCACGGGCCGAGCTACACGCTCGCTCCCCCTCCAGACCTCTGGGGCAGGGCCAACCCTCGCCACCCAAACCAGAGAAGGGCACGGGCCGAGCTACGCGCTCGCTCCCCCCTCCAGACCTCTGGGGCAGGGCCAACCCTCGCCACCCAAACCAGAGAAGGGCACGGGCCGAGCTACGCACTCGCTGTAGGATCCTGTCAAAATAGCGTTAGGATCAATAAATGAAGTTGAGACTTACGCTTGCGTATGCGGCACGGTAGTCTCGGAACTTCGCCTTCGGATTCGCCACGACGGATCGAGTCTTCTCACGAATGGAGTAAGGCTACTAAATCCACAATCTAAATCTCTACTTTTAGATTAAGAACTTGGATAAAGATAGAGGAAGGATTTAGGCAGAGCTTTGCTAGAATGAAATGCAAGGCAAGAATGCCATGCAAAAGTGTAAGGAAATGGCTAACCCTTGGGTCTTATTTATAGCCCCCAAGGTAGTTATTTTAGGAGTAATTGTTCCTTTGGAACAATTTAACTAAGGTGTACCATCATACATGGCACATTATAAGCTTAAGTTGTACCATATGCATGGTACAACATAAGCTTAAGATATTACCCCTTTATTAGCCATATGTCGCATGCACTTATGCACATATAATGCGACTTTCCCATTAATCTAGAGATCCTCTCCGCAAGAGAACAGATTCCCTTTGCACACGACTTTGTGTGTGCGACGTTCGAGGTCCATGTTCCCTCGTACATCCCCTACAAGGGTGTACAAACGTCATCCATATCCAAAATCTCCCACTCACACTTGAGGGGATTGTAAGAGAACATCTTTCTCTTAGTTCTTTCATCTATCATACCGAGAAATAGACCGTGCGACCGTCATGCGCGTAGAGTCTGTTGTTGTGCACTTGTTAGAGATACACAACGACCTCGAAGGTGCAAAGTTGAGTAGTTCAACGCATGCTTTACCCTAGATTATTTCTTCACATTTCTTATACTTTATATTCAATAATTGAATCCCATCTGGATCACAAATTGGCTGGCCAGCTTTGAATCATTAAAGTCCAAATGCGAATATGAAATCAATCTTCCTCTTCTTGCGAACCTTCTAATCTTGACTTGATTCGCTTTTCTAACGTGTCCCGCCGAGCCGAATTATCATAGCCCATTAGCAACACGCTAAGATAGCGATCATCTCGTCAAATCTAAAGGAACCAATTGGAGTCCTTGAGGGTAAGAGTTAAGACCCATATGGCCCTTGAGTCTCACATAATAGCAAACACTATTGCTACTAACTAAGTGGTCGAAATGCATACGTGGTATGAACACGTATTACAACATCACTCCTTTCCCAGGGAGAGTATGTCTTAATGATGTTGTACGGATAAAAGATCAGACACCACAGTGCCTATCTTTTGAGTCCCCTTACTACCCATGAAATATTCCCGGACTCTCATCCTGCATGAGACAGATAGGATTTAAAAAATCCTATGAGATCTCTTTTAAATATCCTTGTGATACAGATCTCAGATCTTTTGTAAGCATCCATATGATGCAGATCTTTCATTCGACTATCTTGTTTAAGTCACGACTCTAAATCATTTGTCTAATGATTTTGACTTTAAACTAGTCTCATCTCTATCTTATCCATCTGATAAGATAAGGCGGTTGCTCATGTGAGAGAGCCAACCTTAATCTGTCCGACATACACACAATTAAATAGCTGAGACTTAAACACAAATGTATAAAATCATTTGTAAGAAACTTGTATGCAATATATAAAAGAACTTCTTCCTTTTATTAAACTTTGCTCTTCTATAGACATGGGAAATATTAAATGATACAGCTCAGCACCTACGCATTCCCATAGATGATAAGTGTTTGAAGAACACATCTCTGGGGATCGCCTTAGTAAGGGGATCCGCTATCATCTTATGTGTGGATATGTATCCTATGTCTACTTCCTTCCGTTTGTCATAGTCCGTCGCAAACTTGAATCGAATATCAATGTGTTTGGTCTTACAATGAAATTTAGGATCTTTGACATAGGCAATCGAAGCTTGACTATCACTGTATATAGGAACAGTGCTTGAGTCAGTGGCATCCGTCAGCCTGTCTAAGAATTTCCTAAGCCAAACAGCTTCTTGGACCGTCATGCTGAATGCTACAAATTCGGCTTCCATGGTTGATAGGGCGATACAGGTTTGCTTCTTGCTGCTCCAGGATATTGCACCATTCCCGAGCAAGAAAACAAAGCATGAGGTAGATCTTCGCTCGTCGAGATCACCTGCCCAATCAGCATCGGTATAGCCTTCGAGTTTCAAGGTATTGCCTTGATAGCACAACGCATAGTCCGCAGTCCCTTTGAGGTACCTTAATATCCTCTTCACCGCTTTCCAGTGTGCCTGTCCTGGGTTTGATTGGTAACGGCTTACCATACCAACAACATAGCAAATGTCCGGTCTGGTACACATCATGGTGTACATCAGACTCCCGACAGCACTGGAGTATGGAACCTTTTCCATAGCTTTCTTTTCTTTTGGATCTTTGGGACACATTTCCAAACATAGACCCTCGCCTTTGCTTATTGGAGTATCAATTGGCTTGCAGTCCTGCATATTAAACCGTTCTAAAACTTTCTTTATATATGTCTCTTGAGAGAGAGAAAGAAGTTTCTTGGAACGATTCCTTGAGATCTTAACCCCAAGGATATATGCAGCTTCACCCATGTCTTTCATTTCAAAGACGGATGAAAGCCAAGCTTTGATATCCATGATAAGACGCTTATCATTTCCGGCTATAAGTATGTCATCTACATAAAGAGACATAATTACATACTTGTTCTTAATCCTCTTAATGTATACGCAGTTGTCTTCGTCGAGCATGGAGAAACCATACGACAAAACGACTTCTTGAAAGCGCATATACCACTGCCTTGAGGATTGTTTAAGACCATATATGGATTTACGAAGTTTACAAACCTTATGTTTGTTTTCTTCTTGTACGAACCCGTTTGGTTGTTCCATGTAGATCTCCTCATCTAGTTCTCCGTTAAGAAAAGCAGTCTTTACATCCATCTGATGTAACTTGAGGTCCAAACAAGCCACCATTGCCAGAATTAAGCGAATGGAGGTAAAACGCACGACAGGAGAGAAAGTCTCTTCGTAGTCTATTCCTTCCTGTTGTGTGAAACCTTTCGCAACAAGGCGAGCTTTATATTTCTCGATGGAGCCATCAGCCTTATGCTTGATTTTGAGAACCCACTTGTTCCCAATGGCTCTACGTCCCTTAGGTAAATCAACAAGTCCCAGACTTGGTTTGTTTTCATGGATTGAATTTCTTCTTCCATCGTCGCTATCCATTTATCTTTAGCAGGGCATGTGACGGCCTGTTTGAAATTTGCAGGTTCGTCATCATCTTGTAGTAATGTCATGAATGTTTGAGGAAATTAATCCTCAAATCTCAGAGGTGTTAGCCTCGTTCGATTACTACGTATTGCTTGAGTTTGATCACTCCCACTTGGAATGACATAAGATACACTTGGAATAACATCACTCCCACTCGGAATAGGATTGGTATCGTTCGTATCATCCATAGGTGAAGTATGAGGGTCATTTTCCTCTTCACCAAGAATTCTCCCACTCGAACGTTCCGATCCTTCTTGATCCCAAGTCTCAAACAAGGATAAGTCTTGACTTATCTCACCCTGTCTTGGAAACTCGTTTTCTAAGAAGACAACATTCCTCGATTCGAATTCTATTAGACCCACATTGTCCTCTTGACCGACGAAAACATATCCTTTGTAGTTTTCAGCGTATCGGATGAAGATACACTTCCTCCCACGTGGCCCAAGTTTGCCATATTTGTGAGAGGATAAATGTGCATAAGAGGCACAACCCCAAGGTTTTAGAATGCTTAAGTCTGGAGTTCTATTGTTCCACAACTCATAAGGAGTAGAACTTACCGACTTCGAGGGTACACGGTTTAAAATGAATGCTGCCGTCAATAATGCATCACCCCAAAAGGTGATGGGCAAATTTGCCTGAGACATCATTGATCGGACCATTTCCATCAATGTCCTATTTCTTCTTTCCGCAACACCGTTTTGTTGCGGAGTATAAGGCATAGTTATTTGATGAACTATGCCTTTTTCATCACAGAGTTCCTTAAAACTCGTTGATTGATATTCTCCACCCCGACCGGTTCGCAAGACCTTTATCTTGCGATCTAGTTGATTTTTCACTAAACTCATATAGTTTTTAAAGCAAGATAAAGCTTCATGTTTGTGGGAAATCAAATAAATGTGACCGAAACGGGTGAAGTCATCAATAAAGGTGATGAAATAGGACTTCCCGCGTCTTGTCTTAACATTCATTGGACCGCAAATGTCCGAATGGATAAGCTGTAATGGAACTTCGGCCCTTGTGCCAGTTCCAAACGGCTTGCGACAAGTTTTCCCTACAAGACAATGTTCGCAAGTTGACATTTCAACTTTTGAAACATTAGATAGCAAGCCACTTTTGGCAAGTCTATCCATTCTAGTTGGTCCAATGTGACCAAGTCTTGCATGCCAACAAATGATCTCAGATTCAGAATTAGGAGCATTTGTCAAATGGAAACTTTCAATAATAGAAGAAGAATCATCACACATAGTGTTTAAAACAATCAATCCATTACAAACATTACCCGACCCAACTAAAGAACTATTACAAACAAGGTCAACATTTTGTTCATAGAACCTCCATTCATAACCTAAAGACATTAACATGACCACGGATACGATATTCCTTCTAATATCTGGAGCAAAGAGGACGTCGTGCAATAATAGAGTCCGGCCATTGTCGAGAACTAGCTTGCATGTTCCGACGCCCTTGACTTCAACACGAGTGTTGTTGCCGACGTATATCCACTTTGTTCCTTGAGTTATCCTTCGATACTCTACGAAGAACCTTCTGTCCTTCGCAACGTGGTCTGTGGCCCCTGAATCAATCAACCAAAAATAGTTAGATTCAGCAAGAAACATGGAACTAGAAACACATATGTAACTAGCCCTACAAGTTACCTTATCACTTCCATCTGTACACGTACGGGCGAAGTGACCGTACTTGTTGCACTTAAAGCACTTGATCTTCTTCAAGTTTTTCTTCTTTGAGTGCACATTCTTTTGCCACTTTTTGTTCTTAGTCTTCTTTGAGGTTTCCGGTTCTTGCTTTCGTTCGTTCACAAACCTTAAGCGTTTATCCTTCCGTTTCTTTCCTCCATGTGAGGAACTAGCAGCCATGTGCACCTCGGCACTAGGTTTTATGGCTTGAATCCGCTCTTCCTCGAGTTCGAGGTGTTTGGATACATCGCTTAAAGTTTTAATGCATTCATTATGAGTGAGGTGCATTTTCATGTTATCCCAGCTATCTGGGAGTGAACGAATGACTGTTGGATCTGCTGTTCGTCAGACAGCGTAAGACCCGCATCTTTCAATTCAGCTATAAGATTCGCCATGTGGCGGAGATGCTTTTTCATAGAGTGATCTCGTCGCATTTTGTACGAATCAAATTGAATATTTAAGGAGCGGAGTTTGGTGACCGAAGTTCCACCAAACTTTATTTCTAGCTCAGACCATATGTCTTTGGCTAGGTTGAATTCCCGAAATAGATGCATTATGTCATTGTCCATTGCGGACAATAACGTAATACGTGCTATTTTGTTCTTTCGAGTCCAAGTCTCATAAGCTTCCCGGTCCCTCTTGTGTTGGGCCGTATTGCCCAACTCAGGTTCTTCCATTATGTTTTGGAGTGTTTCAAGCACATCTTGCTCCTCCAAAACATATTGGATTTTTATTGACCAAAGTTTATAATTGTCACCGTTGAGCTTCTCACCTTTGTTGAGCTCGGCGAAAATGTTCTTAGAAGCGGTAGACATATTCGAATCAAAAAACTGCAAAGAAAATGAAAAACACGATCAAAATTCTATGCATAAAGTTTCGATTCTTTAAACACTTGATAAGTTCCTTGGATGCGCTGAAATGTTACTCTAGAATCAAGAAGTTCACTACGTTCCCAACTACCATCTAGAAGTAACTTTCAAAGTATCCCTCTTACTTATCTCATGTAAAAAGAAATCAGAAATGATACCCGTATGGTACCAGCAGCGGAAAAAATACTTTTGAAAAACATATCTTTCAAAATGGAATAGGTGAGAGTTTGCGCAAAGAATTTTAGCGCAACAATTGCCAAGCCACGAGACCTGTTCTACACACCCATGGGTTAGATAACCATGGCCGGATCGTGGTAGGACTTGGAATTCTAAATTGCGCTATCCCGATTAAGGACGGGACATAACCTATTTGAAAACATCTTTTTCAAAAAATTTGAAATACATTGGCTAATTGATCACTCCTTATTTTACACCTTTTTCCCGCATGTTTGCATGCCGTTTAGATCGCCCAAATCATGTTTTTCACGATATATCGACGATATTGCGATGCTTTTCATGATTTGTTGTTTTTGTCGCATTTCAGGTGATTTGGCGCGATTTGGAGTGATCTCGAGATGCGCTTACTCCGGAGGGTCACCGACGACCTCCCCGAGGGGTATTTTGCTGTTGGAGAGGAGCGGAAGAAGAACGGACGTCGCAGGAGCGACGAGGAGGCCAAAATAAGCAGTTTGGGCATGTTTTGTGTCCCACTCGGCCGAGTGAAGGAGTCACTCGGCCGACCAGCGAGACACCGCTCGGCCGACCAGATCAGACACGATTCATATGTGCACTCGGCCGAGCGACGGAGACCACATCGGCCGAGTGACGATACCCCGTCCGCCCGAGTGGTGCCCAGACGAAGCCCTTCAAAAATCGCCATGTTACTGTTTTTTGGCTGCCTGAGCTTCAGAAGACCCACTCGGCCGAGTGGATAATCCCGACCGCCCGAGTGCCATGAAGCCATCGGCCGAGTGACGACACCTCACTCGGCCGAGCCGCCCCCGAAGTGAAGACCCCTGAAGATCGAGACTTACTGGAAAATTACAGGGTTTTCACTCGGCCGAGCGACTTTTGTCACTCGGCCGAGTGCGACGCGCTTCCTGTAGCGAAAATTGCGGAAAACAGGCTGTGCAGGGGTATTTTGTTCACAGTTTTTGGACGATTTTGGGGGCTATTTAACAACTGTTTTTACCCTAGTTTGAAAGGCTCTCTCTTAGATTTTTTGCAGTTTTTTAGATTAGCTTTTTAGTTTTATTCTTGTGATTGGAGAGGAGACAAAATTGGATTTTTGTTGGATTAATTGAAGAACTCCATTGGTTTGATTTTCTCTTCTCTAAAAATTCTATTTTTATTGCATATCTCAATATTGTGATGAATTCTATTGCTTATTTCATTGATTATTTTTGTGATCTTGCTATGAATTGTGAGTAGTCGCCACGTCTTGGGGCGTGGGGATGAACCCTACAAGCCCTATTTCATAATTGTGATGAATTGGTAGGAATTTCGTTAGAATTGCTATTAGAGATTAGATTGGGATCAATTTACTACTGATGGCTAGGAATTCACATCGATTGGGATTTGCAAGAGATTGGATCCCAATTCGATAGGAAACCCTAGAAATCCGAATTGGGTTGGAATCGAATTTCCGTAGTGTCGGTTTGCAAGAGATTGGACCAATACTAGGGTTTTCGGTTCCAATTCCGCGCCAATACCCGTTTGCAAGAGATTGGACGGGTAGGAACTATCCCAATCTAGGTCGTGGGCCGAGTTTGCAAGAGATTGGGCTCGATGCGCGATTGAACGATGATGTTGATCCTAATGCTAGCTTCCCTAGGCTAGGGTTTGCAAGAGATTGGACCCGAGCCTAGGATAGCTATAGACCGATAACAGCGCGAGAGCGTGAGCTTGGTTCTACATTCAGTTGCAACTAGTTCATCCAAAATCTTATTCTAGCAACGTTGATACCGATGAACCACTTTTACGAAATACGGTGAGTAGCGGGAATTCCCCATTCCCTAGACGTTCTTTATTTGATTTGATATTTCCGTACTTTGTCTGACGATTGTGACAGGATCGCCAAAGGCAAATTTCTCTCTTCTTAAATAGCCAGGTTGATCGGAACAAGCACGGTCATTCGTCCTCCCTGTGTTCGATAACCCGCTCGCTGCTACACCGTGCACTTGCGGTAAAACTACAACTGTTCTTTCGGGTTACGTCCCGGAGCGACCAAGTTTTTGGCGCCGTTGCCGGGGAGGCGATTGCGTTTGATCTTACCACCTTAGCTATTTATTATTATTATTATTATTATTATTATTATTTCCATTTCTTTATTTTACCTAACCTTTCCACGGTACTAATCATTTCTTTGAAACTCTGTTTTCCCTGTGCATGTACACGAGATCTACGGCGGACCTCGAAGCTATATTATTTGATCCCGAGATCGAACGTACCGTGCGGAGACTTAGAGCGGAAAGGAGACAAAATCCGGAAGGGAGGTTTTTGACCAACCCGGAAACTGCGGACCAATTAGCGGCAAGGATGGCGAGGATAATTTCTATTCGAGATAGGCTTCGGCCTAAGACCTCTTCTACGACCTCATCCATTGCCGTGTCGGAGTTGGCGGCTGACAAGAACTTCGAGCTAAAGACTGGGCTAGTGGTTCTGATGCAGCAGGATCCATTTCATGGGAATGCCCATGAAAATCCTCACTACCACATCCAATTGTTCTTGTCGAAGTGCGCCACATTTCAGATGCCGGGGGTCTCCATCGATGCCATCAGACTGCGTCTCTTCCCCTTCACGCTAAAGGACAAGGCACTCTATTGGTTGAGGACGCAGGCTGACGGAGTCTTCACCTCTTGGGACGAGTTGGCGAGTGCATTCATTGACAAGTTCTATCCGCCATCAAAGACGGTGAAGATCCGGAGCGCTCTCATGTCCTTCAAGCAAGGACCCCAGGAGACGCTCTATGAGGCTTGGGAGCGTTTTAAAGATCTGCAGCACCAATGCCCGCACCATAGCATAGAAGATTGGGAGCTAGTTCATAGCTTCTACAACGGTCTCCAACAGGGGACCAAACAAATTATTGATGCCGCGGCGAATGGTGCTATCTTGTCAAAGAATCCCGAGGAAGCTACGGCCCTAATTGAGGAGATGGCCTCAAACAACCAACAATGGGGCGATGAGCGAGGACACTCCACGTCCTCCTTGAAGCCAACTAGTATCTACGAGGCGAAGGCCGTAGCGGAGCTTACAAGCAAGTTTGATTCTCTCCACAAGGTAGTGGAGAGAGTGGAGAAGTTTATCACGGAGCCCCAAGGAACCCCTTCCACCTCCGCTCCAACGAACCAAATGAGTGATTGGCAAGACCAATCTCAAGCCATGTATGCGGGAGGAGAGCAAGGAGAAGGATCATTGGAGCAAGTACAATATGTCGCGGGGAACCAAGGATATTGGGCCAATCCGGCCATAAGAAATCATCCCGGATTCTCTTACGCCAACAATGAAGGAGCTTTGAACCCGCCACAACAACCACCTCAACAAGCTCGACCACCACCACCCCAACAACAACACTATCCGCCGAGGGGGCCTCCACAACAAAATTTCCAACCGAAGCAACAAGTTCCACCATATAGGCCGCCCGGATACAATCAAGGGTGGAGGAATCAAAATCAAAACCCTCCACAAGCTCAACAACGATCCGACTTCGAAGCTAGAGTGGAGGCGTTTATGGTCGAGCAAAATAAGGTTAATGCTACCTTGAAGGCGGGGCAAGACTCCCTTAATACCGTTGTGGCTCAAATATCGGAGCAATTGGCGTTGCTCAATCGGAACACTCAACGATTGCCAGCGCAACCCAAGCAAAACCCACGGGGCAACACCGGCCACATCAATGCCGTAGTTGCAGTTACTACTAGAGGCGGGAAGGATACCACCCCCGCCATGATTCCTACCGAGAAGCCCGTGGAGGAAAGTTTGGAGCCGATTGAGCCGGTAGTTGAAGATGATTAGGAGAAAGAGCCACAAGAAAAGGAGAAATCTAGAGCGGAGCAATTGATTGAGGAAAGGCGATTCATGCCCCCGGTCCCATTTCCTCAAAGGATCGCTAGAGCGAAAATGGAGAAAAGGCTAGCAAAGTTTCTCGAGTATCTTAGAGGAGTTAGCCTCAACATTCCCTTCCTCGACGCCATCGTGGATATCCCCACATATGCTAAATTCTTAAAGGACTTGATTTCGGGGAGAAAGAGGAAGGAGAAGATTATGCTAGCCGAGGAGGGCTCTTGGTTCACCAAGAGAGAGAAGGAGCCGGCCAAATTTAAAGACCCGTGGAGTTTTCGGATTCCTTGCACCTTGAGCGGCGTCCCTCTTCAAAAGGCGTTGGTAGATCTAGGGGCTAGTGTGAGCCTCATGCCTCTCTCCATGTTCTTAAGGCTAAACACCGGGACGAAGTTGAAACCTACCGACATGCGGATACAATTGGCCGATGGGCGAATAACAAGGCCGGTAGGGATCGCCGAAGACATCCCGCTACAAGTCCCGGGGGGAATATGCTTGCCATGTGACTTCGTGATCATGGACGTTAAGGAGGAGGGAGATACTTCATTGATACTTGGACGCCCGTTCCTCGCCACCGCCGGAGTCATTGTCGACGTGCGAGAAGGTACCCTAACCTTAAATGTCGGCAACATCGAGGTGGAGCTTCACATTCCTAAGGCTATGAAACACATGCCTTACCACGAGGAACTTGACTACATGGACCTCCTTGATGAGGTAATTGAAGAGGCGATCCCCCACTCGATTGGCGCTCTTTTCGATGAAGATTTCGATGATGGCCCGGGTTTAGGCCAAGATGAGAAAATAGATGATTCCCCCGACCTCTCCACTGAAAATGATGAAGGCGACGCTGATGTCGCAAGGATTCGAGAGCTCTGCAAGCTCTCGAAACAAAAGTCTCCGAAGAAAGCTCTGCCGCTACGAAAATCAGCGTCACCGGTGAAGCCGTTGACTGGAGCAAACGCTAGCTTGGGGGAGCCTCCCCCCAACACTATTCGAGACGAGAGACCACCGCGGGAGAACACGCCACCGTAACTTCCGAATCCAAGCGTTCTCCCCGGAAAGTTTGATGGGTGCATCTCATATGCACCGAACATCCCGCATTAATTGAAAATCATAGGGGGTCGAGCTCACGACCTTAAACGAGCACTTGTCGGGAGGCAACCCGACGGTTATTGCTTTATTTTTACTTTTTCTTTATTTTTGTTTTAGAAATTTTTAGTGTTTTGAGTCGTTCGCCCAAAAATTTTCTGATAACGGGTCCTATTTTTCTTGACAGGATAAGAGATAGGTAAATCCATCATGAGGAGGATGAACGAGACGACGAGGAGCGCCCCAGGAAGACGCTCGATGCTTAGGAGTAAGATGAAATCGACTGGAGGAAGAAAGACGGAGTTTAGAGCCCAAACGAAGACAAACAGCAGAACACAAGGCTCACTCGGCCGAGTATACTAGTCACTCGGCCGAGTACACAAGTTCGTCCGGCCGAGCCGCTCACGAACGAGGGAAGTCTGCTGTACCCAACTCTCTGTTTATTTTCTTGATTTTAGTATAACTGCTACTCGGCCGAGTATATATTTTCACTCGGCCGAGTAAAACGGATACGCTCCTAGGGCGAGTCTTGCCGAGTAGCTTGAGCCACTCGGCCGAATGGACTTACTCCACTCGGCCGAGGCTGGCAAAGCCACTCGGCCGAAGCGTAAGCGGGGAGGATATCACCATTGATCTCACTCGGCCGAGTGACCTAGTCACTCGGCCGAGTCGTAACTTTCATTATAAAAGGGGCCGAGGGGGGCACGTTTTTCGAAACGCAAAATCCCAAATTCGCCCGACCCCTCAGCTCCCTCGCCCGACCCTCGCTCGCTCGCGCCCTCACTCGCCCGATCGACCATCGTCGCGCCGCTGCTCGGCCAACCACCGCCGGCCGAGCAACCGTCGCGCCTCGCCCGAGTCGCCGCCGGCCGCCGCCGCTCCGACCACCTCCGGTATCGCCTGATTCGCCCTATTTCTCCTCTTTTTGTGTGTTTTTCGAGGATCCAGGTATTAAACGACCCCCAAACCCTAATCAATTTCTATATCTATCTATTATACCCCTAATTCTCCATACGTTTTGAATATTACTCGCTGATATCTCCATTTCATGCGCAGGTTGTTTTTGGGAGCTTAGGGGAGCCCCGGGGAGCTTCTAGGGACTGATTCGGGCTTCGCGGAGGCGCTGACTTCGCACGCTTCCGTTACCTTGCACTCGCGGCGTGTCTGGGTATACTCCTTCCATTCTTTTGCACACGCCGCACTTTTTACACTTTTCGGCGCGCGCTCGGGTCCGATATGCCGCCCCGGACACGGCCGCGGTCGAAGAGAGCTTCCGCCAAGCGGAAGCGGTCGGATGACGCCGGCCCCTCCCATGAGTTGGAGGACTCTCCTCCACCTTCTCCCACACACCCCATCCACCCAGCACAGCCTACAGGCCCCGCACACCCCGCACAGCCTGCAACGCCCACACAGCCCGCACAGCCCGCACATCCACTCCCTGCTGCTCAGCCACCACCACCGGCTCCACTGGTCGGGCCGCTCGGGATTACGTTCCGAGACGACGCACACCGCGCCGTCTTCGAGCGTATCTCCCAGTGCTCGATCGTACCCTCCAGGTTTGCACACCTTGCCGACCTAGGACGCCTGGGGGTACTAGAGGGGATGCTCACGTTGTACGACAACGTGGGCTGGTGAGATTTCTTCCAGGTGTCGGCGGACACGTTTACCCGCCCGACACTTGAGATTCTTAGTTCGATCGCCCGGACCGACGAGGGATGCTCGTTTCGGTTCATGGACCGGGAGTGCCAGGTCACTCTCGATATGATGAGAGCATTTTTCTCGTGGCCCGCTGTCCCCGGAGCCGATCGCGGTTACGGCCCCACCCATATCCCCCCACCTTCCTTCGACGCCGGTGCCTTCTGGGCCCGGATTACGGGTCTTCACGCTACCTTTGACCCTAGTAGGGCCAAGGCCTCGGCCATTGTCCACCCCTGCCTCCGTATTGCTCAGCGCCTTATGGCGACGACCTTTTTGGCCAGATATGAGCCGGGCACGATGTCTACGCCGGAGCTCTACATGCTCTACGTGATGACACGTCCCAGAGCTCTATCTAGGGATGGCGATGAGCTGGTCCCCGCCGTCGTGATTGATGTCGCGGCTTGGTTTTTGGACCGCATCATTATATCGGTGGGCGCTCGCTCACCGATATGCTGCGGCGGCCTGATCACCTTGCTTGCCCTTATGACCGGCGAGTACTTCCCTGACGACTTGCGACGAGTACCGGGCCCCACTTCTTTGTCGATTGATGTTATGGCCCGGATGAAGATGCTTCGTCCGCATGGTGAGCGTCACTGGGTCTGGTTGCACGGCCCTTACGGTGCCGATTACATGATTCTTCCGAGCCCAGCTCGGACTCAGATTGCACCAGCCCACGTTGACTGGCTCCCTGCGATGGATGTTCTCATCCCCGTTGCTTACGTGCTCGAGGCCGAGGAGGCCGAGCAGGCCCACGCTGCCCACGCTGCCCCCACAGACCCTGTCGCCCCTGCCGAGCCTGCCGCCCCTGTTGACCCTGTGGCCCCTCAGCCTATCCCTGATGTTTCCGCTGCTCCTGACACCTCTGTCGGTGTCGGGAGTACCCTAGCTGAGGCCACCTCCACCACTCCCGCGGCTGTCACCACCACCACCGGCCCTCTGTCTGCTGAGCCTGTTTCTTCTGCACTCCCTGAGCGCCCGCCGAACGTAGTTGAGTGCAGAGAGCCCTCTGTCTCTACTGCTGCTGTATTTTCCGAGAGTGTCGTGGCGTCTGTCCACACTTCTGTGCCACTGACCTCTCCGGCCGCCTCGCTGCCTCTTTTGTATTCTTCTTTCGCTGCTGCTGCCTCCACTTCTCACCAGCCGGTGCCCCGGCCTCACACTGAGGCCAGGCCCACATTTACGAGTGAAGCACCTTTCGTTCCCTTCCCCGCTGAGCCCGTCACATACGCGACCCGAGTACGCCAGCCCCGCCCTGCACAGCCCCGACCGGTGCGTCCCTCTGCACCACCTCCCCCCGACACTGTACTTCAGAGCATTCATGCTCTAGAGGGGGCGGTGAGTGGCCTCAGAGGCGACCTTAGGACCCTGTCCTCCACCGTCTCTGCGATGGCTGGCCGCTTTGACCTGATCCCCCAGATTCACTACTGTCTTACCCAGGTCCTAGAGCGTCTCCCCCGCGTACCACCACCCACCCAGCAGGTTCCCACCCACACTTCCACACACACTCAGCCTGCTACCACTTCCACACCCACACCCGCTCAGCGGCCTGTCCAGCCACCACCACCACTTCCGCCTCAGGACGGAGACGGTGCATCACCACCTTCTTAGGCACCCTTGATGCCATCGATCATTCCTGCCGTTGTGCTGCCCATTTCTGCTGGGTCCTGTTGCAGTTTTGTCCACCCCCCCTCCCCTCACTTATTTTGGGTTTCTCATTCAGATCGTATCCTTATATATCTTTTTTGGGAGAGAGGGAGAGTTTTTGGTGACACACTTATATATCTGTATCACTCCTATCTGTGCATGCATCATGTCCGCATCATATTTTTCATTTCTTTATTTTTCTTTTTATTTTCATCTTTTTTCATCATGCATGCATCCTCACTTGCCCCTCACATTACTTGTCTCTCGGTGTGCCCTACTTTGCACATTGAGGACACTGTGCCATTTAGCTTGGGGGAGTGAGTTCTCACGTTCTTTTTCGATTTGTCACCTTTATTTTTAGTTTTTCACACCGTTTTTCGCTTTTGCACTTATTTTTCATCATTTTTCTTTTATTTTGCCATTCATCACGTTTTTCTTATTTTTCTGTGTGCCGCATTACATAGTTCTATTTTCCCTTTATCTTTATTTCTTTCTTTTTCATCTCATGCTAGAGATGACTTTTCTGTGATGATGATGACGTGGAGTTAGCTTATTCTATATGCATGCTATATTTGTCATGTCTTAGATTTTATTTCTGATATCATATGCTATGACTTGCCTTGCATCTAGAGATAGTACCCACACTTTTTCCACATGAAAATGGATGAAATTTTATTATTAGCTGAGTCCGAATATTCATATGTATGCTATCACAGAAAACACACCAAGATTCACGCATTGAATGCCTATATCTGGAGTACCGATTTCTTTTGCTATATCACTTCTATATGCATGAACTGTACATTTCACTTCAGGATGATTGAATGATGTTAGCTATGATAAATCTGGACTAGTTACTTTTTTTGTGATCGAAACTGAGTAGATTAGATTACCCTACTGAAGTTGTCATGCATGTCTTATAGAGTGAACCGAGAGATATATTCATTTCTTTCTCCACAAATCTTGAACATCATTTCTCTACTTTTAAAATCATTGGTGAATCTCCCCTTAGCGATTCTATTATATGGCATTTCCCCCGCTATTAATTCCTAGCTCCAAATTTCTTATTCGAAAAAAAAAAGAGAAATTATTCTTGTATATCATTATCTCTCTTTGAGTTGGGATCGTTGTGTATATATGCTTTTTCTAAAAAAAGGAAAAAAAAAGAGAAAAAGAAAAGAGGAAAAATCCTCAATAAAAGATCCCATCTCACTTTCTTTCTTTCTCTTCTCTTTTCATTGCTTTTGGAGCTTTATAAAAATAGGGATGTAAATATATTTTTTTTTGCCACCACGCTTATAGATAAGCTTGGGGGAGGGGATCCATTGATGTGTGAGAGAGTGACTACTTGACGTTGCACGACAACCTAGGCTAAGTAATATTCTATACTCGGTGAGATTATTTTTAGCTTTACGAAATCCAGAAATCTAAGCCTAGCACTCATTTCATGAAATCCATACTTTTCTATTCTCTCTATTCTATAGTGTGATACTATTATACTCCTGATAGAAAGCATTCAATTGAAAAGTGTGTGATCTGTGATTTGTATACCGCTTTAAATGATTTAGACGATGTTAATTATAAAACTATTCCGTTTTCATGATTATATTGTTGTTCGTGGGTTTTCTATTTCTATTTGCACTATTATACTATGATATCTGAATAAAACTCTTTGACATGTGTTTTTCATCCAGTGCATGCTATACGAGTAAGCGGAACCCACGTCCTGAGAAAATGATCTAGCAGCTTACCTCTTCACTTCTTTCTTTCTTCTTTATTTTTATTTCGATTTTCATTTTTCTCCGTTCTTCATTTTTCTTCATTTTTCGCCGTTTTCGTTTTCCGAATCCACCGAGTTCGCCTTTCACTTATCTTCCTCGAGGACGAGTAAGAGGCAAGCTTGGGGGATTTTGATCACTCCTTATTTTACACCTTTTCCCCGCATGTTTGCATGCCGTTTAGATCACCCAAATCATGTTTTTCACGATATATCGACGATATTGCGATGCTTTTCACGATTTGTTGTTTTTATCGCATTTCAGGTGATTTGGCGTGATTTGGAGTGATCTCGAGATGCGCTTACTCCGGAGGGTCACCGACGACCTCCCCGAGGGGTATTTTGCTGTTGGAGAGGAGCGGAAGAAGAACGGACGTCGCAGGAGCGACGAGGAGGACAAAATAAGCAGTTTGGGCATGTTTTGTGTCCCACTCGGCCGAGTGAAGGAGTCACTCGGCCGACCAGCGAGACACCGCTCGGCTGACCAGATCAGACACGATTCATATGTGCACTTGGCCGAGCGACGGAGACCACATCGGCCGAGTGACGATACCCCGTCCGCCCGAGTGGCGCCCAGATGAAGCCCTTCAAAAATCGCCATGTTACTGTTTTTCAGCTGCCTGAGCTTCAGAAGACCCACTCGGCCGAGTGGATAATCCCGACCGCCCGAGTGCCATGAAGCCATCGACCGAGTGATGACACCTCACTCGGCCGAGCCGCCCCCGAAGTGAAGACCCCTGAAGATCGAGACTTACTGGAAAATTACAGGGTTTTCACTCGGTCGAGCAACTTTTGTCACTCGGCCGAGTGCGACGCGCTGCCTGTAGCGAAAATTGCGGAAAACAGGCTGTGCAGGGGTATTTTGGTCACAGTTTTTGGACGATTTTTGGGGGCTATTTAACCCCTGTTTTTACCCTAGTTTGAAAGTCTCTCTCTTAGATTTTTTGCAGTTTTTTAGATTAGCTTTTTAGTTTTATTCTTGTGATTGGAGAGGAGACAAAATTGGATTTTTGTTGGATTAATTGAAGAACTCCATTGGTTTGCTTTTCTCTTCTCTAAAAATTCTATTTTTATTGCATATCTCAATATTGTGATGAATTCTATTGCTTATTTCATTGATTATTTTTGTGATCTTGCTATGAATTGTGAGTAGTCGCCACGTCTTGGGGCGTGGGGATGAACCCTACAAGCCCTATTTCATAATTGTGATGAATTGGTAGGAATTTCGTTAGAATTGCTATTAGAGATTAGATTGGGATCAATTTACTACTGATGGCTAGGAATTCACATCGATTGGGATTTGCAAGAGATTGGATCCCAATTCGATAGGAAACCCTAGAAATCCGAATTGGGTTGGAATCGAATTTCCGTAGTGTCGGTTTGCAAGAGATTGGACCGATACTAGGGTTTCCGGTTCAAATTCCGCACCAATACCCGTTTGCAAGAGATTGGACGGGTAGGAACTATCCCAATCTAGGTCGTGGGCCGAGTTTGCAAGAGATTGGGCTCGGTGCGCGATTGAACGATGATGTTGATCCTAATGCTAGCTTCCCTAGGCTAGGGTTTGCAAGAGATTGGACCCGAGCCTAGGATAGCTATAGACCGGCAACAGCGCGAGAGCGTGAGCTTGGTTCTACATTTAGTTGCAACTAGTTCATCCAAAATCTTATTCTAGCAACTTTGATATCGATGAACCACTTTTACGAAATACGGTGAGTAGCGGGAATTCCCCATTCCCTAGACGTTCTTTATTTGATTTGATATTTCCGTACTTTGTCTGACGATTGTGACAGGATCGCCAAAGGCAAATTTCTCTCTTCTTAAATAGCCAGGTTGATCGGAACAAGCACGGTCATTCGTCCTCCCTGTGTTCGATAACCCGCTCGCTGCTACACCGTGCACTTGCGGTAAAACTACAACCGTTCTTTCGGGTTACGTCCAGGAGCGATCACTAATCTCCGTAGAGTAGAGCACAACGTCATAAGTACATTGGCTAATCTCCGTAGAGTAGAGGACAATGACATGGCTAATCTCGCATGAAGTAGAGCACTATGGCTAATCTTCAAGGAGTAGAGCCCGAGAAAAAACTTTATAATATGTTAGCCCCGTATGGGCTAGTCGGCACATTCGTGTTTGACCAAGGCCTTTTGACACCCCGTATGGGCTAGTCGGCAAGTTCGTGATCGACCAAGACCTTATGCCGGATTGGTCGACCAAAACATACAAATTGGTCGACCAAAAATTGGTCTACATCACTCCCGGCCAGGGCCCCTGCCCTGGCCGAGGCTGGCCAAGGGCCTCTGCCCTGGCCGGCCAGGGGCGGCCTGCGGCAGCCGTGGCCACTGCCAGGGCCGGCCAGGCCACTGGCCTGGCCTTGGCCAGAGGCAGGCCTGGCCTAGGCCAGAGGCCGGTCAGGCCTCGCCTAGGCCAGAGGCCGGTCAGGCCTCGCCTAGGCCAAAGGCCTGCCAGGCCTCGGCCTGAGGCCGGCCAGGCCACTCTGGCCTGGCCTGGCCTCGGCCAGAGGCCCCTGGCCGGGGCCAAGGCCCCTGCCCTGGCCTCGGCCAGGGCGCTGCCCTGGCCTCTGCCAGGACGGCCTGGCCCTGGCCTCGGCCAGGGAGGCCAGGCCCTGGCCTGGCCACGGCCAGGGCCTTCTGGCCCTGGCCTGGCCGTGGCCAGGTCGCGGCCAAGGCTCTCTTGCCCTGGCCGTGGCCGGCCATGGCCATGGCTGGCCATGGCTTATTGGCCTTGACCGGCCATGGCCCTTTGGCCATGGCCGGTCTCCCCCCTTTCATGGGGTGGCTGCATGCCCCCGTCGGAGGGGGTTGCCGTGGTGGTTATTGGCCGTAGCCAACCCCCTCCGCATGGGGAGGGGGGTGCATGGCCTTCATAGCCCATATGGCCATGGTGCACATGCACCAAAATTCATCTTCCCCGATGGAAATAACTACCACCTTCTTCTCCGGTGAAGCACCCGTTCGTCGAGGAAGTAGTTATCCTCCAATGGCCGTATGCCAAAAAATTAACCCACTTCAAAAATTTGTAAACTACGCGCTCCACATGAAGAGAGCGCCCATTCCCTATGAATGGAGACTCAGCATCCATGAAGAGAGCGAGTTTGACGATATGAACGGTCAGTTCTTCCCGTCACGGAGAGTTCCTGCCATATCCGTAATGATAGAAGACCCTAACGTGAAAAGAACAACCGTTGCGTTCTCTCCGTCACGAAGCGTTCCTACCATATCCGTAATGGTAGGATACCCATTCGTGAAAAAGACAACGACTCGTTCATAGTTTTGACGGGGTGACGGTTCTGACCAGAGCGAATATGTATGGCTCTGATACCAATGTAGGATCATGTCAAAATAGCGTTAGGATCAATAAATGAAGTTGAGACTTACGCTTGTGTATGCGGCACGGTAATCTCGGAACTTCGCCTTCGGATTCGCCACGACGGATCGAGTCTTCTCACGAACGAAGTAAGGCTACTAAATCCATAATCTAAATCTCTACTTTTAGATTAAGAACTTGGAAAAAGAGAGAGGAAGGATTTCGGCAGAGCTTTGCTAGAATGAAATGCAAGGCAAGAATGCCATGCAAAAGTGTAAGGAAATGGCTAACCCTTGGGTCTTATTTATAGCCCCCAAGGTAGTTATTTTAGGAGTAATTGTTCCTTTGGAACAATTTAACTAAGGTGTACCATCATACATGGCACATTATAAGCTTAAGTTGTACCATATGCATGGTACAACATAAGCTTAAGATATTACCCCTTTATTAGCCATATGTCGCATGCACTTATGCACATATAATGCGACTTTCCCATTAATCTAGAGATCCTCTCCGCAAGGGAACAGATTCCCTTTGCACACGACTTTGTGTGTGCGACGTTCGAGGTCCGTGTTCCCTCGTACATCCCCTACAAGGGTGTACAAACGTCATCCATATCCAACACTCGCTCCCCCCGCCAGACCTTTGGGGCAGGGCCAACCCTCGCCACCCAAACCAGAGAAGGGCACGGGCTGAGCTACGCGCTCGCTCCCCCCTCCAGACCTCTGGGGCAGGGCCAACCCTTGCCACCCAAACCAGACACAGGCACGAGCCGAGCTATGCTCTCGCTCCCCCCTCCAGACCTCTGGGGCAGGGCCAGCCCTCGCCACCCAAACCAGAGAAGGGCACGAGCCGAGCTACGCGCTTGCTCCCCCCTCCAGACCTCTGGGGCAGGGCCAACCCTCGCCACCCAACCCAGAGAAGGGGCACGGGCCGAGCTACGCGCTCGCTCCCCCCACAAGACCTCTGGGGCAGGGCCAAACCCCCAAGGGTTTGACGGATTCCGACCAGCCGAGCCAAGGAGGGGCGCAGAATGAAATATCCGCCTGCTCACCACCTCACCCCCACGCAGACCTATGGTCCCCGAAATCTCGATCGTAGGAGAGAGGACAAGGGCACGAAAATCGGGGCAAACCGGATGCAGCCCGAGGACCGCCAAACAACGCCTGCTGGGTAAACGTCGGGTCCCGATAAAGTAAATCCCAGATGCGACCCATCGAAGCAGAAGGACGCTCGGGAAATGCGCCATTAATGACGACACGCCCCCCCGAGAGGCAAGGGCTGACGAATCGCTCCAGGTGCCAGCTGGCAAAAAGCGGTTTCCAAGGGGCATGATTCTGAGGAGCCCATTAATAGCACCAACTCATCGCATTAACTTGGGGGGAAGCCGTCAACAAAACTCCATATAAATACCCCACCACCCTCCCAAGGAAGAGAAAAACGGAAGTAAAAATATATGAGAATGAATCTCAATCCCTTACATCAAATATGAAAAGGCCCGGGACGCCCCATCCAACCACGGAGGAGGCCGATATCCACCGACGAATCACACTTCCCCAACCGGCACTCGCTTCCATACGACGAGCACTGATAGGCTACTCCCCTTACCCAGGGAACAGCCTGACCACCAGTCTCCAACTTCCTTTAGACAGCTTGCGACAGGGGAGTCGGAGCACCTGTGGAGGACCCCGCCCCCCTTTTTTGGCTTCAAGGGAAGGAGGGGGCCCAGCCGGACCTCCCCATGGGGCACTCCGGCCTCAACACCGGGCATACAAGCCTCCACCCGGGTAGACCGACCTCAGCAGACTCACCTCCCAACGGTCCGCCACACCAATAGGGTATTCCCCTTACAAGCGGATCACCAATAGGGTATTCCCCTTACACGCAGGGAGCCCCGCCTGCCAGTCTTCCACCTGCCCTGAACCGGATGAAGCATCCGGTTCGAAAGGCTTGCGGAGGGACACCATCCCTCAATCAGCATCCGTGCCACCCCGATCCCCACCGGGTGCGTGGGTGGAAGCCCCTGTCGGGGTTCCTAACGACCCACCTGCTCGCCCTCGACCTTCCCTGAAAGGCCACCCCTTGGGAGAGCCCCCCAGGAGGGCGACGCATCCCCCTCCACCTCGTCTGCTACCTCCTCTGGGGTTTCCCTTCGATGTACGGGTTCCCCAGAGAGACCTTGCAATCCTTCAGCATGACGAAGGCGAGGCGGGATATGACAAAGCAATGGAGGGGGACGGAGGCCCGCCCGGCGGACATGGGATCGCTCACCCCGACACGGCCCACAGCAAGGCTGCATCCCCGATGAATCCAAACGGCGAGTCATGGCGTGTCAGCTTGCCCATGGACGATCAAGACCAGTATCCCACTCCCAACACTACAAGGACAGAAGGAATGTGGCGATCAGCAAAAAATAAGGAGAGCCGCCCTGCAAACAGCAGCCCTCTCATCCTGATGTAACGGGCAGCGGCTTGGGTCCCACCTGCCTGATTATTGTAAACATTACCTAGAACTCTTATAATAGCTAATGAAAAAGACAGCTCTTTGCGGACTCCTAATCATAGCCCAAGCGCACCTTGACTAGACACTTTATAACGAAAACCAGGGCCGACCCGAAAAACCGAGGTCCCCCTCGGCCCGACCCGGCCGCCATAGGCAAATGAAGATCGGAGAGCGACAACACCCCTCCGCAAACTGCCGGGTCATTTCGCCTCATCCCGAACCCACGGATCCCCACTTCTCCCCGACCTCGCCAGCGCACTGTGATTCAACATCCCTCTCCCCTTTCCCTAGTGCTCGTGGGCATACGTATGTTGGGGGCAATTATCCCCTCAGCAAACAGCCTACTCACATCCAGTAGGCGTCAGAAGGAGCCTAGGATTAAAAGGGCAAGGTCACCCACGGAGCCCGCTAGATAAATACAACCAGACATCAGGCTCGGTCCTCATCTCCATCGCTACTTGGTGAGCTCCTACCCCCTAGCCTGCTGCAGCAACAAAACGGCACGCTCGTCGTAAGAACGACGAATGGCGGCCTCGGTCAAGTCGCGCTCGACCTCCCGCCTCCCATCTGGCTGCTGCCTCAGAATCCCCTTCTCCCTTTCCTTTTTTACTATACACTGACGCCCCCCTTTTAGGTCGGCTATCCACCCCTTCTGCTACTCGACCACCCTCACCCTGTTAGCCACCTCCCCGGCATGCCTCGATACTACATCGTCCCCCTCCCGCTTTACCCCTGGAGTTGGCATTCGATCGTAGCCTTCAACAAGTCAAATTATGCGGCCCGTCCTTTCTCAACCTCACAGACCACTGCAACCCTTCCCACCGTCGCTCCCGTTTCCCTCAGCCTCCCCCTGACCTCGAGGAGGCTGGCCATCGCTTCATCGAGAGACGATGGCCACCGAGGTGCGGTGCCGCAGGGCTACCATAGCCATGATCTTTCACAAAAGACCCCTATCAGCCAGGCACATATAAGGAAAGGGAGGGGACGAGTCAGGGAAGTCAACCTACTTGCACGACATGCCACACAGCGGAGCCACATAATCGTTCCGCCCCCACACTGATCAAGGACCCACGATCCCGGTGCAGTGGACAATGCTCTGTGAGACGTGCTGCCGCCTCCGAACACGAACCGAAATCTGAACCGCCGCCTCAGAGAGGGGAGGCGTTACGTCATCCGAGCCGAATCGGGCTCCCGCATCGAGCTCGAATGCCGGGGGCAATTGTTACGACCTGAAGATCGTGATAGTCCGACCTTCCGCCATGAACCACGCCCCTCCCAAACGGATGGCCCGCCACATGACGGGGCGTCTCACGCCCGAGCTTTAGAGGCCTGTAGGGCGCCAGCCGGCTCGAAATCCCCAGACTGCAGGGGGATGGGCGCACCTCGCCTTGCCCCCCTGACAGAGGCGCTTGACTGCTCTCGCTCGATCTGTCGGGAACGGTGCGCTTGAGGCACACCCGGACGACGTAGCCTCGGATGTTTACGGAGGTGCACCTGTCTCCCCCGGCAATCCAGGATCCTTGTCCGAGAGGGCACGGCCGGGTCGCACGTCCGCTGCCCGGGTCGGCCCAGAGGATCGTCAGGGGGCCCTGCCTCTGGGAGGCACTCCTTCGGATCCTTGGCTCATCGGACACGACAAACAAACTAGTATAAGGATGCGACTGACACTTACGCCGCCTGACCATCTGACAAAGCACCCCCGGCCGCTGCGCCCCCTGACACTTAATGTTTTCGCCCCTGACACCCTGACAAAAGCGCCCCTGGCCGTTGCGCCGTCTGACAAAAGCATGGCTGACACTCCTGTTCCCGACATCCTCGTTCGAAGCTTCTGCTGACAGCAGGGCCAGCTCAGCACGTCGAGTCAGCATGCCAGGTCAGCCCCACCGGACCGCCTCCCATCATGTATAAATACCCACTCACTTCTTACGGTGAGGGGGTTGGCAAATTTATTCTCAATCCCATTATTCACACACGAGAGTAGAGGTCGTACATATCTTTGTTCTCCCACTCATAGCTCGTCACATACGGTCGACTCACCCTTAGTCCGACCTGCGTGTCTAGCCCCCGCTTTAAGTCCTATTACTGACTTAGGCATCGGAGAGGCTAAGGGTTGGACCCAAACCTGGCCTTTCTGACGAGTTGCTCATTGCGCAGGATAGCTCGTCCCCGGCTTGTGTTCGCCTTCAGCTCCCGCAGTCCGATCTTCCTCAACCGCATCCTGTGGGATTCAACTCCGTGGTCCGCTCCAACGACAAGCTTAGCCTCATCTCCCCTCTAATTACATGTCAAATAGCCTACCTTAATCCCTTCATTAACATAACCACCGTGTCCTTGGTTCCCCCTAATATAAATTCATTGTACGCGAGTTCTACCACGCAACACGTGTCATCAATGCTTTTGTCAGACGGCGCAACAGCCTGTGGTACTTTATCAGAGTGTCAAAGCCGAAAGCACAAACGGTCAGGGGCGCAGCGGCCAGGGGGTGCTTTGTCAGGCTGTTGAATGGTGGAAGCATAAGTGGTGTCCTTGTACTATGTTGTTCGTCGTGTCTGATGAGCCAAAGGGTTGTCGAGTGGTGTCCAGGGAGCGGGGCCGCACTTGAATCTCTTGGTCGCCCTCGATGAGCGACGAGCAACCCGATTATATTCTAGGCGAGCTCGGAGGGAAGCGGGCGCCCGCTTGGCTAGGCACGGAGTGTAGAGCGTCATTTCCCCTCAGTCAAGATGAACTTCATGGGTGATAGGTGACCAACGGGCTAAGGGTGTATCAGGCGATTAGTTGGCGGGGTTAGGTCGAAGTGCGTCTTGTTGGTAGCAACGATCTATGAACGTCGTGTTTGATGATAACAAACGTGTGTGGACGTTTTTGATGTGTTCGTTAAGTGTTTCAGGAATAGCGAACGTGAGTGTTTCAGGAATAGCGAATGTGTGATTAATACAAAGGAACAATACAACCGCAAATCTTTTAGTTTCTGGAATCAAACCGTAGGGACTATATTCCAGTGGAGGAAAAATTTTGGTGAATGGCACTGTGTCTTATTTGGACTTAGTCAATTGTCAAGGAGATGGAAGAGGTTCTACACACTTTGGACCAAGTCAATTTGGGTCCCCAAGCCTGCTGTTGGTTTTTGTTGACAATGAAAACCCTAGCTGCCGGAAAAAAAGATGGTTACGGTCTATATTAAAAAGGCTTCAACAAAAATAAGTACCACCAATCAAAATTAAGCAGAGCCGCACATATCCCAAGGGAGGCAGCCGATTTTTTTCAAGAGAGCAATGCGCAAGAGAGAGTTGGCCGAAATTTTGAGAGTAGCAGCCGCAAGTTTTTTTTCTCTGTATCAAATCAAGAAGAGCTGAAATCCTCTCTCATTGGCAAATATCAAAACCCTAAGCCGCACAGATATCAGAGAGAGGCGCCTCTTAAAAATTGGGTTATCAGCACAAAAACAAGAGGGCAGGCCGATTTCTTTTGGTGCCCAATTAAAATCTGTGTCGAATTGCGGGAGCAAATCAAAAGGGCAGATAAGTATCCTTTGCATTGCAAGTTCCAGAGAGCCAAGCCGCATGCATCTGAAATCCTCCAAGGGCCTTACCTTTTGAAATATCTTTGGAAGAGCACAAAAGCCCAGGGCACATTCGTTTTCTTTTTTCTTTGCAAACACAATCCCAATTTCCAAAGGATTTAAAACCGGCCGAATTCTGTGAAGGGTGTTCTCCTTTTTATTGTTTTTCCATAACAATTCTGTGAAGGGTGTTCTTTTTTTTAATTTGTTTTTCATAACAATTTTGTTGAGAAGCCACAGCCGCAATTAATTTCTCAAGGATTACTTCTTTCTCATTGCAGGTTCCAAGAGGGCACCAACAAAATTATCAGAAGAGCAGTTGGCCGAATTCTTGTTGCACATTTGCCGAACTCTTGTTGCTCTTCCCTTTGAAAAACACAAAACAGCCTAGGTTTTGCAAGCCATCAAGCCAATCACACCAAGCTGCGAGTTTGGAGAATAAAATCAAGAGCGCGAGCGGTTGGGGACTTGGGACTAGAGATTTCAGAGGGGACTACTACTTGTCAGATTGATCTGACCACTGATCACTCCATATTTTACACCCTTTTTCTGCATGTTTGCATGCCACTTTGATAGCTCATATCGCTTTTTTCACGATTATTCGACATTATTGCGATGCTTTTCACGATTTCTTGTTTTTGTCGTATTTCAAGAGATATGGAGCGATTTGGAGTGATTTTGAGATCAAGAGGATTTGCACCCACTCCGGAGTGTCAACCATGGCTCTTTTGAGGGTTATTCTGCGATGGAAGAGGAGTGGAAGAAGAAAGAATGTCGTAGGAGCGACGAGGAAGCGAAAAGACAAAGTTTGGGCATTTTCAGCATGCCACTCGGCCGAGTGAAGAACTCACTCGGCCGAGCAAAGAAGCCCGCTCGACTGGCCAGATCGGACACGCAAACAACTTGAAGATCAGCGTGCACTCGGCCGAGTGACGACATCCCACTCGGCCAAGTATGGAGACACCACTCGCCTGAGTGGCACACGAACAACGACATCCAAAATTCCAGACTTACTGTAATCCGTCAGGCAAATCAGAGCTCCGACTCGGCCGAGTACCGAATGTCCCTCGGCCGAGCGAGTAAAGCCACTCGACCGAGTCACCTCCGAAGACAGACCCCCCAAGGCCCCCGACATACTGGAATTTTATAGGGTCTGTCACTCGACCGAGTGGAGAAGCCTACTCGACCGAGTAGAGAAGTCAACTCGGTCGAGTGACGCCGAGGACTCGCAGCGCCCAGATTTTCAGACAACCGTTCACTCTTTTGAAATATGCTATCATTCCAGTAATCAAAGTATTTTTCTCATATTTTTTTATGGATAGTAGACTTCATGATGGTTCCAACGCTGCCAAGAACGTGCCAATCGGAGGTCGGATGAAATCTGAAGAATTTCTGCAAGTTGACGCTGCAATGCTGGAATTTCCACTCGGCCGAGTCACATGTTCCACTCGGCCGAGTCGGCGGCGGGCCCAGATTTTAAGTTGCGGTTTGGGCTGTTTTTGGGCATGATTTTGAGGGGTTTTCTAGGGTTTTTTGGTAGGGTTTTGGGAGACTATATAAGGGGTTTGTAGCCACCATTAGAGGGAGGTTCCCATGATGTTTTCTTAGTGATTATTTTAGAGGTTAGGCCATGCCCTGGGCCCCCTCTTGGATCTAAAAGCTTGTATTTGGATTGAAGATCTTCATCAAAGCTAAGTATTTTGTTCTTGATATTTGAATCTTTGTTTTTCTATCTTTTTGTATGCAAGCAATGATTTTTATTGATTCTCATATCGTTATTGCTATGCTTGAGTAGATTTGTTGTTCTAGGGCATGAGGATGAACCCTATGGATCTAATTTCAGATTTGTGATGAATGAACTTCTAAATTGCTAGAATTGCTAGGAGGTTAGGTTGTGATCGATTTATTACGGATAGCTAGGGATTTCCATCGATTGGGATTTGCAAGAGATTGGATTCTAATCGATGGGAAGACCTAGAAATTCTATTTAGGTTTATAATCGAGATTCTTTAGAATTGGTTTGCAAGAGATTGGATCAAAGCTAGGATTTTTATTATAAATCTATACACATATTCGTTTACAAGAGATTGGACTAATACAAACTATCACAACTTAGATCGTAACTCGAGTTTGCATGAGAGTGGGCTCAAGGGGCGATTGAACGATGATGTCGATCCTAAAGCTAGTGGCTTAGGCTCGGGTTTGCAGGAGATTGGGCCCTATCCTAGGTTGATATAGACCGGCAATAGCACGAGAGCCTGAGCTTGGTTCTCTATTCAGTTACGACTAGTTCACCTGAATTTCAAGTCTAGCAATTGTGAAACCTACGAATCACAATGACGAGATACGGTTTGTAGCGGGGATTCCCGACCCCCTAGGCGTCTTTATTAATTTGATATTCCTTTTATACAATAGAACGACCGTGACCGCTTTATTGCGAACATTTCTCGACTGTTCTTATAGCCAGGTGAGTTGAAGAAGACACTGTTATTTGACCTCCTCGTGTTCGATACCCGCTCGTCGCTACACCGTGTGCTTGCGGTAAGACTAGCGAGTCGTCCCCCCCCGGGTGTGTGTTCGGGGCGGTCGATCAACCATGCACTGATTGACGAAGACGACACCGCTACACGATCTGAGCATTCAAAACTCTCTTGTTTTTTATATTGTGTAGTATTTGTGTTAGTTCTTCGTAGGGGAAACATTACCTTCTGTGTTACTTTTTGGGGACCTGATGACTTTGGGAGTCGTCACGGAGGGAGAGCATCTGACTAGATTGAGAGTGTAGAGCACGTGGTGTGCGTACGAGCTAGGTGAGAGTAGATTTGGGATCTTGACTCATTGTAGCTGTACTCGATTACATATCTATCTAGTAGTTGCTTTCGGGGGCTGGAGTAGGTCGTGGGGACGACCGAACCAGGGTATATCTGTGCGTACTCTGTGATTCCTACTTTATTGCCATGTATGTGCTTATAACTGCGTGGGATTTCTCGTGGGTTGCATGAGAATTTTTATTAGCCTATTCACCCTCCCTCTAGGCTACGATCCAGATCCAACAATTGGTATTCTAGCCAGTTTGGAGGATCTAGTCTAGATTTTTAGATGACCATGAATATATCTGATTGTGCTTTTGCTGAAGGTCAGTCTATAGCCCGTCCCCCTACGTTTAACGGTGTAGACTTTGCATATTGGAATTCTAGGATGAAAATCTATCTAGTGTCTGTTGATTATGATGTGTGGGATATTGTTGAAAATGGTTATAGTCTACCCACTATTAAAATTGAAGACACTGTTATGATTAAGCCTAAAGACAAGTGGGATTTAGCTGATAAAAAACTTTATACTCTTAATGGTAAAGCTATGAATGCGCTTATATGCTCTCTTGATAAATCTGAGTTTAATCGTATCTCACATTGTCTAACTGCACAGGAAATCTGGCATACTCTGGAGGTGACACACGAGGGAACATCGCAAGTAAAGGAATCCAGACTTGCGTTGCTGAGCACTGAATATGAGAGCTTCCACATGCTACCAACAGAATCAGTTAAAGACATGTTTGCGAGGTTCAAGACATCGTATACAAATCCAGTTTCCTCGGTAAGCCATACTCTAGCCATGAACAGGTATGAAAGATCTTAAGGGCCCTACCAAGCTCGTTCAGGACTAAAGTCACCGCTATTCAAGAAGCTAAGGACTTGTCAACAATGAAAGTGGAGGACTTGATAGGCAACCTGATGTCACACGAGCTTGAGTTGCAGAGTATAGAAGCCAGAGAGAAACCTGAAGAGAAGACCAAAGCTTCCACACCATTAGCTCTTCAAGCTAACGACGACGATCTTGATGAAGAGGCAGCCCTAATGGTCAGAAACTTCAGGAGATACATTCAGACTGATCAAGGAAGAGCTCAGATGGGAAAAAGGTTCATTCGTTCTAATAATTCTCATTTTGTTAGAAATTCCAATGATCAAAAAGCTATTAATAGAAGCGAATGTTTTAAATGCAGGAAGAAAGGGCACCACATAAAAGATTGCCCACAACAACACACAGCTCAAGTTGCAAAAGGAAAAACGAAAGTGCTGACGTAGGATATGGATAGCGAAGCTGAGGATGAGGAGGATGAACATGAAGCCCACTCCTGCATGGCATTAATGGCCAAACACAATGAGGTAGAATCTCCCACTAAAGCTGAATTTTTAGAAATCTGTAAAGGAATGCAACATAGAATTGATGAGCTAGAAGCTGATGTGGAATGTTATAGGAATGATAATTTTGATATGCAACAAACTGAGTATGACATGTCTATAGAAATGAAAAATCTTAAACAAGAGCTTGTTGCATGCAAATCTACCATCACCATTTTAGAAAAAGAGAAAGCTAGCTTGCCTGAAAAAAATTGATTGTCTTTCATGTCCCTCTTTATTAAAGGATATTAGAATGTATAAGCTAGATAAGATAAAGCTTGAAACTGAAAATGAATTGCTTTCTGAAAAGATTAACATGCTAAATCTTGAACTTAAAGAAAAATGAGGGATTTTGAAAAGAAAGAAGAGAAAAACAAGCAAGCTTTCATTAGTAAATGCACTTTGCTTGTGAATGAAAACGATATCTTGAAATCCAAAGTCACCACCCTAGAATTATCAATAAAGAGATTTTCCATTGGAAAACAAAATTTGGACATTATTCTTGGAAATCAAATTTATGGCAATATTAGGCGAGGACTAGGATATGGTCTAAAAAATGTTGAAAAATCAAAATATAGAAAAGTTCACATTGAATCAACAAAGATTGGAAATTTTCATGCTAAGTGCTTTACATATGGATGCATTGGTCATACTTCATATCATTGCAAATATAGGAACACAAACATTAAGTTCAAACAAATATGGGTTCCTAAATCTTTGATGACTAACATGAGTGGACCTTGTTGGATTCCAAGGTCACACACGACACCTCTTTTGTAGGTAGATGGAAATTTGATGAGGAGCGATAAATTGAATGTCTCATTATTTTTTAGCTCCTTAGTCAAACGGCGACGTGAAGGTATATCTCATTCTTTGAACTTAATGCATACCTTTATAGCAATTTTCTTGTTCGCATTTTTTTTGTGTGCTTGAACTTTTTTTCTCTTGTGTGCTAATAGTTGCATTGTTATGTGTGCATGTTTTTTTTGTTTTTTGTGTGACTACATCTCATGTTTGATTTAGTACTTCATGCATAAAAAATGAAAAACTGAAAATATAAAAACTGAAAAAAAATTGGTGCTTAAATGTGTATCTTTTCTCTTTGATCTATTATTGAAGTATGCACGTATGAATTTCATATGTATGTAGAAATTGTTGTATTAATTCTTTTGCCACATGCGCATTTTCATCTTTCTAAATATTCATGGCATGTTCAATGACTGAGAATAACTTGATTTCTACACCACCTACTTCACTTCCACATGTATTATTATTGTTGCACATTTGGAGATATCGTTTATGAAGTATGGAAAGTGAATGTAGGAGGAAAACTTAACTGAAAATCTAAGGGATATGATATACCTTGCCATGGATAAAAATTGAGCAAAAGAAATTGTTGGTATAAGTATTTAAAAAAATTGTGAAAACAAAAGATAATTGCTCCGTATGGAAAATGGATACAATCCTTGGCAACGGTATTACCCACGAGTATCCAACATAAGATTTATGGGTAAACTTTAGCGTTGGTGTATTTACTCGTCAAGCAATGCCACCCCCACATCTAAGAGTCCTTATAGGCTATGTTTTGGGGTGTGGTACCTTGAACTCATTTTTAATGAGGTGGGAAAAATCAATCCTAGGTGATAGAATGATATATGGAAAATGTGGATTGGTTTTGGTTGACTTTCTTAAATGATTCTCTCTCATGTGCTTCAATTTTAATCATCGCACGTACACGTTGGTGTTGAAGTCTTAGTTGTTTAATTTCATTGGATTTTGACTTGATTATTCTATGAATGTATTCATGCAATTGTTGGTAATGGTTAATAATACTCTCTTTTTTGCATGATATATGATTTTGACTTCGTGGTATGACTTTTGATGATAACAAAGGGGGAGAAAAATGTGGGAAGATTTGGTATTAGGTATTCGGTATTCTCTTGAACATACATGATTATTGGTTCAAGGGGGTACATGATTATTGGTTCAAGGGGGAGCATAAAAATAGGGGGAGCATGCATATTGTTAACTTTGCATATCGGTGTTTGCACAGCATTCTATCTTATTGTATGCCACCCATTATCGTCTCGCTTTCACACACACTATTTGGAAACTTAATGCTCAAATCTTATACTGAATTTTTTATCATCAAAAGGGGGAGATTGTTGGTAGCAACGATCTATGAACGTCGTGTTTGATGATAACAAACGTGTGTGAACGTTTTTGTCGTGTTTGTTAAGTGTTTCAGGAATAGCAAACGAGAGTGTTTCAGGAATAGCAAACGTGTGATTAATACAAAGGAACAATGCAACCGCAAAGCTTTTAGTTAATGGAATCAAACCGTAGGGACTATATTCCAGTGGAGGAAATTTTTTGGTGAAGGGCACTGTGTCTTATTTGGACTTAGTCAATTGTCAAGGAGATGGAAGAGGTGCTACACACTTTGGACCAAGTCAATTTGGGTCCCCAAGCCTGCTGTTGGTTTTTGTTGACAATGAAAACCCTAGCTGCCGAAAAAAGAGGGTTACAGTCTATATTAAAAAGGCTTCAACAAAAATAAGTACCACCAATCAAAATTAAGCAGAGCCGCACATATCCCAAGGGAGGCAGCCGATTTTTTTCAAGAGAGCAATGCTCAAGAGAGAGTTGGCCGAAATTTTGAGAGTAGCAGCCGCAAGTTTTTTTTCTCTGTATCAAATCAAGAAGAGCCGAAATCCTCTCTCATTGGCAAATATCAAAACCCTAAGCCGCACAGATATCAGAGAGAGGCGCCTCTTAAAAATTGGGTTAGCAGCACAAAAACAAGAGGGCAGGCCGATTTCTTTTGGTGCCCAATTAAAATCTGTGCCGAATTGTGGGAGCAAATCAAAAGGGCAGATAAGTATCCTTTGCATTGCAAGTTCCAGAGAGCCAAGCCGCATGCATCTGAAATCCTCCGAGGGCCTTACCTTTTGAAATATCTTTGGAAGAGCACAAAAGCCCAGGGCACATTCGTTTTCTTTTTTCTTTGCAAACACAATCCCAATTTCCAAAGGATTTAAAACCAGCCGAATTCTGTGAAGGGTGTTCTCCTTTTTATTATTTTTCATAACAATTCTGTGAAGGGTGTTCTTTTTTTAAATTTGTTTTTCATAACAATTTTGTTGAGAAGCCACAGCCGCAATTAATTTCTCAAGGATTACTTCTTTCTCATTGCAGGTTCCAAGAGGGCACCAACAAAATTATCAGAAGAGCAGGTGGCCGAATTCTTGTTGCACATTGGCCGAACTCTTGATGCTCTTCCCTTTGAAAAACACCAAACAGCCGAGGTTTTGCAAGCCATCAAGCCAATCACACCAAGCTGCGAGTTTGGAGAATAAAATCAAGAGCGCAAGCGGTTGGGGACTTGGGACTAGAGATTTCAGAGGGGACTACTACTTGTCAGATTGATCTGACCATGCGCTGATTGACGAAGACGACACCGCTACACGATCTGAGCATTCTAATCTCTCTTGTTTTTTATATTGTGTAGTATTTGTGTTGGTTCTTCGTAGGGGAAACATTACCTTCTGTGTTACTTTTTGGGGACCTGACGACTTTGAGAGTCGTCACGGAGAAAGAGCATCTGACTAGATTGAGAGTGTAGAGCACGTGGTGTGCATACGAGCTAGGTGAGAGTAGATTTGGGATCTTGACTCATTGTAGCTGTACTCGATTACATATCTATCTAGTAGTTGCTTTCGGGGGCTGGAGTAGGTCGTGGGGACGACCGAACCAGGGTATATCTGTGCGTACTCTGTGATTCCTACTTTATTGCCCTGTATGTGCTTATAACTGCGTGGGATTTCTCGTGGGTTGCACGAGAATTTTTATTAGCGTATTCACCCCCCCCTCTAGGCTACGATCCAAATCCAACACGTCTTTCCACCAGTCGAGGGCTCGATCGAAGGAGGGCCGAGCTGGCTGTGTGTGATGCGAGCTCGGATTGAAGTCCGGGGTAGCACTATCTTTAGAACGTAACAACATGTATATTATTGCATCTGAATATTTTGGATTACTTGATGATATTCTATGACGAAGGTTTTATAGAATATAGTCATTAATCTACGCAAGTTTTTAGACATTCGTACCTAACCATAAAATGGAAGGAACTTTTGGCCATATAAAGGGGGCAATGAAACTCATTTGTAACCAAGCATATCAATGTTATTGAAGAGTTCCACCTTTAAGCATTCACTCTCTTACTTTTGTGTGTATGAGTTTTGGGGGCGACTGAATTAGCCACTTCTATATAGTGATGTTATTTGCACTACACTGTTTTATGAATACATCACAAAATTTTTTGCTTTCCAATTTTAACCCCAACATATCTAATTTCACCACACACACATTTTCCATCTTCATCCATTTTTTGCTTTCCAGGTCCATCATATCGCCTTTCCACCGAGTTGCCGCCTGATTCTCACACACCCAGATCTCTTTAGCAACCTGATTGATGAGCCTGAAGTCGTGGCTAACCAGAACCATGCCCACGTCCCACTCTTCCAGTGCCTCCTCCAGCGAATCGATGGTCTCGATGTCCAGATGGTTGGTGGGCTCGTCGAGCAGCAACATGTGGGGGAGCCTCCACGCCAGTCAAGCAAAGATCACGCGGCTCTTCTGCCCATCCGACAAGTTGCTCATTGGCATCACCTGCGCTTTTCCGGTCAACCCAAAGCGGCCGATGACTGCCCTCATCTTCTCCTCCTCGTTCCCGGGATATTACCTCATCATGTACAGGAGAGCGGACATATCCATGTTGAGCTTCTCCGCAAAATGTTGATGAACTGGGCGATTCTTAGGTGGTTGTGCCGCCTCACCATGCCGTCCAGCGGTTGAAGCTCCCCCTTCATAAGCTTAAGCAGCATGCCCTTCCCCGCTCCGTTGGGCCCCACCAGAGAGAGGGAGGGGATGAGGGAAGAAAGAGGATGGAAGAGGGGGCGTTTGCTAAAATTAACGGGAGGTATTATTGATGGGTGGATGGAGATGGGGATGGAGATGGGGATGGGGAGAGCATTGTTTATGCTCGGGATTTGTGGAGAAACAGAGGCAAAGGCAAATGAACGAATGGATGAGGATGGACAATGTGTGGTGAAATTAGATATGTTGGGGTTAAAATTGGAAAACAAAAAATTTTTGTGGTGTATTCATAAAACAATGTAGTGCAAATAACAACACTCACTTCTAGAGGAGGAGAGTGAACACAATGCTTTTTTCTTTCTTTTTTTTGTTGGGGGGTGGCAAGTTTGGATTAGCATGTTTGAGTTGTGAAAACAATCCGACCGTGACACCTGCACAATGCAAACCAAGAAGACGCTCCACACAGCTTGTCCTGGGCACTGACGCATATCATGGATGATTTACCTCACTTAGTGCAAGAAATTTATTACAATCAGGGACTTGGCAAAAAAAATAAAAACAAAGGGAAAGTTATGAATTCACACATCCTTGAGCACAAAAGACTTACGAACGACAACTTTTGGACTGATAGAGACCCTCCTAAATTATTAAAGAGGTTCCAATTACGAAATATTTGCAGCATTTAATGGTAGCTGGAAAACGATTGTGTTCCATGCTTATTAATTCATCATACAGGAGATATTTTTTCTATTATGAGAGGCTCTCCTTTTAACTCCTTAGGAACAGTTCTTATCGTATCTTCTGCCCTATATATGGAACGTATAGGTCATAAGAGTATTATTATTAGTTGCTCATCTATGGTGTACCAAATAGTATTCAAGGCTAAATTTAGCCAAGGCAGTAAATAGCTGCCTCCATCCACAGCATCATTCTCCAGTGCACAGCGTTGACGCACGGGTCTTGGGTCGTCGCCGGGTGGGAAAGTTTGTCCGTTTGCGGGATCGCGCGCGGCAGCCTGAGGTTGGTGGATGCATCCGAATGGCTACATGTCATGCCCCGCGGCCCAAAAGGGAGGAAGGGGTATGCACATTCATCCGCATTTAGAAGTGGGAGATGAGGGAGACGAACAGAAAGAAAGGTGCGCTTGTCGGGTGCATGGAGCACTAACTTCAGGTGACCCTATGGCCTACAGTGAAGGCCATAGCCACTCAAAAATCATCGGCTTCCTTAAATGGGAAGATGCTAAAGAAACATGCAACAGACAGCAGGATACGCGTAGCAATAGCTCAGGGCTGCAGAGATATGATAAGCTCATGTGTAGGTGCCTGTTCCAGACTTTCTCCTTTCCATGATGCGCAAGTGCGACTGCTCGCTGCTGTTGCTGCTGCTGGGAAAGTGAAAGCTGATCAGTGCTTCGATATGAGTCCTTGGACTGTTGTGATGCTTTTGGGTGCTGAGTTGCAAAACGTCTGGAGTCAGGGAGCAGCCCAGATCTGATCATGATTTCCTTGGGAAGCCGCTGTTTTTGTCGGGTTTTGTGACGGCTGGGACTTTGCTTTTAAATAGCTTTCTCAAAGTTCTTGCTAAGATTCTGCCTAACCATCTTAAAAAAGTATTGGAGATATTATCTTCAACTCTCAATTGGGCTTTCATTGAAGGCCTTCACATTTTCAATGCTATAGCCGTATCCAAGAGGCCATTCATGCGAATGGTAAGAATGGAGTGGAATGAGATTGCATATTAGAAGTCATATCCCTTATAGGATTCAGGTCAAATGGATCAGATGGATCAAAGTCTAGCTTCGTTTAGCCAGAGTTTGCATTCTACTAAATGGAAACCATGGTAAAGGATTCCAATGCATTTAAAGGCTACATCGGAAGGACCTAATGTTTCTTCTGATGGCCAATATGCGAAAAAGTGTCTTAGCAGGGCATGTGATTGCGATATCATCGAGAAGTTTAGAATATCACTAAGGTCCATTGGTTTTGTTTACCTTCAATTTGCCAATAGCACGCTTATTTTTACTAGATTGAGGTTGTAATGCTATGATGCTAGAAATCTAAACTATTTAGATCATGCAGCAGAAGACAAAAAATTCAAAAAATTTCTAACTAGCAATCATGTCCAGGATATACTACTACATAGGAATTATATCGCTAAATATAAAGACCATAAAGATCGTACCTTTGCGTGAGTATAGCGATACTCACATATCCTTAATCTCTTTCGTTGAAAACCAGAAGTGTTGCGTTCACCTCCTCCAACCATTACCTTATATGAATCACGGGATGATAAATGCCTCTACAATTAATGAGCCCCAAATAAATCGAACAACATTCCTTGCTTTGCTAGAGTGAAGAAGAATGAGAAGGAAAAACTCGGATTTGTCACTCGAGAGATTGATCAATTCATGTGTTGTCACCTATCTCTAGAGGGATGTGGTAGCCCCCTTTATATAGTGCTAGGGGAGAGCCAAATCTGATTCAGATTGAGTGTTCGCATAGAACTCAAACTCATCCCTAAACGCAAAAATTGTCGCCCTAAATGAGTTCTAATCACATTAGAACTCTTGGATCCAAATTAGAGTTGATTCGCAATCAAATCCCGCATCAAATCCGTCTCTTGCCTTGTCAGCATTAGTCGGCTAGTTGACTAGTTATTGTAACTAGTTGACTAGTCAACTCTCTGTAAAATTTTATAGTCTGCCTAGTCAACTATCCCTAAGCACTAGTCGACTAGTCCATGCTGACGTGTTGTCTTCTTCTTATATGATTACAACCCCTTGTGATCTAAGCCCTAGTATATCATATATATACTCATAGTTTCTTCATTCGCTTTTTCAGGAGGCGTTCCTTATCAGTTTGAGACGCTAATAGCCTGATTCATACTATAGTAGTGATCACAATTACATCTTGCAATGATCCATAACAGCCTAGTTGAGTGTGTCGACCACCGTTTCAGAATTTTCATTATCTAGTTTGAGAGATTGGAATCTCTCTGAGATAGTCTAGGCCATACCGTGACAAATTCCATGCAGTTTGGTCCCTTCATCATCACTGTGTCACTAAGGTGTCTTGGGTACGATATAGAGTCAAACCCCCTTAGACCTTAAACCCTTTGAGTCAAATGCAATCACATGGCTATTGGTTGGATGCCACTTATTAATGATGGTAAATCGAATCTCACCCCTAAGTAGTTTTAATGATGAACATACCAAATGATGTTAGTGTACTAATAACACTATATCTCAGATGTGCGGGTTGTGCGATCGATAGCTTTACTCATACTCCGAAGAAGCTCAACCACACTCAGAAGACGGAGACGAATTTGATAGCTCTACGTCAATCACAAGTGTAGCTCAATGTTGAAGCTCATGCAGGTGCTCAAGCCTAATGTTAGAGGAGCTCAAATCAAGAGAAGTGTGTATCTACATCAACATCTGATCGGCTTCAAGAAGTTCTCGTCTAAGTATAGTGTGTGAATTGGTCTCTTTAGGATTATGTTAAAGCCAAGTATTATTGCACACACACAAAAGGTTTTCGAAACAAAAACATTTTAAATCGTTTTTAAACTCTTTGAGAGCATTAGCTAGTTGATCTAATCTTTGTAGTCAACCTCCAAACACCCAGGAGTTGATTACACATTTCCTAACTGAGTTTCAGTGAAAAGTGCTCTGGGAGTCAACTATCAACTGTGAGCAGATTTTCAATGAAATCTCTCTAGGAGTCGACTACCTCATAATGAGAGTCGACTACCAGCTGTCGTTTTCTTCTGCGATTCTGCTTCCTGATTTCACTCTACTTCCTTTTTTTGATTGGACTGAAAGTCATTTATTTTGAATTTTAAAATCACCTCTGAAATTCTATAATTAGAGCCACTAAGAGATCATTTTACATAACCAATCTCTCTATTTTCATTGAGCTAATATTTTGTTCTAAAGATCTCTCTGCTCTTACTGCTCTTAAAGTTATAACCAAATTTCTGGTTTGAATTTCTGATCTCAGTTCTCATTCTGAAATCCTTTTGAGATCTGTTTTATAGTTTGGCTATTTTATTTTATTTTTCAAAATTCCTTATTCCTTATTTTTTATTCTTAAAAGTATTTTGAAAACCAAAGATCTAGATCACAACGAATCATTTCATATTCTTTGTGTGATCTAAATATCCATTTAAATTCTTTTAGCCACGTAACGCACAATTGCAATATTTATCTTGGCTATAGAATTTCGAGTGTAAACCAATCTCCATCAAATATAGTGGAGAATTGGATCTTTGTTTGTATTTGGTATTCTCTTTGTGCTAAGGGATGGTGTAAATCCTAGACAAGTCTAGGTGGTTGGAAAATCCTAGTTAAGACTGGATCGTTGGAAATCCTAACAACTGGAGTTAGGTAATTGTATTGCCAAGGCAATAGTGGATTAAATATCGTACCGGATTGGTCGGGGACTGGACGTACCCAGGTTGTAGGGAACCAGGATAAAAATTGCTTGTCTCTACATTTTCTTTTCTGTGATTGTCTATATTCTTTGTACAAGCATTTTTTATTCATTTTTTAATATTATATCTTTGTAACTCTTCATATATTATTGCAAAGATCATTCTTTTAATTCTGCTGTGTAATAATTCTCTTTGTATATAAAGATTTATTTTCTTGTAACTTATTCTTTTTAAGATTAACTTGTTGATTAAGAACCAAGCGTAGATCAATCTACTTGGTTTCTTAGGCAACATTAGAAGGGTTATAATTGTGCTATTATTAACGATAAAAAAGGGTTTACTATTTGTACAACACTATTCAACCCCCCTTCTAGTGTTATTTGCCATCCACAGGATCCAACATTGGATCAGAGCAAGGCTTTAAAAGACGATGGCATCAACATCCTTCCACTCTAAAGGACTCAACACCATGCGACCACCGTTGTCCAATGGAACAAAGTACGCAAGCTTGAAGATACGCATGAAGACTCATTTAGAGTCACTAGATATTGAAGCATGGATCGTCACCAAGGATCCATACAAAACACCCATTGAAGTCGACACCGAAAAATTGTCTGCCAAGGAATTCCTTTTACAGAAAAACTGCTAGATGAGATCGAAATGACCGATGGGGATACATTGGATAAAATGTACTTGCTTGGAAAAAATTTCTTAACTAAACTACCGTGTGGGGATCTTCGTTATCCCGGTAGAATTCTGGCAAATATTTTATCAAACAATATAACCCAAAAGTCTGGTAGTCACTCTGTTCTGTCAGAGAAACAAGCTAAGTGCATCTATTCTATGCTTGGAAATATTCGAGTCAATTGGTCCAGAGTTATCATGGACTCAATTCTTTCATCTGTTGCTTCCAATAGACTTGCATCCCCTCTAGCTCATGGTCACTTTCTCACCATCCTCTTCAATGCATATGACATTCCTTTGGATAATGAAACTGAGGTTCTGGAACCCGCCTGTGTGTTTGATGCACATGCACTTGGCCGAATGGGTCTTCACATAGACCTCGATCAAAATGTTCCAGAACAGAAGCTAGTCGGAGAAGCTAGCTCAGCCTCCAGGAGGAAACGTAAGAAACCTGTTGGTGTTGATTTAGATGAAGAAGAGAATGAAAGTGAAGAAGAAGAAGAAGAAACGCCACCTGAGGATGTGCTTGATTACATCGTTGAGCTTCAAGACATGCTCTTGAAGAAAATTGAGAATATATAGATTTCTCAAGAGAATGGCTTTGAAAAGCTCAACCAGAAGATAGTTAACTTGAAGGAATTTGTGGCCCAAAGCAACGAAATGACCGAGAAGACCCTTGGTATGATCCTTGATGAGATCAATGAGCTGAAGAAGGAGAAGAAGAATGACGGATCTTCTTAAACCTGTTTAGTTTATTGGTTTAAAACAATGCCGTTTAACACTGTGTTTTGGTTTGTAATAACTCTTACTATGGTGTGATGACTTGAACTTACGGTACAATGCTTATGCTTATGTTTTGACATGCTTTAATCATTGATATATCATTCATGTCATCTTGATCTACAAACTTTGTATTGCAGATATATACATTTATTGGAAAATTGTGTTTTCTCCTACACATGATATATGCTTGGCTTGATTGTTGAATAAGATTTGATGTTAATGCTTAAAGTATTCAATAAATTATGATTCCATTATTGTCATCTTTTTGATTGATGACAAGGGGGAGAAAATTAGTAAATGCAAAAAACATGAAAATGAATAACTTGTTATATATTAACCGGCTTTGATGCAGGGGGAGCACCTCATCTAAGCAGGGAGAGTAAGTTATCTTACTTGGTATCTTATTGAGTTATTCATTTTATTTTTCATTTGTGTGTCATCATCAAAAAGGGGGAGATTGATGGGAAATCGAATCACACCCCTAAGTAGTTTTGACGATGAGCACACCAAATGATGTTAGTGTACTAATAACATTATATATAAGATGTGCAAATTGTGTGATCGATAGCTTTACGTATACTCCGAAGAAGCTCAACTACACTCAGAAGACGGAGACGAATTTGATAGCTCTACGTCAAGCACAAGTGTAGCTCAATGTTGAAGCTCATGCATGTGCTCAAGCTTAATGTTATATGAGCTCAAATACAAGAGAAGCGCGTATCTACATCAACATCTGATCGGCTTCAAGAAGTTCTATTCTAAGGCTAGTGTGTGAGTTGGTCTCTTTAGGATTATGTTAAAGCCAAGTATTATTGTACACACAAAATTTTTTCGAAACAAAAACATTTTAAATCATTTTTAAACTCTTTGAGAGCATTAGCTAGTTTATCTAATCTTCATAGTCAACCTCCAAACACCCAGGAGTTGATTACACATTCCCTAGCTGAGTTTCAGTGAAAAAGTGCTCTTTGAGTTGACTATCAAAGGAGGGAGTCGACTACCAGCTGTGAGCAGATTTTCAATAAAATCTCTCTGAGAGTCGACTACCTCATAATGGGAGTTGACTACCAGCTGGCATTTTCTTCTACGATTCTGCTTCCCGATTTCACTCTACTTCCTTTTTTGGATTGGACTAAAAGTCAATCATTTTGAATTTTGAAATCACCCCTGAAACTCTATAAATAGAGCCCCCTAAGAGATCATTTTACATAACCAATCTCTCTATTTCATTGAGCTAATATTCTGTTCTAAAGATCTCTCATTTGCTCTTACTGCTCTTAAAGTTATAGCCAAATTTCTTGTTTGACTTTCTGATCCAAGTTCTCATTCTAAAATCCTTTTGAAATCCGTTTTATAGTTTGGCTATTTTATTTTGTTTTTCAAAATTCATTATTCCTTATTTTTTATTTTGGAAAGGATTTTGAAAACCAGATATCTAGATCACAACGAATCATTTCATATTCTTTGTGTGATCTAAAGATCCATTTAAATTTTTTTAGCCACGTAACGCACAATTGCAATATTTATCTTGGCTATAGAATTTCGTGTGTAAACCAATCTCTATCAAATATATTGGAGAATTGGATCTTTGTTTATATTTGGGATTCCCTTTGTGTTAAGGGACGGTGTAAATCCTAAACAAGTCTAGGTGTTTGGAAAATCCTAGTTAAGACTGGATCGTTGGAAATCCTAACAAGTGGAGTTAGGTAATTGTATTGCTAACGCAATAGTGGACTAAATCTCATACCGGATTGGTCGGGGACTAGACATACCCAGGTTACGGAGAACCAGGATAAAAATCGCTTGTCTCTGTGTTTGCTTTTCTGTGATTGTCTATATTCTTTGTACAAGCATTTTTTATTCATTTTTTAATATTATATCTTTGTAACTCTTCATTTATTTTTACAAAGATCATTTTTTTAATTCCCCAGTGTAATAATTCTCTTTGTGTATAAAGATTTATTTGCTTGTAACTTATTCTTTTTAAGATTAACATGTTGATTAAGAACCAAGCGTAGATCACTCTACTTGGTTTCTTAGGCAACATTAGAAGGGTTATAATTGTACTATTATTAACGATAAAAATGGGTTTGCTATTTGTACAACACTATTTGTACAACACTATTCAACCCCCCGTCTAGTGTTGTTTTCCATCCGCAGGATCCAACAATTAACTCTTTAACAAGTTCATCTCTTACACTGGCTAGGGATTTATTATAGATCCATTTACTCAACTAAGACACTAACCTCACATACCGGAGGAGACGAATCCTGAAAGCATGGCCACTCCCTTCACATGCTTCCAACTATACCCAGCAGGTATCTACATATCAGTTGTAAAGCCAATGTTGGATATCTACCAAAGTATAATCTTCCACATGCAATGTCCTTAACCACATCTTCGTCAAAGGACTAACCTACACATACTTCCACTATAGATCTTCTGTTGACACTCAGAGTATGAACCGTACAGAAGTATCTCTAGTGAGTTGTTCTGTGAACTTGTTCTCCCAACAAGCACATGCGCAATATCTAACGATGCCTCCATAACGTGTGACTATGAGGCTATTCACCACTATCCAATGGTATAGATTATTGCACATTGGTCTTACTAGAATATAGATGCACTGTCTCGTATTCCTCCGACGAGGAACAGTTCTGGACATATGATCGACTGACACATTAACCTTATTATCATAACAGTATCATGATCCCTATGTTACTCTCATAAGTCCTAGAATTTATCCATGCGTCATATATATAGGGTTTTAAGGGTCCTTAAGACTATAAAATCGATGTCTGGCCTAAGTCGGTCGGACGACGAAAGCATAAAAGCATCGAAAAAACATATCTTAAAACGCTTTACCCTAAGAATAACTCCTAGCCAGAATCGCTACTATCTGGGGGTTGGGTCCGACCAACCCTTAAGGATATATATATATATCAAAATATTGCAGTTATAAATGCATGTAAATTAAACTACATATCTGTCACTTCGTTTCCGCATAATACGAAGCGTCGTTTTCAACAACCATTCTTTGTCTCCTAAACGATGCCCCGTGTTGGGGCTGAGCCACTTCTCTCGAGCTGAACTGCATCCCAAACCGAGCAACACCCTTGTCGCCGAGCCAACCATGAGCTCCAGAAAGTTTCACCTTGAGTGGATCCTCCGTCAAGACTTCGGATCCGATCCGAACTCCTTCGTAACTTTGCTAAAGCCCGATCAGGAGCCAGAAAGAATTATGGAGAAAGAGTGAACATTAATTTAGCTTAGATCCAAGCTTGCTCACGTTTAATGGAGCTACTCAGATCTGAAGCTTGGTGCTGGTTTTAAGGAGGGGTTGGCCCCTATTTATATAGGCGGCTAACCCCTCTTCTTTTCTCCATATCCAATGGGGGACTAAACTTTTGAGGAGAAAAATTGATTTTAAGTTTGACTTTCACGAATGCCAAACTTCAACGATTTTTTTCTCTCTCGTCGTTGAGCTTCGCAAGTGCTATTATATATCAAATCAAAGAGCACTGAACAATGAACGCATAGAAATAAACATGGCTCAATTTCGACTCCATTTGACCCTTCAAACATCGTCAAAAAAATGCCTCAAAACTGTATTTTTCGCAAAAATACCAGCTGTAAAAAACTAGGGTTCGAAAACCCAAGTTGTGGGCCAACCGTGTGTGCCCCACCACCTAGCAGCCTAGCTGGGCAGGCCCCATTCAGCCTGGGTGCTCAACTCGGGGTGAGCCTGGGCACCCAGGCCCTGTGCCTGGGCCTGTGCCTGGGCCTGGCCCTGGGCCTGGGCGCCCCATGCGGGCCTGGGCCCCTAGGCCTGAGCGCCCGGGCCCAGCTCGGCCTGGGTGCCCAGGCCCAGTTTGGGCATGTGTAAGTGCCTTTAAAACTATTTTTGGTGTTTTGGGCTCATTTTGAGTCTGTTTTTAACGCCGTTTGAACCTGCATTTTCCCTGGGACGTTCCCGACATCCATGTATCAATTTTCTATGTGTTTATTATTTAAAATACACTTGCAAACACTTCGCAACATATTTAAATACCTTTGCATAAAATGCAATTAATCCTACATCTTAATATTCTAAAGCTTATATCGCAAACTATTTGTGACACAATAAATTCCCATACATCAGATGTATTATCTCCCTTAAAACTGCCTAGTACTTGACGAAGGTCTCACTCTGTATGAGACTCTACAGCCTGATCCTACTACAGGTGGGGCTCGAAACTCCAGACGTTAGAGACCACAATCAGTATGTGTGTAAGGACCCTGGCTACGAGAAAAACACTAGAAGGGGGTTAAATAGTGTTTATAAATGACGAAGGTCTCTCTCTCTCTCTCTCTCTCTCTCTCTCTCTCTCTCTCTCTCTCTCTCTCCCTTATCTCTGCTCCCCTTTCCCTTCCCCCCTTTCTGATCGACGACGGCCACCGCTGGCGCCACCCCCCACACCGACGGCGCCTCCCACCTAAAACCCCCCGACATTCAACCCACCACCTCCGGCTTTCCCCCCTCTCATTGCGCATCACAAACCCCCCCATCGCCTAGTCGCCGCTGCCCTAGGGCATCCCCTCTGCTCGGACCGTGCACCCAAGGTGCTCGACTGAGCAGGTCATCTCCTCCCCATGGTGCTCGATGACGCTGACCGAGCATACCGGCTGCTCAGTCATGATATCCTAACGAACAACCCCAACCCTCAGCTTTCACACTGCTCGACCAAGCAAGGCTAGTGCTCGATCGAGCAGCTGCACATATCCCCTATTTTAAATTTCACATACTGACGTTCTACTTGTTTCTATTTCAGGTACTGTTTGCCTACGTCAGTGGCCACTACCGAGATTAGCTTGGTGGAGATTTTTGTTGTGCTCGCTCAGCCGGTACACTCTTTCCTCTATTTACTTTTATATCGACACATCATCCTGCCATCTCCACGATGGTTCGCACTCGAGGAGCCCCCGTACCTCCCATTCGTGGGAAGAGGCCATCCACTGGCTCCTCCTCTTCCTGACCCACACGTCGCCCTCGCCCCACCACTACTATGCCCACCACTACCATCCCCACCACTACTGCGCCTATCCCCACCACTACCATCTCCACCACTACCACGCATATCCCCACCACTACCATCCCCATCACTACCGTGCCTATCCCCACCACTACCGCACCTATCCCCACCACCGCACCTATCGTCCCTTCCACACCTCCCGCCGTTCTCGCTGCTCTTCTGCCCTGTGTGCGGATGTTCGGCATCACCTTCTAGGACGACGATCACCGCAAGTGCTTTGTTAGGCTCTTGCAGCGTCGTCTCATCCCCACTCGTTTCATAGACGTCCCCACCCTCCGATCCCATGGACTCCTTCAAGAAGTCCATTGGCTGTACCGCACGATCGGCTTCGATCGTCTATTAGGTGTCCACGCTACCACATACACACACCTCACCCTGGAGGGCTTGAGCTTCATCGCTCGCACCGCGGCAGGCGATGGCATCACTTTTCGTCTTATGGATCACGATTTCACGATCACATACGAGATGATCCGTTCACACTTCCATTTCCCTGCCATCCACGACCCCCGAGCCGCCTTCTCCCCAGACTACGACATTGGCCCTTTCGATGCCCCAACTTTCTGGCATCGTATTTCAGGTCTGGACCATTACCGCCCGAGCCGGGCGAAGGCATCATGCATCATGCATCGTGCATCCCTGGCTTCGTTACGTTCAGTGCCACTTCGCCATGACCATTTTTTGCAGGCCAGAGGTCGGGACCATGTCCCTACCCAAGATTTTCCATCTGATGGGAATCACCCGACTGATGTGCTTCCACCCAGATGGCTCCCTCTACCCCTTGGTACTTTCTGACGCAGCCCACTGGATATGTCATCGCCTTATTCAGACCGCCCGCACACACCACGCGACAGATATCTACTGCGGTGGATTTTTCATGATTTTTAAACGTATAATTGGTATTCATCTTTGCGATGATCTAGTGACCCCTCCTGGCCCCACATGCTTGACTCTTGGTGTGCTCGAGCACATGCATATCATCAGGCCTTATGGAGCCCGTCACTGGACATATCTTGTCGGCACCACCACACGCCTCCCATGGTACTTCCTGCCCCTCACCTCACCCGCATAGCACCTGTCCAGCTGAGCTGGTTGATTGACAGGGTACACCCGCTTCCTGTGCTCCACGTACTCGAGCCACCGGGAGCTCCCGTCAAGGCCGAGGCCGATGAACGGGTGCCCCGTTTCCCCAAGTACGAGGAGCACGACATAGCAGCCCTTGTTGCTGCCCTTCCAGCTCTACCTATACATCCACCTCGCTAAGGAGGCATTACTTCTTCCACATCTGTCTCTACCACCTCCACGTCAGTCGGGACATCGGGGACTGTCAACACCTCCTGCCCTGTTGCTCCTTCCTCTGTTTCTCCTGTACCCGTGCCGGAGGGCACCGATATTCTGTCTGCTCCCGATCTTACAGATTTAGACTTCCTGAGCACGACCCAGCCACCACTCATCCACCTCTTCGGGACCTTATAGCCTCACTGCCCATTTCCTTAGGGTCCCATGTTCCGATCACTGACACATCTTCGTCACCTGCTTCAGCTGTCCTTACCGAGAGCGTCTGGACGTCTGTCCACACTTCTGTGTCGACGACTGCTCTGTCCTCTTCTGCCCCTGTATCTACCACTGTTTCTCCTGATCTCAGCCACACCACACCTCACACCTCCTCTGTTGAGATCCCGTCGAGTACCCCCTCTCCGAATTTCCAGCCCAGGCACCATGTATCATCTACACGAGACCGTTTTACGAGAGTGGTGTCTCACGGTCACGTTTCTTGCCTCCTCTCGACTCCCGTACCACAAACGGTCGTCTGACGGCATTGGAAGAGTCAACTTCTTGCCTTTGGCGAGATTTCGACGTCTTCGTACGCTCGACAACGACACATCATGAGAGAGTCGAGGCAGACCTAGCCTCCATTATTGACCTAATTAGGACACGTGGCCCACCACCCGTGATCCTCGCTCCCGCCCCTCCACCCCGGCCAGCCACTGTGACTATCGTTGCACCACTCAGTGCTCCACATTCTCAGGCTTCTGCATAGCCTACTTCTCCCACACCTGAGTCGGTCACCACAGTCCAGTTCACTACTGCTCTTGTCCTATATTCACCACCCACATCTTCTGGTCCACATCATAGGGACCCCCCACCACCCTCAGAGGGTGGTGCCTCTGCTTGTTGCTGTCCCATACCCATTTTTGCCTCCCTCATATTTTATCTTGCCCATCTGTCTCTTCGGAGCCCTGATCTTATATAGCTTGGGGGAGGATCCTCCATGCATCATTCCGTACATATGCATCATTTTTCTTCATCATTGCATCATATCATGTTTTATTTTTCTTTTGCACAGTTTTTATTTTCTATTTATTTTCTATTCCACCCCCACCCACCCTATTTAGCATCATCTCCAGCCTACTAGCATTTTCTCATTAGTGAGGACACTGCTGGGTTTAGCTTGTAGGATGAGCGCTACCGCTTTATTTTTCATTTTTCATTTATACTTTCCTACCTTTTTTGGCTTTTTAGTTTACTTTTCCACCCCTTTTCTACTTCTTTATCTTTTTTCTCATTCTGCATCACGTTTTCTGTTTCTTGCCATGCATGCATCCCTCTTTTCATTTTCCTATTTTCTCCGCCCTTTTTCTTTTTATGCTAAGGATGTTCTGCATGATGATACTTCTCGTAGCCCTAGTAGTTACTCACTGTGCTTATTACTTGCTGACATGCTATTTAGGGTAGTTTCAGGTTTACTTTCTATATGCGTGCATATTCTTTTGTTGATCTATCTGAATTAATGTCTGATATGAATTGCAAATCAAATGCATGAAATAGTATCTAGTATGCGCTATGTTGGGTAATGCATCTAGGTTCACGCATCATTAGAACACCTGGAGCATCTGCTTTCTATCTTATTCACTTCTGTTTGCATGCTTGATGTTATTGTGCTTATTACTGCATGCTTTTCAGTATTTATCTAGATGAATAAAAATACACATGCTAGTTATGAGTTTAGTTAGAGTATTATCATATTGAATCATTGTGCACCTCTTATGAGTGAACCGAGTGATTCATTATTTTCCTTTTCCACACATCTTTTTATAATTCTCTACATATCAGTTGGTTTCACCCCTACAGCTGTCCTTACCGCATCTCACTTCCCAAAAATCCCAAAAAGAAATATATAGCTTCTAAATGAAATGAAAAGAAAAAAAGAGGAAAAAAATGTGAAAAAGTGAAAAAGAAAAAAAGAAGAAATAAAATCGTTTTGTATCATTTCATTACTGGTAAAAAGATAAAAAATTCCATATCCTACTCCTAGATGTGATGCCTCAAGCTAAGCTTGGGGGTGAACCAACTGATTATATGAGTGAGTATGACATTAGAGTGGAGACGGTGCACAACGGGGAGATTTGATAATGCTTGCACTTTACGAAATACTTTAGTTTTTGGATATTTTTCATGATTCGAAGTTGATATCTGAATAGCATGATTCTTTCCGTTCTCTATTGCATGCTGGTGTAATTTCTATATACTTCATGTGTATCTATTGATTGAAAAGTGCATTGCCAACTCTTTTTATACTAGACTCTATGGACTGCATGAGATTGATATAAGTTGATGGCATTATTTTAGGAGATCCCTATTTTTGTCTCTATTTGTATGCTAGACATATGATTAGTAAAACTTGAAAACACCATTAACGTGTATCTTTACTATTCGGAGCATCGTGATATACTGATGAGGCATGAGATCCGATTGAATAACTTTAGCACCCTCCATCCATCTCTACTCTTCTTTTATTCTTATTTTTATTTCTTTTTGTTTATCTCCCGGCGTACTTAGTATTCGTCTTCCTCTAGGACGAGTAAGAGGTAAGATTGGGGGATTTTGATGTCTCCATATTTTACATCTTTTCATAGCATCATGACATCGCATTTCATGCCATTTTCGTATTCAAATCCCGTATTTTCCTACGATATTGCAGTTCTAATGTTATATTCGAGTTTCGTAGTGTTTTATGGATTTTCAGGGATTTTGGAGCGATATGGACCCATTTTGGATATGGACACATCTGGCACGCTCGTGAGCCCGTTGGCGAAGCTCTACTGGAGTTTGCCGAGTTTTTAGGAGCCATTGAAGGAGTAGAGGAGAGAGCAAGAGGAGAGGAGAAGCTGCAGGAGCTTCAGTAGAAATTTTCCCAGGTGTCTCGACCGAACAGAGCAGCTGCTCGGTCGAGCAGATGCAAGAAGAAGGAAGACGGTAGATACGCATGCTGCTCGGACCGAGCAGTACAATGACTCAGTCGAGAAGCACCTAAGTCCGACGCTCAGCCAACCTCCTACATGGCCCGAGCAGTTTTGGCGACCGAGTAAGCTGGCTGCTCAACCGAGCAGAGCTGACTCGGGCCGAGCATACAGAGTGGCGATTTTTGGAGAAGCGCGACTCCTTGACAAACTCGACCAATCAGAAGGGCTGCTCGATCGTGCAGCCGACCGAGCAATCTACTACTCGACCGAGTCACTGACTCGGTCGACGATGCTGAAGGCTAATTGTCACGCCCCGCTTCCCTAAAATGGGGGCGAGACGTGAAAAGGTCCGCACGAGAGTGGAGCTGTGAAGCCCCAAACCCAATAAGCGTCAATAAAACATAAGCATGTCCCTGTAACCAAAAACGGAACAACAATAATAACACAAGGAGAGACAGAAATAAAATCTCAAATCTCAGCATTTGTCCAACATTAACATTAAGTTCAACATCCAGAAAAGCCACCAGGCTAAAAGAAAGAGTCTAACGGCCCAGAACAAGGCCACAAGGACAAACATAACAAAGTATAGGTGCCACACACCGACAACTAAACAGCAGTCTAAAACAAAGGGGAAAGCTCAATGAAGACACTAGGACTGGTCCCCAGTGTCCACGTACTCCTCGCCAAACACAGGCTCGTGCTCGGCGTCAGCAAACACCTCGTCCTCAACAATGAACTCAGGCTCAGGATCTAACATGTGTCACCCAAAAGAGTAAAGAGGCACATGTCAGCAAGTCTAAAAGACTTGGGCATGGAAACTGAAAGTAAGGAAAACTAACAACCTAGCAGTTATAGTATGCATGACATGGCAGTTATGGCATGAGTGCAAAAGTAAGACATGGTGAAACAATAAGTGCAAGAGAACAATTTATCAGGGCATGACAATAGTAGCCAAGCTACTAACAATCTCAATCTTTTCATTAGTCACGTTTCACGTTGTTTGTAGATGTTTACGCCTTACAGCTGAACTGTTGGGCATTCACACTGATTGGCCGCTTAACACTACCCCAGAACCTAGAGTTTACGCCTTACAACTGCAGTTGCTGATCGGGCAGACTCCCAGTTGAATGGCCGCTTAACTCTTACCCCAAAACCCACGTGTAAACGAGCCAGGGTCCCTGTACACGAGCTCAGTAAATGAGCCAGGGTTACCCCGCACAAGAGCTCGTTTCCTGGATCACAAACCAGGAGCGTATTTCATTTGGCATAGGGGTGCACCTAGCCTCAATCATTTTACAAGATGTAGCGGAGCTACGCAATCACGGGAACACTTAAAGAATGCAATGACATGACAATTTATTCGCGTACCGTTAATGGAAATTAAACATGACATGGTAGTTATGCAACATGGTAAATGCCGGATCTAGCTTCGTTGTCAAGCTAGTTCCTAAAATTGCGCCTAGGCGAGTATCATTTCGTCGCCTAGTCTCTTTTACGCCTACAACAAGCAAATGGCCTAAGACGTGGCCCAAAACCCTAAGTGGCAAGTTTCACTTGCCTAGCACCGAGGATGACGATCAACGAGGCCGTCACACAAATGCTAACTACGGAGATGAGATCGCTGCCATGGCAAAACAATATTAGAACAACATCCAACCTAGTTTTATTAGGGTTTCACAAAAACACAATGGGTTATGAAAACATTAAGAGATCGATTTATTACCGTATCGGAGCGGAAGAATGATGCCGAGCAAGCACGGCAACGGAAGAAACGATCCGGGGAACCTAGGGTTCAGATCTGGAATGGATGGGGAAAATCTGGAGAAATGGGGTTTTGGGGATTTTTGGGGGTTTTCCGGCGACCTAGAGGTGGTGGCCGGCCAAAATGGAGAGGGGGAGAGGCTCTTGATGAAGGAGGAGGGCTAGGGTTAGATGGATGATGATTTGGGGAAGAAGGAGGCTCAGGAGAAATGAATGAAGAAAGAAAACATTTGGGGGGTTTAAATAGGCACTGCCCAAAAATTAGGGTTTCTGGGGTCATTAGTCGGTCAAAGAAGAGTGGCTGACCGACTAGTTTAACAACTAGTCGGTCGGTCGATTAAATGTGACCGACTAACACCAAACAGCGAAAGTAGGGAAAAATCTGGGTAATGAATTAGTCGGTCTGTGAAGGCCCGTCGACCGACTAGTTTGCAACCTAGTCGGTCGGTGAGTGTTCATGGACCGACTAACGATAAACAGTAACTTAGGTGAAATTTACTTACAGAAACTAGTCGGTCTGAGAGCAAGTTCTGACCGACTAGTTGAGCATCTAGTCGGTCGGTGATTGTTCTTAGACCGACTAAAAGTAAACAGTAACTCCTGAATAATTAACAAAGCCCACTAGTCGGTCCATGAAGGTTTGCCGACCGACTAAATCGTCATCTGTCGGTCGGTTCCCCTTCTTGTACCGGTTAACGTGCACAGAAAGTTCCGAAATGGAGCGCGAAGCTCGGGGATCGATTCCTAAGACTCCTAGGCTTGATCTAACAATAAGATATGACCGATATGAAGCCCTTCACGAATGACTTACTCCAAGACCAACGATTCTAAGGAAGAAGCTAGAAAATCACGACGAAACGATCGAAAATGAAAGCTACGGAGATGAAAACCACACATGAGGAGAAAATCCACCAAAACATATATATATATAATATAAATAGTCCAAATACATGAAAACCAGTCGTTACACTAATTTTGGAAATTTTCGCGTTCCCGTCTGTTGCACGCTTAGGGAGTGAAGTGCGGATCTGGTTGCTGCTTTGAGGGAGTTCTTCATTTCGTTAATTTTTGAATTATCTTTAGAGGGAGAGGAGATTAGAAAACTTATTAGATCTAGACCTAATTACTTGGAGATTTTCGGATTATTTTTGGAGCTATATTGCGATTGGCGTTTTGGAATCTTTGGTATTTCCTCGGATTGTTGTTTGCTGTGATTCTTCTTCGTCTTTGGTACATAAGCTTCTAAATCGTTATTCGATTAATTTTCTATGATGTTTTCTTCTATAAAAATCGCATCTTTGCTCGTTAAAATCGCTATGAGTGAGTAGTTTCCTCTAGGGTTGATGGGTTAGCCCCAAGACTTTAGGGGGAGATGTAGATCTGGATCTCTAGGTTGAATTGGGAATAAATGGGAGTATTTCGGTCGATCCTACCGAATCCCTAGGATAACCCGTACTGAGATCATGCCCACGGTCTGTGGAATTGATGTGATTAAGGGGTATCCTTAGGATTCGAATAGGGAAATCGGTGGATCCAACCAAGGCTCGTGACCATGCTCGGCTCGTGCCTTGACTGGATCCACCGACGAACTATATCGCTACGTTGACGGCTACCGCCATTGTGTCAATGAGATCCACCAAAATACCTTCTAACCCACGAGAGTGGAACGAATTAAAAGATTAACCCCCAACCCTAATACAACGTAAGGATCATATTCCAACATCAATCCCTGATGGTCTTAGGGGTGATCCCTAATACCCCAGTTCCCCTTATTATTAAATCCGCAACAATACCACAACCAATCCTTTCAACTCGACAGCTATCTCAATTTAAGATATAGAAATAATCTGAGAACTCAAATACACTGTCACCGTCCCTGTGGGATCTGATATCCTTTATACTATAATTTGACACCGTCCGCTTGCGGATATAGCCCGGGATTGACACCTATGGGCCATACTACGCCTAGCGACCGTGACACCGCTAGGTGGAATCTAGGTGTAGGTTCCAGGTGCGTCAGCAGTGAATTGGTTGAATTCAATTCGGGTTACCCTGGGCTCATTTGCCTCTTCCGTTGGTCAAGGCGGGGGTGTTGTGGAGTCCACGGCGTCCTCCAAGAAGACATTGTTTGCCCATGGCTTCTCCATTGGACCTTCGACCGGTCTGGCATTATTAGGTCCAACTGTCATAGCTTTTGGATTGCTTTGGGATGTTAAGCTGGTTAACGTTTTCCACAGACGGTGCAAAACTATTAAGGCCAAAATTGACCAGGACAGTTGTCAAGATGACGGAGACTCGAAGCACTGAGCTGGAGCCTTGTCAACGTCTAGAGTGGGACCCTTAGTTGGAGGAACCATGGTCAGATGATTGTAGTTGAGGGTGATACGACCTTCGATCAATCCACGAGGGACCATTGCGTCGATCGTTCGAGGTTGAAGAGACAAACGTCGACCTTCGATGTTGGATAGCGATCGCCGATCTGCACCATAGGGAGTCGTTAGGGGGGGTCAGATCTGGGTTCCGACCCAAATCCTCTCCGATGCTTAAGTTAGTAGGAAACTTAAGGAAGAGAGGGAGCTTGATGTAGCTGAGATCGACCCACTGAGGTTCATCTCTAGACTAACGACGCAAGCTCGAATATAGAATAGTAAAGTGAGAAGATAAAGTTATATGTCTTAAATCTCGTACCTTGAAGATGGGAACCTTTTCCATATTTATAGAGGTTTGCGGTCCCTTTAGAGACGTTGGGGAGGTAACGGACACCCATAATAAGGCCAATGACTCAACAATTACTATCTTATGGTCTGTGAGGACGGTCAAAGCTTGGGTATTAGAAGGGATTTAAGCTAAGGTTACGTGCTATTCACATATTCAGGTCGACATCACGGAAATCAAGCATAAAAGTTCAGGAAACGAATTTCAATTCGAGATTCTACGCATATAAAAACTCGTTTTCGAAAAAAATTCTCGAGGCGAATGCAAATATCTACAAATGGATGCATGATGATGCGATATGCATGATGCGAATACAGATATTTTAGGAGTTTTTGATTTTTATTTTATTTTTTTTTGGATTTTTGAATGCATATACGGAATATAAATGTGATGCATATGAAAAAGAAATGAAAAGGAAAAATAAGAAAGAAAAATGAAATGAAAACAAGAATAACGATAGAAACACGGAAATAAGGACTAAAATAGAAAATCGGTGGGAGAGTGCTCCTTCCCCAAGCTAAATCAAGCGTTGTCCTCAATGCAAAGAAAACACAGAAAATAAACATGAGGACAAATAAAATGAGGGGAAGGAAATCCATGTGCATCTTCCCCAAGCTGAATAAAAACATGCCCAAAAAGTAAAGTGTGTGAGGCTGGGCTATATGGTGAGGGAGTGCCAAAAAATTACCTCCAATTATGCAGAGCTACCGTCAGGTAGTTGTTGGGTGGGTGGAGTGGCTGGATCAGCTGGAGCAGAGGAAAATCATGCTCCTGAGGGAGGTATGTCGATGGCCTCCATGGTGTGTGGTGGAGAAGTGGGTGAAACCACGGGGTCGGGACGCGGTGATAGTGGAGGGGTAGGGATGTGCACAGTCGCAGGGTGTTGTGTGGGGAAGATGGTGGTGTAGTGATGATGCGAGGTGTGACAAAGGTGGTGTCCTCGGGCACCTGAGATGGTGGGTGGATGGAAATATGTAGTGAGGTGGTGGTGATATCTACATGAGGGGTGGAAGTGGATGGATCCACTGGAGTCTGAGAAGTCTGAGATGAATGAGGTGGAATACGAATGGGTAGGAGGTGTGGTGCAGCAATAGGATAGTGGCCCTGACTGTGGTGATACTGGTAGACCTGATCAAACTGTGACTGTATGGTTACAACAGTAGTGGTGAGCTGGTCTAATGACTTCCCGAACTCAGAGATGGTGTCTCTAACCTCAGTCAGGGTGGAGATAGTGGTGGATCCGAACTGCCTGAACTCCTCCTCCAAACGAGCCAAATTCTCGAGATGGGAAAGTGGTGGAGGAGGAGCATTGCTAGTACCCTTGTCCTGGTGTCGAGATCTCCTATACTGGCGAAGGATGGGCCTAACGACGGGGTCGGCAGAAGTGGAAGCAGAAGGATCAGTAGGGACATGAGTGTTGCCCTCATGAAGGACACGATGCTGTGTTGCACACCACAGAAAGAAGAGCTCGCCCTAAAAGACCAGACATGTTTCATTTTGACAAAATAAAGAATTCGTTGTAATGCGATGGACAATACGGAGGGCAAGGTGGATGATGTTGGACGCCTTCACCCGTGTCTTGGGGAAGGGTCTAAGCTTGGTGATCCTAAACCAAAAGTCGTTTGTATCATACTCAGGGGGGGTAGACATAGTTATGGTGGCGTGCCTCAGGTTCTAAAGCTCCAATCCACTAGAAGAGTGTGTTCAAGGAGTACTTGGACAAACCATACTCCTTGTTCATGATGCGAAAAGAAAATCCTGAAGAATACGATATGGATGTGGAAAGAAAATCCAAAGTGAGCCTCTTATAAGTCCTAGCCTCACACTCTAGGAATTCCTCCCACCCGATGTTCCGGAGGAGGGTGCTGACAACGTCTAGAAGACCTAGTGCAGAGAGAGCAGTGACACTTGGGAATTTGGTGGGCACTATATGCCTAGAGCTAAGAGATAGGAATCTGGTGCGCTCGTCCTTACTCATGAAATTGATTCCTAGAGTGTCAACTTGAGGGGCAGGAAGAGGTGCGCCTCCCCTATCAAGAACGACTTGGGCTTGGGCAACTTTGGCTTAAAAAGCTTGCATCTTACGACGCTTGCCCTTGCCTTGTGAGGGGCCAGTAGTTGTAGGCTTCTTCTTCTTAGGCATGGTGAATGGTGAGTGATGCAAAGGTGTGTCGTGTAGTGAATGCAGACTCATGCAAAGAATTGAACAATTTCAGCGACAAATTTGGAAAATTAACGAGTAGTGGAGCGAAGTTACCAAAGTCGAAGCTCCCTGCTACAATCGATCACACCAATGCTACGAGAAGGCTCCCCCAAGCTGCCCTTGAGCTAGGAACTGTACTTGTGCCACCCGCGTGGAGTTGCAGCCGCAAAACACTAAAAACGGAAGCTAAGGCTTCCTTTAAACGGTTGGCGTGGACGACGATGGGGGCGGATGACAAGGTTGATATGGTGGCTTGATTTTGGGGAGTGATTGGAAGATTTGGGGGGAGATTTGGGGGTGTTTGGAAGGAGGTCGAGTTAGAGAGAAAGGGGAACGTCGAGCCATTTCGAGAAAAAATGATTTCACATGACGGCTGTTTGGGGGTTAGGGGCTATATTTAGGTGAGTGACGCGGTCGCATAAAGTGAAACGAAACGGCCACGTCTTTGGGGTCAATAATATGGATCGACGTTGTATGGAACGACGTGGTCGCAAAAACCCTGCAATGTTGGAGTTTTTCGGCCTTGGATGATAGAGATATATGCAGCCGCGTCATATGATATAAAACGGCCACGTCGAATGGCTTTGAAATGGGGATCGATGCGGTCGCGTCGTGTGGAACGAAACGGTCGTGAAAACCCTGTGGAAAATAAGATTTGGGTTTGAAAATACAGAGAGTTACATGGGCCGTTTATAAATGGTTTAAACGGCCGCATAGATTGGCTTAAAAATGAGGGTTTACGCGGTCACATCGATTTAAACGACATGGCCATGAAAACCCTGCAGACGGTGAATTTTTTGGGCTTAAATCGACAGAAAGGTATGCGGCTGCGTCGACTTGGCAATGCGGCCATGTGGACTTGAAAAAACTAGAAATAAAGATTATCCCCTCTCGACGCGGCCGCGTCATATGCTCCATGTAGGCGCGTCAATTATCTTTTAGCCTTCATTTTCTTCTCTTCTTCTGTCCTCCACGTGGCCACTTGGGTTCGGACCACGCGGCCGTTAAGAATGCTTTTCCCAGATTTCCTCCTTCTTCCTCCTGCATTAAACTACTTAGTCAATTTTCATGGGTTTTGGGGCTTATTCAAAATAAAAATCTTAGCCGATCAAAGCTAAAACTAAGATTAAAATCAAAATATAAAAACTAAATTAGAAACCATTGGGTTGCCTCCCAAGAAGCGCTCATTTTAAGTCTTGAGCTCGACTCCCTAAATCGATGTCGTCACGGTTGGTTGAGGGTGGAGAAGTCAAGGATGTGCTCGTCTCCATGCTTGTTCTCCTTGTTCAATTCCACATTGTTCTCTCCTTGATCCATCATCTCCTTGGGGTCTAGTAGGTGTGATCGTGGTGTCTTCTCCTTGAATTTTCCCTTGGAGGCTCCCTCGGACTCTTCCTTTGTCATCACTTCCTTCAACTTGGCCTCCCTCCCAATAGGGGGCTCCACATTGTCATTTAAAAATTTCACCACCAAATTAGTTTCTTTGATTGCTTCTTCAACTAGGTCTACTTGGTCCATTCAGTCGTTCTCCGTGAAATTTTTCATCGACTTCTTAAGGTCGAACTTGACCTTCTCCCGTCCAACATTGAGGAAGAGTCTTCCCACATTCAAGTCTATAAGAACACCCGCAGTGGCTAGGAAAGGTCGGCCAAGGATGATCGCATCTTTCGGTATGTCCATAACGACAAAGTCACATGAGACCAATATCTTTCCAATCCTCACCGGTATGTCCTTGATTACTCCAAGGGGTACTTCACCGAACTGCCTACTAACTGGAGTGACATCTTAGTTGGCTGGAGTTCTCCCAGATTCAACTTCTTGCTTATTCTGATGGGCATCAAACTAACGCTTGCCCCCCAAGTCGTATAGTGCACTCTTGATCTCTAAATCTCCAATGGTGCACGGAATAGAGAAGATCCCTGGATCTTCAAGTTTCTCCATTATCTTCCTCTGGATGATGGTGCTGCACTTCGCAGATAGTACAACTTTCTCCCGCCTTCCTCCCTTTGTGATTATTTCCTTCAAGAACTTTGCGTAGGTGGGTATCTCCGATATCGCATCGAGGAAAGGAATGGAAATGTTCAGCTTCTTGAGGAGCTTGAAGAGTTTTCCGTACTTCTCATCCAGCTTATCCTTCGCCAATCTCGATGGGAAGGGGATTCTCGGTACATAGGTTCTGGGAGGCTCTTCAGCGGGCTTCCCTTGCTCCTTCTCAATTGGTTTCTCTTTGGGTGGTTCAGACTGGGCATGTTCTTCCTCACACTCGGTCTCCTTCTCAATTCCAAACTTAAGCTCAATACAAGCATCTTCTTTAATTACAGCTTCCTTTTCCATAGTAGGCATGGTGTGGCCCTCAAATTGTCTCCTGCTTCTCAATGTGATTCCGTTCATGTGCCCTCGTGGGTTCTCTTATGTTTGCCCCCACAACTTCCCTTATGCATTGGATAATTGGGAAATTTGTTGCGCCATTTTCGCTATGGTAGTCTCCATGGACTTTTATCCCGACGCCAGCTGTTGCATAGTAGATGCAAGTTACTGTGTCGTCGTCATCATTTGCTAAATTGAGTTCTGGAAATAGTCATTCCTCTAACCCTGAGTCTGAATATGACTCTTGATTATCATCTCCAAGCTGGATTTGGATGTGGAAGGTATGTTCATTGGAGGTCTCGGTTTGAAATTCTGAAACTGACCGTGAGGAGGTGGTGGATGAAATTCTTGGGGCTGCTAAGGGTACGATGGAGGAGCTTGCAAATCCGAAGTCCGGTAGGAAAAATTCGGATGATTCTTCCACCCCTGATTATATGTACCAGAATATGGGTTGTTCGGTGGCCTCGGGTTATTTCCATATAGGGCATTGGCTTGCTCGATACTCATACCCGGGGGCGACACCATGGATGTAAGGCATTCAATCCCTTGGTGTCTCTGCACACCACAAGCCTCACAAATTGCCTCCGTAGGCGGGTTAGTAGCACCAAGTCCAATAAGAGAAAGTTTCTTGGTTAAGGCGTCAAATTTAGCCGAAAGCAGGGATACCTCATCAACATTGTACTTACCTCTCCTCGCAGAGGTGCTCCTCTCATTACTCCAAGGGTCATTGTTGGCCACCATATCTTCCAACAATTTCTTTGCCTCGGTCGGGGTTTTGCTCGTGATGGCGCCATTAGCGGCCGCATCAATAGACATTCTCACTGGCGGTGTCAATCCATTGTAGAAAGCCTGGATAACTAACCAATCAGGTACGCTGTAGTGCAGGCAGATTCGTTGTAGGTCATTGAATATTTCCCAGGCCTCATACAAGGACTCCTAGTCCTACTGCTTGAAGTTTGTTATTTCATTGCGCATCTTCGCTATTTTTCCTGGAGGAAATACTTTGTCAAAAAAAGCAAGAGATAAGATATCCCAAGTAGTGAAGGTGTTAGAACTATGGCTTCTGAGCTAGTCCTTTGCCTTGTCCCAGAGAGAGAAATGGAATAGTCTTAGCCTAATGGCATCGTTGGTGACGCCATTCATTCATCTTTAAAGTATCCATCTTCTCTAGGAAATTGATGAGAAGGTCGTTTGGGTTCTCTATGGGTGATACTGGGAACTGGTCCCTCTGTATGAAGTCCACCAAATATGGCTTGAGCTCAAAGTTGTTGGGCTCCACCGGTGGCCACTGGATGCTAGATGTTAACCCATTGGAGGGCATGAAGATGTCCACGATCGGTCTAGGGGCGGTTGAGGTGGTGGTTCAGGACCATTCTCAGGGTTGTGTACCTCTGCCATTGATTCAAGGGCTAGTCTCCTTCTCCTCTCAGCGTTGAGTCTTCTTGCGGTGGCCTCAATCTCAGGATCAAGCAGACGCAAGTTCGTAGCGCCTTGAGATCTCCTAGACATGCAAAAGAGCCACAAAGAGGAAAAACATCAAGAGCACTGAGAATCAATAACAAAAAGAGTATGAACATAAATAAACAAAAATACATAGTCTATCAACAAAAAATAAAATCGATATTAAATCGTGCCTCCCCGGCAATGACTCCAAAGAGCTTGTTTTCTGCTTGTGCGGACGCTAATAGTAATTTACAGCAGCGCACGGGTCATGTGTAGCTACAGGTCGACCACAGGGAGGCGGTTAATGAGTACCGATTTAAGGATCTTCGCTTAAAAGCTACGCGATAGGATTGGTGATTGAAGGGTGAAATAGGAAAATGGGAGAATCAGAAGGTAAAGCCCTAGGGCGTGGGAAATCCCCACCATTGGACTAAGGTAAGGGTTAGACTAATAATTAACCGGTTATTGGCTTCATTGGGACTCGGGAGAGGTTGTCTAACTTAAGGGAACTCTCCCATCCCCCACTCTCGTGGTGTATTATAGGGTATTTCCTTACGTCATCTCCTATCACCTGCTCTCGCGATGCAATTATAGGCCTATCACCCGACACCAATGTCGACTCTCGTCGATACATCGGTATACATTAGGTGCATTATGTACGACGAACGTCCCCAATCTTGCTCCCGACCACAGTGACGTCCGAGGATTAGACCTATATTAGGAGGGCTCTAATCAGTGCCTGACTCTTGTCAGTTGCACCGATAGCATGGATCATCGTATGGATCAGATCCCCGGACTTACCCCATCGGACTTACCCGGGGACCGTTGGGAGCACGGTAGTTTCCCCCCAGTTTACATAGTCTCGGCTAGGCTCTTGTCTTACCCTCCTATGCCGAAGGCTGTGGGAGGGGTTGGGGATTTTTCTGGGTTTCCAAAAAATATATGGAGCTTATAGTCACTGGAAATGTGGCATTATGTTTTCTTTATTCATTCTCTTTTGCACATCCAATGTAAATGTTGATATTGTCTTCATGTGTTTGGTTTTGATGATTAATGAGATAAATAGTTAGGTGTGATACTCCTTGATTTGTTTGTTTTTCTCTTAAGTATCACCTTAATTATTTATCGCAATCACTCACTCATATGTTTTATACTTCTCTTAGCACTATTTGTTGTTGTTTCTCTTCCTCCGACACTTTTTCGATTATGAAAAGGGAGAGAGATATAGCCAACGTAATAATTCATGTGCTATTATTAGTTTTAAAACATCTCCAAGAATCATAGCATTTCAACTTTATTGATTAAGACCATTGTATGATTCAGAGGGAGTATTGATATATGAATTGGATTTTATCCCACATTACATTTTTAATTATTTCCCATCACACTTGCTCCATTTCCTCCATGTGTATTCACTTATGTTATAATACACATTCCATGTGATACACACACCAGTTAATGCTTCGCTATATATATGCTTATTTGGACTAATTTGATTGGCATCAATACATGGAGAGTACGTATTTAATTTTCAAGTACAATTATTATTATTGTTTTTGTTTGTTTGTCATCATCAAAAAAGGGGAGAATGTTAAGTATTAGATCCCCCAATTTGGTTTTTTTATGAGCAAACATATTTAATTGTAACTAATCCCCCTCATTTTGTAGTTAATTAAAGCATCGTCAATATAATTCAAGACATATCAAAACCAACGATGGTTTGAACCAATGATGACAGGAAATCAAATAGAAGTCTTCAAGGACTTCTATAGGAAGTGAAGGGGATTAATATGTAACCTTTTCATTTCTTCAGTTCCTTATTAAAATAGAATGTTAATCTTTGAATAGTTATGATAGATTCACGTTCATATCATACACAAAACCTTAGTTCATTCATCATTGATTCCCATCGGGTTAGAACTTATAAAAACTCAAAATGGAGTTTTCAGTCTTAATGATCGCGCCCGGGCGTACACCCTAAAGAGCGACCGTGTAGTTTTACCGCAAGCGCACGGTGTAGCGGCGAGCGGGTATCGAACACAGGGAGGACGTATGACAGTGCCTTCTCTGAACAACCTGGCTATAGGGACAGAAAAGTAGGAAATTGCCTTTCGGTGATGTTGTCACAATCGTCAAACAATGTAAAGAGAGATATAAAATCAAATAAAGACGCCTAGGGAATAGGGAATCCCCGCTACTCACCGTATCTCGTCATTGTGATTCATCGGTTTCACAATTGCTAGGGTAGAATGTCGAGTGAACTAGTTGCAACTGAATGTAAAACCTAGCTCACGCTCTCTCGCTGTTGCTGGTCTATAGCAAACCTAGGCTCGGGTCCAATCTCTTGCAAACACTCGCCTAGGCAAGCTAGCATTAGGATCAACATCATCGTTCAATCGCATCCCGAGCCCACTCTCGTGCAAACTCGGGCTACGACCTAGGTTGGGATAGTTCCTACCCGTCCAATCTCTTGCAAAAGGGTATCGGTATAGAATTGCAACCGAGAATCCTAGTATCGGCCCAATCTCTTGCAAACCGATACTAAGGAAACTCAATTTCAACCCAATTCGGGTTTCTAGGGTTTCCTATCGAATTGGGATCCAATCTCTTGCAAATCCCAATCGATATGAATACCAAGCTATCCGTATTATATTAATCCCAAACTAACCCTAATCAATTCTAGCAATAGTTCTACCAAATCGTCACAAATCGGAAATTGGGCTCGTAGGGTTCATCCCCACGCCCTAAGACGTTAAGACTACTCGCAAATCATACTGCTAATGGAAGAATAATCAATAGAAACAACAATGAAATTCATAGCAATATTCAAAATAGCAATAAAAATAGGATTTTTAATGAAGAGGGAGACAAACCAATGTAGCTTCCAAAGAATCCAACAAAATAACACTTTTTTCTCCTCTCCAATCACAAGAATAAAACTCTAAAAAGTCTAATCTAAAAAAGGCTGCCAAAAGCAATGAAAAAGCCCTCTAAACTAGGTTAGAATCTGGGGTTAAATACCCCCCAAAACTGCCCAAAAATTCGTGACCAAACTGCCCCTGCGTAGCTCCAAAATCGTGATTTCCGCTACAGGCAGCGCTGCTCACTCGGCTGAGTGACAAAAGTCGCTTGTCCGAGTGATAGACCCTGATGATTTCCAGTAAGTCTGGGGACTTGGGGGTCTTCACTTCGGGGGTCACTCGGCCGAGTGAGTTGTCGTCACTCGGCCGATGGGCTTTGTTCACTCGGGCGGACGGCAATTGCCACTCGGCCGAGTGGGGCTTCTGATGCTCAGACTGACGAAAAACAGTAAGTCGGGACTTTTTGATGGGCGTCGTCTGAGTGCCACTCGGGCGGACGAGATTTCGTCACTCGGCCGAGTCGGCTTCTGGCGCTCGGCCGAGTGGCACTCTGATATGCTGCTTGGAGCGTGTCCGATCTGGCCGGCCGAGCGGGGTCTCGATGCTCGGCCGAGTGACTCCTTCACTCGGCCGAGTGAGATGCTAAAAATGCCCAATCTGAATGTTCTTGCCTCCTCGTCGCTCCTACGACGTTCTTTCTTCTTCTGCTCCTCTCCAATAGCAAAATACCCCTCGGGGAAGTCGTCGGTGACACTCCGGAGTGAGTGTATCTCGGAATCACTCTAAATCGCTACAAATCTCCTGAAATATGACAAAAACAACAAATCGTGAAAAGTATCGCAATATTGTCGATAAATCGTGAAAAACATGATTTGAGCGATCTAAATGGCATGCAAACATGCGGGAAAAAGATGTAAAATACGGAGTGATCAAAATCCCCCAAGCTTACCTCTTACTCGTCCTCGAGGAAGATAAGTAAAAGGCGAACCCGGTGGATTCAGAAAATGAAAACGATGGAAAAAACGGAAAATGAAACACAAAGAAGAAAGAAGAAAGCGAAGAGAGAAGCTGCTAGATCATTTTTCTCAGGACGTGAGTTTTGCTTACTCATATAGCATGCATCGAATGTAAAACACATGTCAAAGATTTTTATTTCGATATCATAGTATAATAATGCAAATAGAAATAGAAAACCCAAGAATATTGATATAGCATGAAAAATGGAATAATTCTAAGATTAACATTGTCTGAATCATCTAAAGCGGTATACAATATCGCAGATCACACACTTTTCAATTGAATGCTTTCTATGAGGAGTATAAGAATATCACGCAATAGAATAGAAAGAATAGAAAAGCGTGGATTTCATGAAATGAGTGCTAGGCGTAGATTTCTGGATTTCGTGAAGCTAAAACAATCTCACCGAGTATAGAATATTACTTAGCCTAGGTTGTCATGCACCGTCAGGTAGTCACTCTCTCACACATCATTGGATTCTCTCCCCCAAGCTTATTTATAAGCGTGGTGGCATATACAAAACTGTATTTACATTACCCATTTCTTTTGAAGCTCCAAATGCAAAAGAAAATAAAAATAAAAACAAAAAAGAGGGAAGAAAGAGAGAGTATATGAGATGGGATCGTTTATTGAGATTCTTTTCTCTTTTCTTTTCTTCAAATCTTTTTCTTATCTTTTCTTTCTTTTCTCTCTTTTTTTTTGAAATAGCATATATACACAAATGATCCCAAATCAAAAGAGAGAGAAGGATATACAAGAATTTTTCTTTTTCTTTTTGGTTTTGGGAAATTTGGAGCTAGGAATTTAATAACAGGGGAAATGCCAAATATTAGAATCGCTAAGGGGAGATTCACCAATGATTTTAAAATAGAGAATTAATGTTCAAGATATGTGGAGAAAGAAATAAATGTATCTCTCAGTTCACTCTATAGGACGTGCACGACAACTTCAGCAGGGTAATTTAATCTACTCGGTTTCGATCACAAAAAAGCAAACTAATCCAGATTTATCATAGCTAACATCATTCAATCATCCTGAAGTGAAGTGTGCAAATCATGCAAATAGAAGTGATATAGGAAAAGAAAACGGTACTCCAGATATAAGCATCCAATGCGTGAATCTTGGTGTGTTTTCTACGATAGCATACATATGAATATTCAGACTCAGCTAATAATAGAATTTCATCCATTTTCATACGGAAAAAGTGTGGGTTACTATCTCTAAATGCAAGGTAGATAATAACATATGATATCAGAAATAAAAGCTAAGACATGACAAATATAGCATGCATATAGAGAAAGCTAACTCCACGTCATCATCATCACTGAAAAGTCATCTCTAGCATGAGATGAAAGAAATAAAGATAAAAAAGGGAAAACAAAACTATTTACAATGCGGCACACGAAGAAAATAAGAAAAACGTGATGCATGGTAAAAAAAGAAAAAGTGATGAAAATGAGTGCAAATGCGGAAAATGGCATGAAAAAACTAAAAATAAAGGTGGTAAATCGAAAAGCGTGAGAACTCACTCCCCCAAGCTAAAGTGCACAGTGTCCTCAATGTGCGAAGTGTGGCACACCGAGAGACGTGTAATGGGAGGGGGGGTGGGGATGCATGCATGAGGAAAAAGAAATAAAAATAACAAAATGAAAATATGATGCGGACATGATGCATGCAGATATAGGAGTGAATCAGATATAAGAGTGTCACACCAAAAAGTCTCTCCCTTTCTCCCAAAAATGATATAGAAAGATATGATCTAAATGTGGACCCAAAAACAGTGAGGGGAGGGGGGTGGGCAAAAATCATCAGGACCAAGCAGAGACGGGTAGCATGACAGCAAAAAAGAAGATCAATGGCATCAAGGGTGCCTAAGAGGGTGGTGCTGCGCCGTCTCCGTCCTGAGGCGGCGGTGGTGGTGGTGGTGGATGGGGAACAGTCTGCTGGGTGGGTGTGGGTGTGGGTGTAGTAGCAGGCTGGGTGTGTGTAGGAGTGGGGGTGGGTACCTGCTAGGTGGGTGGTGGTCATGGCAGTCGCTCGAGAATCTGGGTCAAACAGTAGTGAATGCTGGGAAGTAGGTCGAGGCGCTGCTGCATGGCGGTGACAGTGGAAAACAAAGCCCTAAAATCGCCCCGGAGTCCACTCAACCCTCCCTCAAGAGCGCGAACGCTCTGGACTAAGGCGTCAGGGGGAGGTGGAGCGGAGGGACGGACAGGTCTAGGCTGAGCTGGTCGGGGCTGTCTAACACGGGCGGTGTAGGTGATCGGGACAGCAGGCAAGGGTCGTACAGGTGCTGTGCTCACTAGAGGGTGCCCAGCCTCAGTGCGAGGCTGGGACGCAGGCTAGTGTGAGGTGGAAGCAGCAGCAGCGGAAGTGTAAGGCAAAAATGGTGACGAGGCGGCAGGAGAGGTCAGTGACACAGAAGTGGGGACAGACGTCACGACGCTCTCAGATAGAACGGCTGCAGTGGAGACAGAAGCGTCAACCGCTGGGGAGGAAGTGTGTGGTCCAAAAGGAGAAATCCCAGCAGAGATCATACTGGCCATGGTCTCCACGACAGCAGCAAAAGAAGGCTCACCGCTCTCAACAAAAGTAGGTGGGCGCTCGGGTAGTGCGGAGCAAAGGGGCTCAACAGACAGAGGGCCAGCAGGGGTGGTGGTAGTGGTAGGCGTGGTGGTGGTGGGCTCAGCAAGTGTGCTCCCGACACTGGCAGAAGTGGGGACAGAAGTGTCAGGAGCAGCAGAAAGTGCAGGCTCAGGCTGAGGGAACACATGGTCAGCTGGCGGTGCAGGGTGTGCAGGTGGTGCAGGCTCAGCTCCCTCGGCCTCAAGCACGTAGGCGGCGGGGATCAGGAGATCCATCGCCGGAAGCCAGTCGTCGTGTGCTGGTCCTAAGTGTGTCTGAGCGGGGCTCGGAAGGATCATGTAGTCAGCACCGTACGGACCGTGCAACCAAACCCAGTGCCGTTGACCGTGGGGACGAAGCATCTTCATCCGGGCCATGACGTCTATAGACAGTGAAGTGGGGCCCGGAAAACGACGCAAATCAGCCGGTAGGTCCTCGCCGGTCATCAGGGTGAGCAGGGTGATCAGACCGCCGCAACATATCAGTGAGCGAGCGCCCACCGATACGATGATGCGGTCCAAAAACCAGCTCGTGATATCAATCACGACGGCGGGGACCAACTCGTCACTCTCCCTAGCTAGAACTCTGGGGCGCGTCATCGCATAGAGCATATAAAGCTCCGGCGTGGACATCGTCCCAGGCTCATACCTCGCCAAAAAAGTAGTCGCCATAAGGCGTTGAGCTATGCAGAGGCAGGGGTGGACGATGGCCGAGGCCTTGGCCCTACTAGGGTCAAAGGCAGCTGGTAAACCCGTGATCCGGGCCCAGAAAGCGTGGGAATCGAAGGAAGGTGGGGGGATGTGAGTGGGGGCGTAACCACGGTTGGCCCCGGGGATATCGGGCCACGAAAAGAATGCTCTCATCATACCGAGAGTGACCTGGCACTCTCGGTCCATAAACCTAAACGAGCATCCCTCATCGGTCCGGGCAATAGAACTCAGCACCTCAAGTGTCGGACGGACAAAGGTGTCTGCCAACACTTGGAAAAAATCTCGCCAACCCACGTTGTCATACAACGTGAGCATCCCCTCAAGTACCCCCAGGCGTCCTAGGTCTGCAAGGTGTGCGAACCTGGAGGGTACAATCGAGCGCTGGGAAATGCGCTCAAAAATGATGCGGTGCGCGTCGTCTCGAAACGTAATCCCCAACGGACCGACAAGTGGAGCCGGTGGTGGCAGTGGGTCGGCAGGGAGTGGATGTGCAGGGTGAACGGGGACTGCAGGCTGTGGCTGTGCGGGGTGAACGGGGTCTGCAGGCTGTGGCTGTGCGGGGTGAGGTGGTGTAGGTGGAGGAGAGTCCTCTATCTCGTGGGAGGGGCCGGGCTCATCCGGCCGCTTCCGCTTGGCGGAAGCTCTCCTGGTGTGTGGCCGTGTCCGGGGCGGCATGTGGGCCCCTGGTGCTCACCAAAAATATAAAAAACGCGGCGTGCGAAAGTAAGTGAAACGAGTATACCGTAACACGCCGCGAGAGCGAAATGGTGGATGCGTGCGAAGACGTCGCCTCCACGAAGCCAAAAACACTCACCGGAAGCTCCCCTAGGCTCCCCTAAGCTCCCCAATATAGCCTGCGCATCAAACGAAGGTATCAGCGAGTAATATTCAAAATGTATGGGGGGTTAGGGGTATAATGGATAGATAATGAAGTTAATTTGGTGTGGGGGTTCGATTAGCACATGGATCGTCGAAAAATACAAGAAAAAGGAGAAAATGGGCGATTTTGGGGTTACCGGAGCTTGACCGGCGGCGAGGGAGTCGCCGGCGACTCGGGCGGAGGTCCGGCGGTGGTCGGCCGAGCGCAGCTGTGACGAGGGCGGTCGGTCGAGTGGCAGCGAGTGATCGGACGCGGGCTCGGGCGAACAGATGAGAATTTATCGCTTCGAATTCCGCACCGAGCCCGCAGCGCCTTTTATAGGAAAAGTTACGACTCGGCCGAGTGATTATGTCGCTCGGCCGAGTGAACGTAACGGAAATATTTTTGAAAATTCCCACCGCTTACGACTCGGCCGAGTGGCTTTGCCACCCTCGACCGAGTGGAAAAAGTCCATTCGGCCGAGTGGCATAAGCTACTCGGCAGTTGTCGCCCTAGGAGCGTATCAGTTTCACTCGGCCGAGTGAAGATATATACTCGGCCGAGTGGCAATTATACTGGAATCAAGAAAAGAAACAGAGAGTTGGGTACAGCAGACTTCCCTCGTTGGTGCGCCGCTCGGGCGGACGAACTTACGTGCTCGGCCGAGTGGCTAGTGTACTCGGCCGAGTGATTCTTGTTTTCTGCTGTTTGGCTCCGTTTGGGCTCTAATCTCTGTTTTTCTTCCTCCAGTTGATTTCTTCCTCCTCCTAAGCATCGAGCGCATTCCTGGAGCGCTCTTTGTCGCCTTGTTCACCCTCCTAATGATAGATATCCCTTTCTCCTCTCCTGTCAAAGAAAAATGGGACCCGTTATCACGAATTTTTCAGGCAAACGACTCAAAACACTAATAATTTCTAAAACAAAAATAAAGAACAAAATAAAAATAAAGCGATAACCGTCGGGTTGCCTCCCGACAAGCGCTCGTTTAAGGTCTTGAGCTCGACCCCCTTGGATTTTCAATTTAATGCGGGATATTGGGTGCATATGAGATGCACCCGTCGAATTTATCGGGAAGAACGCTCGGATTTGGATGTTGTGGCGGCGTGTTCTTCCTCGATGCTCCTTCGTCTCGGGTAGTGTTGGGGGGTGGCTCCCCCAAGCTAGTGCTTGCTCCGGGCCTTGGCTTCATCGGTGACACAGATTTCTGTATCGGTGGAGCTTTCTTCGGAGTCTTCATCTTTGAGAGCTTGCAGAGCTCCCGTATTCTTGCGACATCAGCGTCGCCATCATCAATTTCTACGGGGAGATCGGGGGAGTCATTCATCTTTTCTTCTTGGCCCAAATCCGGGCCTTCCTCAAAATCATCCTTGAATATTGTGCCGATGGAATAGGGGATCGCCTCCTCAATGACCTCGTCAAGGAGGTCCATATAGTCCAGCTCCTCATGATAAGGCATGTGTTTCATTGCATTGGGTATATGAAGCTCCACCTCGATGTTGTCGATGTTCAATGTTAGAGTCCCTTCACGTACATCGACAATAACACCGGCGGTGGCGAGGAACGGGCGTCCAAGTATTAGCGACGTATCTCCCTCCTCCTTGACATCCATGATCACAAAGTCGCATGGCAAACATATGCCTCCCGGGACTTGTAACGGGATGTCCTCTGCGATCCCTACCGGCCTTGTGATCCGACCATCTGCTAGTTGTATCCGCATGTCGGTAGGCTTCAATTCTGTGCCGGTGTTTAGTCTTCGGAACATAGAGAGAGGCATGAGGCTAACACTAGCCCCTAAGTCTACTAACGCCTTTTGTAGAGGGACGCCGCCTAAGGTGCAAGGAATTCGGAAACTCCCCGGATCTTTGAATTTGGCGGGCTCCCTCTCTCTCTTGGTGAACCAAGTCCCCTCCTCAGCGAGCATTATTTTCTCCTTCCTCTTTCTTCCCGTAATCAAATCCTTTAAGAACTTGGCGTATGTCGGGATCTCCACGATAGCGTCAAGGAAAGGAATATTGAGGCTTACCCCTCTCAAATACTCGAGAAACTTGGCTAGCCGTTTCTCCATCTTTGCTCTAGCCAGCCTCTGAGGGAATGGGATCAGTGGCATAAAACGGCGCTCCTCAATCTGCTGCTCCGCTCTGGACTTTTCTTCCCCTTGCGGCTCTTTCTCTCTCTCAACTTCAATGACCGGCTCGCTTGGCTCTACAATCTCCACCACGGGCTCCTTGGTAGGAATCATGACGGGAGTGGTATTATTCCCGCCTCTCGTAGTAACTGCAACCACGGCGTTGATATGACCGGTGTTGCCCCGTGGATTTTGCTCGGGTTGAGCCGGCAACTGTTGACTATTTCGATTGAGCAACAGAAGTTGATCTGAGATTTGGCCTACAACGGTTGCAAGGGAATCTTGGCCCTCCTTCAAGGAAGCATTAGTCTTCTTCTGCTCGACCATAAACTCCTCCACTCTAGCTTCAAAATCGGTACGTTGTTGAGCTTGTGGAGGGTTTGGATTTCTCCACCCTTGATTGAATCCGGGCGGCCTATAGGGTCCCACTTGTTGTCTCGGTGGGTAATTTTGTTGTTGAGGCCCCCTCGGTGGATAATGTTGTTGTTGTTGAGGTGGTGGTCGAGCTTGGTGAGGTAGTTGTTGCGGAGGGTTCAATGCTCCATCATTGTTTGCATAGGAGAAACCGGGATGGTTTCTAGCGGCCGGATTGGCCCAATATCCTTGGCTCCCCGCGACGTATTGGACTTGCTCCAAAGACCCCTCTCCTTGTTCTCCTCCCAAATACGCAGCTTGAGATTGGTCTTGCCAATCGCTCATTTGACTTATTGGTGTGGATGTGGAAGGGGCTCCTTGGGGCTCCGTGATATATTTCTCCAGTCTCTCCACCACCTTGTGGAGAGAATCGAACTTGTTGGTCAGCTCCGCCACGGCCTTGGCCTCATAGATGCTAGATGGCTTCAAGGAGGACGAAGAGTGTCCTCACTCGTCGCCCCATTGTTGATTGTTCGAGGCCATCTCCTCAATTAAGGCCGTAGCTTCGTCAGGAGTCTTCGATAGGATGGCCCCATTTGCCGCGGCATCAATAATTTGCTTGGTCCCCGGTTGGAGACCATTGTAGAAGCTATGGACTAGCTCCCAATCTTCAATGCTATGGTGGGGGCACTGATGCTGCAGGTCTTTGAAGCGCTCCCATGCCTCGTAGAGTGTCTCTTGAGGTCCTTGCTTGAAGGACATGAGAGCACTCCTAATCTTCACCGTCTTGGAGGGTGGATAGAACTTGTCAATGAACGCGCTCGCCAACTCATCCCATGTGGTGAAGACTCCTTCAACTTGCGTCCTTAACCAATAAAGAGCTTTGTCCTTTAGTGTGAAGGGGAAAAGGCGCAGTCTGATGGCATCGACGGAGACCACCGACATCTGAAAGGTGGCGCACTTCGACAGAAATAGCTGGATGTGGTTGTGAGGATTTTCATGGGCGTTCCCATGAAATGGATCCTGCTGCATCAGAACCACAAGTCCGGTCTTCAGCTCAAAATTCTTGTCGACCGCCAACTCCGGCATTGCTATAGACGAGGTCGTAGAGGAAGTCTTAGGCCGGAGCCTATCTCGAATGGAAATAATCCTCGCCATTCTTGCCGCTAACTCTTCAGGTGTCTCCCGAACATTCATAAACCTCCCTTCCGTATCGGATCTCCTTTCCGCTCTGATTCTCCGCAATGTAAGCTCGATCTCAGGATCAAACAATATATCTACGGGGTCCGCTGTGGATCTCGTGTACATGCACGGGAAAACAAAGTTTCAAAGAAGTGATTAGCACAATGGAAGGGTTAGAAAAAAAATGATGAAATAAAACAAAAAGAAAGAAATAGCTAGGGTGGTAGGATTAAACACAATCGCCTCCCCGGCAACGGCGCCAAAAACTTGGTCGCGCCCCGGATACACGTCCCGGAGCGGCGATTGTAGTTTTACCGCAAGCGCACGATCAAGTGACGAGCGGGTATCGAACACGAGGAGGTGGTGTTGGTTCCAATCTATCCTAGGTTGGTTTGACTACGAATGTTTTATTGGTGGAGATGGTTGTGGTATGATGTAATGGCAATGGTGATGGATGTCGGTGTCGGAGATAGAGAAATCGGTAAAATATCAATTCAAATACAATATAACAAAGATGTCTAGGGCTAGGGAATCCCCACTACGGACCGTCATGCATCATTGTAAATAGTGAATCGCAATATTAATATACTTGCGTTCAGGTGAACTAGTCGTAACTGAATAGAGAACCAAGCTCACACTCTCGCGCTATTGCCGGTCTATAGCAACCTAGGTTAGGGCCCAATCTCTTGCAAACCCTAACCTAAGACGCTAGCATTAGGATCGCCATCATTGTTCAATCGCCCCTCGAGCCCACTCTCGTGCAAACTCGAGTTACGATCTAGGTTGTGATAGTTCGTATTCGTCCAATCTCTTGCAAACGAATATGTGTATAGATTTATAATAAAAATCCTAGATTTGGTCCAATCTATTGCAAACCAAGTCTAGAGAATCTCCATTATAACCCTAAATCGAATATCTAGGCCTTCCCATCGATTAGAATCCAATCTCTTGCAAACCCCAATCGATGGAAATCCCTAGCTATCCGTAATAAATCGATCACAACCTAATCTCCTAGCAATTCTAGCAATTTAGAAATTCATTCATCATAAATCTGAAATTAGATCCATAGGGTTCATCCCCATGCCCTAGAACAATCAATTCTACTCTAGCATAGCAATAAGCATATGAGAATCAATAAAAACAATTGCTTGCATACAAAAGATAGAAAAACAAAGATTCAAATAAAAAGAGCAAAATACTTAGCTTGATGAAGATCTTCAATCCAAATACAAGCTTTTTGATCCAAGAGGGGGCCTAGGGCATGGCCTAACCCCTAAAATAACTCTAAGAAAACTAATGGGAACCCCTCTAATGGTGGCTACAAACCCCCTTAAATAGCCCCCAAAAAACCCTAGCAAAAAGCCCCCAAAACCCTCTCAAACTCACGCACAAAATCAAGTCCGCGGGCAACCCAGATTCTGTGCAAGTTACGACTCGGCCGAGTGGGGAAAGCTCACTCGGCCGAGTGAGAATTCCAGCACTGCAGCGTCGACTTGCAAAAATTCCCCAGATTTCATACGACCTCCGATTTGTGCGTTCTTGGCGGCGTTGGAATCGTCATGAAGTCTACTATCCATAAAAAATATGAGAAAAATAATTTACCCACTGAAATGATAGAAGATTTCAAAAGAATGGGAGGATGTCTGAAAATCTGGGCGCTTCGTGTCCTCGGCATCACTCGGCCGAGTGGCAAATGTCACTCGGCCGAGGGGCTTTTGAAACTCGGCCGAGTCGGAGCTCGTAGTAGACTGACGGATTACAGAGAGTTGGACATTTTGGCTTGCCGTCGTCTGGGTGCCACTCGGGCGGACAGAGTCTCCGCACTCGGCCGAGTGGGCGTGCGATATTCGGCCGAGTGCACGCTGATACATCTCTGTTGCGTGTCCGATCTGGCCGGCCGAGCGGGGTCTCAATGCTCGGCTGAGTGACTCCTTCACTCGGCCGAGTGGCATGCTGAAAATGCCTAATCTCCATCTTTTCGCTTCCTCGTCGCTCCTACGACGTTCTTTCTTCTTCCACTCGTCTTCCATTGCAGAATAACCCTCAAAAGGGCCATGGTTGACACTCCGGAGTGGGTGCAAATCCTTTAAGCTCATTTTTGCTCCCGATCGCTCCGTATTTCCTGAAATCCGACAAAAACAAGAAATAGTGAAAAGCATCGCAATATTGTCGAATAATCTTGAAAAACGCAATATGAGCAATCGAAATGGCGTGAAAACATGCGAAAAAAGGTGTAAAATATGGAGTGATCACTTAACCAGGTGATTGGTGCTTGGACCCCAAACACCTGGCATGCATGCACATAACAGTGGATGAACCCTAGCCCAGACCAGATGTCTGATGTTATTATCTCAGACGTCTGCACAATATGTCAGGCGCCCGGGTGATGAACTCCAGACGTTCTGGCCCCATATAACCAAAATTTCCAGTAGCTCAGTTTCTGCAATCTAACAGATCAGGTATCAGAAGATATGGACTTAGACATCTGGACAGAGTATCAGACATTTGGAAGCCTTCTTCAGTCGTCTGATTCTAGGCATTTCTGCAATCCTGTACTCACAGGGCCCCATCTGGCAAGCCTTCTTCAGGCGATTAGTGACTAGGATTTCTGTCAGTTAAGAGCCGTTTACATCATTTAATGCTTAGGATTTTGATGGGATTTTGGTGAGATTCTTGAGCATTATAATAGGGTTTGTTGATATTTATTTCAGAACTCTTTGAACAATTAACTCTTCACATTGAAAAGCATTCATAGCTCCAATAAGCTCTCAAGCCCTAATTCTCACACTTGTCTCCAAAGCATTCAAGACATTCAAAGCTCATATTCAAGCTAGCTTTGCTCCTCTCTTAATACTAGTAGTAAATTCTCATTCACTCCTAATTAGAGCACATCACACACAATTGTGAAGCCACGTTGGGCCAAGGGGCAGCTGCCCCCCCCCCCCCCCCCCCCCCCGGTGCATCAAATTAAAAAAAAATATACTCCACAACCCCCCCAATTCAAAAATAAAATTTATACACCACAAAAAAAATTTATACAGCAATCTCCTCAATCCTTTTCTCAGCACTTCACAAAATCGGTCGGGATGAGGCAGCAGCATAGAGCATTCAATTGGGTTAGTTGCCTGGCAAAAAACCAATAAATTATTTATACCCTCATTCATTCACCAGTCCATTCATAGGGGATATGTTGCCTATACTTTTACTTGGATAGCTGACCTGAAACCCATCTAAGTCAGGCTTTTAGGGGAAAAACAAAAACAAATTATAACCTCACATAAAAACAAATTCGCGTAGAACAACAAATTTGGCAGGGCACCTTCGTCGCGGAACAACAAATCAACGGAAAAAAATTTAGCGCACGGGTGCCTCCGACGAGGGCACCTCTGGCGCGGAGTCACCTCCGACACGGGCGCGCCTTATTAAATACTCCTCCTTCACTGAATTGCTGACTCTGCCACTGATCACACACACCTCATTGCCTCATTCTATTAAGTCAATATTCAAGGCATGGGTTGTGTAATTGATTTCATATTGAAGTGTTTCATATATATATATATACTAGTCATAACCCGTGCCCACGGGCACGATTCATTTAAGATTTCCCCAAGCGAAACTTTGTTCTCCGAAAATTTTTTTTCACAACCAAAATTTAAAAGAACAACAAATTAGCTTAAAAATATTTAGCGGCATGGGCGCCTTCGGCGTGGCCGCCTTTGGTGCGGGACAACAAATTCAGTGCATGCGCCTTCGACACAGAACAACAAATTCGACGTGGGTGCCTTCAGCGCAGAACAACAAATTCGGCGTAAAACAACAATTTCGGCGCGGGCGCCTTAGACGCGAAGTAACAAATAAGCGTAAAAAAATTTAGCGGGCGCCTTCGAATACGGAACAACAAATTACTGTTCATTTAACCTGCGCCGCCTTCGTATACATATAATTGCAACGCGGATCAATGAGTTGGCAGCATCTCCCGCGTTCATTCTCCCACAACTCGTGTTGATTCCCAAGATGAGATTGTGTGAGTACAGAACATTTTTTTTCATAACTAATATTAAATGAGTTATTTTCCCTCCATTTTTGTCACCCCTCCCCAACAAATAAGTTTTCAAAAAAAGTTTCAAACGCTTTGTGTATTCCCAACAAATTTCCCTTCATCCAAGAAATTTCCCCCCAAAACTTGACATGACACTGCCACATAGGACAAATTCAAAATCTTCCCTCAATTGTAATATATATATATATATATATATATATCTCTCTCTCTCTCTCTCTCTCTCGCTCTCTCTCTCTTATGAGATTATTCTCGGTTTGTGAGAGTAGACCATTTCCGGGTTGTGGAAAGTGGGGATAAATGTTGTATTAGATTTACACGTATTGGTATTCGACAAGTGGGATATTAGTGGATACTAATCACTAATGGGTTTACTAGTTTATTACTGGAGTAGGATTCCATGGAGTTGGGATTGACTCAGGGAAATCTGACCCACGGTATATCCTTTGTTTGCGTTTGCATTTTTTGTGTTGTTGTATTCATTTTATTTATTCTGCACACTTTGTTGCATTAGGGATTTTAATTAGGCGTAAATTCATTTTTATCTTCATAAAACACTATCCCCTGACATTGTTTTCCGCCATACCTACACCATCTTCTGTTGCAACTACTGGAGTGAAGCATCCGTCATCTAGCCTATTTGCATGGGGAAAAACTTAAATATGCATCCTTCACCTCACGAGGATATTATTCATATAGACATACCTAAGTCGAGTTCGTACCCATGCCTAGTTTAAGAGATGATAAAGATGATTCATTGTTAAAGAAAGATACATGTATTGTTGTTCCATTTCTGTGCCCATATTTGCATACTGGCAAATCATGGTAGCTCTAGGCTTTTGATTACCATGGTCTCATAAAGTCCATAAGATGGCTCTCCATGGAAAAACTTTGGAGAGTTGATGATTTTATAATTACTAAGTAGCTTCCATCCATCATGTGTGTTGATCATCATGCATTTGTTTTTGTGATATCATGGTATGGTGTCAAACACTAGCAAGTATTTAATACTTCCATGCAACGTTCAATGTGTCCGGCTATGACTGCTAATAGTCATTTTGACCAAGGAATTAGGCAACTTGTTCTGGTAAAATTTTCTTTCTTGTAATTGCTTTTAGATATTTTTGCTATGGTGTACTTGTCTGCACTTGTTACAAACATGAAAATGATGGTAGATTTGGCTAATGAGGTAGTTGTTGGGAATAATAGGCTCTCGAAAGCCTTGTTTCATTCCCACTTTCTTTTTTGTCCCACATTGCTTGGGCAACTTGCTTTGGAGGTGTTCAGTAGGGGAGTTGTAGAGACATGGTGTCACGCCCCGCTTCCCAAAATATGGAGGCGAAGCGTGAGAAGGTCCGCTCAGACTTGAAGCTACAAAGCTGCAAGTCCGATAAGCGTCAATCAAATTTTAAACTGCAGGTCCTTGCAACGCGAACGGAACAAAGATAATAATAATGAAATGAGACAAAAGAGATAACTCAGAATATCCATAAAATAAGTTTCAACATCACAGAAAAAGCCACCAGGCTAAAAGAAAAGAGTCTAAAGGCCCAAACATGGCCAACAAAAGTACAAAGTACAAAGTATAGGTGCCACGCACCAACCACTAACAAAAGGCCTAAAACAAAAGAAAGCTCAACAAAGACTCAAAGAATAGTCATCGGTGTCCACAAAATCCTCCTGTGCAATCATGGACTCAGACTCAGCGTCACCAAAACGCCACGTACTCAGCAACGGTCTCTGGCTCAGGGTCTAACATGTGACACCCAAAAGAGCAAGGGGCACATGTCAGCAAGTCTACAAGAGACTTGTGCAAGGAAACTGAAAGTAGGTACAAGTAAAGCAACCTAGCAGTTCTAGCATGAATGCAATGACATGGCAGTTAAAGTATGAGTGCAACAGGTAAAGTAAAGTAAAGTAAAGTAAAGTACGAGCATGGCATTTAAACATGGCATGGATGACATGAGTCATTCACAAGACAAGTACAAGACAAGGAAAGTAAGCACCTCGTGCACAGAGATTCCGTCTTCTGGCTAGAGGGCTGATCGGGCCACTCCTAAGCTCAGTTGACCGTTTATCCCTACCCCTCCACGTGTATCGGGCATTGGTTTTCAGCCAACACATGAGGCCCGCTTCTGGATCACGAGCCAGGAATTGTTTTTAACAAGTATGTCATAGGGGTGCACCAAGCCGGACAAGGAAGTACAAGTAGTGTAGCGTGTGCTACGAATGCGACATTCAATGCATGGATGACATGACATGGCAAGTAGTAAAGCGTACAGGTAAGGAAAGTAAACGTGATAGTTTAGTATGCATGAACAACAAGTTTAAAGGGTTGGATCTAGCTTCGTTGTCAAGCTAGATCAATTTAGGTGACGGATCTAGTTTTGTTGTCAAACTAGATCAAGTAGGCGTCTAGCCAGCTATCATTTCACTGACTAGTCTCTTTTACGCTAAAAACAAGGAAGTGGCCTAAAAACATGGCCCTAAGCAAGATTTGGCAAGTTTCACTTGCCTGCAAGTACGACGTCTGAGCACACCGTCCAACGAGTCCAAAAATCACAATTATCCTACGTGCACAAGTCCCCCGGCCTAAAGTCCATATTATTAATCTTGATTAGTGAATTTAAAACATTTAAAATACTTTAAAAATACTGATTTTAGTCTTGCTTAGCATGCTTTGGGTTTGAGGTCCTAGGGGTGCAAAGCGTTACCTCAACACGACGCGAAAGCTACACCGGCGTCGGGTAGCGACGCCGGGGGTTGGAATAAAAGAACGCGCTCCAAGTCCTGATTCCAAATTAGTTTCCTCGCTGAAAAGTTCAGAGCATCAACCGGAGCAACGGTTCCAGATTTCAAAGCTAGCACGTGCGACGACGGGCTACGACATGTCGCAACGTCGTACGCGGAAAATCGTCGGAGAGAAAGGTCCTAGGTGGGGCCCACAGTAGTCCTAGGGACCTTTGGGGGACCCACAATACCTCTGGAGAACTTGGGGGGCCCACGGTGGGAAGTGGTGAGACGGGTGCGGGGTTGCGACGAATGGCCCTCGGTCGTACACTAGCCTGACCGAGAGATTGGCTCGGTCAGACGCAGCGCACGGCGCTGTGCAGCGCTGCGGAGCGGGCTCAGCAGCGGGTGCGGGCGGCCTCTCGGTCGGAGCGGTCGGTCGTCTCGGTCGGGCGCTGCAGCGAGCATTACAACGTTGCAATGTTGCAACGCGGGGCAATGCGGGCGTGGGCGTCGGTCGGGCACGGAGCGATGCGGGCGAACGGAGCGGCTTGGTGCGGGGTTTGGTGCGGAGCTGGGATGCGGAGATGTGGAGCGGGTCTCTCGGTCTGACCGAGGGACCCTCTCGGTCGGTGCGGGTCGGTGCGGAGCTTGCGATGCAGCGGCTGCAGAGGGTGCGGACGGAGCGGATGAGCGGGCTTGGGCGTCGGTTAGGGCGGGAGAACGGAGCTCGTTTCTCCGGTCGTGCGGCAGATGCTTGTCGCAACGTTGCGACGATTCGTCGCAACGTCAGATTTGGGTTTTGGAAGTGGCTAGGGTTATTTTCTTGCGAAAATAGGTCTTCCTAAAGGTTGTTTATATAGTGTAGAGGGGTTGACTAGGTCTAGGGCTAATCCTAATGAGATTAGGAGTTTAAAATAATTTAAAATTCGTATCTCGCCCTCTCCAACTCACACAAGGATTTGCTGCGATCCAAATGAGCTGGAAATTGGCTCAAAAATTCTTTAATACGTTTAAAACTCAAATAAATTTTATTTGGCCGAAAATAATTTAAAAATTAATTATTAAAAATATTATAAACCTTGTTAAAAATATAAAAGTTGTCAAATAAACTCCAAAAATTATAAAATAAATATCGGGGTGATCGTGGCAGCGAAAGTGAGCTAACTAAGAAGACGGATCTCAATTTTGACGTCAGATGACGAAACTAAAAATAGAAACGTCTCCTGTCAAAAGTGAGAATCGCAACGTCCCATCGAATAAGATTAAATTGTGGGAAAACGACTCGAAAAACGTCGTTCCAATTTAGTGCCACTATTTAATATTCTCAGAGACGTTCACAACGGAATATCGCACTAAAGTGTTCACAAACAAACAAAGTCTAAAACAAACACGTGCACGGCCAAAAGCACGTGCACGAACAACGTACAACGAAAAGTGGTCGTTACATCCTCCCCACCTTAGAATAAAGTCCGTCCTCGGACTTTCTAATATAGCTAGTCGCTCTAGTAACTACCCCAATCAAGTCATTATAATTCAAATCAGGTATAGTCATTACAAGTGCTTATATATGCACTAGGTATTCAAGCATTAACACCACCAACATGTATATATATATACATTCACGTACGTCATATACTTATACCTATTATAGCCAGTCAAATTCATACATGTATTTCAATCACATATGTAAACATACATCCCTTATATAACTACTGACGTGCGTTTATATTTCATATATTTGCGCGCGTTTTCTTCCGTGTTTCTCCGTATTTTCTGCCGTCTTTTATTTGTTTTCTTGTATTTTCTTGTTTTCTTTCACTTTTCCGTGTTTTTGGTATTTTGCAGGAATTTCTAGCGTTTTGGACATAAAAACGACGATATCACAAGTCCCCGGCGCAACGGGAGGAATCAAGCGTGACCCAGGGGGTCAAACGACGATGATTGCATCATTCAGCCCCTCACCCGATCGGTTGAACAAAGTCAACCGATCGGGTGATGCACGCGTGCACCACCCGGTCTCAGCTAGAGCTCAAGCGGATGTCACCCGACCGGTTCTCTGGCCGGTTCATTGCGGCCGTTTCTCTGTCTTTTCGAGCCAAATGCCAACCGATCGGGTGACTCTCACCCGATCGGTTCATCTGTAGCTGATTCTGAGGAGCCAAGACACGGGCATCCAACCGACCTCTTCACCCGATGGCACCATGATCCAACCGGTCACCCCAAGAACTCAACCGACCGGGTGAAGCTCCACCGTTTTCTGTTTATTATTTGTAACAGATCACCCGATCGGTTGACTTGTCAACCGATCGGGTGGCGTTTTTTTCTGCGGGTTTGGACCCGAACCATTAGGGTTCCGAAGTGGGGCTATAAATACACGAGGCTGGCCGACTTGAGGGGGATCTCCTGGAGTTTTTAGGGCTTTTTTCCCCCCCTTCTCCTGTGAGTTCTAGGTTAGTTTAGATTAGGGCTTTTGTTCAATAAGTCTTGTATTGGATTGACGATTCAACTCAAGATAAGTATTTTCCTCTCTTTTTCTCCATTGTTTGTATTGTGTTTATTTTGCTTGATGGTGAAAGTTTATATGTCTTTTGTGTTGTTTGTTTATATGTTATTCACCATTGAGTAGTTTTGATGAACCCTAATACGGGTTAGGGTAGGATTGTTGCTTGGAAATTTACATTAGACTTGATTGCATGGCACGTGTTCGATGAAATGCGTCAATGGGGATTTCTAGCAATCTGGGTCCAATTCGTATGGCAACACACTAGATGTGTTGGGGATTGGGGTCCGGTGCTTGTCCTGTCAAGATCCGCTTCGATGTATTGCTAGAAATCACATTTGACCTATTTGGCCATTAGGGTTACGCGGGGGTGTTTCATTGTCATTGGCGGGAGAAAGACCGCCTCTGACCGTCGGGCCAAGGGGGAATAAACTTGGCGGTTGACTCCCTAGCCATAGCTCATGCCCCGAGCGTTGACATCGAGTCCTCGCGCGCGGGAGCGGCTTGGACGAAGTGTTGGGAGATATCATTGTGGCCTTAATGCTCCCGGTTGCGGAAGGTGTTAATGGACATGGGAATGCCCATCGTCCGGAACCGGGTAGGCCTAGCGTGCTTGGCACCGACCGGAATATCGGGCCATGGACGCTAGGTACCACCTTTTGGGGGCAATGTCTCACCCTGGATCAAGTCAAATGCCAAGTGTCATGAGTGCTCTAGCACGTGTTAGCGGGGATTCATTTCGTGTCTTTTTCATTTCTTTCTTTCATTTCTACACTTCCCCCATATCACCCGCGTAGCTAGCACACAACCTAGGCGAGGCTAGTAGCCACTCAAGCCATCCACCTCCATGTGTTCGATAAACCCGCACCCTACACTAACCGTGCACTTGCGGTAAAAGGACACCGTGCCCAAACCGTAAACGGGGCGCCGGTCAAGTTTTTGGCGCCGTTGCCGGGGAGGCGTTCGGTTTGATATTAGCTTAGCTTGGGTTCGTTAGACTACGCAAAAACAAAAAAAATAATAATAATAAATACAATAAACAGATCCTTTCCTTACCACCATTATAAATTTGTTCTATTCTTTGTACAACTGACGCGCTTGTCGTAGCCAAAATTTTTGCTTTCGGGTGAATTATGTGGATGCCCGATGGATCGTACATCGGAAATTTTGATGCTTATATGCCATACGGTGCTCAGATGGGGGGATATGAGAATTATCCGCAGGTCGTGGCAGTTTGCGAAGCTTGTGGGATGCAGGGACACGCGGCCATCCATTGTCAATTCATTGCCCAACCCTACACCCCACACTCATATACCCACAACCTACATCAAGAATCCTCCCATCCTTACCCCCAAAATTTCACACCCCATCCTCCACCAAAATCGAGCCTTGAATTATTCTTGAAAAACTCCATTGCAACTCAGATGCGCTGGATATCACCTCCACTTCCATCACCACTTCCCCCACCGATGTCTGACCTTGAATTGTTATTAGAAGACAATATTTTAAACCAAGGCCAGATGACTCCACCACTTCCACTTCCACCACATGCGCCTGATCTTGAGTTGTTAGTGGTGAATTCCTTTGTAAATCAAGGCCCGACAACACCATCACCCTCATCTCCACCTCGGAAATCTATCCTTGCATTATTAATGGAGGATTCCATGATAACGCAGAGCCATGTGGATTCACCAATTCCATTTTCGCCGATCACTTCTACTTTTGGGGGTGAAGCAGTTGTGTCTCATACATCATCGACGACTTGCACTGCAGAAGGTAACTCTTATGGTTTACAATTTGAAAATTTTAATATGAGTCCCCTTCCCTATGCAGGTACAATTTTTGAGACATACGGCATCGAGGAGCCCATGGAGGATGTCCATATCGACGAGGAGGGAGAGCATGGAGCCGTGAACATCATGACTCGTTCTGTTGAGCCTCATGCTCCCTTGCCTCTACCACTACATCCATCGCTCACCCTCACTCCACCAGAGGCATCGCATCCAGCAGAGCTTACTGCTCCCACTCAGGGAGATCTTTTAGACCCTATTTCTGAATCTCATATTACATTCCCCATATTTTTAGATTCAGATACTACTGACATGGCATACCCTCCAAAGGATCCAAATTCACATTATACGGAAACATGTCAGGACATGTCAGCACCTGAGGGGCTCGTCGCTAAACGCGGGCAGGAGATCATGGCGTCACCATCAGGGCATAGCACCACATTCTCAGGGAGTCATCGTCAATCTTTTCCACGCTTTACATTGCACTTTGACGATACTCTTTGGGATACATTTATTGCGGGGAAGGATTTTTCACCACGGACTGATGCTCCTTTTCTTTCGAATGATATAGGTAGGCATCATCGAGAGAAGCTTTTGGGAGCATTGCTAGAGTGTGTTGGTGTTCGTGGCACCAAAATATTGGCGGAGCCACAGAAGGAGCAGTTAGAGCAGCTACCTGCCCCACTTCAGATCTTGGATCCACCTATGCTCAGGTGTATCCTAATCCAGTAGTGTAAAAATTTACCGCTTTCTAGTTTAGATTTGAATAATCTCGTCTCCTCTCATTAGCAAGGGGAGCGTATCTAGGATTTGCTTTTGCATCTTAATAACCCTTCATGTCGTGCCCTTCTATCATTTCACCCCTCATCCTCTTCCGAGGAGAACGAGCAGACTGTCTCTCCTGCATTCTGATTTCTTTCTTTTCCGATCTTCCCCTTGCATATTTCTGCATCACATTGATCATATCATTTCACTGGCATTGTCATGTTCAGCTTGGGGGAAATCGACTTTTGTGTGCATGTTTTCGTGTGTCGTTGTCGTGTGTTTGTGTCTTTGAGTCCTTCGTTGCGTTTTATATCTTTTATTGTGTATGTTTCTTTTTCTTTTTTTTAGTTTCGTTCGTGTGTTTTTCATGTTTTTCATTTTTTGTGTCGGTGCGTCACTCCCCCCATTTTCATTGCCCTCCCGTATTCACTACTTTTGCATTGAGGACAATGCAAGTTTCAGCTTAGGGGAGTCGCACTTCGTGTGTCATTTGTCTCTTTTTCTTCGCTATTTGAGTCGTTTTTCTCCGTCTTTTTCTTTTTCTTTTTCTTTTCTTCTTTTGTTCTATCTCTCCTAGAGATGACCCCATATGATGAATTGCCACAAAATCACACACACACCTAGCACGACTTTGATAATCACATTCACTAACCTCAGGAAGCCGAGTCCTCTTGCATTTCATGCATCGTGGGTCCACTTAGCTTTCTTGTGAGTCGTGTGTCGTGACTAGCATTTGGTGTGCTTCTACCTTGTGATTATGTTTTATATACCTATTCTTGGTTGACCCCTAGATTATCATGCTTCGATTTGAATATGCGGTATTTGCTTCTACTATCTGCTTCTATATGCATGCTATATTTATATCGTATATTTCAATTCACATGTGTCGGGATTCCACAAACAAGGACTAGGATAACCCATTTAGCCTATGCTCTGATTAGCGAGAAATATCTCCTTTGCCCAAGTGTTTAGATTCCGACTTCTTTTTTGTTTTACTTGGTGCAAATCCCCTCGTCGTGTACCGTTCTCCCACTTGGGAGAGTACACATGTGTATAGCCAAAAACCCAAAAATCCAAAAAAAAAGAGAAAAGAAAAGAAAAACCCAAAAAGAAAAGAAAAGAAAAATTTTGTATAGACCAAAATCCAAAAAAAATACAAATACCCAAAACCCAAAAAAAAAATTCCCGTGTGAATATTTTTTCCTACTTGCCGAGAATAAAGGGAAGGCGAGAATTTGCACCTAGTGTTCTACTCCACATCTTCTCAACCTCCATCGTTTTCGAAAACACTTGGCATAGGGACCTTCTAGCGATTACCTAGGCTATAGTGTGGTGATTTCCTAGTCCCTAGCTGTGGAGTCCCCGATGCATGATACGCTTCTATTCTTATACTCTTCTCATGCATGCTTGAGCTAATATTCACCGCAATTTCAAATTGAATCGATAGTTGGGTCTTTCTTTGGATTTATGTATATCGAGCTTTATTGCACAATGTAGATAGTGACACGGACTGCTAGCTCAAGACCACACTCACTCGCGCTTCACCGCGTGGGCCCACGGCACTTGTTTGGACTCACATTCCTTGGTTTAGTGTTGTGTTTTGTCGTATGCTTGCTTCGTGTGGCGTGTTTGATTTTGTTGGCCCTTATGGGTGATCTAGGATATAGAGTTCTCTTTTTCTCTCCTTCTCTCTATTTTCTCCCTCCGAGCTCCTACTCTCACTCGTCTTCCTCGAGGACGAGGAAGAGTTCAGCTTGGGGGATTTTGACGTGCGTTTATATTTCATATATTTACGCGCGTTTTCTTCCGTGTTTCTCCGTATTTTCCGTCGTCTTTTATTTGTTTTCTTGTATTTTCTTGTTTTCTTTCACTTTTCCATGTTTTTGGTATTTTGCAGGAATTTCTAGCGTTTTGGACATAAAAACGACGATATCACAAGTCCCCGACGCAACGGGAGGAATCACGCGTGACCCAGGGGGTCAAACGACAATGATTGCATCATTCAGCCCCTCACCCGATCGGTTGAACAAAGTCAACCGATCGGGTGATGCACGCGTGCACCACCCGGTCTCAGCTAGAGCTCAAGCGGATGTCACCCGACCGGTTCTCAGGCCGGTTCATTGCGGCCGTTTCTCTGTCTTTTCGAGCCAAATGCCAACCGATCGGGTGACTCTCACCCGATCGGTTCATCTGTAGCTGATTCTGAGGAGCCAAGACACGGGCATCCAACCAACCTCTTCACCCGATGGCACCATGATCCAACCGGTCACCCCAAGAACTCAACCGACCGGTTCATCTGACCGGGTGAAGCTCCGCCGTTTTCTGTTTATTATTTGTAACAGATCACCCGATCGGTTGACTTGTCAACCGATCGGGTGGCGTTTTTTTCTGCGGGTTTGGACCCGAACCATTAGGGTTCCGAAGTGGGGCTATAAATACACGAGGCTGGCCGACTTGAGGGGGATCTCCTGGAGTTTTTAGGGCTTTTTGCCCCCCCTTCTCCTGTGAGTTCTAGGTTAGTTTAGATTAGGGCTTTTGTTCAATAAGTCTTGTATTGGATTGACGATTCAACTCAAGATAAGTATTTTCCTCTCTTTTTCTCCATTGTTTGTATTGTGTTTATTTTGCTTGATGGTGAAAGTTTATATGTCTTTTGTGTTGTTTGTTTATATGTTATTCACCATTGAGTAGTTTTGATGAACCCTAATACGGGTTAGGGTAGGATTGTTGCTTGGAAATTTACATTAGACTTGATTGCATGGCACGTGTTCGATGAAATGCGTCAATGGGGATTTCTAGCAATCTGGGTCCAATTCGTATGGCAACACACTAGATGTGTTGGGGATTGGGGTCCGGTGCTTGTCCTGTCAAGATCCGCTTCGATGTATTGCTAGAAATCACATTTGACCTATTTGGCCATTAGGGTTACGCGGGGGTGTTTCATTGTCATTGGCGGGAGAAAGACCGCCTCTGACCGTCGGGCCAAGGGGGAATAAACTTGGCGGTTGACTCCCTAGCCATAGCTCATGCCCCGAGCGTTGACATCGAGTCCTCGCGCGCGGGAGCGGCTTGGACGAAGTGTTGGGAGATATCATTGTGGCCTTAATGCTCCCGGTTGCGGAAGGTGTTAATGGACATGGGAATGCCCATCGTCCGGAACCGGGTAGGCCTAGCGTGCTTGGCACCGACCGGAATATCGGGCCATGGACGCTAGGTACCACCTTTTGGGGCAATGTCTCACCCTGGATCAAGTCAAATGCCAAGTGTCATGAGTGCTCTAGCCTGTGTTAGCGGGGATTCATTTCGTGTCTTTTTCATTTCTTTCTTTCATTTCTACACTTCCCCCATATCATCCGCGTAGCTAGCACACAACCTAGGCGAGGCTAGTAGCCACTCAAGCCATCCACCTCCCTGTGTTCGATAAACCCGCACCCTACACTAACCGTGCACTTGCGGTAAAACGACACCACGCCCAAACCGTAAACGGGGCGCCGGTCAACTACTACTTACCTAATACAAAACAATAGTTCAGATACTCACATAAGGATAGTCTCACACTTAGCAAATACAATCATTGCTCTACATATAGATAGCTACCTATGCACAAACATCAAGGGTATACTACCCTCTAATATTTATCCAATACCAACATCTCAACACATGTAGTCACACCATACCATTTTAAATCAAGCTTCACTATATTTAATATACATTCATTACCACTATCGTTTCACAATATATTGTCATTCAAATACATGCAAATAGTTCACCATATATTCACATCACGTACGGTCCTATAACTGTATTTACGACACACCACATATATCATAGTCACCAATAACTATAGCTAAGCACATACTTACCCGTGCATGGTGCACACCCATACACGCTAACATTTCATTTACATACACAAATCATACCATCATATATCCAGTACATCTACACACCTAGTTTAGCTAGTACACATACGTTCACACAGTCAAGTCCTTAGTAAATAGCTATACCTCAAGACCAACACCTATAACTATATACGGGTATAGCGACCCACAATCATGTGTGTAACACAACCAGGCACAAACACTTCTATCACTATACATACATCAAACATTGCTATATTCAAACTACAAACCTACATTCAATATACTTAGAGTATACTCACTCAAGCTTGAGTGAGACTCAATACACATATCAGAATATTCTATATACGTAACACGACATTCATACCTATACCAATACCACTCCCATATATATACATCTACCAATACAACCATATACATTCCATAACTCAATCACACTTAATATTTAGTCAGGCAATACTCACGTAGTTCAATCATTCTATATACCATAATAGTAGTACAGACATCAGCACACGTATATTTATAATACACTCCTTAATACATACGCATACATCGTATAGTCACACACACATGTAACATATGTATATATATTCACACCATAGCCTACTACCTATAATTAGTATACTAATACACCTATACATACATAATTGAGGTGTGCAATAGTCGTGTATACCTCACGGTATGCACGCATGCAACATCCCGTAAAAGCAAGCAATACCAATCAAAATTATAATCCTACTACCATATGTATATCACATATATACTCAGGCAACAAAACATAACTACTTATGTCTAAGCACAATACATATCCACATACGAGCACATACTCATACGTGCTAACACATAGGTCACTCAATAGGCCTACTCACTTATCTATACGTTCACCTATTATTATCACACCTATCATACACATAGCTTTACCAATCATTTATTTCAACAATCACAAGTATCTCTAACTACATACACTCCATTAGACATTCCAACCCTAACTCTTATATACACAGGCATCCCTAGTATAGTATAGCTAACTACACCCAAATCTATAACTACTAACACACAACAACTTCATACTATCACGAATAACTCCGAGTATATATATATATATACCACACAATAGGCAAGCATCAATATACTATGGGGGTACACTTATTCAAGCCCACGTACACAACTTAGGTACGTGCACGATGACTACCTCACAAGGTCCAAGGGCCTACTAACAATTAAGAGTCAACACAGACATTGACGGACCCTAAGGCCTAAGCAATAAAGAGAGGTCGAGAGCGTGACGAGAGAAGGATCGATAAGCACAAGTTCAGATAGGACGAATACAAGGAGACGGCTTGGTTAGGGAAAACATTGGCTCAATGGTGATGTTTAGGTTGAGGGAAAAGGAGATGTGGAGATGCTTAAATAGGATACAGAAGAGATAATAGGGTAAATAGCATAAGCTAAAATACGTGGAGTTTGAAAACTGTCGTACTTCAAAGTTGAAATCCCAGTCTGAAAAGAAATATTTGGAGATCGATAAAACGAGTTGTTCAAAATAAATTTGAGTCGAATATTCATAATAAGAGAAAATGTCGTAATGGCTTATCGCAAATCATTAAGAAAAGAAAGTAAATCGTTCCACACGGACATTAAAGACATAATTTTTCAGAAAATTTTATACGTCAGTAATTTAATATAATGTCGCCAAAAGTTTTTGAAAGTGAAAGAATGGAATTAAGTAACGGAAGAATTTAAACTCATGTTAAATGCTTTCAAAACTTTTAGGCTATGGAAGATTTAAAATAATCAATATTGAAACTACTTTTAGAGAACCAGGGTTTGCCAAAAATTGAGAAACTGATTTACACCGGGTTCTTAATATACGAGCACAACAAGTCTGGTACGGATATAAAAATAATTGAAATTCAATTTGGTTTAGAAATTTTTTTTTTCTAAAAGCGTGTATGGTGAGCGGAAAGAAAATAATAATGACTTAGTATAAGAATTATCAAGATCGAATAGCAAATCCTTAAAATCAAATCAGGGAGGGTCTAAAGCAGGAAGTGGTTATGAAAATAGTAAATTTGCAAAAATTGTAGTAGCGAAAACGACGAGCAAAAACCAACTTGCTGAAAGCTGAAACTCCATGTGTCTTGAAAGTATATTAAAGTAAACACGACGTATCATTCGTATAACACAAATAAGAAGGAGAATTATAAATCGAATTGGGCAAAGCAAAAGTACGGTTCAGAATAAAATTAATATATGAAAGGAAATATGTATTTTCATAGGTACGAGAGTGTAGGCTGAAAAAGTATTATAAACTATTATTCAAAAATTTCGACAAAAATTTAAAAAAAGAATTAAATCAACGAGGAGTACAAAGATAAGTATATTTATATAAAAATTTTGAACAAATTTAAACTTAGGGAAAGAGGAAATCGAAAAATACTTTCAGAAGATTCAGGTTTGTAATGGAGAGGGTCGAAAATTGACGACGATCGTCATGAGGCGATCTCGTGAATCGAGGCAAGGAAATTAGTCGGATGATCAAAACATACATACGCCTACGATATGAATCTGAAGGATCAACGGGAAAACTCCTACGGTCGACCAACTAAAGATGAAGAACTAAGCGCTAATACTTTCTAAGGAGCTAGACGGAAACGAAATGCGTTCAGCTTGGTCTGAAATCGATGAACCCAAGCGAACGACTAAAGGAAATTCTAGAAGTCTAATATAGTCAGAGGTAGACAAGGGCCACTAAGGTAACTCCTACGACGATCAAGTCAATTGCTAGAAGGGAGTCTAACTAACAGTCAGGGGCCTCTAACTAGCAAGCACAGACGTCTAACTAAGTCTTCTTACCACCTAGTGTCATAAGAAAACGACTAGACTCGGGGCTTATTACTCGGATGTTGCAATTTATTTAATGGACATTCCGTTATTATCGTTGTTCCGTTAATTCGCAATTGCAAGACTGGACCTGCATGGGCCACCAACATAACCTGTCACGCCCCGCTTCCCAAAATATGGAGGCGAAGCGTGAGAAGGTCCGCTCAGACTTGAAGCTACAAAGCTGCAAGTCCGATAAGCGTCAATCAAATTTTAAACTGCAGGTCCTTGCAACGCGAACGGAACAAAGATAATAATAATGAAATGAGACAAAAGAGATAACTCAGAATATCCATAAAATAAGTTTCAACATCACAGAAAAAGCCACCAGGCTAAAAGAAAAGAGTCTAAAGGCCCAAACATGGCCAACAAAAGTACAAAGTACAAAGTATAGGTGCCACGCACCAACCACTAACAAAAGGCCTAAAACAAAAGAAAGCCCAACAAAGACTCAAAGAATAGTCACCGGTGTCCACAAAATCCTCCTGTGCAATCATGGACTCAGACTCAGCGTCAGCAAAACGCCACGTACTCAGCAACGGTCTCTGGCTCAGGGTCTAACATGTGACACCCAAAAGAGCAAGGGGCACATGTCAGCAAGTCTACAAGAGACTTGTGCAAGGAAACTGAAAGTAGGTACAAGTAAAGCAACCTAGCAGTTCTAGCATGAATGCAATGACATGGCAGTTAAAGTATGAGTGCAACAGGTAAAGTAAAGTAAAGTAAAGTAAAGTACGAGCATGGCATTTAAACATGGCATGGATGACATGAGTCATTCACAAGACAAGTACAAGACAAGGAAAGTAAGCACCTCGTGCACAGAGATTCCGTCTTCTGGCTAGAGGGCTGATCGGGCCACTCCTAAGCTCAGTTGACCGTTTATCCCTACCCCTCCACGTGTATCGGGCATTGGTTTTCAGCCAACACATGAGGCCCGCTTCTGGATCACGAGCCAGGAAGTGTTTTTAACAAGTATGTCATAGGGGTGCACCAAGCCGGACAAGGAAGTACAAGTAGTGTAGCGTGTGCTACGAATGCGACATTCAATGCATGGATGACATGACATGGCAAGTAGTAAAGCGTACAGGTAAGGAAAGTAAACGTGACAGTTTAGTATGCATGAACAACAAGTTTAAAGGGTTGGATCTAGCTTCGTTGTCAAGCTAGATCAATTTAGGTGACGGATCTAGTTTTGTTGTCAAACTAGATCAAGTAGGCGTCTAGCCAGCTATCATTTCACTGACTAGTCTCTTTTACGCTAAAAACAAGGAAGTGGCCTAAAAACATGGCCCTAAGCAAGATTTGGCAAGTTTCACTTGCCTGCAAGTACGACGTCTGAGCACACCGTCCAACGAGTCCAAAAATCACAATTATCCTACGTGCATAAGTCCACCGGCCTAAAGTCCATATTATTAATCTTAATTAGTGAATTTAAAACATTTAAAATACTTTAAAAATACTGATTTTAGTCTTGCTTAGCATGCTTTGGGTTTGGGGTCCTAGGGGTGCAAAGCGTTACCTCAACACGACGCGAAAGCTACACCGGCGTCGAGTAGCGACGCCGGGGGTTGGAATAAAAGAACGAGCTCCAAGTCCTGATTCCAAATTAGTTTCCTTGCTGGAAAGTTTAGAGCATCAACCGGAGCAACGGTTCCAGATTCCAAAGCTTGCACGTGCGACGACGGGCTTCGACGTGTCGCAACGTCGTACGCGGCAAATCGTCGGAGAGAAAGGTCCTAGGTGGGGCCCACAGTAGTCCTAGGGACCTTTGGGGGACCCACAATACCTCTGGAGAACTTGGGGGGCCCACGGTGGCAAGTGGTGCGACGGGTGCGGGGTTGCGACGAATGGCCCTCGGTCGTACACTAGCCTGACCGAGAGATTGGCTCGGTCAGACGCAACGCACGGCGCTGTGCAGCGCTGCGGAGCGGGCTCAGCAGCGGGTGCGGGCGGCCTCTCGGTCGGAGCGGGCAGTCGTCTCGGTCGGGCGCTGCAGCGAGCGTTGCAACGTTGCAATGTTGCAACGCGGGGCGATGCGGGCGTGGGCGTCGGTCGGGCACGGAGCGATGCGGGCGAACGAAGCGGCTTGGTGCGGGGATTGGTGCGGAGCGGGGATGTGGAGATGTGGAGCGGGTCTCTCGGTCTGACCGAGGGACCCTCTCGGTCGGTGCGGGTCGGTGCGGAGCTTGCGATGCAGCGGCCGCAGCGGGTGCGGACGGAGCGGATGAGCGGGCTTGGGCGTCGGTCAGGGCGGGAGAACGGAGCTCGTTTCTCCGGTCGTGTGGCAGATGCTTGTCGCAACGTTGCGACGATTCGTCGCAACGTCAGATTTGGGTTTTGGAAGTGGCTAGGGTTATTTTCTTGCGAAAATAGGTCTTTCTAAAGGTTGTTTATATAGTGTAGAGTGGTTGACTAGGTCTAGGGCTAATCCTAATGAGATTAGGAGTTTAAAATAATTTAAAATTCGTATCTCGCCCTCTCCAACTCACACAAGGATTTGCTGTGATCCAAATGAGCTGGAAATTGGCTCAAAAATTATTTAATACGTTTAAAACTCAAATAAATTTTATTTGGCCGAAAATAATTTAAAAATTAATTATTAAAAATATTATAAACCTTGTTAAAAATATAAAAGTGGTCAAATAAACTCCAAAAATTATAAAATAAATATCGGGATGATCGTGGCAGTGAAAGTGAGCTAACTAAGAAGACGGATCTCAATTTCGACGTCGGACGACGAAACTAAAAATAGAAACGTCTCCTGTCAAAAGTGAGAATCACAACGTCTCATCGAATAAGATTAAATTGTGGGAAAACGACTCGAGAAACATCGTTCCAATTTAGTGCCACTATTTAATATTCTCAGAGACGTTCACAACGGAATGTCGCACTAAAGTGTTCACAAACAAACAAAGTCTAAAACAAACACGTGCACGGCCAAAAGCACGTGCACGAACAACGTACAACGAAAAGTGGTCGTTACATCCTCTCCACCTTAGAATAAAGTCCGTCCTCGTAGTTTCTAATATAGCTAGTCGCTCTAGTAACTACCCCAATCAAGTCATTATAATTCAAAACAGGTATAGTCATTACAATTGCTTATATATGCACTAGGTATTCAAGCATTAACACCACCAACATGTATATATATATACATTCACGTACGTCATATACTTATACCTATTATAGCCAGTCAAATTCATACATGTATTTCAATCACATATGTAAACATACATCCCTTATATAACTACTACTTACCTAATACAAAACAATAGTTCAGATACTCACATAAGGATAGTCTCATACTTAGCAAATACAATCATTGCTCTACATATAGATAGCTACCTATGCACAAACATCAAGGGTATACTACCCTCTAATATTTATCCAATACCAACATCTCAACACATGTAGTCACACCATACCATTTTAAATCAAGCTTCACTATATTTAATATACATTCATTACCACTATCGTTTCACAATATATTGTCATTCAAATACATGCAAATAGTTCACCATATATTCACATCACGTACGGTCCTATAACTGTATTTACGACACGCCACATATATCATAGTCACCAATAACTATAGCTAAGCACATACTTACCCGTGCATGGTGCACACCCATACACGCTAACATTTCATTTACATACACCAATCATACCATCATATATCCAGTACATCTACACACCTAGTTTAGCTAGTACACATACGTTCACACGGGCAAGTCCTTAGTAAATAGCTATACCTCAAGACCAACACCTATAACTATATACGGGTATAGCGACCCACAATCATGTGTGTAACACAACCAGGCACAAACACTTCTATCACTATACATACATCAAACATTGCTATATTCAAACTACAAACCTACATTCAATATACTTAGAGTATACTCACTCAAGCTTGAGTGAGACTCAATACACATATCAGAATATTCTATATACGTAACACGACATTCATACCTATACCAATACCACTCCCATATATATACATCTACCAATACAACCATATACATTCCATAACTCAATCACACTTAATATTTAGTCAGGCAATACTCACGTAGTTCAATCATTCTATATACCATAATAGTAGTACAGACATCAGCACACGTATATTTATAATACACTCCTTAATACATACGCATACATCGTATAGTCACACACACATGTAACATATGTATATATATTCACACCATAGCCTACTACCTATAATTAGTATACTAATACACCTATACATACATAATTGAGGTGTGCAATAGTCGTGTATACCTCACGGTATGCACGCATGCAACATCCCGTAAAAGCAAGCAATACCAATCAAAATTATAATCCTACTACCATATGTATATCACCTAAATACTCAGGCAACAAAACATAACTACTTACGTCTAAGCATAATACATATCCACATACGAGCACATACTCATACGTGCTAACACATAGGTCACTCAATAGGCCTACTCACTTATCTATACGTTCACCTATTATTATCACACCTATCATACACATAGCTTTACCAATCATTTATTTCAACAATCACAAGTATCTCTAACTACATACACTCCATTAGACATTCCAACCCTAACGCTTATATACACAGGCATCCCTAGTATAGTATAGCTAACTACACCCAAATCTATAACTACTAACACACAACAACTTCATACTATCACGAATAACTCTGAGTATATATATATATATACCACACAATAGGCAAGCATCAATATACTATGGGGGTACACTCATTCAAGCCCACGTACACAACTTAGGTACGTGCACGATGACTACCTCACAAGGTCCAAGGGCCTACTAACAATTAAGAGTCGACACAGACATTGACGGACCCTAAGGCCTAAGCAATAAAGAGAGGTCGAGAGCGTGACGAGAGAAGGATCGATAAGCACGAGTTTAGATAGGACGAATACAAGGAGACGGCTTGGTTAGGGAAAACATTGGCTCAATGGTGATGTTTAGGTTGAGGAAAAAGGAGATGTGGAGATGCTTAAATAGGATACAGAAGAGATAATAGGGTAAATAGCATAAGCTAAAATACGTGGAGTTTGAAAACTGTCGTACTTCAAAGTTGAAATCCCAGTCTGAAAAGAAATATTTGGAGATCGATAAAACGAGTTGTTCAAAATAAATTTGAGTCAAATATTCATAATAAGAGAAAATGTCTTAATGGCTTATCGCAAATCATTAAGAAAAGAAAGTAAATCGTTCCACACGGACATTAAAGACATAATTTTTCAGAAAATTTTATACGTCAGTAATTTAATATAATGTCGCCAAAAGTTTTTGAAAGTGAAAGAATGGAATTAAGTAACGGAAGAATTTAAACTCATGTTAAATGCTTTCAAAACTTTTAGGCTATGAAAGATTTAAAATAATCAATATTGAAACTACTTTTAGAGAACCAGGGTTTGCCAAAAATTGAGAAACTGATTTACACCGGGTTCTTAATATACGAGCACAACAAGTCTGGTACGGATATAAAAATAATTGAAATTCAATTTGGTTTAGAAATTTTCTTTTTTCTAAAAGCGTGTATGGTGAGCGGAAAGAAAATAATAATGACTTAGTATAAGAATTATCAAGATCGAATAGCAAATCCTTAAAATCAAATCAGGGAGGGTCTAAAGCAGGAAGTGGTTATGAAAATAGTAATTTTGCAAAAATCTGAAGTAGCGAAAACGACGAGCAAAAACTAACTTGCTGAAAGCTGAAACTCCATGTGTCTTGAAAGTATATTAAAGTAAACACGACGTATCATTCGTATAACACAAATAAGAAGGAGAATTATAAATCGAATTGGGCAAAGCAAAAGTACGGTTCAGAATAAAATTAATATATGAAAGGAAATATGTATTTTCATAGGTACGAGAGTGTAGGCTGAAAAAGTATTATAAACTATTATTCAAAAATTTCGACAAAAATTTAAAAAAAGAATTAAATCAACGAGGAGTACAAAGATAAGTATATTTATATAAAAATTTTGAACAAATTTAAACTTAGGGAAAGAGGAAATCGAAAAATACTTTCAGAAGATTCAGGTTTGTAATGGAGAGGGTCGAAAATTGACGACGATCGTCATGAGGCGATCTCGTGAATCGAGGCAAGGAAATTAGTCGGATGATCAAAACATACATACGCCTAGGATATGAATCTGAAGGATCTACGGGGAAACTCATACGGTCGACCAACTAAAGATGAAGAACTAAGCGTTAAGACTTTCTAAGGAGCTAGACGGAAACGAAATGCGTTCAGCTTGGTCCGAAATCGATGAACCCAAGCGAACGACTAAAGGAAATTCTAGAAGTCTAATATGGTCAGAGGTAGACAAGGGCCACTAAGGTAACTCCTACGACGATCAAGTCAATTGCTAGAAGGGAGTCTAAATAACAATCAGTGGCCTCTAACTAGCAAGCACAGACGTCTAACTAAGTCTTCTTACCACCTAGTGTCATAAGAAAACGACTAGACTCAGGGCTTATTACTCGGATGTTGCAATTTATTTAATGGACATTCCGTTATTATCGTTGTTCCGTTAATTCGCAATTGCAAGACTGGACCTGCATGGGCCACCAACATAACCTGTCACGCCCCGCTTCCCAAAATATGGAGGCGAAGCGTGAGAAGGTCCGCCCAGACTTGAAGCTACAAAGCTGCAAGTCCGATAAGCGTCAATCAAATTTTAAACTGCAGGTCCTTGCAACGCGAACGGAACAAAGATAATAATAATGAAATGAGACAAAAGAGATAACTCAGAATATCCATAAAATAAGTTTCAACATCACAGAAAAAGCCACCGGGCTAAAAGAAAATCGTCTAAAGGCCCAAACATGGCCAACAAAAGTACAAAGTACAAAGTATAGGTGCCACGCACCAACCACTAACAAAAGGCCTAAAACAAAAGAAACCTCAACAAAGACTCAAAGAATAGTCACCGGTATCCACAAAATCCTCCTGTGCAATCATGGACTCAGACGCAGCGTCAGCAAAACGCCACGTACTCAGCAACGGTCTCTGGCTCAGGGTCTAACATGTGACACCCAAAAGAGCAAGGGGCACATGTCAGCAAGTCTACAAGAGACTTGTGCAAGGAAACTGAAAGTAGGTACAAGTAAAGCAACCTAGCAGTTCTAGCATGAATGCAATGACATGGCAGTTAAAGTATGAGTGCAACAGGTAAAGTAAAGTAAAGTAAAGTAAAGTAAAGTACGAGCATTGCATTTAAACATGGCATGTATGACATGAATCATTCACAAGACAAGTACAAAACAAGGAAAGTAAGCACCTCGTGCACAGAGATTCCGTCTTCTGGCTAGAGGGCTGATCGTGCCACTCCTAAGCTCAGATGACCGTTTATCCCTACCCCTCCACGTGTATCGGGCATTGGTTTTCAGCCAACACATGAGGCCTGCTTCTGGATCACGAGCCAGGAAGTGTTTTTAACAAGTATGTCATAGGGGTGCACCTAGCCGGAGAAGGAAGTACAAGTAGTGTAGCGTGTGCTACGAATGCGACATTCAATGCATGGATGACATGACATGGCAAGTAGTAAAGCGTACAGGTAAGGAAAGTAAACGTGACAGTTTAGTATGCATGAACAACAAGTTTAAAGGGTTGGATCTAGCTTCGTTGTCAAGCTAAATCAATTTAGGTGACGGATCTAGTTTCGTTGTCAAACTAGATCAAGTAGGCGTCTAGCCAGCTATCATTTCACTGACTAGTCTCTTTTACGCTAAAAATAAGGAAGTGGCCTAAAAACATGGCCCTAAGCAAGATTTGGCAAGTTTCACTTACCTGCAAGTACGACGTCTGAGCACACCGTCCAACGAGTCCAAAAATCACAATTATCGTACGTGCACAAGTCCACCGGCCTAAAGTCCATATTATTAATCTTGATTAGTGAATTTAAAACATTTAAAATACTTTAAAAATACTGATTTTAGTCTTGCTTAGCATGCTTTGGGTTTGGGGTCCTAGGGGTGCAAAGCGTTACCTCAACCCGACGCGAAAGCTACACCGGCGTCGGGTAGCGACGCCGGGGGTTGGAATAAAAGAACGCGCTCCAAGTCCTGATTCCAAATTAGTTTCCTCGCTGGAAAGTTCAGAGCATCAACCGGAGCAACGGTTCCAGATTCCAAAGCTAGCACGTGCGACGACGGGCTACGACGTGTCGCAACGTCGTACGCGGCAAATCGTCGGAGAGAAAGCTCCTAGGTGGGGCCCACAGTAGTCCTAGGGACCTTTGGGGGACCCACAATACCTCTGGAGAACTTGGGGGGCCCACGGTGGGAAGTGGTGAGACGGGTGCGGGGTTGCGACGAATGGCCCTCGGTCGTACACTAGCCTGACCGAGAGATTGGCTCGGTCAGACGCAGCGCACGGCGCTGTGCAGCGCTGCGGAGCGGGCTCAGCAGCGGGTGCGGGCGGCCTCTCGGTCGGAGCGGTCGGTCGTCTCGGTCGGGCGCTGCAGCGAGCGTTGCAACGTTGCAATGTTGCAACGCGGGGCGATGCGGGCGTGGGCGTCGGTCGGGCACGGAGCGATGCGGGCGAACGGAGCGGCTTGGTGCGGGGCTTGGTGCAGAGCGGGGATGCGGAGATGTGGAGCGGGTCTCTCGGTCTGACCGAGGGACCCTCTCGGTCGGTGCGGGTCGGTGCGGAGCTTACGATGCAGCGGCTGCAGCGGGTGCGGACAGAGCGGATGAGCAGGCTTGGGCGTCGGTCAGGGCGGGAGAACGGAGCTCGTTTCTCCGGTCGTGCGGCAGATGCTTGTCGCAACGTTGCGACGATTCGTCGCAACGTCAGATTTGGGTTTTGGAAGTGGCTAGGGTTATTTTCTTGTGAAAATAGGTCTTCCTAAAGGTTGTTTATATAGTGTAGAGGGGTTGACTAGGTCTAGGGCTAATCCTAATGAGATTAGGAGTTTAAAATAATTTAAAATTCGTATCTCGTCCTCTCCAACTCACACAAGGATTTGCTGCGATCCAAATGAGCTGGAAATTGGCTCAAAAATTCTTTAATACGTTTAAAACTCAAATAAATTTTATTTGGCCGAAAATAATTTAAAAATTAATTATTAAAAATATTATAAACCTTGTTAAAAATATAAAAGTGGTCAAATAAACTCCAAAAATTATAAAATAAATATCGGGGTGATCGTGGCAGTGAAAGTGAGCTAACTAAGAAGACGGATCTCAATTTCGACGTCGGACGACGAAACTAAAAATAGAAACGTCTCCTGTCAAAAGTGAGAATCGCAACGTCTCATCGAATAAGATTAAATTGTGGGAAAACGACTCGAAAAACGTCGTTCCAATTTAGTGCCACTATTTAATATTCTCAGAGACGTTCACAACGGAATGTCGCACTAAAGTGTTCACAAACAAACAAAGTCTAAAACAAACATGTGCACGGCCAAAAGCACGTGCACGAACAACGTACAACGAAAAGTGGTCGTTACACATGGGGTGTGCCCCAAGGGGTACGACACTTTTGTGAAGGGGATATGACCTACATGGTCAATGGTCCATCAAACGCGCGTGCGCCGCCTCCGTCCGCCCGCCCGTCGTCCGGCCGTGACGTGCGTGCGCCGCACGCCCGCCCGCCGTCCGGCCGTGACGTGACGTGCGTGCGCCGCCCGCCCGCCCGCCGTGTCGTGTCACGCCTTTCCTTTTTTGGACGGCGTGTCTTTCCTTTTTTTGGACCTGGTCCCTTTATGTCTCAGATTTAAACCCTCTAATGACCTTTTAATTGCTGCTTTAATTTGCGGCCATTTAATTGCTGCTTTAATTCGAGGCCATTTAATTGCATTTAATTGCTGCTTTTATTTCTTCAATTACTACAACATTAAAACGCGGCATTTATCCTTCTACCCGTTTGAATTCTTCAACAGTTTTTTTTGTTTTCCTATAAATTGTAGAGAGACTTCTTCTCTTGCAATAACACGGAAAATCTCTCTTATATCCTCCTATCTTCTTACAGAATTCCTCTCACGAGTTCCCGGGTTCCTGTGTGCAAACTCCACTGTTTCTGACCGCGAGTGGACGTGTTCAGAAGTTGCAGCTGTGTTAACCTTGGGGAGCAACCGGCATCAGCGATTACCACCACGGTCGCGTCGTAATTGCTTTCAAGGCAGTGGTCATCCCACGCCACAGCGCTTTCATTTACATCCGATAAGTATTCTGTTTCTCTGTTCATCCTCATATAGCCACGGTATTCTACCTTTTTTTCTTACAATTTGAAAGCAATTATTCCGTTATTATACTATGGCTATCATCGCAAACAAATCCATTCCTTGTGCTTATTGGATATTATTGGATTAAAACTAGGTTCACATTCTGTTTATTGTAGGGTAAAATATTCAACTGATGTTGATGATTGATAAAAAACATACAAAGTTTGTGAGCCTAGTCTTTGTGTTAAAATATCTTTCGGTTGTGGGGTTCTATATGAGCATCCCTCTGTGAAGAGGTATGGTTACTTGAAATAATACAAGATCTTGTAGTTTTAATTATCATTGGTCCCCATTAAGGGAGGGTAAAGAAAGGAAGGAAGAAGCAATTCTAGTTGAAGAAGCCCCGGCAATGGCCGACAAGCTGACGGAGGAGCAAATCTCTGAGTTTAAGGATGCCTTCAACCTCTTCGACAAGGACCGCGATGATGGAGTTTCGTGGAGCGAACATTAAACTGTTTACTTCGGTCGTTTGGTTTATCTCTATCTGCTTATGATCGCATTTGAGATTTATATTCTTGATTTTATTCTTGAATCATTTGAGATTGCTTTTTTTTAAATGTAGATTTCTTTTCATGGGGGTTTGATACTCTGTTATCGCTATATCTAGGTTTATATTGTTTCGATATCTGATAGCAGTGGATGCGCAGAGAGATCCGAGCGCATTCTTTTCTAAAATATAAGTCTGGAGTATTCTCTATACGCAATTATGTGAAATTGGTAGAACATTGAGGTTATTTCTTGCTGATTGAATATTTGACTGCAATGGGAAACTATTTTATTAAATAAATGAACTATTTATGATTTAGATTCTTGGAAATGAAGCGATCATGTCTGTTTCATTGAGTATGTAATGCTTAATTACTCTTAATTCATTTTTTTTTCGTGAATTGCTTCAATTAATTATTTGACTATGCTTAAGTTATGTTGTGTGAACTTGGATTTGTTTACTGGTTTAGCTCGGGAACCATTAACAAAGAGGCTGTGTGTTGATTAGCTCTAAATGATTGTATGATGGTATCACATGAACTCCTACAATATCTGTTATGCTTGTCATACGAGGTATCAGAGTCGGTGAGAGTAAGTGTGGAAACAAGTATTTATGGACCATGGAAATCATATGAGATTCCATTGGGGAAAAGAGACTGTGTGTCCAAATAGTCGATTGATTTATGGAACCTGACAGATGGGGAGAGAATTCTCAAGTGCTGATGAATCAATCCTTTTGTCCTTAGTGCTATCTTCATTTCAACTAACATGAGAAACTTATCTCGACTTATTCTGCAGTTATAGTCTATTTTAAGTTCACCATTTGCAGCAATTATTTTCTTCCATTGATTATATGCAGTAACTTTTAAGCCAAGCCAGCTTCACTAGTGCGTAACAGATATTTTACTGTTGTTGTTCACGTGTCATCAACTTTAAGTTAATTTTGTTTTTTACAAACAAAAAGATGAAAAACCTCTGTCAATAGATAGAACAAATATATATAGTTTGCTGGTTTGTTGGTTTGTTTATCTGAATGTACCCATGAAGATTGCTAGACTTTTGAGTTCAGAGATGTCTGATGACATATGGGGGGAAGCTCTCCTTTCGACCTATCATATTCTTAACCGTGTACCCATAAGAAACTAGACTAGACACCTTATGAGATGGAGAAATGTTATACTCCCAACCTGAATTTTCTTAGAGTGTGGGGGTGTTTGGCTAAAGTAAGTCTACCTGACTTTAAGAAGTCTAACATTGGACCTAAGACCTGTGATAATTTGTTCATAGATTATTCTCATCATAGGCGATGAGAGTGTGTCTGCCTTTATGATAGAAGACCCAAAAACTTATGATGAGGCAATGAGATCCATTGATGCTAGTTTTTGGAAAGATGTTATTAAAAGCGAACTTGATTCTATTATTTCTAACCAAACTTGGGAATTGTCTGATTTACCTAAAAATATTAGACCCATTAGTAGTAAATGGATCTTCAAGAAAAAGATGAGACCGGATGGTTCAATTGTAAAGTGCAAAGCTAGACTTGTGATTAGGGATTTTTACCCAAAAGAATGGCTTAGACTATTTCGATACTTAGTCTCTTGTGACCAAGATTGCTATGATAAGAACTTTAATTGCCTTAGCTGCAATTCATAAGTTAGTTGTACATCAAATGGATGTCAAAACAACCTTTTTAAATGGTAATCTAGGGGAAGAAATTTATATGTCCCAGCCTGAGGGGGTTGTGATTATTTGTCAATAGAATAAGGTATACAAACTTAGAAAATCTCTATATGGTCTAAAGCAAGCACCTAAGCAATGTTATGAAAAGTTTAATAGCACTTTAGTTAGGAATGGCTATATTGTGAATACTTCTGGTTCTTATGTTTATTCTAAACTTATAGGATCAGATTGTGTGATTATATGCGTATATGTAGATGACATGTTGATTTTTGGGAACTATCTGGACATGGTGAAAGATACCAAGAATTTCTTGAGATGAAAGACTTAGGAGAAGCAGATGTTATTTTAGGCGTTAGAGTTATTAGAAACTCCAGTGGCATCTCCTTGAGTAAATCTCATTTGTTGAAAAAGTGTTGAAAAAGTTCAACTGTTTTGATGTTGTGCCTGCTAGAACTCCCTTTGACCCTAGCATACATCTAAAAAAGAATTTGGGTGAGAGTGTTTCCCAATCTGAATATGCTAAAACCATAGGAAGTGTGATGTTCCTCATAAACTGCACTAGACCTGATATAGCCTATGCAGTTAGTAGGCTAAGTCGTTATACACATAACCCTAGTAATGAACATTGGAATGCTCTTCATCGTTTGTTAAAATACCTGAAAGAAACTATTGATTGGTGTTTGCATTTTAGCAGATTTCCTGCTGTTTTAGAAGCATATTGTGATGCAAACTGGGTTTCAGGTAATGATGAAGTAAGTTCAACTAGTGGTTTTGTTTTTACTTTGGGTGGAGGCGCTATTTCATGGATGTCTTTCAAACAGACATGTATAGCACGATCCACCATAGAATCTGAATTCATTGCTCTTGAGTTGGCAAGGCAAGAAGCTGAATTGTTATGGAACTTGTAAGCAGACGTGCCATTGTGGGGGGAAAATCTGCGGCAGTTTTCCTTCATTATGATTCTCAAGCAGCCATTGGAGTTGCTAAAAACAGTGTCTATAACGGGAAGATAAGACACATACGCATCAGACACGGTGTGGTTAAACAATTCCTGAAAAATGGAGTAATTTCTTTGGAATATGTGAGGTCCGAAAGAAATCTTGCAGATCCACTAACCAAAGGGTTTTTAAGGAAAGTGGTTCTTGATTCGTCGAGGGGGATGGGGCTAAAGCCCATGAGTTAAGATAATATGGTTGATACACAGTGTGGTCTAACGAAGCCATATGATTCTTAACATACACTACATTTTCATTCCTATGACATGTGGTAGTGTTTTTAAATCCATAGCCAAGTTTTGGTAGTGCTATTGAGAATCCCTTGATGGATTCACTTTGAGATAAGTTCATAACCAGTTTTGGTGGTGCTATAGAGAAGCACTTGATGAACTCATATCTGTTGAGAGATTGAGCAATATGCTCTTAATGGTTCCATACTCTTTATGATGGTGCTATAGAGAAGCACTTAATGGACCACCTACGTGGGTGTGAAGGTTTGGCCGCCTTCTATGAAAGACAAGGTCAGTCTTTCTAGAGCACTCATGAGATCCAAGGTGTGTGCATGGCCTTAAAGCGCTTGACTTGTATCACAGAGTTTGCACATACTCGGTTCAATACGTGTTATGGTGGTCTCAACCGAACTCTAATGAGTTCAAGAGAAATTCACTCATTAGTAAATAAGTTGTTGCCTCACTTCACTACGTATTAATTCAATCGAAAGACATTGATACTTAAGTATATATCTTTTCTTTACCCAGGACTCTTGTTTCTTTTCTCGAGCAATTAGTGGGAGATTGTTGGAAATAATATGCTCTCGAAAGCCTTGTTTCATTCCCACTTTTGTTTTTTGTCCCACATTGCTTAGGCAACTTACTTTGGAGGTGTTTATTAGGGGAGTTGTAGAGACATGGGGCGTGCCCCAAGGGGTACGACACTTTTGTGAAGGGGAGAGGACCTACATGGTCATGGGTCCACCAAACACGCGCGCGCGTCACCGCCGTCCGTCCGTCCGCCCGCCCGCCGTCCAGCCGTGATGTGCGTGCGATGCCCTCCCGCCCGTCGTCCGACCATGACGTGCGTGCACCGCCCGCCCGCCCGCCCACTGTGTCGTGTCGTGTCGTGCCTTTCCTTTTTTGGACGGTGTGCCTTTCCTTTTTTGGACCTGGTCCCTTTATGTCTCAGATTAAAACCCTCTAATGACCTTTTAATTGCTGCTTTAATTCGCGGCCATTTAATTGCTGCTTTAATTCGCGTCCAGTTAATTGCATTTAATTGCTGCTTTTATTGCTGCATTCAAACGCGGCATTTATCCTTTGCCCGTTTGAATTCTTTAATAGTTTTTTTTTGTTTTCCTATAAATTGCAGAGAGACTTCTTCTCTTGCAATAACACGGAAAATCTCTCTTATCTTCTCCTATCTTCTTACAGAATTATTCTCATGAGTTCCTGGGTTCCTGTGTGCAAACTCCACTGTTTCTGACCGCGAGTGGACGCGTTCAGAAGCTGCAGCTGTGTTAACATTGGAGAGCAACCGGCATCAGCGATTACCATCACGGTCACGCCATAATTGCTTGCATGACAGTGGTCATCCCATACGACAGCGCTTTCACTTACATCCGATAAGTATTCTGTTTCTTTGTTCATTCTCATATAGCCACAGTATGCTACCTATTTTTCTTACAGTAGTCTCTAAGCCCTGATTGTAGTTGGATGACACGATCAAGACTAGTTGATTAAGGATGAGTTGTTCAAGAATGGGCCACTCAGATAACTGAGCTTAAATCTTATCAAATAACATATAACACGGTGGAGTCCTTGCGTAGCCTGGTTAGTAGACTATATGTAGGTACGCAGGGTAGTATTACTACCCTATGTACCTACCTATAGTCTACTAACCAGGCTATTTTGGAAATAAGATCATCTTAGGATGACTGTATGCGAAAAGCTACCCCCTGACTATTCTTCTTTAGCTCACAAAATACTTGGAGTAGGATGGAAGATGATAACGAGTATGTCAATGAAATTTTTCATCTGGGCGTTCGGCATGGACATGGACAGAAGAACTACAAGCATTCTTTTATAAGCTAGATGTCACATGCTTAACCTTTACAGGTCAATGCAATGGATGTTATTAGAGAAGGCGCACATAATTTTGACCATTTTGATTTTAAGAGCACCCATGTAATTTCCCCTTCATGAGCACCCATGTAGTTAAGTGGATGCATAAGTTGCAACATTGGTAATAGCATCGCTTGAGGTGATTGCTTTTCATCCTAGTGAGAAAATTAGTTTTTAGGTGTCAATTGCCTTATTGCTTTTTCCCCTTTTAATGTGTTTTGACATCAAAATCACTATGCTAACAAATCGATTATGAATCTATCACATTTTCATCCATCTAGCACCCCTAAGCTGATAGATTTAGCATTTATTGTCTTTTCCTCTTCCTAACATATTCCTTACACCATGTTGCTGTTAGGGTTTCTATCATAGTACAACTAATTTATACGCAGCGGAAAATAGAAACCTACCAAGATCTATGTGTTTCTAATTGATTCTAATAGATTACTAACCTTTCTGACGATCTAAATCTATCGGACTACAAGTGCTGCTCTACGAACAACCATCCTCAATCGGTATCCACACGCGAACGTCACGAACAAGAATTGCGAGGATGCTAGCTCCTTCTCCGCAACTAGGGTTTCTCTCGCTCTTTGTTTTTCTCAAAAACGGAGGAGATAGATTGAAAAACGTAAAAACTGAAAATCATGATTCTATATCTTATATAGAATCCTACGTTAACCCCTTAACAACATTCAGTTACGCGACGCTATCTTAGGGATACGAATCCCACGTTAACTCATTAACGTATTTCAGTTAAGCAGCGATATCTTAGGGATAATATCTTAACGAGATACGATATCTGTCGGTTAATATATTTCACCTTATTACGAATTTCAAATCATATTCGAAATCATGTTTAAACCCTACCCTATCCATTTCGTTCTTTGTGTGCGACCCAATAGGCTCATATTAAATTGGCAGTGAGCCTAATCTTCATTAGAAGCCCACAAGTCATAATTGGTCTCTAGCAAGACATTATGACTACCCAATTAATATGAATATCATTAGTCCGATATTAACCTAACCAATAGAACATGTCATAATCCTTTTGTCACACGATATTGTAGTTGAACATAAGTCATGGGCAGTGTCATACTTATATTGTTCAAACATTTAATTTCTCGCTTTCTAAGTAGACTGATAAAATCAAATGACATTCATTTGAGCACGGCCATACATTTCTCAGTCCTACTTATCGAAGGGCCCATTAGATATCTCTCTCATGGGAGAGGGACAAATTCCATCTTGTTCATTCACTTTCCTCTACATAATTCACATCATGTTCAATCATAACCTTTATGATTATCTGATTAGAGATAACGTTTGGTTATGTCAAAATATGATGTTTCTTATGTAGGAATCTGTGATGATCTCAGGTCTAAGGATTCTATGACATTACTATTATGAGATCATTTATGGCACTAATCCATGTAATGATCTCATAACGAGTCTATCCAGTACATGTTCTCCAACAAGTACCTATAAGTTTGATTTGTATCACCATACATATAATTATCTCATAATTATAAACCAAACCCATACTAGTCTTAATTCATTATTAAACATTTAACGATGAATGACTAGGGATGCTTAGAATAACAAAAAAGCAATTCAAACATAATTATAAAGAAACATGCAAGCAATATAATAATAACAAGAAGAGAAACATTTTATTAATGAAAATGACATAACATAAAGGTCCAAATATTTGGCCTAGGGCAAAACCACTAACAGTTGCCACATTAGGCGATCGACTACGATAGCATGAATTTGACGTTTGTCGCCTTTTCCCTTTTCTATTGGTTGTGTGGGTACATTTAATGCCTGTCAAAAGAAAAAATAATTTTGAAAATGATGAAATGGTCATTTTATTTCAGTATAATGTGTAGCTATTATATATGCTCATGGAGATCAAAATTGGATTTTATTTATTTAGAGGAAAAATTGTTTTCCCCCTGAAATTCTTATTAACCATGGAAAAAACTTATTTGGGTGGAATACATGCCAACTACAAGGGATATCCCTTCCGCTTGTTATTTCTAGCTTTTTAGTTAGTGATGAATTCTTGTGTATCTTAAGAGCTTTAATCTGTTGGCTCTCAATTAACTATCCTCCTATCTTACTGATATGCGATTGTTATTTTTACAGATGTCCTCATCTAACCTATGCTTTAATTTCTTGCTTTAACTAAGTGCAATTATTTGTTGTATGTCTATGGTTTCTATGATATTTGTAGTAATTCTTCCTAGCCTTTCTGGAAGCTCTGGTATGCATACAGGGTGGTGTTGCATCACTGAGGAATACTCCTTTCATCTCTAACTTCACAATGCTAAAATGTCTATTTTATTTGCACAAGGCTTTTCATCCATATTGCTAAATATTCACCAAGGGGATGGGTGATCGCTTTATCATCCTTGCAGTTATGAACTTTTGGGTGAGTAGTTTAGTAAGGTCAGGGAAGTTTAAGATGCTCCTAGGATGTGTGGCATTTTGTAGCATTCTTGAGAAACCTTGGCACTGTATGGCATTATTGTAACCATGCAATAGCAAGACATCATTGTACTAGTTACCGTGCTATTATGGATCTCTTATGCCATTATATGGAGCTTGGATAGGTGAAAGTCCATGGGTGATGGTAACTCAAATACTTTTTAGTGAATTGGGAATCTTGAAACTTTATGGCCAGGTCACCAGCTTCCTTTTTCTTCTTTTTCGAACTCCATAAGAATAGCTTTGTTTGATCTTTACTTTGTATCATATAATTCGGTTTCAATATTTTAGATGGTTGGTCCAGTCATTTGTTAATGAACATGATCATTAATACCATAGACATCCCCATCTGCTTCATTTTAATACACTTAGTTAGGGCCTGCATGGGTGGTTGTGATATTTGAATAGGTGTTAAGTGAGGGAAACATAACATGAATGTGCATTCTGTTCTAGGATATCTTAGTGGGGTGAGTATTGAGTGTGCTACACCTGTTGTTGTAGCATTTGAGTTAAATGCACACGTATCAAAGCCACTTGTTCTTGAAAGGTCATTAAACACTTTGGCTATGGCATAGCTTGGTGGTAGGGGCAATAGTAAGGGAAGGTGGGCTTTACATCCTTCTTCTTCTTCTTGTAGTGTGAGTAATGCTGCTTCACGCATATCCCCCTCTTGTGGTGGTAGGAGCAAAGCTGTTTCATGTCTATCACCCTATTGCTATGGTGGTATAGTACCACTTTGTGCCTATCGCCCTTTTGTTGTGGTTATATAGTGTAATTTCATGTCTATCACCCTCGTTCTGTGGTGGGGATGGTGCCGCTTCACATCCTTCTTCCTTTTGCTATTGTCCAGGCTCATGGTTTGTATATTCATCCATTCTCATATGATCTCTAGCTCAAGTGTTGTTCATATTGTCTCCGTCATCCCACAAACAACATCAGTGAAGACGTTGTGGCATGTAGATGTGAGTTGAGCTAGGTAGGCTTATGTTTGAGCAGTCACTTGATACGCTTATGTTTGGATGGATTATGATGCTTTATTACCATTTATCTGTTGGGGAATATATGCCTTTACGTCAATTAATAGAATTGCACATCTCGTTCAAAATGATAGTAAACTATTTGGTCCTCTTTACCTATATAACACTTATGCATTGAGCGTGCATCTATGAGGTTATATATAATTACATGGATAATGTCCTTGGAGATGCATGTGACGTACAATGAGATCATGATAATGAGGCCCAATGGTATCTCCTAAAATGTTTCTGGTCGTTGGAATATCGAGAATGTGATATCGATATTCTGGATAGACCAATGTGCTTTGAGCTCAACCATTGGATGGTAGTGGTTAGCCACATAGCTGCTCAATATGGAGACATCATGAAACAATACCCATGTGCTTGTTGGAGAACAAGTTCACAGAATGACTTGTCGAGAAGCTTTTGCATGGTATTCATAATATAATATAATAGTATTCTATTTGGTGCCCTTTATCTGAGTACTAGTCATAACCCGTGCCCGCGGGCATGGTTCATTTAAGATTTTCCCCCGCAAAATCTTAGTTCCCCAAAAAATTATTTCCACATCCAAAATTGCACGGAACAACAAATTAGTGTATAAATATTTAGCGTCATGAGCGCATTTGGTGTGGGCGCATTCGGTGCGGAACAACAAATTCGGCGCAAGCGCCTTCGACACGGAACAACAATATTGGCGCGAACGCCTTTGGCGTGGAACAACAATATTGGCGCGAACGCCTTTGGCGTGGAACAACAATATTGGCGCGAACGCCTTTGGCGTGGAACAACAATTTCGACATGGAACAACAAATTCGGCGCTAGCGGCTTTGGTGCGGAACAACAAATTCGACATAGAACAGCAAATTATTTTCCCCAGAGAAATCTTTGTTCCCCAAAAATTATTCCCACAGCCAAAATTGCACGGAACAACAAATTAGCATAAAATTATTTAGCGGCACGACGCATTTGGCGGGGAACAACAAATTCGGGTAAAAAATTTTGCGGGCGCATTCGATGCGGGCGCCGTCGGTGCAGAACAACAAATTATGGTAAAAAATTTAGTGGGCGCCTTCGTAAGACAACAAATTAGGTTTGGCAGGCGCCTTCGGCACGGACAATTATTCTCATCTTTTTGTCCTATGCGTCGAAGAGACGGGGGCCCCGCGTTGAGGGAGAGATCATTCGCTCTGCGACAACATTCGATCTGCAGCATTAAGTGCAAGTTAAAGTTTTTTTCCCAAATGCATTAATTGTGTACACTCTGCTATTCCCAAGAAACTTTCATTCCCCAAAAAGTTTCATTTCCTAGAAACTTTCATTTCCCTAGAAATGGTTTTCCCTCCAAAACTTTCCACAAAATCTCATCTCAACCATTCAGTCCTCAAGACTAAATCCAAGCCGTCTTTCTATCAACCAGTTAGTCCTAGTGAGCTTGTCCTAGTCAGCCCTAGGATTCAAAACAGTTGTCAAATATAATAGAGATATCTCATGTCGACAAATGTGAAAGAATCAACAAAATAAAAAATTGTAAGTGAGATTTATTTTGTTGTTTTGCGTAATGGTTGAGTGAGAGATAGTTCAAACATGAACAAAAACATAGGGAACCTATGATTCATAGCGTCCATGCGGATATGTGAAATTTTTTTAGTTTTAAGTGTTTGTGTTCAATTATGTTGTTTGAGGATTTAATATGTTTATTAATATGTAATGATGTCAAGAGAAACGTGAAATTTTGCAAAAAGATGTTTTAAGTGTTGCAGACACTCATTGAATCTTCTCAAGAGGATGGTATAATCCAGCACTCTTCCAAAAAATTGTTCATCAATCGTTAACCAATAGCATTAAGCAAAAATTAAAAAGAGTGCCACACAGATGTCAAGAAAACAAATTATACCAAAGAAAAAATGCAACAATTTACCACACTATATATATGCAAGAATCATAAACCTGTCAAATGTGACAACGAAAACCTGCATGGAGAGCAAAGAAAACCAACATCGTTGATTTTAGCATATTGTTTGCAGAAAAATAAATCGTAGAGATCATATCTTATTACCATTGGGACCAATCCTTCAATGTAGGAGGTTGACTAAACAAAAATGTCGATATTTAGCATCAAATTGTCATTGAAACTGACCATAGATAACCAATGTCCATAGAAATTTGCATGTTTTGTACATTGAACGAATCAGATATGGACATTGAAAAATCCAACTCTACAGCGTTCATTCATTCATAGCTTTTGAAAGCAAAACATATTCACAAATTGAAAAACACCCACATACATTAACAAACACAACCCATAAAAACCCCTCCAAAATCCTAAATTTCTCAAACATCAAGGACGGTTCACCATTCAGTTCTTGACAGCAAGACTTTTCAAGATGATACATATACGCATGTGTACTAAAATGATGGCGCTTGCGATCGGACTGTAGGGTCTACGTGTCCATTGAGAAAGGGATGCCTTTGTATGAAGCTAACATCAACAAATCATCTGTAAAACAAAAATGGTATTACATGGATAGTTAACAATAAATAGGAAATTCTCCAAAAGAGAAGGAACCACATAAAGGCATCAAGCAAGAAATAAACCATAAAATCAATATTATCAAAAATAGTGACCTGGGAAGTGGTTGGCATCTAAAAAAATCATAACTTCATTAAAGAAAACATAGCATTAGAAATTGAAATGATAATGATGATAATGAGATAATGAATTATAAAGCACTAACTGCTAGAAAAGACAACATGGTATATTGAATTAAAGTTTAGGTATTCTTTATCATTATTATTGGCTTAACACACTTTTTTATATCTTTCTATCAAGTCTTGAGATTCAAAAAAGACAACAGTGTATATTGAATTAATACACGTCACAACTAACAAAAGACCATGTCCACCCTCACTTGTTAAGTACTAAATTATAAACACATATCTATTTAGTTGGATGTTGTTTCATTCATATAAAGATAAAAAAAAGTTTCAGAAAATACCCTCCCTATTTTGATGGAATAGGCTTTAGATCAGACTGCTTTAACAATCCTCTCACCTATGTAGATCATTAACGGACCTGATATGTACATCCATGAGTGGAAAACCAAATATCTAGTATCATTAGCTTCCTAGGAATGTATAACACTAAAATCTTCAGCTACACAATTATGTGTCATCACATAACCTTTTTTACAGCCAGTTTGTGTCATCCATATCGATTATTAACATAGTTTCCAATAATATGATATTTTTGTACCATTTATCTTGATCTAAAAGAAAAAAATTCTTGTGACTCCATTATTATCAAGTAGTAACAAACACTACCACCACCAATACCCACCTAAAAACAGGACGTCGATCAAAGACGTGACGTACGCCTTACAAAATATCTCCATCAACAAATTAGAAAATAAAAAAACATGATGTAAGTGAAAGCTTGATGATGGAAGAAGAAAAATAAATCATATTACTGATTTATGTTGAAGAATAAAGTACAGTTACTATAGTTTATACAACTCATTTTTTGACATCCCTCAGGTTTCAGTAGAAAACATTACAATGCAACTAACAAATGTGCTAAAATAAACTAATAACAGAATTTTTGCATATCAAGTTATCGATGTTAGAAACAATTTAAGATATATAACTACTTCATGCATTGGTATGGATTGCAAAGGCAATTGCCATGAATCAGGTTGCAGACTTGATCGAGTTATGTGCAACGATGCATTGGTATGGATTGCAAATGTGATGACCTTTCCAAAAAACAATACATCCGAGTCAATAATATGTTCTTATTTTTGAAATAATAAATTAAGAAATTTGCTCAAATTTTGCTCAGGAGTAAATCTGCTAGTTGTCAATATCAGTTGCTCAAAATTAAGGTATTACTGTACATTTTGAGTAGTCGAATAAATAATAGGATAGGCATAGACAAATAACACAATCAAGTGAAAGTAAACCTAATATAAATTGATCAAATGTCTTGCCTCCTTGGAAAGTCAATCTCATATAAATTGATGACATTAATTTTAAGCTCCAGGATCATCCAATAGCTTAAGTATGCCACACATCTAAAGGTAAGAGTTCTCTAATAGCTTTTCATTATTGCTCTAGTTTGCAGAACGATTATAAAATGTTAGTTCATGTGTAGATCACTCAGGCTAAACTGTTCAAACAAAAACAAAATGCAAAAACTCTACGATATTTTGCATTAAAAATTACTATGCATTTTGAGAAGTCCAATAAATAATAGCATGGACATATACAAATAACACAATCAAATGATAGTCAGTCTCATATAAATTGATCAACAACTGTCCTCTCTCATTAGAAAGTCAAGCTCATATAAATTGATGACATTAATTTTAAGCTCTAGGATCAGTCAACAACGTAAGTATGCCATGCATCTGGAGGTAAGGGTTCTCTAATAGTTTTTCATTGTTGATCTAGTTTGCAGGTGGACAATAAAATGTTAGTTCATGTGTACATCACTCAGGCTAAGCTATTCATGCAAAAACGAAATGCAACAACTTAACTATAATATCGTGCACTAAAAATGTATTACACTAAAAATTTATCTCCTTCAGTATAAAGTAAATAATGACGCAAGATTTTTAGCGAAAATTGATGTCTATTAACCATGTATGAACTTATGAATGTATAGATTCTATCCCACAATCTGAATAAAAATAGGATGGACTTCAGGGGGTGGAATAAGTGTTTGGGTTGGGGGGGGGGGGCAAGAGGGGCCATTCCGCCATCCTAATTTTGTTAATTTTCCTTAAATGTAAGATTAATTTTAGATAATTACCTTCTTGAATTTGTAACCTGCAAAATTTAGTAACCTGCAATACATTCAAAAAACATTTCCTGAATTAGTTCTAAGCAAAACATAATGGGGTTTAAAACATAATGCAATACTAATTGAGGTATCATTATGGTAGTAGTATCCCTTTATATAGCAGGGAAAACATAATGGGTTTTTATGCAGCCATGGAGATACTATATAAACAACTCTTGGTTTTTCATTGATATTAAGTTGATATTGGTTTGCAAAGTAGATTTCATCAAAAAGCATCAAAAACTGACTACCACTTGACAAAATGACCCTTTAACATCCAAAAGCCACAAAATAATGAAAACATGTTGTATGATAATGAACTCAAGAGAGAGAGAGAGAGAGAGAGAGAGAGAGAGAGAGAGAGAGAGAGAGAGAGAGAATTTCATTGCTAAGAATAAGTCACCATGGCTAAGAGCCATGGTGCTCTATTTATATATCTCATAGTGGGGAGGCCAAAAGCCTCTAGGAGACCAAGGGTCCCCATTACTCTAAGTAATGGGGGCCTAATGAATGGGTAATGAAGGAGGGGAGGCCAAAGGCCTCCCTCATTCATAACACTCCCCCTTACACATTCATCACTTCGGTCTCAGCTACTGAGGCAAGGGGTGGATACTTCTGGATCCAGAGTAAGTGTGTTTGCCTCGTTAAAACCTTAGCTGTGGAAAACCCAGTGGGAAAACCCAACAGCTTAAGGAAAAAGAGTGCAACCCACATGTTACTCCCCCTGATCCGTACAAGCTTCAGGCTTGCAGGTCTTTCAACTGTCGCATACCAATGTTCTTTACAAGCTTTACAAAAGTACATTTAGGCAATGCCTTAGTAAAAAGATCAGCTAAGTTGTTGCATGACTGGATCTGTCGAACTTCAATCTGCTTGTCGTTCTTCTGCTCGTGCGTCCAGAAAAACTTGGGAGAAATGTGTTTTGTCCTGTCGCCTTTGATGTAGCCCTTCTGAAGCTGAGCAATGCATGCGGCGTTGTCTTCGAATAGGGCAGTAGGCTCCAGATCACTGGTCTTCAGGCCAGTGGATTGGAGGATGTGTTGGACGACGGAGCGTAGCCAAAAACATTCTCTGCTCGCCTCATGGATCGCGATGAGCTCTGCATGGTTGGAAGATGTAGCAGTAGTGGTTTGTTTTACCGATCTCCAAGAGATAGCAGTACCTCCGTAGGTAAATACAAAACCCGTTTGAGATTTTGCTGTGTGCGGATCAGAGAGATAACCTGCATCAGCATAACCAAACAATTTGGGGGAGGCACCTCTCTGGTAGTAAAGTCCAAGATCAATGGAACCCTGAAGGTATCGCAGAAGATGCTTTACTCCGTTCCAGTGGCGCTTTGTGGGCGCAGCACTGTGTCTGGCTAGTAGATTAACTGTAAACGCTATATCGGGACGCGTACAGTTAGCCAGATATAGAAGTGCTCCAATGGCACTGAGGTAGGGTACTTCAGGACCCAGTATTTCCTCCCCCTCTTCCAGTGGCCGGAAGGGGTCCTTATGTACATCTAGTGATCTTATGACCATAGGAGTACCTAAAGGATGACATTTATCCATATGAAACTTGCGTAGAAGTTTCTTTGTATAATTAGATTGGTGTAATAGGATTCCACCTCTTAGGTGTTCTATCTGTAAGCCAAGACAATACTTTGTTTTGCCTAGGTCTTTCATTTCAAAAGTATGTTTAAGGCTTTCAGATATCTCTTTGATCTCTACAGGAGATCCTATGAGATTTAAGTCATCTACATATACAGCTATGATGACAAATCCTATTCCCGTTCTTTTGATAAAGATACACGGGCAGACTTCGTTATTCGTGAATCCTTGCTGTGCAAGAAAATCACTTAGTCTGTTATACCACATCTTGCCCAATTGTTTTAGACCATATAATGATCTATGTAGCCTTACAGAGAATACGTCCCGAGGTATCTCTTTCATCTCTGGGGGTAGATTAAACCCATCAGGAAGTCTCATATAGATATTTTTATCTATATCGCCATATAGATATGCAGTCACAACGTCCATGAGCTGCATTTCTAGGCTTTCCAGAGAAGTTAGGCTGATTAAAAATCGGAAGGTGATCGAATCCATGACCGGGGAATACGTATCTTCGTAATCAATCCCCGGTCTTTGGGAAAATCCCTGGGCTACAAGGCGTGCCTTATAGCGAACGATCACATTATTTTCATCTCTTTTTCTTATGAAAACCCACTTATATCCCACAGGTTCTACACCTACTGGTGTTTGGACTACTGGTCCAAAGACTTTGCGTTTCAAGAGTGAGTCCAGCTCTACTCTTATTGCCTCGTCCCACTTTGGCAAATCATCTCTGCGTTTACATTCCGTTAGAGATCGTGGTTCGACGTCATCGTCATATTCAGTGACGTGAACGGCAATATCGAACGCAAAATCGTCGTCGACGACTATGCTATTTCTGTCCAGTACTTCTCCAGTACGTACAAAATCTAATGATGTTTCTCCTATTGTTTCCTCTGCTGGGGAAATCAGGAGGGGAGAAGTAGCTGGTATGAGCTCAGCATCCTGTGGAGGGATAATCTTAGTATCGCCAGGAGTCTTCCTCTTTCGAGGAACTTTATCTTTTGAACCTGGTGGGCGTCCTCTTTTCATTTGAGATACAACCAATTCTGCTGTCGGTGGGCTGCATCCATCTATGGGGATGTCAATCCTAGCTGGCGTATTGGCAGCAGGGACGTGTGAATGGACAATCTTCTGGTTGTCCGTGAATTTATCCGGTAAAAGATGTACTGTATTCTGGATGTGAAGGATCTTCAGGATCTCATCTTCACACAGATTAGTACGCGGATCATAAAGGGACAAAGACTTCTGGTCCCAACTAATGGTCTCAGAAGCTTCTGGCTTCTTAGACTGTGTGCCCAGTTTTGGAAAAAATTTCTCATTAAATTCACAGTCTGCAAAACGTGCCTTGAATGCGTCACCCGTCAGGGGTTCAAGGTATCTGATAATAGAGGGCGAATCAAACCCAATATATA